>CM073470.1:4709166-6173333 GCA_037074535.1 Gleditsia sinensis | reverse complement strand
TAAATGACAGCTTGGGTGATAATAATTTTACAAAATAGTTAATTTTATTTCAGATGTTCTTTTTTACTGTTTCTTAGAAAACAGAAAGGATTAAAAAGGTCGAATAAGTAATTATTCATATCCTTATACCTCAAGGAAAAAGCTAAATTACTTATCAAAACTCTAAAGTCGTTCTGAAACATGACTTGAAATATATATGAATATTATTATATCACAAGATTGAGTTTTTTTTTCTTTCGTTTTCCAAGCATAAGAATATTGTTCTAGAAAAGAATACTATATATATGAGAAAAAAAAATATTATAATCTTTTTATGTGATACATATGACTATCATATAAAAAGAGAAATAGATACAAAGAATTATTTTATCTTTTATAAGTAATTATTTGCATGATGGTTCCCATAAAAAACTCACACGAGAGAAAAATAAATTAATAAATTTATAAGAATATATTTTTCGTTATATGTGATTAACGGACCAAAAAAAATAACTTTTATCATAAAACTGGAGTCAGACATATAAAAGAACTTATTTAGTAAAATTGAAGAGAGGTTTAAATATAAGAAGAATAAAATAAAAATTATCCATATATATATAATTGCAGGAAATTAGAGAAAGAGTGCATGCATGTATATATGTTGTCATTGTCGAGAAAGGGATGGTTTACCTTTTGAAAACTAGAAAAACATAGCTTGAATGTTACTAGCTCCCTGAACAAAGCCTGAACAGAGCCACAGGTAAACCATATGGCTTGAGTTATGGCCAAAAAAAAAAAAGGCTTGACTATTCGTATTTTCTTTTCTTCTTTTAAAGAAGATTTCTGCTGCTAAAATTTTCAACACAGTAGAAATTGGTAAATAAATATTTTTATTTGAAAATTTAATATTCCCAAATAACTAAATTTTTTTTTTCCATCGAAATGACCGAAACGTTTCAGTTTCCTGAGTCACCGATACGAAACAGAGTTATCGAAACGAAATGAAGCGTGTGTTAAAAAATTATGCTATTTCGATTAAAATTATTATATTTCGAAATATTTCGATAAAAATATTCTTGTTTCAATAGAAATTTCGATAGAAATACTCTTATTTCGAGTTATTTCGATAGAAATACTCTTGTTTCAAGTTATTTCGATGAAAATACTCTTATTTTGAGTTATTTCGATGAAAATACTATTGTTTCGAGTTATTTCGATGAAAATACTCTTATTTCGAGTTATTTCGATGGAAATACTCTTATTTCGAGTTATTTTGATAAAAAAATATTATTGTTTCGAGTTGTTTTGATAGAAAAATATTAAACTAATTTAAAAAATAAAAAAATTGACAATCTAAAAATAGATAAAAGTAATATTATATCACATCCAACACCAAATTATTTTCTCTCACAATTCACAACATCTTTATTAATTTCATACTCTCCCCCTTTGTTCTCATAACATTATTTTTCTTCATTATTTTTATTTTAAAGAGGAAATTATAAAAATGATGAAAAGAGAGATTGAAAGATAAAGAGTGAGGAAGATATATAAAGATAGAGATAGAATCATGATCGACAGAAAGAGAGACTTAAATATAAATGTCACGAAAGAGTTAAGAAGAAGATGAATAAATGGATGTAAAAGAGAGATTGTTGTTAAATGCTGTTAGAATTTGAGTTGAAGTTCCTGTAATAGCATGTTTACTTATTATTCAATTATAGACATTAATTCGAATTATTTTTAATATAATTTTATATTTTTATATCATTAATATTATGTTAAAATTTTTTTAAATTAAAAAAAATATTATTTAAAATATTTCTTAAAAAATCTTTCGTTTTTTCGAAATTTTCGAAACGTTTCGAAATATTTTCGTTTCTTGAGTCACGTACCTCGAAACGAAATTTAATACCTTGAATATTCCTTGAATCCTACAATAATCTACACAATCGTTCTTAGAAAGCTACACAAACTTACCTTGACTCTCTTATTTTTTTATTTAATTTCCCACAATCTTTCCCAGCTTAAGAAAGGATTGTATAGATTTAAAAAATAAATTACAATGTTTTCATAACCAAATTGAAGCTTTGTGTAGCTTTATCGTTTTAAGTTACATGAGTGCAATATTGACCAATGTATTAATGTCGCTAATGAAACATTTTAGAGCTTTGAGGTATTTCATTGCCAAGACTTTCAGGTATCAAATTGAGAATTATCCTCAAGATTTCTTAATTTTTCTTTCTCGAAATATCCTGCTAAACTTGGGTGGATACCAGTTTACTTTCTGTGGAAAAGGTGCGGTGATTTCGTGTTTAGCTCACAAATCTCAGTTGAAGTATAATCGACGTACGAAGAAATCAATAAAGCAGTCATGGATGAAAAAAGACGCGAGAGAGGGAGATTCTATTGAATTATTTAAGTATTTCATAGCCACGTGCATGACCTCGAAGAAATTAATCTGAGTTTTTGCTGGTTCTGATGGATCAGGATGTCAGCCGTTAGAATATGAAATTGTTCGACTTGTCAATGTCAATTAAGCTGCAATTCTTCACTTTCTTTTTTTGGTACAACATTAGTTGAATCTCAAAGACTACAAACAAACAGGCCGTGGGGTTGTGGAGCCCCTCAAAATCATCTAATATTAGTAGACCCGCCCCATTCGGAGGTCTTGCCAATCATCTAATTACAGCTTCCACTATTGTTTACTTAAAACAGAAACTTTGAGGCTCGCTGATCACTGTGCATATTTATGAAAGACTCCAATCAATATGTGAGACCTGGTTCATTAAGAAACGGTCAACTAAAAGAAATTCTTTTTTGTTTTAAGCTGTTTTGGTGGATGAAGTCTTAGCTTGGTCATGGAGACCAGGAGAAATCAGATCCATACAGAGCAGATTGGTGGTTAATAAATTTTAACCCATTTTTTGTAAATCATCTAAGATTACTAATTTATTACCACTGACCATTCTTTTAGGACTTTTTTTTATTAGAGTGGATTTAATAGTTTGATAATTAGCCATAATTAGGGTTGGGGTTTATTTTGGGGATTGGAATTTAGAAGCTTGGTTTTTTTTTTTTTTTTCTTTTCTCATTAGGCTCCAGATGTGGACGAATGCGTGGACTTTCAGGGCCGAAGATTCAATGTAGGCTCGAGTGAATTTTGGTATCGGATATCGTGGAACTTAAAGACAAAGTCTTCGGCCCAGAAGTCCGTATGTTGGTCACGAAAAGCTGGACTCCAGGCCCCAACATGTTTACCATAAACTGTATTTGATCGTGTCGCGTGGGTTTTGATCGCAGATCCTAAAATTGGGTTCTCGTTCCTTCGCTTTAACTTTGATTTTTAATGAATAATTTTATTATTAATGTCCCAAAAAGACAATTTTATTATTTGAATTTTTTTTATAATTCACTTTTAATGTCTAGTAGCAAATAGCTTATTCTCTATGTTTGCTGCAAAGTGAATAAAGCAGGTGAGTGAAGTGATAAATAAATATATTCATAATTTGACAATTATAAGTTTAAATTTAAAGTTCATCATTTGTTTTTATTAGCAAATTATTTGTAAATACTCGTTGAATTCAGATGCAGAGTGTTTTCCTTTTAATTAAATTTTTTTAACAATAAAAAAAGAAAATATTAAGTGGATATATAAACTTGTCTTCTGCTGGAAGGTCAAACTTAAAGTCAATTATGTATTATGCTTTAAACGAACATAATATAGTAGCATCATATATATTAGAACTAAAGAGGAAAAATTACAAGCGAATTCTTGTTCATCAAACCGACCTTCCATCTTGAGCTCTAATACAGCTTTTTCCTACACTGTTTTTTTTTCCCTAAAAAAATAAGCCATTGCATTGTAGAAGCCACAGAGAATACAAGATACACAAATAAAGCACAAAAAAAGAGAAAACAAGATGGGTAAAAAAAAAATTGTGTAATACTATAAACTTATTAGACGAAGTATATAGTTCACCGTATATAAATCAAAATTTACATAAAACTAAAAGGCTGCCTTAAAAAAAATTAATTTTAATCAACCGTGGCAGCCTTTTAATTCACATATAAATTTTGATCCAATAATAGAATAAGTACTTGCTCAACTTATTATTCTGAGTTGCAAATAAACAGAGGAGCCTCGATTAGTTGACCCTCCTACAATTCTTCCTTATCTCACCGTTGGAGCCAGTGAGAGGACTTATGTCTCCCATCTTGATCATGGCGCTGGCAAAATCCGAAGCAAAAGAGCTTGGGCCGGTGCTGTAGCCGCGCACAGTAGAATCAGTGGACCCACCATTGAACAGCTGCTGGTCAGAGTGGAGGAGGCCCTTGTTCTGAATCAGATTCTTGAAGTAGTTGTTGTCAAAAGATGTGGGAGTCTGAAGATCAAGAGGAGCCAGATTGTTGTCACCTGAACCTGAGGCTCTGGGGCAGCTCGATTGCCTTGTGCGTGCAAAGGAGCTATCTATGTTGGTCTCGTTGTAGATACGGGCTCTGAAATTTGTGCACCTTGCTTGTCCGATTGTATGAGCCCCTAGTCATAGTCATTGTGATTGTGAGTTTTAAGCAACTGAGGTAAACCCGAAGTGACCAAATGATTATACGTACCAGACAATGCGACCAAGTCTTTGGAGGAGAGGCCAAGAGCGCTGAACCTGGAGATGAGTTGGTTGAGGTTAAAAGTGGGTGCAGGAATGCCGTTATTTGCAGCAGACTGGCTAGCTGTTTTAGCGTCTCTTCTTCCAAGTTTTACATTCCATGTAGGGCCTCCAAGCTGACAAATTAATTCAGGTTTAGCTGCTTAATATATTTATCATTAATGCTCTGCTTCATTATTAAGAGTAGAAAGGGACTTACAATCTGAACGGAGTCTCTGGCGGTGATGGCAAGGATATCAGCGCAGGAGACCACCCCAGGGCACACTTTCTCCACGGCCGACTTGATGTTGTCAATGACTTCGAATCCACGAACCGAGTTCTTATTGGGGATTGCGTTCTTCTCTCCAGTGAAGCTCGACGTGTCATCTAGTAGAATCGAACCATCACATCCCTGCAGCAATTTTTTTATTATATTTGTTATTTACTCTCTATTAATTTCTTGCTGTGTATTTTACTAGTTATTTACTTTTCAAAAATGTATTATATAATTAAAAAGGATTTGCTAATGATGTTATATATTGTATGTGTGAGTCTGGTTTGTGACTTGTGGTGAATGCATGGAGGAATTAGAAGCTCAAATATAATTAAAGAGTAGAAGAATTACATTGACAAAGCAATCGTGGAAGAACAACCGAAGGAGAGAAGCACCCATGCGAGCTTCCTTGGATATGGCAGTTTGCACGGTGGATTTAACAGCGGAGAGGAGTTTCGGACAAGAACTGGAATAGAAATTTGTAGAAAGTTGTGCGTTGGCACTCCCCAACAGGAGGAGGACAACGACAGCCAAAGCCATGAAGCTAGAAGAAAACGAAGCCATTGCTAAAACCCTCTCAAGTGTACGTGGGTGTAGTTGTGTGTGGTTGACAAGGGTATGGCAGTGGAGTGGCATATATATAGATGTCTGTCTGGCCTCTCTCGCCGTCAAATCTCAAGGCGGTTTGGGTCGGCAGGTAACCTAACACATAGACCATAGCCCAAGTGCATGGGGAGTTCGCCATTTTTCTACGTTTCTTTTTTTTTTTGGACAGAATTTTTCTACGTTTCAAAAAGGGCTATACTTTCAATTTATTGCGGATTAGAAATATGGGCCTATAGGCTTTAGCCGGGGTCGTCTTTGACTTATCAAATATACTCAAGTGAACCCGCGTCATTATTCTTTGAATCCCTGCCTGCCATAATTTGTCAAGGTGTTTACACGATGGTTGGTACGTAAACTCCTTAAGGTAAAGGGCCCCACTATAACGCTTTGATGTGTGATACATTTCATGCGATCCATCCATCATCGATCACACAAAAGGAAAGTTTTCTAGAATGGGGGATTTTTTTTAAAATAATAATAATAATAAACTCAAATATATAAACATGTCAATAGTGGGATATACCAAAAAAGAATATATTAATATATTTTCATGTTTATCAAAAAAATTGATTTAATTTTAAATCAAAATTTGTTGAAAACAAATAAAAAGATAAAGGAGATAAGACTGAAGCTAATAAAAGAAATATTTCAGAAATTAAAAGTGAGCCTGCCATCTCGTCGTTCTACCATTTTTCTGTGCCAAAAACAAAAAATTAGTTGTCAGTCACATATGATTGATTGAAGTTTGAGGAGCATATTTGAGTTACGCGTGTTTTACTTCGTCGTATGAATGCCACGATGCGAACACAATTCATATTTTTCCACACGCCAAAAGGGTCCCCTTCTCCGTTAATGTTGTCTGAGGCCGAAATAGTAATATGTATTGCGTTCCGAGACAAAGTAAGAAACTTCCTATATTTTTGTCTATTTTAGGGACAAATACATATGATTAGTTTCAATTCTTCAGTTATAGCACCGCTCAAGTAATATATCCAAATGATCACTGTTTAATTAGTTACTTACTTTGGTAGTTTGTGAGACAAACAGAGATAGAGATGTTGATTTAATTGGCTCAACTTTGACAATTTAGCTATGTAACCATCATTGCATCATTTTTTTTTAAATATTAAGTCATTGTTGCTGTCAAAATGAAGTGTTCCATTTTGGGACAAAACTTCAGGGACATTCTCAGTATTCGTCACTACTAAAGTAAGATTCTTTTACAGCTGTATAAGTGTCATCTCCGCCTACCATGTATAGTCTGGAACTGAACCTCGTCAAACGGAGCAGTTGAGTTGCATTAATTAATTAATTAATTAAGCAAATGTGAATACTTTGTCTTTTCTTTTGTTTCTCTTTCTGCCTTCCACGACCATCCTGCAATTAAGTCGTTGAAGTACAGACACTTCCTCCTAATTTTCTCTCCCATTTCAATATTGTTTAAACATAAAGCTATTGGAAAAGTGAAATAAAAAGAGGAATTGACTTACTCTTGTGGTTGCCCTGCTTTTTTGTTTTTTTTGTTTTGTTTTGAGTTTGGGTTGGCAGCAGGGGACCAGCATAGGCGTGTGGAATACGGAGCCTCTTTCAAAGAAAGTGGCATGGCTGAATGTGATTAATCTTCTGGGAAATTAAATGTTTTTGGCTTGGCCATCGTGAAATGCTTTGCTTAGCTTTTGACCTTAAAAAGCTTAGTTAGAAAAGTGAAAGCCATGCCTCAAAAATCAACTCATTTTGGAGTATTTGAAGTTTGATACCGTCCCGTGTGTAACGAATCTCAAGGTCAGACGATCTGCATCTACTTAAGTTTCCAAATATTTTTAAGTACATCGATCTCCTTTTCTTTTTTTTTTTAAAAAAAACATCAAATTTTTATTTTAAATCAATTACTGAAGTCATTAAATTATAATTATAGACTTAATTTTTCAATAAAAAAAGAGTAAAGAAAACAGTAATATTCACGTTTTGATTACTGAACATAATTTAAAATTATAAGCCAGTGAAATTCACGAAAATGATGATTGATTAAGGCATAATGTTTCAGGCGAAGTAATTGGACTCGCTCCCTTGAACGTATAACTCCGATTTGCTGCTTTCATCCGGTCCTACTACGCAGCGTTTGAATCACTGCTCAAAATTTCAAAGCAGAATTTCGTCTTTTAAAATGCTGGGAAAATGAGACTTATAATTGCATTTTCAACTAGGGATATATATATATATATATATATATATATATATATATATATATATTTGACGTTGGAAGGTAATTACTAATTACTATTCTGCATTAATTAAATTTCATGAAAGTTGGCCGATCGATGACAGAGATTAAAAAGACTCCTAGCTACCGGTTTACTAATTTCACCTAATTGTCTGCTGAAGTTTGAAAGGAAAGCATTTCAGGCTGTTAGTTGAACATGTGTTGCTCATTAATTTATATCTAGAAATGAAAAGTCAAAAGAGACTCGCTCGCCTTTTTAACAACAATTAATGCTAGTTGAGTTAACAATGGTAATTAACGATAAATTATTTATTTATAAATAAATTTTTTCATCCTGACCTGTTATTTTATTTTATTTTTTAAAGTACCTCTTTTATGTTAGAAGAACTCAATCTATATTGGTAGTTTAACAAAGATCTTAAGTTTAAATTCTTACTCTTATATTGTACCAATATATATATATATTTAAAATATCTATTTTGTGATGCCTAATGAGCATCCTATATTTTTTTTTGTCTTCACTTTTTTTAACTTTTTATTTATTTATTATTTTAAATTTGTATTAAAAATGAAAAGACCTAACAGAATAATCAAATACATATGGTTTTAATTATATTTGCTTTGATAAAGAAATATAATTATTGAAAATAATTTTTTTTAAAAAAGAATTCACTGGCACAGATAAAAAAGTAATAGATAGATAATTTTTTATCTATTCACGGTATTTAGATTATGACAAAAATAAATTTTAAAAATATTATTTTTATCATGTATCATAATTTAAACACTATTGATGAAAAAAAAATTATTCATTGATGTTGGACCAAATCATTTTTTTATATTAAATTCAAATCTATAATTTTAAATTTAAATTTAAATAAAAAAATCAAATTTATAATACAAAATTTGCGATTGAATAAAAAATTTTAAAAAATATAATTTTTTTAAAAAATTAAGAAGTGTATTTTTTTTTTAAAATATATTTATTTTTTTTATTTTTTATTTTTTATTAACTGTATATTTAAATTTTTAAAATATAATTTGATATATTAAAATTTAATAGGTATATTATCTCTTTATTTTATTGTCATATTAATTAATTTTTTGTATGTTTAAAAATTATATGAAATTTATTTTGTTTTTATTTATTAATTTTAGTGTTTAATATATTTTTATAATATAATTTTTGACTCAAAAAGAAAAAGAAAAAAAAGAGGCATGTTGTTACCACCAAACGAGTATCTCAAAACTATGTTTTTAAAAGAAAGCAAGACGAGAGACCGATCCTTGTCATTGACTTAAATGCATGGCGCACTGTCCACTTTCCTTCTATGCCAAAAAATGTAAAAAATTTCAACAAAGATATTATATAAATATCTTACTATTTGCCTAATAATAGTTGATAGATGCAATTAATCTAAAAAAGTCAAGAAATGTGATATCTTCTGACAAAGTTTAATTATTTGTGATTGTATATATTCTTTGATAAACATTTTTGGGCCTGACTAATCTAATGTGTATCTCCAGCCTTACGTGTTTTTGACCCTCTTCCTGCTGACCATATAGTTTGGGCTTCTGCACACTGATTGTCCATCGGCTCCTTGCGAGCAGCCAGGCCCGTGAAAGAAGAAGCCCACAACATGGCTAGACGGGCTGTGTTTGGTTGATTAATTAGTGTTTATTGTATGACCCAATTTTAGGTTTTTCAATCGAAGTGTTCGTACTTGCTATGCTTCTCTCAACATGGAGAGCTTGTTTTTCTCTTACTGGAAGAGCTTGTTCTACTTGAGGTTGGCTCAAGCTTCATCCTGAACCTACACGAATTCACGAGTTTTGATCAACTTCTCTGAGGGTTAGGAGAGTATTGCGCCTGAGTAACTCAATAACTCAGAGTAAGGTTTAACACAGGGGGAAATATGGAGGAAGGGAGACACGAAGAAGCTATAGGGAGCAGTAGCAAAGGAGAGGAGGAAAATAAAGGGGATGAAACTTTGTTGCTTGAAACTGACGAACAACAATCCTAGGATCTAACAAGGAGGAGCTTAGTGGGTAAGATCATAGTGGATAGAAATCTCAACAAGAAAACAATGAAAGCAATGATCAACAAAGGGTGGGGGGACCCTACAGGACTAAGGATAGTAGAAGCAGGTTTCAACACCTTCCTGTTTAACTTTGATAAGGAAGGAACAGCCACAAGAATTTTGGAAGAAGCTCCCTGGAACATCATGGGGCACCTACTAAACATTCACAGATGGAGTCCCAGCCAAACAATACAGGAGATGGAGTTTGACACTGCACCATACTGGGTCCAAGTTCATGGATTAACTCTTGAAAATCTAAATGTTAGAAACAGAGTTATCATTGGAAGCAGATTAAGAGAGGTATTAGAAGTAGAAAACCCAATCTATGAAGGAAGGATAATGAGACATTTCTTAAGGATCAGAATACTAAAAAATATAAAAGATCCTTTCATTACAGGATTCAGAGTTCCCAGTGAGCAGATCCCGGGCAAGAGAATTAGCTTGAGATATGAAAAGTTACAAGAATACTGCTATAGATGTGGGAGGTTGGGTCATGAACAGAAAAATTGTAGATTTGAGGTGAAGGCCATGAATGAAGAAGACAACACTAGATACGGGCCTGGCTTAGGAGTCAAACCTGCAAAACCACTAAAAGTGATTGCTAGAGAGAGCTCAAGAAGAGCAGATGAAGGGGAGGAAAGGGAAGTAGCAGGTGGTGGAGGGAGGTGGATAGAGAGAGAGCGACAAAGCTCCGGTGAAGAGGGGCAATTCATAGAAAACAATAAAAAAAAAGTCCAGTGTACGAGGAAGCCCAGGAAAAAAGAGGGCTAAGGTCATGGTCAGAAAACAGGCATGGCAGGATGGAGGGAAGCAGAATCTGGAGGAATGGGAAGGATGGAGAGGATAACGGAGCAAGCATCCAAATGGATACTGAGGAAGCAGATTGGCAAAAGGAAGAACAGGGGAAACACAAGAATGGTAATGCCCGGTATAAAGAGACAGAGAAACAGACAAAGGAGAAGTACGAGACCCTAGGCATTGACTATAGGAGACAGAACTGGCAGGAGAAGACAAGTGACTCAGATGGGGTGGAGAATGGGCCAAGAAATAGGTCTTTTCTAACTGGGCCGATGGACCTGGACTATACAAGTTGCTCAGGAAAGCCTGCCTCTAAAGACACTGGACTCTATAAAATGGAAAGGGAACCGAGCCCAACAAAAGGAAAGGAAAAAGCCCAGACCGAGGAGTTAGTGGAAGAAAGATTAGAAAGAAGGAATGAAGAAGGGAGAATTGAAGCAAGTCTGGTACATCAGGTAGAAGCCCAAAACAACCCAGTTAAGGTAAACCATACAAAGAGAAGATGGAAGAGAAAGGAAAGGAAGCAAGAAACTTATAAGCTGTATTACGTTGAATTTCCTAGTGATGACGAAACAGATGAAGATGTAGGAGAAAGAAGTAAGGGGAGCAATGATGCATGGGAAGTGGTTGAATATGAGCTAGCTGCAGCAGTCAAAGATTTCCTGAGCTTGAAAAGGGGAAGAATGGAGATAGAAGGGAGGGATCAGGGAAGACCAGAACATGCAGAAACAAGAGACATACAGGAAACAATGCAAGGAAACAGTTTAAAGAAGATAAAAGGTTGGGAGCTCACAGAGAGCTGATGAAGATTGTCGTGATCTACCAAAAATATTACCGAACCCCTATAAGGAATGCAATATAGGGTAACTCCGGATCGTCTCTCAAGGAATGCTAATGTTAAATGATAGTTTCAAGATCTCAAAGGGGGGGTTTGGATTTTATCACAATCAAATTAGAACACAAGTGAAAAATTGGACAAAGATTATATTATCAAAGATTGTAACCTCACTAGACATTCTTCGAGAATTAGTTTAGTTTATCATAGACTGAATGTGATTAATCAAGTCGTTGGTTGATTTTAGTTATAACCGAAATCTCTGCATCATAACCATATTCTCCTATTTCGATCAACAACATATATTATAAATTCATGCAATTACATACAACTTGTAGTCTGTTATTTATCTGAAAATCGAATATCAACCAGTGTATTTCCTTTGTTTCATGCAATAGAATAAAGATTCATCAATCAAGATTCTATCTTATACATCAAACTTGAATGGATAACAGAAATCTCTATATATTCATACAAGATTCGAAATACTCCAGAAAACAAAGAAGATTACATAAACTCAATTACAATATAAATTGAGTCTCAAAACCTAACCGAATTCAAGAAGGAGTCTAGCTGGTTACAAGGGTCTCTACTCTTCCATGGATGTCCAAGATCAGCTCCTAAGGTTGAAGATGAAGATAGAAGTGTATGAGAGAGTGCAAAGTAGTCAGAATGCCGAATTTCCCTCAATTAGACCAAAGGAAAGGAATCTTAATCATTAAAACCGACCAGGACCACATGTGTCAAGTCTGCTTTCGGCTGCATGTTTTCCTCCAATATTGCACCACTAATTACAGGTCCAAGATGCCTCTAGCTGGCAAACTTGTCTTCATATGAATTATTCCTCTATGTCATAAGGTTCCAATGCCACCGAAATCATGCCAAACAGACATCCCTAACTCAGTTTATGGCCATTTAAATACTCAAAGGTCAGATTATGTTTATGCTGTCCATGTCTTGGACTCTTGGTCTAATTCGGCCCACTGGACCTCTGAACTGGATCTTGGGCTCTGCATGAAAGTTATAGACATTTGTCTTAGCTTTCCTACAAGACCGAAATCAAAATTTTTAGTGGTTTCAAACTCCATATATAACAGAAATACACAGACAGGTTCAAAAAGACGGAAATGCTGAAAAAAATCTCAAAGACCAAAATAAAACTCAAATCATAAAACCTAACTTAAGTGATAGAAATAAGTGTAGGAGAGGATGAAAACACTATATATGATGATCAAATAATATATAAAAATGATGTTTATCAAGAGCAGACAGGAGGAAAATCTGAATACAAAAAAGGCTGAGGAGGCGGGCCTAAGCATGCCCCCACCCTCAAAATGACAACCATCAGTTGGAACTGTCGAGGGGTGGGGGTTGCCTTGACAGTTCGAGAACTTAGAGACCTATGTCTCAAATACAAACTCCAGCTTCTGTTTCTTATGGAAACAAAAGCTAAAGAGAAGAAGATGGACAATTTGAAGAGGAAATTGGGCTTTAAAAGTATGGAAGTGGTGGAACCAAGGGGAAGAGCAGGAGGTCTAAGTCTTATGTGGAAGGAAGACTGCATAGTTGAAGTGTTAGAAAAATGCCAGAACTATATACACACTAAAACCAGAATGGAGGATCAGCAAGAGCAAAGCTATTGCACCTTTGTATATGGAGACCCAGATCCAAAGAGGAGAAGACAGCTATGGAGGTCAATGACAAACTTAAATCCAGGTAACTCAATTGCTTGGCACTGTATTGGAGATTTTAATGAGATACTAAATCAGAGGGAAAAGGAGGGAGGGAGATTACACAATAATAAGCAAATAGAAATTTTCAGCAGGTTTCTAAGGAAAAATGAGCTGCTTGATTCCCCCATAAAAGGCTGCAAATTCACATGGAGTAACATGAGGGAAGTGGGAGAAGTGAAGGAGAAAATTGACAGACATATTGCAAATGCAACTTGGGCAAATAGGAATAAGGAAGCAAATGTAGTAGCCCTCCCAGCAGTGGGGTCTGACCATAGCCCTATCATCTTGACACAGGAACCATGAAGGAGGAAGGAGAGGTCTTTTAAGTTTGATGCTTATTGGGCAGAGGATGAGGAATTCAACAGCGTAATTGAAGACTGCTGGAACAGAGGAGATAATGAAGGAAACCTCAATGCTTTGTCATCAAAGGTTAAGAGGGTGGCCAACCATCTAGAAGTATGGAAGAAGAGGAAATTCAAAAGGGCAGATGTAGAAATTTCTAAACTTAAGAGAAGATTACAACATTTACAGAATGGAAGATTTAACAAGGAAGTGTCAGGTGAAAGGAAAAGGATTTGTGCTAGATTAAAGAAATTATGGAAACAAGAAGAAATGTATTGGGCTCAAAAAACACTAAATTTTTCCACCAAGTCACAATGCAAAGGAGGAGACAAAACAGAATTATCAGAATTAAAGATGAGCAAGGGAGATGGGCTGAAAAGGAAAAAAAACATTCAGGAAGTGTTCCAAAATTTCTACATGAAGCTCTTTGATTCAGAGGAACCAAGAAACACCCCAAATTTGGAGGAAATAATCCCCAAAGTCATTAGCAGAGAGATTAATGATGATCTCCTAAGGCCAGTCACTGAAGAAGAGGTTGAGAGGGCTGTCTTTAATCTGGGCACAACGAAGGCACCAGGACCGGATGGAATGAGTGGCCTATTCTACCAAAAAGCATGGAATGTAGTAAAAAATGAGGTATGCAGCACAATTCAAAATTTCTTTGCAGAAGGCCAGCTGCCTATGGAGGTGAATGAGACTCATATATCCCTAATACCTAAGACCCCACAGCCTGAGACAGTGGGACAATACCGTCCCATCAACTGCATCAACTTCAACTACAAGATCATTGCTAAGGTAATAGTTAACAGAATGAAATTCTTTATGAATGAATTTATATCCCAAAACCAAAGTGCATTTGTGAGTGGCAGACTTATACAGGATAATACTATTTTGGTTCAAGAGGCTTTTCACAAGCTGAGAAACAACATAAATAAAAAGAAACAATATATGGCCATCAAATTAGACATGAACAAAGTATATGACAGGCTGGAGTAGGATTTCCTTAAGAAGGTGCTGGAAACTATGGGTTTTGATGCCAAGTGGATAGGAATTATTATGAGTTGTGTTACCTCAGTTAGCTACAGAATAAATATCAAAGGTGCTGGACAAATGATAAACCTAGAAAAATCAGGCATTATCCCTAGCAAAACTACTCCCATAGCCACGAAAGAAAGAATACAAAGGGAATTGAGGATGCCTATATGGGAGAATCTAGGAAAATATTTGGGCATTCCAGCTATATGGGGTAGATCAAAGAAGCAAGCCCTCAATTGGATTATGGACACAGTAAAGCAAAAATTAACTAGTTGGAAGATGAGGTTTCTGTCACAAGGGGGAAGGAGGTTCTAATTAAAGCAGTGATCCAAGCTATACCAACCTACGCCATGTCCACTTTCCTATTTCCAAAAACTTTCAGTGCTAAGCTCTGTTCAGAGGTGGCAAAGTTCTGGTGGAAAACCAGAGATAAGGATATTGGAATACACTGGGTAAAGTGGGAAGAACTTACCAAGAGAAAAGAAGATGGGGGTATGGGCTTCAGAGATTTCAACAGCATGAACATCGCATTACTGGCTAAATAGGCATGGAGAATAATGAAAGAACCTAATTCCCTATGGGCAGACATCTTAAAACACAGGTATTTTCCCGACTCAACCTTTCAGAAGGCAAAAAGGGGCAGGTGCAGCTCATGGGTATGGTTAAGCATTTAGGAAGCCAAAGAATTTATGGTGAAGTACGGGAGCTGGAAAGTGGGTGATGGGGAAAGCATTAGAATATGGGAGGACAGATGGTTGAGAAGTGGAGAAAGGCTAGAAAATAGCACCAACAGTAGCATGGAAGTTGTGGCATCCCTGATTGACAAGGAAACGAAAACATGGAAAGCTAAAATCCTAAGGGAAATGCTACCAACTCACCAAGTGAAGGACATCCTTGCTACACCCATCCCATTCACGGACCAACCAGATAAATTTATCTGGCCTCAAGCTAGCGATGGCCTATACAGGGTCAAGAGTGGGTATGGAATAGCAAAAGAAAGTGAGTCTAGAACTACCATTAACAGGGCCTCAACTTCAGTATCTATTAACCCTAAGCTATGGAGGAAAATATGGAGTTCAACTATCCCACCAAAAATAAAATTTTTTATCTAGAAGACCCTTCATAATGCCATCCCCAACAAGGAGAATTTATACAGGAGGAGACTTGTCCCTGACCCCATGTGTCCAATATGCAATGAAAAACCTGAAACAATGGAGCATATCTTTTTGGAGTGCAGCTGGACAAGACCGACTTGGTTTGGGGCAGACATTCATAGTCAGATCTACCTAGGGGAAGGGGGTAAGCTAAGCGATTGGCTATGGACACTAACCGAAAGGTATAACAGGGCTACGGGAGTATAAGAGAAGGAAATCATGGCAAAATTTTTTATCCTGATGTGGTTCATGTGGAAGGAAAGAAATTCCTATATATTCGAACAAACGAAAATGGAACCCAGCAGAGTTATTCAGAAGGCAAGAAGTCTGATTTCAAGTCTAGCCAAAGCACAAAATAAAAAAGAGAAAACAGAGGTAGCCAACAGGGAAGGGGACACAAACAGAACAACTAAGTGGCAACCTCCTCCAAACGGATGACTAAAAGCTAATACAGATGTAGCATGCCCTAATCAAAGTCCAGAGTGTTACCTCGCTGTAGTCATTAGGGACGACAGAGAAAATCTCCTTACAAGCAGCACGAAGCAGAGCGTAGCCCACTCAGTCCTGGAAGCGGAAGGCAAAGCAATTGAAGAAGCCCTAATTTTGATAAACAATATCCAGATGGACAGGGTTATCATCGAATCAGATTGCAAACAAATAGTAGAGGTATGTAATCAGGAAAGACAGGATTGGAAGGTAGATCACATCCCAAGTATGATTGAGAAGCTTACCACGGAAGGAAGACAATTAAAAATCAAGTGGATTCCAAGAGAGAGGAACCAGGTTGCCCACACGGTCGCCAACTCCTTTGCTCATAGGAAACTCCCCTGGAATTAGATCACACGCCCACCAAGCAACATCCGGATGATGCTGAGGAAGGAGGCCGAAGACGCTGGTGGAGGGGAACAGCCTTCAGCCATTGTTTCCCTGAAATAGGTCTAGAATGCTTGTTTTTGGTTTTTTTCAGAGTGTGTTGCTCTGATTTTCCCCAAATCGGGTTTTACACGTGTTTTGTTTTTGTTTCTGGAAGCCGGGCCATGGGACTGATCCCACAGGCCTCCAGAGTCTTCCAGGTTGGACTATCCATTTGTAGTCTCTTTTAAGGCTTCATCCTTCACGTCCAAAAAAAAAAATTAGTGTTTATTGTAAGCTTCATTCATATTTAGAGCGGAACCCTAGCAGAGCCGCATCAAAAACTCCTCAAAAAATAGCGACGTGCAAGTAGCCATCTCCTCCCTTTCTCTCTTTTTTTTTTCTTGTATTTCTTTATTTTTTGGATTTTTTTTAAGAAATATTTATTTTTCTTTTTAGAAGAGTATTTTTCTTCTTTTATGAAAGTTTTCTTCTTCTTATTGTAGAAAAGATGTCAGAGTTCCAAAAAATACATTACATTTATTTAGATCTACAAATTGAACTTGAATTTGAGTAAAAAAAAAATCAAATTTATAATACTGAACTTGCGACTGTATAAAAAATATTTGAAAAGAATTTGAAAGATGTGTTGTTTTTTAAAATGCACATTTTCTTCTTGTTTATTGTATTATTATGTCATCTATAATTTTATTTTTTGAGATGTAATATTTGATAAATTAAAATTTAAAAAGTATATTGTCTCTTTATTTTTTAGTTACAGTACTAGTTCTCTGTTTTGTAATTTTAAAAGCTGTAAAATTTATCTATCCTACTTTTATTTTTTATTTATTGACTTTTGAACCTTATCTTGTATCAATGTAATTTTTCTACTTATAAAAAAAATTAATGTTTATTGTGTGTTGTCCAAAAAAAAATAGTGTTTATCTGAGAAGGAAAGGAATATTAATCAAAGAAAAATGAATGACGAGAAAATGAGAAAAAGATGGCTGCTCAAATTTACAAAGAAAAAATTGTTTATAAGAATGTGGTGATTAATCTTAAGTAAAGTTCACTATAGCATTTTTTTTTTCAAAAATACAATTCCAATTGTGGAAAACAAATTAAGCTTTTCGAACCTGCAGTTCAGCTTCTCCATTATTCTTCATGTCAATCATAACCTTCATTCAACTCCATTTTCTCTTTCTTGTAGATGTATGTACCTGAAGCCCACAAAAAGGCCACCAAATTAAGGGCAGCTATCACTAAAAGGAAGCCATAGTAGTAACCTAAGCGACAGTCATTCAAGCTGTTGCCCATCCAGCTCTTACCCCACACTTTTCCTGTAAATTTATCCACTATTGTCACTAGAAAGCTGCTGAAGAAGCTCCCAGCAGCTACCGTGCTTGTGAAAAAGCTCGTCCCAAGTCCTTGCATTTCTTCTGGGAATTGATCGTACAAGAATTCCAGCAATCCAGTGATAAGGAACGTATATGCAATTCCAAGTAAAATATGTTGAGGCAATAACCAGAATATGCTCATAGGAACTCTCTCCTGAGGCCCCACTATATGCTGCTTCCATATAACATGCGTTCTTTGAAGTTCTACAACACAAGCAGCTGCCATAGCTATGATTTGGATGGCATTTCCTATGACAAGCCTCTGAAGCAATGTGATTCCTCTATGGTTTCCAGTTCTTTGACGAATGAATGGTATAAAGTAATGGTCATAAATGGGCAATGAGATGAGTATTGTGAGTACTATACGAAGCTCCAAAGCGCGGCTGCCGGAATGTCAAATTTGGGACCTAAGATCCGCTCCAAGGCCGTGCCTTGCTTGACAAAAATGGCGACTTCTATTGCCCAGAAGTTGCTATAGGAATTAGCATAAGTAGCCATATCCGAAACATCCCCAAACTGTGCATGGGGGATTTGAGAAATCATTTTTGCCTTCTCTTATTGCAGCCTTGTCTAAAAACCTGAAGACACAGACTGATAGGATTAGAATTGAGCTCTGAAGGTAGAAGTCCCTGTTGAATTAATTTATAATTAATTTATGTGGATTAGCATTAATTAATTTATTAGTCCAAATATAGAATTAATTAAGTAATCAGTTTTGACCCAACACTAAACTTATAATGGATTGTGACCTGTTGAATGTAAACAATCTGTGATAGGCCAGATTATTTACAAGTCCATTGGGTAGAGGCCCCAACTTGCAGCCCGTTATGTAGTCAGTTAGTTTTCTATCACAATACTGACTGAAGAGAGAGAATTAATTATTATTTTAATGATTTGAAAACCCTAGTTATCCCTAATATAAATAGGGATAATTCTCTTCTTTCTAAGTACAGTGAAATACAATCTCTCTCTCTTTCTGAGTTGTGGGCTAGGGTATTGCAAGTTGCAGACTCTACTTATTCTTGTTTATTTACTAACTTGATTTGCAGCTGATCTCGTTTATTGGAGCTATATCAATCATATTGGCTTTGGGTGTCCTATTTGGTGCATCATCATTATCAATGGATTTATTGGGATCGTATAGAGGTATGTAATTTTAAGTTTGTTGATAATCTACCACATATACTTTTGCTAACAGTCCCGTGACATAAAATTGAAAGCTACGACAAGCAAAAGCAAGAGCAGAGTGGCCAACCTGAAACGTGGAGTGTGTTGAATTTGTCGTTTTCTGCTACTAATGTAATGTTGCAGCTCAAATTCATGGAGCTCAGAAGGGCTGCTAGGAAGCTGGAGCTTCCTATTTCTAAAAGCAACAACCAGGACTCTGATAAAGTCCCTTGTGGGGCTTCTTGTCTTTCTAGCTTTATGCCTGTATAATGGGGTGCCCAGGAAGAAGGTAACAAGGAAAAGTAGAAAACCAATTGCTGATATGGCATACCCCAATCCCCATCCATATCTCTCTTGAATGTACACAACAAACGAAGTGACCACTAAAGCGCCAAAGAAAGTGTTACAGGTCCACCAGCTGAAGAATGAAACCTTAAGCTCTTTCTCTTGGGGATTAAAGTCGTCAAATTGGTCGGCACCAAAACTGGACATATTGGGCTTCACTGTACCAATGCCAACTGCTATAGCGTAGAGTGATAAATAGAATAATGCTTTTTGTAGAGTAGATGCTTTGCCGCAATCTCCGTTTGCACATGTTGGTCTCAAATCGGTGAAGTTGTCAGGGCCAGAAGCATCACCCCATGTGTAAAGTTCATAGCACCTAGTTGATGATATGGGCTTTTATTTGAGAAAAGAAAAGAATAAGAAATTATACAAAAAATATGCTTGAAGTGAAATAATTGGGAAAGAAAAATCGCAGCTTACCATGGCGTATAAGACCAATGATAGAGTAATTGTCCAGAATCGGCCCAAGTAAGAATCGGCTATGTAAGCACCAAGAATTGGAGTTATCCAAGCCGAACCTGACCAGTTATTCACATTCTTAACGGATGATATTAAGTCTTGGTGAAGTTGGGTTGTCATAAAATTCACCAAATTGGCAGATACCCCATAGTAAGTAAATCTTTCCAATGCTTGGTAAACTAGCATTTATACAAATAGAAACTCAGTCATTTGAAAGTAACGAGGACATGTTGGCAAGAAGCAGAATGCAGGAATTTCTTAAAGGAAAAAACACAAAAAATGAGAACATTCCATTGTGCAAAAAACTATATTAGAATTACATAACCAACTGTCATAATTAAGTTCCTAAGGAATATTAATTACCAAAAACAAAACTGCAAGCCTTCCATTTCCCAGTTTTAGAAGCAAGCGCAGGCCGTCCACCGAAATCCACTGTGCCATGTAGAGTATAACCTTTGGCTTCCATTAATGACACTTTTTGAAATGGAAGCAATTTTAAGACACCGAGGAGAAGAACAAGAGTACTCTCTGTGCGTCGGTTTTAACTTTTAAGCAAGCATATAGTTAACAACGTTGCCCTATACTTGTTTGAAGGTGGCAACGGGCAAATTAGATGTTTACTGTCTTTTTTAGTTGCAACATCAAGTATTTAGAATTGTGAAATACAAATGGCCAAGCTGGGGCCAGCCACAAGCAAAGTGAAAGTAGGTGGCCTTTGGGTGACCTATGATTTGCAGCGCCTCTTCAGATACATTATGAATTATTATGAAGCCTCGCCTTTCTACACAAGTATAGTATAAAATTTTATCAAGTTTTCAATTCAAAAGGAAACTCCCTCCCATAAGACGTACTTTAAGTGTCATTGAATGTATTTGCAGATATTTTTAAGGTAGCCGAATAATGATTCTTTTTTTTTTTTGAACTTTAGGCCATAGCCTATTTCATTAAAACAAGACCGGGCAAAAGCCCAAACCCGAGAGACGCAATAGACACGGATTACAATAAGCAACCAGATATCCAGCTCTCAGAGTAGAACCATCGCGAAACCAAGGGTGAAAAAACAGAGCAACACACTCTGTACAACCCTTCCCAAACGAAAACCTAGAACCATGAAATCCAAAATTGCTAGGGGGTTCCCCTTGCTGAAGCCTCTTCTTCCCTTAAGATCCTCTTTAAACTCGCTGGGGGTTGAGAAACCCAGTTTGTGTGGAGGGAATTTTTCTCCAAAAGCTTTGCCACCATGTGTGCCGCCGTGTTCTGATCTCTTCGAATCCACTCGATGCTGACCTGCTTTCCATTAGAGGTAACCTCCCTGACAAGATCTTGAATATGGTTGATGCTCCATTCTTGTCTCTTGCTGTTACACACTTCTACTAGGGTTTTGCAATCGGATTCAATTATAATTCTTCTTAATTGCAGATTGTTAACTAACAACAAAGCTTCTTCAATCGCTTTCCCTTCTGCAACCAGAGGCGTGAGGGCTAAACTTCGTTTGGCTGTACCCGTGAGGGCCCTCCCCCACTCATCACGTACTACTGCTGCTAGGTAACAATTTGATCCTTGTATTTGGAAAGCAGCATTTGTGTTGATTTTAAGCCACCCTTTCAGGGGCTTTTTCCACCCTCTCTGTCGTGTTAATTCCCTTTCCCTGTTGACTCTGTGATCTTGCATTTTTTCCTTCTGCATACTAATGATATAGCCAATTAGGGATTTTGCTTTTTGTATTACACTCGTAGGTTCAATTCTGGTTTGTTCATACATGAATGCATTTCTCTCTTTCCAAATAAACCACAACATGATGAAACACATCGCCATAGCTTCCTTTTCCTCCTCTCCATGAATTTCCTTATACCTCTGAATCTTGTGTTCCAGCCAATTATCCTGTGTCCCCTCCCCTGATTATATTGGCTCTGTATATCTACTCCAAACCAAGCTGGTCTTGTCCATGTACATTCAAGGAAGAGGTGCTCTAGTGATTCTGGGGCCTCACTGCAAATAGGACACATATTATCCTGAGTGATTTTTCTTTTATGTAGATTCTCCATTGTAGGCAGAGCATTGTGTAGTATTTTCCATACATGTATTTTGATCTTTGTTGGAATGGATGTCTCCCAAATCTTCCTCCATAGGCTTGGGTTGATTGATGCAGAGGTTGATGTGGCATTGTTACTCTCCCCCTGCATTGTCATCCTGGCTAGTTCATAACCACTCTTCACTCTATAGTTCCCATCGCTAGTCTTTGGCCAAATAAACTTATCTGCCTGATTAGAGTATAGGATTGGGGTAGCCAAAACCTCCTTTAAAAGGTGGGTAGGTAGCATCTCCCTTAGGATAGAGACCTTCCATGTCTTAGTGTCATGATCTATCAGGGAGGCCACTTTCTCCAGGCTACTATTGGATGTATTTTCAATCAAGACGCCACTCCTAAGCCACCTGTCTTCCCATATGTTGATGCTTTGACCGTCGCCTACCTTCCACACCCCATTATTACATAGCAGCTCCTTTCCTTCCCATAGGCTAAGCCAAGCCCATGAGCTATTGCTACCCTTTCTTGCCTTCTTAAAAGTAGTTTTTGGAAAGTATCTCTGCTTAAGAGTGCTGGCCCACAGGGAGTCTGGACCCTCTATTAGTCTCCAAGCCTGTTTTGCCAGTAAGGCAAGGTTCATGCTCCTGAAATCTGTAAAATTCATACTCCCTTCACTCTTCTTCCTGGTTAGCTTATCCCATTTGACCCAATGTATACCATTTTCTTTTCCATTCCTTCTCCACCAAAACTTTGCCACCTCTGCACATAGCTTAGAGCAGAAGGTTTTGGGGAACAAAATAGTAGACATTGCATAAGTGGGAATAGCTTGGATAACCGCCTTAATAATAACTTCCTTTCCTCCTTGGGACAAGTAACTCATCTTCCAGCTGCACAATCTCTGCTTTACACTATCCATCACCCACTTTAGCGCCTGCCTCTTGGATCTCCCCCATATTGCAGGCATTCCTAGGTACTTCCCTAGATTCTCCCACGTTGGTATGTTGAAGATTCCTTGGATAGTTTCCTTAGAGTTACCCGGGGTTGCCTTACTGAAAATAATTCCAGATTTGTCCAGATTAATCATTTGCCCAGACCAGCTAGAATAGTCATTGAGAATTCCCTTTAAAAACTCTGCATTCCGTTCATTTGCACCTGCAAAAAGAATTGAATCATCTGCAAAAAAGAGGTGGGTAATTTCAGGGGCATTTCTGGCTATTTTGAGCCCTAAAATATCCTTTCTCTCTGCAGCCTCTGTTATTTTCCTTGATAAAACTTCAGCAGCCATAATAAATAAATAGGGGGATAATGGATCCCCCTGCCTTAAGCCTCTTTGGGGAGTTTAAGAAGGCCCAAGAACCCCATTGACCTTAATTTTAAACTCCACAATGGTAATACATTCCATTACTAGGCCAACCCATCTACTATCAAAACCATAGGCTTCTAACACCTTTTTAATGAAAGTCCATTCTAGCCTATCATAAGCTTTGTTCATATCTAACTTTATGGCCATATAAGAATTCTTCTTGTTTTTGTTCTGTTTTAGGAAGTGGAAAGCCTCTTGAACAAGAATAGTATTGTCTTGTATTAGCCTACCCCCAACAAAAGCACTTTGATTGTGAGATATGAGTCTATCCAAAATAAGCTTGAGCCTATTAACCATGATTTTGGAAATGATTTTATATATGAAATTAGTGCAGCTAATAGGACGGAAGTGACTCACCGATTCAGGGTGCTGAACCTTAGGAATCAAGGTGATGTGTGTCTCATTTATCGCCCTAGGTAACTCCTCATTCTCAAAAAAACCTTTGACCACCTTGCAAACATCTTCTTTCACTACCAGCCATGCTTTTTGGTAGAAAATACCATTCATTCCATCCGGTCCAGGTGCTTTCTTGGCCCCTAAGCTGAAGGCTGCCCTTTCCACCTCATCCTCTGTTATTTCCTTTAGCAAAGAGCCATTCATCTCCTCTGTTATCATTTTCGGGATAATCCCTTCTACTTCCAAGCAACTCCCTGGGTGAGTGGACTCATATAACTTCAGAAAATACTGTTGGAAAGTATCTTGGATGTCAGCTTCCTCCTCTTTCCATTCCCCTGCCTCATTTTTAATTCTTACAATTATGTTTCTCCTCCTTCTTTGCAGGGTGGTTTGATGAAAAAATTTTGTATTTCTATCCCCACATTCCAGCCATTTAACTCTTGATCTTTGTGCCCAGAATTTCTCTTCTAGCATCCACAGCTCATTAATTTCTTTCCTTACTCTCCTTGCTTCCTCCACTGCCTCCTTGCTGTTACTTCCATTTTGGATTTGCAGGAGCCTTCTTTTGAGCTTTGAGATCTGAAAGTCTGCCCTCTTGAACCTATCCCTTTTCCACTCCTCCAAATGTACAGCTAGATTCTGTAATTTTGGTGTAAAACTTGCAGGGCATTCCACACTCCCATTGCTATTCCAGCATTTAGAAACTTCATCGGTGAACTCCTCATGGTCAGCCCAATAATTCTCAAACCTAAAAAGCCTATCTTTCTTGCTTTGTTTCGGAATTGTCTCCAGCAAAAGGGGACTATGGTCTGATCCCACAGCTAGTAGAGCTGTAACTCTAGCTTCCTTGTGGCAGTTCAGCCATGATAAATTTGCAATGTGTCTGTCAATTCTTTCTTTCACTCCTCCTAAAACCCTCATATTGTTCCATGTAAACCTGCACCCCTTAATTGGGGAGTCCTGGAGGTCATTCTCCATGAGAAAGTTTCTGAAAACTTCCATCTGTCTATTATTGTGCAGCCTGCCCCCCTCCTTTTCTTTATGATGTAAAATTTCATTGAAGTCCCCTATACAATTCCAAGCCTGTGAAGGACCTGGATTTAAATTATCCATGTTTCTCCAAAGCTGTCTCCTCTTCCTTGGATCCGGATCCCCATAAATAAAGGTAATAAAACTGCTCTTTTGTTCTTCCTCCAGCTTGGTTCTAGTGTGTATGTAATTGTGGCACTTTCCTAGCACTTCCATCTCACAGCCCTCCTTCCACATAAGGCATAAGCCTCTAGCTCTTCCCCTTGGGTCAACTACTGTCATTCCATTGAAACCCAGCTTCCTCTTTAGGTTGTTCGGTTTTCTCTCCTTAGCCTTTGATTCCATTAAAAACAAAAGCGAGGGATTGTGTTTGAGACATAAGTCTCTTAATTCATGAACTGTCAAGGCAACCCCCACCCCTCGACAGTTCCAGCTTATGGTTGTCATTTTGAGGGGTGGGGCATGGTTAGGCCTGCCTCCTCAGTCTTGTCTCCCATCCTCAGTTCTGCCCCTGGGAAGCCTCTCCATTTCAGTCTTTTTTGTCTGCAATTTAATTCTTCTTCCTTTGGAAAACTTCCCCCTTGATACCCCTCTGCTTGTCCCTCTTCCCCTCCCTCTAGATCAGCTCTCCTCCTTTTCAAGCTGAGATAGTAGCTTAATGCTACCGCCAAAACATCCTCCTCTGCTGTCCCCCTATCTACGTCTTCTTTTATGTTATTTTTCCCTGTTTCAGACTCCTCCTCACTGGGTAACTCCACATAGTACTCCTTGTGGGTTTCCACTTCCTTGACCTTCCTTCTCCACATCCTTCTCCCAGTTTCCGAGCCTACTCTACTCTGTCCTCCCCTCCCCTTTCCTTCTATATCCCATGTCTCTTTTTTTTCCCAATGGTTGGTTTCAGTCTGGGTTGGGCTTGCCTTCTCTTTCACTGTTCGTGGAAGGATTTCTCCTGCTATTCCGTGGACTCTCTTTCCTTCATTCTGTGAGACAATAGCCCTGGGTTGCACTTCTGGGAAGGCCCGGTCCAATTCTACTTGACCCCAGTCTTCTATTCTTTCTTTTAGGTTCTGATTTTCTGAGTCCATTAGGCCTTTGACTTTCCTTGGCCCATCTCTTATATCTTTCAAAATCTCTCTTCTCTTGGGGTTCACGTATACAGCCTGGCTTACTGATTTTACCAAGTCAACCCTTGTCAAATCCTGCTCATCCCTGGAGTTCTCCCCCTTTTCTCCTGACTGGGTTCCCTCTTTTCTGTTTTTTGGCGCGCTGCCCTTCTTTTGTTCAGAGGATGTAGTTTCCATTTCTATTATATACTCTTCTGTGCTCACTCCCTTCTGCTTTTTGCTATCTCTGTCCCCTTCTGCGAAAACGCTCCTCCTATTACCTGTCATATCATCAAGTGTACTTCCAAATTCTTGGGTTCCCGTGTCTCTCTCTCCTTCTCCTGAGCTCCCCCGTGCCCCACCGTCTGTCTTCCTCAAGAGACTTTCTCTGATTATTACATTCAGGGGTTTCGTCGGTTGTACACCCAGTCCAGGACCGTATCTTAATCTGGTTTCCTCAGCTCTGATCTCCTTCTCCCTTTTGCACTCCTTCTGTTCATGGCCCAAGCATCCGCATCTGTAACAATACTCCTGCAATCTCTCGTATTTTAATCTAATCCAAATACTGGGTAGATTCCTTCTAGGAGCCCAGAATCCAGGTATGAAGGGTTCTTTGAGGTTTTTTTGGATTCTCACCCGTAGGAAATGTCTCATCAGTTTTCCTTCCACCATTAGATCTTCCACCTCCACGACTTCCCCCAGACTCCTCCCTATGATGCGTCCATTTTTGGCATTCAGGTTTTCTAACGTTAAGCCATGGGCTTGCACCCAAAAGGGTCCTTGATTGAAGTCCATTTCCTGTAGAGTTTGCTCTGGGTTCCAGTTATGCAGATTGAGCAAATAGCCCATTATATTCCACGGTTGGCCTTCCATTATTCTACTAGCAGTTTCCTCTTCTTCAAAGTTGAACAAGTAGGCGTTTAGCCCCATATCTACTATACTCAAACCTTCTGGATTCCCCCACCCCTTGTGTATCATCGACTTCACAGTTTTCTTGTTTAGTATCTTGTCTATGATTATTCTGCCAACCAGGCTTCTGTGCGCAATGATACTGGTCTGCTTATCATCAGCTTCCAGTTGCAATGTGCCTTCCCCCTCAACTATCATTGTGCTTTTTCCACCCCTCTCCCAGGTTCCTTCATGACCTTTCTCCTCCATACTAAAAACTTGCTAGTCCGCTTAGACACTTAAAGCTTTGGAAGAGACTCCTCTCCCTTACAGAGCCTTGAGCAGGTGCTCAAGAAGATGAACCTCTTCCTAGAAGAGAAGACAAGCTCTCCTTTACGAGAGAAGACCCTACTCAAGAAGACAAACTTTCTCGCCGAAGAATGATTCAAGAGGCCTTTTTCTTTTAGTTTTTATATATGACCGATTTCATTTTAGTTCAATGATTGAGAAAGGTAAGGTAAGATAACAAATTGTGCTATTCAAACTCAGAACTGTTTTATACTTGTAATTGTGACCCCTCAGAAGTTACTAAAACAGCTTGTCCCATCTTACTCAACACAAAATTCATTAACTTCTGTCGCTTCACTCTTGTAAACGTATCTATTTGATACCCAAAAAAAGCACCAATATTTAGGGTACCTATAACCACAAGAAACCCATAGTAGTATTCCAGGTGACAATCATTTAGGTTGTTGCCTATCCAACTCTTCCTCCCATTCCTTCGTGTAATTTTATCCACCATGGTAACTAGAAAGCTGTTCAAGAAACCTCCATTGGCCGCTGTACTTGTGAAGAAACTTGCCCCAAAGCTCTGCACATGGGGACTGATCATAAAAAAATTCTAGCAATCCAGAGGCAAGAAACACATCTGCAAGGGTTGAGGAGCACGTACGGAGGCAATAGCAGGGACAGGTTCCTCAAGCCATTCGATGCGATGGGATTTCATGACACGCATTCTTTGAACTTCCACATCACTAGCAAAAGCAATGGCTGTGACTTAGATGAAAAATCCAATACCGATCCTCTGAAGCAGAGTAATAAGAAGCCAGAGAGGGAGGCTGCTGGAACATTAAAGTTGGGACCAAGGCTTTGGCCCAAGGTTTTACCCTGCTTCACATAAAAGGTGCTGATTTGTGCCCAGAAAGCGCAGGGAATTAGCGTACACATCCATATCAGAGTCATTCGAAGAACAGGCTTGGTTCTTTCCACTTGAGTCACTGTGCATGGTAGCTTCGAGGTACCTAAGTTGCTGTCTTTAATAGCGGTCTTGTCCAAAAACCTAAACAAATGTATTCTTTGGTTTGTTATTCATATGACGAAGGTACCGTTAATACTTAACAGAGATTTCCGTTAGTCATGGGATTTTTTCTCTATAAAAACTTTTGGAATCAGACTGATCTCTTTTCATTTCAAGAAAGAACTTTGTCATTTCTCACCGTGTGTGCGAAACAATAATAAAATCCATTAAACAAAAAGAGCATCATCTGATAGGAGTGGTAAATCTCACCTGTAAAGTGGGCTGTGATTGATTTGTCGTTTTCCTTCGCTAATCTAATATTGGCGATCAAATTTATGGAGTTCTGAGGCATCACTGGGTAGATGAAGCTTCCTGTTTCAGAAGGCAACCATGGGAACTTGAATGAGATTCCATGCAAGTCTGATCTCAGTGCTCCTAACTCTCTGCCTGTTGCTTGGGCTCCCTAAGTAGGAGGTAAGTAGGGCTAATACAAGTCCAAATGTTGATATAGCGTAAGCTAATCCCGAACCCATGTTTTCCTGGGTATAGACAATGCCCAGAGTGGCAGCTAAATTTCCTAAGTAAGCGCTAAATGTCCACCAATTGAAGAACGAGACCTAGAGCTCTCTCTCAAGCGGATTGAAGTCATCAAATTGGTCACCACCAATGGTGGGAAAATTGGGCTTTGCTCCCCCTGCCCCAGTTGCTATAGCATAGAGGGATGCATAGAATAATATACTCTTTGAAGTCGCGATCTTATGGCAGACGGCATTTTCGCAAGTTTCCTTTGTGCTTTCAGTTGATGTTGTGACTGGAGAAGCGCCATTCCCTGTATACTTGTCAATAAACAATATGCATGTAGATTGTACAAGTCTTGATACATGAGAAAAGTGAATGAGACTTACTGTTTCAAAGAGTTGATTGGATAAACATCAAATATCATTCTGTTGTTACTTTATATGACAAATTGATAATGAACAGATGGTCCTGTAATTCGACTTTAAACTTGAGAGCATGGCATAGAAAACCTTGGCATACCAATACGTAAATGAGGGAGGAAATAGTGCAAGTCCAGAAGCGGCCAATGTAAAAGTTGTTATATAATGCTGGAAGAAGATCACACAATTATACGGCACTTAGCCACTGAATATCATTTATCAATTCTTCTTATATTACAGATATATTGGGGTACATATATAAAGCAAGCTTTGGCAGACAAACGAGATTCAAAAATAAAACTTGTAAGGAAAGCCAATCAAGGCTTGCTGAGGAAGCTTAAAGATACAAAATATCATGTACAGTAAATCAGAAATGCATGCACAGTAAACCAGACACGTATTAACATCCCCTTTTGACTGGTTTTCTACAAATGCCAAGCCTTTTTTGTAACTTCAGAAATCTTGATCTAAGAAGTGCTTTAGTCATTATGTCAGCTAGTTGTTCCTTAAAATTATAGTGCTGCAAAGTGACTTCATTGTCCTTCTCTACTTCTCGAATCACATGAAATCTTATCTTGATGTGTTTGGTTTTACTATAAAACACGGGATTTTTCACTATGGCAATGGTAGATGTGTTATCACAAAACAAGTTCGTTGCTTCTTTCTGCTCTTTGTGCAAATTTTTTAGCATTTTCCTTATCCAAATCACTTGATTTACTTCTGTTGTTGCTGCCGCATACTCAGCTTTGGCTATTGACTGAGCTACGATACTATGTTTTTTTGAATTCTAAGGGCCCGTTTGGTTGGATGAAATAGAAAGAATCTAAAATAGAAAGTGAGATTCTATTGTTTGGTTTGATGGAAAATAGACTCCTTCCAATAATAGATAGATTCTAAGATTCCATCATAAAATAATGTTAATTTCATATTTTTTTTATTAAAATAATTTAATTTAATTATTAAAAAAATTAATTTGATTATATTTTGTAAAAATTAATTTGTAGAAATTTTTAAATATATATATATATATATATTTTAATTTTTTTATTTTAAAAAATTAATTTAATTATTTTATATTAAAATTAATTTAATCATTTTGCTTATCTTATCTTTCTATTTTTTGAATTTATCTATTAATCAAATAATGAAATATCACATTACCTAATTCTTTCCATCGCATACCAAACAAAATAATGGCATTCCTTTTTCTTTTTCATTCCCTCTTTCTTTTTTCTTTCCATTCCACTAAAATTTATTCCATCCAACCAAACGGGCCCTAAGAGAATGCTATAAAACCAAGGCTGAAAACGCTGCCTAAGGTGCTCTTCATATCTTCTACACTTCCACCCCAGTCACTATCGGTATACCCGACTAGTTTTTCAACTTTTCCTGCTTCATACCATATACCAAAATCCATTGTGCCTTTAATATATCTAAGCACACGCTTTCCAACTTTAAAATGCTTTACACTCGGGTTCTGCATATATCTTGACAATACTTCAGCAGCATACATTATCTCGGGTCTGGTAGCAGTGAGATAAAGGAGGCTTCCTACCAGACTTCTATAAAGTGTAGGATTTACAACATCAGTACCATCATTTTTTTTGTAATTTCTCTGCCAAGCTTAGAAGAGTTTCACTACTGTTACAATTCAGCATACAGAATTTTGACAGTATTTGTTTTGTAAATCTTTCTTGACTTAGAAAATATCCATTAGGTATCTAGAACACTTATAGGCAGAGAAAGTAAGTCAGTATTCCCAAGTTATTCATTTTAAACGTTCTCTTCGTGTCCTTTTTCACTTCATTTATCAATTCATCGTTATTTACAGTGATCAAGATATCGTCTACATATACTGACAATATTATTAAGTTTTCTTTTTGGCTCAGAGTGTAAAGTGTTGCTTCGTTGGGACTTCATTTTCAAGGATTGAAACTCTCTCTTGAGATTCATGACATGCATTCTTTCCCATTCTATATTTTTCTTTCTCTTCAAATATCTCTACTTTTGAAAAAAAAATAACGAGAGGAGAGAGATTTCACCCTTGCATTTTCTCTCCCATTCTTTTCAAATTATTATTTTAAATAAAATATTTTAAAAAAAAATATGTCTCCTATCTTTCAAATTGCTCAAACTAAACATTTAGGAGTTGTTTAATAGAAAAAATATTTTTGAATTATTAAGAATATGTATTTAAAAATGTTAATTTTTTTTACTTGGTATACAATTTTATAGTATGATTCTCAAGAAACTTTAATTCTTAGGAATATTCATCTAGTCTGCTATACCAGGCCCTTGGGGCTTGCTTCAAGCCATACAAGACTTTCTTTAATAAGAATACCTTCTTTTCTTGTCCCTCTTTTACAAAACCATAAGGTTGCTCTACTAGTATTTCTTCATTAAGAAAGCTATTGAGAAAGGCTGATTTGACATCCAGATGAGAGACTTGCCATTTCTTTTGTGCTAATACAGCAATGATCAGTCTAATGGCCTCATGTTTGGCAACATGAGCATAGGTCTCAGTGTAGATTTCACCAAATTGTTGGCCAAAGCCTTTAACAACTAGTATGACTTTAAATTTGTTTAGAGTCCCATCTGCATTTAATTTTGACTTGAACACCCATTTTAATCCGAGAACTCTTTTTCCCTCTGGCTTGTCAACTAGCACCCAGGTATCATTTTTTTCGATCATATTGAGTTCTTCTTTCATGGCAGTCCTCTAACTTTCAAAATTTAAAGTTTTCTCATAAGTGCCTGGTTCCTGTAAGGTTAAATTACAATTTTCATAGATGTTGGAGAGAGACCTAAAACCTCTAACTGGTGCATAGTCCCAACCACCTTCTTCATCTTCTTCTATTTTGAATAAGTTTTGATCTGGATGAAGTTGTAGCTCATGATTGTTGTCTTTACTGTCTTCTATTTGCCCTTTCCAATTCTAGCCAGATGACTCATTGACAATAATGTCCCTGCATGCCAATACTTTTCTAGTTCTTGGGTTGTATATTCTGTATGCTTTAGCATCTTTGCAGTAGCCCACAAAAACTGTTGATTCTGACTTCACATCGAGTTTGCTTCTTTTAGATTCAAGAATTAAATAATAGCATAGGCTTCCGAAAACTTTCAGGTTGCTGACATCAGGTTTTATTCCTTCCCATGCTTTATAAGGGGTCTTTCCATCTAGAAGTAGGCAGTCGATTCAACAGATATGTAAAAGTGCTAATAGCTTCAGCCCATAGACACTTAGGAACTGAATTTTCTGTTAACGGGCACCTTGACATCTCCACCAGTGTTTTGTTCTTCCTTTCACTAACCCCATTCTGCTGGGGGTTGTAACTAACTCAAAATTGATGCAGAATTCCTGCTGTTCTACAAGTTCTTTTAAACTGATCTGAAGAGTATTCTCTTCCATTATCGCTTCTAAACTTTCTAATCTTGCAACCACTCTGATTTTTGGCTAGTGCTTTAAACTTCAAAAAATTGTCATGAGCTTCAAATTTTGACTTCAAAAAATAAACCCAACAGAATTTGGTCAGGTCATCTATAAATGTCATAAAATATTTACATCCTCCCAACAAGGCAGTGTTCATAGGACCACATAAATCTGAGTGCACCAGCTCTAGTTTACACTTGACTCTCAATGCTTTATTCTTAGGAAATGAAAATTTAGTTAATTTTTCATACTGGCATATTTGATATACAGCATCACTGGCATGTATCTTTGGCATATTTAAACTAGTTCTTGCTCATGCATTTGCTTTAATGCTTTATGATTAAAATGACCAAACCTCTTGTGCCATAGAGAGGTAGTTTTTGTTTAAGAAATCATAGCATACGATTCTGAATTCCTTAAATTAATGGGAAAACACATGTTATTCATTTCAGCAATAATCATTTCACAATCATCATGGTCCTTAATGATGCATTTTTTGTCTTGAAACAGTAAAGTAAACCGTTTTTCTTCTAACTGACCTACACTAAGCAGATTTTGATTTAATTTAGGCACAAAGAGTACATCAAAAATAAGTTTTTTACCTCTTGGGGTGTCAGTAACAACAGTACCTCTTTCTCTGACCTCCGGATATGCACCATTACCTATTTTTACCTTAAAACTATATGACTTATCCAGATTCACGAACTTCTTGTCATCGTGGGTCATGTGATGAGAACACCCACTATCCAGGAACCATTGATCACTTTCTATTTCTATATTGCAACATACCGCGAAGAAAAGCTCTTCTTCCTTCTGCTACAATTCAGTACAAGCTTGAGCGTGCTCGTACTGTTGATCCCTTTTGACCTTGCACACCTTTTCCATGTGACCAAGTTGTTTACAAAAACGACATTGAATGGTCGGCTTGAACCAACATATTTTTCCTTGTGATTTGTTTTTTTACAATTAGGACACAGAGGGAACCTTCTTCCAGCTTGCCTTTTGTCTTTCTTACTTGAGTCTGCTTCTTTTTATTATTTCTGTCTGCTTCATTCTTCCCTATATTGTTTTGTTGAGATTTCTTATTGTTTCTCGTTATAAAAGCACCTTCTAATGTTGTCGATTCTTCTCTAAGCCTCATTCTTTGTTCTGATGCTTGCAAAGCATTGATCAATTCAGAGAACGCCATATGTGAGAGATCCCTTGAGTCCTCTAGCGAGAATATTTTTGCTTCGAATTTCATTGGTAGGCTCAGCAACACTTTCTCCACGACCTTTTTGTTTGGAAGGTCTTCTCCCAATATTTGAATCTAATTTACCACGTTCATAACTTTATCAGCGAAATCCATGATGGTTTATGTGTCCATTTTCAAGGATTGAAACTCTCTCTTAAGATTCATGACATGCATTCTTCTGGTTTGGTCATTACCTTGAAACTCGTCTCGTAATCTATCCCAAGCATGTTTGGGCGACCTACATGCCATAATCCTCACAAAAACTTGATCACTGACTGCAAATTGGATTATTGCCAGTGCCTATCCTTGCTTAGAACTCTCTTCCTCGTGTCTCTTGATTTGAGCTAAGGTAGAATTAGGTGGAAGCGGTGGTGGAACATACTCAGTTTCCACCACTTCCCACATAGCACACCCTCGTAGATAAGTCTTGAGTTTTACTGACCATATGGCGTGATTTTCCCCAATGAAGACTGGCAGAGCTAGTAGGCTGCTGGAGGTCATGATTTTGATGAGTAGCTTATCTTTGACCTTTCAAAGTAATCAAGCTCTAATACTACTGTTATATAATACTGGAAGAAGATCACACAATTATACGGCACTTAGCCACTAAATATCATTCATCATTTCTTCTTATATTACAGATATACTAGGACACATATATAAAGCAAGCTTTGGCGGGCAAACAAGATTCAAAAATAAAGCTTGCAGGGAAAGCCAACCAAGGCTTGCTGATGAAGCTTAAAGATACAAAATATCACGTTAAAAAAAAAAACAAAATACCATGCACAGTAAACCAGACACATACTAACAAAAGTCAGCTACATGAACATCAAGTATGGGTGTAAGCCATACTGATCCGGAACAATTATTTACATTTCTTGCTGAAGAAACTGTGTCTTCGTGAAGTTATTCTGTCAAGTAAATCAGTAAGTTGGTCGATACTCCATAGTAGGCCACTACAATATTTGAACCATAAAAATAAAATTCCGGCGATTCCATTAAAGCAAGCAAGTTTTAGGACCATACAACCGAACTTGGTGTGAGGATTGGGTTTTTAAATTATTCAGTGATCCCTCCATTCTTGGACTTAGCTTATATAATAAAAAACAAGGATGGCTTTAGATGCTTGAAATAAAAAAGCACTATCATTTGCCATTTTGTAAAACACAATTTCTATTTGATGCAGAGTAATGTGGGTGTTGCGTTGACGATGGATCCAGTTATCCGTGGATTGATTTATTGAATTTGGTGGAAATTCATAGAATGCACCAATAAAATTGCATGGAAAGAAACCTCATGCACAGTCCCAACGGGTCCACTTACCCAAAAGGAAAGCACAAGCTTTCCATTTGCCCGTTTTAGAGGCAAGCGCTGGCCGTCCTCCAAGATCGACGGAGCCATCTTTGGTGTAACCTCCGGGCTCTATGCTGCACATTTCTGAAAAGATTTGTGCAAGCAGGTAGATAAATTAGCCACTTCATATTATAGCGTTTCCCCAAAGTTTCGGTTACTCATAGGGAGTGATACATCTTGGTAACTTATCGTAGCTTTTCTTGTAGAATCCATTGATTTAAATCATAGAAAAATTACAACTTAAATAAGGTTAATCATGAGATGAATGGAGCCATTTATAATTAATGCGAATTAGTATTCTTGATTGGAAGAAAAATTATAACTAGGGAAGACGCGCGTGAGGAAAGATGGAGTCCCTTTTTGTTTTAGAGGAGATGCCACCATGCATCTTACTATGTATTGTGTTCTCTTGAAAGATTTTGTATTTTTTTCTTTTGGATTTAAACTTAATTGTATATGCATGAAATTTATAGTATTTTTTTTATGATATTGATTAATAATAATTAGAAAGTGTGTTATAAATATTATGATATTTGATATGTTAAAAAGAAAAAAGGCTGGGAGTTTTCTAGGATGATTGGATAAAGTGCAATTAATGTTGATGGCTCGGTTTCAGGCGATGGAAGTGCAAGTTGTGGAGGGTAAACCGCGATTCGTGGGGTGCATGTATATGGATGGGAGGTTTTGGAATGAACCTTGTGGTATGTAGCATAAATAGAGCAGAGGTGTGGGGTATTTACACAGCTATGACTAATGCATGGGACAAAGGTAGTGGAAGCTGATTCAGTGGTAGCAGTAGTGGATCTGGTTCAGAAAGGGTGCGAAAGATCTCACTCATGTGCAGGCATGGTGGAGATCTGATGGCAAGGTTGGCTCATAAAATGCAAACTTGTGTAAAGCTAACATTTTAAGGTAATTATCGCAGTTAGCAAGTGAAAATACAAACCTTCCAGACCCAAAGAAAGACTACAATACATTAGCACATAAAATTCCATTTGCAAAACAAGGAAACGAAAAAAAATAATAATAACGGTGCACACATATTATACAAAAATATCACATTTGGTGCTTTAACATGCCCTACCGCCGTACATTTTATACTTGTAACCCCAGAGATGCGTCTAAAGTTGGGTTGCCCTCCATTTCAAGACAAAGACCCTCTTTCAGCCTTGCAATCTCCCTCTTGTAAATGTATCTACTGGATGCCCAGAGAAATGCCCCTAAGTTCACACTTGATATGACCAACAGAAACCCATAATAGTAATCTAAGTGACAATCATTTAAGTTATCACCTATCCAGCTCTTTTTCTCACCCCTTCCAGTGATCTTATCAACCATTGTTACCAGAAAGCTGTTGAGGAAGTTGCCCACACCAATCCCACTTGTGAAGAACGTTGTCCCCAGACTCTGCATGTCTTCTGGGGATTGATCGTAGAAGAACTCTAGCAATCCAATGGCGTTGAACACATCTGCTATCCCAATTAGAACGTACTGAGGCATTAACCAAAATATACTCAATGGGACAATATCTTTAGGACCTATTACGTGATTTGATCTTATGACACGCATTCTTCTAACTTCTACCGCATAAGCAATTGCAATGGCTATGATTTGGATTGAGAATCCGATTCCAAGCCTTTGAAGCAATGTGATTCCTCTTGGGTTTCCAGTTTTCTGGCGCATGAATGGCACGAAATACCGGTCATACATCGGCACCGTGAGAAGCATCGAGAGGGTCACGAAGCTCCCAAGAGAGGCTGCTGGAATTCGAAAATGAGGACCAAGTTTTCGGTCCAAGGTAGTGCCTTGTTTCACAAAAAGAGTGTTGATCTGTGCCCAAATGATGCTAGGAACCAGTGTTACTAGCCATATGAGAAGCATACCTAGCACCAGCTTGACTCCCTCCACTTGGGTTACAGTCAATGGTGAAGAACCTGTGTTTCTTTCTTTTATTGCAGCCTTGTCCAAGAACCTGGGAACACAGCAAGTAGCATTCACTTTAGCCCATGGTTTCTTTTAATCAACTATCTACCAAATAGATGTTAGAAATTTGTCATTTTTTAAGAGTATACTATGGCGACTGTTTCAATATTCTCGCAAGGATTCAACCATTGTGCATCTCTACCTCCAAGAATGCAAATGGAGACCACTGTGCTCCACATATATATGCAATATCTTATAGTTTGTGTTAGCTAGTGGTGTGGTGGGTGGATGGAGGACATAATTTTGACATTTCCTGTACGATAACCAACTTGGCTGTAAGAGTGTGACTCGTCATTTAAGATGTACTAGTGAACTGTGCACATGTAGGAATTTATTGAAATGAATGACCACCAGACTTCACAAAGCCCCAATTTTTGACTCAAACAGCGGGAGTCCGAATTATGCACATGAAATTGTACCAAATTACTCGCTTTGAGAGACCTACCTTAGAGCGAAGCAATTGATCAGGGGGGAGTTTGGAATCTCGGAACTGAAAATAATAATTGAGCTCACCTCAAAACAGGAGTATGATAGACTTGCCGTTTTCCACTAGTAATGTAATGTTGGAGGTCATGTTCATGAAGCTCTGAGGGGTTAATAGGGAGCTGGAATTTTCTGTTCCTGAAGGCAGCAACAGGGACACGGAATAGGTCCCTGGCAGGACTTTTGGTCGTCCTGACTTTGTGGCGATATATGGGCGTCCCTATATAGAAAATAACTAGTGACAAGAGGAGACCAACCGTTGGGATACCATAGCCTAGTCCCCATCCCAAGTTCTCTTGAATGTAGACCAGGCCTAAAGTGGCAATCAAAGCACCTAGGAATGAGGTAAACATCCACCAGTTGAAGAAGGAGGCCTTGAGCTTTTTCTCATCGGGATTAAAATCATCAAACTGGTCAGCACCGAAGGTTGAAATATTGGGCTTTGTTCCCCCGGCCCCAATTGCTATAGTGTAGAGCGCTGTGTAAAAGAATGCAATTTGTGACGCAGAAGCCTTGTTGCAGATGCCATTGGTGCATGTGGGCCTCAAGCTCTTGAGCGAAACAGCTACAGTAAGAAGAATCATCCCCTGTATAGAGGCACTACTGCATGAGGTGCTTTGCTAAACAGATATGCATCATAGAATTATAAAAAGAAAATTAAATAAGTTGGCATAATGGACATTTTGTCACATTCCAACTTGAACCCATAGGACTGAGGTCAAATAAGGTGGACCTTAAAAAATTATTTGTAATTAGTAATTGCATGAAGAGTCAATGTGTAACTATCAATGGAATGGTTAATTAAGCCTTTTGATATAATTTCTCATGCCAATTTTTTTGAACTGAAACACAATTCTTGATAATACCTTCCACTCAATTATACATTATTCATTTTCATCAATTCAAGGTTGAGGTTAGGCAATAACTTCGTGGTGGGGCTAAATGAATCATAAATAATTTGTCTTGGACTATGACTGCTGACAAATCATATATATAGCAGTGTAGTGCGCAAATAATGAAATTATTTGGCCTTTGGCTGGGATCATGTAACACAAAATATAGTCCAAACAGGTAGTATCCTTTACTTGGAAGATAAAGATGATAAATGTGGAGGCAATCATGGCCAGGAAGGAGAGATTATATCGGTGGCTAAATTTAGGCTTAACCTACCAAGACATAAATTAGAGATGACACAGTGAAAGTCCAGAAGCGACCCAAGTAAGAATCTGCTATGTAAGCGCCAAGAATTGGTGTTATCCACACAGATCCTGACCAGTTGTTGACGTTCCTAACTGAGGAAACAGTGTCTTCATGAAGTTGGGTGGTAAGGAAATTCACCAAGTTGGAAGCAACTCCATAGAAAGCCATCCTCTCAAATGCTTCGTAGCCTGTAACATTATGCCATAAGGAAAAACCAAGCATTAATTCATGTTAACCAAAGGGAAACTCTTTTTATAATGCTAAATACATCCCCATTAGCACATTTTCACAAGCAGTATGAAGACTTCAAAATGGTTTATCTTCCATCATATATGACAAGTTCTCATGCATACTTTTCAATCTTTGGAATAAAATAACAGGAAATAAAGGCAAGCATGCATGTAAATGAAAGAACTAAAACATGGGTGGAAAATAGGTTGCTTGTTCTAATGAATGCTTGCAGCTTGCTTAATTACCCTTCCCTCAGTAACAAAGTAATGGAAGGCTTTCAATTTTTTTTTTCCTCAAAACTTTTCGAGAGAACAAAACCTTGAAAGAGTTTGAAAATTAAGTTGTACAATAGTGAAGTTTCTGAAGCAGATACTAAGAAAAACTTAAACATGGACTTTATATTTTGCTAGAAATATGCTCACCAACAAGGAAAGCGCAAGCCTTCCATTTGCCTGTTTTAGATGGAAGCGCTGGCCGGCCACGGAAGTCAACAGTTCCATCTTGGGTATACTCTCTTTTGGCTTCCATTAGAGACCTTTTAGTGTAAAAAAAATAAAAGGGGTAATAGGAGCTAAGAGTGATAGATCATAGAAGAAAGCGGTAAATAAGAGAGGAAGCGCTGCTCAGGAAAACGGTGGCGGCGGTAGGCATATATATAGATTTAAAGCTCTCCCTCACTAATGTTTTGCTTTCCTCGATGAAAACAAATTAAATTGTCAAGTTTCTTGCTTGCCGGACGAGTCAAAGGCAAACCTATCCTCGGTTATGACTGGCTGCCACCATTTATTGCTAAGGGTATAATTAATTTCTGCTTCATATACATAACGATGAAATAAAAGTTTAATTTCTTTTATCTACCATAAAAATTTATTTTCTTTTAAGGATTTTTGAACAAGACGTGAATACATCAAAAAACACATTTTTTGGGTGAAAAGGTATTTTATTTTATTTTTCGAAAAAACAGAATAATTCGATTATTTTCTTTATAATTTTCACCTTTTGGGATTTTAAAATAAAACTATTCACATAATGGTTATATTAATTAAATAGATTTTTAGATGTCAATAAACTGATAATTTATATAGGCTATGTTTGGTAAAAATAGCTGATAAGCTAGCTGAAAGCTGATAAGCTAGCTGAAAGCTGATAAACTAATTTTTAACTGAAAGCTGATAGCTGAAAGTTGAAAGCTGTTAAGCTAATTTATTGAATTAGAAGTGTTTGGTAAAAATAGCTGATAAATTAGCTGATAAATGTAAAATGACATAAAAGGTCATATATAAAATTTATTATTTTTTGTTAGTAATTACATTTCATTTTGTAATTCTAAAAAATACAAAATAAATATATCATCTAGCGTTCCACAATAAATTAGCAATATTGTTGCGAATCTCTTTCATTTCAGTAGATGCTTTTAAATTTTCGTTAGTATTTGAGAAAGAAAAGTACTCAAAAGAAACCTAAAGATTAATAAATAGTGTAAAAAATTATGAGTAGGATAATATTGAAATTTAAATAAAATAATAAGGATAAAAAAAGAATAAAATTATAAAAGCTATAAGCTATAAGCTATACGCTACTCAAAGTAGCGTATGAAAATACGCTATAAGCTACTCAAATAAGCTTGTTTACCAAACACCTCTAATTTGGTCAAACAAGCTTATAAGCTAGTCAAATACGCTATAAGCTAGCTGAAATGACTTGCCAAACATACTCATAATATCAACTTCAAAATTTAAAATTTGAATTCAATCCTTAATTAAACTCCTCTACATCCATGGCCAAGAAGGTGCATCCATGAGTACAAATGCCTATGCCTATGCTTATGCAATTAATTCTTCACACAAATAAATGAACCCTCGCCCATGGCGCCACATTGGTGTGCAATGAGAAAAGCTTTGCGTCCAATATATTATGTTGTTGGCATACCTTCAAGTTAGATTAATTGCAAATATTAATTAACCGACCGGTGAAGTGTTGAATACGCGTTCCAGCGAAGTGTTGAATGCTTTTTGGCCTCCAACAAAATACCAGCCTCCTATTATCTTTGTTCCACAGAAAGGTGAAGCAACAGAGCCTTAAAGGTCGATGTGAAAAATGATAATGAATCATTGAATAAGGATAAAGAACACTCTCACCACAAATTTAGAACCTTTAGTATCCTCCACGAGTGATACAAAGTGAGTAGAATATTCTTTTACAATGCTGGTAGATCCCTGTTTGATAAATAAGGAGCTCCTGTTTGCAAGTATACTTGCTTATAATAATTCCAAAAATCAACCATCTAATTCTGACCTATTTCTATCATATATTTCTCAGTTCCTGGCTACCCTAGCATTGAGCTTTCCCATCATTCCAACTCAGAAACCACAACGACGTGTAGAACTTACATATAGAATGCAATGGCTAGTGGACCCCTTTGTCTGCATAAAAATAAAGGGCATGAAGGTGATCAGAGCTTTAATGGGGTAAGTTGATATTTTCTCGTATATTCATTACCAACGAAGAATCTCCTTCAAAGCACTGAAACACACACAGTTGATACCGTAGGACTATATTTGCATGGCTCTGAGTTCACACACAGACATTTACTGAGCCACCCACTATTGCTGCATTGCCATTTAGACAAGTTCAATCGAAGTCAATTTCCTTTGATCGATTATTTAAGTGTATGCATCCTGTAAGTGTGGTTTTCAGCAACAAATATTTGAAAAATCTGTGTCTCCTTATGTTTCTCATTAATTCTAGGTCTTGTCCTTGCAAGTTCGAATCAAATGTTATCATGATTCAGCTGAGCGCAATTGATCGTATTAATATGTCATAAGTTAAGGACTGCTAAAAGATTGCCGTCAACCTACTACAAATAAGCTGTTGCATAGCGCTGAGGGCAAATACCTCATAAATATGAACCCTTCCCAACTCCAAACTCTCCCATGGTCCTAAGCCTAAGGGTGTGTGCCCTCTTGAGTGTGCGCACCCAGAAAGAGACTGAAAGCAACCCCTTCTGCGTCTGACTTTGGAGTACGACAAAAAAACTTTGGACACACTTTTACGACCCACTTCTCTTAGATTGGCTGAAAGGCCATCTATACACCCCTCTCCAAGCGATTCCCTATAGGACGGAGAGCGCATATTAGTGACTTGGGTGTGATCACAAGCACAAAACTCTTTCACAATTGCAAGCTGCACAGAGATATCTCAAATGAATTAGAAGCTAATCAAAGTAGCTCAATTAGCTAGATGGGTCTATTATTGATTTTATTGGCCCAGCCTCCCTTGAACTTAAACATCGCTGCCTGTCAAACCTATAATAGGTACACACACGCATTCCTACTACGACTTTAAAAACTTATAAAGAACTACTAACAATTGATCAAACTTTATAATTAATCTCAATTTTGAAATTTACAATGTCAATGCAGTGTAGTAGATGATGACACTATTGTTGGCTCTAGTAGTGATCATGTGAGTTCAGTGTAGAATCAAAGAGGCAGTTCATTCCACTTAGGCTCTCTTACCTCGCTTCTGCTTTTCCCTTTGCTACCAATCATTTTGGATGCGTGTGCTTAGTATGCTATTGTCCCACTTGGTAAGGCAATCACTATCTTTAAGAAATGGGTGATAGAGACAGAGAGACGGAGGGTTAGATTCATACAGCCAACTACCAATAATGGGTGTCAATGAGACATCAAATGGGGCAGCATGTCCAACTTGCAAGGATGCGTAAAAATAGTTAAAAGATAACAGTGGTGAAGTTGACGGCAGCCCAATATTTCTGTCTTTAAGTGAAGGTTTTAGTGACCCTTTTGACATGTGAATCACTTGGCCCAGTAATTACAAGACACGTAGCCGATAAGGGAGTCTAGACTTTAGAGACCATTGGAAATGGTGTCAAAATGGCAGTGGGTCAACCAACCTGAGCTTACTGGTGTGAGGAGAGTGTCATGCATAGGAAAAATCTGACAGCACCCAACATTTTATGATGTCTCATGCTTGTTTGTGAGCTTAGCAGGTTCAATTACAGCCCGTCCAACACATTACTGCTAGCTCCACCATATAGATTCCTCTATTCTAATTGGTCATTATACACTCTGCAGTAACTTTTTGAATTACATCCTTCTTTTTGTCCCTAGCGAGGACCCAAGAAGAATAGTTTACTTTTTAAGTGCAAGGTTATATGGCCAACTAATATGCTTTATTTAGTACAAAATATAGACATTAGCTGCGGTGCCACCAACATTTTTGACTCCGATATAAAATAATGAAACAAGATAAAGTGGACACTATCATTTCACATTATTCTGATACGAATCTACCAAAAGAAGATTTTTATGATATAGTTGTCACTATCAGTCTCTCCTAAAGTTAGAGTTGAGTTTATACAACGAATGAATATTAGAGTTATTTTTTTAAATTTAAATTTAATAAAAATTAAATAATGTAAAAAATTAAATTTTATATAATACATATAATTTTTAAATGCTCTCATTCATCTTTTATATATACTCAAATGCATACAAACAATTATATATTCACAAATGTAAATAATAATTAAATAGTTTTTATAACACTCTCGTGGTTATATACGTGACTAAATTGGAGTTTACAGCATAAATTTTTTGTTTAATAAGATTACTTCATTTAGATGGAGCACACAATTACAGAATTGTGTAATTAAGAAGTAATATATATTCACCATAAATAATTATTATGACAGGACTTCGCTTTTGTACTGAGCTCGGTCTGGACAGAATGAATGATCTGTAATAATTTACTCATACAAAGGATAAGAAAGGGGTGCATCTAATTGGGCTTGTTCTATCACGATAAGGAAAGGAGATTTATGGTACGTACGAATACGCTACAGAGAATTTGAAAAGGAAGAGAAAATGTACGTGGACTTGGGCTCGCGGGAAGTTCATTGGTTCAATTCTCTTCTCTTTTATTTTTTATTTTTTTATTTTTAAAAATTATTTTATAAAATAAAAATAAAAAAATTTTGTTTGATAAACTATTTTAAAAATATGTTATTTTTTTTAAATAAAAAAATAAAAATAAAATTTTTTTTATTATTTCTGTTTTTCTGTTTTATAAATAATTTATTTTTAAAATTTATTTTTGAAATAACAACCAAAAATAATTATTAAATAAATTTTTTTATTTTAAAAATAACTGAAAATAAATAATAATTTTTAAAAATAAAAAATAAATAACATTTTTTAAAAACAGAAAATAAATATATTTTATATTTTTATTTTTATTTTTTGTAAAGTTTTCATAATCTTAATAAAAATTTATAATTAGAGACGTGTTTTAAAAAAATTAAATAATGAGATATTCGTCGAATATAAAGTAATATAACTTCTGAAACAGAAGTAAATGTTCATATAATTTAAAAAAAAATCAAAAAAATAAATATTATTCACTCTATTATTTTATTAATTGGTACCTCTTCTTTTTTTTTTAGTACCTGTTGACGGATAACAAATACTAGAAGACCAGATAAACCTAATAAAACGGGTGCTGTGAATGGGCCGAAACATTTGGGCAAGCTTCGCGGCTTGAAGACGCACGAGCTGCAGGTGCCCAGGCATATTGGTGAGGCTGTGTGGTGCAGGGTCTCTGGTTTATCCCCTGCAGTTTTTGTGGCACTGGATGTTGGGCTTTGATGGAGCTGGACCCATTGTGGTCCCTTTTGTCTTCTTATGTTTGGGGCTTAGTGGCCTTGTTGTGTTATTGGCTTATTCGGTCCAAAAGAAAAAGTTGTCATTTTGGATCTTAATTAGGCTCAACAAGGTTCATGGTACCGGGTCTACAATAATGCAGAGCCTGTCCCCAAAAAATGCAAAAAGCTATATAGACAAAGAGAAAATACAATAAAGCTAAGGAAAAGTGAGTGCCAGCTTGCAATATCAATATATCATATTTTTTTGGGGATTGAAATTTTTTTAAAAATTTTACAGAATAATTTTAAATAAAAAATCCAGTTAAATTTACATCAGTAAATTTTACTTATTTAGTAAATATTAATTTTAACAATATTTAAGAACTTTAAAATATTCAAATTCTACTATTTTGGACCCCAGAGAAAAAGCAAATGATTTGTGCGAAATTATGAAGTGTCAAAATGAGGTTGCAGTAATAAAATAATCTAAAGTGAGTATATAATATATTAAGCAAACATTTCCGTAAATCTTTTTGACGGACGTCATTATGTCTTCACTCATAATAATTAATAATAATAATAAAAAAAGGCTAAAGAGAAATTGTACGAAATTTATAATTTAAGTTATTTATATTTATGAAGATTGAAACAACCAATTTCATTATTAACAAAAATACCGTATTTCATTGCGATCTCACTCACTCACTCCTCCTCGTCATCAAACTCGCGTAATAACGTGTTGATTTCCCGTAAAGTCACGGGCTTTGTTTTTAGCGTATTGGATGCTTATCCTATGATTAGTAATTACTCGACCGACCCTCACAATTAAACGCCCTCACTCACTCTTTCTATTTAGTTCCAACAAAATTATCTGTGAAAGCTGTTTGTTTTTTGTAGAAGAAAGAGACTTTGGTATATATATTGGCTGTGATTATTTTGGTTAATTTAGTTGGTGTAATTCTTGAAACACACAACTAATTAATATGGGAGTTACATCATGGACAACAGTAAGGGTACCTAAATTTTCTTTCTGGAAGGATGAAAGGGCAACGAGCCAAGGACGAGCTAAGTTAACGCAGAGGGATTGATTGTAAAGGCAATGATTACAGTTGAAAGAAGTAATAGATTTGCTAATGATTTTTGACTGAAACATATGATCTGAACACGAGATTTTAGTAATTGAGTGTCTCTAATTTCTTCCCTTCGTATGGAAATGTGAGATTCAAGTCCCATGTGCGTTGGGCATGAATCGTCAATCAAAATGGAGCTCATTATTCCAAAAATTGACACCTCAACCCCAGACAGACAGACAATGACGTTAATTAATAGTAGAGATGCATGAAGGGACTTCATAGGGTGAGGTGCCGCTACTTTTTACGAGATACCTTCAATTAATTAGCGGGATCAGCAAAACTGCGACTGACACACGCTGCCTGTGTTTGATGAGATTAACTAACAGGTTTCTGCAAAACTTTTTCTTTTTATTTTCGGAATTTTTGTTTTCATGTATCATGTTCCGCAAGTAATTTCATTCTGATTGTTTGAGAACCATGATAAATCAAGGAAAGAAAATGACATTATAATAAAAAATAAATTTTTATTACGTTCAATATTAAATTAACCCAAAATTTCTATTTTTTTAAATCAAAATATAATCCTAAAAGTGGGACTTATCTTGTAACTTAAAAAATAAAATAGACACTATCATAGTCACCGAATGTACAGTTTAACTTAATAAATTACCGTGCATTATGGCCAAAGGGACCCCGCGCCCGGGAACCCACTCGCTGCTTTCCTAGAAATATAGGTACTGTTCCGCTTTAATGACTAAATCGCGACAAGATTCTAATTTGACATATTGCCGTTCATTATTTTTCCGCTATGATCTGTACTCCAAATTCAAGTTTTAAAGGTTCCTCCATACAGATCCCTTTCATCTAAGGGACCCTTCGTCTCCCAATACGACATCGATAGAGCCCAAGTGGATGACCCATGCACGGCAAAAGCGACACACTTATAGCCACTCCCTGTAGCAGAGAAGAACAAAACTTATAAAAATGTCCTCGCTAATAGTCCATATCCCAATAAATAATTGTATCCTTTAATCCTCATATATATATATATATTAAAATAAATACACGTGTCGCTCAATAGATGAGAAGAACAGTGCTTAGCTGCTCAGGATAATTCCGGCCAAATAAAAATAAAAATGAAGACATGCAGAAAAAAAAAAATCAACGTACCACTATAGCTTTATCATGAAAAGACAAACATATTTTAATTCCATTTTACGTAAAAGCAATTGGGTTGGGATTGGTTTGGTTAATTTGAAAATATGGTCCAACGTTGTCATTATAAGAGAAGCACGTATTATTGGCTCTGTGTATCGGAAGAAGCTAGCTCAGATGGCTTCTTACTACTTCCTCTTGCTCGTTCTTGTCGGTGCTACTGTAATTGCTGAAGTAGATGCCGAAAAGCTGCTATGTCCAGACTTCTACTCCTGCAGCTGCCCCAAACTGCTGCCCATAGTCAAGGAAGAAGTCGCAAAAGCCATTAAAATTGAAACACGAATAGGAGCTTCCTTACTCAGATTGCATTTCCACGACTGCTTTGTGAACGTGAGTGTGTTTATATATGGCTAGCTTCTGCACCTAGGTAGCCTTCTAATTAGCTTTAACTGAAAGTTGTGGGGTTTGATGGCCAGGGTTGTGATGCATCAATACTGTTGGATGATACTGGGAACTTTATAGGAGAGAAAACGGCAGCACCTAACAATAACTCAGCAAGAGGATTCAACGTGATTGATGACATCAAAGCCCAGGTCGAGAAAGCATGCCCTGGAGTGGTGTCCTGTGCTGATATTCTTGCTCTCGCTGCTCGAGACTCTGTCCTTCACGTAAGTAGTACCCTATAATTGCACTTATAAGTTAGAAGGCTTCGATGTCTACTTGGTGGTTTTTAAATCATCTTTGTTTTGATGGGGTATTGGTTCTTGGAATTTGCAGTTAGGGGGTCCTTTCTGGGAAGTGGATTTGGGAAGAAGAGATTCTACCACAGCAAGCAGAAGTGATGCCAATAAGAGCATTCCCGCACCCTTTCTCAATCTAAACGCTCTTAAAACGAATTTCGCCAACCAAGGGCTTTCAGTTAAGGACTTGGTCGCTCTTTCAGGTACTAAACAGCATTAGAGATGTCTCAAATCAGACAAAACAAAATTATTTTCGTAAAACATTTTTAACTTGTATCAGAAATGAAATTAGAAGTGATCAATTATAAGAACAAGGCTTCGCTCTACCAATTTCTTCCCACTGATGTGATCCGGGAGATGTTTCACTAACTAGCATCTTTGGTGGCAGGTGCACATACTATTGGCCTGGCTAGATGTGTACAATTCCGAGCACACATCTATAATGACTCCACCATTGATGCTTCCTTTGCAAAGTCCCTGCAGAGAAAGTGCCCCAGAAGTGGAAATGACAATCTACTCCAACCATTTGACTTCCAAACTCCATTCCATTTCGATAATTTATATTTTCAGCATTTGCTTTACAAGAAGGGCCTTCTCCATTCTGACCAGGAGCTGTTTAATGGCAGCTCTACGGATAATTTGGTTCAGAAATACGCTGGCAACACCAATTTATTCTTTAAAGACTTTGCTGAGGGCATGGTCAAAATGAGCCATATCAAGCCTCTCACAGGGAGCAATGGCCAGATCAGGATCAACTGCAGAAAAGTAAATTAAACGGTACATAGTATTGCGCATGCATATATAATCAATCATCCATCTTCCCTTCTAAAATTATGTTTAGTAATTTCATCCTTCCGCTGTCAAAGGAGTTGGTTTGTCAATAAACTACCTGATGATTATATGTACATGCTCATACTTTGTTAAGCTTCTAATCATCCCTGTTAACGTACGTGATCAGCAGAACCAGCAAGATATGTGCATATCGCAATGTACAGCAACACGGGGCATAAAGTAATTGTATCAGCTCTACGACAATTTCAGAATCTGAATATGAAATTTTAACCTTAGATTGATAGAGTAAATAACATACTCAAATGCAACAAGATGAGGTTTCATAATTTGTTATCGAGCTATGCATCCACAAAGTAGATTTCTTTGCATCAGGCAAATAACTTTCAGAGGATTTATCAGTGTAAAACAAGACAGGGCATTTACAACTAAAAATTCAAGAATTCAAGAACACTACCACACTTCAGGTAGAATTTATCAAAAGTGAAATTGGACAGAATTTATAAGACTAATTTAAGTACATGTGTTAAAAAATTTCAACTTTGATTGTACGCATTAGACTATTACAAAGAGCATCAAGAATTTACTATTCTATATTTGGTTAGAGAGGTGTCAGTTACATTATTGTGAAAACTTTAACATCAGAACTATACAAACAGCCGTCAAGCTGCTTGTTACACTGATATTGCATTTCTTCCACCTAATCCAGCTCATCAACAGATTCAACCTCCTCCACGGGCAGTTCAAATTTATCAATCTCTTTAAAGTAAGCTTGCTGTTTTTCAATAAAATCAATCGGAAGGGCATGCTTGGACATATCTTGCTTAGAAGACATAGTGCGCTGCTTCTGAAAACTCAATAATTATAAATTAAGCACTAACAAAATACCGATTCAGACATGATTTGACTCAACATAAAGACTTACCATGCACAGTTTATGGTATCTTTAAATAAAAACGAGCATGCCTTAAAACAGGATTTTACAACGAGGTGACATGCTATGCGCAGCGGGAAAACAGAAGCACCAAAATACGCCAATATCAAGCTCACAACCACCACAAAGTGTCATATTTGCTTCCAGATATCCCCTAATTCGAAGCTTCTACTAGGCTAACGAGCAATAAAACATGAGATATGCATTTTTGGCAATTATAATGCCTGTCACAGATCAAATTTGATCGCTTTCCACAGTAACAAGCCGTTAACCAATTCAAATGTGCTTTCAGTGAAGCTGAGGAACATCCGTTTAATTTATCAATTTATTTTTTGGGGACATTCTTTTTAAATTTCAATTATAAATGAGTAACTTATATAGACCTCCCTTGAAGTTTGATGAAATTATGGAGACGGCCATCTTGATCAAGAAGTAAACAATCTATGAAAAATATAAACACAATATTTTCGACATGGAAAATTTCAGAAAAGATCAAGCACTCGCTGAATAACAAAAATAACATTGGCAGATTCAGAAGAGTAGGAAGCTCTGCATAGAACTACAAAAGCACTGGAATACAAAAGTCAATTTAAATACCTTTTTACAAGGAACTGTTAATGCCTTGGCTTTAGGCAGATCCACACCTTCAACCTCATTACTTTTCTTCCTGTTCGGCATGTCAAGGAAAATATACAAGAAGTGACTATAGTAGACTTTGTAGGAAAGAGACAAAAACAATCAACTTAATTCCCTTTTAAAGCCAGAGATATTATTTTTTCTATCAAAATATAACATAGGTATTATAATAGGAATGTAGGAAACATGAATTTTTAATGGTATGAAACTCGCACACTCTACTGGCCAAGAAGGAACGAGGTGAGATAAAAAGTGACAACTTGGATCAGAAATCTCTTCAGCAAAGCTCCGCATATTACATAAAAGACACAGGAGGACATTTCAAGGGTTCAACCAAGACCCACAGGCCTAATACAGCCAGGCAACCCACGTCAATGCTCATCAGAATGTTTCAGAGAGGTACTTTCAAGATTTGAAATTTCTTAAAATCCGATCCGTCATACAATTAGCCTGTTTTTCCCTATTCCATAATTTCCTGAACTTCAAACGGCTACTCTCTTAATTTCTCCTTACCATTTTTGAATTAACTGTAATATGACAGGCAGAGCAACACTACATGTTACTATAAGAGACAGAAGGATATTTACCTATTCTTCAAGATCTTCGGCACAGGCGTGCTATTGAAAGGAACGGCCATTTCCTTCTCTTTACGCTTCCTTTTATTGGAGGCATGTCTTGGACTGTAGACTATTGAAGTAGGCATAGAAATATCATGATCACTGCTACCTTAAGTCAAAGCATAGATAAAGTCGAATGATTATATATGTTTGTAAAGTAAGAAACAGTTACTGAAAATTACGGTAACAGTGTCTTTTGGAAAAAATTAGGCATCGTTTGTGTAACAAAATATAAGCATTTAACACAAGTTAAGCCAGCAAGGGTAAACCCATCTGGATTGCAGACAACAGCGAAAGATTTAAGCTCAACTCAGCAGCAGGTGCAAGAATATGAGAGAAAAGTAAATTTAAAATCGTGATAGTCATATCATCATTACTCAGAAGTACACTAACATATCCTTCTAGTAGATGGAAGCAGAAGGCAATTCAATGCAATGGTTGAAACAACATCAAGTACATGATAATTCATCTAACAAAACAAATCTACTACCACACAAATTATTTTCGTGAAAATTCACCAGATAGAACCAAATAGAAAATGGTTTCTCCAGGAACCAAATCTAGAGACAAATCAAATAGTTGAAGTACCAGCAACAGAAATAGAGGAAGTTTTCGACAGCTGGAAAGGCGTAGAAAGAATTGATGGCGGAAGTAATCTAGGGTTAGAAGCATAATTGCAATCCCTTTTATCTGAAGTATGCCTTCGACTGTAGACTACTGAAATAGGCTCAGAATCGTCACGATCAACAGTACCTGAAGTCAATGCATTGAAAAGGCCCACTGATTAGGATAGTTTGGGAACTAGCAAATGCTTACGGGTGATGTAACTCAAAATCAAACTACGACTTGTCTCTAATATATAGAAGCACAAGGCAAATCAATGCAGCGTTGGAAAAAACATGGAGTACAAAAAAATCCAACCAACAAATCTAAATGCACATTATTCTAGCGAAAATTCAGAAGGCAAAATTTGAAATCACATCGGGAACCATTTCTGCTCGAACCACGCCTAAAGACAAATCGAAACCCAAAATTAACTAGAGAAAGCCAGAATAGTTCCAGTACCGGGAAGAGAGGAAGAATTCAGCGGCCGAGAAGGTGTAGAAACAACAGGTGGTAGAAGATGGCTAGGGTTTGAAGCACTATGGTGATTCGTGGAGATGTTGGAGGAACGAGTGCGGGTACCAGACTTGCATTTGCTCGCAGGATTATTTAAGGGAAAAGATGGGTAGGGTTCGGGGGGCTTGACCACAGAGGGGGCGGATGAAGACGACTGGGAAGAGGGACGTGTGTGAGAGTCGGTGTTGGTACAATCGGAGAGAGGCTTTCTGGGTCTGATCAATATTCTCTCTGCTTCCATGGTCACTTCGCTGTTGCCACTCAGTTCGGTGGTCTCGTACGGGAACCCGAATTTATAGGGAACGAGCGTGTCGTAGAAGCTTCTGGTGAATGGCGGGAATTTTCAGTTGAAAAGAAGATATTGACATATTGTTAGAGAGAGGGGGTGATGAGGTTGGGTCCTGGCACGAGCAGGGTAAGAACTGAGAATTGAGACATGAAAAAGGGGGGAGCAGTTTCACTTTTTTGTTTTTGTTTTTGGGGGAGATTACAGTTTTACTGCCTTTGCTCCCCGTTATTTCAAATCTTGTACTGGGCCAAATCCTTTCAGAAATTGGGTTATCGGCTTGGGCCCATATTAACATATGGGCACATAAGTTTTAATTAATACTATTGCCTTGATTTGGGCAACTACATCAAATCAAATCAGAAATCCCTTCAAAAACCCTAGCAGAGCAAGTGTCTTTCACCAAAAAATAGTGTCCAAGGGAGAATGTTTGCCATACGCAGTTGTCTCTCTCCCTTTTTTTTTTTTTTTTTTTTTTGATTTTTAAATTTTTTTTTTTTAAAAAAAATTTATTTTCTTTTTTTTTAGAGAAATTTTTTTTCTCTTATTATAGAAGAAGTGTTAAAGTTTCAAAAAATACATTTTATTTATCTAGCAGATTGATTTTGAATTTGAGTAAAAAAAATTAGATTTACAACTATGAGTTTGTTGTATAAAAAATTTTGAAGAGTTTGAGAGGTGTATTGTCTCTTCAAGATATACCTCTTTTTTTTTATTTTATTATTGTATCAACTGTATTTTTTATTTTTAAAATATAATTTAGTAGATTAGAATTTAAGAGGTATGTTACCTTTTTATTTTATAATCCAAGTATTAATTCTTTATTTTGTAATTTTAGAAACTGTAAGATTATCCTATCTTTATTTTTTGTTTATTGATTTTTCACTTGTCTAAATAAAAATTATTATTGTCTTGGCCAATCCAAAAAATAAAATAAAATATAGTTGTCTTGGAAACAAAACATACAGTGCTATACTATAACACGTGTAGCATATGTCCAAAAAAGCACGCACACACGTGCAGTGCTTCGTATCTCTCTATGCACTAAAAAAATAAAAGACCTGACTGGAAAAAGAAAAATGTTATTTTAAGACTAAAGAAAGAAAAATAAAAGAAATAAAAGTCACAATTTTTTTTCCTTTTAAATACAAGTAATTTAAAGGAAGAGAACGAAGAAGCTAAACTTGAAAGTATGGAAAAAAAAAATCATATTTGTGATTTCGAGACTCTTAGATTTGAATAATTTGATTAGGAGAGTCTTGGATTTGAAGTTGAGTAAAATATTTAGAGCCCAGTGTTTCTAGGTTTGCATCCATCGTGGCGGAAGCTTTTGCAGAAAAGCTGATCCGTACATCAATTTTTTTTCTTTTTTTTTTTAAATGGTGCCAATAAAATGAAGAAAATAACAAATGTCAAATATTGACATTTCATGTGATCCGATGCTGCCTTTAGCTTTAAATTATGATATTTGCTGATTTCGTATTGTCTCCCAACATATAAAAAACTGTGATTATATGACCGCACACAGCTTCTTATCATGGTCACTCTATTATGCTTACACTAAATTCCACTTTGACCTCGGAAGACCGCCTAAAAGTTAAAACCCAGAGAAAAAAAAAAGGACCGTGGGAAAAGTAACAGTTCTGGCAAGTCGGTGAGACAAAACTGTTTCAACCTTGGTTTTATCTAACAAATCCAACGGCTTCGACTGCTTCAAACGATCAGGACACACGCAATCAAAATATAATAACTTATATTTCATTTGTGTTTATGTTAATTTATGTGCTAGACACGGTATAATTGAAGTTTTTTCCCCATTCCTGCACGAGGAAGATTGGGGTAGGAATATATGATGCAGGCACCTGAGACTGGGGTAGTAAATCCATTGGCTCACTGTTGTGCCTCCATATCAGTAAAGTAAAGCGAGGGTTTGACAAAAGCAGAGACACAGCAAAACCAGGATATGGGAAGCCTCTAGTTTCACCCTTTCAGTGTTCCCAACAAAACAGAAACAACCCCCCAAATCAAACCCATGGGCCACACGCAAGCTCCAAAGACCACCTCACTCTTGTATAAATCCCCACCCCTTCCCTCCCTCATCTTCCACTTCATTCGTCACTCTCCTCGTCCTCTAACAACATACATATATTATAGAAAGCTAGAAAAAGAATCAACATGGAGGCAATTCAGTCCTGGATTGCAGAGCACAAGCTGGCCAGCATTGGTAAGCTATAGTGAACAACCTTCTCTCATCATCAATAATATTACGGATAGGATTAGGGGATGATCAAGTTTTAACGGAATGGGTGTTAATTACAGGGGCGCTCTGGGCCTCTGGAATTGGGGCATCCCTTCTAACATATTCACGCACCAGGTCACCAATGAAGCCAAGTCTAAGGCTAATCCATGCAAGGTACATCTCCCTCAAATTTTCACCTGTTTGTTTTCTTTGTTTTATTATCCATATAAAATACTGAAATATGCGTTGTAATTTTTGTTTTGTTTTGCAGGATGCATGCCCAAGCGTTAACACTGGCAGTGCTGTCCGGTGCTGCGGCTTATCACTACTACGAGAAGGCTGGAAGTGGTGACCCCAAAACACAGGCAGAGAGTACTGATGCTTCTAATGTTACTCCCCACGTTGAGTGGGAGCTCCTCAGTCCTTTCTAAGTAATTAAACAAGGCCGTCACACGCCCTATTTCATTCCCACCCCAAGAAATTTCTCTATCCGTCGGGTTGTTGCTTTAATTAGCCTAAAAATGATAATTGCTGTGTTGTGAGCTTGTAATATCTTATCAGATTCTAGAAAGACACAACGCAACGAAAAAAAATGAAAATTTTTATATGCTTCTATCTTTGTTGTCAGATAAGACTTTCATAGTATAGATAGAATTATCTTCCAAGTTATTGTTGATCTTATTGAAACTTGAAAAGCCTTCTGCTTCAACTGCATAATTCTATATAAAATGAAAATGAAAAAAGAAGGTTAAGATAAAATATTCCCTGAGGATTGGCGCAAAGGCAAAAGTAAAGCAATTTTATATATATATTTGGACACATGCAGAAGCAGAGGGCTCATCTATTTGTACAAGAAGCAAATTATTCGTTAAGAGTATAAGTATTGTGAGTTAACAAAACGCAACACACCCATCATATTTAATTACATAGATTTGGGACTGCAATTTATGTCCCAAACGAACTTCCAATGAATCAAATCGAGGAGACTGTGTACAGGAAAAACAAAACAAAACAACAAATAAATAAATACCACAGTCGCTGGGTTGAAGAAAACATCATCGAAGCTTGGCCCAAAACCAGAGAGCTCAAGAGACTAAAAAGGACAATACGCCCATAAGGCCCAGGCGACAAGAACAAGCTGAAAATTGAAAAACAGACAGCATCACACTCTTTTGTTTTGCTTTGGTTTTTGTTTTTGTTTTTGTTTTTTGACGTAACCGCATCACACTCTCTTACCGGGTAACAACCGCGGTCCCATAAAAAATTAATAATCTAGCATGATAATGACAGCCAATAGTCTACTATATAGATTCTTTGGACTGGGTCAAGTCCAATTTAGGTCATACTACAAATTCATTATTTTTAGAATTATATCTTATTGCTTGGGCTGGAGGCAAAGGTCCTGGGGCCTGGTGGCCCTTTAAACCCCCACAAAGTGTTCCGTTGCGTTTTTCTTTTCTTGACGTTTTTTTAAAAAAAAGAAATTTTCTTTAAATTAATAATGATCAAAGAGCCATGGGTCTTTCTTTTTCAATTTCATTTTCTTTTTTGAACTTGGTTACGGGCTCGTGTGTACGTGTAATTAGATTTATACTCTAGGACAGGTTCATACATTACTTATAATATGGAACCTAGGGGAATACAAATCTAAATTTTTAATAACATGCTAGACTTGGATAAATGCTCCACACAGACCATAGCCCATAACACTAAAACTTTATCTCAACTATGAAAGAACAAGGGGTCTTTTCTGGAGAAAAATGACATTTTAATAAGGTATGGAATAATGATAATCTGTCACCAGAATCCGCACTAACATATGATTTGCAGGACCCAAATGCTACAGAAACTAAAACTTATATATGTGTGGATCATTTCTCGTCCACGTTACTATCTTTGAATTCAACTAGTTCTACGTCCCAAAAAAAAAAAAATCAACTAGCTCGACTATATATCTTCCCATCATTCATGTCAGTGCTTGCCCCCTATAACATTATTAATTATATATATAACTAAAATATTTTCCATTTTAAATATTAATCCACATGCCTGAAACTTTCTTATTAGAAGCCATTATACAACTTTGGTAACTTAATTCGTAAGCTGCTTACGTACTGGTATTGGGAATTTACTAATTAGTTTTTTTTTATCTTGTCATAAGGGAGAAACTAAGATACACACATGCAAATGCATGTTAGAAATATATAAGTTTGGTCAACCATATATCTACTCTTTTGTTCTTTCTCTCTTTTGGTACTGATATATATTTTCAGTTAAAACTTTAAAATTGCACAAGTGGAAGTAAGATTTTGAAGCTCTCTTATACGAAGCTTGATTTCTTGACAAACAAAACTGCCATCTCATAGAGGGAGGGGGGGGAGTGGAAGATAGAAGATATTCATATGACATATAACAAAGCAGCTGACATAATTTGATTACTGTTCATCACTAGCACTTTCTGATCTCCAGTTCTTTATTGCTTGTCCCACTGCTTGTTTCACACCTCGTGCATCGATACTAACTCCTTCTTCATTCTACAAAAAATTACAACATTTTGCCCGTCATTCTTGTGCATGGAGAGTAAAATATTCAGAATGTTGAAAAATCTTATCTAACTAGCTTATTGTTGTTGTTTATGGGGTAGCCATTAATTAATGAAGAGTGTAATTAGGGTTATAACTTAACACTGACACTATGCATGCTCATCAAACCACAGCACACGGACATCCATCGCAAGCCCATCTAATAATTTTTTTAAAGTTTACTATGTATCTTACTTCTCCTCCAACTGCTTGAAATTGAAATGTGTCTGTGCAAGAAACCCTAGCTTCCACCACATTAAGACCCATCCCTTCAAAGGCCTCCAATATGGAAACAAGCAGACCTGGACAGCTCTTTGCTGCAAAAACGTTTATAATAAATCCCTTTTCGAGGGTTTCTACCGTCACCTGTACAAGACCATTCACAAAATGTAACTCCGATCAAATTTTGGATTAACAAGACCTCGAAGAAGTAATTACTTAACCAAAGTATTGGAATTGTGGGAATGGAAGATACTGTTGAACTTCGCAGTTAGAACATTACCATAGGCAACGGATTTTTGTCAATTGAAGTTTGTGCAGTGGGTATGTCTTGATTCAGTCTTTCTACCTTTTGCTTTAACTCTGCGATATACTTTGATGCATCGATAATGATCGAGGTTTGGTTTAGCTGCCATCCACCATAAAAGTACAAGAATTATGTTTACTACCTCAGTTTTCAAATAAGCACTATATGATTGGTATGAGTAGGATTATATATGATGGTGAGCGCAAGATAAATGATATATCAATCAGAACACTTTTTACACAACATTAAATTTCATAAATAAATTTAATTCATCCAAGTTATTAGATTGTGTTGTCAATCTTCTATTCAGATAAAGAATGAGTTATTAATTAGAACAAAAAAAAATTCGGATGTGCAGAAAGCATATGAACATGAAATGGGTCAAAAAGATGGTTTAAATAGAAGCTGTGGAAGCTTTATCGATTTAACGAGGGCATAGCATTCAAGAACTTATGATTCCATTCATAAAAAAATGGATTCGAACTAGGAAGAGATAGAACAGGATATGGAGGGTATAACAATATGTTCTTTTAGGGAATATTGATTTCGTTGAGAATATTCAAGAAATAATCCAATGAAAAGAAGGATATATCAGATGGTAATGCAGGGAATTACAGCATGAGAGTTAGTAATAGAACGAAGGAGTTGCAGCTTCTCATGCAGTGTTGCTCTCTTGTGGCTGTGCTCTCTAGAAACCATATTGGGCTCTTCCTTTGTCTCTCTCCTTTCGTGATCTTTCTACCTTTCTTTTTATCTGATCTGATCCTTTTCTTTTGCTCTAAACTCTGCAGAGCTCTGCGATCGTTTAAAAGGGAGGGGTAAGCTCTTAAATCTATATGATCTCCACATGGCCGTCTCAGTTTCTTCACAAGCAAATACTATATACATTCTTGGTGAACTTACTATAATACCCCTTTCTTAATTTTAAAGTTTTCCCCATGTGCCCAATTTTGAATAATTTCATTGATGTTGCTGAAAGTCATTACTTTGTGTCAAGAGCTTCTAAAAATCTTCAAATTCAGTTACCATTCTCTGTTTTTTTTTTTTTTTGGTTGTTGAGGCATAGGGCAAGAGATGCGTTGTTACCACTCATTTTATACGAGTATAATATTTATATCTAGAAGCAGAGGAATATATATGTGGGATTTATATATTTCTTTTTTATTATTTTTATTGTCGTGAAAGAATTGGAATAATCAGTTTTAAAAGTAAGGAAAATAGCTATATTCAGTGGGATATATTGGGAAAAATGGAAGGGGTTAACATAAGCATCGGGTTGGAGGGTTGGGGAGGAGGAATCATGAGCTCGTGATAGTGAAAACTGGCCATCGAAACAGGTGAAGGAGAAGCAACAAAAGGATGTTTAGTTTTGAATTTGGAATGCCTCCAAACACTCCTCACGGGGGCCTTTTTAGCTCTCCTCCCACTCTCACTTTGTCCACTTTCTCCTTCTCTCTCCACACGTGCCCTTCTACCATTCCCATCCTATCCTACGAGACACTGAAACTGATTTTCTTTCTGCTTTCCTCTGGAAACCGAAACTCAAATCCCATGATTACGTAATATATATAGCCAGCTGGCTAGATACCGTATTCTAGTAATTAAGTAATAATTAACAGATCATCGGCTACTTAGGAACCACATTAGGAATCGTACGTCATAAGTCTTTAATCTTAAGTTATTTGCCAAATATATCCCAAGCTTAGGAAATGAACTTTCATGTAGAAAGATAATTAATGACAGTAGGATATATCACATTATATATATAACCTCATATATGTTGAGGTTGTCAAAATCGATGATACTGAAATGACTGCATCTACTTCCTCCTATTTCCTGTTGTGCCAGCTCAATTAATGTCTTATATTATCTCCAGAAAGGTTGTCGTTCATGTATGTCTAGATAGTATTTCTCAAATTTAAATATGTATAAGAGAGCCAGACGATGGGAGAAAAAGCTTAGAGCAAACGGAAGATTATATTAATTGCTTCGATCAATAGTTTTTCGCATATCAAGTTTTCCTATTTGAAGTACCAAAATATTGAAGAGAAATAAAATCCACTCTTAAAGTTGTATAATTAATTCAAACTTGTAAGGTAATTTATTTCATTTTGAGATAAGGTAGATTAGTTTTTGGATATGACGACGAAACTACCGTGTTTCTAGTTCAATAATGTTTATGGCTTTTTTCATGCTTCTTCCAGGTTCAATAATTTTTTCATGCGAAGAACATACTGTTAAAATGAGTGAAGGGGGAAGGAGTAGAAATTGACAAATATGTTTAATCATGCATCCTTTCACAGTTTTTACTCATAACTAGTGGATGTTCTACATATCAATATAAATGACTATGTATATAGTCAGAAATAATTAGCTAGATAGGTTTAGTATGAAATGAATAGGGTATATATATATATATATATATATATATATATATATATATATATATATATATATGTACACGAATAATGCATATACACTTGATCTGTTGGTTCTTGTTGCTTCCAGTATTGTCTCCATTCCACAAGGACAAATCACGTACCCACCTCCATTCACATGTGTGCCCATTAATCATCACAACAAAACAATATCCTCCATACAAATAACCTGTCACTCTGAACTCTCCTACACTCTTTTAGATTCCATGAGTGCTCATCTAACTTTTCCCTCCTCAACCTCCACCACAATGCCTTCTTGGTCCCTTATATATATGGACCATATACTCTCTTCTAGCTAGCTTTATTAATTCATTTTTCTAACTGGAACCCTCTTCCTTTACTTTATAATAATATATTCTGAATCATGAATATTGAAGGCCACAATCACAATATTCTTTTAATAAGTAACGAGGTCCTGATCAGGGAGAAGCAAGGAATGAAACGAAGACAATTTGTGGCTTTTTGTTTTGTCCAACAAATTAAATACCTATATATATATATATGAAGTTGTGAACCCACCAGAAAATGTACTGAATGTGAATGGCACATCATTGAGAAATTGACAACAGTATCGAGCTTAACAACAATTGGCTGAATGAGGGCGACCCAGTGGTTATCCATATGTTTGATAGTATTGTGAAAATGTGGCAAAAATACAAAATTATACAGGTTAGCAATTTGTCTTCACACGTCAGGAGCCTCCATTCCCGGAACCTTAAGCACTGTATTCTTTTTGGGTTCATTTCAATCAAAATCATATATATGTTCATTAGAATTTTCAGAAATCGTCAATAATTGAGTTGTTAATTATAATTTCTTTGATGATTAAACAACAAAAGAGAAAGTAATCCCGTGAGCTAGCCATTTGATTTAATCCCTGAGTCTGAGTGGGCAAGATTCATGTAGCTCGTATATATATTATTCCAATGATATATAAAATAATAATAATAAGAAACTGCATGCATGCTTGGTGAGGTTCATGATGAGCAATCTCATTACATGCTGCGCGTTTAAGAATGAATGAATAGAATACACGGCCTTCACTCTTGTGTTTTTTTAAGTTTCCCAAGCTCTTACTTGTTATCCTAACTCTCCTAAGTCTTAATTAACAAATAATGCATCCTAATTAGCCCTTTTAGGTGGAGAAGAATGACAGCGGAAGTGGTGTGTCCTTCTTGAGGACCGAGCTATATATTAGTTGCAATAAAGTTGGAGATCATTCTTTCTCACGTGTTCAATGATGAATATTATTTGTATATTGTGAGAATCAAGAATGCTTTTAATTAATGTGATTGGAATCAGAAAGAGATTGATTAATCAAGCTAATATTATTTACACTAATCAGAAATATATATATATATATATATATATATATATGTTGCTCAACTCTACGCGTTTGGTGTCCAATTGTATAATATCATGCATGGGACCAAATGGGCACAGAATAAAACCAAAAACAGATATTCTGAAAGGCTCCAATTATTCAGACAAATATATTATGCTTATTATTTCACAAAAGTTTCCCGTGACACTCGAAATAATTTTTTTTTAAAAAAAATATGTATCTGAAATGTTTGTCTTTTTAATAATATTAAAACGAAACAGTACATTTCACAGAGCCTGCTGTACATTATCTGGATGTGTATATTATGGAGGATAAGATCAATAAAACCTGCCAATGTTTATCCTTCTGCCAATTAAATTGCATAAATTCCATCTGTGACCTATTTAATCTGTTTCTTGTAGCTAATCAACGCTATCCTGTATGGTAGTGTACTAGACTAGTAGTATTATAGGATTCCTGTGAGAGTTGCTAGCTAGCAGAGAAGTCACGTGGGAGTTGCACTTTGGAAAGTACATTCACATGCCAATGCATGTGACAATGGAAACAAATTTTAATAAAAGTATAAAGTCGTGATAAGTGATTGTAATGTTGGTTGACAAGTAGAAAGAGAAACCCGTTGCATGGTGGCGGCAATACAAGAATCTATGAAAGATAATATAAACAAGGGTAACCAAGCCAACAAGTTCGGTTGGTGTGTGTATGTAAAAACACATATCTACGGTATCATGAATTATGGTTCAAATCAAATGAGGCAAAATTATGTGGCAGGCATACTCAAATTACAATTAATTAATAATTCGAGAAATTAAGGTCTTTAATTGTCATTAAGAAAAACTCTGTAGCTAGATCTCATATTCTACACTATCTTGGATGCTTATCTCCCTTACAAATCCAGCGTTTTCAGCCTAAGGAGAATAAAAAGGGTCACTTTACATTGTTCATCACATATATATATAACCCATAACTAGCTAACACATCCCTACATAACGCTTTCTTTACCGTTATATAAACGAGTGTTCCAATCAGGATAGAATCAAGGTTCTGCAAATAGATAAATCTTTGCACTGTACGTTGGACAGCTATACTAGTTTGTCCTTTCTCTACCTCATAATTCTGTTGCCTATTAACTTTGAGAATTCTATTAAATCAGCATCTTTGTTATTCATTTCTACTCTACAGATATATATTAATGTATATGGACCTACGACGTTTATTAAATCTTGCTATAATTAAGATTCTAAAAACGTAGTTAATGGATGCCAAAAAGCACTTCTAATAAATGTACAAAGTTACTGCATACCTAGCTATGTGTTGGGAAAGAAAAACTCGATTATTAATTATATTAATTGTCGGTTGTCCAATAACCTAGGAAAGAACCTATGCTCATTCAAAACAACTAAACCGAATTTTTATGGCTTTAAAAAGGCTTGGCTTCAACCTATATATGCACTAAAGAAATACATGTGCACGACCAAATTATTAACTTTGAAATGATGCTACCATATATACATGAAAGGCTCAATTTTCATGTTCATTAATTAGTGTTAAACCTGGCAAGACACAGGAAAACTCAGTGTAGCTAAATTGCCGCGAGCATCGATCAAGAGCAAGATTATTACTATAAACACTTACCTCCAGTTGATGTTGGGTGCTAGTTAATTTTCATATGAATATATATATCAGTAAGTAATTTTGGAGTAAATGCAATGGAACCCATATAGTGAAGCAAAATGACCAATGAGTCCGTCTTGAAACAGTGACACAGCATAAGAAGTGCATCGGCGAAGAGGTACCAAAGTCTTGAAGGAGCATGGAGGACAATGAAGTCATCTTCTACCCCCATTGGCGGTGACAAAAACGTCTCGACATTTGGCTTCAGGGAATTGAACATGAACAAAACCATAGGATCCTGATTTCTTGGCAAAAACAGTGCTGATAAAGATAAAACTAATAATAAATAGGGAGCACATTAAGTGGCCCTGAGGTGCTCTTTGTCCCTTCTTCTTCACATGTTCACGAACAATACAAACCGTAGAATGGCAGAGACAGACAATTACATTTCTGCTTATAAGGTCTTTTCTAAGAGAGACATTTCATAAGGTTTTTTCATTTTCGGATAGATAGAATTTACAAGGAAGAGTTCTCAGCCTCTGAGATTTGAAATGGCTCCAAGAACAGTTATAAAAAAAAAAACCGGAAAATGACGTGCTTCAAATTAATTTCAAATCTATTAAAAAAAATTATTCAGTGCATTTAATTTTTGTGAAAACAGTGAGGTTACAAGACTAGAATAAATTAAGCCACATGAAATAGCACCTAGCCACCTAGTGATTGACTTTTTTTTTTGGACAGCACCTAGCGATTGCTTTCTCTACCCAATTTCAACAGGATTAGTACCATCTTTTCTTTTCTTTTTGTTGGTCCAAGTATAAGTCAATGTAAGAATATTGCAAAAGGAGATCCAAATTATTTCAACAAACCCTTGTTGCTGGACTCGTCAGGCCCATCTTCACAAACCCAACAGGATGCCCGTGACTCTTGTTCGCCACATAGACACAAGTCCCGTTCGGTACACTAAATTAAGTTAATGAAATAAAATTTTAGATTTCATTTTATTAGTTAATTATATTTGGTTGATGAAAATTGATCTCTGTAGAATGTACATTCCTTTTCGAAATGTGGTTTATTTTTAAAAAATGATAAAAATAGAAAGAAAAAAAATAGAATGGGAGTAAAAAAATTTAAAATATTTTATTTATTATTAATAAATAAAATAAAATAAAATAAATAATATTTAAACTATTTTTTAATATTATTAATATTTTAAATAAAATTTATTCAAAATTTTATATTACCAATTATTTATTTTATTTTTTAAAATAATTTTTTATATAAAAATAAATTTATTATAATAAATTTATTCTTTAAGAATATTTTTATTTTTTTATTAATTTTTCATATAACTTTTACATTATTTAAAGTATATCAAATATAAAAAAAATTACATTTCATTTTATGTCATATTAAACAAATTTTTAATAATAGTATTACATTTTTTCCTTTATGAGCAACCAATGGAAGCCGTAGAGTTTGTTTGAATTGATCTTTTTTTTTTTTTTGGTTCAAAAAATGGGCTTGTTTTCTATTATAATAAAATACTTATTTCGTCTTCACCTAAAAAAAGAAAAGAAACTTATCTTGTTTCGGCTACTAAGAAATCCATGTGAAATCCGAGATGAGTCTGACGGAGAAACGTTTACTCTCAAATTGGATGCAATTTCTAGCAAAAGATTTATTTAGAATACTTACAATAGATGAATTCTCACAGCAAATTAATGTCATTAATTTTTCAAATCTTGTTATGAATCATCTGACTGATCAGCAGGTACTTTCATACTTTAACACATTCAGTTGTTTCCAGGCATATACCGTGAGGCGCACTTCCATGATTCTCTTATGAGATAGATCGAAAAACATGGTTAGTATAAGCAATGATTTGGTTATAGTTATTAGGGTAAAACGTTGGATCATTTAATTAAATAATTATATGACTGAATTGGTTCTTTAGCAGTAACAACTTTACTCCAAGTATAAGCAATGTTTTGTTCATATAATAGAAGATATACCAAAAAAACATTCGTGCTTCCTCTGGGTAATTGACCACTTTCCTCGGAACACCACCTTCAAATACAAAAACATATAAGCTTCCATCCTGGCATATTACTCACCTTAATTCAACACCATCACTTCTATATAGTTTTTGTGTTGAAGAAGAAATTTGAATTCTACAACATACAGATAATTCATCACGCACCGTAGGAAGTAGGAACACAAGCGTCCTCCTAATGCCAAACGCCCATTTCTCCCTCTCTTACTCTTCCCCTTACCATAACTTCTATATAATTTTTTTCTTCTTGTATAATATAAAACTTCTATAAACGGAAAATTCAATTTATGACCTGTTGGCGAAACAAATTGTATATGTTGATGGAAATGGCAATCACACTTGTCACTACAGCCAGGATAATCATTATCGGTGCCATAATTTTGTCTGTTCTTGTCGATATACCTTGAGCATCCCTGCCATTGCAAATAAAGAAAATTAGAAAAATGTCTTCTTGCTCCCTCTCTAAGTTAACGAATAGGGATGGACTAAGACTATGAGAGATAAAATACCTTAGAGCAATGGCACCAGGGAAGATGAAGGCAAGGCAAACTGCAGATGTTGATCCCAAAAACTGAAAGAAGTACCATATATCCGGGAGTGCTATAGCAGCAAGATAGCTGGACACTAGCAGCACCAGAGTGATGGTCATAAATCTTTTGTTGTCTGTGGCTAGATGAGACTTGGTGGGGAAGAGCAGTTCATCTAAGTTGGCTCTCAAAGAGAAGTTTAGGAGAGGGAACACCAGCATAATGTGGAATGCATAGCTTAACCGGACTAAACTATTGAGCAAGGAGCCAACTGCAGAATCAGCATTCTGATCAAAATTGATGAGAATGTCTGACTGGATTGAGTCCCCAAACAAGAGGTACCCTGATAGGCCTATTGCGAAGTAGATAACTGCGCAGAGCACTATTGCTATTCGAACTGCTGTCGTCATATCAGATGGCTTGGCAAGCTCAAACCCAATTGGATGCACTGAAAAAGCAACCAAATGTCAGCACAGAAATTTAATAGGCACGCTTTGAAGGAGGAGGCAAAGTCGCTAATGCAAGCCAATTAAGTACCATTAAAATGAAATGTGAAAGCAGTGACTATGACTGGAACAGCAGTGAACAGATTAAAAAAAGAGGACTGGTGATCTAACTGAGGAAGCAATCTTGGAGTTTGTGTTTTTCCTGCGAAGAGAGCGGCGATCGCTAACCCAGAACATATGCCAACGAATGCCACCGCAAGAAGAGTAGCTATTGCAGAACTGAACTTCAAGGACTCTGCCAAGTACCAACCATCATGACACAAAAAGCAGAATGTTAGTGATGGTTACGCCACACAGTCTTCTTCAATTTAGAGTACAAGAAAACGTAACGAAGACGATGGGTAGCCGAGGGTGATTATTAAGTGTGTGTACTGACCTACTCGTCGATACAAGACCAACGGCAGCATAACCAAGACTAAGACGACGAGCAGAGCAAATTCCCGAGAATTCCACCAATGAATTCCAAACCACTGTTGCAAAAGGCCCAAGTGCACTTCACCTTCAGGTTGATTTCCGGAAAGCACATCCCCTATTCAGAACATCAAATAATAAATGAACATCAAGATAAATAATTTTTGAGCTCTGGGACGAGATTTTGTCCAATCACTAACTAAAAACATTCAAATAAGAAGGTTTTGTATATTTGCAAAAGAAAGACCAAAAAAAAATTATGATGCAAATTCACCGCTCAAAATGGGTTTAGCTGAAAATGCCAAAATGAACGTTTCCACAATTAGCAATGCTTCGAACTGCGAAAATGCTTTCTTACCTATAATAATTAAGTACATAATTAAGCACCCATAATTGGTAACAACGACACAAACTTGTGTGGCTACTGCTCCTACCGGCCCGAATGCCTCCCTCATGACGCCGGAGTATGCGGTCGTCTCACCGGAATGCGTAAATCTCATAAGGAAATCCACCGATAGTTCAGCCAGCAGAGCAATGATCACAATCATCACGAAAGCAGGAATGACACCCACAACCATTATAGTCGCTGGAATGGACATAATTCCGGCGCCGATTATGGTGGTGGCGACGTTGAATACGGCGCCCGAAACGGATGCTGGTTTGGCAGCTGCTTTCCCTTCTGGCAAGAGAGGGACGAGTACCCCGGCCGCCGGCGACATGTCGGCGGTGAATTTGTGGAGTGAGGAGAAAGAAAATTGGTGCTCCAATTGTTCTCTCGTTCTACAAAATTACGTCATGCGTTTACCTATAGGCAGGATTGGGTATTTGCGGATATTGTCCATAATAATGTTTACAAGGCAAAATCTGGCAGGCTAAGGATAAGATTGGAATTAAAAGAGTAGGTGGGTTATTGACTGCGATTCCACGCGGCATTAGCCGCGTCACCCGGTCATTTTTATTTATAGTAACCTGTTACCAACATGTGAAATAAAACCACAGAAGCCCGAAAGCTCCTTTCAGCACGTTATAAATATTCCGTAGATGTTTTAAAGACAGCGACCTGTGGTGTTTGGTAACGAAATTTTTTTTAGATTTTTAAAATTTTAAATTTAAAAAAATTAAATTTTTATGTTTAATTTTTAAATTTTAAAATAGAATTTTCAGAAATTTATAATTCTTAAAAATAATTTTTAACAAAGATTTTTATCAAAAAAATTTTATATAGAGGGTAGAAATTTAAATTTTCTATAGAGGTAAAAATTTTGTTAAATAATAAAAAGATAATTTTATCTTTTATTTTTATTTTTTATTTCTACCTATTTTTATATCTTTTTAATTATTTATTTTGTGTATAAATATTTTATATAAATTATTATTTTTGAAGTATTAATATTATACTATACAGATGTTATTTTTTATTTTATAATATAGTACTATCATGTAATTATATATATAAGATTATATATTTTTAAAATTTTACACATTTTTTATCATAGAGGAAGCACCTTTATTATTTTGAGAAGACAACTATAACTATTTTTTAATTTAATTTATTTTTTTATGTTTTACTTTTTATTAAAAAAATAGATAAGATAATTTTTTTAAAAAAATTAAAGGACATTTTTTAAAAACTACTGAAAATTTTCAAAAAATTTAAATATAACAAAAAAAAATTCTTAAAAAATATTATTTTAAGATTTTTATCAATCTTAAAATTCAATTAAACACATTTTATACATTTTTAAGAATTATTATTTTTATCAATCATGTTTTTCAAAAAAAATAATTTTTAAAAATAAAAAAATTTATCATATACCAAAATCTCCACTCAGAATTTGGCTTTGGCTTTGAGATTTTTATCCATACACGCCACAACCATTATAAGTGATGTCAGATATCCATTAATTTGGAGAAACTAATCCTCGCATTTTCTATTATTAAAATAACGAAGATCACATATAGATAGCCTCCAAATCCCGGTGACGCCTATATTATGCCAAACAAATCCAAGTTGACATATTTAATTTTCATTTTCTATTATTAAAAGTGGTTGTGATTAAATTATAGGCACCTGATGTAGTAGTTGTTCTTTATTAATCCTTTCTCCTCCATCATCTCACGCTCTCAAATTGAATTTTATGTTGGTGACCTTCAATCATTCCTCATTTTTTTTAAAATCTTTTGGACCAAATTGTTGTTACTGGGCCATGCACTAATTAATAACACTATATCATTTTATTTGGTCCAATAAACGAGAAAATTATGACTTGTCTGCATTTGAATTTGAACCATACAAGTTGGTCCATATAGCAGTTCCGCTTGTCACCAGTGCCAGACTAATCACCGCAATTGCCACGACTCGATCTTTTGTCGTTGATATACCGTGCACATCCCTGCCCTCACGAAAAACAAAATTGATAAGACTCGAACAAAGCTAAATGAATTATCTTGTACATCATTTCATCATTTACCATTTTATAAACAGATAGTGCAGGGAAATTGGTTTGGTACCTTAAAATAATAGCAGCAGGGAATAGGAAGGAGAGGCCAACAATGGTAGTGGAGCCCAAGAACTGGAAGAAATACCAGATGTTTGGAATTGCTACGGCCACCGTGTACGTGAGGGCCAGCAACGCCAATGTCAGAGACATAAAACGTGGGGTGTCTGATGCCAGTGCACCCTTGTTTTTGTTTGAGAATAATAGCTCGTCTATGTTCAACCTCAACGAGTGGTTCATAATGGGGAACACAAGCGCAAGATGGAGTGCGTAGCTTAACCGCACTACGTCGTTCAGCAATCTTCCAACACTGGAATCCGAATTCTGGTCAAAGTTTACCAGCATATCCGGCATGATGGAGTCTCCGAACAGGAGGTACCCGAAGAAGCCAATAGCAAAGTAAATGACCACGCAGATCATCAGTGAAAGCCGCGAAGCTAGGCTCATATCTCCGGCTTTCCCAAGCTCTGCTCTAATTGGATGAACTGCGGCAATACAAATCCCATTAATTTGTGCTTTGTGTGACCAACACACGCAGTTGATTTATACAACCTACCATTGACATGGAATCCGAAACCCGTGACGAAGACAGGGACAGTGGTGAAAAGATCAAAGATGGAGACTTGAGAGAAATCAGGAAGTAGTCTCAGAGATTGAGTTTTGCCGGACCATAAGGCGTAAAACGCCATTGATGAGCTGATTGCAACAAACACCAATGCTAGTAGAATTGAAATTGCAGAGCTGTACCTCAATGAATCTATAAGCATTTGAAAACAAGAGGCCAAATCAATATTATTGAGGGGCTTTTGAAAATTAAAAAGAAGGGGAGCTGCGTACTGACCAACACGGCGTAACAGAACAAGGGGAAGCATGATGAAGAGGGCAACTAGGAGAAGGGCAAAAGCCCGAGAGCTCCACCACTGGATGCCGAACCATTCCTGTAGAACGCCCAAGTGCAACTCTCCTTTTGACTCATTTCCACACAGCACGTCTCCTGCCAATACAATGCCATCCACCTTGTCAAATTCAGGATACGCCACATGGAATACTAATATTAGTGTTTATGTTTTTAAATAGATTTTCAGTTCGGTAATTAGATAATGAGAAAACGACAACATTAATAGCTTGTAGGTACATTCGAAATTCGATCCAATCCACCACCCCACCTTTTGCTCCCGAACTAAGTCGAAAAGCCTCATAACTTTACAAGAAAGAAAAATTACAACCCAAGATAATCCACTCACAATAATGCCTAGACAAAAAACGAATCACCGCGAAGCAGCTACTTAGGAATAAGTAGCCGAGTTAGTGGGTACAGGCGCATACCACGGCGTCCACTGTCCCTACGGCACCGAACTACAGTTTGAGTTTTGAAACAAAATAATCCTCGTCCAGAAGCCAGCTGGTGTCATAGCGGTGAATTGTGATGCTTTCTCTCTACCAAAAACAAAAAGGCTGTTTTTTTTTTTCATTTTTCTGTCCCCTCTGAAGAATACGAACTCTGAGTGTAAGTTCACCCAAAAATTGCTTAAAATTAATTGCAGAAATTTTTTTCTAACAATTACAAAAAAAAAATGATATGAATAAGACAAATTTCAACGAGTTTTTTTGGAAAATTAGAGTGAAGGTAAAATCACCCAGTATAATAAAGTAGATGATGAGGCAACCAAGATTGGTGATGATGACGCATATCTTAACCGCGAGTGATCCAAGTGGGCCGAAGGACTCGCCCACCATGCGGGCGTACGTGATTGATTCGCCGGAGCTAGTGTACCTCAACATGAACTCCACCGTGATATCAGTTATGAATGCCACTGCCACGATAACGGCGAACCCCGGCACTATGCCCAACACCTTCATCGTCGCCGGAATCGACATGATTCCGGCACCGATCACGGTGGTTGAGATGTTGAACACCGCTCCGGATATTGAACCATGTTGTGAATTTGGATGTTGTGGTGAGTTCTGTGTGTCCGGAAGGAGAGGGACAGTAACTCCAGGGATGTCTGAGTGAAGCTTCATTTTGGTGTTAATAATGGGGAGTTGGAGACGGGGCGAGGTGGTCTTTATCTTTTCTCTTACGAGGACGATATGCGAGTCCTGTCTGCGTGATTATCCTATGTCGGGAATTTGAAAAAAATTGTTAATATGAAATACGGATAATTATCTGCACTCTGCAATTTGTTTTATTATTATAGAAAGATGAATTATTTTCTTAAAAGAAATTCATTTATTGAGAAACAGAAAGAAAGCAGCCCCGAGAAGGCCAACAATAGTAACTACTAAATTGAAGAAGAAAAAAAAATTGCACAAGTTCAAAGCATGATAGAGAATAATTAATATAATCCTTTATTATTATTGTCATCAAGGAACATTTATTTTATGATTATTGGTATTCGTGTTTTTAAATTTAAATTATTTATTTCAAAGGCAATCCATCCTCTAATGGGACCGGCTTTTTATTATCAGCGAGGAACATTTTATTTATTTATAATTATTGGTGTTCCTGTTGTTTTATTTGATTTTCTTTAAATTATATAAATTGTAATGGACCCCATCGTGAGGGCAATATATATTTAATTTTTTGGGATAAAGAATTATAAATGACAAGAGAAAGAAATAAGCCGCAATTGGGCTGAAGCATAAAGTGAGTTTTTTTTTTTTTTTTTTATGGGTACAGCATAACGTGAGTTATGTCATGGTGAAAGCCCGTATGCGAGATGATTATGCCACTGTTTGTATTGGTACTTTTTGGTAATTGAAAGTTCTCCTCTCCTTATTTGTATTGGTACATTTTGCCACTGTTTTTATTTTTATTTTTTGAACAAACATTATAGGTTTTTCATAGGATTAATAGCTAAAAATATAATAATACAAGCCACCGAGAATATTATATAGAGTGATAAAGGAGTCTAATGAGAGATTATTAAGATTTAGTTTTAAAATATATTAACCTATAAAAAAATATGTATTATAACTAAAAATGTTAAAAACAACATATCTCTAAAATTTTAGTCTACTAAACTATAATTTAAATATTACAAAAATTCAATTTATACAAAAAAAAAGAGAGACACATTTTAAGAGAAACAACACATTTCTTGATTTTTTTGAAAAATTAATTTTCTTTAATTTTTTTTTTTACTCATATCAACACAAAATTGTAAGTCTAATATATTTTAAAAAAAAAAATTTGAGTACAAAATTATAAATCTAAACTCAAAGTTAAAACTATAGAAGTGAGATGTAAAACTTGAAAAATATTTTTTTCCTTTTCTAATGGAAGTAAAAGAGACTTAGAAATAAAAAATATTTTTTAAAAAGAAAAAATTACAAATAATATAAAATACATAAAAGTTAATAAAAAAATGGAGGAAATGGCAACCCCCTAACGTTCCGTTTGGTACCTAGATTTAAACCGATAGAATGAGAATATAAATTTTCATTCCATCGATTTAAACATTTGGTTGACAAAATATATATGCCTTGGAATACGGATTGCTTTATTTGAGGGAAAGTACACTACCTTTGAAAAATGATGAAAACGGCAGAAGGAAGTAGAATAAGCTGTGAAAGACTGAAATGCCCTTGGCCTTATTTCTTTGTTTTATCTCTCCCATTTGCAGCAAGTCCCTCCTCTGCATTTTTCTTTGCACACATATTATCATTTCTGCAAGTCTCCTGATATAGATAATCTATATGGAATACGTGGAATTTGAGTTATGCATTTGTTTAATTTTATTTATTTTATTTTTAATTTATATTATTTTAAAATAAATAATATAAATTATTTATTGATAAATAAAATAAAATAAAATAATATTTAAATTATTTTTTTAAATTATTAATATTTTTTCCAGCTTCACTTTCACCCCTTCTTCCATTTTCTCGCAGCTCCTCTAATGTGAGGATCTCTTTTTTTTTTTGTTTATTTTTCTGCCACTCCTCTAATTATATATTCTTATCCCCATTTTTATTTTTCATCACAGGGACAAATTCCAGGAGTACAAAGATTGATTGGAATTCTTACGATAAGTTGAATTTTATTTTTATTAAAAATAAAAAATATGATTGAAAATCTATTTGATAGTATTTTTTAAAATAAAATAAAAATATAAAATACCTACAAGGTATTTTTATTGTTTTCAAAAAATAATTAATGATTTTTTTATTTATTTTAAAAGTGAGTCTATCATAAATATTAAATAGAAATAAATTAATATTATAACTATAGAAGACCAAACTAAAAAAACAAGTAATATTTAAGCTATCTATATCAATTAAATTTAAAAATAAATAATTTTTTAAAATAATAAAAAATTATAAATAAAAATAAAAATTTAAAATATTTTCGTAAATCAAAAAATAAATAATTTTTTTAACTTTATAAAATAAAAATATTTTTTAAATAATAATTTTTTTAAAAGAATTTACTTTTGTCAGCTTATTTTATTATTTTTATACTTTAAGGGTATTTTTATCTTTTTGTCAGCTTTTCATTATATTTCATTCTATTGCGTACCAAGGCGCGTTTGGTTGGCAGGAATGGAAAGTAAGATTCCATCGTTTGGTTTAATAAAATAGAACATTCCATAGAATGCTTCATTCCATCATGTGATAGAAAATAGACTCCTTTCAATAATGAATGGAATCCAAAATTCCATCACAAAATCATGCTAATTTCATATTTTTTTATTAAAATAATTTAATTTAATTATTTGAAAAATTAATTTGATTATATTTTGTAAAAATTAATTTGTAGGAATTTTTAAAAAAAATCTATTTTTTTAATTTTTTTTATTTAAAAAATTAATTTATTTATTTTATATTAAAATAAATTTAATCATTTTGCTTATCTTATCTTTCTATTCTTTTAATTTATATATTAATCAAATAATAAAATATCACATTACCTATTTTTTTCCATTGCATACCAAACAAGGTAATGGCATTCCATTCTCTTTTCCATTTCTTCATCCTTTCTTCTTTCCATTCCACTAAAATTCATTCCATCCAACCAAACGGACCCCAAACGTAATTTTTTTTGCAATATTTTATTCCATTCCATTCTTTTCCTAATTCTCCTTTTCATTTCTTTCTTTGCCACCAATCAAACGACACCTAAAGGTGTATTTGGTTCAACAGAAAAAAAAAGGAGAGGAGAGGAATTTTAATAAAAGAGAGAGAAAAGAAAGAAAAATAATTCTTTTTTGTTTAATTTAATTAAAGAGAAAGGAAAATAAGAAAAAATAATTTTTTATTATTTTATTTATAATGAAATGAGAGAAAAAATAAGATAAACTGACTATTATTGTCTTTTTAATTTTAAATAAATATGTAATAAAATAATCTAAAATTATTTAGGTGAGGACATTTTTATCTTTTATCCATTCTATATTTTTCTTTCTCTTCAAATATCTCTACTTTTGAAAAAAAAAATGAGAGGAGAGAGACTTCAACCTTACATTTTCTCTCCCATTCTCTTCAAATTATTATTTTAAAAAAAGTATTTTTTAAAAAAAATATTTCCTATCTTTCAAATTGCTCAAACTAAACATTTAGGGATTGTTTAATAGAGAGAATCTTTTTGAATTCTTAAGAATATGTATTTAAAAATATTAATTTTTTTTATTTAATATACAATTTTATAGTATGATTATCAAGAAACTTTATTTCTTAGGAATACAATTTTTGTTTACTTTTCTTTAAAATAATTCTTTAAGTATGGGTGAGAATTATATATTCCTATAGTAGTGAGAATTGTTTTATAGAATAAATTATTAATTTATCTCACATTTTTTATCCTTCACCTATATTATTATCTCTCATTCTCATCCTCTCTTCTATGCACATGGGAAGAAGACTCACCTATACTCTATTATCTCTCATTATCACATATATGTATTTTTTAATTATTAAAAAAACAAATAAACAAGATTTTTTTTCAAAAAAAGTTAAGAGATATTTTTAAAAAATTTATTAAAAAAATTTAAATATAACTAAATAAAAAAATAGAAGATTATCAAAAAATATCATTTAAATTTTTTTAATTAGTTTAAAATTCAACAAAATATATTTTATATATTTTTAAGAATTAAAATTTTTATTAATTATATTTATTAAAAGATATAATTTTTAAAAATAATTTTTTTATAGTATATCAAACGGACTCTTTGCACCCTCCCTTGTATTCTTAGTAGTATTGCTAAGAACTCCTTGTAACAGTAGGTTATTGGGCGGGTCAATTAGCCCAAAAGGCCACCCATATCGGGTCGGGAACGCATTTTCCATTTTCTGTTTTTTAAAGGAACAGCAATCTCGTGTGTGCTCTCAAAGCCCCTTCCTTCGTTGAATGGTATCTCCCTCATGAAACACATTCTGCAACTCAAAAATACATTGAAGTGATAAGTTTTTGCAAGTCACAGAGAAATGGCGGATCACTTAGCAAGGGCCGAGGGATTCGAGAACAAGGCAGAAAAAAAGCTCAACAGCTGGGGATTGTTTGGCTCCAAATACGAGGATGCTGCTGATCTCTTTGATAAAGCCGCCAATTCCTTCAAGCTCGCTAAATCATGTTGCTTTTTCTTCCTCTATTCTTATTTTTTTGCGTTTCTCTCGCCCCTTCTCCTCTGTTTGTTTTCTGACAAAATGTTAACTCAATAAACTGATTTTTCCCCCGTATTTTCCATTCTATTCAATTTTTATTTTATTGTTATCAGCGATAAGGAGCACCTTACCTTCTTTTTCTGTTTCTATTAGATGGTCGATTTTCTATTTGGATCATGTCCTTTTGGACCAATGGCTGTACCCAATACCGATTTCCAGGGACTTACCCCAGAACAGATATCAATTAAAGTATAAATTTTTAATCTGATTTTCTTAAAATTTTTATTAACTGTAATTATTATTTATTAAGAATTTGCATAGGATCATAGCTGGTAGGAGTATACATCAATGTAATATGTGATGGAATTTGGTAACGTTTTAGATTTTTGGGGAGGTTATCAATGAAAGAAGCGGCCATCTATTCCTAATTTGGTTATAGGTACTTCATAATTTCAGTACTAACAGCCAAGAGTCAAGACTATACACCAACTGATTATTCGTGCTGTCTATTGTTGATGTAACGAATCTTAAAGTCCCTGGTAGGGATGTTTCTGTATGTTGCCTTTGATTCTGTTAATTTGGCCTTTCAGGGGATAAAGCAGGATCAACATACCTCAAGTTGGTAAATTGTCATTTGAAGGTAATTGGATTGAATTTTTGGAGGATGAACTGTTCAGCTATAACCATCTCTTCTCTCTCTCAAGCCCATAACGACAATGTTGTTTTTCTGCTGTAGTTGGAAAGCAAGCATGAAGCTGCCCAGGCTTACGTTGATGCTGCAAATTGCTATAAAAAGACTAATATAAATGGTATGCTTCTAAATAATGTCAATTCATAACCCTTTTGTGCTTGATGGCTTTTCTGTCAACCATAGTCATTTACTCATTTCTGATTTCTGCCTTAAATGGGGTTCTACCTCTGTAGCAAGGCTAAATCCTTTTATCATAGTAACTCTCTATCAACTATATGCAAATCATATCAAACAATTGCAGCCTTTGTGCATGATAAAAAATATTAGCAATATTTGTGTTAAATTATTCTTTTGGCATCTATATGTTAAAATCAGATGCTTTTAGGCTTGGACTGAGCTCCAAGTATGGCTGCATTGTTTTATTTTGATTTAATTTTTTTCAGATATTGAAATAGATTTCTGTATGTGTAAGATGCTTAAAGTTGAATTCCATCTGTATGTTTCCTTTTATGGTTGTCTTTTATTTTCTCTTGTTTCATTATTTTCTCACAATTTTCAATTTGGATTTTGTAATAAAGTTGCTTTGCTGGAATGAATTTTAACACAGTGAAACATGTGATGACTTGTCATCACCAGCCTTTACGGAAAAAAATATGGCACTTTTGTTGAGCTTTTTTTTTTGTTTTTTTTTGTTTTTTAATTATCTGTTATTTTTTGTAATGTAGAAGCTGTATCTTGCTTAGACAAAGCAGTAAATCTTTTCTGTGAAATTGGAAGACTCAGTATGGCAGCTAGGTATTTTAAGGTATATATCATTGCAATGTCAGCTTTTCGATTTATTTTTTTTAGTATGATCATTCAAATGAATTTCTTAGCATCCGTATCTTGTTATCTCATGGTATCCACCCCCCTTTTGTTATTCTCTCTTCAATATCCTCGGTTCTAGATATTGGTAGATATTACAGGAATTACCAGGAACACAACATAACTGGGTTTACACACACAGGAAATTGCTGAGTTGTATGAGTCGGAACAGAATATTGAGCAGGCTATTGTATACTATGAAAAAGCAGCTGACTTTTTCCAAAATGAGGAAGTGACAACCTCTGCAAACCAGTGCAAGCAAAAAGTTGCTCAATTTGCTGCTCAGCTAGAACAGTAAGAACTCATACTTTTTTCATGTATTTCAAAAATCATCTCTCTTGTAATATGAAGGCTTCAATAAAAAGGATTCAACATGTTTTTATTTTCTCTCATGTTTATGTTTGTTGCTTTCTATGTTTATTGGTTAGCATTATATTCTAGGAATTTTCTTTTTGGCCTTTGGTTGTATCATGTGCTCTTTTTCTTGTGTACCTTTCCCCTCCCACCATTATTTTTGATCAATTCGCTGTAGATTGTTTTATTTTGGGAGTTTATTAGTTTGATGTATAGTCCCAACAGAACTCTAGCAATTTTCCTTCCACAACCTGGGTGATTTGACTTGCTAAGAAGTGTACAGTTGTAATCTAATTTTTTAAAATGAGTTTGCATTGCTTGACATTGAAGATTCTATGGCGACGCATACAATTTTCAAGTACATTTGAAGGAATTCAATATTTGTAGGTTTCAGGTTGTTTCATTTGTCCTGATTGAAAACCTTTGACTTGGGTGTGACTAATATACAGTTGAGTATGGTAATTAAGTTGTAGCAGCATTTGCATCAGTTCTTTTATACTGACTAGTTTCTAGAATTCTAAACAGAACACAAAATTCTGGGGAAAGAGATTTTGTATCGAAGATAATGTTTTCAACATGCTCATGGATAGATTTTTCTGCATAAATAGGAAGATGTTCTCAATTTAGAACAGGAACTGCTAGAATAAAGAAAGCTGTACGTTATTTTTATTCTGGCAGGAACTTTATCCTGGGTTTTTCTTTACATTAAATTAAATACTAACTGCTTTTATCATATAATAATTCTCCAGATATCAGAAGGCTATTGAGATTTATGAAGAGATAGCTCGCCATTCTCTCACCAATAATTTGCTCAAGTATGGAGTTAAAGGACATCTCCTTAATGCTGGCATCTGTCAACTTTGTAAAGGGGATGTTGTTGCTATTACCAATGCATTAGAGCGATATCAGGTATATAAGACATTTCAACAGTTAACTTCTTGAGCTTGTGAACCTATTAGTTGCTCAGTTTTTTGGACATGTATTTGCTTTTGCAGGAATTGGATCCGACATTTTCAAGAACACGTGAATATAGACTTTTGGCGGTATGTCACTAGTTTTTCATCTTCATTATTAAAATTTTTTGATCAAATAAGTTGGATTAAAATCTAGGGAATTGTCAATAAATGCCTCCACTATTATGATATTGTTATTAATGTTTAGTATTTTACTATTTTACTATTATTCTTTTTATTAATTATTTTCTTATTATATTAACATTGTGATAATCACATTGACTAATTCATAGTTGCATAATTGTCATATTGAATACTGACATCAGATTCTTTTTTGGACAGGATATTGCTGCTGCCATTGATGAAGAAGATGTTGGAAAGTTTACTGATGTTATCAAGGAATTTGATAGCATGACCTCTCTGGTAAGCTCCAAAACTTGGAAAATGACTATTCCAAATGGGTTTTTGACAGAAGTATCTCCAATTTAGTTCATAACCACATTTTGTAACAGAAAAACCACAATTTATCATAATTGAATTGTTGCATTTTACAGCAATAACCACTTCGAAGAATGAAACTGGAAATGTTTTCATTACCTTACACAATTTGCAATTCCCATACTCTAGTGAACTTTTGCTGTTCTGTTGCTCACATATGGTATCTATAACGTGTTAGATTTAGTAGTGTTGTTTGGAATGCTCAAATAATGAGTAGAAAGATCTAGTACCCTACGAATTGAGCATGACATGTTCACCAAAATAATTAGGCTTGACTTAAACATATGTCCCTGTTCTGATCATTTCTCTTGTGCATTTTTATAATTAGCTGGTATTTTACCTGTTTGCATGAATGGTGTGCAGGATTCTTGGAAGACAACACTTCTTTTGAGGGTGAAGGAAAAGCTGAAAGCCAAAGAACTTGAGGAGGATGATCTCACCTAAATTGCACCTAAGCCGTATGCTGGTTTGAATTGATGTTTGATGATTTGAATTGTATTATGCTTGTCTGTCCAGTGGGTCTTACATATTTATTTATTAAACTGTATTTGATTTGGGTTTCAATTGAAATGGTCTGCTTGAATTCAACAAATGAGTTTGACATGGGCAGGAGTGAGCCAACTCTTTTCCAAATTTATCGGATTTACATATCTGTCATCACTGCGACTGCCTTAAGACATGTATTATAGTAGCTTATTGGATTGGATGATAATGGAGCACTGAACTCACATCTGATTATCAATTTCATTTAAGCAAGATACGGTTGTTTTATGGCAAAATTTGTATTCAAGTAGTACTGACCTTCCCAATACTGGAGTGCGGGAGATGTACATACTTAATAGAATGGAAGAGTTTAAAAAAAGGGCAACTTTCAATTCATGGCTTGCTGTCATACGAGGTAAAAATGAAGAGAAAGCTTGTTCAGATTTTTTCTGTTAACACAATTGAAGAGAGATCAGCACGGATAGTGTTAAAGCCTATGAAACAATTTTCTTTCTGTTCGTTTCTAGCGGCGTCTTTCAATGGGATGCTGCTTTCTTTGATTAACAGCTATAATAAAAGGTTATTGTACGTTTAATTTCCCCTCCTTCCTTTCTGACTATTAACGTTAGATACAGAAAAATAATGAAAATGATCTGGCCTAGAGCACCTAGACCGAATACCTTTAGAAGTCCCACTCATATACCGCGATCTTTTTGCAAATCAAAGACTCTCAAGAGAAGAAAGGAAGTTGTTCCATTTTTTTTTCTTCATTTTGGTTCTCTTTTCAACAGAGGTGAGAGGGTTGAGTCGTACCCACACAAGGGAAATCAGAAAGAAATGCCAAATGGAGGATTCTGAATATGGATGTGATGTAATTCTCAATTTCTCACTTCTGCTTCGGATTTTAGCTTTCCCTTCATCCACCTGTTACTTTAGCTATCCAATACCTCAAGTGGTATCTCACACCCATGATATGACACCGCAGAATTGAGTATTAATTATGAAACCGTTTAATAGATCCACTTGTTGAATTGCTTTATCCAAATCGCTTTCAATATTCCCCTCCCCCACCTGGCTTCACGAGTTTCCAACTTCTTTTTGCAAAGGGAAGATTCCATTAGAATTTTCTCTTGGGTTGGCATTATTACTATTCATTCTTTTTCAACCATTTATCTACAACAATATTACTTGTCAATGAATGTTAAAATTAATCTTTGATAAAATAAAAAAAAGTTTTAAACTGTCCGTATTGATCATCCTCCTCACACTGCGAATTAATGAGATCAATCATTGGTCTTAAAAAAAATATTTCGACCACGTGGCAGGCGACAGAGTCCTTGGATCTTCGAGAAGCAGTGTACCTGTTCTTGTTTGACTCGATTATTACTTGCTACGAGCACCTACCTTCTCTTTTTGCCAACTGTTTGTGGTTTGTGTATACGTTTTTTGTCCTTTTAATATCTTATGCTCACAGTAAGAATTTAGATTCGATTTCTTGCACACGGGCTTCCAACGACAGAGGCACCATTTGGATTCAACGCCTTCCTCCGCCTTCTTTGTTGTGCTGAGTCAGTCTAACTTCCTTCTTTTCCTTTTTATGAATTTCTGCATCTTGTATTCCCCTCCCCGTTTTATATTAGTTTATGCCTTGAAAATTGTCAGCTATGGTTCTAGTTTTTCTTTTTTATGGCCATAATTTGATTTAATGACGGGAATTTCGATAAGCTGTTTATCATGCAAAATTGTGGGTGCTTTTCCTTTCTTCTTCGTCTTATTTATTTTTTTGTAAGATGAGGGATTTCAGGTACCTTCCAATCCCTAACCTGTAAATTGTGAATTTTGATCAATTATTTTATAATTTGTTTGCTGGGTCAACTTTTATACATGAAGTCTTTATGAGTTTCTATATGCTTGGGCACCTTCCTTGTTGCTTCTATTATTTAACGATTGAAGTCCTCACTACTCTCATGATAATGGATTCTTCGGAATTTTTTTATGGATTTGAAACTTAGCAGAGGCTGTTCTCTGTCATTCTCGCAGGATTTGTGCCTAATCCTTATCCTTGATGACATAGTTCTGGTTCTGATTGAGAAAGCTTGAACTTTTTGCGAGAATGGTTTCGGTTGATAATGGAAATCCTAAAGATGAGATCGAGGAATCTAATGAAGGTAAAGTAAAAGACTTAACTTCAATTGAAATTTCATCATCTCGGAGGACGCTTATAAGCAGTGAAAATCCTTCGAAAAAGTTCCCGAATACCTCGAGTGCTCTTAATAGGATAAAGTTCCTTAAATTTGGTTCAGCATCTGCCAAATTCAAGCGGCTTACTACTGATAGAGACCAGATTTCACAATCTGTGCCTTCTTCTAGTTCTCATGGCTTTAGAGAACGTTTAAGTGTTTTTGCTCAAAAACTTGACTGGGATTCTCTCAAGAACAAGTGCAAAGAGTGGATTAGAGACCCAATGAACATGGCCCTTTTTGTGTGGATCATTTGCGTTGCTGTTTCAGGAGCAATTCTCTTCCTTGTCATGACTGGAATGTTGAATGCTGTGCTGCCAAGCAAGTCTCAGAGGAACGCATGGTTTGAAGTAAACAACCAAATACTCAATGCACTGTTTACTCTCATGTGTTTGTACCAGCATCCGAAAAGGTTCTACCACCTTGTACTTCTGTGCAGATGGAAACCAAACGATATCTCCAGACTTAGAAAGGTGTATTGCAAGAATGGAACATATAAGCCCCATGAATGGGCGCACATGATGGTAGTGGTCATTCTTCTCCATGTGAACTGTTTTGCTCAATATGCACTCTGTGGTCTAAACTTAGGGTACAAAAGATCTGAGCGACCGGCTATAGGTGTTGGAATATGCATATCTTTTGCAATTGCTGCGCCTGCAGTTGCTGGCCTGTATACCATTCTTAGCCCTCTTGGTAAGGATTATGACTCTGAGATGGATGAAGAAGCACAGGTTAAGCCAGAGCAACTGAGAGTGAAATCATTCACAAAAAAATATTCATTTGCATCAAGAGATGAACTAACGGTTATTGAGAATAGACCACAGTGGAGTGGAGGAATACTTGACATTTGGGATGACATTTCTTTAGCATATCTCTCAACTTTCTGTACTTTTTGTGTATTTGGGTGGAATATGGAGAGGCTTGGCTTTGGAAATATGTATGTTCATATAGCAACTTTTATTCTATTCTGTGTGGCTCCCTTCTGGATTTTTACCTTAGCTGCTGTTAATATCAATGATGACAATGTTAGACAGGCTCTGGTAGGTGCTGGAATTGTTCTGTGTTTTTTTGGTTTACTGTACGGTGGCTTTTGGAGGATCCAAATGAGAAAGAGGTTCAATTTGCCCGCTTATAACTTCTGTTTTGGCCAACCCTCAGTTTCTGATTGCACACTATGGCTGTGCTGCTGCTGGTGCTCTCTTGCTCAAGAAGCACGGACTGGGAACACCTATGATATTGTAGAAGACAAATTCTACAGGAAAAGAGATGATGCTAGTGTCCAACTACCAATTTCACCTCTGCCTCGTGAAGATGGAGTATTGACCAGAACTGGCACAAGTTCTCTTCTGGGTACCAACTCTTCCCCTTCCAAGATCATAACATCTAGACCTCTAAGTCCGAGTAATGTCTTAAAGGGATACTATAGTCCAGATAAGCCGCTATCTACCGTAAAGGAAGAGCCTTTTGAAAGAGGGAGAGATGGAGAAATGAGCCCGCCAGCTCCACCTTTTATACAAAGAGAAGGCCCTTAGCCTCCAAATAAAAAGAAAAGGGATTGAGTTTTTTTAACTCGTGTGATTTAAATGTAACATTTCATGGGATGATCCATCAATTTTTTTGAGTACGTTGGGTGTATCGTTTGTCAGGCTTGTGTTTCTCTGTTAAAAGCATTTTTATTGCTTAGTTTTTCGAGTTTAATGGATTACATGACGTATGTAAAGCAATACAACAGATACGAAATGATTGTAGAAAGAAATTACGTGCTTGAGGTGTGGTCGTTCTTATGTGAATCTAGAATGTTAATGACTCCAAATATGCAACCAGGTTTTGATTTCCAACCCGACTTGAAGAAATGACTTGTTCGTTGCTGTAAAGCTTTCAAGCTCATCTAAGGGATATTGGTAGAGTAGCCTTGAAGAATGGTTATACAGCTTTTCTTTTTGTTCAGTACCAGACAGAGTTCACGGGCACCCCTTCTATGTGCGAGAATGATTGTACATGCATGGATATGTTGCTTTGCTGTGATGCAATCCATATCAGTAGCAAGTAGTATCTTCTTTTAATCCGAAAACAAATAGAATCATCCGGTTTGTGGCTAGTTATCCACTTAGGTTATCGCATTAATTTAGTGAAGGAATTGAGGTTTCAAAGCAGAGTTCCTGCTCATAAAGTGATGAAACATATATTTCAGCCCACTAAATTCTGCAGTTTTCTCTGGATCTATTAACTTTCCTAGCTTCAATGCAAGTTTCACGAGTCCCAAACAAAACACAGGTGCTTGTGCAGGCCTGACAAACTGTGACCCATCCAATAGAGATATTTATCCCAAACTTTATCCTAGCGGGAAAGGTAAACTTAAAGACCTCAGATGATGATGACATTGAGAGAGAGTGGAAAGTTGATGCTACTGGGGGAAAGCTTATTTGGCTTCGTACGCATCCATCACTATTCACAACCCGACAAATACACATACTGATAAAATAGCATAAATCATGATGATGGAAGCTGAAGGATTAACTTGATATTTTGTATATGCACACTAATGCTACTGGGGTATGGTAATGCTACATTTAAGACAAAGCTTAACTAATACACAAGACCTTTCAATGGGCATACTAGGGGGATTCATAATTACCTACTCTCTTCGACTAATTTACTTTTTCAAAAGAATAGTGCCAGAGGTTAGTGGTGTAATCCACCATCATATTACTGAACAGATAGTGGTAGTCGTTATCGCAGTAGATTTTGGGTGCTACTTTTAGATAACTCTTAGAATTAACACGATGACATGCTCTTCCCTCTAAATTTTAAAAAGAAAACATGAGCTGGAGTAGTTATAATAGATGAGGCTTCAAACCTGCTTTCCTGCTTTCACAGCGTACGAGGAGTCTGTGTGCTCGTGAGTGATCACATTTCAATAATGCTCTGCTCCCAACTACCATATAGTCTCATGGAATTGCGTTTTGTTTTGTTTCCATGTTCTCATGCGGTAAGTAAAACAATATTTTAATTTCTATTTCTCATGTTCGTCATTGGCGTTTGTTTGCTTTTCTGCATGTCTCCACTCTCGGATTTCTTCGTGCTTTGTCTCCCGCAATGCTGTGGACTTTACTACATACTTGCCCACTTCCACATCACCCTTATCGTATGTCTCACTCTCATTGCTCTCTTCTCCTTAGTTCCTTCTCATGATTACTCAAATATAACCGACTTCATTTCTTTATCTGTGATTATTCAAATAAATTTTCGTGATTGAAATTTTCTACACTTTTATAAAGTATAATATATTTTGTTCCCATTTCTTTTTAAGGTAACACGAAGCATTGTTCATATTACTTTTGGTTAGCCAAACATAGTAAAAAATGCTTATTTTTGGGTCAACAAAAGTTGGCTTGACTTTCTCTTCAAACTACCACCCTTTTCTTCTCTCTCCTCCCCGGACCACCACATCTCAATTTCAATCTTTGCCTTCTAACTTTCCCAATCTCACGCTCGCCACGTCATCCACCTCAAAATAAGGAATGCAGTACCAGAAGTAGGATATTAAAACCCACTTCACATACTTTCCTATTAATACCACCACCTTGGCTGCGTCTCCTCAAACACTCACATCCCAACCGGCTGCCTTCTCCCCCAGCAAAACTTTCAAAGGTTACCTTTCGCTAGAACTGGCTAACTCTCAGGGAAGCCTGGACGACGCTGATTCCAGCAATCGGAGGCTGGCTCTCACTCTATATGAGGCCTTGAGCTCCCGCGACTCCGACACGGTGGTCAAGATTGTGGCCCCTGATCTCGAGTGGTGGTTCCACGGTCCTCCCTCCCACCAGTTTTTGATGCGCATGCTCACCGGTGAACCCTCCTCCTCCCACACTTTTCGTTTTCTTCCTCAGTCAATAGCTTCCTTTGGACCCACCGTCCTCGTCGAGGGCTGCGACAACAGCCGTTCCATATCCTGGGTGCACGCGTGGACAGTGAAGGATGGGATAATTACCCAAGTCAGGGAGTACTTGAACACTTCCCTCACCGTCACCCGTATAGGCGGTTCCAAGTCCTCGTCGCTGCGCTGCCCCTGCGTGTGGGAGAGCAGCGTGTCCAACAGGGTGGGGAAATCCGTGCCGGGACTGGTGCTGGCCCTATAATCACGTGCAGCCATTACCGGTAAATTAATAAATAAAAGGCTGTAGGCGTGGCGGTTAATGACTCTCGAGGGAGTCAGATAGATGCGATTTCGTGGTTTTTTTGTTTTTTGAATTTGATAGTGTGCTGTGTGTGGGGTGATGATGTTTAGAATTAGAAGCATGATAATGATGGGTTTATACCGGTGGTGGAACCGGTATGTTTATTCGTGTTTGGATGAGACGACAATAAGATTACCTATGTGTGTTGTTGTTACTTTTTACGAGTTTTGTGATCCCGTCATTGGTTTCTTTACCCGACGTGTATTCGCTTTATCTTCCTGCGGAGGTTGATATGAAAAAAAAAAAAACAAAAAAAACGCTTAAAAAATGTTATATATAAATTAGTTGCCTGACTGCCATTTCACTTCTTGACAAGACTGCGGTGTCTTTTTTTTTTTTATAAGTGAAAAATGAGATACATATATAATAAAAAATATATTATGCAATAAAATTAATAAAAAAAAGTATTATAATTTTTAAAAATAAAATATAAAAATTAAGTATTATAATAAAAAAAATAGAGTTATTATATTTTTTTTAAATTTAAATTATTAAATATTATATTTTAATAAAAAAGGAGACAAATTTTTGTAAAAATATCACACTTCTTTTTCAATTTTTTAACTCTGGTAAATTTGGTGGTGCAAATATATATTTTTTATTTAAATTTAAACTTAAGATAGTAAATTTAAATTTATTATTGTAAATTTAGATACGTATAATTTTAAAATTTTTATAACAAAATTTTTTTAAGAACAAAATAGAAAAAAAGAAAAAGAGAGGCGGCTGCCTTGTCGAAAGAGTCATTAACATAGCGAAGAAGAGGTAGTGGAAAAGATCACAAAAAAACAAGTCTATGGGTGTCGATGTGATTACTTGATTCCATTTTTGTTGAGGAGTGAGGACTTCTTTTTTCCATTGCATAGTTTGGATTTAATCCCAACAAAACCAGCCCAAGTATTTTAAGGGATAAGTTTGAGTGAACTAAGACAGGTAATGATAAGGTGGAGTGCAGCTGTTCCGTCTAACGCGTACAAAGCAAACATCGCATCAAAGTGGGCCACGAACAGAGCCATCGCTTATCGCCCCATATTAATTGCCTCACCCAGTCTTCCCGTGTCTACAGTCTCAATCTCTCTGCATTCATCCTCATTTCCGTTCCCTATTACGATAAGAAGGCTAAGATATAACTTCTTTTTTTTCCTTTTTTTTTTTATACCAGAGTTGAATTGAAATCCAGTCACTCAGTAAAAAAATGCCCCTATCTTGCAACCACTCCTCACTTACCACACTTTGGGGTTGTTTTCTAGCAATAGAAAACAGTCAGCAATCACTTAAATGTCTTTGATAATTTTCAAAACGAAAGCTGATACGTTGATTAGGAACACTAAATTATCATATATATATAAATATATTTACACATTACATAATTGAGGGGAAATTTGTTGTTTCTCAACTTGGTCAATCCCGCCAAGTCCCTTTCTTTGTATTTTCCCATCACTTTTGCTTTTTCGCCAGACCCAAGTCAAATTCACAAGTTGCCTTCAACGTGTTTGTCCTTTTGTCATATATATTCACCAGTCTTGGTTTTTTACGTATTTTACAACAGCGAATTAGATTCACACGCAATTCATTATATTAATTATCGGATAATTAAGACTATTATTTCAGACCCACAAAAAAAAGAGAAATATAAAAAAAGTATTTAGATACGCTATTAAATTTAAAATGATATAGTTGTCCGTCCTTGTAATTTGATCGATTCTCTGTCTTTAATTTGCATCAGAATTTCGGGAGCTTATATAATATAGGACGTGAAAATAATGAGTCCATTCGGATACAACACTTAAAACTGTCAGTTTCTCGAAGGCGGCAGAGGAGCCACCGGGGGAGGGATAAGTCAAGTAAAGACATTAAGACACACAAGGCAGAAAGGCATTACCGTTATAAGGGGAAGGAGGTCCGATACTCAAAACAGAATTGGACGGCAACAACCCAACACTGTTTTCCCCGAAATTGTGCGGATAATACAACAGATGAGCTCAATCACTTTAACTGTATCCGTAAGGCCTCCTTTCGATTTTTGTTTGGCTGAGTCCCATTCCCCAAAAAAAAAAAAATTAGGTTTGGTGTCTCGATTGATACTTATTTCTTAAGGTGGAATCTCCGCCAGCGCAGCTGAAGATGGAAAGCTCCGAAGGGGAGCAATGTACGATGCCGCTCGCCCAGGTGGTCGCCGACTGCGCGAAGCGGTGGCTCCAGGACACGCTTAAGGAGGCCAAGTCAGGCCACGGTGTTCCAAGAGATCCTCAAAAGGTCAGATTTCTTAATCAACATGTAATAATTCTAGTTTTTCATCCATACATTTCTTATCTGCTTAATCCTACTCACTATCCATAGTACAGTGATGGATAGATTGTTTCCACTTTCGCTAGCGCTTATTAATTATACGATTTTGGTGATGATGTTCATTTTTGTAAGTTGGTGTGATAACTTAAAACATCAAGCAGAGTTTTGATTTTAACTTCAAACAATTATTTTGCAGGATGACCAGAATTCATTCAGCTTCTCATAATGAAAATCACAATGAGTTTCCATAGTTGAAATTGCTCTAAATACACGAAACAGTTGACATCAACTATACATTAATGTAGAAAGAACCCTTGGCCTTTTGGTTGAGCTTTTTCGTTTTTTGGGAAATTTGCCTCAGGTTCTCTACCGGGGTCGTTCTTTCTTACTGTGCTGCGTGACCACGACCTTCTCGTTTGTCCCTTCTCCATTCCCAGGGCTTCTCAGGGTTTGATGAAGCCCATAGTCCAACTCGCTTTGCTCTAGCTTCTTTTTCCCACTGGAATAACACATAAAACTTCTAAGATGGAAAGGGGTACAACTTCCAGAAAAGCTTCAAGAGATTGGTAATGACGAAGGAATTACGTAAAATACGATTACTACTTACTGTTTCTAGTTCCGGTCTTTTGTCATAGGCCGCGTAATGCCATGCTAGCCCCTTTTTTAGCATCAATTCCTTGTGAACCAACAAAAAAGAAAAAGAAAACTTAGATGGTTGTTAGGTAGGCAGAGCTTATGGAAGCTAAATTGTTAAAAACATATCACCTGTGCGAAAAGGCCATTGCAATATATATCACCCACACAGCGTCCATAACGGTCTTCTCCATAGGCGAGGACCCTCAGAGACTTACCCTGAACGATCTTGGTCAGTTCATTTTTAGCTTCTTTCCCGTATGGCATTGCACTCTCCGGCGCATCAATTCCCCTGTTTTCTCTTCAACCATGAATTAATGGCTGCCAGAAACAACAACTTTAAGCACTCTAATTACGTATATGAAATAATTACCTAAGCCGGATTCGATACTTCCGAGCAAGGGTTTCCTCGTTCTGAAAATTAATAACACTGAACAAGAAAATTACTAAAAACTCTACCTTCTTTGAAAGGAGACCCGGTGTCAAACATAGACAAATAGCATTAAGAAACTACAATACCAACCGATATCCCGAATGAATAATCTGCTGGTGAAGTGCATCCGCCTCTGCATAGTTCCTCCGAGCACGGGCTTCTGATCTTTGGACAGTTGCTGCGTGCACATTGGCAGGGACAAAAGATGACTCCCTGGGGTCCGCTGTGCTGACATACACTGTTACAGTATCACCATCTGCCACTGCTTTTGCATCAACCTAGTCTCATTGAGATAATGAACAAATTCAATTACCCCCTCTTCAACCTTATCTTACATATGGTGTTATGCACTTAATAGAAAATGTTACTCCTACCGGCAAGGTGTGCAGTTCAAACTTTACTCCATCAGGTAAGGATGTCGGGGGTCTAATAGTTGCTTCAACGAGGGTATGAGGTAGAGGAAGACCATAGAAAACCAACAATCCCTACAGATTAAGCATGCAAAAGAATGTTTGTTACTAGATTATGCTGCAAAAGTTTGCCAGAATTTTCATACCTCAACGTCGGCCTTTTGATGTCTTTTCAGGGTCTGAATGACAAGCCTAGCTGCTTCTTCAGGGGTTTTGGGAGGGGGTTTTGCTTCTTTCCAGGCATCTACTAGTTTTCTATACCTGCACATATTGTTGAAAGCATTCTAGAAATCAGAGAGGACATCAAGGGCTTTCGTCAGAATTGAAATAGAGGACGTGTTCATTACCAGTTAGCCTGAGCCTTCTTCGATGACACGACATGCTTGCTTAGTCCTTCGGGGACCTTCAAACGTCAAAGGAAAAAATATAGACCAGTTGTGAGGTTTGATGTATAATTTTCGAGGTCTTACCTTACGTTTTTTTAGTGAATTCTAGCTCAAAACAAAACTTACTTACTGAAAGTTGATTCTCATCTAATCAGTTTTTATCTCAATCGAAAGTTTCTCAACTTCTCTCCCTTTATCTCTTATTTTATTTGAATAAAAATAATTTAGCAAGATACAACCTTCTCTCTAAGCACTAGTTATTGTCCTTTTGGGGACATCCGATATTATGGACTTCTCTCTAAGCAGAACATGTACAAGTGGTAAAGGACAATACCACACTTGGAAGCTCACTTATACAGCTACATTAATTATGAGCAAACATGGTCACAGATTATGCTACTTTTCTCAGCCACATAACAGCTCATTCTTCCAAGTGTGCTAATGGAGATTTGATATGGATATTGGTGCGCCACCTGAGGCTAGCTCAGGTGGTGGGGTGGGTTGGGGCTGAGGGATAGGGTCGCAAGTTCGATCCTCTTGAATGTACCAAAAAAAAAAATATGGATATTGGTGCATCAAAATTATGGACAAGTAATAATACATAGTATTATTTATTTAAAGCATAATTTTTTTTATTAAATAAAGATATAGTTCATGAAAATGTCGAAGTAGTCTACGTATATTTACGAAATTAATTTGAACAAACAATTTTTACTTAGCCAAACTCCCTTTAATTACTTTTAGACATTATAGATTTTTGATATTTTGAAACTAAATATCTCAGGATCTTACAAATTTTGGGGGACCAAGGGAGTTTCACCACTGGTACAGAGCTCAAAAACTAGCGTTGGAGAAAACTCAAGGAGCCGTAGATACAGCTAATTTACTGGAATTGAGAATTAGGTAAGATACCTGGGAGGTGATATCAAAGTGGAAGATATCTTGGGCAAGTGCAGATACACCTACGGTGGCCGATGAGACGCCGTGAGGCCCGAGTAAATCAGAATCGCCGGCCGCGGTGGGCTCGCAGCAATGGCTGTACAAGAACCTAAGGGCGTTTCCCATGCCAGACCTTCAAAATAGGTAGAAGCCTTGAGGAAGAGGAAACCGACAGATCAAGTAGGAAACCTCTTCTTTTGGTTAGGCTAGGCAAGGAAGGAGGAAAGAAACTCACCAATAGAAAAACAGAATGACAGGTGGCGCATTATGATTTGCCGCAGCCGGATTTACTGTGGTGGTTTCTGCAGCGAGGATCGATCTATGTAATAGAATAGACTATAGAAAGATGAAATTTCTTTGTCAACGGTTTAACGTACATTGTGGGACTCTTTTTGGCGGGGGAACCCACGCTCCCTTCCCAGAGCGTGTGGAAAGTAGAAACACAAATATCTTTTCGCGTTTGGTTACGAGAATATCGTACTCTGCTTTAGGATGCACTCATTTGCGTGTAACTTTTATAATGTATGAGCTGCAAATAAAACTGCTGCCTTTGCAATTCCCAGAATCACAGTAGCAACTGCCAACTACCATGTGTTGAGTCATATCGGTCGCGTATTTTTATTGGAAAATTTGAAAAAAGAGAGAGGGGTAATTAGGAGAAATATGTGTAACTTACTTTATTAATTTGTATTGAATTAAATTTACTTAAAATATATTCGTGCATCATTTGAAATTTTGAACCACTAAGAGCATCTCCAGCCGTGATACTTCACTTGGAGAGCTTAAATGGGATCCACAATCAATATATAATTTTTTATTCTAAGCACCGTTGCTTATAGAAGCAACGGTGCTTAAAAAAAATTTCTCTCCCCTTGCCACTTAGGACATGTGTCAGAGATAAGGAACCCAATGGGGGTTAAGCAACCCCCATTGGAGATGGTCTAAGACTTTTGTAATTTGATATTTGATATGTAAATTTATACTTTTGATATATATATATATATATATATATATATATATATATATATATATATATATATATGTTTTTAGTTATCAATTACAAGTTTGACATATTTTATAATTGAAGGCTAAGAAATTGAGGCTCAAATAAATCTGTCTAAAAAGTACGTGATAATTTTTAAATTATTGTGTTATATTATTATTTTTTAAATAATTATGTACTATTTTAAGTAACTCTCTACTTTAATGGTACAACTCTTAAAAGTTCATTAAATGGATTTCACGTATTATCCTATATCTTTATATTTTATTTATATTTTAATTTAAAATATTAATTCATTTGTATTTTAATTTTAAAATCATAAATACGTAAAAAAAATTAAAATATATTAAAAATAATACAAATTTATTTTAAGTAATATTTTTCATAACAATAATTAAAAACGATAAAAAATACATAACATGATATAATTAAAATAAAACACATAACATTATCTTAATTAATTCCATATGATTTTTTAACAATGTCACATAATATTTCGTGATCTTGTCGTTGTCTTTCTGTTATCTCAGATATATTCTTGAAGATAATTTTTTCAAACATCTTCAACTTCAACTTTTTCTCTTTTAATTTGTTTTCTTTTGTTTTAATTTGTGCGAATTTTTTTCATGACAGTCATTCTGTCACTATATGCCTCTTGTATTGCAATAAAGTTGATATTGTCAGAAAAAAATTTAGTTGATTTTTCTTTGCCCTTCTTTTTTACTGTCTTTTTTCTCATAGACCGAATTATAGTATGTGAGATTGTATCGTATGTGCATTCAAATGGAATTCCTGAATTAGAAGATGACGAGTATGTTCTAAAAATAGAAGTTTTTGTTCTTTTTTAAGAACTCTCACTTGATTCTGCTGACCATTTAGATTCATCTTTCAGTAATCGTCACGCATGTTCAAATTTAAACTGTTTGCCCTTATCTTGACAAAAAATAATATATGCATAAGCCATGATATCATTCTTTGAACTTCTATTTTTTTTTTCTATAAACAACTTGTTTGTAGCACTTAACGAACTTTTGAACTATACTATTCAACCGATGCCATCGAGATTTTAGTTGAACGGATTCTCTTTCTCGTAATCGACCACGATAGTTTTTATAATTATCTTTAATTCTTGATAAAAAAACTATTTACTTTTTAGTTAATACCAACAACTGCATCTTTTGAAATGTTGAGCCAGGTTTGAATAAGAAGTACATCCTCTTTCATTGTAAACCTGACTCAAGATTTTTTCTGATTTGCATTTCCTCCTCCTTCATCAAGCACAATATTTTCTAAATCAACTTGGGTGAAAAATTGTGAAACTTGAGACATGGACAAGGACTTGACTGGTGTTTCAGGTTCTTGATTAGTGGACTCTGCACCACTAGTACCCATTGGAGGAGGTCTATAAAATATGGCGGGATTGATTAGTTGGAATGGAAGCATATGTGTACCACTAGTATTCATTGGAGGCCTATAAAAAACATGGTGGAATTGGTTGGTTAGAATGGAAATATAAGAAATTAAAAAATTTTAATATTTGGATTATTTTGTGGATTTGAAAAAAAATGGAGGAATTTAAAAATTTTCACTAGTGGGAGGTTGATAATTTATCATAAAATGTAAGAAAGAATTCAAATTAAATTGATTGGAATCTATTTGTTAAAACAAATGAAATTGTGAATTAAAGAACATGACAAAAAAAATTGATAAATTGAGAATTTGAGTGTAAATTTTTTAATAATTTACCACAATTTATAGAGTAATATGCATGCTAACTTCAATGGTCATATACCCAACAACTAATTTATTTATTTCACAACGGTAATAATATTGTGTGTATTATCTCCTTTCAATTTTAAAAAGCATTTTCTTGTGGCCCTTCTATGCCTTTTTTTTTTCAGGTGATTCTCGAAGCTTTCAGCAATCATACTCTTCATTTTCTTTCCATCCTATTCGAGCCTCCAGCCTCCACGAGTTTGAGGCGTTCTACCCATTCAAGCATTCATCCCTCATGCTTTATTTGCTTTCCTTCGTTCTTCGTTTGTTATTTGTTTCAGATTTTTCTTCATTCCAAATCTTCATCATATTCCATACGGCTTCGTTATCAAATTCTAGTTGTTGCGATTTTGTATTTAAGCTATTATTGTTTCATTGCGTTCCATTCTGTTTCTCAAATTTCGTTTCAAATCTTCATTGCATTCCAAAGCCTCCAGATACTTTGTTTTTGCGATTTTGAATTTTTGATTGTTGATTTTTAAAACTCTAAAAGTTTAAGAACGAAGTTTGAGAACCAGATCTTCATCACGTTCTATTTTGTTTCTGGTTCTATTCTATTCATCTTCATTTTTGTTCCTTGTTTCTGATTTTTGAGTTCTGAATTCCTTATTTTTAAGTTTTTGATTTTTGAATTCTAAATTTTGTTGTTGATTTCTAAGTTTCTTGTTGATTTTGTTTTTTTTTTTTGTTTGAGTTTTTTTTTGTTTGATATTTTTGACTTTTTGATTTATGATAATTTTTGCTTTTCATTTCAAACAATGTGAATTGATGCAGAAGATGTAGGAAAGACAATGAAACCAATGAAATATACCATCAATTAAAGAAGGAACAAGTGGTATACTTTTTTTTTTATTCTTAAATTTAGCTATAAACAGCATTACTTCTCCAAATAATGGGAGTGCCACATTGAAGCACTCCAACAAGTACTTAAAAATAAGATGCGTTGCTTATTTCATTCTTAAATTTGAGCATCGCCGTTGAAGATGCTCTAACTGATTGTGTTTGTGTTACAGTGATATTAGCTTGCTTCCACCTCTGTACTCAGTTTGATGCCTCTTACCTTGACAATACAGCTCCCTGCAATTTGCATTTTTCATTTTCAGCCAATTCCATAATCATAATAGGATTTGTCCCCATTCTTCTTTCTCCATCTTAATTCGTTGAGCCGAAACCCGGCAGGCCCATTATGCTTGCCAACCCACCTTACCCACTCAACAATCAGAATAAAGGTTTTATCTTTTATTCTCCCTTCAACAGCCTACAGAATCCAATTCCTTCTTCCCTTCTCCAACTCCCGTATAAATTGTTCCGTTTCGGTGAGTCCCCAAAACATTATAACCATTACTCCCCTCATCTCTCTTCAAGGCTTAAAGCAGCCGTTAACTTTATTACCAAGTTCCCTCAGATTCTTTCCCCAATAACATTATTCACTATGAATGTAAGTGCATATCACAACCAACCCCTTTCTATTTGATTTTTTTTCTTCTTTTGGTGTGTGGCTATGGAATAGAAGGGCATCTTGTTTTCTGTCTCTTAGGTTGTGGAAGTGAAAGTGGGTTTGCACTGTGATCAGTGTATCAAGAAAATCCTCAAGGCCATCAAGAAGATTGAAGGTACTAATCTATTTTAGTCAGTCACCCAGTATCTGTAATTGGCTAATTGCTTCAGCGATCATTATGTTTCCCCCATTTTTAAACTTCTGGTGTTGCAGATATTGAGACGTATAACGTGGATACACAGCTGAACAAGCTAATCGTTACAGGAAACGTGACGACGGAACAAGTCATTAGAGTTCTTCAAAAGAGCGGAAAGAATGCAACCGCTTGGGAGGAAGCTCAAACTAATTGCTGAACTCACCATTCCATTATAAGTGACTCTGAATACATGTTCTCTTTTTTTCAGAAACATAAACAACGCATGCAGTGAGAATTTATCAAGTAGATACTAGTCTTTTGTTAGAGATTTCTTATCTACCTTTGTTCAGTAATCCTTCACCTTCATCAGTAGAGCATCACTATTGACTGATGATAATCTTCTTTTCACAAACAAAATAAATGAACTCTTCTTTTTTCAAATTTCAAGAGGGATTGTGTGTGTCATTAGATCACATCACAGATTCAGAGTCCTGATGAGCTTCATATATAGATCAGAAGGGCAAAAGATCAAATTCTGGTTTTTTATTGAACAGTTTATGCAACAAGTGGGAGAAAAAAGATGCAACAACAGCAATAGGAAATTGAAACAGGGGACTACAGACACAGTCTTTCTGTACAGATGGGGTTATGAAGAGAGCGATCCCAAGTTGAGTCTACCTCGGCTGCTGAATCGTCCGTGGACTCACCCTGGCCTTCACAATCTTGGGAGCCTTTTGCACATACCTTGGCGAGTTAGCCCAACCCGAACCTTTTCGCCATTTCAACGCTCCCATTGACACCAATTCCCTGTGATAGTCGCCGCCTCCTTCTTCTACGTTTTCTGCACCGAAAATTCTTTTCAAAATGAAAGGTAAAGAGTTAAAAGTTAACAAAGACAGAGAAGTTGGCGAAGAACTGACGTGGGTGCAGTTGAAGGTGGTCGTGAAAGAAGTCATCTTGGTCGGGGTCGTCAATTTGGGGATCTTGATAGCGCTCACGGAGCCAGTAGTCGCGAAACCAAGGGGAAGAATGTACCAGGTCCCACCATTGGTCGGAGAAATCCTCCACGGTACGAAACGCCATCGGCACGAACAAGGGAGCGTTTGGATTGAGAGGGGATGATGACCTTGTCGTAGAAGATATCACTTCCATTACCGCTACAATTCTTGGGAGCTGAGCTGGGTGAGGGTGAGGGAGGGTGCTGATACTTATCCACAAAGCGGTGGTATATATAAAGAATGGAGGCAACATAATGGACAGAGACTTGTGTGTTATCACACAAATGACACGAGGGCAATTGGGACAGTACTTACCAGCCAGGCTGAAAATCGGGGTTTTGGAAGCCCACTGTATTTACGTCTCAGACTGTGGGCCTAGACCTAAGTTACACTTCCAATCTTCCGTCTTCTTATAGCATCGGCTTATTCTTATCCAAGCGGCTAGGCGTCATTGTCGGCTCGGTCTGTGTTAGCTGAGTGAGCCTAGAAATTGGCACTGTTAATCCTAATCCATGAACACAAGGTTACACGTCATTTCTGTCTCATACTCAACGTGCTCACCGATTCATCCAACACAATTATTTTTTAGATTGATAGTTATGACGTGGTCGGGGTTGGATACCCCAAATGTCCCTTCGCCTTCATGGTCCAGCGGCGCTTCAGTTTTTTTTTTTTTAATTGTTTATAAACAATAAAAGAACTCATAATTAATATTAAAATAAAAGAAAACTTATCATTAATCATAACTTAATGAAGTAGAATAATGTCTAAAGAGGTTGGAAGCTTTTTTGTTTAGATTTGTAGTTAGGGAAAAAAAAATGGTAATTGCTTTAAAAGATCGTGTGAATCTTTCTTTATACAGAATCATAATCATCTGCGTTATTCAGAGTAGTATATTAAGAGACATGTTTATATAACGGGATTGTTTGATTCTGACACAAAAATATGGAGTTAATGGGTAATTGGTCCAAGTTGTACAAATTTAGGCTTCCTTGACTTGTGCAAGATAGAGTGAGCGGCTGCTATAACCACCTTACTTGAAGGCAAACCATTAAATATATCACATGAAATCCATAATATGAGGCTGGCCTCTTATTCTCTCTCGCCTATGCTTGTTCAGTTTACAGCTCTCTTCTTCCTCCTCCTCCTCCTCCTTTTCTTTTCTTTTCTTCTTCTCAAGGATCAGTTCGATTATCAATAAAAGCGCAGACATGGCTTCTGGAAACACGACAATAATATGCCAAGATCCCCACTTCTTTGTCGACAAGAGTATCTGGGAATTAGGGAGTCCTATTACCTCCCCCACGTCGCTTTTCTTTCTGCAGACCTCTATGATTGCCATCGTCTCACAGTGCATCAGTTTGTTTCTGAAACCTCTTGGTCAATCCACCATTGTGTCCCAGATTCTTGTAATCTTAATTTCTTGAATATATTAACCTTGTTTATATATATGAAGAATAAACAGAAATTAAATTGATGTGTTTTGGCAATGAACAGGGTGGAATACTATTTGGGCCCTCAGTTCTGGGGCATAACAAGGAGATGGCGAATACCTTGTTTCCCATGAAAGGCGCTGTAGTGATTGAAACAGTAGCGGTGTTTGGGGTGATGTTCTGCTTCTTCCTTGTGGGTGTGCAGATGGATCCAGTCACATTGTTGAAGACAGAAAGAAAGGCCATCACTCTAGGACTTTCTGTAGCCGTCTTCTCATTGGTACTCCCTGTTATGTTGTCCCTAGTGTTCAGACACCACGTTTCTATGGACTATACCCTCCGACATTGTCTCCCATTCTTAGCAGCCTCGCAATCCTTTACTGCCTTTCCTGTCATAGCCTGTCTCCTAACAGAGCTTAAAATCCTCAACACTGACGTAGGCCGTCTTGCCCTGTCCGCAGCTATGGTTGCCGACATTATAGGCCTTCTCCTGATGGTCATTATCTTCGCAGTAATGGAAAATAAACATGGAAATATAGTATCACTAATATGTATGCTTCTAAGTGCAGCAGCACTACTGCTTGGTATTCTGTATGTATTGCGGCCAACCATCAAATGGATGTTCAAGCGCTGTGAAGACGGGAAAGACGTTAATGAGATGTACATTATTTCTATCTTTGTGTTTGTTCTCATAACTGGGATTCTCAGTGAATTTATAGGCCAGCATTACTTTATAGGACCATTACTTTTAGGGTTGGCTGTTCCAGAAGGACCCCCTATAGGATCAACTTTAATAGCTAAATTGGAGACCTTTGCTTTGGGTTTTTTCTACCCGCTCTACCTTGCTGTTAGTGGACTCCAAACCAACCTCTTCAAAGTCAATCTTCAGTCCATGTGGATCGTGGGGGTTCTTGTTATTTTCGCTTCCCTCGTCAAGATTGGTGCTGTTATGTTGCCAGGATATTATACTGACATACCCATGAAAGAATGTTACGTGATCGGCCTCATTCTCAATGCAAGAGGCATATCAGAGCTAGTCATTTACAATTTGTGGAAGGGAAGCACGGTATGAATCACCCAACTTAATTCAAATCTTCAATTATTAAGCTTTTGAATGAGTTGATTTAATAATTCAATTCCTTACTTACAATTAATAACGTATTACTTGATCATTAACTAACATAAACCTCTTCTCCGTGGCAGTTACTGACGGATCAAGAGTTCTCTTTGATGGTGATCTCGGTTGTAGCGGTAACGGCTGTTGTAACGCCACTAATTAGATATTTATACGATCCTTCAGAACAATATTATTCCTTAAAGAGAAGTAGCATTCAACATAGTAAGCGACAAGCGGGGCTTCAAATCATGGTCTGCATTGATAACACTAACAGGGAAAATATCTTTACGATCATCAACCTCTTAGAAGCATCCTGTGCTAGCAAAGAGAGCACTGTTGGAGTTATAGCACTCATCCTAGTTGAGCTTCTGGGAAGAACTAGGCCCATTCTTGTTGCTCACCAATACCATGAAACCTTGCCCACAACTTCATCCAATTCTAATCAACTTGAGAATGCCTTGAAGCAATACGAACTGCACAACGATGGTTGCGCTTCCGTTCAATCTTTTACTTCATTCTCCAATTACGAAACAATGGATGACGATGTTTGCCGGATAGCGCTTGACCAGAAGGCTAACATTCTGATCATGCCCTTTCACAAGCAGTGGGAGATAGATGGTGGTGCTGAGATAATAAACAGGGCTATCCAAGCCATGAACACCAGAGTCCTTGAAAAAGCACCCTGCTCGGTGGGAATCCTCATTGATAGGGGTATATTGGGTGGCTCACTGTCACTCTTAACTGCTAGAACAGCATACCGTGTGGCTGTGTTCTTCATTGGCGGTGCAGATGATGCAGAGGCACTAGCCTACGGTGCTCGGATGGCTAGGCATGAAAGTGCAGACATAACAGTGGTTCGGTTCCTTTTATTCGGAGAAGAAAATTCCAGAAGCAGAAAGCGTGATAGTGATCTAATTGATGAATATAGACAGGTTAATATGCGAAATATACGTTTTGAGATCATGGACGTTGTGGTCAGAGATGGTTTAGAGATGTCTTCAGTTATTAGAAGATTGATAGATTCTTATGATCTGGTGATGGTGGGCAGAGAACACCCAGAATCCACGCTGCTTAAGGGGCATGACCAATGGAGTGAGTGTCCAGAGCTAGGGATCATTGGGGATATGCTATCTTCACCGGATTTTCTGACCAAGGCATCGTTGCTAGTAGTGCAACAACAGAGAATAAGAGGGAAGACTATCACACACACTCTGAATACGAAGCCAAATGAGAGAGAACAGCTTGTACATGATGTTCCTGATGAACAATCATCCGAGTCATGGACTATTTATATGAACAAATAAAAAAAGAATGTAGGACCCTTCGCTCCAAAATTCCAATTCTTTGGAGCAGTTTGTGTATATATATGGACAGAAGAACAGAGTAATTTGTAAATAAATGCTCTAATTTCTTTTCTGTTTTCCCTAAACTTGCTTTAATCAAATTAATCCAATGATTAAACAATTGTTCTCGCTTATATTGTGTTCTTACATCAAATTTTTAATAGAGTAACTGAGAGGGCTTAAATGCTGTATCGAGTAATTAGAATGTTGGGTAAGTGCAAAGACAAGTCAATATGAGCACTATTGAGGAAACTTCTGAAAGGGTGAGTACCAAGTGTTTACAACGCTAAAATAGAGTTAACGAGAAGGACAAGCATTCGGAAGAGAAACAAATGAAAGACTATTCAGATCTCAAACACTTGGACCTTAAAAAGGATTTAAGTATTTATGAGTTTGTCAATGTCAATGATAAAAGAGACATTTCGGATAAGAGTTCTTTGAGCCTCTAAAGCTAGAGTTAGAATCTTCAGTGTCCATTTAATACACAAAAGATCTTACTATTCACGTTCATGAAAACTAGATCCACGTCCCTGAGTCTAAGTTAGAGAAATATTTGTTTACCCAGATAAACGAGCTCTAAGTTGAGATTGGGATGGACTAACCTTTTAGAGCTCATCTTATATTGCGGAGTTTGATTTAGTGCTTCATTCTTCTTAACTAAGCCCTCTACCTAATCATTTTCCATATTTATCTCTCTAGAACACCAGACCTCCTTGAACATAATGAGCAAAAGGGAGCTCTCTAATCAATCATTTAACAAGGCAATAACCTGAGCCACCAGCCAGTGCCTGAATTCTCAGCCTTAGACACTCCACAAGACCACATCCAGAAGAAAACCTCTGTCTGCGATATTGTGTAGTTACTTGTATCGCCTGCAAACGTAATTTAAAATGCTGATGCAGTATGTTGTGTAGTTATATCGTGGCAAAGAAATGTTGAAGATCGAATCACAAGAATTTTTGTCTGCAAATATGCCATGGGTTGCTTTAATGGGCAACGGATCGTTTCAGCAGTCGAGGTATTTGACCCTCGGGTAGGTTTACCGGATAACGGCGTATTCATCCACGAACAAATCTCTGCTGCTGTTGTAATTGAAAATTCAACTTTCGTCATTGGTGGCTTGAGTGATGATAATGCGGCACTTGATTTTCTTCCTTTTTCTCTACAAACTTTGTTTAACAATGTGCTTGGTAGAATGTCACAAGTAGGCTCATGGATGTCGATGGAAAGGTATTGGGGAAATGATGCTTCTTCTCCGCAAAAACTCCTATGACCTATGAGGTCAGGATTTTCATTATCCTTTACTGGAACATTTACAACAAGACTTTTTCACATTATGTTTAGTTGGTCTACCGTCTCTTACAGCTCTTAATGCTTCTTACTATAGCTTTAATAATGGGGCCTCTTAAGGGAAAAAATAAGGAATGACTGCTCATCGGTGCTTTTTCCAATCATTGCTAATTATAGTTTAGGGTTGATGATCTTAATTTGCCTATTGTAGGTTTAAGCATGGGCAGGGGTTATACAGATGGAGTGGCCACAGGACCACTATCTACAATCTGATGGTCCACCGGAGCACCATAATTTATAGCAAGGCAATATCATTTTCCTCTTTCATACATGCTCGTAATGTGAGCACATCATTTCCGGTTCCAATATTTCCAAGCAACTTATTCAATTTTTTTCTTTTCATTGGGGGAAAAAAAAGAAACAAGCAAGCAAATCTCAGGTAATTAGGATCAGTAGGGCTCAAAGTGTAAATTAAATGCGAGATAACTCGGTTTCCAGGTGCAAGATAAGGTAGCTTAGGAATAGTTATTCTAACAACATTTATGTAACCAGAATACAAAGTATGGTATTCGAGAAAGGACCCCTTCCCCAATCTGTAGGCTTGAATAATTAATTTTAAAGCTATCGCTAAAAGCTTTCACCAATAAGCCCATATTCCCCTGTTCGGTGCCGAATAGGAACTTAAATTTCATTTCTCAAAACCATCGAACTATTAAAAGCCGCACGACTAATTATCAACAATAGGAAAAGGCTGGCTCACTTTATATCATGGAATGACGGCAAGACAGCAATTAGAGGGTCTCCATAACCAACTGCCTCTGTAAATCATAAACAGCAAGAAACAGTAAGCAATTAATCACAGATTTGTATGCCACTCCCCCCCCCCCCCCAAAAAAAAAAACAAACCGATCCATCAATTGTGTAGTAGAACAATAAATGTCAAGCGTCACTCATTGATGTGCCACAGTAAGTTTCAAAATTGATAATATCGCCTCAATCATATGACTTGTTTCATTCTTTGAATAACAAAAATATTATGGAGCTCCCATCAAGAAAACTTGTTGTGGTCCACAACTCTATATGGACTATATCAGCACAAAAGTTCTGACTCCTAACAGTGAGCAATAAATTTTGCAACTGGACAGAAAAGAAAAAAAAATCACGAAGACCCTTGCTGCCTAGACAAAGAACAGACAACAAGATCTTCAAGGGTTTGAAATTACTCTTCCATGTAGTTAATAGTAATTAGATAGCTCATGGAAACTTTTACCACCACTGACCATATTCCGTAAATTACAAAGAAACACATTAATCTTCATGAATATCCTGTAACATTTCATTAATGGAAGGTCATGGAAATTATACCTCCATCCTCAAAGAGTAGCTTCAAAACTTCTCCAGCCACATCAGACTGCAAGATTTCATAAACAAAATCATCCAGGGGCAACAGATATTTATGAAGGATGCAAAAAAAAAAAAAAAAAAAAAAGCGGAGACAGATCACCTTCACAGGAAGTTCAGTGCCAAACTGATCTAAATACCCTATGACTTGTCCTTCTTTGATTACATCACCCTGTAGATTACAAAAATGAAAGTAGACAATTGAGTTTATGCAGAAATCCTAGAAGTAGAACTGAATTAGGAAGTGAAGATGTTGAGAATAGCTAGCAGGAAGTTCAATGAAAGTGAGATCCTCGGGCAACTTGACACAGCATGTGTCAAATATAATGATTAACTCAAAAAATATAGGTCAAAATACATCTAAATAACAAAGATGAAGTATTTATTTTATCTGTCACAGATCACAGGTAAGGTTAAAAAAAAAAAGAGAGCCTATTTGTAGAATTTATTGATATTTTATTAGTTATTACTACTGTGAACCTAAGCTTAAAACTATTTTCTCTATGTTCTTATAACAAACTGATGACTTTGAAACACTATATGATAGGCACCCAAACAACTTAGGAAATACACCTTTAAAAATTAGCCGTTAAGAGAAAAAAACAAAACCATTTAATACCGCGTCAAACACCTCATACTACCGATGTGGGACTTAGACATTCCATACTACTCAAGTCCTTGTCACTATGGTGCAGGATGGACTAAGACAAGCAAGTCATAACTACCTGTTTACAGATAGGCGGTTGCTTCTTCCCTTTCACTGTTCTACCTCTTAGGAATGAGCCAACCTGAGAGAGAGAAAAGTAATTGAAAACTCGACATAGTCCCAATCAAAGAAATAGTAAACTAGTGAAAGTAGGGCTCACTGTAATTATTAGTAATAGGTGACATACCGTAGGAGATGATACTAGGACATATGTATTGTTACCAGAAGCCTCCAATGCTGCCAACTTTGATGATTTCTCCGAGGAAACATTTACAAATGGATTGGTTTTTTCAGAAGATGGTTTTGGTGGTGATGATGGTGGGGAAGCAAGTGCTGATTCAACCATGGGTTTAGTTGGAATAGGTGGTGGCATAACTGGTGAAATGTTCGACATAGGAACTGTCATTGCTCCAACATTTCGCTTAAGATTCATTTCAAATTCTCCAATCTATCAAAATAAAAGTAAAATAAGGTAATTCACTAGATTCTACATATACATGCTGCCCAAAGCCTGATTCTTTTATGACCCAGGCACCAATAAAATATGTGTAGTTAGATCAAAGTTATTAGGTAAAATCTAAAATCAAGTATTTTCTTGATACCTTTGTTTATGCTTGAAATTGCAATTGCATTAAAAAATGAAAAGAAGAAGAAGAAGAAGAAGACAAATTCAGATAGGACATGAGGCCCAAAAGCAATATTCTCTTACCGATCATTTGTTTTCATGTATTTTGAGTAAATTATATTCATTGCTTTGACTTAAGTTTTAATGCATACAACATATCAGACAGCTATAAACATTTAGCTAACTAGTTTCAGAAGAAAATCATTATATTGTATATTTTCAATAGAAACTCCTAAATGTTCCAATACCAAAAAGTGAAACACACACACACACATGCGCATAAAAAGTTTCATTCCATCCTTCTGATTATATTTAAAGTGAAATGAACTACTATAAAGTTTACAAAAGCAATAACCAAGAGAATAGAAAGTCACCTTTACTTTCAGCTCAGCGATTTCAGTCTCATCACAAACCTCTAATACCAAAGCCTGATCAAAAGAAAACCAAACATATTCGAAGTCAGGAATTTTTTTTAAATATATTGATAGATGGCAGGTAATATCATTATCAAACAAAAGGCCTTTAAGAAATTCACGAGATTCCAAGGTAATATAACTTTGTCTGATAGAAGGATGAAAAAAAGAGAAGAGAAAATATTATGTCTCCAGCATGTTTGAAGTCCCAACCACTTGTCAGGGTTTATTAGATTCACATTGGAATATGAATGTTAATAAATACAATTCTGCAGTTTTATTCTTGATAGCTAACAAAAAGCAGTTTTATACTTTTATTCATGAGCATACTGTTGTTGCTAATCCACCAAGTCAGATTATTTATCAACAACACTATAAAAACTATGAATATGAAGTTACAGGTAAATTACTGGAAAGAATAGCGATAGACCTCAAATCCATTAGGAAAAGTAGCAGTTTGCAGAGGCTTTTTGTCCAATGAGTCTTGTGGAGAACTATCCAAAGAAGCTGCATAATGTTATCATCAGGACTTTGAGAATAAGAAAAGAAACAACACAGAATTGACACAGTCATTTTAAGTCAACTTATTCACTTTATAACATGCCATACCGGTGTTAGAAGTTTGAATTTTCAACAGTGATAAGAATTGTAAAAAGTATATGGGGGGAATTGTATATTGGATCCATATATACAAATATCAACTTGGTGGTCGAACCTTATCAAACTGATTAATGTCATTCTAAATCTTAGGAATAAATTCAACTTTTAAAAGTAAAAACTCAAATAACAATAATTATAATAACAAAGAATAAGAATTACCTCATTCATTCAACAGCCACAAGGAACAACGATATAAACACATAATAAAATAACATACCATCAGACTTGGTTGTTTTGATAGCTTCAGTTGATTTTGCGCACAACACTGGTGTTCGCTTCCACTTGGTTTGAGAATTAATGTGCCTCTCACCATTTGCCAACCGTTGGAAGTACAGTCTACTGTGAGAGCTCCATATAGCATTATGCATGGGAACTACACATGGCTTCTCAAGTGAGGACCGCATATGCAACATGGTGTTTACAGGATCTGAAATCCAAAAGTAATGATTAAAAATCTGATCTCAAGGGCTTGAACAATGATTGTTTTAAGTAGAAGGAATTTGGCATATACATTTGGTGAAAATAATAGTGGAATCATGCATACATGTTTGTGTCTAATGTTCAGGAGTCACAACAGAAAAACAAATAACACCTAAAAAAGATACCACTGTAACTCAAAAATTAAATTCACGAAATTAGACATTCCAATGTTAGACAAGAAGTAATTTATGCCCTAGATGTATGTATTGGAGGAGAGACTAGTCAAATTACACAAATTTGCTGTTGATGTAACATTTCAACTCAAAACCATGCAAATGGCATCAGTATCAAGAATTAGTGTCTGATAAACAATCATTATGTAGGGGTAATTTTCAAATTGCACAGGTGATTCTAGGAAACACAAAAAAACATATTTTGAAAATTGTCTTTTATTCAACTAAAAGAAATTTAGAATTTATGCAGAAAAAAAAACCATGAGTTGCTTCTTAACCAACGTTTTCCAAGCAAATAATTAATAGTATGCAGAATATTTTGCAGCAATTAAGAACAACCAGAGTTAAAAAAAAAAAAGTGCATTGTTTTAAGCGGTGTATATTACAGCAAGAACCAACCAATCAAGTAAAGTAACAAGAATCGTTACTTTGGGATGAAAATTTTCAAAGGCATATGCCTGTTATGATCACTAATGAGAGGAGAAAACAGCAGAACCAGAATCTTTATCCTAGATTCAACATTTAGTTCAAGAAAATATACTAAAAGAGGAAGGGCATAAATGTAGCCATGAATTGTTTCTACAATTATCACAATGCTAAACCCACAAGCTTCTCTTAGATTAGGAATTCCAAGCTCGAAAACCACAAACAGTTAAAAGTGTGAGGCAATCCAACTACCTCGATTGAGCATTTAGTCCGATAACACAAAGTGACGAAAATCTAATAGTGAGAAACAAGAAACAGCTAGCTACTTGGTAGATAAATACAACACTCGCCTTAAAACTAAAGAATGGAAACAAAACTTTCAAAAATTATATACACGACATCACGTGATTTCAGTTTCCTTATTACAAATCAAACGAGGAAAGCAACAACCCGAGCTCAAAGCATCCTATCCGAAATTACATACAATCACACCAGCACAACTTGCATTTGCCCAAACTCATTCGTGCATATGCAAAATACAGATGAAGAGAGAGAGAAATACAGTGAAGGGATCGGATGGCAGCGGAGGACTCCATGAAAGCGAGAACAAATCGGATTGCAGAGATTGGAATGGCGGGGACAAATGGAGTGAGCAACTCAGTAGAGAAGGTTTAGTTTAAAAGCAGATTGAGATTGGATTACTAGTATTACTTGCTATGTCTTCGAAATGTCCGCCATTCTCTTCAGTTTCTCCGCTCTCATTCGCAGCCTGTTCTGGCTAACATGCGCTGGGGTTGTAACTTGGTAATCCTAACCCAGGCGCCGCGAGGGAGCTCGCTCGATGGTTGTTTTTTTATGCACTATGCCACGTGGAATTATATGAGTTTCCTCACAATTATTATTATTTTGTTTAAAATGATTATTTTTTAACTACTTTTCTTTTGTTTTCCGTTTATTAGCATGGATTATAATTACAATTAATTTATTAAAACTCACAAATAAACATTTCATAGAAAATGGAAAATACATCTCTGAGTATATGAAATTGCACTAAATTAAGTCATTAATTTAATATAATTGAGAAAACATGTTCGATTATTTAGCATATAATTGCATTAAAGGAAAATTATTTAATTCAAGGACCATAAATTAAAATTTACACTGATAAAACACTAAAAATTTCTTAGGTATATTTGATTTAGTTAATTTTTTTTAATCTATATATTTATACCTCGCCCGTCTTATACTACTAGATTTCAGACAGTACGTGTTGCTAACAAGAATTAGACAGCGTCAGTAATACATAAATTGTTATATTTCTTTCATACGTTTCATATATTTAATGGCCTTTAATTTCTTGCAGTAGACTCACGAATTCCTCACCGTCCCTATCCCTTCCATCTCATTTCATCTACAGTAGCTGTGTGGAAACGTGGAAAATTGAACCAAGAAAAGAAATCAAGATACGAAAGCAAGAATGCTTATTTAACAGGATAATTAATCATCCCAGTTAACTTAAAAATCTAATACATCAACCTTTTTTTTTTTCTATTCTTATGTACTAATAAAGAAAGTCGAATTATTTCAGTCTATTTTATAGCTAAAAAATAAGCTTTATTAGCGAACAAGACCAGGATATAAATTGATCATTTCTATTATACAATAGAGCAAACCAGAAGTTCTACTTGCATATGGTGATTTTATTTTATTTTCTAAGCTAAGCAATGTCGAGATGGACCATTTCTCGAAATTCCAGCCTCCTAGTTTCGTTGTAGAAAGTTTTGTATTTGTTTGGCCAATAGGTTAACCATATCCAGCCCCTTATCTCCCACTCCATTGTCTTCCCCATTGCACCTTTCTCAACTTTCCACCAAACACTTTCTCCATACTCGTCACCAGCAAATATAATCCCTCCTTGCCTTGTGAAAGGACGGTAAGCGCTCGAGTAACGGTCTCTGAACCATGACTTTGGGTTCATCAACTCAATCTTTGAAGGCTTCGACGAAAACACTTCTTTCCCATCTATGCTATCGTGAAGAAACCAATTCAACTTTGCGCTGTACCCATAAACAGATTCCTCGAATTTCCACGGCTTCAAGCTCATGGTTGCGGATTCTCCAGTTGATATATTAAGTCCCACGAGGGGATTAGGGGCCTCAAACGAAGCTTCTATGCCTTTTTCTATACCAATCTCTCTTCGTGGGTTCTCTGACGATTTTCCAACTGATAGGCTCAACACTTGGTTTTGGAGAGTGGGTGTGAGCTGTAAAGATATTCTTGAAGGAAAATGTTTTTCAGCTGCTCCAGCTCCTCGTTCTCTCATAAGGGTGTCGTTCACCAGTTTGACGACATCGCACCTGTCAGCAAGTATGTAAAATTAAGATAATTTTATATAAGGACCAAAACAAGAACCACTTCTATATACAAATAATATTAGAATGAAACAAAAATAAAACATTAACTTAAAAAAAAAGAGCATAAGATGCTTTGGCCTCGTGGTTAATATATACATATAACCTTTTTCTTAATTGGTTATGATCTTGATTACCTTATGTTGTCAATGTTGACCATGATTTCAACCCACTTCTCTTTGATTATGGTTTTGTAATTGAATTGGAGAACTCCTTCAAGTTGGTGATATTTGAGAGAGAACTGAAGTCTCTCATCGGCTGGATGGTTGTTTGAATTCTCGAGATTCATGGTTATGACAGGACAATACAACTGAATTTTCCATAACTCAACCGTTGAAAATGCATAGGAAAATAGAGGAGATGGTGTTCTGAAGGAGCTGTGATGAGCTGCTTGGAGCTCCACAATCCAATTAGTAATTGCAAGGTTCACAGAACGCATCCACTGCTCTTCCAGGTTGGAGCCCAGCAGTTTCATCAGCAACTTGGATGCTTGTCTAGACTGACAACCTACCAAATGAAATTTTATAGTACTAAGACATCCAGAACGAAGATCTGCAGGTGCTTCGTATATGCAAACTAGGAACAAGAGAGTGAGAAATGCAAGATTGAAAATATCTGGAAAGTTTGAAATGGAATCGAGCTTGACAAATTTGATGGAGGAGCTATTATTGTTAGAGCCATAATGAAGGATGTCTTCAATAAAATTTACAAGGAGATTGGAAATGGTTTCTTCGTCTGTCAGCTTAGAGCTAGGCTTGAATGGTTTTGAGGTCCAAAGGGAAACAGGGATACTCAAGTCTGCAACAATGGCAAAATTTAGTTTTGCTGGGGATTGACGATTCTTGGCGATGGTGAGATTTAGAGAAGGTTGGGATGAGTTTGAAGAACATATGCATATGGACATGGAACCTGTTCTCCATTCTGAGATTGGTGGAAGGTTATGAATCCATCTTAACACGTCAGGAAAACTGCAATTAGCCATGAAGCGACCAAAGTTGGATATTTTTCTCTTTCTCCGTCTGGGTACAATCGAGTTGGGCTTTCCATTTAATGGACGAAAAGTAGAGATTCGGGTGGGGCAAAAAAAGTCAAAAGCGAAACATATAGTTAGCGCCTGGAAGAAGCGACATAGTTGGACAAAGAAAATAACTGGTTTGTATTTCCAACACATGCTGCAATTGTTAAACGCACTGCCTGATCAGCATACCCAAATAAACAGTAATGAAAAATAATAATAATTGAAAGTATATATTCTTCAACAGGTATAGATATCCTTGTTTGACTTAATTAATCATGTGAATAAAATACATAATAAGAAGGGAGAATTTATATAAAAGATCTCAGAATGTAGTAATTTTCGTTAAAAAATCATTTTATACTTTTTTTTAAAATGGTAAATTTTATACTTTAACGATGAACAACTTTCACAACGTCCATTTAGGTGTTTGATGTTTGTTATATATATATATATGGAGTTACTTCTCAATATATAATCCCAATAGAATTGGAATTTAGGACCTCAATTAGTAACATATATATATGATATAGCTAGTTGGTATTAAATCATTGAAGCATCTCCTTGAAGATAATTAATCTTCATTTTATCAAAATGAAACGCGATGAAGGGAATTAGATTTATGAAATGGAAATGAGCTCTTTCTGTGCTTAGTAACCTAAACTGATGAATAGAAAAAAAAAAGGAAGTTTTAAAATGAAAAGAAGAAACCATATTCTGTACGTTAATTTGGAAAGGAATATATGGAGTAGATTTGCAGTATCTGAGAGTTTGGAATATAACCTAAATATCACTTAGATAAGAAATTCAATGCATGGAGTGAAGACAAGAGGAGGGATAGGATTGGATATAGACGAAGCATACGATGCTTGTGCGCGCGGGATGCCCGCTTCAAATGGTACCTTGACAAAACAAACCAGTGGATGTATATCTATTTTGTTATAATATAAGACGATGGGTGAAGGAAAGAACCTTCGGATGCTAGCTATTTTACGTACATTATTACTCTTCCAAAAGTAAAAAAGCAATTGCATGCTCATAAATGCAATTTGGACTTGTGATCTGCCTAATTCACCAAATCCACGCATTCTACGAACCCAAGATGGGAATATGTTGTCACTTAAGAATATATAAAAACTAAAGATTGTGGGGACAAAGATGTAATGGATAATGACCAACACAACTACCAGGTTACGAAACCTAGTTTATGTTATCGTGTGGGCGAATTCACTCAAATGACGTAAGCCACTAGAGAGTGAGGGCCATTCCCTTATAGACTTTCGAGGGGAAGGCCTAATAAATTCCCAACCTAAATCTAGGGACTAGGGGGAGTAGCGGATTCGCTTGTCCCCCTCTATGTAATTCATAATTTTTGCCTCAATGACTGGGCCCAAAAGGATCAGGCTCAATCTTTTACAGAATGTGTTTTGAAGCCCATCATAATCTTTAGAGATGGGCCCAACGTTATATCCCTTTACTTGGGCCTCACTTTTCTTAACATTCGCCTCTTCACAACTTAACAATCTTTGCAAGTCCAAAAACAAAAAAAGGAACAATATTTATTTTTATTATTAATTTATATTCTCATCAACACTTTTTTTTTTGACATTATTTTGTTTTGTCTTTTTTTTTTTTTTTTTTTACAACTCACAATTCGATTCCTTTCCAGCCGTCCAATTATTTTCTTACACGCCTAACGCGCCTCCCGCCCCAAAAGCAAATAGCCAATAGTCTCTGTTGCCTTGTGTTTCGCTCTCCTTAGTAACAATCGCACGCGGCAATCAGAGATCTACGCGCAACCCATGGCTTCTCCACCGACCATGCCGATCTCCAACCCCCAGTCTAACAGCGGCGCCGTCGGTTCCCAATCTCAGCCACCAATTGCTACGCCTGCCTTTCGAGCTTTCATCTCACGCCTGTCGTCCACCGTTCGCCGGGGTTTCTCCCAGCGCCGCCCGTGGTACGAGCTCATCGACCGGACCTCAATGTCCCGGCCTGACAACCTCTCGGAAGCATATTCTAGGATCCGCAAGAACTTTTCCTACTTTCGCGTTAACTACATAACCCTACTGGCCCTAGTATTGGCCGGCTCTCTTATCTCCCACCCTTTCTCGCTCCTCGTTCTTTTCGGCCTCCTCGCATCCTGGGCTGTACTGTACCTCTTCCGGCCCTCCGATCAGCCCCTGGTCGCCTTTGGTCGTAACTTCTCTGAACGCGAAATCTTGGGCATTTTGGTGGTGTTAACAGTGTTCGTTGTCTTCCTCACCAACGTTGGATCTCTCTTGATTTCGGCTTTGATGGTTGGTTTGGCGATCGTGTGCGCGCACGGTGCATTTAGAGACCCTGAGGACTTGTTTCTTGACGATCAAGAGCCAAGCAGTACCGGCTTCTTGTCATTCCTCGGCGGCGCTGCCTCTTCTGCTGCTGCAGCCGCCGTGCCTGCTGTCTCACGCGTGTAAACGAGATCTGAACTCCAATCATCTTGTAGTTTGCTGAGAAAACTTGTTACCTTCTTGGTAGAAGGAGATTCTTTTTCTTTGGAGATCCAAAGCGAATTGTTTCCTCTTAGTTATATGTAAATGAGAAGCATTGCAATTTGAGATACGCCATTCTTATAAAGAGAACATGCTCTCAATTAATGTAGTCTAGTCTCCAATTTTGTTTTTGATACTTTTTGTCATCTTTGCTCTGCTACCATTCATTTCCCAATTTCTGTACATTTTGATTTAGTGCTTGGCTGATTTTGTTGGTGATCATTTATGTGAACATCTACAGGTGGAAGTCTTTGTTTATTCAATTCATTCTTTTGTCATTATCTGCCTTTTTTCCTTGTCCTCGGAGGCGACAGTGGAAGCTCAAGGCCCCTCGCCTGATTTTATGTATTGGATGTAACGGCTAAACTTGAATTTATCTGGTAATTATTCTGGTCGGTAATGCTCACAAAAGTGTCTTTTGTGTCGTTGATAACTAGTAGTCATTGATTTTTGGTTCAATTTGTTGTTGAGTTTGCATTACCTGTTTTTATGTGGGACTGAGGAATCAGGCCAGGTTTTAATAATTGATAATAGCAGACTTCCTCTGATTTGTACTCTGTTAATGTGGGACTAGATCATTAGAAAGGGTTTTAAAGTTTGTAATAATAGACTTCCTCTGATATGCTCTCTGTTCTTATCTTATATTGCTTCCAGTGTAGTTGTATCTTTGGAGTATTTCAATTATGGAGTTCGTATTCTATTTGAAGTGTCATTATTCAAGTTTCTAGAATCCTTTTTTTTTAGGTGTAAGAATTCTAAAATCTTTTAATGGTGTTCGTTAGATTGGTCATATGGGGGTTAGAGAGTTAAGGCCTTTGGTAGTTGGAAGTATATTTTTTTGTTATTGGACCTCATTGAATTTGTCAAGTGTATTCTAAGGCGAAGGGTTTTGTGGTCTCCCATGTGTGTTTGGTTGTACTAGTGCCACTAAAGCTTCCATAGAACCAAGCAAATGAAGTGGCTCCCTATGTCTTTATAAAATTTAGTGGCTAGATGAATGTCTTACCAGTTGTTGCCCATATATTAATTCGGGGGGTTTGAAGATGGCTAATTTTGCTTATACGTCAGTTTGCTTTTGAGCATGGTAATAACCAATAATCACCAAGATCAATGAGCAGCAGATGTTGCAGGAAATCTGGTCGTAGGAGTTGTATGGATTATATATAATTTAGAAACCTTTATAATTGCATTGTCCTGTAGAGGTTAGAAATGGTCCTCTATAGTTTATCATCCTCCATAATATGCAACATTAGTATCCAATAATCGGTTGGCAATCACCTTTGTTTGGGAAAAGATATTTATAAATTATTTTTGCAATTAATACTATTTGAATAAAAAATAATTTTAAAGCTTAATTTTAAATAGACTATCTGGAACCCAGTTCTTTCCCAATATTTATATTAAGTTACTGAGGTATAATATGATAATGACAAAAAAGAAGTACTAAAAACTTGAAGGTCTAATGAGGAGGGTTTGTACGTTGACAGTCTCCGTCGATATCTTTTGACATTTTCCGTAAGATATTTTGGATTTAAGTACAAAGAAGGTGCAGGTATCAATGGAACTGTTGGACAGTGTCCTTCTGCATGATTGTCAAAGTCATGTAGACAGACGGTAAAGATAATAGTGCAATCATTTGTAGTTACCTGATATCTTATTTTTCGGCTTATATACAAAAATTTAAAAAGTTGCAAATCGATCACTAAATTCGGAGTTACTTTTAACTGCATCTAGGGAAGGATGGATGAAAGACTAACCCCGGATGACCAAAACCCACTCTTACCTGCTTTGAATTTATGCAGACTTATTGTGGACTTTTGACGTGATGACGACGAACCTTTTTAGATTTCAGGAGCACTATGACGAGAAATGTCAGGGGCAGCTTGGTCATTTCAGTGCGATCCGGGGACCTACAGAAGATGAATTAGTCGTTGGGGATGGGCATTAAAAGACCAAAGTCGAACCCTGTAATGAATTAATAATGCTCAATAGCCGTTAGTTTGTAAGAAGGAGAGCCTTCGAATCTTATTGCTTCCACCTGACCTGATATTTCTCTCCAGTCCCCCCCCCCCCCCCAATTTTCTCTCTCTCACGCTCTCAATGCGCGCGCGCACACTAATCCATCCTTGTTGACCATCACGTGCTCATTCTCAGAAATTCCCCCACTTCTCACTACAAAATCTTCCTCCCACTCTCTGCTCCTCTGTTTCTTGTTGCTATTCTCTTACATTACAAACTCTTATTGACAACCATAGTCATCACTTTGCCTCATCTTCCCTATCTTTTTCTGCTTTACTTCTACTCTTCTACTCTTATTGATTTCACGTAGTTTTGACCAAAACTCTCGTCAGATTTTGAAACTGGGGATGAGGGGCTCTCCAGATTGGCATCATATTTCCGATAAGAAGAAAGAAAAATGGAAGACCCCATCTAAAACCCACAATCCTTGTCATTTTTTCTGGTTGTTTATTGATTTCCTCTGGGTCCAATGTCTCTGGTTTCTTCTGCTCCCAACTTGTGTTAAACCAGTTTTCGGTGAAGGGGAGCGTTGGGATGGAGTGGTTGTGACAGAATCAAACTTCTTAGCACTTCAAGCATTCAAGCAAGAGCTGGTTGATCCCAAAGGCTTCTTACAAAGTTGGAATGACAGCGGCTATGGAGCTTGTTCTGGAGGTTGGGTTGGCATTAAGTGTGCTCAGGGACTAGTGATTGTTATTCAGCTCCCATGGAAAGGGTTGGGGGGGCATATCACCGAGAGGATTGGCCAACTTCAAGGGCTTCGGAAGCTTAGTCTTCATGATAACCAAATTGGTGGTTCAATCCCTTCAGCATTGGGACTTCTTCCCAACCTTAGAGGGGTTCAACTCTTCAACAATCGGCTAACTGGGTCTATCCCTCCTTCATTAGGTTCCTGCCCTTTGCTTCAGTCTTTAGACCTCAGTAACAATCGACTCCAAGGTAGAATCCCTGACAACCTTGCGAATTCTACTAAGCTTTATTGGCTTAATTTGAGCTTCAATTCCTTCTCGGGCACAATCCCAGCTTCTCTCTCCCGCTCAGCTTCTCTCACCTTCCTTTCTCTCCAACAGAATAATCTCTCTGGCTCTATCCCAAACTCTTGGGGTGGTAATCTGAAAAATGACTTCTTTCGGCTTCAAAACTTGATCCTAGATCAAAATTTCTTCTCTGGAAGTATTCCAACCTCTTTGGGCAGCTTAAGCGAACTCACAGAGATTTCCCTTAGTCATAACCAATTTACTGGAGCTATACCAAATGAAATAGGGAGCCTTTCTAGGCTTAGAAGATTAGATGTTTCTAATAATGCCTTGAATGGAAGCTTGCCTGCTACTCTCTCTAGTTTATCCTCACTCATTATATTGAATGTAGAGAACAACCACCTTGATGAACAAATCCCTGAAGACCTAGGGAGACTACATAATCTTTCTGTTCTAAGTTTAGGCAGAAACCTATTCAGTGATCACATCCCTGAAAGTATTGGAAACATTTCTACGCTTACACGGCTTGATTTGTCGCTAAATAGTCTCAGCGGAGAAATTCCAATTTCCTTTGACAATTTACGTAGTCTTAGTTTTTTTAATGTTTCTTACAATAACCTCTCTGGTCCTGTCCCCAATCTGCTTGCCCAGAAATTTAACTCGAGCTCATTTGTGGGAAATATTCAATTATGTGGGTACAGTCCTTCAACCCCATGTCCTTCGCATGCACCATCTGAAGGAGTCCATGCTCCATCTCCGGAAGTGTCAAAACACCATCATCGGAAACTTAGTGCCAAAGACATGATCCTCATAGCAGCAGGTGCTCTCCTCATAGTCTTGATGGTACTCTGTTGCATCCTCTTATTCTGCCTGATTAGAACAAGAGCAGCATCAAGGGAAGAAAATGGCCGGGTCATAGGAAGGGCAGCTGCTCCCAGGACGGAAAAAGGGGTTCCCCCCATTGCTGGTGAAGTCGAAGCGGGTGGGGAGGCCGGGGGGAAACTAGTCCATTTTGATGGGGCAATGGCTTTTACTGCTGATGATCTCTTGTGTGCAACAGCTGAAATAATGGGGAAGAGCATTTATGGAACTGTCTATAAAGCTACGTTGGAGGATGGAAGTCAAGTTGCCGTGAAGAGACTGAGAGAAAAGATCACTAAAAGTCAGAGAGAATTCGAGTCCGAAGTTAGTTTTCTAGGGAAAATTCGACACCCAAATATTTTGGCACTAGGGGCCTATTACTCGGGACCCAAAGGAGAAAAGCTTCTGGTTTTCGATTACATGCCTAAAGGAAGTCTTGCTGCTTTCCTACTTGGTAAGTCCAGAGAGTTTCATCTTGCAATTATATATTTCAATGGTAGAACTAGAACTTTCTTGATTTCAGTGTTCTCCATATCGCTGCAGCTCGTGGGCGTGAAATAGCCATTGATTGGCCAACAAGGATGAAAATAGCACAGGGCATGGCTCGTGGCTTATTCTACCTTCATTCCCATGAGAACATTATACATGGGAACCTCACATCCAGCAATATCCTGCTTGATGAGAATACAAATGCTAAAATCGCAGATTTTGGTCTCTCAAGGTTAATGACAACTGCTGCTAGCTCTAACGTGATTGCTACTGCAGGAGCATTAGGCTACCGAGCACCCGAGCTCTCGAAGCTTAAGAAAGCCAACATAAAAACTGATGTCTACAGCCTTGGTGTTATCTTGCTGGAACTCTTAACAGGGAAGTCAGCCGCTGAGCCTCAGAATGGCGTAGCTTTACCTCAATGGGTTGCTTCTATTGTCAAAGAGGAGTGGACAAATGAGGTTTTCGAAATCGAGTTGATGAGAGATGCATCTACAGTTGGCGATGAGTTGCTGAACACATTGAAGCTTGCTATGCACTGTGTTGATCCTTCTCCATCAGCACGACCAGAAGTTCAACAAGTGCTCCTGCAACTAGAAGAGATTAGACCAGAGAGATCAATCAGTTCTGGGGATGATAGAGCCATCCCTTCTACCAGTGATTAACGACGGTCTTTAACACAGTAGTGGGACAATTTTTTGACTTTTTTCTTGTGTTATACGTAGTAGGACTAGTTTATTATTCTTTCATTCTTAGTTTTGCCTGTTTGATTGCTCGTGTCTGTAAATACTGCTCTGTTCTAAAACTGTAAGTGTTTTGTCTTCTAACATTTAATTTTATATGGAAATTAGCTCTCGGACGTCTTCTTGCTCCTCTTCCTTTTTCCTGTTCTCCCCATTTTGCATCCCAATGTGGCACCAGGAACCACATAAAGCAACATGATCACATCGGAACTCAGTTCCGATGGCTTCAAAGGAACACTGCAGAAGTGAGAATAGGAGATTAACTTGCCTATGAACTAACATTCCTCTCTGCTGTCTAATGGGGGAAGAAAACAGGAGACTGATAACACTTAAAGCGAGTTTCAAAACTAGTCTTATGTTGACAGCCAAACAGAAAAATATCAGTGTAAAAGAAAAAAAGGCATTGCACTGACTGTAAATCTATGGTCTTTGGGAAATCTTGAATAATCACACGGCGAAACCTTGGATGTTATAGAGACAAAAGAAAGGCTATTGTATCCCACAGTGCAAGAGAATGTACTGTAAAGGTACCTTCAATAGCTTACAACCAATGAAACAAAAGTCTAGCGTCAGTAACATGAAAAAGCCGAAAGCAAAAATTTTACAGCCAAGTGAATTTTAGCTGTGGTCTCTTGAATATGTAGATGTTTCTTCTGCAAGCTTCTCCCACACAGCTGCCATCTTCTCCGCGTAGCCTGCCTGAAAAATGCATGTAGAGTTGTCACTGTTCTGAACCACAAACGGCCATATAAATATAAAGTATATTACAAAAAGTAACTCACATAATTTATTATTTTATATTAAATCAATGGTAAATCGTAGACGTAAAAGAAGGTTCGGAAATGATGGTGTGAACATATCACTTCTCAAATAGTAAAGATGACATGAAAGGGAAGATAAGCGGAGGCTACCTGATTGACAACAAACCCCCGCAACATACTCATGAAGTCCTTATGTCTCTCTTGGTCAATTCTTTCAAGCTCACTCCTATTATTTTCCTGCAAACATTCCACAGTCAAACCTGATATTTTGACAAAATCTTCCCAAGTAATGAGTTCCCAGTCATGGTTCTATAAATTTGACCTAATTAAAATTGCAAACAATATAAATCGTTACTTGACTTGAAAGTACTTAAGCATATAACTCAGACGTAATTCCCAATTTTATGTAAATAGCACAACCTTATCCTCGACAAACACAACAACTAAAGGACTGGTGTAAAATATAAAACTTAAGACATAATTTCACCAATAGCTTCATTCTTGGTGTGAAATGAATTTCCAAAAAGTACAGGTCCAAACTCCAAACAATATATCAGACAAAGCAAACATTTAAAACAGATCTCACACTCAGAATCTTTATCTAATTCTGACTCACATATATACTTCTTCCATCAAACAACTTTGCTGTCACTGAAACCAAATTTACATTAATTTGAGCTTTAGAACAATAACAGATTTTGAAATCAAGTTTAAATCTGTCACCAACTCTGTAATTGAACCACAATTGTAATGTCAAAAGCCAAATTTAATCTTTAATGAAAAATGTGTAAGTAAATCAAATAACAAAGTTGACACTTGTCTATTCATACAGTTGCACTATTGGCAACCAGAGAATCGTGTAAAAATTTGATAATACGATCATTTTAATAATAATTTAATTTGAGCTCATTGTCAATTTTGCAAAGGGGGTAGGGTATGGCCTTTAGTGCAAATAGGAGGCATGAATTGTACCTTATTTCAAACAAAATATTGAAAAGCCATTCCTGAATGCAGATATATATTAATATACATGGGAAAGAAGCTTCAGGTTGCTAGAATACAGCTGAGTGCCTGTGTTACATATGCATAGAGAGAGGACCAAAAAAAATAAAAATAAGGAGAGAGAGAGAGAGAGATGCTACCTTGATTCGCTCATACTCTCTATCTGCACATAATTTAGCATTTTCAGTGACCCTAATGGCTTCTTTTAGTTCTTCTACTTTTCGCATCCTAGATTTATCTCCACCAAATATTTTGGATGAAGCAACTTCAAGCTTCTCAATCTGTGAATTTAAAGAAACTAGATCTGATGAGAGTGTTTGAACTGTAAGTAAAGCACTTGACCGGTCGGAAAATGCATTGTCGATGGCTAACATTGTCCCAAGGTATTCATGTAGTTTATCCTGCAAGACCGACAAAATATTACTCATAAACAACAAAGCAGAGTTCTGCTTCAAATTGACTGGTACAGATATGCATTAGATGACTAACACATACAGCAATGGGATAGATTATCGTCTAGACTATATACAACCAAAAAATTTCCGTTAAAAGTGAGTAGAAGTTGTATTTACCAAATGTTTGATTGTTTGTGTATTCAATTCTCTATATAATCTGCTTGATTTAACAGCTGCAGTTGCCACATTTCTCATGTCAGCTGCTCGTAATCTCTGAGAGTCAAATATGGCTTCTTCTGTCTCAAATTTAGTGAGTTTTACAAAAGCCAATCCTAGTTCACCGATTGTTTCACCCATGTCTTGCTGAGACTTAACAAGAGATTCAGCCTGCAATTCGATGAGGATGGCAAATATTTACCATTAGAAAAACCATAGCATTGGGAAGAAAAATACTAGATACTGTTTATTAATTATCCATTGTGTTCCACAAGAAAGTTTTATAGGCAAAATATATGAATATGAATGTTCTAACACACATGACTCAGAACATAAATGGTAATGAACCTTCAGAAGAAGAATATTTCAACAAATCCCGTAAGTGATTGTGAGATTTCAAGAGGAATGCTTTTCAACCACCTATATCAACAAACTAGCATAAGCCAAAACAATAAAAACATTAACCTGCTGAGAAACACTACTCAGTTGCTGCTCAAACTCCGTCAACTTCTCCTTTCTCTCCAGAAACTCCTTGTCCTCTTCTATGACCAAGGGCTTCGTTCCACCCCAATCGTTGGAAAATGACTGCTTCAGCTCCTTAAATATCCTCAGCAAGTCCCTCCCACCCTTAGCAGGCTGTACCACTTCATTCAAATCCGCTGCCCCTACTGCATCACCCCCAAACAACTGCCTCGGCAGCTTCACTGCCCCATCAAGCATCCTCGATGCCACATCTGTACTTTTCACCAGTGGCAGCTTCCCTTTCACCTCCAGAAACATTCTAAGCTCCTCGCTCTTTCTAATCGCCGGGTGCGCTGCCAATTTCCGCAGGTACTTCTCCAATGCAAGCCTCCTCTGCTCCACAAATTCCTGTTTTTGCATCACCTGGCTCTCCACCGAGCTCTTGTCCGGCCGCAACGGAATGAAATACCCCCGGTACGACTCCGATAACCGGTCCGATAAGGTTACCACGTCCCTGAACCTTCTACGGACCGAGAATTCGGACCCGGATCCTCTATATTCAGGTAAATTCGTTCTCGTCGTTATCAGGTAAGTGAAATAAGTATTCCCACCGGGGACAAGGGAATTTGTCAATTCTTGCTCCTTCTGCGGATCAGAGACCGATATAACCATATAGTCGGAATTAGAGGAGTTCGATCTAGTCAAAAGTTCTGGATTTTCGTGGCCATTGGAAGACGAATCGAAGGAGGTGAAGATTGCCTCGGCATACGATGGCGGGTCAAGGAAAGAATTGAAGGGAGATTTAGGGCTTCGGTCAGATGTGAGGGACGAAGGGGATAAATTCAGTGGATCATCGGACACAATCAGGGGCTGTGACGGGCGAAGGTGGCCGGAGGTGGATTGACCATTCGATGGCTCATCGAGGACCAGAGTTTCCATTTCTTCATGGGACGCGTGCAGAAGAGCGTCTTCGTACTCCTGCTGATTCTCATGCTTCATCATTTTCTATCCAATCCTCAAAAATCGACAAAAGAAATCAAGCTTCGTCTAAATGGGGAAGAGTTTATGGTTCATATTATCCGGAGGCTACGGTGGTTTCAGTTGCAAGAAAGAAGAAGACGATCTAGTGATGGTGCTGCACGAGTTTTCGGGCATCACACGGAAAACGATCGCGACAGTGAAGCAAACGAGTGAACAGGACTCGGTCTTATTGAGTCAACTCGGGTTGCCTTCACATAAAAAAATAAAAAAAATCCAATTTGGCAGTTCTGGCAAATCGTTGCCACGCAGACTTGCAGTTCGCGGTTGTGGACTTCGTGGCGTGGGAAGTTAAAACCATGGATTGCAACTTTAATTCTTATCCTCTATGTCTATTGTATATTACTAAGAATTTCGGACGGCAAATTTTTTTTTTTAATATTTACTACATTAAAAATAAATAGATTAAATTAATTTAAAGATTAATATTTTTATATATTTATTCATAATTATTTTAATACTTATTATAAATAAAATATATTTAAAAATATGAGTTGATATTTGATACACTGACAGTAGATAATTTTTTGTCCACTAGCGATGTTCAGATTATGATACGTGACAAAAATAGTATTTTTTAAAATTATTTTTGTCACGTATCATAATTTGAATACCGTTGGTGGACAAAAAATTATCCACCTACCAAATATTTTTTCTAAAAATATTGTCTCTTATACTAATTTTTAAGAAAAAAATGGCTGGCAGAAACTGTTGAAAAATCATGTATATAAAAGTATATATGTTCAAGACATTATTATATACTGTTACGTACACCATAAAATTCGTCAAAGATCATGATTGAACTCTTAGATCACTTTTGGCCCAAAAAAAAATCTCCATCCATTCATTATGAAACTTATAATCTTATGTCAACAATTGCTATGGTTCAAATAATTAAAAAAGTATTAGTGTCTCTATAAAAAAAATTGTCTTACTGCATCAATTTTTATTCTAGTAATGAAATGTAAAGATAGGTCATTAAAGATGCTTTTTTTTTTTGGGTCTAATTGTTTGTAATTCTAAAATTTTCATCCAATGTTGAAAGTTATTGGTTTGTCATTATTCATTCCTTTTAGGCATATCAAAGTCAGGGTGTGTATACGGGCCAAGTTGAGGGTTTATGTGACCCCGAACATGGCCCGATTTAAAACCCATTATAATAATGAAGGCTAAATGACTCCATTGCCATAAATGGACCAAAACCATGCAAATAAATGGCTCCATTGTCATAAATGGACCAAAACAATGCAACCTTAATTAACTGCTGGTGCAGGGTTGGGATGAAATGTAGGACCCGTTTAATTCAATGAAATAAAAAAATAAATAAAAATAAAATAAAATATTATTATTTTATTTAATATGTGATAAAAAAAATTAAATAATGTTATATTTTATTATTTGATTAATAAATAAATTTAAAAAATAAAAAATAAGATAAATAAAATAATTAAATTAATTTTTAAAAATAAAAGACTAAATTTTATTTAAAAATAAATTTTTACAAAATATAATCAAATTAATTTTTTTAATAAAAAAATTTAATATTAATTTACAATAAAATTTTAAATTTTTATCAAATCAAACACTGAATTTTTTTTTTTTTTTTCATCCATGCCAACCAAACGCACTCAAAATAGCTAATACTTCACTATCAATGCCCCAGAGTTTATTCTGATTCTTCAGCTTATATTCAATACAACAAGTGAAAGTTGACTCGACTCGATTATATATTTAAAATTTGAAAAAATTAACTTCAGATTTTTATGTACAACTATTTCAAAGAAAAAGATACCATTTTAACCCCCAAAAAAAAAAAAAAAAGCTTGGCCTTGGTCAGTTAAACGGGCATTGCAAATCAATTAGCTTCAATGGCGACGACTTTCTGTATCCTCTTCCAGTAACTCTAGATTTTTTGTTTTAAGATATCTTTCAAACCATCTCACTCTCTCACCACTTAATTCCCGAGCACTTTCGGATCTGCAGCCGGTTGTTTTAGTTATAAATGCTCCTCATATGCGGTCGTTTTATTGTCGTCCCATCCCCCAACCTCTTGTTATCTTCAAAACCACGCTAATCGTGGCTCCTTTGCGTTTACAAAATCAAGCAAACTAGGAAAATTGTACAGATAGCTTCTACACAGCACGTCACTTTTTCCTTCCCACCACTTCTAGATGTACCAACAATTGACAATGACTCTTAACTCTGTACCTTGGTTAATAATAGCCACCAAATAATTCAACCATCCACCACCAGTTTGTAGTAATTTGATTACACCTAAACCGCAAAGTTTTTATTGTAAATTATTGAATTCCTTTTTATTTTTTTATTTGGTTAAAGGTTTATATTCACCCACAAGAAACAGTTCGCAGCACCAAAATCACTTCTGCGTTAATTAGCCTGTGTTATTTACTGGCATTATGTCATCCATGATGTTTCTAGCCTAGCTAGTTTGAATAGCTTAACCTATTTTAGGCTCGGCAATGTCAAGTTACCATTGATCCAACTGATATATAATGGACGTTATCCTTACAGAGAAAAACTTTTTGATCAATTTGACATCGCAATTCGCAAACGCATGATGTTGGTATTGTAGTAATAATAACAATTTGATTACGCGTAGAATTGTTGTCCATTAATTATGCAATCGGGACATAAAAAGTTGATGCAACATCACTGAACCTTAATTTCACTCACTCGATGAAGTTGTAAAGAATGTCTACTCACTTAAACCCATTAATTGTGGCTTCATGAATGGAACATGTGCATTTCGCGGAAAAGTGAGCATAGAGCATATCATTCTGAGCGAGCGCGATCTTGATTAAAGAAGGCCCCTCCATTTTGACGATCGATGGATTTGTTGTTTTATTTTATATAATTATTTTGGGTCAGTATACGTTGGAATTAAATTTGCATAAGTTTGCACCCACTTATAACTAACCATGAAAATGAAACCTGAAGTAATCAAAAACCCAAGCAAGATAACAAAAAATGATGAACAAAGCTGAGAATAAAGATTTTGAAGACTAAGCACTAGCAAATTTTGACAAGTAAATCTCATACTTTCTGCCCTTCTTTTTGAATTTCCATATTTATTCACAGCGACTTCTGATGCACTTTTTATTTTTCCTTCTTAAGGATCTCTAAAAAGTCAATAACAAACTCTACCAACTTTGCATGATGTTCTGTGTTTCTTGTTCACCAATCCAAGTCTTAGCCGTCTCTCTCAGTCTCAGTTTTATATGCTTTTATTCCAAGAGTCTAACGGTTTGTGACAACCCAAAAACGTCTGTGTCATTGTATGTGTGCTCGGCTTATCAACTCCATTGTGGCCATCGATAGTTTATACCCCAATCAGACAAGGCCGTCTAATAGATAGGCTGAGATTACTAACTAGTAATTAAAGGGAGCATTATTCCGCATCTTCCTTGTGATTTAAGAATCATATTTTGTAGGAGTTCTTTTTATAACGGAGGGACACTGAAATAGACTAGTCCAAGCGTTTTCATGTACTTTTTCACCTCTTTTATGTCACGGAGTTTTCTAATCCTTTTGTTTTTTTTGGGACAATAATGGAGCTTTCTAATCACGAGGCATAAAATCTATAGAAAATCCTCGTAGGGTCTATATTAATGCTGCACCAGATCGACCATGAATTGCATTCATGAACAGAATCGGTAAAAGTTTCAAAGGAGCTCCTGTCTTTAATTACCGTCGTAAATTCCAGGTTTGACTTTGGTAAATACCACAAATGATTAAATAACATTAGTGAAGTCAAAGAGATCGCATTGGATTTTACACCCAAGTACGTATCTTTGAGTATGACATGTTCGTTTTTGTATTCATCCACGTGTAAAAAGTTGTGTGACGGGCCACCTAATTTAATACTCCAAGTTACATTTTTCATTAGTACCTCTAACTAAATTCTTGTTAGACCCAATCAAATCATCTCAATTGCCTATACATATTGTTGTATTCTTATAGCTAGAAATCTAATGGTAGGTATTCCTTCAACTAATGGGAATGGCATAATCATAGTCTTTTAACCTTAATCTTATACTAGATTAACTATAGGCTAATGGGAATGGCATAATAAATTAAAATGTAAAAGCAAGTTATTTATGTTAACACAGAAGGCTCAATCATAGTTCTTACTCGTGTGAATCACTTTTTCATTAAACAAAAAGAAAGACTAAAAGCTCTTTATATTCCACAACCACCAAAAACAGGGCAATAGTCAAATTGGACTAATGCAATTGTAGTGTTCTTTTTCCTCCTCAAACGCTTTGCTAACATTAAAATACTCTGTCCCAATTTACAAGAACTGCTAGGATGAAAAGAAAGTTCATTTACTTGACGGCCGCGCAAGGTTACTTACACTAAATTATATGTAGTTTTCTGCGGATAATTTATAGGGCACAAAGATAGTCCATTTTAGGCCAAACAAAGATTGTAAGAAAAATGGATAAAAAAAAATTGGACTACTTAATCTTCTTAGATGCCACTTGAAAAAGAATTAAAATAGGAAGAAGTAATATCCATGTAATTATTAGCTGAACGGCATATATTTTCAAAATAATGATGATTTGGGAAAATTGAACCTCTAAATGAAGACTTATGAAGCAAGCATGGATTTTGATAAAGTTAATTAACTAGTGGGTGCAACAAACTCGTATAGGGTTGAACTAAGTTTCCCCTGTAGTCTGACCACTACGGCGTATCAAAACCTAATCTGCCAACCTCTCAAACGACTTTGTTTCTCCTCCAGTTTCCCTTATAAAAGGACCCCTTTCTCTCCTTCTCTTCCATCATTCGTCAACTTTCATTAACTCCTCAATTAAAGATGGAGCCTCTCAACAGCATTCTCACCAATGCCAAATGCTCCTCCATCTTCTTCTTAGCAATCTTTGTTCTTTTAGCTTCTGCAAACGCCAAAGTTCATGAGCACGAGTTTGTTGTACGTTGTCTCATATTTATACTCTCTCTCTCTCTCTCTCTCTCTCTCTTTATCTTCTCTGCTCTTTTCCATTGTTTTAACTGTTTTTAACGGAACAGGTTCAAGCAACCCCAGTGAAGAGGCTGTGCAGAATCCACAACACCATCACCGTGAATGGGCAATACCCTGGCCCAACTTTGGAAGTCAACAATGGAGACACTTTGGTCATCAAAGTCACTAACAAAGCTCGTTACAACTTGACCATTCACTGGTACGTAAATATTTTTTTATATCGCTGATCAGAATTGATACAATATTATAATTTCTTTTGCATGTTATGCATGCATGCGAGTGTTTTAGAAGCAATTAGTTGAGGGGATGGCTTCTTGTCAATGTGTTAGGCATGGAATTCGGCAAATCAGAAGTGGATGGGCAGATGGACCAGAATTTGTGACTCAGTGCCCGATTCGTCCAGGAGAAGGCTACACCTACCGTTTCACCATTCAAGGACAAGAAGGAACTCTTTGGTGGCACGCTCACAGCTCGTGGCTAAGAGCCACAGTTTACGGAGCTTTAGTCATTCGTCCTAGGGAAGGCGAGGTTTACCCTTTCCCTCAGCCAAAGCGCGAGGCAACCCTTCTTCTAGGTAATAATCATTTCTCATCTATATTACCCGTAATGATAATGTTTGATAAAAACATGGAGCTAGGGAGAGAGAAGGAAAAAAAATATGATATATATAATGATAGGTTGAATATATTAGCAAAAGGAACAATAGAAATTATATTATGTTGATGATGGCGAGGAATTAACGGGGAAAAATGATGATGATGGTTTAGGGGAATGGTGGGATGCAAACCCCATTGATGTTGTGAGGGAGGCCACTCGAACAGGAGCATCTCCTAATGTGTCTGATGCTTACACTATCAACGGCCAACCTGGGGATCTCTACAAGTGCTCTAGCCAAGGTTTGATTCTTTCTGCAATTTCATTAAACTAAAACACGCCACGTGTCTTTATTACTTTACTAAGTATTTGATAATGAAGACAGAGTACTCATATAAGAGAAACTTTTTAGCATAAATTTAAGGTACGAAATCATCAAAGATTTTAAGTAATTTTTTATACTATTATATTTGATTAGGAAAAGGGAAGCACAATTAGGTCAGAGGACTAATATTGGTCGAACTGTAATGATTTTGTGCACATAGCAATGTCAGCTAGTTACGATAGCAAGAAGGAAAAAAAATAAAAATTGAAGTCCATATTGTGGAAAATAAAAATTGATTTCAGGAATATGAACTTATTTGATTGACAAGATTGAATAATGCATGCAGACACCTCCATTGTTCCAATTGACGTCGGCGAGACCAACCTTCTCCGGGTGATCAACTCTGCACTGAACCAACCCCTTTTCTTCACCGTTGCAAACCATAAGCTGACGGTGGTTGGTGCTGATGCCTCCTATCTTAAGCCCTTCACCACCAATGTCCTCATGCTCGGCCCTGGTCAAACCACTGATGTTTTGATCACCGGTGACCAGCCACCTTCCCGCTATTACATAGCGGCGCGTGCTTACCAATCTGCCCAAAACGCAGCATTTGACAACACCACCACCACTGCCATTCTTGCATACAAATCTGCCCCTTGTCCTGCAAATGGACTGTCAATCAAACCTCTCATGCCCCAGCTCCCTGCTTACAACGACACAAACACAGTCACTGCCTTTAGCAGAAGCCTCAGAAGTCCCAGAAAAGTTGAGGTGCCCACAGAAATCGACGAGGATCTCTTGTTCACTGTGGGTTTAGGACTCAACAGTTGCCCACCAAATTTCGCGGCAAGTCAATGCCAGGGACCCAATGGGACCCGCTTCACCGCTAGCATGAACAATGTGTCTTTTGTGTTCCCAAACAGCATTTCCATCCTGCAGGCTCACCACCATGGAATTCCTGGAGTTTTCACCACTGATTTTCCTGCAAAGCCGCCGGTGAAATTCGATTACACTGGCAATGTGAGCCGCTCGCTCTGGCAACCTGTTCCGGCGACTAAAACTTACAAGTTGAAGTTTGGATCGCGGGTGCAGATCGTGTTGCAAGACACAAGCATTGTAACTCCTGAGAACCACCCAGTTCATCTTCATGGATATGATTTCTACATCGTGGCAGAGGGATTCGGAAATTTCGATCCCAACAAAGATACAACAAAATTCAACCTTGTTGATCCACCAATGAGGAACACAGTGGCAGTTCCTGCAAATGGATGGGCAGTTATCCGCTTTGTTGCTGATAACCCAGGTACACAAATTTTCATTCCAATTTCACGTTGTCTTAATCTCATAAAAAATCAATAACTTGATGTTTTTGATTTCATGTAATTGGCGTTATGCAGGTGCCTGGATTATGCATTGTCACTTGGATGTTCATATCACCTGGGGTTTGGCCACAGTGTTGTTGGTAGAGAATGGATTTGGGGAATTGCAGTCCATTGAGCCCCCTCCAGTTGACCTGCCTCTATGTTAGGATCATCAAAATTAATAATTAAATTCATCATCTCAATTGTCAGGGTCGTAAATTTTATTAGTTTGGAAGTTCATTTTTTGTTTCCCTGCATTTGGGGAGCCTGTTTTTGCTCTGTTCCATTGTTCTCTTTATATAGATAAATGGGGTTTAGAGGAGATGGTGATGTGATTAAACACAGAGTGCCATCTGATATACTTAAAAGCCCCACTTGTTGAATTGATATTAGATCCTTGTTATCCGCTTTTCCCTATACTAATTTCATAAGCAAATTTGAAGTTTTGGATATACTCCCACTCTGGTCTGATTTCTCAATTATATATAGCTGTGCGAGAACAAGACCAACATAATTATAGATATAGCTAGTACGAGATATATTGGCCAACTTCAGCGTCAAGCTCAATGTAGCTTTATAACTATAACTTATTTGCCAAATTTAAAGAGAATGACATGCATGTATTAATTTTGGATTAATTTTGGATTATCTGATCAACTTTGTATCCCATTTTACAAAATAAAAAACCTGCATAGATGGCGTGGATTATTAAGAGCTAAGATCTTTCTGTCTTCCCGCATATTCTAATACAAAATTGACCATGTTAAGGAGTAGGAAACCGCTGAACCACCATTCACTGCCGTTTTTGACAGGAATGCTTTTTCAGACAATATTGATTAAGAAATTGAAGTACTAAGTTACCAGCTATCACATCTAAGTCAAGGTCCATGTGGGTATAACCACAATAGTGGAGAAGTGAAGCACTCAAAGAAGAAAACAAACCACTAGTAACCCAAGGACCCGTATACAAGATATCTATGCCCCCAGAATCAAACATTTCTGGCCTCCAAACTCTTTATTTTTTTGTAAACAAGGACAACCAACACACAAATGCATGGCTTTAACGTCTGATTAATGATCATTTTAATAAGTCAGCAATTTGTGTCCTATATAAGGCAAGTAGAAATTTTGTTGCACAAGTTCAAGTACAAAAGTCAGTCACCCGTGGTCTAATCCGCCTTGAAATTCCTCAAACTAAAATAAAGCAAAAAAGTTAGCTAAGCCTGTCTTAAGAAATGATTTTGCTCTTCCTGTCCCGAATTCTTGATATAGATGGCGATGGAATTTCATCAAGTAGCACGTAGAAATGTCCAAATAAGCTAAACTTTTAGACTATCTGTAGTAATTGAGACGCAGTGGGCTACTACTTTTAGTATAAAAACAGGAAAATAGTTTTTCTTTGCATCTGCCTTTTCATGTTTTTTTTTCTTTGCTTCTCTCTCTCTTGTTTTGTTCCGAGATCAACACTATTTTCTTTTTTGGACAACTGAGGTCAACACTTTTGAGTTTTTTCTTTTTGACCTTTTTTGTTCGTCTCGAAATAGATTAAGAGTCCATAGCCTATTTAATTCGTGTGCTCTAATTTGGGCTTCATCTATGGAAAAAAAAGCCATATTACAATTCAAATTTACGAGCCCAACAATAAGTGACTGTAATACATGATCCATTAAAATTACTTACCAAAATAAAATTATCAAATTTAAATTTCAAAGCTCAACTGGCCTTCGTCTTCCCACGGGTGTATGTATATATAGCTTAATTCTTCTGTGCACTTTTGTGCCTATTTTAATAAATTTTCGACAAAAAAAAAATATATAGTGTGGAAATATCAATTCTTTGGCAGTTTGATAACAATTATCGCAACAATCTGAAATGATTACGCCTTTTCATTGAGTGCGTGGTGCTAATTCTTCACAGCCCCTCTTCTACATCTATTTACTAACGTTTCATGAAAAAACAAAAAACTAAAAAAGTGCCCCTCTTCTACATCTAAATCCAATCATTCCTCAAAAAATAAAAATAAAAATAAAATCAGCAAATCTGACAACGTTGGTCGTGATCTGAGTGACTGTTCATATAACCACTGCCCTGAACAAACTCATTCACCGTGCCCCCAAAATGTTGCGTTACCAATACCGTCGCCGTCCCATCTCGGAAATCCTTGGACGCCAACATCTCCCCAATCACTCCCAATTCCCTAGCCTCCACAAAATCCACCACCTTTTCCTCATCCACAAACGCCGCACCCCCGTGTCGTTTCCCCACTATGAACAAATCAAAATCTTCATTCTCCATTGCCCGAATCGCCGCAAACCCTTCTCCGCTGTCGTTTACTAGAACTTCATTCAAAACGACACAAGCGTTCCCCAAGTTCTTCATCTTAAACTCGTCCACCGCCGACTCATCCATCAACCTCTCTATCTCCTCCAGTTGCTGGTCCCTCCACTCATTCACGACGATCAGTTTTCTGTCCCACACCGTCACCCTCATAAGCGTTATGTTCACGTCCACATTCTCCGACATCCGCGAAGCCAGAGCCAGCGCCTCCCGGTCGTCGGCTCCTCCAAGGAAGATCACGGCCACGTTGAGAGCAAAGTGCGTCGTGCTTACTTGGCGCTGAAACCCCCTCTCCACCAGAATCCCTATCGTGCAGGACGCGCGGTTTTGTATGTTGACATTGAGGGCGCGTACGGCGGCGGCCGTTTTGTTTCCGTACACATGCCGTTCGTTGTCGTGAAATGGAAGAATAATGAAGGGGATATTCATGTCATTTGCTAGACAACAAACGGTCTCGTGCATGTTCCTGTAATGGGCAACGTTAATGTACGGCTCAACACTCACTGGGCCTTTGGAGAATTTGGTGTAGTTCTGAAAGGCACGTACAATTTGGTCTGTGCTGCCACCATGAGTATAGCTCAGTAAGGTTCTCTTTTTGTATGGGACGATAACAGGTGCGGCCCGACCCGTGAGCTCAATAAGGTGGATCACATAGACAGAAATGGAGCTTGATGGGGTCGGATTGGAAGCTTCCAGAAGGGTGATGATTCTACTCACACTCTCTGGTGTGTGTACACAAGTGAGGATTCGGAACTCAGCGCTGCGACTAGCGGTTTGGATTGTTCGGGAATGACGTTGTATGGAGTCTGATTTGTGGGGCCGCAGGAGAGAAAGAGGCTTGTAGAAGATCTCAATCAATAGGGTTACAATCCCTGTCACAACCACTGTTGTCAGCACATTTTGAGTGTAGTATTGATCGTCGATAAGCTGCATTTATAAATCAGGAACACAAAATTAGATATATTCCAATTACGAAATTGAAGATATCCAAGATATGGAGGGTTATGTTTTTACCTTTTGGGATTGCCAACGAGAGTAGGCGACTAGTTCCATTATGCCTTCAATGTTCATAATAAGGCCGAGCAAGAAGGAATTTCTGGTGCTAATTTTGCAACTTAATGAAGTTAGGAAAGTTCCCACCATCTTTGCAACATATCCCGCAATGATGACTAACTCGAACTTGATAAATGAGTCTGAGAATTCAATTGTTGACAAATCTGTGGAATACCCAACTTGCATAAAGAACAGGGGAAGGAAAAAATGTGAAATGATCGCTTCAACTTTCTCCACAACAATGGCACCTATAGGGGGACCATCTGGGATGATCAAACCCAGAATTAAAGGGCCATGAACGTAGGGTATGCCTACGCAATCAGACAGAGCAGCCATGGCCAGAACTCCAAGTATTATCAGCACAGTGTAAGTCTCGTTTAGGGGCTGACCTTCGGGTGTAGTCTTCTTAATCCGTAGTATCATTGGTCTTAGCACAAAGAAGCTGAAAACTAGTAATGCCAAGAAACTGAGTAAGGCTGCTATAGCTTGCGTTGCGTTGTTTTGCCTAAAAACAATTCCCACTATCATTACAAACCATTGGATGGTGTCGTTGAGCATGGATGCAGACGTGGCAAGCTGGCCTAGCTCAGAACCCATGAGGTTGAGTTCATCCAATGCTTGAGTGATCACGGGGAAGTTAGTGATAGATGCGTAGGCTGGAAAGAAGAGAACAAATAGGTTGTTCTTGGAGAATCTAGGAAGACTATCGGCGAATGGAAGAAGGAGGCAAGACATGGCCATGAAAGAAGAGAGGTACGCTATCAGGCCAATCTTCCAAGCACTCCCGGCCGCCCTTAAGATCATGCCTACGTCTATTTTCACTCCAACAAGGAAGATGAAATATATGACGCCTATCGTGGAGCATGTATTCATTAATAGAAGTGGTTGGTACCCAAATATGATGCTTCTGTATGTTTCGAGACGTCCTAGAACTGAAGGTCCCAGGATGATGCCTGCCTGTAAATTAATTAAGAAAACACAGGACCATTTATGAGAAATCGAAAACCCTTTCAAGCACATACCTAAGACACCAGTTATAAGTATATTAAAATGTTGTGAACATACCAGGACGCTGCACATAAATTTGGGTTGCTTGAGAGGCCTGAGAATATAGTAAAGCGCTCGAGAGACCAGAAACAGCAAAAATACCTGTGTCAACAATACTGGGAAAACGTATTTCAATGGATTAACATAAAACCAGATACCCTCATCCTCTATGACCATGCCATTTTGTGTTGTACAAAACATTGGGAATCTTCGGCCACTGGTAGTAACGATGGTTACATTGGCCGGGAGTAAATCCATTGATGATTCCAGGCAAGAAAATATCTAAGCTAGCTTTTTGCCCTTTTCCTTGCCTCGCGAAAAACCTTCAATTCACTATGAAACCTTGACATGAATGTTAAACACAAGTTTCTTCTTAGTATAAACGCAGAGGACGAGAGAGGTTTTAAATATCCAAGATTATGGTATGCAAACCGTAATTACAAGATTGCAACTATAATTGCATTTGCAAATCACAATTTAAATATCCAACTGGAGTGAAGAGGGAAGATAAATGAAAGGAAGAGACCCTTTGTACAACTGATGCAGATGCTTTTGGAAGAGGGGAAGGGGAAGAATATAGTTGAGAGACTATATTTTAGCTATAATTAAACTAGGCGGCACGCGCCATTTGAAAATAATTATAAGGTAAATACGGTTGCCGAAACAGCTATGATCTGTGTAGACATTAGGTGTAAGTGGTGTGAGTAAACATACAATGACGATCCGCCTCTATTTTTAGGCTCTTCTCATATTCTTTTGCCATATTTAAGCTTTACTTCTTATTTCTAAACTTGTATCGGAATCTAAATTTGGTCTCCCCCATTTCAAACTACAACATCTTGGTCCCTTACTTAAATTTTCATTCTTCTTATAAAATCTTTTAACATAATTGTGAAAAAATTCACTCTGTGCGTAGAGCGTTATAAATTATTAACTGAAATTTTTACAATATTTAAAACTCTAATCCGCGACGTAAAAAAGATATTCTTAAATGGGTCACCGAGTAAAAAACTGATCAATTTAAATAAAGTCAGAACTCAAGTCATAAATAAAATATAATTTCTTAACATATAAGACAACTTTTCTCCTCGTTATCAATTACAGAGATTGGCCAAACTACAAATGAAGTTGATTTATGATTAAGGAAAAAAATATTATACTCACAATTTTTAAACGATAAACCCCAAAAAAAATTCTCCCAAAGCTAATATTGTAACAAAAAAAATCCGCCCTTCAAAATTCAATAACTTACACAAAAATAATATACTAACAAAAAAGAGAAATAATTGTGTCACCAATCTGGATTAACCCTCTTCTTCTTCTTCTTTCTTTTTTTTTTTCCCCCAGAAGATCAACTCTCTTCTAAGATGGAGGCATTGAGCTTTTCATTTATTTTCTGGGACCCAAAAAGAAGGCATTAAGCTCGATCGGCTTAGAGTGCATGTGCGTCAGTAACTACGTAGGTATGAAAAAGTCCAGGAGCGCCGCGAAGAACAGCTGTAGCAAGTAGGGGAATGGCAGCAACCCCCTCCTTCTTCACTTTTTCTTCTATTTTTTGTTAGATTTGAATAATTTATTTCTTTAAATTTTTTTTATTAAGGAATTATTATTTTTTTGAAAAATATTGTTTTTAGAGATTTTTTTTTTAAAATTCTAGTGTTAGTTAATTTTTTTTAAATATAATTTATTATTCAAATTTATAATATTTTAAAGTTAAAAAAATTAATCTTAAAAAATTTTTTAGAGATATATTGCTTCAGTCATGGCCAATTGACCCCATTTTCCCAAATCACTATCGTAGTGCTCCGTTGGTCCTTATGGATAACATTTATCATAAATATAGCGTGTTCGCTATCCATGGCAAAAAGTGTCCCAAAAAATAACGAGCCATGTGGCTCACGTGCATGCGAGGACCTCTCCGGATGACGTGTCAATCAAATTCCAAACCTAGATGCTACTCTGCTCGTCTCTCGGTCGACCCACTGTCCAGCCTACAGGTACAATCCTATACGTGGCCGTCACTCATTGGAATAATATTTGTTCAAACACAACGTGTTTTTTCGGTAATTTTATTTTTCCCAGATGTACTTATCAACATTATCGCTTTGGGAATTGTGACAGCTTACGACATCGTGATTTATTGTTGTTTTATTTATTGGGTCAAGTTCTTTATCCATAATATATTATCGGCATTTTAGATGCAATAAAATTGGGCTGTCGGCCCAGATTTTGTTTTACAAAGCCCAGATAGAAAAACCTGACAAAGAGAGAGAGAGAAGCAATAGAATATTATTTTTTTTGTTGGGCGAAAAGAAGCACTAGAATTTTTACAAGTATTGAAGGTGGACAGGCAGTGGCAGAGTCGAGAATGTATGCGAAACAGCGGGAGGAAAGGGGAACGACAAAAAGGGGTAAATGTAAGACTTCGAAGCCAAGAAAGGGACGTGAGCGCTTGGTGCTTCGGGAAGCTTCGGGTGACACGTGCCACAAGTTTCGGGAGTCCGAAGCGACGCAACTCGACTAAGAAAGTTCCACGTCATCGATTTCTATGGCCTTTAAAATATCCGTAATGAGGCATTAAAATATCAGAAATATCTAGAGAAGGCTATAAATACGCATTACAGGTTGTGATCCAAGAGATTTCTTGAATCCACTAGCCGAAACTGAGAGATACCTTTTCTTAAATCAGCGTTGTAGACGAAACGTATCGGACTCAACACCAAAAAGAACACCATCGAAAAAATATTGCGGAGGGAAAAACTAAAACCCTAATTTTGTCCGAAGTTCAGAGCTTTGATTGAAATCGCGAAGGGAAATATTACACGCATCTCTGCGGCGCCTACTCGGAGGTTGGTTCTTTCGATTAGTCCATTTATTTCGTTTCGTTTGTTTTTTTTTTCCGAGAAATTCTTAGGTGAACCTGATGGGTTATCTGGGAAGGCGTGTGTGTGATTTGGGTTAGTTTTCATTTTTTTTTAAAAAAAATGGGTTCTGGTTCTGGGGTTTCAGCTTCTGATTCTGGCTTCGTTGTATTTTTTCTTGGGTAGGTTGGGTTTTTGTTTGAATAGGGTGTTTGCCCAAAAACTATTGTCATTTTCTCTCTCTGTCTCTCTTTCTTTTATTGTTAAAAAAAAAAGATCATATACAATAATTGTTTTTGAGGGATACAGAGAATTTCCTATATTGGGGGTTTATTGCTTGAGGTCCAAGGATATTTGACTCGTAGCTCAATTTATATACTGGTAAGGATTCGTAAAATCCTATTCATACTTTTCTTTCTGGTTGCGTGGGGAAGAAGAATCCATTTGCCCATTGGCAGAATTTTCCCTCTTTGGTCCCGTTCCTCTTCTGCTGTCTAGAATTTTCGGAATCTGAGTTCATTCTGTTCCTAATATAGTTCTGCTTATCGAACTGCAGATTGCGAAATTCCGACTTATTCAGATTTATTGGTGAGTGTGGAGACAGTCCATTCATTTTTCGTGGCGAACGAAGTTTATTACGTGGAAGGTGGTTGCTCGTGCAAAAAATATTGAGCTGTCTAACAAATTGCGGCCATGGGTGCTTATGATCATGGTTCCAACATCACTTCTCTTCCCTTGGATTCTTCTAGGAAGAGGAAAAGTCGGAGTAGACGGGATGGTTCTAAATCTGTGGCGGAGACTCTGGCAAAGTGGAAAGAATATAATGAGAATCTTGAATCTTGTAATGGTGAGAGTAAACCAAGTCGCCGAGCTCCTGCTAAGGGTTCAAAGAAAGGATGTATGAAAGGTAAAGGAGGGCCTGACAATTCACGATGTAATTACAGAGGCGTTAGGCAGAGAACATGGGGGAAATGGGTTGCTGAGATACGGGAACCAAACAGAGGAAGTAGGCTGTGGTTGGGTACCTTCCCTACTGCCTATGAAGCTGCTCTTGCATATGACGAAGCTGCTAGAGCCATGTACGGTCCTAGTGCCCGCCTCAACTTTCCACACATATCGGATTATACTTCTTGCAAGGAATCATTAAAGGACTGTTCCCCGGCTACCACTTTATCAAGTTCTTCAGTAGCAACTCCTGCAGGTTCTGACACAACTACCATATCAAACCATTCTGAGGTCTGCGCAGCTGAGGATGTTAAGGTGAAATGCCAACCGATCAAAACAAATGATAGGGTTAATGCTTATCACGAACCTGATGAAATTGCCTCCCCAATTAGCAAAGTGAAGTCAGAGCCAAAGGAGGAGCCCGCTGATCTTACAGACCATGAGGGCAGGGTTAGCCTAGAAGCACATGACATCGAAAAGGATGCGATGGATGAAAGTAAAGATCGAATGGACTATTCTTGGCTTGATGTTAATGATTTCGAGGAGGATTACTTGCAGAATTTCTCTATGGATGAGATGTTTGATGTGGATGAACTTTTGGGGGCGATGGACAATAATCCAATTGGTGACTCGGAAATGATGCAAAGTTTTGGTTTAGGTCTAAGGGGTTTTCCTATAGACGGAAATCTTCAGAGTGAGATGCCGTCAAGTTTTTCCTATCAATTGCAAAACCCAGATGCCAAGCTGCTGGGAAGTCTACAACATATGGAACAGACACCGTCGGGTGTTGATTATGGATTAGATTTCTTAAAAACAGGAGAGCCAGAGGACAATAATGGTAGGGGGGAAGAGCAGCAATTTTTTGATTTTGGATCATCTGATCTGTAATACAAGATGACTTGATTTTGGATTGTCGGATCTGTGATACAAGATGACTTGTGAAGGCTGCGTGAATGAGTTTGAACTCTACGCTGAGGACGCGGAGATGTGGGGTTGTGTAGTCCACATTGTCAATTGGCACGACCATGGCATGTAATTTGCTTACTGGGTTTAATGTCCCTTTAGCTCTAGGTGGTGAACGACTACTAAAGAAGTGTTGTGAAATGTGTATCTTGTCCATGGCTTTTAGTCATTTGACTAGCTAATTCTCTATAGGTTTTTTTCAGAATGGAGAATTTAGCGGGTATCATATGTTGCTTTTTCCTTTTATTTTGTTTTTTGGTCTCAATTTGGACTGCCCCCTTTCGGGGTTCGAGCTGCGTATTAGGCTGATATAGTATTTGGGCACCTAATACATCATTCTGAGCGCTGTTGTAGACCCAAAAAAAAAAAAAATCTTTCGAAGGAAAGCTAGTGTATTGCATATAGTCATTGCTAAGTTGTGGGTGTAGAAAATGAAGGATAAAAATAAATCATATATATTTAAATCGTTGCTGTCGTGAGTTATAGAAATGGAAGAGTGAGAACTTATTATTGCGGCTTACCTTGTGTTGATCTTTCTTTGTTTACTGCTCTTTTGTTTGGTGTCTATTAGGTTTTCCGCAGTGGTCTTTCCATAGTATTTCAAAAAATGGATGTAATGCTGTAAATTTGCAAACAGAAGAATAAGGAGAATAGGGAGCATGTAATGCTGTAGAGTGCAGTATTGACTATTGACTGTATTTAGGCTGGGTTCCTCCTTGAGAAGGGTACAGTCAATGGTGGGTAATTGACTAATTTAAATGGTATTTGCGACTGAAGTGTTAGTGTTTTATGTTCTATAAACTCGTAGTAATCGTCAAAAGTTCTTTTGACATGGCTACGATTGAATTATATATATCCTATTCAGCTATTAAGCTTCGTTTTAGTTGGTTTGCTGTCAGGGTGTTAAGAAGGCAAGGGAGATATTAGTATCTAAAAGTTGGTGGCGATAACCTGTTCAACATTAGTTTGCAACTTCGCCAGAATTAATTCTGAAAAGTCTACAAGTTGAAGTAGACAATAGACTTATGAACATCAAATTATTTTTTTTTAATAAAAAATTTATCCACCTGTTTTTTTTTCTCTTATCGCTCATTACATCCAATCACTAATAAGCACATAAAATCAAATAAATTAGTCAAATTGATCCTTATTTAACGTAATTATTAATATAATATGCAAAAAAAGATTCGAAATGAACCTTTCTTTTTAATTAACGGAAGAGATAAGTTCTCAAGAGATTATTATGTCTAGTAACTTCAATTTTTAATTTAAAATTGTATAACAAAGCATCACTCGCAAGAGGATTTTATTTTTTTTGGAGGAATATAATAGTTCATATTGCATATGTCGAAAACTATTAAAAACTTGTTTCAAAATCTTAGCTCGAAATTTTATTATATTTGTCTTCTAAACCCAAAGTATAATTTAACATTTCTTATGCTGTTATTGCCAATATACAGAAAAAAAAATTACTTTATTCGGCTCTCAATTACATTGATAGTTCAATCTATACCCCGGATACTAATATTATTTTTTAAAATTACCATATGGGTGTTGGGATATTTATTTATTAAGGAATATATCTAATTTTTAAATTAAATATGAGAATTTTAAGAAAAAAATATTTATTTTATATCTATTTATTACATTTTAAAAAGGTAGTTTTATTAATTATTGAAAAAGCATCATTATTACTCTCTGTTTATTTCTCAACTATAACTATTTAATTCACGAGAATATGCAAATCCACCATGTTAAGCTTAAAACACAATGTCTAACTGACGTAAATGTTTGGCTATTTGAGTAACAATCTTCTGTTTTTATGTAAAAATTCACAATTATGTCGTTGAATGCGTCAGATTTAACTTATAAAATTAGATCATAAATTCAACAATTTCTATATATATGACAATTGAATGCATCATTATGACTCGATCTTCCTCTGTACTAGCCGTCTCTGAGTTCTGAACATATTTGCCTCCGGCACTGGAAGTTTATAAAATCCATCACAGCCGCTGGCTCACACTAAAAATCAATCTCAGCCATTCGCTAACTGCCATTCTTCTATTTTATTTACTTGATTAATTTCCGTCACCATTTAGTGGCTTTGTAGAGCGTATAGACCAAATAGGTTTGCACAAAGCCCCCATTGGTACAGCGGTACCACCTACCCATTAACCGCGAATATCCTTAACCACCACCCTCTCTCTCTCTCTCTCTCATGCAAATGCGCGACATTCAAGGATTTTCGGACCCGTATAGATTTCTTCGCTGCCCCATCGCTTTTATCTTTCTTTTCCCTTTTTCCTCGCTCACTTTTTCTCACTCTTCCTTCAACTCAACTCACTCCTTTTGTCAGGTGCATTTCCTGCACCATTCAACGCCTCCTCTGTTTTCCGTCCAGAAATGCTCCGTTTTACTCTTTAACTCTTCTTTCTTCGGAGGATGCAACTTTGCTTACTGGATTCTGAGCCGCTTTTCAGGTAGGTTTGACTGAGTTCAGTATCTGGGTTTTCCTGCAAAATCGAAATGGCTATGGTAGATTTATTTCTCTGCATTTGAAGATAACATCCGATGCTGATCACGTGATTGATCGACCCGTTGGGGTCTACAAGTTTATATATTTCTCTGCGAGTAAGGAGGTAAAAAGGAAAAAAAAAACTTTTAATTCTTTATGGGAAATTTGTCTATAAAAGCTATATATAAATTTCCTGGTAAAGATTGCTCATTATGTGTAAGAGCATGTGGGTATTGAAAATTCTTTTCTGGGTAAAATATATTGCCTCCACTTTCTCGTTCCCTCTTTTGAATGATAAGAAAAGTGAATGCTAAATTGACGATTAACCCTTACTTCGGGAGGAAAGGATATTGAGTTAAGGCTTACACTAGATGAAGCTGATTTTGCAGAATTATATGTGCATATTATAATTATGACAGACTATCCTTCTTTCTACATTTTCGGGGCGGAATAAGAATTAGTAAACATGTATCATGGATAGTAAAGAAAAGGAAGTCCTTGTTTTATCCATGGCTGCGCGTTACAACTTTAAGCCAGTGAGAAGAGAAGGCTAAATTGTTAGCCTGCCTATCTTTCTAGGAGTCGGCATGCTAAAGAAACAGTACCCAAGTAAAGAACATATAAGAAATGAAGCATTTTTTTCCAATGCGCTTGAAATATATTTTATAGTGCTATGATTTAAATCTCTCGTATGCCGTGGTTTCGCCTGCTCCTTCTGCAAACCTGTATGAAGCCTTTTTCTTCAATGGAAGTTCGTGTCCGATTTATCTGTGTGTCTAATTACCTTCTGCAGTACACTGTAAGACATCACCAAGTCAATTAGCTGTTGGACTCAATGACGCACAGAAAGAGACGTTTAAGTCAACAAAAGCATCCATTCAATTCTTACCGTAAGCTTTCCTCTTCTTTACATCAATCAATTACTATGTTTGACAATGCAAAAGTTTTCTTCTTTTCTTCTTTAAAAAAAGAAAAAAAGAAAAAAACTAACTTGATAGTAAACACCAATGGGTTTCAGCAATGATTTTAGATTGTTGAAAAGAGTTATCCTTTTAGTGCCATGATCAAGGTATAAAGAGATTTTTGAATTACTGGACAGAATTGATGAACTAATTCTTTTCTAATGTGATTACCAGTTTTTCTTTAATCATCATCCACATTCTCCAACGGAGATTCTTACAACATATTAAGTATTAACTTCCAAATATTATTCTATACAGCATTTGAGGCATTTCTCTCTGGCTCATGGCAAGCTTTGGAGTTCATAACAATTGAGGCGGGAACAATGGCCTTCCGTTCTATAGATAATAACTATAAGGTTATGGATAAAGGCCCCTTCTCAGACATTCGGATAAGGTCTAGGAAAGCTACTTTATCGGATTGCTCCTGCTTTTTAAGACCTGGAATTGACATATGTGTGCTCATAGCCTCTCAACATGCTGATAGCTCTGATGAAAATAGTCTTAATCCTGTAAGTGACCTTTTTTAATTTGGACTCTTAATTTGTAATACGCAGTTGAGGCTCTTCAACTGCATGGCTTTTCAGCAGAGTCTTGAAGACATAATTTGTTGCAGTAAGATTTAAAAATACCAAATTTTAACACTATTTTATTTGTTCAAAGTCCTGAAGTTTCTTTACGAGTCTGAGTGAGTATGATGCTTGCATAAATTAATGTATTTACACAGTAGATAAGTGCTAATTTTTCCTTGATTTTGACTTTTTTTTTATATTTATATGTTAAAATTATACATTGGAAAGTCACTTTACTGTCACTTTCTCCTTTTTTGAGATGATAGTTGTTAGAGATATTAATAAAAACCAATCATGGAACTTCACTTAAAAGCTTAAAATTTGGGATTGAAGCAGTCCTTGACATGGTATCAAGTCATCCACAACCAAGTGTTCAGGAGTTAAGATGCTTGGCGCCCTCATTTTCTTAATTAAAATTAAGTTTCAGCATAAGGTATGAGCTTATGTTTTGTTTGCACTTCAAGCTTAAGACACATTCGTGTGAAGGGGCATAGTGATCCTTTACTTAAAAGCTTAAGCTGCACATCTACATATCACATATTCTCTGCTTTAGTAATATGAAAAATTGGTGTTTCTATGTATGACATTACTTGATCATCATTATTGTCTTCCTCAATGGTGTTTTCCCACCATTTGGCCCATGTTAAAGTCCTGTAGAACATTCCTTTACTCTGAGAGTTATAGTTACTGAAGTTTACGTTTGATCAACGGATTTCTTTTTATTGTAGGTGTGGGCTGATGCTAAAATAAGTTCTATACAGAGAAAGCCACACGAATCTGAGTGCTCATGTCAGTATTACGTCAACTTCTATGTTAATCAAGGTTCTCTTGGTACAGAGGTAAGAACCCTTAGTAAGGAGATTAAAGTAGTTGGAATAAATCAAATCTCCATCCTCCAGAAGCTTGAGCATAGTCCTTGTGAAGATCAGCACTATCGGTGGGATTCATCTGAGGACTGCTCTGCAGTACCACAAACTAAATTGCTTTTAGGAAAATTTTTATCTGATATTTCATGGTTAGTTGTCACATCAGTTTTGAAGCAGGTTTCATTCTGTGTGAAATCTGTAGGTAACAAGATTGTGTATCATATTCTGGGAGCTGATAATAATAGCTCGCCATTGAATTCTGGTTCTCATTTAACCGTTATAAATTTCAAAGTAGACAACGGCATGTTAGTGCCCATTGTTGCTCAACTTGTTCCATCCGATACCAATAAAGTCGACCATGCACTTGACTCCCATGAAGATGAAGCATCTCCATCTTATAATCATGAGGGTTTGCGTCGCTCTAAACGTCGGAATGTACAACCTGATCGTTACCTTGGTTGTGATAATATTTCTGAATTGGATGTTGGTTTTGTTCGAACCAGGCCATACAAGATTGATAAATGGAAAGATGATGACGAAGATGATGAATTGTCACTGCCATTATCATGCCTGTTTGGTTTGCAAGAAAATAATCTATTAGAGGATGTTAACAGTAGGGAAAGGTTCAATAAGAGGAAGTCCCGCCAGAAGCTTCTCGTATACGAAAGGAGGACTAAATCCAGGGAGTTAAAGTCAGATGATGATGATGATCAAAAAGAGCATCAATCTCAACTTGCTATTGTTCCTTTCCCTGATGAAGTTGATCCAATAGCCTTTGAGCATTATGATCTCAATGCCAAGGTTACTAAATATTATGCACATGAAAATGTTGAAATTTCTACCAAATATTATCCCCTCACTAGTAGCCCTGAACTAAAGAGGAACAATATTGATCTTCTAACATTTGAACCCTATAACCATCCTGCCAAGATTCCTGATCTTGAAAATTATGCAGAAGAGATTGATGATATATCTTCCAGATGTTATTATAGTTATGGCACGCCTAACTTGCAGAGGAAGAATGTGCTTGGCCTGGATGATATGGATTTCAAAAGTAGATGGGAAGGGATAAATTCTGGTAAAGGAGTTCAAGGGAGAAAAAACCGTTCAACGTATTCAAGAAGTAGACAACTTGGTCAAGAAAGAACTTACAAAGACAGATCCTTAAGTGCAGGTGCTTACAACAAATTGATAGATTCATATTTAAAGAATATGGATACAAAACCGTCCGAAGTAGAGCCACCTATTACTGACCAGTGGAAACAATTCAAGGAAGCAAGCAACTTTGGGCAAAAGAGGGAAACAGAGGCATCCCAAGTAGAGGATGAGGAAGAAATCTCTGAATTGGATATCTTGTGGAGAGAAATGGAAGTTTCACTGGCATCGACTTATCTTGAAGACACAGAGGTATAACCATTTCTTTCCTCTCTCCATTTTTCTTTTTTTCTTTTTCTTCCTTTGGTGGGGAGGGGGGTAAGTCTTATTTTAGTTTCTGTGATTTCTATAACAGACTTACTAGTCTTTTTTATCTTTAGTTTATATTCTTCTCTAAAGCTAATTCACAATCTTATCAGGGTTCAAATGCTGCAGTTTTTGCTGAGACTTGGGAAAAATCCAATCAAATTTGTCAACATGATTATAGATTGAATGAAGAAATTGGAATTTACTGCCATAGATGTGGCTATGTCAGCATCGAGATAAAAGATGTTTCACCACTCTTTGTAAGTGAAGTTTAAAACTTACTAGAATCTGTGTGTTAGAGGGAGCGCTTGTTTATTTTTGTGTGTACATAAGTTCTAACATGGTTTGTTTACTTGCCATCAAGATGGACACAGTATGCATTAGGTTGGTGTTCCCTATATGCAAAATCTATCATAGAAGAGAACAAAGAATAGGGTGGTCCTAAAAGGAACATGTCTGGTTTCTTTAATGTGTGCTGTTCAAAGCTCTCCCCAGCAATAACTGTACTTGATGTTATCTGCAATCTCATATTTCTGGTTAGATATTTTGTCTGTTGACTCAGTAAGTATCTGATAACTCTGTTCATGTCATCAGATGGAACGCTCATTATGGCACCAAGAGGAGAAGCAATGTAGTGGAGAAGGTTCAGAGCGGAAGGCTGATGAAGATGATGATTTCCGTCTTCTCTCAATTCAAAGTTGTCCTGATGAACCAATATCTGAAGAAAATGATAATGTCTGGGCATTAATTCCTGAACTTAGGAGGAAGTTGCATGTCCACCAAAAAAAGGCTTTTGAATTTCTTTGGCAAAATATTGCAGGGTCCATGGAACCAGCACTTATGGAAGCAACGCCCAAAAGAAGAGGCGGTTGTGTGATATCTCATTCTCCAGGAGCTGGAAAAACTTTACTTATAATTGCGTTTCTTGTTAGCTACTTGAAATTATTCCCAGGGAAGCGACCTCTGGTTCTTGCTCCTAAGACAACACTTTATACTTGGTATAAAGAATTTATTAAATGGGAAATTCCTCTTCCAGTGTATCTGATTCATGGTCGTAGAACCTACAGAGTATTCAAGCAGAAATCATATGTTTTTCCTGGAGCTCCAAAGCCTACTGATGATGTCAAGCATATTTTGGATTGCCTGGAAAAGATACAAAAGTGGCATGCACACCCAAGTGTTCTAGTCATGGGTTATACTTCATTTTTAACATTGATGCGAGAGGATTCAAAGTTTGCACACAGAAGGTATATGGCTAAGGTATTAAGGGAAAGTCCTGGTATCCTGATACTGGATGAAGGTCACAATCCTAGAAGCACAAAATCAAGGTTGAGGAAAGTTTTGATGAAAGCAAATACAGAATTGAGGATATTACTTTCAGGTACATTGTTTCAGAACAATTTCTGTGAATACTTTAATACTCTCTACTTGGCAAGACCAAAGTTTGCTCACGAAGTGCTGAAAGAATTAGACCCAAAATACAAGAGGAAAAAGAAAGGAGTAGAGAAGGCACGTCATTTAATTGAGGCACGAGCTAGAAAATTCTTCTTGGATAATATTGCGAAAAAAATTGACTCAACTATTGATGAGGAAAGAATGCAGGGTCTAAACATGTTGAGAAATATGACAAGTGGTTTTATAGATGTTTATGAAGGTGGGGGTTCTGACAGTCTTCCCGGTTTACAAATATATACATTATTAATGAATACTACTGATATACAACATGAGATTCTGCAGAAACTCCAGCGGAAAATGGGTGAGTGCAATGGATATCCATTGGAGTTAGAGCTTTTGATAACCCTTGGATCAATACATCCTTGGTTAATCAAAACTGCTGTATGTGCTAATAAGTTTTTCTCGATGGAGCAATTGAAGGAGCTGGAGAAATGCAAGTTTGATTTAAAAAGAGGGTCAAAAGTAAGATTTGTTTTGAGTCTAGTCTATCGCGTTGTCAAGAAGGAGAAGATTCTGATTTTTTGCCACAATATTGCGCCTGTGAAATTATTTGTAGAATTGTTTGAGAAGTTCTTCGGATGGCAAAAGGGTCGAGAAGTTTTGATACTTACTGGGGAGCAAGAGCTCTTTGAACGAGGAAGGGTGATGGATAAGTTTGAGGATCCTGGTGGTGCATCGAAGATACTGCTTGCTTCAATTACAGCTTGTGCTGAAGGCATTAGTTTGACAGCAGCCTCTCGGGTGATTTTGTTGGACTCAGAATGGAATCCATCGAAAACAAAGCAGGCTATAGCGCGGGCCTTTCGTCCTGGTCAGCAAAGGATGGTTTATGTGTATCAACTGTTGGTAACAGGCACATTGGAGGAAGATAAGTATCGAAGAACCACTTGGAAAGAGTGGGTCTCAAGCATGATTTTTAGCGAAGCTTTTGTGCAGGATCCTTCCTGTTGGCAAGCTGAAAAGATTGAAGATGATATACTACGGGAAATGGTTGAGGAAGACCGGTCTAAATCATTCCATATGATAATGAAGAATGAAAAGGCATCAACAAACTGATTTAAGGTAAACTTTTTTCTTCATGATAATGAGGTGCTATTTGATGGTCAATTTGTCTGGCTAGGTTTTCAACGTTAGTTCTGTGAACTCTCATATAACAAATGCATTACTAGTGTTCAGAAGGAAAATGATTCCAAAAACAAGGGAACATAGATGTATTCTTGTTTTCCCTGACCATCTTCACTTTCAGATTATGTTATTAATGTACCATTATAGTTAGTGACTTGAAAGAGTAAATGAAACTTCTAAGAATTTGGATTAGTTCAAATAATTAAAGCATATATCTAATTAAACATAGTTGCTTTGTAGACTTATATGGGCAAGTTTAGTTATCTTGAGCCTAGTGCAGAAGTGGGCAAATTACCTGCAGACGCCTAAGAACATAAATTATGAAGTTAATAGGAATTTTATTTTACTGCCATCAGTTTATAGATATCTCTTTTTTAAGAAATATAAAAAAAAAAAATCTCAGGTGAGTATAGGTTGTAAGTTGTAACTTGTAATTTATGAATAAATGAACCCATGAAAATTTTGGGTCCTGTGAATGATGTTCAAGTCAGGTGGATTACATTCCTGCTTAATTTTTTAAATGACATTGTTGCCAAGTAATATCACCGGGGACTTGTTTCGGCTACAAATTGTCATGCTTACAAAGTTTAAATCCTTTTCTCAGTTCTCACACTTTCCTTGCAGCCTTACAGGACCATCCAAAAGGATAAGAATGCCAGCAGAAACTGCAGCTAAAGAACTAAGCTCATTCTCCCCCAATCTTTTTCCCCTTTTGGGTATGGTTGGGTTGAGAATGTAATCCAGGTAGGCAGGTTCTGATTTTTCAATTTAGTCATAAATTTTCAATATTTCTAAACCCTTTCTCTCTAGTGAAGCGAGATTTGATTCCAAGAGACTTTACTATCTGAAATAACTAACTAAACCTCGTCTCCCACCTTTACCTCCATTTGGAATGGTCAATTTCTCGTCGACCAAGAATGTGTTCGAGCATTCTGTATTAAGTATACTGCTAAACTAATATCCAAAATGCTTGTGAAGACATAACATGTTCAAAAATTATAAAGATATCACATTCTTAAATTTTTTTATTTATTAATTTTAATAAAATATCAGTTATATATCAAGTCCAAATTCACAGTTTTACAAATTTCTATGTAAATTTCTGAAACTGCCTGCCATCAAAGTCTTGTACGTTGATATCTCCCCCTCCCCATTGGTTCATTATATTTGTATTATAACCATTTAATTTGTATATTAATAAAATATTTTATTTACCATCCAATTTTACTCCAAGTTCAATAGAGGACGAGTTAGCATCAGTGTTTTTCTGTTTGATTTGTCCAAAAAGTATCTTATGTCAGTTTACTATAATTTATAATCGTCTTATTGTTATTTAGTTGTGAAAATGTGATTTGTTTTCAAACTGAATTAAGGTAATTGGACATTCTGAACTTGGCTGTCATTTTCCGAAGAGAAAACTGGTGAAGAGGCACAACTTGAGGAGACTTAAAAAAAATAAAAAAGTGTGTGTTCACAAGTATTGCTAGTGTCACTAGCACAACTTTCTTTTGTGTCATCGATGTCGGTGACACAAATCTTTGAATTGTGATGCAATTTGTCAAATTAATGGAACAAAACAATAATCCTTCTCTCTCTCTCTCTTTTCTTTAGCTACGTCAACTTCTCTATCTTCGGTACCATGCATGCAAGCTTCTCTTGGCCACCATAACCCACCAACCCTCTTAAGCAGTTCTCTAATGGAGATTAGATTCTTTTTGGAGGCTTCACCAATCACCAAACGAATCACTGCCTGATATGATATGAGACTCTAACTGCGCTACTACATTTCTTCAATTAAAATAAATTTAAAAAAGAAGAAGTTAAAATTAAGTATACTTAAAATGTAACAATTATGCGAGTTAAGCTTCTTTTTTTCTCTAAATATTTACTAGCACATTACATAATTTTGATGAAAAGCCCATGTAGCTGCTTGCTTAGATGGTGACAAGACACTACGAGAAGAGCTCTAGGCAGCAAGACTGAATATTTTTGCGTCATGAACATATAAATACAAGCCGAATGACTTCGGCTTCTCTATATTTTAAGGCCTCTCTAATCAAGTGGCGGACGTTTAAAATTCTCATTGTTCCAAAAACCTTATTGCTTCCTTTTTCTTAACGAAAAAAGAAGGTATCGTTGAATTCCAACTTATTTTAATTGGTTTTTTTTAATAGATTAGTACAAGGATTTGAATTCAACTACTATTAGGAAAATAGTGACTAATACTGCTATTTCTGAACTTAAATAATAGAATATTCCTCATGGACACTTTCGTCAAAGAATGCTAATAATATTTTCAACCAAAAATAAAATAAAATAATTCTAATGATATGAATTTCTTTCTACTGGAAAAAGCGATAAATTTAAGCAATACGACACTTTGAAATATTGAGAGCTGAACACATGAGAAGATTCATAAATTGAAGGATTCTTAGTGAATTTATTTGTTGTGATTTAACTGCGCTGCACGGATCATATCTGCAAGGGACTGAAATTACATTCTCATGCTTTCAAAAAAGATGTTTGATTTCACTTTTGATTAAATATTTTTAAGCATTTATGACTAACTTCGTGCTAAAAAAGGATTAGATTAATAAGAAGTTTGGCAGCTTCAGAATTAATTAAGAAAAAAAAATATTGAGGGGGCCTTCGCAAATTTATAGCGAGCAAAACCAATTTGTCAAGAAATCACATTTCGGGTTCTCAATATTGGTAGGAATATTGAATTATCATTAGAAGACATATTGAAACTATATGACAAATGAGTTTCTCATATTTTTTGTTTGGAAAGCAAAATAGGGAAGAAAATCAATGTTACATCTTCACTCAAATTCAAGGAAGATTACGAACAAATCGCAATAGTTTACTGCAAATCAAATTTCATTGTAAACTAGAGAGAGAAGCCAATAAACTGAACATTGACATGGTGTGGTTTTAATTCGTTCTACACCCTTAAATGACCACTCCAAGTGTACAGAAAAAAAAAACAATTCTTTTAAAGGTTTAGGCCTTTTTCATTTAAATTGAATGATTTCGAGGCAGAGGCTTCTAGAAATTAATGGGTTTCTTCGTTTGAAAACCAAACCTTTCTTTTATGCAGTCATTTTCATTTTCTTAGAATCTTTCTCTGAACCAAACGTTTATGTCAAGTTGCCAAATTGAATTATACATTTCCAACTTGATACAGCCACCAACCTCCCACTCTGTCTCTCTCTAGCTCTTTGAATTCCTTTCCTTCATCGATTTTTGGTTATATATATATATATATATATATATATGTATATCTAAACAGTTAACTTATTTTCGACTTGTCAACTTGGCTGCTATTCGTTAATTTCTGAGTATATGATTCTAATTATTTTATATATAGATATCATCCCATTATATATTATTATCGCTTTTATTATTATTAATGTCTAGTTGATCCGCTACTATATACTGAACCTACTATTGCTTAAGGTTTAATTAGTAAACCTTTCCAATTTCCGTTATTAATATTTGCGACCTTACACTAGACAACTTAAATCATTGAATCCATTCATTCTTAGGTGTGGTCAATATCATCATAGCAATGAAATAACATTCAATGAATTTCATGTGACAATTAATTAGAAGTTACACAAATTATATATAATATTTTTTAAAATTGTACAATAAGACATCAACAGATATTAAGTTTCTTTCTAAGTGATCTCAAAAGCACAATTTAGAAGAATAAATTCTTTTGTATACAAATTATATAGTTTGAAATTGAGTAATTAAAGTAAAATACACATATCCTTATCCAATAAGCTAATTCTTGGGAGTTATACGTAATATGATGGAGAAAATGAAAATATTAAATATTGGGAGATCTAATTTTCTCAAGTTTTGATACGATATGGTGGTACCAAACATAAAAATCAATCATTTCTAGATGCTTTCACGTATCAATGTTAAAATTGTCCATGTATATTAGATCACTCCTTATAACATGATTTCTGAGAATCAGAACAAGCCATTACGCCTTCTACATATATGAAAAGTTAACAGAAAACATACTATTTGATTCGATCTAACTAAATTTCAAGACATTTCATTTTGGGTTTTACATACGGCGGCTTCTTCTAAAAGTCGATAGCATATACTTGGTAGCACAGCATATGGGGCTGGCCTTACCTTTACTATAGTTAAGTAGTATATGAACTGTTTGACGAATCTACAAGAAGATTGGTCAAAACATTCTGCAAGTGCAAATTACCCTCCACTTTGTCTTCAAAGCTATAGTAAAAATTAAGACCCCTTCTTCTATTAGCTGGAGTCGTGCATGCATTGAAAGAATAAAAGGTACAAGTTGGGAGCAACTGCACTCGCATTAATTTATGGGGATGGTTGGGACTTGGGAGGAGTCTCTTATTCTGATTTTTTTTAAAACCCATTTTTTTCTTGTATCTTTAAAGTTTTCTTCAAAGGGAATAGGGACCATAAGGGTAGAGAAGCACCATGCAAGACGTGGGTTGGTTAATTATTAAAGGAAAAAGAAAATCAAGTTGGTGGAAGTTGGTGAGACTAGGAAAAAAATTATGGGAAAGGACAAAGCACAAAGTTCAAATAAAATGGAATCATTCCAAAAGTTGTAAGAGTAAATTAAAGGGTAAAAACCAACTGCCTTTTTTCCTTTCTGGTTTTATATGTAAACCAACTGCAATGGATGATTAAAGTTGATATGGGTCATAAAATATGCCCTAGTTGATCAATAAAATTATGATATTAACCTTTGAGAAAATTCTAGATATATAGTACATAAAACTGTAATAAATGGAAGGCCCTAGCCTCCTCGAACTTCTTTATTTTTCATCATTTTAATTTATTGGTATATAGTGACTTTTTTCTTCTGTAGAAGATAGGGATAGAATATCGATAATATGTTTTGAATACAGCAAACCCCTCGAACTTATAATTAAAGACAGGTGTATGACTCCTTGAGTATTATTAATTAGCAAACTATTTTACTAGGTATTGCAAAATATATATATTTTCCTCCTAATAATATTGAGTATCATGAATTAATGAAGAGATTAACTTCCATTAATTAGCAAACTATTTTACTAGGTATTGCAAAATATATATATTTTTCTCCTAATAATATTGAGTATCATGAATTAATGAAGAGATTAACTTCCATTAATCTTCTTGGTAACTAAAACATTGATAGAATATTTAAACACACATACATATTTTGCACTATTACATATATAGCTAGGATTTTGCAGGTAAGTTTTAGATTAATCATTAATCAATTTCTATATATATCAAGGGAACTCCTAAAGTCACAAAGTGGGCTATAACGGTGAGAAGTTTAGATAGTTTGTAAGAAGTTTTTCAAATCTATGAAGAGGAATTTAAAAAAAAATAGTGCGAATTGATTGAACAAGTATACACTTTAGGCAAAAAAAAAAATTCTGAGTGTTTAAATTTTAGCTAATTATTTTGAAAGTCGAGAAATACATTTGCTGGTTGACGCTAATGAGAGGGGAATTGCTAGTCCCCGTCGTGTTTCTTATTTAGTTTAGCCCCTCTGTTGGTCCTTCATTTTGTTATAATGCTTTAATTTTCTTTTCTTGGACCACAATAGTAGGTTCAATGCTTTAATTAACGAAAACTTATCCTCGCTGTTCAACTCCTATCTCACCTGAGAAACATACATACGAAAAGATTATGCATTAATTCCTGATACGGAAACAACCATAGCATGAAATCATTTCTCTTATTATTGATGAACTGTACTCCAAGTCAGATTCTCTAGTCTCATAAAAGAGAGTCTCCAAAATAGTTCAAAGATGCTTTGTTTGTTCAAGCATGGTATGAAGACGTGCGATATGGTTGTGTTTGCTGGCTTTCTTCTACGGCATTAAGTGGAAATTAAAAATAATATATATATTAAGAGGAATTGATTTTGTCTTTTCAAGACTAGAAAAATGGTACCATGGGGGGTGATTTTTGAGCCATTTTAACTCTCTACATAACGGATTTAATATGCCATTACATAATAGTATATCCATTTTATTGACTCTGTTAGATCCATGTTTATACATGCATGTTCTGGAATTTTCCGAATTTGTATTCCGATCCCATGGTAATTAATTATTAAATTGATCTTATCCTTATCTTTTCTTTTCTCCATTGCGTTCAACATCTTTGAAAAGTTCAATAGATGGATATACTTATTTACATACTTTTTTCATAATAATATATAAAACATTCCAAATTTCCATTATCAGTATGATCTGTTAATTGTTACGTTTATATTAAAAGATTATAGTGTTATTTAGTAATTGTAGGCATGTCATGAAATTCATCATCACGTGTAAGAAATTATTGATTTCAAAACTATCTGTCTAAATATCAATAATATTTTTTATTTAAAAAAAAAGTCCAATTCAAAAAATAATTTTTCATAAAGATTTTAATTTAATAATTAAAAAGAGAAAGGAGATGTGAAATTTTGAGAGTTTGGGTGTACATGGATAAAAGGAAAAAAGAAACCTAAACGCAACGAAAACAAAGTAAGGACAAAAACTAGAGATTCCTAGATAAATAACAGCGTCGCCGATGGTAAATTATAAGTAACAATTAGGAATAATAGTAATGTTGGCGTCGTAATTAAGTAATAAAATAAGGATGGTTGAAGTGGCAAAAGTTGTAAATTGAATTAAAAGAAAGGGGATAATTGCGAAGGCAAATCCAAATGCAGTTGCAAGTTGAGGATCCACTTGCAAGTCCCGCGTAAGCTCCCTCCTAAATATCATATCTTCCCAATCTCTCTCTCTCTCTCACTCCCAGACATTTCAACCAGAAGTAGAGGAAGAAGAAGAAGAAATCCTCCGGACTCTATCTCTATCTCTATCGCTCTGAAACACCAAAACTAATCCAACTTGGACTACAAAAATATTAACCCTAACTCACAAAGCATATACACAAACCCCTCTTGCCGTCCGCTCCCTTATTTATGCTTAATCTTCTTCCAGAATAAATATACCACGCTTTCATTGCTTGCTACTCTTTCTACCCCATTCCGAGTCTCCCTTTCCATTCATCTTTCGCCCCACAAAGTACATAGCTTTTTATCGTAAAATGCCTTCTTCCACTCAAGTTCACCGATTCAACCCCAACACCGATGCCACCGCCATCTCCAACGGCTTCAACTGCCCCAAACAGCCTCCCCCACGCCGTCTGGTGTTCCCACTCTCCTCCGCCCAACTGAGCCTTCCCGCCCTCTCAGACTCGGTGGCTTGTCACCACGCCCACATGGTGGGACCCAACCAGTGCTGCTCCGTGGTGATCCAGTCCATCGACGCCCCCGTGTCCACCGTGTGGTCGGTCGTTCGGCGTTTCGATAATCCTCAGGCTTACAAGCATTTCGTGAAGAGCTGCCAACTCATTGTGGGCGACGGCATTCGCGTTGGCACCCTCCGCGAGGTCCATGTGGTCTCCGGTCTGCCCGCCGTGTCCAGCACGGAGCGGTTGGAGATCCTGGATGAGGAGCGCCACGTCATGAGCTTCAGCGTCGTCGGCGGAGACCATCGCCTCAGGAACTACCGTTCCGTTACAACTCTGCACGCCCACGGGAACGGTACAGTTGTCATCGAATCATACGTGGTCGACATACCGCAGGGTAACACGAAGGAAGAGACCTGCGTGTTCGCCAACACAATCGTACGGTGCAACTTGCAGTCTTTGGCTCAGATCACGGAAAACATGGCCGCAAGGGACAAGACAGCACCACTATAATCGTGAATACTGAATAGAGATTTCCCCCCTTCACTCTCTGTTTCTTCTTCTTCTTCTTCATTCCGTTTTGGTCATGTCTTCCGGGTTTTGTTTTCCAATATGGGGTCGGATCTTGTGTATTCTGTAGACACATACCCATGTCGGGAATGAATGGGTAGATTCGTAGGTTTTTGCAAGGCTCTCGATCAGACGGCAAAGGTTGAATTTGATAAATATAAATATGCGTATATGATAATGGTCAATGATACATGTTCATATATAATTCTATTTTTTCATTCAAAACCATTCCTTCTGATCGAGGATTGCTGGTCATTCTTGTATTTGCATTAAATGTGATACATAACCTTAGTAAGCTTGTATTTCTTCCTTCTTGTGCAAATTCCCTCTTGTATGTAATAGAGTTGTTGAAATGTTGGTTATTATAAGCTAGCTATACATACATAAATAAATTTGCAAAACCTTTTGTTATTAGCCTATTTGATGTTTCCTCTCGTTATTGTTCATCTATTACATGTAATATACTGATCGATCTTGTTTAATTTTTGAGTAGCTCTTTGCAACATCGGAGTTCGGATTTGTAAAAAAAATATTTGTGTGTAAGAATAATTTTTATACCTTTTAATAAAATCAGTCTTACATTCAAAAAGTAGTATAAGAATACTTTTATCATAAGCAAAAAAAAAAAAAACTAATAATAATAAACTTGTTTAATTTGTGCTTGTCTAGTTAATGTACTGTATAATGAGATGAGTTGCCCATGACAATTCAAGTAGAAAAATAAGACAAGCGAGAGATGATGATCATATATAGTAATTTTCGTAATGCTGGAAATCAAAAACAAGCGTCGCAGAATGCAAATATAGCCGCCGGAGAGATCGCTGTAAAGTTTGAACAGTAGGTGCCAAAGAGAGCTTAAAGCGATCACCGAAAGTATGCGAGAATATAGAGTCGATGGAATTGATAATATATAGCCTAGTTGATAAAGTAATTAATATTTTTATTTGGAGTGTGGGAATGATGAACGTATTCTGATATTCAGTCATTTTTGGGATGTTTGATGGACGAACTATATTTGATACTTGAATGTTCTTTTAAATTCGAATTTTGCAATTGTGCGTCCGTCCATTTATATGGATTGAATATTAATTCTCTGCGTCTGCATTGCGGTGCCAACCATGAGTTGCACACAAAACACGCATTCGTTTCGGCATGTCTTTCTTCTGCATATTACACAAAACGACACAGATTAAAAAAAAGAAAAAAAAAACGTATAACAAAAAACGCAGGCAACATTTACTTTTAGCTAGCTAGCAAAGTGGGTGATGGTGCCATCCATAGAAACAAGTTTTCTTCCTACTTTTCTTTTAAATTTGTGGCAGAGAGATTTTTATCCTCTCTGAGCGTGGAAATCGATGCATGACGGTGCGCATTGGTATCTTCAAGTTGCTCTGAAACTTCCATTAATAATTTTCCTATCCTAACCCAAATTATTGTATTTATGTACGCGTATAAGTTAAGAATTAAAAAAAAATATTTGTTCTACTGGTAGTGGATAATTTTTTGTCCACTAACGATATTCAAGTCACGACACATAATAAAAATAATAAAATTTTTAAAATTATTTTTATCATATGTTATAATTTAGATATTGTTGATAGATAAAAAATTATCCACTGACAATATACTAAATATCAACTCATTAAATATCTGAAACCTTGATAAGAAAAATAAATAAGAGAGAAAACAGAAGATTTTTCGTAGAATAACCATGCACGGAGACGGAGCCTATAAAAATACTTATATTTATATTTGGTAGTTTATTAATTATATGGATATTAGAACGTTATTTGAATACTAATATTTGAATGGGTGGAGGAATCAACCTCTGAATTGCAACTTGCCTCAGGATGAACTCAACTTGTTCTGTAAACAATGTCAAGTTGTTATTCTTTGCCCCCTTTATTAATAATATTCTCGCTCTCTTTTCTCTTTATACGTATTTAATTTACTATTATTATTGTTGTTGGTAGCTATTAACTATTATACAAATGTGAGTTGTAGGGTGGAAGGGAGGGAGGGATGGATAGAATTGCAACTTGCCTCGCAAGTGGGCAAAGAAAGGGCCTTCTATGTTTGTTCACCCTTACCCCTTTGTTTGTTTACATTTAAGAATAAAACCAAAGCCACCCTCTTTTCCTCTTGTCCCTTGACAAGACTTGGTCAAATCAACCATTTTCCCTTCTTTTAACTCCATTAACCCTCTCTAATCCCAATGCCAGTTACTGTCCATTACTAATCCATTTGCTAATAACAAAGATTCCATTTGCTCTCTCTCTCTCTCTCTCTGTCTTTTTTCTCTATATATATTAATTTAGAATTGGAGACTTGGAGGTTAAGGTAAATAAACAAAAAGGACGTACCTCTAGGTTGCTCAATTATATTGTTAAAGGTAATTCGTTGAACAGAAAAAGAAAATCACTCCAACCCGATAGCTCTTTTTTAGTTTTGGTAAAAAACTGCTATTCCACCTAAATTTTAGTAAGGGAAAGTTAAACCTAAGAGCAAAAGCTTTAAGTTTTCTGAAAAAGTAAGTAAAACTGAATAGTTTAATGAGCTTGTCAGTATGAATGGTGTGTCGTGCAGGACCTGTTTGTGGTGTTCCTTATCAGCCACATCCTAAAACCACTTAGCTGTATTTAGGTTTTAAATTGCTCCGCTTAGATTATACATATATACATATATGTATAGCTGCTGTCAGCAAGCACAAAATATTTAAAAATGATCGGCATGAGCATAAATGAGGTTGATAGGCATCCATCCATAGAAACCATCTCGATCCTACTCCCAGATAATGGGGATTAAAAAAAGTAGCCAGAGAAAGAAGGGGAACATCTTTAAAATTTGCTCTTAGAAGATATCGTGATGATGCACATTCTTATCCAATTTGTGTGCCATATCTTATATGAACTTGTACATATCCTGGAACCCAAAACTGCAAATGGATTAAAAGGACCAATTGAATGATCAAGTGATTTTAAGTCTTGAGAGTGACTCTATGGTGCTTCATAAATCCTCTACGCCTCCTCATCTTAGCTAAAAGGTCGGGAAATGTGCGTATCCATAAGTGCTTTGAGTAAACAAGTTTTAAGTAGAGGAAAAATACCGACCAGTAATTTGATATGTCTTCAATGTTTTATTATGTACATAATTAACTGCATGGAGTAACGTTGACAGAATTATACACTATCTAAAGTAAAAAGGAATAAAACGCTGTTGTTGAAAGTTGAAACCTTTGTGGTCCAATGTCTTTTTTCTTTATCAACGGTCATAGCCTCTCAGGCCTGTATTATTTTGTAGGGCTAAAAAACCATGAGACCGTTGGTGTGCTTTTGAGACTACTTCAACATATGGGTCATACCTCCATCCGTTGGCTGGAGGTCTATAGTTTTCTCGAAAGATCATACTTCGGTAGAGAAAGCCTATTGTGTAGCATATTTTTAGGATTAAAGGCAGCCCAATTTTGGCTCAATAAATAGAGGACCAAATTAAGAAAACAACCAAACAGGCCCCATGTTTTATGCTAGTTTGTAACATAGACGGAATGAACATAAAAGGCATCTGCGTTCCTTGATTTTTGCTTAAATTCCTCGAGAATATGTACTTAGTTACTGTCAATTTATTCTCACAATTGCAAAAAATGTTGTACTGAACTTTTTCTTCTATGCAACAAGCAGAACTGCAGAAGAATTGAAGGTGAAAACAGAGTAGGTTACAATCGGATTTAAGGGGAAAAAAGAAGGAAAAAGAAATTCTAGCTATCTGGTTTTGCAACAACGTTGTTCGAGACTGTTTCCCGTTCGTGTAAGTCCGAAAACAACATAAAGATAATTCAATTGAGAGAAACTAATTTGAGCTTCAAAGTTTGCCAACAGACTATTAGCAAAATTTTGATCTTGGCATTCCAATCACAGAAAAAAAAAAAATCAATTCAATTTCCTCGCATATTATCTTTCAATAACAACTATTATTGTACACAAAACCTCTCTCTTTTGTTTCACTCTTACCTTCTTCCCAGATATCGCGTTCATGCATCCTCCCATTTACAATTTCACCTGCCATATATGGACCCAGGATAACGAGGATTTCTTCACTTGTGAACCACTTTCAAGGATAAAATAGCTTGGCGAAGAGAAGCTCATTCCAAGTATCTTGAAGGCCAGGCAAACACCAGTGCACACAATCAGCATAGCTAACAGGGTTAGCTAATTGCTCAGGAGTCAGTGGACTCCATTGCTTCTTGTAGATAGAAGTGTGTGCATCTCTGCGGTAATTTGAGAGCTGGGTGATGTTGAGAAATGTAATGGGTACTTTGGATTTTCTGAACACCTCTCCAATAACTTGCATTACGGTTTTCCGAGAATCAGAGCCCCAATATGTGGGATCATCAATAAGAGTTGTTTCATTATAGCAGTTGCCTCCTGGTTCACCTCCCCAGTCTATGCTCCTGCCATATGTAGTATAAAACTATTATTCCCAATAAACTTGTGCTTCCATTTACAAAACTTACTAGACTGCTATTGTATACGTATAATGATACATATGCTTGTGTTTTTACAATTTGACGTACTCCTTAAATTATACGATGATCCAATCTCATATGCAACTCTGCTTTGGTAGGGTTAATTATGATGGTGAATTGCCAATTGATGATGCGTGTGAATTATACTCACTTTCCATGAGAAGGTGACATGCTAGTGAAGAAGACTCTTGTCTTCTTTGGGTCCATGTTGAGCCTCACCCATCTAAGCATACTTTTCATAGCCATACGAAAAGCATCCTCTGTTGAGAGCTCCACAATCTCTTTTGCTTCATCGTCGAAAGAGCCTAGCCTGAATATTTATTTTGGAGGCCATAATTAGGTGAAGAACTTAGCAAAGAAATAGGCAAAATAAATAAGAAAGGAACATACAAGATCTTCATCTTCAAGCCAGTCATCCACCAAAGATAGGTATTAAATACCAAAATATCAACACCTTTCCAATTCCGACCATGCTTATTGATTGAACCCTTTCTCACGATTCTGTCGGATATCCTGTGGACGGCAGCATTATCGGAGTTGGATTCTAGAAGAAATGGCGCCCAATAGAACTCAATTGTGGCGTTGTATTCCTTATCAAACATAGAAAAGGAATTGTGAGAAGGAGAAGTAGAATGTGGTAAGATTGAGAGTAATGCAATGCGCATTAAATCAAAAGGGTACCTTGGCTGTGAAGACAGTGAGCGAATCAAAGGTTTCTTCCATGGATTTGGCATCTTCGGGAATGAGTTGATGGAGAAGGCAGACCAAAGAGACAAACTGACCACGGTTGAGGGAGTCCCCAACAAACATCATCCTCTTCCCACGAAGCGTTTCCAGCATCAAACTCGCATTGAATCTGTCCCATTCATTACAACTTTGACGTCACTTGGGAGTTGGAAGCCTCTAGTTTGGTGAAATAGCGACGTATTCAACTAAAGCACATGTCATATATATGATGTAATCGATCGAGGTAATTTCCATTTAGAAATTTGAGGAAAAGTGGATGTCATCTTTGAAAAATAAAAATTTCATTAAAATCAATACACTAATTCCAAGTAGACTCGAAAAAAGTTGAAGCATAATCTTACTTATTGATTTATATGACCATCAAATGATCAAACGAAATATCTTACTTGGGAAGATCGCAACGGTGAGGCTGCCACCTCCAGTACTGGTACTCCTTATCAGGGCGTCCATGTTTTTGACAAGTCAATTGTGGCTGTATATAGGGACAGTCTGATTCCTCATAGAGAGGGCGACTCAACTCGTCGCGAACCCACCTCCCGCTGAACACGTCGCACCCTTCCTCCGTTTTCCCTATGGCGAACGGCAGCTTATGCTTTCTGATCCTCTCTTCACCCCCAAAACAACAAAACCCAATTCAGCTGATTAACAGAAAAACCACTCTCAGTAAAAAAAAAAAAAAAAACTTCTTTTTTTATTTTTGAGTTACTATGAATTGTAAGGCCAGATTTGAGTCATGAACTCACGAGCTGTGGAGAAGAGCGTCTCAGGGTTGGAGTAGAGTTGAAGCTGTTGACCGAAGATGCACATGAAATCCTCTCCATAGAGGATTGTAACGAAGATAATGAAAGCTAAGAGGGTGAAGAGGTAGGGAGAGAAGCGAGCCTTGTTTCTCAGAAGAGAAGAGGGAGAGGAAGATGGCGAGAATAGTGGCTTCATTGTTTGCATGTATGCCCCTACCTCAGTTTTGTTTTTGAATTCTTTCAGCTCTTCCTATATTTCAATTAATATAGCAAACCGAAACGATTCTACCTCCCAAAAAAAAAAAAAGAAGTGAAAGAAATCAATGGCATTTGGTAATGGCAAATAAATAACCGTGTCTACATTGCACAAAAGTTAAGCAACAAAAAGAACACCAATCTAGTTTTGGAGAGGGATGTATGAGTATTATTCATTATGCTAGTGGGGGTCCTCTATGTCTTGTATGTCAAGCATTTTCTGCTTTGCTGTGTGATATTAGAATAAAGTGGTATTTATTATTTTACTAAAATTAGTAAAAAAAAAAAAAAAAGTTTATAAACAAAAGAGAGATAAAGTGTGTGGTGGGTTGTGCACGATCAAGATGATGTGGATGTGGTACTGCAAGAGGACTCTGGGAGGGTTGTAATGTGACTTGGCTTCAAAGCTAAGGTTGTATGGAAGATTAACGTGAATCATAATCACTCAGCCTTCTTTTCATATACAATCATTGTACCAACTAAATAAAAAAAAGGTCATGAAATGGGGTTCCGGAGGGATTAGGTATTAGGTCTCGTTTAGCTTTCATTTGGAACTTAGCTGCTTCCTTACTTAATTCTCACTGAACCATATATAGGACATATCAACTTCGGTGCATGCAACGGAAGCTGTGCTGGACATTCGGAAAATGTTAAAATGATGGATCAACGAATAAATTAATCTCCAAGTAATGATTATTAATTCATTATGAGATTACGAGCTTTTGAGTGGCTCCATTTACTTTATATACGTCTGAAGGTTAGAATTAGTCTATGTTCATCTTACTTTCTTATTCACGACATGCTTTTCTCTACAATATTCACATAAACCTCATCTTTTTAAGAAATTCATTCCGTCGATTTCTTTAAAAAAAAAATTTCAAACCCCAAAGCTTCATCTCTGGCAACCGCCAGCAAAACATGAATGAGTGTAGTGAAGTATTTTTCTAGTTGCAACCATCTAAGAGTGTATTTGATTTAATGGTGTCCAAACATGATTTTGTCTAAACTTGATTTTTGCATAAACTACCTTTAGGTTGCGGTGGTCAAACTCTCGTTTGAAGAAGAGAAAACGGACTTTTAAATCCTTCTACCGTCTACTCAAACATGCGCTAAATAAATACAAGATGGAAGGAAATATTCAGAAGGAAAAAACGCAAAGAAAAATTCAAACCGATCAATGTGGATCATCAATACTGAACGTTTTGATTGTTTTTGTGGCCTCCACCGCCAATGCTTATGTTAATGTTTAGTTTTTCAATTTTAAAAAAGGAATTTTAAGAAATACAGATTTTTGAAAAGAATTTTCACAAAAAATAATTTGATGTGAGAATGAAAATCTAAATTTTTAATGTTATAAAAAAAATTAAATAAAAATAATAATAATACATTCTATTTTTTTTTTTTATCCTATTATCTCTCTTTATTTTTTATTCCCTTATTTTTTTTTCTTTCATCTTTTATCTTCTATTTTTTCTCTCATTTTTTTCTCTTATTTTCTCTCTCTCTCTCTCACTTTATCTTTTTTATCTTAATATAATTAAAATATTTAAAAAAAAATCAAAATTTTCAAAAATAATTTATTACAATAAAACATTTTAACTAAATATATTTTACATAATTTCAATAATAATTATTTTTAAAAACACATTTTTTTTAAAACGTGATTTTTAAAAATAAATTTTTTACCGAATATAAAAAACTTATGTCAAGTAGCAAAACTAGGATAAGAATTTTCCTTTGATTTTCAAGTGCTGCCGTAGTTTATTAAATATTTCAAATAAACATTTTGAGAAATTAATTGGACAAAATTACAAATCCTATTTGCCAGTGGCCACATAATTTCCTTTGCTGCTATAAATATGTTACATATATTAATATCTTAGACAAAACCACAATCCTTTAAATCCAATCCATCTAAAAAATAATTAAATTAAGTTTAAATGCTCGGGACTTAGCAGGGTACAGATGGAAAAGTGAAAAAAATAAAATAACGGATATAATTCTATGGGAGAATTCTACGTTTCAAGAGATTAACCTTTCTCATGACATTAAATGCATAATTGAAATTCTCTTTTTACTAATGAAAAAATTAGAGTGAGAATCTTTAAAGAATTCTAATGAAGAGCTTAATCTTTTAAAAGGAACAACAACTCCATAGAATTAATCGTAAATAAATTGAGAACAAGAATGAACAATAGTCAGAGAATTAATCGTTTTAGACAAACGGAACTCATTCAATTATTCTGACAATCAACTAAACTTGTCGATCAAAATCATCATACTACCTCTGCTGTAATGCTTTTTTTTTTTTCTCCCCATAAGAAGTACGTTAAGAATATCCTTTTACTTTTTCTCTATTTCTTCTTCCACTTGCTCCATTCTTTTTTCTAGGAGAGATAGGTGAATGTGAAAGTAATAAATTCGTGGAGGAAAAAGACAAAGCAAAAGGTACAGATTTTAAAGTTCCATATCAAAAAAGCATCTGGCTCTGACCTGCAGGGCATCTGAAAAGTGACCTATTTGCTCTTTTCTGCAGAATGATAATCGCATATATGAGATGATCCGTAATGAACAGAACGGTTGAGTCCAGAATAAAAAATATTATCCTCAGAAGTTCACAGGAGAATATGAGCTCCGGTATCCTTGAGAAGGTCCCTTCAACTTCCTCACTAAAGAAGCACAAAAACTCTACAAATACAAAGCACGGAACAATAATTATATAAAAGATGTCAATTCACAACCTTGTTTATCTTTATGGTTGAGAAAAATGTCATCAGACTTAATTCTTCCAATGCCAGATCCGAAAAACTACTATAGAAGCATTAATGAGGAAGAATACCTGGGTTCTTCGAGGCAAGCTTGACCAGAAGTCCAAGTTAGGGATAACCTGAAAAACAGGCAAATGAAAACAGATTTCAATCCCAATTATAATAAAGCCCCAGAAAAGGTTGCTTGCTCTCACATAGTACTTCCGATAAACTGCTATAGTGCAAACAAAATTACTATGAGAATGCGCTTATTTATTTTTTATTTTTTGGACATGGGAGAATGCGCTTATTGGCTGACTGTAATTTACAAGCAATTTGGCAGACAAAGTAAATGGGCAGTGATAATTTTGATTTTCTCACTGATATGCAGAAAAATTAGCACATGAATCTTAAGTTTACCAATACTTGATATGAAGACAATATAAAATCAGTAAACCACAGAAAACTGCAGACAGAACTCTAAATCTTAGATTATGCAATGAAGGTTCACAATAAACCTCATATGGATGACAATCAAAACAACGAAAATGGTATATAAATGACTAACATAAATTTTTTTTAAATCTTTTTCCCTTTTTCACTTTCTAGTCAGAACTAGTATAGGAACACTGTCTAGGTTACAGGCATGCAGTTTAGGAATGGACTTGTCTTAAAATTTCAAAAACATTGGATTAGGGTAATTTTTTCTAATTCAAGAACTAGAGCTACTAAGTTTAAAATCTTTACCCATACATTGGGCTTTTACTTATGGATACTTCATATAGAGTTTTTCCACTTCACATAAATTTCTAGCAAACCCATTGGATAACCTAAACAAGAAATAAAACATAGACTTGAACTAGGATATAGTAATTGGATCAATAGCTCAAAAATTATGAAAATGTGACCAAACTCTCCAAAAAAGGTAGAATTTTATCCAAAGCAAAGAAAATAGATAGGAATAAGCCCATAATGGGTAGTAATAAGCCCAAATCCAAGAGGAAAAAATAAAATAAAATAAATTAGGTGATGATATAATAATTAGGTTGCATGGCATTAAGACAAAAATTTAGCAAGTGGTGTGATTCTACATTCATAATTTTGGCAAGTGGCATGATAATACAAGGCTTTACTTGCTACATAAAATCACTAAATTTTCAGCCATTGTAAGCCATATTTATGTGATTGCTTTTCTTTACTGCAAATAAGAAATGATAAGGCAACTGTTTCTCTTAACAAAATCCCAAATGCCAGAGACCATAGTCAAAAGAATTGCCCAAAATCCTGATGCAAGACATGGATCAATTTGATATATTCAGCTATTTACCCAAATTTTGTCAATCCATCACCTCTACCTTTAAAAGTCTTTAACCAAAAATCCATTGTCAAGTGACAATTCAGCTCATGGGGATGAAGATATGTGAACATGATTTAAACATACTTTTTTCAAGATCTTTTGCCCGTCAATGCATATGAACTAGACCAAAGTTGATCAATTTCATGAGCTAAGCACAGCAACAAAAGTTTAATCAATTATGGATTTGCAAGTAACTTCACACCAACTTAAAAGAAATACATTATTATAATTAGACGTACACACAACAAGAAAGGACATGTGAGAAACATACATCTATACCACGAATCCCAAGGAAAAAATGCCGATAAACTATTCCAGCCAGTAGATATACTCCAAAAAGGCACAAGGCGCTGAAATGAGATCAGCCAATTGATCAAGATAAAACAATCATTAGTAATTAGCCAAATAACTTCCCCCTGTAACAATTAAAAGTACCAGGTGATATAGTAAAATCCTTACAAAATCATCAAGATGCCAAACCACCCCCACCCTTTCCCATGAACATTTACAATAGTGGCACAGCCAGATGGATGCTTTAGCTCTGTAGCCTGCTTAAGAAACAAGGTTATAAACATGTAACACAATCAAATCACAGTAAATCATTGAATTCACTTTTAAATGTAATACAAAAAGATTAGTCAAATAAGAAACAACTATATGATACAAAATTTCCTCACCTTTATATCTCCTTTTTTTCTCTTAAATATTGCATAGGCATCCTTTTTTAGTATTTTTTAAATGGTAAAAAATTTAATTTAAGATTAATTTAATTTTATTGATATCTTTTATAATAAGTCACTGTGGTATTGTTTGATCCATGTAACCGACTCCACTTAAGGAGAAAATGTTTAATTGTTGTTGTTGTGGTATTCCTTTTAAATGGTAAAAAATTTAAGGAAAAAAAATGAGAGAAGAGGAGATACTAGAATACCTGCAAGATTAACTAAACACATTAGATCAAAAGTATTATTATATAAAATAAAATAAAAGGAAAAAAAGCAAGAGCATATATCTCCCTAACTAAGGGAGATGAATGGCAATAATCAACAAATTTAATCATGTTAACCTTACTGATATAAGAGTCCACATTTGACATGACCCAGCTTTTCAACAACAGACATTGATTTTCCATTTCTAATACCGATATTAAAAGTTGATGAATTAGCAAATACATTCCGCACATGGTTAAAAAATCTATGATTGGATTTTGTGAAACCCATATCGTACTAAACAATATGCAAGGAAGCAATAAGATGTCCCCAATAGAGTACTCACATAATTACAGGTGCCTAATCTCTCCAGAGAATGTGGTCCCTGTAAGCAGAAGATTGATAATGAAATATATTCCAGTCAGTATATGGTCTATGAAATCCAATGTAATCAATCAAAAACTGAAATAGACGAATAAACATTTTACTTGAACTCCATTTAAATTGCAAAGCACAGACACTGACAGCGAACAATTGAGCTTAAGGCCACTGCTTGACATCTTGACAATGACACCAATGTGGGGATTTTTCTTATCTGCCATAAGAACAGTATTATAACCATCAACACATTATAGCTATGTTCATGACTAGAAATTCAGTTCAAAATCACTAATGAGCAACAGCATGCTAAAACACAAATATGAGCACCAAACAAGCATAAAAAATCAATAAAAGGAAAGCGTCATCTGAAGTAAATTTAAGGGGGGAAAAGAGAGGAGAATTGAGCTTACCGAAGATATCAACATCTATTTTTGGGCCACGTCCTACGGTTGTGCATACATGATAACCTGCACTTATCACTCTGTTAGAAGAAATGGACTCCCTCTTGGTCCCACTTAAAATTTTATTAATAGAAATGCACACTCAATGGCTTTAATAGAATATGGTTTAATTAAAACACAACAAAAATAAAATAATTAGAGAAAGTACAGACATCATTCCCAGTTCTAATTCTCATAACCTACTGCCTTGCCCAACTGATGGTGAGGGGGTTTGACATTTAGAACCTAAACCGACCTATTCTCTAAAACACAGTATTTTGCTTAGTAAAGCAATTTTCCTAATAACTGCACAATGAAGTTAAAAGAATCATTGTAGTTCATGTATGAAAATAATAAAGAAGGAGAATTAGTAACCACACATAGTATCATGTGAGGCAAAAGGTTCTCCATATGACAAAAGTGGTATATAAAATGTAATAAACATATTATACTTAAGCAATGCAAAAAATGTTAAAAATAGAACTCGCATAGTTAAAAAGGTGTGATAATTTCTTCCTTAAGAGTTATCAAGAGCCAATTCAGCCCTGCTGTTGCATAGCATAAATGGGCTCTTTCATACAAGCACTTTCTCATGCTTCTGTGGTGTACCACCAGTAACAAAAATCACTTTCTGTGGCAGCAAAATCTATTGATCTGCGATGAAAGTGAAGCAGGTACTTGGAGCATCTACCTAGTACTAACTACAAAACTAGAAGTAAAAATTAGCTACATTACTTTTACTTAATAGTGATATTACAAAAGAGCTTTTGACAGAAGTAATTCTTGCCACAGGAGAAATTTGATAACTAAGTCAAACAGCCACCACCACAAAAACTAAGCAGAAAATTGTTCTGGTCTATCACCAGTGCCACAAGCAGTAGTCACTAGACACAAATACAAGTTCATGGAAGAAAACAAAAAGTGTTTACACTTCACAGCCTAACACGAATTCTACCTCCAATGTTGTTTGCCACAAGTGCACTACAATCCATCCCACACCGTGTTGGCCCTCCACAATCCTAAATCATACAATGACGCAATCAAATAAGCAAACAATTTTGTAAAAATATGGGATAATAGAAATCAAAACAAGATCAATCAGGTTTCCATAATTTAAAACTAGAAATAATCCATTTAACCCATGTAGCACCCAGGACTTTGCAACTGTCATAAACATTTTAATGTTTTCCTTACTGCAATTTATCACTATTATGCTCTACCACTTCATATCACCTCCTAGTAAAATCTGGAATCTGAACAGTGATCGTTAATGTGGAATCTGGATCAACTCATTGTCAGTTAGTTAAACTTGATAGATTTCCGATCAGCTTAATCTTACAGAACATTTGGAGTACTTTATGATGCCAAAGCTTGCTTGTTTACAAGGTAATTAGTCTAATAACTTTCTTCCATAGTTATTAAATCATGTGTCTTTATTCTTATTTGTTGTTGGGTTTCTTAGCCTAAGTGCATATCCATAGGAGAGGATGGCAACACAGAATCTTGATAACTATACTCTACTCTGTCGACACAGAGACAATAGATTTTGCCTATGAAGAGAAGCATTTACCCAGCAGTCAGCACATGTAGGAGGGTCATGATTGAAAATCATTCCATCGCAAAGCTGCTCAGAACAACCAAAAGATAAAAAATCAATTTATAACTCAACTTGGAACAAAACATTCAAAAGGGAACCATTTCCAATAAAAAGTAAATTTAATGCCTCAAACGTCCATCTCTTCCTAGCCAGTTCAGCTTACAAAGTATGTGTGCTAGAGCCCGAAAGCAAAACAAAGCAATTTATGTCCATATTACTAGTTATTACTGATGATGACAACCATTTTAAAGAGTGGCTGATAATTAAAAAAATATTATTAATTAACCATACTGAAATCAAAGAATTAAGTGTGACCTGATGAAGCCAACCTGAAACCAGAGGATGGTCTCGTTTGCTGCCACTTTGTAATATCTACAAGCGAAAAAATAAATACTAAGTGAATTTTGCTGTCAGAAACATATAAATTGGTATCTTGGTGCAAAATTATCATAACTTCGCCCAAAATACTGCACGCACATTAAAATTGAAAATGATACAGTAACTGCCTTTTCCACTCTATGATTGGTGCAGTCTGTCATATGAGGTCCTATCGTAAATTTAACAGCCAAATAGAAAAGAACCAGAGTCCAGACATGATCACAAGTACCCTCCAAACAAATAATTTTCAAAACTCTTAGCCCTTTCAAAAGTTAGAGCACCTTAAAAGGTTGGACTGCCATGTCAACTAAGCAATCCCGGGAATTTTTCTACATACAATTTAGCCAATTGGAGCAAGCATCAACAAAGAATGGTATAAAAAAACATAGTTTACTAAACCGACAAACATAAGATTATAATAAATAAATCCCCAAAAACATCAAACAGCAAAATTACATTAAAGCACGTTAAATCAATAGCAACGCAACACATACTGACGACAATAAATTAAGGGTAACGTCCAGATCAGGAAACAAACAATCATACAGAGCGGAGGGCGTACCCATCTTCACTGAGGACACCGTGAGGGAAGTCACGCATGGGAGAAGTCAAGGTATAGTTATAAAGCTTGTTTCCGTCAAGAAAACTGAAGTCGCAGACTGCAGAGGCCCAGTTCAGAGACACAACTAGATGTAAAATCGAAAATAGAAAGATAAGCCATTTCAGAAATTCTGGTGAATCTGGTCCACCTATCATTGTGATTTGTTAAGACCTATTTCATGTTTGCTTATTACAAATTTGTAATATCTTCGCAGAGTAATCTTAGGAGATGGCACAGTTGGTTGGCTAAAGCAGAGAAGAGAATGCTCGGACACAGACAGTGGATGTGAGCAATGGAGGTACGACGTGCTTGGAACGGACCGAATGAGGAAGCATCCCCTTCGCTAAGTTCAAGGTCCGCTAGTATTATTGTTAATTGCTTTAGTTCCCCAGTAAATCTGGGAAATGCTTCAATTGCCCTGCTATGATTTTTGTTACCGTGAACAACAGAAAATTTCTTTTCCGGGTTTATTTCCCCTATATTCTTTTTTTTTTTTAATATTTCCAAATAAACCAAATTATTAATATTGTCTAAATATTACACACCCTTGAAGCATAGAATGATGTCATGTTGATGTATATATAGTTTTGACTCAACCAAAAAGTACTATAATAATAAGAAATTTTTTTAAATACTTTTATTAATGAAATTTATGAAATATTTTTATACATATTAATTAATTTTTAAATACTCATAAATTTGTAACATAAATAATAATTAAATTTATGCTCACTCAAACTTCTTTAACGATAAAACCCTAACAATAAAAACAAACAGAAACAAAAGGCCTGAAAATACAGAAAAGGCAATACGAAGTGTACAATATCAGTCATTCAACGATGGTTAGTTACCACCAACAAGCATTGGTGCAGTGGAGTGGAAGGAACGTGAGTTTCTTAATCACTTTTGTTTTGGATTTAATATTTAGACGGACGTGTATTAAAAAAATTTGTATTTAATGTTTCAAATAATAAGGAAAATTAAGGTACATTAGTTTATAAAAATATTTTTTGTTTTTATTTTTTATTTTTTATATTTTTGAAAATATATTTTATTTATATTTATATTTTTACTTTTTTTAAGTATATGATTTTATTTTTATTATTTTTTAATTATATAAATAGTAAAATATTATATATATAATTTGAAATAATTATAAAAATATACTTTTTAAAATAATAGATAAAATTGAAAAATGATTGAAATAATAAAAATTTAAAATATATTTATTAAAAAAACTAAAAAAAGACAAATCAAAAGTAAGATATTTTTTATATTATATCAAAAAAAATTTAATTTATTAAAATAATAGATAAAATTGAAAAATGATAGATTTTTAAAGACAGTAATTTGAAAAGCACTCGTTGCACTATTAAGAATATATTTGATAAATTAAATAAATTAATTTATAATTTATTTAATTAATTTATAAGATTATTTGATAAAATTAAATAAATTTATTTAAATAATTTATAACTTTTTATTATATGCTACTTTAAGTAGCGTATAATTTTTTATTGATAATTTTTATAATTTTTTTTATTTTTTATTTTTTATTTAAATTTTAACACTATCTCATTCATAATATGACATTATTTTTATTATGCTCAAATAATATTTAAATTATATATCTGATGATGAACTTTCAAATATTATTAATAATAATTTAAAAAATAAAAATATAAATATATTTATTGAGATAAAAAAATTCACAATAATATTGTTAATTTATTGTAAAACTCTAAATGATATTTTTATTTTATATTTTTTAAAATTATATAATAAAATATAATTATTAATAATAAATAATAAATTTTATATAAATATTTTTTTATATCTTTTTACATTTATCAACTAATTTAATAATTAATTTTATTAAATATTTTTAATTTAATAAATTAATTTAATAATTTTTAATTAAAAATTAATTTTTTAATTTTTAATTAATTTATCAATTACTTTTATCAAACATCTATTAACTTTTTATCCAATTAAATGAAAGCGCCAAAGAAAAAAATTTACAATGACAATTGGAAAAGGCGGATCGCGGGTTCTGACTTTGACGACAAAGCATTAAAGAGCATCCTCTTTTGCTCGGAGTAACAAGCAATCTTTGCAGACAGATGTGGGAGATAATACTAACCTGATGTGCTGAATTCCATTGCTGAATATGGGGAAGAACTTCAACTTGCAACACCCAAACCCAATGAAGAGAGAGTAGGCAGAAAATTATATGTGTGAATGAAAGGGTGATCCCCTATATATAGAGCAAAATTAGGGTTTCAGGATTAAAATAATATTTTAATCCTGTCTCTCTCTTTTAGTCAGTATTGTGATAGAAAACTCACTGACTACGTAACGGGCTGCAAGTTGGGGCCTCTACCCAACGGGCTTGTCAGTAATTAATCTGACCTATCACAGATTATTTACATTTAACCAGATCCCAATCCATTATAAGTTAAGTGCTGGGCCAAGACTGATTACTTGATTAATTCTGTATTTGAACTAATTTATTAATTAATGCTAATCCACATAAATTAATTCAACAATCTCCCACTTGGATAGCATTAATCAATTATTAGGACAAATAACAGAATAACAAAATTTCAGAAAATATTAAGTAATCAGTATACACTAAATATCAACAAAACTCAGAAGTGAAACATTAATACAAGATCATTGAATCCGATAGGGAAACAAATGATAGATACATGATCATTGAATCCGATAGAGAAACAAATGATATATTCGATCATAAATAATGTCTCAACATCTGAACATAATGGAATACATAAATGGACTTTAATCATTCAAAGATGTCAATATTACATCAAAAGTGTCTCTTAAAGACACAACTCAGACTCCCACTAGACCAAGGCATCATCAAAATTTCTAACAAGACCCATATGAGTTACATGATTTTGAAATACTCTTATGGGTAGGCCTTTGGTCAACGGATCCGCAAGCATATGTTCACCAGGAATGTGAACCACACGAGTCTGAGATTCAGTAATCTTCTCTCTAACAAACAGGAGCTTAACATCAAAGTGTTTAGTACGACTGGAATTCCTGTGATTTTGAGAGAAGCATACAGCAGACGAACTATCGCAGTAAATGGTTAGAGGTCGTGATATAGAATCAACAAGATGCATGCCAGATATCAGCTTCCTCAACCATATGGCCTGACAAGTGGCCTCATAACAAGCGACATACTCTACTTCCATAGTTGAGGTAGCTGTGAGTGTCTGTTTGACACTCTTCCACGAAACAGCTCCTCCAGACATCATAAAGATGTATCAGAAGTGGATTTACGATCATCCACACAAGATGCATAGTCTGAATCCGTGTACCCCACAATTTCAAATGGATCAGACTTTCTAAAGGTCAACATATGGTGTTTTGTACCTTGCAGGTACCTCATGACCTTCTTTGCAGCTCTCCAATGATCCTTGCCAGGATCACTCAAGTATCTACCAAGCACACTGATAGCAAATGATATGTCCGGACGAGTGCATACTTGAGCATACATTAAGCTGCCAATAGCAGAAGCGTATGGAATACTGCTCATCTCAGTCCTCTCAGCATCATTTTGAGGACATTGAGATTTAGACAACTTTTCACCTTTCTGAACAGGTGTAGTACAAGGAGTACAAGAGTGCATATTAAATCTCTTTAGTACTCGATCAATATAGGTTGCCTGAGACAAACCAAGAATGCCACGAGACTTATCACGATAGATTTGAATCCCAAGAACGAAGGAGGCCTCTCCAAGGTCTTTCATATCAAAGTGGCATGAGAGCATAAGTTTTGTCTCATTCAGAAAACTCACAGAATTGCTAGCTAGAAGGATGTCATCAACATAGAGTACAAGAATGATAAAATTGCTCCCATCAAATTTCTGATAAATGCATTGATCTGAAACATTTTCAATGAACCCAAGTGAGGTGATAACCTCATCAAACTTCAGATACCACTGCCTAGAAGCTTGTTTAAGCCCATAGATGGATCGATTCAATTTTCACACTAAGTGCTCTTTCTCTGATTCAACAAAACCATCTGGCTGAGTCATATAAACTTCTTCAGACAAGCTTCCATTCAGAAACGCAGTTTTGACATCCATCTGGCCAAGTTCAAGATTAAATTGAGCAACAAGAGCCATGACGACTCTAAAAGCATCCTTTGTGGATACTGGTGAGAAGATTTCTGTGTAATCAATACCTTATCTCTGATTGTAGCCTTTGGCTACAAGTCTGGCCTTATATCTTTCAATTTCACCAGCTGCCCCTCGTTTGGTCTTAAAGACCCATTTACAGCCAACCGGTTTATAACCCTCTGGTAATTCAGCAAGTTCCCAAACATGATTACGATACATGGAGGCTATCTCATCACTCATGGCCTCCAACCAATTAGAAGAATATTGGCTTGACATTGCTTCCTTAAAAGAAACAGGATCTGTGGCATTAATAACATCTGATTCGTACTCCTGCAAATAAACAATGTAATCATCGGGAATTGCTGGTCTGCGTATTCTTTGATATCGTCTCAACTGAATGACTGGTTCCTCAAAATTCTCTATAGGTAATTCCTCATTACCATCAACTGGGGTCTGAATAACTTCATTTCTATCAGATTGATCAACTACTGATAGAGGTGACAAAATAGGCATGGGCAAAATGGTATTTTCCTCGCGCAGATCAATAGTCCTAGGTACTTGACTCCCACTATTCAAGTCATCTTCAAAATAAAATGCTCGATCAGATTCGATGACTCTGGTAGTGTGAGTAGGGCAATAGAATCTACAACCTCTTGATCATGTACAGTACCCAATAAAGAATCCGCTAATGGTTCTTGAATCAAGTTTCTTGAGCTGAGAATTATACGGTCTCACCTCTGCCTTGCAGCCCCATATATGAAAGTGCCTTAAACTGGGCTTCTTACTAGAGAATAATTCGTAAGGGGTCTTCGACACAGCCTTACTTGGAATTTGATTAAGGATGTATGCCGCAGTTTTCAAAGCATCACCCCACAGAAATTCTGGTAAGGAAGAGTGACTAATCATACTCCTGACCATATCCATCAGAGTACGGTTACGCCTTTCTGCCACTCCATTCTGCTGAGGAGTACCAGGCATAGTATACTGAGCCTCTATACCATGCTCTTGCAAGAATAGAGCAAATGGGCCAGGATTTCGGCCTGCCTCAGTGTACCTTCCATAATACTCGCCTCCCCTATCTGATCTGACACATTTGATAGTCTTGCCAGTTTTTAACTCAACTGCCCTTTTAAAAGTTTTAAAAGCTTCCAATGACTCAGATTTCTCATGCAATAGATCGATCCACCCATATCTAGAGTAGTCATCTATGAAGGTGATATAGTATCTGAATCCACCCATAGTAGCAGGAGTAATAGGTCCACATATGTCAGTATGAATTAGATCCAAAATATTCTCACACCTATTTGCTCCTTTAACTCTAGCTCTAGCAGGAAACTTTCCCTTGATGCAATCAACACAGGTATCAAAATCCGAAAAATCTAAATTATGCAGCACACCCTGTTTCACCATTCTCTCTAATCTTTCTCTGGAGATATGTCCCAAACGCCGATGCCACAACATAGAAGAGTTCTCGTCAATTCTATGACGTTTGTGTCCAATAGCAACATTAATAGGAGCACTACAAACATTCAAATTTAGACAATACAAACCATTCTGTAATAAAGCTGAACCAATAATGATTGATTCATAGAAAATATCAATCTTTCCATTTCCTTGAAAAAGAGAATATCCATTTTTGGTCCAACATAGAACTAGAAATTAAATTTCTCCTAGAAGTAGGAACATAAACAACATTGTCTAAATTCAAAACATGCCCAGAAGGTAAATGTAAAGAAATGGCTCCTATGCATTCTACTGAAGCAGCACTTCCTTCAACTCCCAAAATGCACCTTTCTCTTTCACTTGGCATCCTCCTGCTTCTGAACCCCTGTAAAGAATTTGCAACGTGAATAGTTGCACCAGAATCTAACCACCAAGAGTCAGAAGATACATCAAAACTATTGGCCTCAAAACATACTAGAGCTAGAGGAGCAAATGATAAGAATGTACCTTCTTTCTCACGCTTATTTTTCAACTTGTAACATTCAGATATTCTGTGTCCAGGTTTCTTGCAATAATGACAATCACCTTTAAAAGCTATCTTCTTAAAATTCTTATGCCCTTTTCCACCTTTCTTGAACCCAGACTTCTTATTATCAGCGCGATGCTCTGTTTTCTTTCCTTTCTGGATATCACCACCTGATTTACTCCCTGATCCATGGGAGAGATAATTAACTGATGGTGTGAAGGCATTTCCCTTTTTTAGCGACTCTTCTTCCTGAGTGACTATAGAAATCAGTTGATCAACTGACCACTCTCCTTCTTGAGAGTTATAGGTAGTCCTCAGAACTCCGTATTGAGATGGGAGAGATTCCAGAATTCGCCAGACCAAATAACTCTCTCCCAAATCAATATTATAAGATTTTAGCTTGTTGAAATAGTTCACAAGCTTCATGATGTGTTCTCGAACACCTGACACTCCATCATAACGAGTAGTGTCCAGTAAAGGCAGGTAATAGGCCTTTTAAGTCTTGTCAAATTTCTTGAATTTCTCTCCAACAGCTTTCAAGAAATCAGCAGCCATATCATTGTCTGGAATGCTCTGTCTGATGGTCTTATCCATGGTGTATTTCATCACCATCAGACATACCCTGTTGGAGTCATACCATTTCTCATGGTAAACTTTCTCAACTGCAGTAGAGTCTATGGTAAGATCTGCCGGCCTTGCCTTTTTAAGAGCCAAATCTTCTTTGGCCAGAGCCAAATACATATCTAGGGACTCCTTCCAGTCATCATAGTTTGTCCCATTAAGAGTTTTCACTGACGATAGTTGCATGGGTACAGAAGCTGATGTAGAACATAATAGGAAACATTAATTATGTGTGTGTAACATAATTATAAAACAAAGTTTCCTCCAAAACTCAGCTTATGCAACTATATTCACAAGATTGTTCATTATAATCCCGCCTAAGAGTCTCGGATTACAATAAACCAAGAAAACTCAGTGCACATCATAATTACTTGGCTCATAGAAGGACTAACACAAGAATGTACTCAATACCTCTATACCGATAGGGTACAAAAGATATTGAAACATTAAATATATTTACTGCTAACAGATTTATGGTAAAACGGATCAATACAAAATATATTTTGACAATGTCACACCGATAGGGCATATCCATTACCAAATTATATATATACATTTAAATTCTAAAAGAATTCAAATTACTTGATCCCATAAAGTTTTGCATAATTATACTCACGATAGGCAAGTTCATAATTATACAAAACAACATTATATTTGCAGCCATATAATAATCCATCATTGCATAATTTACAAAACACATCAATTTAATATAAGATATATTTAATTCACAAGATCTTGTATAATTATGCTCACGATAGGCAAGCTCATAATTATACAAAATAATAACATAACTTCTGGTATTTAACAATATAATATTGCATATTCTACAAAATTATAACAATTTAATGCAAAATATATTGTTTTAATTTAAGATTAAGATTCAAAAATTATTGTATGATAAACACATATTACCAAAGAGAGTACCCAACATATATATGTCAAAAATATACAAAATAACATATAAAAAATTTTTCAGGTCCATAAGCCGAGAGTACAGTATCTAAAATACTGAATTAATTTCTGTATAATTAAAATAAAATATATAATGGAAATAAAAAATTTCACAAATTATACAGAAAATTATAAAATAAAAAATAAAAATTTCTTGCAGAAAATTCCAAAAATTTTCACGTCGGTACGGCATCTCACGCGCCACACGCGCCGAAGCCCGCGAGTGGGCGTTCCCGGGTGAGGTCGTCTTCCTCACCCGGTTGCCTGAAACCGGGTCGTTTTGACCCGCAAACAACCCGGTTTCGGTTCTTCCATTTTACTCAATTAAATGAACCGATTTTCATGTATATGAATCTTTGGTTGCCGATTAACATTATCCCCAAACAAATTTGCAGTTTTATAGAGTATATATTGCGGATCAGGCCTCGAAATTTCCGAAGAAAAACCGCCATATAGATCAGTTTATTCGATCGGTTTTGAGCAGTTTCAAGCCACGATTTTCACATATTATATTCATGGCATAGTATAGATGATAACCCCTCTCTCAATTTCGGATTTAATCGGTCAAAACAAAAAATCCCAAATCCTAGTTTAAAACCGCGAAAAAATGGTTCAATTTTGTGAACATTTTCAGACTTCTTTGTCAATTGATGATATGGATTGCTAATATAACTTCATACAAACGAAAATCCGAAGTCAATTTGCTCAGAAAACACAGCCAACATAAATTTTCGAATTTCCAGCACATCCTTCATCAATTCATCAAACCCTAACCATAAACATGCTCTGATACCAATTGCAGACAGATGTGGGAGATAATACTAACCTGATGTGCTGAATTCCATTGCTGAAGATGGGGAAGAACTTCAACTTGCAACACCCAAGTCCAATGAAGAGAGAGTAGGCAGAAAATTATATGTGTGAATGAAAGGGTGATCCCCTATATATAGAGCAAAATTAGGGTTTCAGGATTAAAATAATATTTTAATCCTGTCTCTCTCTTTTAGTCAGTATTGTGATAGGAAACTCACTGACTACGTAACGGGCTGCAAGTTGGGGCCTCTACCCAACGGGCTTGTCAGTAATTAATCTGACCTATCACAGATTATTTACATTTAACCATATCCCAATCCATTATAAGTTAAGTGCTGGGCCAAGACTGATTACTTGATTAATTCTGTATTTGGACTAATTTATTAATTAATGCTAATCCACATAAATTAATTCAACAATCTTAGGATACAAAAGTTCGAATTTTAATGCCCTGGGTTCAAAGAAACAAGAAGAGCGTCCCCTTTACTGAGAGCTGAAGAATCTGGGTTTGAGTTCTTACACACAGGTTCAAGCCGCCACGATACCTTTGCTTTGCAAACTCACTCATCTGCATCCTGCTTTGATATCCTTGATTTTGAGTGGAATGTATGCATTAGCAAGTTTAAGCATAAAATTGATCTCTGATGACTTTGCACTCTCACTACAGCAGTGGAATAACTTGAATACTGCTCGGTAGTTTTAATGGGTCTCCGGTATTTTTACTGGAATCTAAATAATACGTTACGTGTTTGGCTGATAGATGCCAGCTTGACGCAATTTATGCTCACCCTTTGCTTTTATAATACGCTTCGTGGCGGGACTAGGCGGCCAGCATCGTATGCGCATTCGAATTGAAAATTTTAGGGTAAAGATTTTAGGTTCAATTTTTAATAAAAATAAAAGCCAAATAAATATAAAAAAATAAAATTTAACTTCCCAATATAGTAATTTGAATATGATATATTAACAATAAAGCTGTTAGAGGGCAAAACGTTAATCAATTTAAGCATTATAACATTTTGGAAATGTAAAAAAGAAAAAGAAAAAGGGTCATGTGTGAACACCCTCAAACAGTCAAGACTCTACATCAAAACATCAATAAACTGATTTGTTTACCATTAAGAGGAAATGATATAGAATACAACTATAGTTTATAGGAAAAAGAATCAGGTGCAGTCTAAGACAATGAGACTAAAGCCATCGTTATCGCACTGACGAGGTTAACATTCAAGGCTCATAATTTAGCCAAAGAAAAAACTTTTAAGGCTCATAAATAACCATACCTTCCTAAATGTCTGCGTCCGAAGACAGTTTCTCAATCAAACTGTTTCCTTAAACGAGATAAGCACAGTTGTACGATTTTGAATTGTTTGAAGTTATAGATTTTATATGTCTTTGATTTAATTAATTTTTTATTTATTTAAACGTTGTATAAAATTTGATCTCGATCAATTATTTATTTATTGCTCTATTTTATTATTGGAGACAATAATTACCAACATTTTCCATAGTTATGATTACTCGCACTACTCGGCACAGAAATATGCATTTCCAGGCAGTATCACTATCAGCGATGACTTGCCGGGTGAGTTCAATGTCCATGTAAAGACTGACTTCTATCGTCAGTTAGTCTTCCCACTAGCCGTCAATGAAACATGGAATCTACAGGTCAGTAAATTTCTGGGTCCGCTTGGGAAAAGACATACATAGCAGAGGAAACAACCTACTGCCTTCGTGCCATGGTCCGGGAAGAGACATGGAATCTCTGTCCTGTTTTAACCACTCAGAATGATTCCTCAGCGTCTTCGACTCTATATAGATCGCCAATTATTGATCTCCGCACAAAAAACTCTTCGTTGCATTCTACAAAATATCCGTAGTCTCTTCCTTTCTCTTACCATGTCTCGGTCCAATTCAGAACCAAAGCCTCAACCATCTGCTTCCGACACTCCAACATTTGATCCAACACAAGCCTCCGTGCCAATATCTTATCCAATCAAAACCCTCCATGACCTGGAGTCCCGTTCCTATTTTGACTCCTTTCACTACCCTTTTAACAAAGCTTCGGTTCCTATTCAAAGTGGTTCTTCTTCACTGCCCAACAGGCGTAGACTACTCGCGTGCCATGATATGGCTGGGGGTTATAGCGATGATAAGTGGGTTCAGGGAGGCACTAATCCTGACGCATATGCCATATGGCACTGGTATTTGATCGATGTGTTTGTGTACTTCTCTCACAGTCTAGTTACGCTTCCTCCTCCTTGTTGGATAAATGCAGGTCATCGTCATGGCGTTAAGGTACTTGCTCGTATGAATGACTATGGATTTGCCGTTTAACATGGTTGACGAAGAATTGTTGGTGCTGCCACTATTTCAATCTCTATTTTTTTTTTTTTTAATAATAATGCTTTAAATGGGTTCTCTAGGAGAAGCAATTGTCAAAGCACATATTTATTACGCTTCATTAAAAACCAATTATTATGGTCAATCATATGCTTCTACAATTGATTTAGTTTAATTGATTTTGAGATTATGTGGTAAACCTAAACGCCTTTTCTGAATGTTATTTGGGTTAGTTGATCAGGCGTTATGGCATTTGAATGAATTTTTTTGTCACTGTTAATATTTCTAATATTAGTTATTGCTCATGCTTTGATCACAATACGCAGATGATGTCATTCCATGGCTCATATTATAACTAGTTTCAAATTGAATAACTGAAGGAGCTTTTACTTGAATTTTCTTGGTTGTACCTTTATTATCTTAAGGTGCTGGGAACTTTCATCACAGAATGGGACGAGGGAAGGGCTATCAGTGATGCAATGCTTTCAACAAAGGAGTCCGCACAAATGTATGCAGAGCGTTTGGCAGAGCTTGCATCTGCTTTGGGCTTTGATGGGTGGCTGGTAAAAAAATCATCATTTTTGCCCTTAGCAGGGTTTAAACGCATGTCTATTTGAATTTTAACTCTGTAAAATGAGATTTCCATTTATAGTCGTGATATAAATTTTGATACAAGGAGTGAACTCTTGACCTGAACTAGCAGTACAGCAGATGCTCCACATGCAGTGATAGCGACTAATTTATTAAACCAGAAGAATGTTATAAGTTAGGGGTCCATGAAATTGGGCTCTCGAGTTGAAGTTTCATGAAGAATTTGTTTTATCTAAGTACTGTCCAACATACATGTGCTTAGAAATTTACAGACATTCTCGATGACATTGGAATAATGAAGGAAATCATATTAAGAGTACCATGTATAATTATTCAGAGAAAAAGATATGTAATTATTCTTCTACTAGTTTGCAGCATGGCCCGTCAAGAGTAAAACTAATAAAGTTAAGACTTTAGGTCTCAGAAAAAATATATTTTACTATTTATTTTAATAATATTTTTTAAAAAGGACTCACTTTTAAAATTTGTTTTAAGCTTTCATAAATTTTGAGAAGTATTGGGCCAGTAGTGTTTTGTAGCATTGCATTTGTTGTATTCTTGTGGTCTTCTCAGTGACTGAAACAACGGCTTTTAATTGTAGATAAATATGGAGGTAGAATTGGACCAGGGGAAAATTCCTAATTTGAAGGAGTTTGTCAACCATTTAACATTGGCAATGCATTCTTCAGTGCCTGGATCATTAGTAATATGGTCAGTATCGGAAGATAAAAATACAATATTCTTGAAATATTTTATTTCAGTGGATGTTGTGAAACTTGATTTTGATGTCTTTTCATGCTCATGCAGGTATGACAGTGTTACAATCGATGGTACATTACAGTGGCAAAATAAATTAGATGAATATAATAAGCCTTTCTTTGATGTATGTGATGGAATTTTTGTAAACTATACATGGAAGGTACTGCTTCTGTTCCCCTGGTACGTTCCACAATACTTCTGTTGATCAATGACCATTTTCCTTAATCAATTTTATTTCATACCATCTAGGAAAACTATCCAAGGCTCTCAGCTGATGTTGCTGGTGATAGAAAGTTTGATGTGTACATGGGAATTGATGTATTTGGAAGGAACACATACGGTGGTGGACAGTGGAATGTATGTGGTTTGCAATATGAATAAATATATTTTATATAGCAGCATACTATATGTCTACCATTTCAACATCTAACTCGAGTCAATAATATTCTGTGTGGAGCGTCCAGGAACTGAATTTTATCCATTGCACCTGTATAACTCTTAGTTCGTGTTATTGTATGACTTTGATTAATATACATCATAGACTAATGGCATGTTTTACTTCAGTTTTAGCTTGTACCTTGTGCATGGTATTCTTCAAAGTGTTTCACTTCTGTCTGCCAGTATACTTCACTAAAAAAAAATTGATTTGTATAAGAAACTATTCTTCATTTGACTACTAGGCTATGAAATGCATCTTGTGTACTCTGCATCCGAGTTACTTCTACTCAAATATGGTCTTGCTGAGCAGTCTAGACATTTCAATCATCAAAGTACATTGATTTCATTTTAGTATGTTATGGACTCTATCATGGATGTTTCTTCTGATATTATAGGCTTATAATTGCCTTTAGAAAAGTTTCTTATTCATGTAGTATCCCTTCCTTAGTGAAGCACCATCTTTTTATCCACTAAAAGTTATTAGTTACTTGTGCTCATAGATTTGCACCTATTTAACAGTATTTCTTTATAGTGAATGCCTGAACATCCATTAGCAAATATCTACCATTATTATTCAGGAGTATTTTATATTGCCCTTTGTCTGAAATTACAGATTTTCTTCTTCAAGACTCTTGATGCATGTAATTAGATGCCATTTTTCCAGACAGAGAACTTAATCCCCTCTGTCCCAGAGCAACTTTTTAAAAATATTTTTATGGTAGCCCTTGCTGTTGTAGTAGATGATTGGTAATGCAAATAGAATATTTCAGTGTTATTTCTAGTTCTTTCTTGACTCTAGGCTACGTATGTATCAGACAAATGTTGCTCTTGATGTACTAAGGAAGGATGATGTCTCTGCTGCAATTTTTGCTCCTGGATGGGTCTATGAGAGTAAGCAAGCACCAGATTTTGAGACTGCTCAGAATCGGTAATGTGGCTATCTATTTTGCAATACCCTAAAATTCATTGTAAATTTGCCTTTCAATAAGTTAATATAATATCCAAATTTAGTAAAGTGGATACTTATCAATATATATAATGAATAACTAATGAAGTCCCAGAAGAGGCCAATATTATACATAGAAAAGGAAAAGGAAATTTGATACCACTTAAAGGCTCATATATACAATCAATCTATATAGTTAATAGTTAAAAATAACTAAAAGACCCACCTAGATTCCTTTTAAAGAAAATTTGATGAATTTAAGTGTAATTGGTCTAAATGCTATTCTTCAATATCAAATATTATTTTGATGGCATGTTTAAATACGGACAACTAAAACCCGGATCATTTGGCTTGTGTTATTTGTGGTTCTATATTGTATCTGGATGACTCCCAATGGTTCAAAATGGTTACTTGCTAAAACAAAACACATGACGAGTCTCTTATCATATGAATTTTGAAACTTTCTCGGCTTCTCCTGATTACATTTCTTTGTGATGAACAAAAACAAATATGGTGGTGTAAAGATGCACTGCATATATGGGGAATTCATGCTTTATTCCACTATCAGTTCTTGTCTTATGTAATGTCCACAAATGTTTTTAGTTTAGTTTCTTCAAAATTAAAAGTTCTTTGATCCTCTGAAATTCCAATATAGTATTGGTATTCATATCTTGGTTATAAATTGTACCATTATGTGAGGAAACTAATCATTCTATGTTCACTGTCCTTATCTGATCTTGAATGGGTTTCCTGTTTATTTATCCCATTATCTTGGTGCACTGGGAAAGTCAACAATTTTTTTCACAAAAGACAACTATTATGGTATTTTTTTCTAAGTGGAAAGATTAAGAGACTTAATTATCATTATATTCTCAATATCACATTGCCATGAAATTTTTTAAAATTTTCTTGAATTTTTATATGGTTTATGGCAGTGCAAACTAACTATAAGGTCATTGTAGTTTTCTATTGATGATGGAGATCACATTTTGAATGCCTTGCTCAAACGAGAGCTTGCTGATTTGCAATACATTTGTTGTTGCAGCTGGTGGGGTCTTGTGGAGAAATCATGGGGCATACTGCGAAATTATTTTGGAGCACTACCATTCTACACAAATTTTGATCAGGTTAACAACTGTAATTCTTGTCCCCTTTGGTTTTTTTTATAGGTATCCTCTATCTCTACCAATTTAGAAGAAATAAACAGAACATAGGAAGAGAAGATCAGAATGTACCTCAGAGTCAAAAGTCCCAGGTGCACGTAGTTTCTTAGCTCCAGAATGCAGAAAATGCAGAAAACGTAGATACAGAATGCAGAGAAACATAAAGATAGGTTCTGGCACACGCTGAGACTGCCTGATGCCTCCCAATCCTCACTCAGGCCTTTCTTGCCTTCCCCCAATCTCTCTCCTCCCTTTTATCCACCTTTCCAACAGAATTCCCAGCCATAACCGTTTTATTTTGTTGACCATTCTCCCTTGGACACCTGTCTATTTCAGACTTTCTACAGGTTTCCAATTTATTTATTTCCCATGCAGTAATATTCTTCCGGTTTCTCCTCTGATAGACTCTCTTTATAAGGGGTCTAACATTTTTCTTCTTATTTCTACTCTAGAGATTTCCTTTGCGTGGGGCGTTTGGGAGTTTCTGGTATGAATAAAACTCTGAAAAGTACCTTAAATACTTTGTCCATCCTTCATTGGATATGATTTCATTTTTGTATTGAATTTTGGTAGAAGTGATTTCTGAGGCAGATCCCTTCCAATTTTTTGACATAACTAGAATGAAAATTAATGCCTTCTAATGTTTGTCATGTGTGTGTGTGTGTGTGTGTGTTTATTATATTTAATTTGCTGCCTCCAAATAATTCTCTTCGGTGTCCTCACTGGTTTCTTAAATTCTGCCATTAGTTGGTCATAAGACTGAAGTTATGGTATATGTTTAGCTTAAACATTGCATCTGGTCAAGACATTCTTTTCTACTAGAGTTCACTAAATACGATCCTTGAGATGCTTAATGTTCTTTTTAAGGTTGATGTTACTATGTTGGTCAGTTAACCTTAAGGGCGAGGAAGAACACTCTAGATCAGATTCTTTTGCATATCTATCTTTCAAATGTTGGCATTCTTTGTTACTTTTAGGGACGTGGTTATCATATTTCAATTGATGGAGACAAAGTCTCAGATGCTACTTGGTGCAACATTTCCTGCCAAGGCCTACAGGTTTGGCTCAATTATGTACCATATCAATTATTAGATACATAAATGCACCATTCATTGAATTCTAGTTTGTCATTTCTGAGATTCAGTAACATCACTTTAATAAAACTAATCTAGAAAACAAGTTCAATTTTGTGATCATTTGACGAACACTCCAAGATTTATTTCATATCTTCATGCCCATCATTGATATTTGTTTTCTTTTTCAATGGATGATTTACTGACAAACTTGTTTCATTTAACTATACAATGCACCAGAGCCATGTCTCTTGGTCTGTAATGCCGTCATTGATATTAGTGATACTGGTTTAAGAGTTTATTTATATTCTAACACACATATTTGTGTGCAGCCGTTCCTTGAATATGCTGATCCTTCTCCAAATTCTTCTATTCAAGTCCTTGTCGAGTAAGCACTAGTCCGATTTTTTCAAACTTTTATCAACTGAGAAATGTGACATAATGTATATATCTGATAGTTCATATGAGTAAAGTCAATGTCCTTAAACAGAAAACAAAAGTTAGTAACTCAAATGTTTAGATTATGTGAAGAGCTTTAGCATGGTAATCCTTATTGAATTAAAAAGTGTTGCCTTTATTGAGTGAGCGTCTCCCTAGGGGTTCTTGAGCTTAACATCCCTACCATAGTGCTTATAATAAGGGCAGCCCCTCATACCTAATGTGACTCTTGGAAAATATAAGGAAATAAAGTTGCACTTTTACTAACAGTTCAAGCTTTTGGTGCAGTGGTAGGCACTTGATCTTTCACAAAGGCCTATTTTTGTCACCTCAGACTAGAAAATGATTTATTTTACATCTTGGCTCTTGCTTTAATTATGGGGTATCCTCTAGAACATCCTTATTAGCAAAATTTGGAGTTTGATTGCTGACTTAATAGTGTGCTAAATCTTCTCATATTATCGTGCACTTTTTTTTTTTTGGGTAATATCAGGACTTTATCCATCCTTTTCCGTTTGTCCATCTTAATTTTGAATATCACGTCAAAAGTAGTTCCATATATATATATCAAGAATTTGCTTTCTTGCTTGTAAACTGCAGCTTTAAGGAAGCATCATATAGTGGAGGGGGGAACATTACATTCAAAGGATCTCTTGAAGGGCAAACTATATTCGAGAAGAAAATTTTTCAAGGGGAGCTTCCTTTGGGAGAGTTGCCTATCCAGTTGATATATTCTGTAAGCTCTCTCCTCGTTATCAAAATTGCTGGAAAAGTTTTGCATCTCTTTATCATCACTAAGCTCAAATCATGATAGGGAGATTACATACCATCATACCCATTTAGCCTGGAATAGCTAACAAAGAAGCACACTAAGTCAAACCTTAAAGAAAATAAGTTTGCGCCTTTCCTAGAGAAACTGAATCTGGTCATATCAGCAGTACGTTATGCATTGAGGGAAAGGGGAAATGGGGTATTTTAGCTTTAGCCTAATGGTACAATGCACATTCAGACAAGTTTTCTTCTTTTGTTGAATATATAGTTCACTCATCGAGCCTGAAACAAATGCAGGTGAAATCTGATAGCAATTCCTCATTCGGACTAGCGCTTGAGTTCACTTCCACCATGAATAAAAGAACTTCAATACTTCTTAAATCCCCGGGAATTAATAGTTTTTTGAGCAAGTTCAGCGAAGTAGTCATGACACATGAACTTAAGGGATTTTCCCCTGAATGGGTTATACATGAAGGTTCCATTGCAATGAATGGAGCCATATTGACAGGAATCCAAGCAGTGTGCTATAGGTCAGATCCTCCATCCAATGAACTGAGACTGAAATCCAGATCATATGGCCCTGCTAGCACAATGGCTTCTCCAACGGATTATTTTGCGAGTCTTGGTCATATTGCAATCAGGACTTCTGATTATAAGCCAGATTTCCCCGTGTCTACTTCCTGGGTTGTTGATGGTAAATATATCAAATGGGCGTCAGGTCCTCAGGGTTCAAAGACCCTTAGTCTTAAAATTTCTTGGAATCTGAAAGATGGGGAGAACTATGTTTTTCCTAACTACAAAGTGTACGTGGAGAAACTATCAAACCAAGCAGATGGTAATCCAAGTGCAATTCTGGAACCCATGCCGGAGTACCTTGGAGTAGCGCAAGTGAACTGTTTCTATGTTTCTGACCTTAAAATACCTTCCGGTACTTATGGTATAAAGATCATTATACAAGTTTGCAGTGCTGATGGGACAAATCAGAAACTTGATGACTCTCCATATTATGAACTGGAGGTGGAAAATCATTAAATGATCGTTTTTAATGTAACGTTATTTCTCCTTCATAGGAGGGATCTATTGTAATTTTGGATGTGGTATCCACATATTATATCTATGCTGCAGGAAGGAATAAAACTTTATTTTAACAGGGTATACCAAATAATTTACTGCTTTCTTAAGTTCATGCTTTATTTACAAGTAACAAAACTGAATGATTTCTTGAGTCATTTGGATCATTCAATGGAACTGGCAAGCGAGGTGTTTTTGTTTTTTTTTCCTTTATGCAGATTAGTCATGAGGCACAGTGCAGATTTTAAGCTTAAACATGGTGTGTCCTAAAACTTTGTCTGGTATGAGATGCTAATGCTACAAGTCTAAAGTCAAGGGGGTGAATTAACTATAGTTATTCTGAAAGAGATGCAAACACTAACTGTAAGGAGGTTCAATGCTCCAAGCTGCTCTATTTAAATTAAATCGTCTGAATCCACAGCATAATGGCTTTGTTCGTATCTACATTGTAGTGTGCTAAAACTAGGAAAGATATTTTCATAGCTTCAACAATAGTGTAGATTTTCTCCACAATAGGCTTATAAAATCCTACTTTGACTTTGGAAGCGAAGAAGAAAGAAGAAAGACGAAGAGAAGCGAAAAGGGGTGGGTTAGTGGCATCTGAATTCCAAAACAAAATAATATTTTGGAAGTATTATCCTCGAGCCCTCAAAAGAGAAATGGGGTTCCCACTATCATTTTCTTTGTCTCCACAATGAGGCAGAACTTGAGATTGAAGGATAACAGGGATATGCTTTTGTCTTGTTATATATTTTAACTAATTATTTATTTTCTGTAGAATGGGTGTTGTATAATTCAGTATCTTTTGACTCTTTCTAACTCACCAAAGTTGGATGTATTAGACCTGAGATTGAGTGAAGTAAGAGCTGCAATTTGCGTTTGTCTCATATGCAGCCTTTGTCTCCTGTAGTTTCGTTCCCTTGAAATTGCAGTACACTACAGAACCATCTAGCAATCTCCGATTCATGCAGGAGCGACAGAATCAAGATTTGAAAGTGGCAGCTGATTTTCACTGTTACTGTGCAAGAACTTGCTCAATCATTGAACCACCATATGTACCCTCACCAGATAGTCATTGACTTAGATTTCCCCTTCTCTTCTCTTATTCTTTCTTTTCTTTTCTTTTAAATTATTTTTCCTCTTTTCACCCATTAAGAAACTTTCGGGAGTTTCCACTTTTCAATTGTGAACGGTGCCCATGATTTATGATATAATTACCATTATAACTAAAACAAATGATTTCCCACTGCGCAAGGTATAAAGAACATAAGGAAAATATATATTTAATTTAAATGGGTTCAATTAAAATTTAGGTGGATTTCATTAAATTTTTTGAATGTTATGAATTCTAGTTTTGTTACCTCCGTAAAAAAATCCTTAATTTCGTCAAGTTGGCTTTGACATCTTCTAATGATAGTATGAAAAAAAAAAAAAAGGTAACGTGCAAAGCGTTATTCTATGAATTTGCCTCAAAAGGTACGGAAATGTTAAACAAGGTAAGATATTATAAGAAACAAATGAAGCCGACAGACATCTTTAGTAATCAACTTCGGATTAAAAAAAAACCACCCCATTAGCGTTAACAACCTTGGTTTTTTTTTTTTTTTGGGACAGCAGCCTTGCTTTCGAAATTACTCAAACCGCCGTTTGCCTTTTGAGAAAACTTGTAATCAAAGTGTCTTTTCCTTTTGGACAGAAAACCAAAGATAATGAATAGTAAGAGTGAATTGCCTTTTTCCACAAAATTTATGGTACATTTCCAACTTGACTTAACAAGATTGTACTGTCTCATAGACTTCTAAATAAGGGGTCCATTCTTGTGGTTTGAGAAGCATGTGCAAAAAGTTTGCCCAGTGTAGCCGACGTTCATATACAGTACATATAGGTTTTACTTTCACATATTCACACCAAACCAACAGTAAATAGACGACTTATCCTACTCCCTCAAATGAATATATATATACATATATTACTAACAATTTATTTAAAAATTAAGATAATTGAGGATGGTTTTCAATCGAAAAGTTAAAAAAAAAAAAAACAATATAGTATCGAAAGGAAAAGAATGAGAAGCTGCCAAATTCGACTCGCTACTGGCTACTGGCTAGCTTATAGCTAGTCTATTTTTATGCGAAGACCAATTGGCTCAGTTGTTTTACTCTCAAGCATGCATCTACCAGACTACCATTAGTTTATAATGGTAGAATTGGATGAATATGCAGCCACATAAAGACAAAGAGAACGAGCAAACACAAGGAGGATTTGGTAGGGATGAAGGCAGATATTTAAGCTTTCAAATTTGACTTGGAAAATGCTTCCATATTAAACAAAAGCTGGTGCGGAATCTTTATTTAAGTTTAATTCTCCAAAAAAAAAAAAAAGAGCAGTCGGTCGTTGCCTTTGTTTTGTGTTTTTTTTTTTTTTCTCTTTAGCATTTAAAATATTGGTTTGATGTCGACATATAATTGTTTGGAGAGATGGATTTAGAAAAATCGTAATCTTAAAATAAATAATGTTTCATATTATATTGTGTACATCCCATCCCATCCCATAAACTGATCAGCACTTTCTTGCACAGCCTCCCACGTGAATCAGCTAGAAGAAATTGCAGTTGCTGCTGTATATTTGATTAATCTTAAAGTTTCCTACTGAGATTAGAAGATTGTAGTATGTAAGGTAATTGACAGCGGAGACATGAAAGTGAAAGCGATCAAAAAGGATAGACAATGTGAGAACTTTTCCAAAAGCATAAAAGTAACATGGGATATGTAGAAGAGAAGAGACACAGGAAAACTTTGTGAAGAATGAAGACAAAAAAAAAAAAAAAATAGAATATCATAAGAAGAGCCAAATTAATGCGAATGGTTAATTAATTTCCATCTGATAAGAATTTGAGATGATTGCCCAACTATATTTCGTGTTTGTTCTGCAGAATATATAGGATTATACTTATCCGCCAAGAATTTGAATAAGTTAGAGATAATTAAGTATCTTTTAAATAATATTTTTGTGAGTATGTTTGACAAATTAAATAAGGTAACTTATAGTTTATTTGACTAACTTATAAGCTTATTTAACTAAATTAAAGATATTTAGTAAATAAATTTATTTAAATAGTTTATAATTTTTTATCATACGCTACTTCAAATAGCGTATAATTTTTAGATGATAATTTTTATAATTTTTTTATTTTTTTATCTTTATTAGTTTATTCAAATTCTAACATTATCCTATTTATAATATGATATTATTTTTACTATATTCGAATAATATTTAAATTATATATCCCATGATGAATTTTTAAATATTGTTAATAGTGACATAAATAATAAAAATTTAAAGATATCTATTGAGATGAAAGAGATTCGTAATAATATTGCTAATTTATTGAGAGAATTTAGATGATATATTTATTTTATATTTTTTGAAATTATATAATACAATATAATTACTAATAAAAAATAAAATTTTTTATATAAATATATTTTTTTATATTATTTTATATTTATCAGTTAATTCAATAGTTAATTTTATTAAACACTTTTAATTCAATAAATTAACTTAACAGGTTTCAGTTTTTAAAAGTTAATTTTTTAATTTTTAATTAATTTTTAAATTTTAAATTAACTTATCAACTATTTTTATCAAACATAGTCTGTATCATTCGTGTATCCTTTGCCTAATTTCCAAGCAAAAGCGTCATGCAAAATTATTTTTAGTGCTTCTCTCTTTAATAATCAATATTACTTCGTCCATTTTTAGCTATAAATATGGGATCTTAGAATTACGAAAGAATGTTTATATTACAGTCAAATGTATTTTTAAATGATACAAATAATTTATAAATTAATTTAAAATTTAAAATTTAACTAAAAATTTATAAATTATAAATTATTTAAAATAACGTATAATTTATAAATTTTAAATTAATTTAAATTATTTAATAAATTTATTTATTAAATATTTTTAATTTAATTCAAAAAATAAATTTATTTAATTTATCAAACAGAATCTTAATTGTATCATATTTTTATTTTTCGTTACTTTTAAAATATATTTCTTATCATAATTTTTCAGGAACTTGAAATTTTCTTTGTACAGTGCTCTGCAAGTTGATCAAGCGGAGCACGCCAAATTTAATTATTCTCTTAAATAGATCCTGCTTATTCGATCTTCACATAATTCTTACTCTCTTTTTTTTTTCTTTCTAATGTAAATAAATACTTTCCCATAAACATTAAATTTTACATACATATTTGGTCCGTCGAATATTTTGTTGGCAGGTATTTATTTTTAAAATGGTAACTGGGAAGCCTTGGCTTTTTGTATTGGTTAGAGAATTCAGATTTTGAAGGTGAGTTCCCTAATATAGCCGGAACCTGCAAGTGGGATATCACATAATGACTTAACTCTTACCCACACGTTTTTAGCAAACTTCACTGGCAACATTAATTAAAAGTCAATGCAATGAATGATTGAAAATGTCGTGAAGGGTTGCATATAATTACTGATTATGCAGTGCACCGTGACCGGATATTTTCGTTCGTACGTAATTATTTAAATTAAAATATGTTTTTTTTAAAATAATAATATTTAAAATATGTTTGACAAATTAAATAATTTGACTAACTTATAAATTTGTTTGATCAAAATAGAGATATTTGATAAACAAACTTATTTAAATAACTTATAACTTTTTATCATACGCTATTTAAAATAGCGTATAGTTTTTAATTGATAACTTTTATAATTTTATTTATTTTTTATTTTTATTATTTTATTCAAATTTTAACGTTATCTTATTTATAAGATAACATTATTTTTACTATACTCGAACAACATTTAAATTACATATCACATGGTGAATTTTTAGATATTATTGATAGTGACACAATGAATAAAAATTTAAAAATATCTATTGAGATAAAAAAAATTCGCAATAATATTATTAATTTATTGTGTAATTCTAAATGATATATTTATTTTGTATTTTTTGATATTATATAATGAAATGTAATTATTAACAAAAAATGATAAGTTTTATATAAGTATATTTTTTTATGTCATTTTACATTTATTACTTAATTCAATAGTTAATTTTATCAAATACTTTTAATTCAATAAATTAGTTTAACAGTTTTCAGTTAACAACTTTCAATTAAAAATTAATATTTCAACTTTCAGTTAACTTTTCAACTTTCAGCTAACTTATCAGCTATTTTTATCAAATATAACCTTAGTGTGATAGAATCTTTTTTGTCTATGGATAATTTATTAGAACATTTTTATTAACATAGTACTCTATTTTTTAAATATTTTTGTATTATTAAATATTAAAAAATAATTTAATTTATTATTGATGAATAATTTTTTATTTATCAATAATATTTAAATTATTACATGTAATAAAAATAATATTTTTTAAAATTATTTATATTATATATTATAATTTAAATATTATTAATAAATAAAAAATTATATACTGATAATAAACTTAATATTAACTCATCATTATAATTTGCATTTAGATTCATTTAACAGTTGCCCAACATTCTATAGTACTGTTTGCATACCTCAACTCAAAAGTACCGTTGAAAATAAACAAAAATATGCAAGTACTTGCCTTTTTTACCAAGTTTATGAGGAGGGGAAAATATAGATATACATCAATCAGGTACTAAAAAAGATAACCTGTTTTGAGTTTACTCAAGCCATATCAAAGTCTAAGCAATCACGGAGTCATGAAGCAAGCTTTCTGCTTTTGTTTGTTATGTAAACAAGGCAGCTTCTTGTGTTATGTTTCTCTTTTGTTCAATTCTTTCGCTAATAGAATTTTTCTCTTCATTTCTCTTACTAGGCCTAAGTAGTTGGGTTAGCTAGCAAGGCGAAGAAAGTTAGCATCATGAGATGAACATTTTATAATTATCAGATTCTTTGCCATTTCTTTTTTTTAAAAAAGAAAAAGAAAAAGAAAAAGAAACCACCGACCCATGCCTTCGTGCATTAATTTACGAGAACCTTAATTATTAGTTTAACAGGTTTCTGATTCAGAACACTCTAAATTACTTCAGTAGTACTTAATCACATGCTAGAGTTGACCCTATAACTCTCTTCCTCTGCTCGTAAGTTGTAAAATAAACAAAAAGTGTGGAAAAGAATTTGTGAGAAGCATCTATCAATAATGGCTACGAAACCCAAAGCATGCGAGAAGTTTTATTCAAGAAACCATGTCGTGTCCAAAGATGGTCTCTCTCTTGAGAGACTCGTGAATTACATTGCTGGAAGAGGCGAAATTGAGGTACTGAGGGAGATCATTTTGGATATAGTAAGATTTCTGATCTGGGTCAATTTCGGGGTTTGGCATCACTGGCTCCTGTTGCATCTGGATGCAGAGTATCTCTGCTTGAGCTACTGCAAGCTGCATTTGAAGCTCAGAAACCTGGTTTTGCAGGTACGATATGGCTCCAACACAACCATAAACCGGGTCCCGAGCTCTCGCATTTGCTTCGTAAACTAGGCTGCTCACTGCATCTGCTCTTTGCTGAACCGGAAGTTCCTGAATCATTGTATAAGAACCATTTAAACACGAAAAGAATTCAGAACCAAAACGATCCTTAAAAGACCACTAAACCAAAGGTTCCCTTTTTCCTTTTTTCCTTACATTAGGAAGAATTATTGGTTCTGAACATAATCCATGAACCTAATAAGCAAGGAGACAAATACCGTAACGTTGGACACTTTCTTTTTTTCTTTTTTTCCCTTTCTTCACCAAACGAAGGCAAACAAAACAGAGCAGGGAAAGAGTATGAGATACCTGCAACATTTTGCTAACGTTGCTAGCGCCGAAGACCTTGTGAACTATGGCAAACTTTTGGGGGTCATCAGAAGGGAAATAAGGAGCGAATATGCAATCTCTGGCGCATCGGCGTCGCAGCAGCTTGCACGAAGCGCATGGCGAATTCCCACCCATTAGTTTGGATTTGAAACCAGAGAAATTAAAGTGAGAAACTGGTATGGGTTTAACAGGAAAAACAGAGCAACAGAGTTGGACAAAATGAGGGTAGGAGTGTGTGCATTTATAATGGCCTACACCGTGTGGTATCACTATCAACCACACTCAACAGCCAAAGATATTTTATTAATGTGTGATTAAAATAAATTAATGGCTTGGTTTAATTGTTAATTTTTGGTTCACATTGGTTTGTTTGAGTTGTAGAATTGGAAAAAAGTAGTGGCCCATATTTGACACAAGGCCTAGCTAGCTCTTATAGATTAAATCAGCGGGCACCTTGGGGCACGTTCTCAATAGTAACCGGTCCTTGGTTTTTCTTATTACAAGTCCTGAATCACAATATCACGTACAAATCCAATTAGGGTTTCTTTGAAATCAAGGGTTGAAGTGGTCAGATTGTTGAGTATATATATATAATTTCGCTTTGTTTCTCAGAGCATCTTCAATGAGATTTTTACTGTCATTGTGAGTTGTTTACGTTGGAATCACCATCAAAATGACATCAAAAGAAAAAAAAAACTTAAATACCGTATGGTGTTTAAATAAAAATATAATTTTTTATTATATATTTTTAATTATTATGATTAAAATATTATTTAAAATAAATTTATATTATTTTAAAAATTTTATTTATGTATTTATTATTTTAAAGTTTATATTAAAAATTTTATGTTACTTAAAAATTTATACTAAAATATTGTTATTAAAAATATTATTTAAATTTTTTTTATGTATTTATTGTTTTAAAATTAAAATACAAATTAATTATATTTTAAGTTAAAATATAAATAAATATGAATATTATGAGATTCATTTAATAAATTTTGTAGAGTTGTATTATTAGAATGAAGAGTTGTTTAATTAAAATAAAAAAATGATGATATGATAACGTGAAACCTACTTAGACAACTTTGTAGAGTATCATTATTGGTAATGCTCTTAGTTTGTTTTGTATCATACAATTTTTGAACTCTATTTCCATTCGCTTGCTCTCTGACTTGGCTTGATGCTATATTTAACGGTGATTTTCATTAAGTTAAAAGAAAAACTTTTATAGAAATCCAGTTATAAATATAAAATTATACGTTGATAAATAAAATTCTCAAGTAATTTATTTATATACGTGAGAAGGAGAATAGTAAAAAATAGATGATAATAGAATTGATATTTGATCTACTGTCGATAGATAATTTTTTGTCTATCAATAATATTCAGATTATGATATGTGATAAAAATAATATTTTTTTAAAATTATTTTTGATAAAAATTTATCTACAAATAATAAATTAAATCATTTTTTATGAGAATATAATATTATTGGGATAAAGTTAAATTTCAATGAGTTAGTTGCAGATAGTGATAGAGGAAATTAATGAAGAAGCACAAATAACTAGAAGAGGAAAACAAGATTATGAGTAAGCTCGTATAGGGGCCCATAGGGAGAGAAAGGGGCAATAAAAACAAGGGTTATGGTTGACGCGGCCGAAGGGTGGTGAAATGCGAATCTGCGCGATAGATAGTTTGTTGGCAGTATCCAAGAAGAGTACTTGAAATGGCTTCCACCTTGTTTGACTCTTTGCATATATACAAGACTACTCCTTACTCCTTAATCTCACTAATAATTAAAGCTTTAGGGTTGTATGCGCAGACCAAGTCGCTATACTAAGAGAGCAGGCTCGTCTCAACGTGAATGTTTGTTAGACATACAAACATTCACGTGAATGCACACATTGTCACTAATATTAATATTAAAGACGTGTATTGTTTGACTCAATTCATTGATTAGTTCAACCAAAAAAATGAGGCTTTTAGTTTATATATATAAAGATGCTCTAAAACTAAGTGTAATATTATATAACCAAACCCTTCATAACTTTGCTATGAGTTATAAATAAGTACTTCATAAAACTACCCAATTAATAAGCTTTTTAATGGATTATTATTTCAAATTTCAAGCATGCATGGTACAATAATAAGCATTGTTTCTTTCCTAGAAACTGGCAGATAGTATATAGGAAACCATGCAAAAAAATTAATAAATAAATAAATAAGCACCCTCCATCCCCCTTCTAATTCAGCGTTGGCATCTTCTCCAGTTATATTGCCAAATGCTTTCTCCGATCACCTTCTCATCTGTGGGCAACAATTTGAATAAGTTATATTATATTAAATCCTCCATATCAAGAAGACCTAACCCAAAATTACACTACAGATATATGAGCGATTCATTATATACTTCTACAAAGTTGAATGGAGACATGTCTCGTAATTAACCCTGCTTCTATATCAACTTATCAATTCAGATTCAGATTATACATTATCCTCTCTGTTACGGTAACACCCAGTCCAGCACCAACTTCATTAAACTTGGTAATTTAGCATACACTGGATGAAACCATATTCTAATTAAGTGAATAGAGATGGAAACGTTCTTCTTCACTTGTTGGCTCCTTAATTGGGTACGTGGAAAGTGCTACAACTCTTGTCACTGGATTTATTTATATTATTAAACTTCAATTTCTTTCTACATAACAACCCCACATTCATTGCAGAAAAAATGACCCATAAAAGCAAATCAAGTTGGCTACGGAACGAAGATTCCTGGCTCGATGCCATATCAAGCTATATTTATATGTTACCAACTAGAGTCAGTATATTGTAGAATAATTAATTAGTAAATTGACAAGTAAAAAAGAAAAAACAGTGCTCAGTTTATGACCTAACCCTAGCTGAAGAAGCGTAGATATATAGCAATAGTGATTGTTGAGAACCAAAGGAAACACCCACCAAGATATTAATGAGATTCCTGACATGCAATTAAGTTGTAGGGATTATTATAAATGAAAGCTCATTTCGATGGAGATTAATTATTGAAACTTGTATGAGTTGTATTGTGGTAGAAACCCTAAGCTTTCCTTGCATTAATTGCCTCACATGCATGATTCAAACCTCCCCTTCTTATTTCGATATAAAACAAGCTCTCCTTTCATGGTATCTGACGTATGGTCTCCTGTGCGTGCATCTTCATTTTCAAATGTTATTCAATTTTCTAATGAGCATAAACTTAACAGACACATAAATATGAAGCTAAACTTTTTAGCCCGCGATCCCATTTTCTTTGGTTAACATTGCAATAAGGATATGCTTTTCTCGAAGAAATAGTGATATTTGCATGCTATTAATTATTTCTGTTCTTCTTCATCCTATTTCACGTTGTTCTTTCAGAGGAAATCTCAGTCCTCTAATATTTATCTCTCTCTCTCTCTCTCTCTCTCTCTATATATATATATATATATATATATATATATATATATATAAGGTCCATTAATTAAAAGGAACAATTAATATGGATCAAATTAATCAAATCCCTCCAATGCGTATTGACCTGCTTAGCCTGTAATTAGATTAGGCTAGAACTTCAATCCTCGGAAGTTGAGAAAGAGACCATGGAAGCTAGCTAGTTGAGGCTGAGAAACTTGTCGTTTGGTTCCTCCGAAGTTACAAATTCTAGAAGACACTAAAATATTGGGGAAGAGACAGACATCTCACCACGTTAGAAGGAAAAACATGAGGCCTCCAACGCTATCATTAAATGAGCATCGTGGCGATGAAGATTCATTTTCGAGACGTAGATTTTTTTCCTTCCGTAAGTATAATTAAATGTATGCTTCCGTAAGTATAATTAAGAGCAACTTTGTGAGTCGGGAGGGAACAAGCCCAAAATAAGAACATTTCAAAAGGAAGCTGCAGCAAATTTTCTGTTTTCTCTCTCTTTACTGAAAATGGCTGTGATACATTACAAGAAATAAAAATTACTACAAAAAAGATAAGAAAACAACCAATTAAATAACTAAGGATATCTACTACGAATAGAAATCATAATTGAGGATATCTAACTGTAACAAAAACTGGACAACTCAGCATAAGCTAATATTTACAATCTGCAAGAAGAGTGACAATGGGAGATAGCAATGGCATTTTCGTCCATGAAAACTGATATTGAGAGAACTTATATTTTGCACTTATTTATCTCAGGTTATTTCAATGATTTGGGCCATACTAACTTTGTGCCGATTCCTTAATTAAAATTCTTGCTATAATTCAAAGGGCCTTAAATAAAACCCAAAGGGCTTGATTCAGCGAAAATCAACTTGATCATCACCTTATTCAATGCATAGGTTTGAATTACACCCTAGCTCCGTTATACTTGAAAGGTTGATATCTTGTTGGTAAAAACATAAAGAAAAAGCTACTAAAAAAAAGGTTAATAGAACAAAAGAAGCACTTTTTGACTTTCGTTGAGAAAACCCTTCAAGAAAAGCTAAAGTTTCAGCTCCTAAAATAAGCTATAGGAACAACTATTTATGTTTGCTTTTCTACTAGAATTTGCTTTTTTAAAAACTTCTATTAATTCTTTGGACGTGATAGATAATTTATGTCTTGTATACTTTTTCTTTTTCTTTTTTTGGTCAAGTGGTTATGTCTTGTATACTACATCACCATATCTTCATTCTTGGCATAAACCAAAAAGTCATTCGACAAGCTAGTAAATGGGCCAAATCAACCCAATTAGGTTCTATCATTTTTTTTTTTCAATTACGAGACATACCATTACCAATCAAACTCCTCCTCAATTCTCTTGAGTCCAACTTGACAAGTTGGCCCAAAAAAAAGCTGAACACAGGGACCAATCTAAGGCCCAGTATCCCTACTATGGGTTTTTTGTTTGAACTTTCAAGAGTATGATCGATAGTCCAAACTCAGGTGCATCCAGGTTCGGTTCCAATAGACTTCCCCGGGATCAAACAAGCTCCTCAACCCGGGTTCTAGCCTAACCCTATTTCCTTTTCTATGTTAAGGCCTCAATAAAATTTTGCTTACGAACTAGCCAAAAAGTTGCAGGACTACGAATTTTTTTTCTTTATTAATTTAAAAATTGGATAATTTTTTATGTATAATAAAATTTTAAACCCAATTTACATATAATCGTAAAGGTGGTGAATATAGATTGGACTTATTGATAGAAATTAAGGTCGTATCTTGGGAAGTGCAATTACTCTGTCAGCATTATTAATTAGTTAATTAATGTACGTTCCCGCCCGATAATGATTTGACCGGCGAGTGACCCTTTGTGCCTAATCTTGTTTTTTTTGGCCTTTAGCTGGAAAATGATAAGCATTTATCCTCGTCAAAGAGCTCAATTTCTGTGACTGTACCCTTCATTTTGCATTGTTATGTTTCTCTTTCCCTCTCAGAAAGCTTTCTTATCATATCAAACTAAAATAAGTATTAATTCCTTTAAAGGGTATTTAAATGGGAGTTAACATATTTAGGGTACAGAGAATTGATGTCCTGCAACTCAATGCTCATAAAGTTTTCTTATTCGGTGACTATTTCGTTCCTATCTTTATTCCCTATCACGAAGATTCTTATGTTTGGTTTGCAATAAAAGACACTAAATAGGGTTTCGTTGTCACTCTTGATTTTTCTAACGAGAGGAATAATAAAAATTACAGTTCTGGAATGCTACATGTAATAAACAAATCCAATAAGAGAATATAGAAGCTATTTAATTTTAAACTATTTTGTAAAAGATAAATATGAGAGTCAACAGAATTGATTAAGTGATAAGAATTAAAATATGATATAAATTTTTGTTGAAATTTGTAATATATTTAAAATTATAATAGAATTAACTCTTTTCATCGTAATTTTTTTTTATAAAAAAAAAGATAACAAGCCTGTGTAACAAAATTATGCTTGGAAACAAACCAATAATTAAAATAATTAGTAATAGTAAATATAAATTTAGATTAAGAAGAGAATATATTGGTAAATTGAAAGAGTCATCCGTCAGAAAAGAGGGCAGAGATTCTGAGCAATTGTTGTCAACTTTTGGTCCTACAAATGGAAAAAAAGGCAAGTAAACAGGAAGGAACACTTTTCTATTATTGTAAATGGACAAAAGTTTCTAGATCTTTCATTCGATAACCAGAACAATCCCCAGCTAGACCACGAGTTCGCCACGCTCCGAACTTTGTCTCTAAATCTTGACCGTCCATGTGTTACGTAATCCAACGCCTAATACTTTCCCAACCTTCCCGTTTAGTCTCTCTCCCCATATTCTTATCCTCACCTATTCACCACACACACGAGCGCCCACGGGAGCACACACACGCACTCCCAAACCCTTTTTCTCCGTTGTTTTTGGTTTCCATTTCCTCTTCGTTCCAGCATCGTTTCTCATCGTCTGCTGCTAAAAGGGATCGCTCTATTTTAATCCAAAATCATGCTTCTCAGAGCTGCTTCGTCTTTGTCTCTCCTGAACACTAATGGAGACCACCTGGCTCCTCTGTTCTCGTCATTTTCCTCGTCTCCTTCCTATTCGATTTCGCCATTGAACTCTTCTGCTTCACTGTCCTCGACCCTTCGCTTCTCTCGTGGGAAAAATGGAACTGGGCTCGTGCTCTGCGCCACTAAGGGCGCGAATAATCGCCCCCTGACCGGTGTCGTCTTTGAACCCTTTGAAGAGGTGAAAAAGGAGCTGAGTCTCGTGCCCAACGTCCCACAAGTTTCTCTTGCTCGCCAGAAGTTTGGGGATGAGAGTGAGGCTGCTATTAACGAGCAGATCAAGTGGGTTTCTGTGTTCTAGTGCTTTTATTTTATATGGTTTTCAATAGTTTCCTTTGTTTTTTTGGGCATGTGCTGAATCTTGCCTTCTTAATTCTATGAATATTCAAGATTTTTTTTTTGCTCGTACTTTGTTGTTTGTAAGTGATTATGCTTAATGATTTGTTGGCATGCCGTTGTGGTGAAAGCTTTCTTTGTTATTTTCTTCATGATATTAACCCAAGATGCATTAACAAAAAATTGGGGCAAGAGTTTGGAAATTCTCGCATATATGTCGGTTTTCCGGCCTGTGTTGTTTGATTGCCTTCAATATTTTATTTACTAGTTCTTATTTATGACTATTGATCTTTTTGCTTTACAGTGTGGAGTACAACGTCTCGTACGTTTACCATGCAATGTTTGCATATTTTGATAGGGACAATGTCGCTCTCAAGGGTCTTGCCAAGTAATTATTTGATTATCTTCAGGACCTCTAGTTCATTTAGATTTGCTTTGTTAAGACCGATTAATGATTATGGTTTACCAGGTTTTTCAAGGAGTCAAGTCAAGAAGAAAGAGGACATGCTGAGAAATTAATGGAATATCAGGTATTTATAAATTGTAATAATTTCAATATGAACGCTTCAATCCTGTCTCCTCCAAAGTGATATTGAACTATTTTTGGCCTGTGTTGCTGTAAATTTCAGAACAAACGGGGTGGAAAAGTGAAGTTGCAGTCTATAGTTATGCCACTTTCTGAATTTGATCATGCGGAAAAGGGGGACGCACTATATGGTTTGTCTCTTTAGCTACTCCTTTTGTTATTGACGACTGATATATTCTTTAATTGCATTATTGTACATATATCTCAGTGAGATTTGGGTTCTTCGCATCCGAGCATTTATATAATTTCTAACAAATTGATGCAGCTTAAAAATTTTAATTTCACGACATTTTCAGTCCATGTAGGAGCATGATACGCGTATAATAAAATGAAGGAGATTCACGGAAATTAGACGTTTCCCTGGTCACATGTATTCCTACTGGCTACTGCTTGTCTTTGATATCATTTCTCTTTCGGTATTAGTACTTGGGCTTGGATAAGATTCTGGCTGGACTGTATTCTTCTTGATATTAGCACGAGTATCTTGGCCTAGAAAAAACAAATGTCCTATAAGGGTATAAATAAGCGAGTCTGATTACATGTTACATTTATATTGTTTAGAATTGTAAATTTTGGTTATCTATGTTCTAGGTACATTACTTTTAATCATGACGTTACATTCAATAAAGAGTTCTGTCACATACATGAATGAATGCATTTGCTCTTTAAAGGTGATGTTTATCCAAGGAAATGTTCTACATTTATTAGCACTTAACATGCATTTTTTTTTTGCAGCAATGGAACTTGCTCTATCATTGGAGAAGCTAACTAATGAGAAGCTCCTAAACTTGCACCGTGTAAGACAAGTTTGCTTCATCTTCAGTCCTAGTTTGGATTAACTGCATGTGCTTTATTTCATTTACCTCATTCATGTATGCATTAAGCATTCTTCGGACTTGATGTATGTTGGTTAACAGGTTGCCTCAAAGAACAATGATGTGCAGTTGGCAGATTTTGTTGAAAGCGAGTTTTTGGGTGAACAGGTATTATAAATTTGTTATTGCAGTTCAGATGTTGTTCTTTGTAACCTAGTGTGAAAGAGACTGTAAAAAGTTGTGTTATGCACTGCAACAGACTTGACAGATGTTGCATGGTTTTGATTTCTGCATTTGAAATGTTTCTTTCGTAGGTGGAAGCCATTAAAAGAATATCCGAGTATGTTGCTCAGCTCAGAAGAGTGGGCAAGGGGCATGGTAAGAATCCCTGAAACTGACTTATTCCTTTATACCTCGAACTGGTCTAGTTTGTGTGTTTAACTTCATCTTCTTTATTATTATTTGAATTTTGTTCCCTAATCCCGTTTTCTTTGTGGGGAATTTCAGGTGTTTGGCACTTTGATCAGGTGCTGCTTCATGAGGAGGAAGCTGCAGTTGCTGCTTGATAAATAATGTTTTTTTTGGTCCTCTAGCATGTATGTAGGTGGTTTTCTAGTATTTAGCTAGGTGGAATTGAACTGCAGTAAGAACAATGGATGTCGAAAAATTCTAGTCCATATTAGCTTGCAATTAGTAACTAGGCGATTTTATGACTGTTCAGTCTTTTAATTGAAGCTTTGTTTGCCGTCGGAGGAAGATAATTAAACTGTGTTTAATTGACCATATTGAGCCGATAATGTGCTGGGCACGTCATTCGAAATGGCGGGGGAATCTACATTTTAAATCTTGATTTTCTATGGTTACTTGGTTAGTGTAAGGCTTTTCAAAAGGAGTAATGACACTTGACACGGAGAAGAGTGTCGCATGAGAAGCTGCATTTGATTAAGTCCAAAAAGAGTTCAAGCAATAGCCGAGACGACGTTACATAATATTGGCCTTGGGCGGGCTGAATCCGACGCTTCTGTAGGAGGCTGCTTGAATCTCCATCATTAGACTGCGCTGTTGGATTTGGCCTCGATTGAGAAGCATTTCTTTTTTTGATAGATTTATATGAACTAGATTTTCAAGGGAGAAAATTCTTCTTCCATTCTTTCATACCCTAGCAGCGTGGTCCGTACGTGTTAGGTTAAGATTCATTGCCATTGCGAGAGCTCACTTAATTGTGGCCATGGAGCTTGTAGAAGAAGCAAGATGGCGAGGAATTTTGACTTCGAGGGTGCCTCACAAATTCGAGCTCACAAGACAAGAATAGGATGTCTTCGTATTCCAGAATGTCCTGTTTGACAAGTGGCAGCGACCAATGATGGTATTTGTATGGAATCGTGGGCTGTGGAGATAGATCATCAGCCCTGAGTTTTGGGCCTTAGATCAACTTGCTAGTTTGTTTTCTTTCTTCGGCAGAACTTTTACTTTAAAAAAATAAAAAATTTGAAGATTCCCCCGAAATGTTCTCTCTAATTTTTTTTTTTTTTTAGGGTGAGGATTGGTCGTACTTGAGCCTTGGTTCCACTGCTATTTTTCAAGTATCAAATTCATTGTAAGCGTAAAACTCAAAGTTAGCAGGATGCATCGACTAGAGTACTGTTTGCAGGATCAAATGACTGCATTGAACCTTAAAATACGCTGGAGCGAACAAAATCCAGTTGGAACGTGATCCAATGAGGACACGCGAGAAAGAAACAGTTCCAGTGTTGCACGAGTAAAGCTTCCACACGTGAAACTTTTATTATTACGATAGGACTTGCTTCAGTGATTACTGACTTGAAACTAATGCGGGACCACACAAAAATGCCGAAGCATGGAGCAAAATTCAAAATTCAACTGATGAAAATCTTAAGGCAAACGAAATTAAAAGCCAAAATCATTGAATAAAGCTACCAATCACTGTAGTCATAATTCCATGCCGATTTATGCAGTGGCTGCTTGTTGGGTGGCAATCCTTCTCCTGGCCTCCTCAATGATTGATAGCTTAACACCCTTGCCCTTGGGAAGTGACACCCAAGGTTTTGTCCCCTTGCCAATAATGAACACATTGCCCATCCGGGTTGCAAATTCATGCCCAGTTGCATCCTGCACGTGGATTAGCTCAAAGCTACCCTTGTGCTTCTCCCTGTTCTTGATCACTCCAACACGTCCTTTGTTCCTTCCCTTCGTAACCATAACTACATTTCCGACATCAAATTTGACGAAATCAACAATTTTGTTGTTCTCCAAATCCAGCTTAATAGTGTCATTAGCCCTGATGAGAGGATCTGGGTAGCGAATAGTGCGGCCATCATAGGTGTTCAGGCATGGGATGCTCTTCTGCCCCAACTGCACTGACCGGACCTTGCAGAGCTTAAACTGGCCATAAACAAAGCACACAAGGAAAATCAGAGGAACTATAACCATTAAGGGGAAAAAAAATGCTGGGTTATAACTTCAAAATCCAAAACAATTAATCATACAAAACCCTGATATTGAATTGTCTATGTATGGCTGGGAAATAAGCATGAGCACTTAAAAGACAATCAAAGGTTCCCCCCAGTCCGCTATTTTATGAAATACTAACACACAAACATGATGCAATCATACAGTTTCTTTTTGGGAAAGAAGTCATTCAAGGACAAAACAGTAAGTACCTTAGCCTCCTCATCCCTGATTGAGTGAAGATGGAATCGGCCTTTAGTGTCATACAGGAGACGGAAGTTCTCATTTGTTTTTGGAATTGATACAACATCTGTAAATAGACAGATATAAAAGATAACTAATTATCATACAGCAAAAATAGCAACAACAAAAAATGAAGTAATAAGATGGAGAAGCTCTACAACAATAATTGCTAGCTAGGGACAAGCCCCTGCAGCCTATTTCAATTCCGCAACCATATTCTCATATTACATAAGCAAGTAGTCCATTGAACATTATAAAAGAAAGAACAATTAACATTTGATAACAAGCATACCCATGAAACCAGATGGATATGTCTTGTCTGTCCTGACTTTCCCATCAATCTGTACATGTCGTTGCATCAGAATAGCAACGACTTCACGGTATGTCAATGCATATTTAAAGTGATTTCGCAATATAAGAATGGGTGGGAAGCATTCCCTGGATTTGTGGGGACCAGATGAGGGCTTAGGAGCCTACACAAGAAAAAATTGAGATAATATTTTGATTTAAGCCATCAAAGACAGGTTAAACCATATTTATGACTATGAATAGCTTCTAGGAAAGTAAGAAATTGGAAGTCTGACTTACAAATGCACCGCCCAATTTGGCAAGCATCCAATGCTTTGGAGCATTGAGCCTTTTCAAATGCTTCTTCAATCCTCTAGGCTGTTACAGTCATAGGCATTAAGTTCGAAGCACAGAATTAGAGAAGATTTAAAACATGAAGTCAAACATTAAGAGTGGATAAAAAAATTGGGTGAGATCATTGGGATTCCTAAGATGCGTAGAATAAAAGCAGAGGAAGGCACATGTTCAATATCATGGAACAGTTCAAACCGCAGTATCGTTTGGAATATACGATTTAACAGAAAGCAATTACGCAAACTGATGTCACACAACTCAGTATCTCACTCTCAATTCCAACACATAAAAATCAATGCAAACTAATTCATACATTACGGGAGAAAAACTCTTCGATGCAACTCTTAATTGACAAAGAATGTATTAAGATTGAGATGACTGCCCTAGACAAATGAAGTAGGATCGAAGAACACCAAGGACTTGAGAGTAGAGTTTCATTCAAAAAAACAAAAAAGACGGAAAAGTTTCAAACATCTTTCAGGGAATAGATTTGAGAATTTTATTTTTAAGAACAACGCACCACTACATAATGAAAACTAATATCTTACGCTAAACGGAAGTTGCACATTATATATTTGGAGGCATATATATTTGCTAGTGTATACACGTCCATAATGGAAAAAAAAAAGACATTGCAAAGTAACAAACTTTGCTAATAAGTAGAGCAGAACATGATCACCTATTGAAGATTGAAGATGATATTCAAGAGAAAGAAAAGGATTGAAATTTATATTGGAGATAACATTCAAAAGGGTTGAAACCAAAGACATTGCAAAGTAACAAACTTTGCTAATAAGTAGAGCAGAACATGATCACCTATTGAAGATTGAAGATGATATTCAAGAGAAAGAAAAGGATTGAAATTTATATTGGAGATAACATTCAAAAGGGTTGAAACCAGCATTGGAAAAATATCATAGAAAGGTGGTACGAGCATACGAACCATTCTGGCTTTGTGAGCTCTGTGATGTCAGGAACCTTTTGCCAGTCCTCCACTGCTCCCGCAAGCTCAGAAACCTAGGCACCAACTGCGTTGCTATATAATGGGGAGTTTAGCGGGCATAAACCCCAAAGCCCACTAACGTTGGCTTTTTATAATACTCCGTGCTAAAAAAATAATAACAATAATTCAAAGAAAATTTGTGATAAAAAAGAAAAAAAAATCAACTGAAAAGTTCCTAAAAAAAGAAAATCAAAAGATAAGTATAACATAAATACAATAAAATCACAAATTTATTCAGTTCAATTTCAAACTTTCGCGAAGAATATCGCTCTCTTATTTTTATTTTGTGTCAAGTTAAAAAATAAAAAATCAAAGCGTGAATATTAACTAAATTATTTATAAAATAAATTTGTCTCTATAACAGCTCCGAAAGTTGGTTTTGGGTTTGCCTAGTCATCCTTGGTATCGACAGCGAGGACTCTCTTGAAGCATGAGTGGAAAGTCAAAATTGAACATGTCTATTGCAAAGTAAACAGAGTTGCAGACTGGTTTGCTAATTACTGATAGCACCGGGGCATTATACCACACTTGATATTTTCTCACATACTCACGCACACTAAAGCAAGAAAGGACAGAGAAGATTTTCTAACACACTTCATTTGACTCAAAGTTAGATACATCAGGGAGGGTGACATGCAAGCCTTTTATAGGCTGATTTAGCTAATAGAATATTGTAAACCCACTAGTGAAGAAAGCTAAAGATTGGACCATATTTTGACGAAATAAAAAGGTGCGGTACAGCCTACATATGCCGCTTTGGTGCAGGCAAGAAATTTTGTGCAGCCAATGTTAACTTTGTAGGCAGCAACATGTGCAGCTTGGTGTAATCAGAAATGCGGCTCTGCTTGGCATTTGTGCAACTTGATTTAATTATTTAACATTGCCTCCCTTAAATTAAGGTTATATTATTCCAAGCATCTTCTTCAGTTTGTAAAATAACTCAAACTTCAATGGCTTCGTGAAAATATCAACAATTTGTTCTTCAGTGTGACAGTAATTAATTACCACTTCTTTTTCAAAAACCAACTCTCATATCTTATGAAATCGAATATCTATGTGTTTGGACCTCCCATGAAAAACTGAATTTTTACATAATGCCATTGCAGATTTGTTGTCACAAAATATTTTTGTAGGTGTATTCTGCTTTTGATGCATTACTTCAAGAATTCTTCTCAGCCATACTGCTTGTGTAGCACAACTAGTTGCTGCTATATATTCTGCTTCAGTGGTAGAAAGTGCAACAACTGGTTGTGTCTTAAAACCATGATATTGCACCAGTGCCAAGATGAAATGCGTACCCTGATGTGCTTTTTTTTGTCTCTATATCTCCAGCCCAATCACTATCTGTGTATCCAATAAGTTTTATATCATTATTATTGGCATAAAAAATTTCATCAGTCAGAGTACCTTTGATATATCTAAGAATTCTCTTTACTCCTTGCAAATGACAAACACGTGACTCTTCCATAAATCTGCTTAGTAATCCTACTCCAAATACAATGTCTGGTCTGGTTGCAGTTAAATATTTGAGGCTTCCAATCAAACTTTTGTAATAGGTCGAATCTACCTTTTTACCTTCTTTTTCTCCTGTCAGCTTCAATTTCTCTTCAACTGGTGTGGAAATCAGTTTTGAACTCTCCATCTTGAATTTCTTCAAAATATCACTAGCATATTTCTTCTGAGAAATTAATATTCCATCATTCTGTTGAACTACCTCTATGCCAAGAAAATAAGATATCAAGTCCATATCTGTCATCTCAAAATAACTTATCATAGCCTCCCTAAATTCTGCAATTATCTTTAAATTATTGCCAGTGAATATTAAATCATCAACATAAAGGCACACAATAAGAATATCTCCAGGCTCAACAAATTTAATATATAAAGTGTGCTCAAAAGGACATCTTTGAAATCCATGCTGCAAAAAATAAGAATCAATCTTCTTATACCATGCTCTTGGTGCCTGCTTTAAGCCATACAATGCTTTCTTCAATCTATAAACTTTATCTTCTTCTCCCTTGATTACATAATCTGCAGGCTGCTCAACATATACTTCTTCTTCCAAAGTACCATTCAGAAAAGCAGATTTAACATCCATTTGATATATTTTCCAATTATTTTGTGTTGAGAGAAAAATAATCATGTGAATTGTTTCTAATCTTGTAACAGGAGCAAATACTTCAAAATAATCAATACTTGATTTTTTCTTGTAACCTTTAGCCACTAACCTTGCTTTAAAGCGGTCAATTTCACCATTAGGCTTGTACTTTCTTTTGTAGACCTATTTGACTCCAATTGGCCTTTTATCCACTGGTAAATTTGTTAATTCTCACGTTCCATTCTTCTCAATAGCATGAATTTCGTCATCCATTACTTTTCTCCAATGTTGATCGTCAGAAGCTTCTTCAAATGTGACTGGTTCACAATCTGAAAATAATGCAAAATTGATAATCTCCTCATCAGATGGGCTGTTGTCATTACTGATAACATAGTCCTCCAATCTAGCTGGTAACCGACGACATCTCTGTGGCCTGCTAGATGACTCTGTTTCATCTGGAGTTAGATCTGGCTGTCTTTCATTTTCTTCATAGTTATCAGAAATCACCATCGACTCCTTTTGGGACTTTGGGGACCAATCCCACATTATGCCTTCATCAAACGTCACGTCTCGGCTGATGATCACCTTTTTTGTCTCCGGATTATAAAGCTTGTAGGCTTTTGAGTTCGTGCTGTAGCCTACGAAGATACATTTTTCACCTTTATCGTCTAATTTCTTCCTGAGTTGGTTTGGTACATGAGCATATGCAATACATCCAAAAACTCTGAGGTGTCGAATTGAGGGTCTTCTTCCACTCCAGGCTTCTTCAGGTGTCTTGTCATGAACACTCTTTGTAGGGTACCTATTCAAAATATAGACTGCGGTGGCGATTGCTTCTGCCCAAAATTCCTTAGGCATTTGTTTCGCTTTTAACATGCATCTCACCATGTCCATGATTGTTCTATTTTTCCTTTCAGCAACTCCATTTTGTTGAGGCGTGTATCTGGTTGTTAATTGATGCTGAATTCCATGTTGCTCAAAGAAATATGTACAAGCAAGATATTCTTGCCCTCTGTCTATTCTGAGTGCTTTGATTCTACAGCCACTTTGCTTTTCTACAAACGCTTTGAATGTCTTAAAGACATCACATGCTTCTGATTTCTGCTTCAAAAAATATATCCAAGTCTTCCTGCTAAAATCATCAATGAAAGTAATAAAATACCTGCTACCACCGGATGTTGGTATTTCAACTGAACATAGATCTGAATGAACTATCTCCAGTAGCTTTTTTGCCCTCCAAGACTTTCCAGTTTGAAATGAGTCTTTATGCTTCTTTCCAATTTGACAAGTCTCACATACATCATTTGGAATATTCACAACAGGCAAACCAGAAACATATTCTTTTCGTGATAAATAATTCAATCCAGAAAAATGAAAATAACCAAATCTCATATGCCATAACCAATCATCATTTGGAATTATGGAACTTAAACAGGGAAAATTATCATGTTGAATTTTCAAAGGGAATAGGCGGTTCTCAGTCATCTTTACCTTGCCAATTAATTTCCCAATTTTGTCAATCAATGTGCAATAACCGTGGTGGATCTGCATATTGTAACCTTTCTCTGAAAGTTATCCCATACACAATAGATTATTGTGAAGACCAGGAGCATAGAAAACATCAGAGATAAAATTTTGTGATCCATCTTTCAATCTAATAGCAATTCGACCTTTCCCCAAAATTGGAATATTTGTATTATTTCTGAATTTTACGATAGATTTAACTGTTTCATCTAAAGAATCAAATAACTCCTTTTTTTCACACATATGATTACTACACCCAGTATCCAAATACCAAATATTTTCATCTTCTGAAAATGTATTACTTGCCAAAAATAAACTTTGTGGGTTGTCAAAATTCTCACCAATATTTTGGTATTGATTTTCTGCCATGTTTGCCTGTTGTCTAAATCTGCAATCTGCAATTTTGTGCCCAAATTTTTCACAATGAAAACAATTATAATTTGTTCTTTCTTGATAGTTGTTACCTCTTCCTCTTCCTTGATTGTCGTGTTTGAAATTTTTTTCACCTCTTCCTTGACTAGGTGATCTATAACTGTTGTCTCTGCTCTGGTTGAAATTGCCACGTCCTCTTCCTCTGAAATTTCCTCGACCTCAACCTCTATAATTTTCTTTTCCTCTATTATTGAAATCACGACCTCTCCCTTCAGTGTTTTGGCTAGATTCAGAAATGTTATTGAGATTTACCTGACTTTTTAAGGCTTCTTCATTAACTTTTTCTGTCTTCTCCAAGATTCTGCTCACATGACTTTCAATGCTTCCCTGCAACTCTGCTACTGTCATGGTGTCTGTATCATGGGACTCAATTATTGTAGTCACCACATGGTCAAACTTCATTGGCATAGTACGTAGAATTTTCTCCACCACCTTATTGTCATGAATGTCTTCTCTATACACCCTCATCTTATTGACAAAATCTGTGATACTTGAAAAATATTGTTCTACAGTTTCTGAATTTGACATTTCATACCTCTCATATTCTCTACGCAGGGATTGTAGTTTAGATTTCTGAGCTTTCTCCACTCCTTTGTATGATAGCTTCAAAATGTCCCACGCATCTTTGGCTGTTTTGGCATTTGTAATTTTGCCAAAAATTGAGTAATCTACACCTTGATGAATTTGTGATAGCGCCAACTGGTCCCTTCTTCGAGCAGCTTCATTAGTTCCTTGTTGTAATCCTGAATCAACTAAGCTCCAAATATTGTGAGCCTTTAAATGGGTAGACATCAACAATTCTCAGTAATTATAATCAAGTTTTCCATCTAATTTGGGACTTGACCAAACAAAATTATAATTGGTTGCCATATTTCTCTTTCAAAATATATAGACTTTAAAAATTTATAAAAATGAGAACTCTCTTGTTTCTCACAAAAAAGGATATTTTTTGATGCTAACACTACTAAGCTCTCAGGCTCTCTGATACCAATTTGATAGCACGGGGGCATTATACCACACTTGATATTTTCTCACATACTCACGCACACTAAAGCAAGAAAGGACAGAGAAGATTTTCTAACACACTTCATTTGACTCAAAGTTGGATACATCAGGGAGGGTGACATGCAAGCCTTTTATAGGCTGATTTAGCTAATAGAATATTGCAAACCCACTAGTGAAGAAAGCTAAAGATTGAACCATATTTTGGTGAAATAAAAAGGTGCGGTGCAGCCTACATATGCAGCTTTGGTGCAGGCAAGAAATTTTGTGCAGCCAATGTTAACTTTGTAGGCAGCAACATGTGCAGCTTGGTGTAATCAGAAATGCGGCTCTGCTTGGCATTTGTGCAACTTGATTTAATTATTTAACAATTACGGTTTGAGCCATCCCTTGGTCTTCATGAATTGGCCTCTTCTACTTCTAAACGTGGCAAGTCGATCGTTGATGATATGATTACGGAGTCTTCACCTTAGGGAGCTTTTGCGCTTCGTTCACCAAAGAAAAAAAAAATCAACAATTAAGATTAAAATCCTAACTAATTCGATTTTTTTGGTACATAAATTAGTAACGAGTATTTATTGCTAAAAAATTATTGACTAATACGTTTGGAATTTTTTTTTTTAATTTTGCACGAACATTTGTCAATTTTATAAGTCAAGTGCTACCTTGGCCTGTGGAATGTGGCCTATCAAGAGGCTCTACCAAGGAAAAATCATCTCCCTTAATTTTCTCGTAAACTATTTTGTCTAAATTTTGACCATTAACTTTGACGAAGATTCAAGGGACTCATCTCATCTCTCACACAGTAAAATTTAGTTTCGGTGGTTCTAATTTTTAAGTTTAGTACAACTGCAGGGAGAATTGGAAAAGCCATGGTTCTTCTTTTACTAATTTTCCTTTATCTGTCAAACTACTCGAACGCCAGAGGAGATTTTGATGTTCGCAAACATCTCTCGACGGTGACCAGGTTTCTCTTTCAATGTTTTTTAGGTTAATGATAGCATTGCTACAGCCTGCAAATTATGTACTGTGTCTATAACTTTCAGTCATATTTCGTTCGGTCCTGATTATATAAAGCAACATTAACTCATACTTATTGTCGATTAGTCTCAGACGATTAGAATATTATTAGTTTCTATGACGTTGTTGTAATTATGACATCAATTTTATTTTCCGTTGTTGAATGATTCATTTAAATGTATGGGTTCAAGTGTGGTATGTTAGAGTTTTCTTGCATATTAAGCATTGAGCTTTAGGGTCGAAGTTTACTATTTTAATAGGCTGGTTGATTAAATTTGATTCTTAAGTTTCTCTGCAGATATGGTGCTGTGAAACACGTTACAGATAAAACCTTTGTACCTTCTGTTATTCCCGAAGGATGTGCTCCAGTCCACTTGAATCTTGTGGTAAATTTCCATGTTAATTCTTGAGATCCCATTTTGTCCTTTGTCTTTTGTTTGCAATACTGTTCGTACAAGAAGACTGATTATACAAATAATGTTAATGTTGTAGCAAGAGAAAATTGACAAGTGCTTGGCAAAAAAATGTGATAATGATTTGCTTCATTATGAGGGATTAAATTTTTTCTAGAATGACCAGCATGCTATTACTAACAATTCTAACCCGTCTAGGTATACGCCTCTCAACATAATGGAAAACGATACTAATGCTGCTTTTATATTCTTAGGCAAGGCATGGAACTCGTTCTCCTACAAAGAATAGGATACGAGAGTTAAATAATTTGGAAGCTCATTTGGAAGTACTTTTAAGGGATGCAGAACAACGAAACTTGCCTTTGGAGAGAGTTCCTTCCTGGTTACATGGATGGAAATCTCCTTGGAAAGGAAAGCTCAAGAGCGGTGAACTAATTAGCAAAGGAGAGCGAGAATTATATGATCTTGGAATCAGAACTAGGAAAAAATTTCCAAATTTGTTTGACGAAGAGTATCATCCAGTCATTTATCCTATAAAGGCTACTCAAGTGAGTTTATTTTCAATTTTCATTGCGTTGTCTAGAAATTTCAGTTATCTATTATTTTTTTCTTGGCTTGAATGACACCATTAGCAATCTTAGGGTTAGTCAGGATGCGGGAAACATTTGCTTAACCCTTGGAAATAATCTTATTTCTGTTATTTTGAGTTGATGAATGAATGCTATGGACTTGATGATGATCAATTGCAATATCACTGCACCAAAAACTACTATATGAGTCAAGGAAGTTCTTTTGCTTGTTTGAAATCTATAAACTTATATAACTCATTCATATCACTTCTGTGGCAGACAGGTTCCTCGAGCTTCAGCTAGTGCCGTGGCATTTGGAATGGGACTTTTCAGTGGCAATGGGAGTCTCGGAACTGAGCATCATCGAGCTTTTGCTGTTACAAGTGAAAGCCGTGCCAGCGACATCCTGCTGAGATTCTTTGACTGTTGTGATAACTACAAGGTATTTTGTTGCCTTCATTAAGTCCATGTGGATTTTCAATGCAAACCGTTATGTGTGTATATGACACATTTACATGTTATTGCAGTTGGTTTTTTTTTTTCATACATTTTAATTTTTGTTTTCAAATATGAATTTTACATTATATATAATCATCCCAACACTAATATTGCTTGAAAATACTTATTGTTGGCTTTTCTGTCCTGCCATACCATTCTGATGGAACTTCTTATGTTGTTTTAAATGATTTGAAATTACACTTTCCCCTGAGTAACTATGGTAGATGTCAATGATGAGATCCAGAGTGCTAAATTCTCAAGCTTACCTATTAAGAAGGTCATCATATTAGTCAATAAATAAAACTTTTGTAGCGGAACCTGGAAGGCATTTGGTATAACTTTTTATTGTGGAGATCAAGTGCTGCATGTTGACATCAAGATATTGTTCTTTTATGTACCTGTATGGACACTGTACATTTAATATGAAAGTTTATCTGTCTTGTGAAGAGGTTATAACTTATTTATAAGAGGTAAACTGTAGCAGCATTACTATTGCTAAATATTCCAGCATAACTGAAATGGACATAAATTCAATAAGGGCTTAAGGAAACGAAATTCCTTATAATTTGTATTTTTTGTTTGATGCATGTTTGGGACTCTTTATGATCTCCAATATTACTTAGTTATTGAATATTCCTTTTTTTCATTTTATCATTTTTTCTATTTTATATTATTTATTGAGTAATTGATGCAGGATTTCAGGAAACAGCAGGAGCCTGCTGTTGATAAACTTAAGGAACCTATCTTGGATGAGATTACCTCTGGATTAGTTGGGCGCTATGGGCTGAATTTTACAAGGAATGATACATCTTCTCTCTGGTTTCTGTGTAAACAGGTTATTAGTTATTACATTTCGATATGCCCAGCTGCTTTTGGTTTTTATAGGAAAACAATGTTCTGGTTCTTTTATGAGTCCACATCAATCTTTTACTGATGCAGTGGAGATTGAAAATTTTGCTTTTCAATTGCTCAATTAGTGATTGAATTTGGCAGGAAGCGTCCTTGTTGGATATAAAAAATCAAGCGTGTAGTCTTTTCAGCCCTTCTGAGGTATGTGGTATTAATGCTGTTGTGATGTAATCTAATTGTCAATATTTGGCCCCTGTAGTTGTACCCAAATATTGAAAACAGGAAAGAAAAATTACAAAGATACCTGTGACTCCTGAAATTATTTAATTTTGACTTCATGATATTGCAGGCTAAGTGTTGATATGATGTTTCAATAATTTGCAACTGTCTTAATTATAGAACTGAAAATTCCATTAAGGTAACATTGTTTGTCTGGCTGCAATGAAACTGGAGGGAGAAGGATTAATTTGATGCTCATGTTGTATAACAAGAAAGCTAATGTGCGGTCCAGTGGGCACATAAAAAACTGACTAAACTTTCCTACTCATAATCAATTTCTTTTTTAGCTCGAGGTTGTATTTTTTTCCCTCAATGCTGTTGCCTGCTTATAAAAAGGCTATTTTCTCGTTTTGTGTAGATTACTTTGCTGGAGTGGACAGATGACTTAAAGCTATACATTCTGAAGGGTTATGGTAACGCACTAAATTATAGAATGGGAATGCCATTACTTGAAGATGTTGTTCAATCCATGGAGCAAGCTATCAAAGCTAAAGAAGGTAGTTTATACTTAGTATTTATAAGTGCTAGTCTTTATGTCTTTGCCTTGCATGTCATATGTCATTCTAAACGTGTAACTTTTATGTGTGGATTAACTTCTACAGAAAAGTAATAACGATAGTGTTGTTTAAAAACACCTCAAAGGAAGCCTGTTCTTCTGCTAAGCATTACATGGACAAGTTTTGTTGACTATAGTTATACAATATCATCTGGCAATTACTGACTGACACTTACTGTTTTGTATAGTTTCATCATTAACTGTTCCACTAACAAAATCTACTATCTGTTAGCACTGTGAAAAGGTGAATCTCATATATCTAGACCAGCTTAAACTGCTCTTGGTTTATAATCAAGCTTTACACTTATCTACATGCCATATTCACCAAAAGTATGCTTTAATATGTTAGCCTCAAATTGAACTATTTCCCAGTCATCAATGGTGTACTAATTGAATAGGCTGAAGTTTATAATTCTTTAAACCATTTTAATCATAACATCAGATTCATCTCCAGCTTAAATTCATAACAAGGTTCAAATCTCATAGGCTTTACTGTTGGTCTTCGACTGCCTGTTAACGATACTGGTTATTGATAGTTCAATATGATATAATTTATGTCATAGCCATTTTAATACTGATTCATGTTTTATTGGATGAAGTTATTGCAAAATTCATCAAAGAGAATTCTTATTTCTTCATAAATGGTTGCTTCACCTTTTGAAGCCCGTCGCTTGAAAATTTGAATATTTCATATGGATCATTTTCACTTTATTGATTGTTTATTTAGAAAGACATGCTTCGGGAAGCTACGAAAAGGCAAGACTTCGGTTTGCACATGCTGAAACGATAGTTCCATTCTCATGTCTGCTCGGTCTCTTTCAGGAAGGATCTGGTGAGGCTCTTGCATTGTTTGCAACTTTGCATGAATAAATGTGAACAGAATACAGGTTGTATTGTTATGTTATTGCTACTGACACAATGATCTTACGGGCTTTGTCTTTTTCACTGGCTGCAGAATTTGTGCAAATCCAGAAGGAGAAACCTTTGCGGCTCCCTCCAAAGCCTCCACAAAAGAGAAAATGGCGAGGTAGCATTGTGGCACCTTTCGCTGGTAACAACATGTTGATCCTGTATAGATGTTTAGCTTCAGACAATTCTACCAGCAAGCACTTTGTGCAAGTGCTGCACAATGAACAACCCATTGCATTGCCGGTAAGCTTTTGGCAGCGATGTGAAGATTATGCAAATTGAATATGTTGTCTAAATTATAGCAAAAGTTTAGATGTGAAAATGTTACACTTCAGTTGTAGGATTATAAAATTCTATTATGCCTTTCTGCATTGATGACGTAATTCCTATCGTAATAATATTTGTTTTTCTATTTACAGGGCTGTGATGGTTCTGATTTTTGTCCATTTGAAGTTTTCGAGGTTCTTTTAGCGTAGTCCATTCTAATGCTTGAGACGATCCATGACAAATATTAACTGTGAAGTCTTGTTTTGATTTTACTATTTTGATTAATTGGGTTTTGTTCTCAGAAAAAAATAGTTGCACCTCATCGAAAGCATGACTATGAGACAGTCTGCAAGGCAAAGCCACAGCAGATGAGCAGCAAGTTTTTTCTGTTGTTCCAGTGGCTTTTGGCACTGGGGAAAGGTAACTAGTCTTTACAAGATGAATTCTAGTTTGTTACCTGTAAAAAATAGTATTGATTTTCACATTCTTTTTCCTTGATGTACCACTCAAAACAAATTTTCAACCATGGGCGATACCTCTGTCAGTATGGTGATGCCTCTGTCATCCTAAGATTGCTGCTTGATGGCTAATTGTAGCTTCTAAAACTGAAGAATACGGAGCTGAAAAATTGAGTTTCAGATATCATTTTCATTCTTCTTTAGTTGCGTTTCTCCCAGGACTTTCCTAACTACACAAATGGTGCATTATGATGTAGCATTTGTAGTGCAATACTGATAATATTATCTGTAATTTTGTTCTTGTAGATTAGACAGATACTGGATTAGCCAACTTCTCCACTTCTATTGTAATGACTTATTTAATTTTTTTTTGGGGAAAAATGATATGATTTGGTGATTAATTGTCGAAATAGCTACCAAAATCTTAAAGTGGATAGAGGCTTCTATATATATATATATATATATATATATATATATATATATATATATATATTTTACTTTTGTTAATTAATTATAAAATCTTGTTTTTTCTTTTTTTTTCCTTTGCATTCACTGAAGGACTGAGTTATGGCGCCGTTTGATCCATGTAGCCGACCCCACTTAGTGGGAAAAAGCTTAGTTGTTGTTGTTGTTGTTGCATTCACTGAAGGACTGAGCTAAATAGAAAATTGATACTATGCAATAAATTCTTCATCCAATTTTATAATTCCTTTGTTAGTTCATTATTTGAAAATTTAAATTAATTGGGGAAGGGAAAGGGTATATGAAGCTCCCCCAATCCTACAAATTTTATCTTCCACCTCCAATTCATGAAAATAAAATGGAACGTTAGTTTTTATTTACAAATATTTAAATTATGGTTTTATTCTCCATTCTATTATCAGACTCTCAAACATACCAGCACTGTATTTAAATTTTGAATTTGGTTTCCTTACATTCCTTGTTAATATTTTCAAACAAGAGGTAAGTCACTTGATGGAGGTTACAGTCTATTTTTTTAATATTTCGGTTCCATAACGTGAATATTAAATAAAATTAATTTAGATTACCGACGACTGCAACTAGCCCGTCTAGCTCAGTCGGTAGAGCGCAAGGCTCTTAACCTTGTGGTCGTGGGTTCGAGCCCCACGGTGGGCGAAAATTTATTTTGCACAGCAAACGACGTCGTTGAGGATCCAGGAATTTTTTTTTCCTCCAGAATTTTGGAAAAGAAAATACTAGTAACAATCTACAAAGAACAAATGCGCCCCGCCAGACGGCAGTGTTAGGTGCTCCTCCACCACTTCTATTCGAAGTTATAAACCTTCACGTCGATTGGGTTCTGCCTACCAGAGAATCCAAGCTCCTCTTGCTCTCACTCAAAGTTTCACAGAAAACCCTAGGGCACCAACGTACCAAACCCATGTCTCCCAACCTCGAATGTCGCATGTACGAGGCCAAGTACCCGGAGGTCGACATAGCCGTCATGATACAGGTCAAGAACATTGCCGACATGGGCGCGTACGTCTCACTGCTCGAGTATAACAACATCGAGGGTATGATCTTGTTCTCAGAGCTCTCTCGCCGTCGGATTCGTAGTATTAGCAGCCTCATCAAGGTGGGTCGCATCGAGCCTGTCATGGTCCTCAGGGTCGACAAGGAAAAGGGCTACATCGATTTGAGCAAGAGAAGGGTTTCTGAAGAGGATATTGAGGCTTGTGAGGAGAGGTACAACAAGAGCAAGCTTGTTCACTCCATTATGCGCCACGTTGCTGAGACTATGAATACCGATTTAGAGGTATACGCCCACAGCTTCTGTAATCAATGTGGCATCTTTGATGCATGCCGATTACTCTATATCGTTGACGTTAATGGTTGGCCGATATTTTCTTATTTACTTATTTTTTGTTTACTTGGAGCTGTTTGATTGATGTCATTCCGGTTGGTGCTTTTCTCTGATGTAATATTTTTGTTCTTTTCATCTTCTCTTTCCATTTTGGGGGCTCGGGTAAGTATTAACAAAAGGATTCCCAAAGGGAATTGTTCGAATAGTGATTTCCAGTAGTTTAGCTAAAAAAATTCTACAAACTACAAGATCTAGAAAATCATCTTGCAAATGATAGATAGACAAGCATATAGGAAGTACTTTGTGCTATTTGAGCAACCTGGCAGTTCAAATGCCTGCGATCAAGTGATATTTTACTTATTTACTCAGTCAGGCAACACCAATTCAGTATTCCGATTATTTGCTTTCTCAAACTTATCTCTCTTATCGAAGTGGATATAACCCTGCTGTCCAAACATAAATGGAATCATGTCAGTAACCCAAGACTTCGAAATATTGTTTGAAGAAATTTCACGTATTGTTTAACACAAATTCCTTCTAGAATTATATAACTGAATAGCTCTCAATTTCCTTTAATGGCGTTGACTTGTTCTGGTTTCTGAAAATTTAGTTGTTATTGAAAATCTATTGGTCTTTATTCAAGTAAGACTAAGCATATTTTTAGATTTTAGTTGTAATAAATTCGGGGTGTACTATGTAGTATTATTGCATATGCACAAGTCCAATTAGGAACTTTTAAAACAAATTCCTTCTGTTTATAACTGACAAAGCACACTTTTTCCTCCTACATCGACTTGTTCTGGTTTCTAGAAATGTAATTGTTATGAGAATTGTTCAAGTCTTTGCTCCAGTGGGGATAGCATATTGTTAAGTTAGTTGTTCAATATGTACACATTCAGAGTGTACAGTCTAATATTAACATATAAAAAAAATTCAGGGTGAACTGGGTACTATTATTGCACATGCACAAGTGCAATAGGGAAATATATCTATAATCTGTTTGATTGAACATACTACTGTGAGAGTTTGCAATTTGATTGTGGTGCTTTTAATAGCTATGGAGAAAGTTTGAGGGAAATACGAGTTATGCAATTGTGACATATCTTTTGTTTCTTCTTCTTTGACTGTATCTGATGTTACTATGGCATTCTATGATCTTTATCTCACAAGTCACACATTTTCACCCTTGGGAACCTCTTACTTCTATTCTCTTCCACCAAGCTTTACTACTGTAAGGTTTCACCACTGTAATGAGATCTAAGAAATAACCAAATGAATTAAGCAATAGTACTTTAATCCCTATTTATAAAAATAAGAATACATACAGAGTTGTGTCAATTATAGTGAGATTAAACTCATGAGCCATATTATAAAATCATAGGAGAAGATCATTGGACAAAAATTAAGATGAGATTTGAGTTACAGAAAATCAATTTAGTTTCATATCAAAAAGATCAACCATGGAAGTAATTTACTTATTGTGGATATTGATGGAGGGATATAAAAGAATAAAAAGATTTTCATATGATTTTTATTGATTTGAAAAAAGTCATATGATAAAATATTGAGAGAGATTTTATGGAAATGTTTAGAGAAAAAAAGAATACGTATTGCTTATATTTTAACAACCGAAGATATATATGATAGGATCATAACTTACGTAAAAATATTAAATGGGAACACAAAAGATTTTCTCACAATTATAGAGTTACATCAATGTCCATTTATGAGTCTATATATTTTTAACTTTAGTTTAGACAGATATTGAACATATCCAAGAATTGGAACATCGATGTATGATTTTTGCAGATGATATGGTTTTAATTGGTGAATCGAAAAAATAAATAAATATGAAAGTAAAATTATGGAGACAACCTTTGGAAACACATAACTTTTGTATAAATAGAAATAAAATAAAACATATAGAATATAATTTTAGTAAAAGACGAACTAATACGAATTTAAAATTAAAATTTGAAAATCATCTTATAAAACAAATCATAAATTTTAAATATCTTAAATTTATACAAAATGATAGAGAAATAAAAGAGGATGTAAATTACAGAATTTAAGCAGGATAGATGAAATGAAAGAAATGATAGTATATCGCTATAAGACTTATAATATTGTATAGTATTGAAAGTTGAGTGGTTAAAAGATAATTTGAAGATAAAGTCAGTGTCACATAAATGAGAATGTTGCGTTAGATGTGTAAATATATTAAAAGAGATATGATTAAGAATGAGTTTATTTGAGAAAAAAATTAGGGTAGCACTTATTATAGAGAAGATAGTGAAATATCGTTTAAAATGGTTTGGCCATGTGTAGAGAAAACCTACAAAAGTCTGACTGAAAAAAGTAAATTAAATGGAGAACAATCCGATAATTACAGATAGATAGAAGGAGGTAAAAGAAAATAATATGTGAAATCATTAAAAAAAAATTAACAATTAATAATTTTTTTATTGACTTCATTTATAATAAGTTATTGTGTCGTTTGATTTATGTAGTGTACCCATCTAATGGAGAAAGATTTAATAGTTGTTGTAGTTGCTGGTTAGTTTCATATATGTAAGTATAAATTTGTATCTGCTGCTGCTTATCCAATGAACGGTTTAATTTCTAAACAAATTATTCATTTTTGATGGTGCTACCATTTTAATTATCCTAATTGCTGAACTAAATTCAAGTGGCTTTTTGCAGGAGCTGTATGTTCACATTGGATGGCCTTTATATCGCAAATATGGTCATGCTTTTGAGGTAGTCATGTTTTTTAAATTCTTTGACGTGTTCTCCAAAATTTTTTAATCAGTATGTAAACTTCATAATGTGCAGGCGTTCAAAATAATTGTGACTGATCCTGATTCAGTTTTGGATTCCCTCACCCGTGAATTCAAGGACCCTGATGGGCAGGAGGTAAACATTGTCATCATAGAACATCTTGCCATATAAATCCTGTGGCTGAATAAAGGCTTTTTCTTGTAATCTCTCATAGGTGACCAAGGTGGTTCCAGCAGTGTCAGAAGAAATGAAGGAAGCCCTAGTAAAGAATATTAGAAGAAGAATGACACCCCAACCCTTGAAAATAAGGGCAGATATTGAAATGAAATGTTTTCAGTTTGACGGAGTTCTTCACATTAAGGTCTGTACGATGTTAGTGAGTTGATCGACCCGTATTAAATATTTTATTTGTGGGGCAGATATGAAAATAAATTGTCTCTGCTCCCCTCTTTTCATTTAGCCTGTACTTTGTTCTTTGGTGTGTTAGGAAACCATTACTTATCTTAGAAAATTTTCTGTAGTGAAGGATTGTGTTATGACCATTTGATAATGCAGGAGGCTATGCGGAGAGCTGAAGCTGCTGGAAATAATGATTGCCCTGTAAAAATCAAACTTGTTGCTCCCCCGCTTTATGTTCTTACCACTCAGACTCTTGACAAGGTTCGTACAATCATAGCCCAGATTTTGTTATAATAATTGACTTTGTAACTGAATGGCTGAGTACAATTTCTCTCTTATTACTGTGCTTAAAATATCCAATATATGAGTATTTAATTAATTTTTGCTTTGTAGCCTTTTAAAAAAAAATGGTTTGGATGTATAAGTAGGTTAGCAGCTGTTTTTGCATTTAATGTTTGTGACCTATATAGTACCCTTTCATCCAGTGACAACCTAAAAGGATTCACCTTCAACATTCTCCCCATATTTTTTTTCTTTAATTCAAAGCCAACAAGATATTGTGAAATTATATTTGCTTAGTTGCTTGCTGGTTTTAAAAGGTAGGGAAAAGCCAAGAATATGTGTCTTAAATATATGCCTACAGATTGTGTTTGGAACTTTGGAAGTTACTTAAAGCTCTCTGCTTGCCTTACTAACTGTGTCAGCTCTCATTGTTGAGTTGAATGTGAAATTTATGGTTGCTCTGACAACTCTTGTCGTCAAGCAAACGTTTAATTTTACATTTTGTCATAAAAAAAAGGTTTAGTTTTACAGAATCAACTTCTGTACTTACATGCCCTGCATTATTGGATTTAGACGTTATGGGCTTGTGGCTACTGGAGTAAACGCCACTTTTGCTGTTGGTCAGTGATGCTTTGATAGATTTTACTCGATTCCTGTGCATGGGTACCTGCGTTAATGTTGACCTTTTGTGAAGACTGCAATTGCAATTATTGGCCATACTGTGGGAAGGGTTCTAAAAATTCACCACCTTCTGAAGATTACGACTTATAGACACTAGTTCATTTATGGTATCTGCTACCGTGGAGGCAGTTTTAAAGTTTTGTCAAGAAGTCTAAACTGGTAACTAAGCTATTGAAACTAAATTGTGTATTTTTTTTTTTTTTTGGGTCTTGATAGGAACAAGGAATATTGGTTCTCAACAATGCTATTGTTGCTTGCACTGAAGCAATAGAGAAACACAAGGGTAAACTTGTTGTCAAGGAGGCAGCGAGAGCGGTGAGTCTCAATATCCTCTATCCTCTGTATTTGTTCGAATATTTGAATTTTGTATATTTTTTCTGGAATGTATACTCGTGAACAAATTTTGGTCCATCTGCGTTTGGATATTCTTTTATGTTGTATAATTTGTTTGAGGTTTGACGTCCTGGCATATTGATTCAGGTGAGTGAGCGTGATGACAAGTTGCTTGCTGAACACATGGCCAAGCTACGCCAAGATAATGAGGAGATTAGTGGCGATGAAGATAGTGAGGAGGAAGAAGATACAGGAATGGGAGAGGTTGACGTGGAGAACCAGAATTCTGGGGTGACAGAGTGACAGAAAATTTAAGGGTAGATAGTTTTTCAATGCGGTTGTATCATACAAAACTTATAGTTACTGTATGTTGAGAGGTTGTTACTTGCGAAGCGACCTATGGGTTTCTAAAAGAGGGTGAAAAGCCGCAGTCCCTCTGTCTATTTTTGGTCCGTCTTCTATATCTAATCTTGGTGCTGCAGAATGCTGATCTCTCTAATTCATTCAGAGCTATTCTTCTTTATTTATTTACTTTTTATTATATGCATGCTGGGAGAGATGTTCAGTTTGGAAACTGACAGTTTAATGAAAAACAAAAACAAAGAAAACTCAAGAAACCTATTTACTTGTATGGAAATCAGACACTGGAAATATGTTCGCTGACATGAAAAGCACATGCAGTGCACCGTGTGCCCGTAATGATAATTGAAAGTGTAATAGTTAGCATAACGAGCAATGATCAGCATTAATTAAAATAACTGATTGTTTGTTTACTTTTAAATTAATTTTAAATGAATTAATACTAGGTAAAAGCAGGATTTACGCATCTTTGTGACATTTCATAAATAGTTTTCATTGAATAGTTTACTGAGATGTGTATATAAATATTTTTTAATGTGATTTGATTTGTAGATAAATTTGCTCTTAACAGACTGAAAAAAGGGTTCGTTGCCACCGGTGTTTTAAGCATTATGTTAATGATTTAATATAGTGGTAGAATTGTGGAAGCTGCCGAATGCATGTTGTGCCAGTGGTTGGTGGCCAATAGTGATTAGCCTATCCTTTTGGGCCAGATCTTCCCCATAGGGAGTGAGGGTCAAGGTCTTCGGCCTTTGTGAACTGAGATACATGGATGTTACTATTAGACCCGCCTCTCCGGCATCGCCTCGTTCGGGATTCAGCAGCTGAGCTCCTTTTAATTGATTAGGTTACAAGTTACCCGGCACCGACGTAGGAGAGCCTGCAAAGTAAAGGACAATTACGACAGTGGCACCGCGTCTTTTGGAAGGAGTGAGATCCGAGGAGTGATATGCGTCCTGATCATCAAAGGTACAGCCTTTAGGGCCCAAAATACAATCCCATGTTCCAGAGATTGCAGAAAAAGAGGCTGAGGTACTCTTTCTCTTATTCTGCTTGGATAACGACATTTTGAATTTTTCGACATATAACCGTGTCTCTATCTCTCTTTCAACATACTTTTCACAGTCAGATCTTCAACAGATTATATCTCTCTGTCTGTCTCTTGTCTCTCCCTGTTTCTCTCGACAGAATAAAAAATGGCAACTTTTGTCGATAACTTCTTGAAAGAGAGAAAATACCCATTCATTTTGATCCTCCTGATCTTGCTCATTTGCGTCACGGTCCTTCTTTTCACTAATGATACAACCTCCGCCTCCACCTTCAACCGCGTTGCTTTTTATTCTGATGTCAAAGCGCAACCACTCCCCGACCCTTCCCCAGTACTCGCAGATTCTACGACACCTTTCGTGGCCCCGATCTTAAATCCGGAAGACCAAGGGCTACCCCCAAACCTGAACCCGAACACAGCCCCTGAAGACCAAGAGCTACCTAGAAACGTGACTCCGATCATAGCCCCCAAAGACCAAGGGTTGCCCCGAAAGGAGGAGGCTGTCGATATTAATACGGTTGATGTGGAGATTGATTGGAAGCTCTGTTGGGGTCCAGTGGCGGTTGATAATATACCCTGCTTAGATAATTTTAAGGCGATTAAGGCCTTGAAGTCAAGAAGGCACATGGAGCACAGGGAAAGGCATTGCCCAGTTCCTAGTCCGCACTGTTTGGTGCCGCTTCCAAATGGGTATAAAGTCCCCGTTCCGTGGCCTAAGAGCAGGGACATGGTGAGATTGATACTTCGGTAAGAAAACTTATGGTTTTTAATGGGTGCATTTGTTCGTAGAGAAAATGTTTGATACATTGATTGTGTGATAAGGCCGTTTCGATTTCTTAAGATTTCATATATTCATGGTACCTTTAATGAACACTTCATGATGTAGTGAATACCACGTTTTGTACCTATTTGTTTGGGTTTCAAGATTTGGGGTGTGATCCACAATTCAGCATATCAAAGCATCTAGCATCAAAGGATAAAGTATATCAAAACTTCAGTTAAAATTTCACTTTCTATATCCACACTATTTGACTTTTAGTAAACTACCGTGTTAATTTTAAACCCTGTCTCTGAAGCTCTGAGTAAAACTATGTAATCTTCTTAACAAACACACCATATTCTGAACATGTTCTACTTGTTATTTGGTTACGTCTGGTTTCCACTTATATAATGAAGATGATGGAGTTTGACATTTCTGTTTTGCAGATTTGGTATAGCAATGTGCCTCATCCAAAGCTTGTTGAGTACAAGAAGGACCAACACTGGGTGGTGAAGTCGGGTGAATATTTTGTCTTTCCGGGAGGTGGTACTCAATTCAAAGATGGAGTTAATCGATACATAGAGTACATCAAGAAGGTATGATGTCATATGGCTTTACGCCCTACTAACCTTCCTAGAGTATGAGACGTACATTAATTTTTTTCTTATTGTTGTCATAGATATAAAGAAACTGTAACCAAGTCTTGATAAAGGACAAAAAGGAAAAACATTTACCTAATGTCAAAATTGGCTTTTCTTTGGGACGGAGAAATGGGTGGTGAACTGGTGATGGAACCTTAACTCCTGGTCTAACTATAGATGATTCCGTTCAGACTGAACCTCTTGTCTTGATGATAGCAAATAATTCAAGAACCAAGGCATTAGGCTAGGCTGCCATAAAACATGAACTACTGTATCTTGCATGGCTTATACATTGATATTTTATCAACAAAGCGCAAAGCTTAGGTCTGAGAAGTTTCTGTTGTTTCTTAGTTGCTCCTCTCAATGATTATCGCAGGTTGGCTGACATATTACATGCATTCAATTACTGAATGAGACTTGTTTGTTTTACACAGTTCATTTTTGTTTACAGTCAAAACTATAGCTACTACATTTGTTACTACTTGCAACTAACACCCCCCCCCCCCCAAATCTTAGTAATTGCATCAAACTATTTTTTAATTCAATATAACTTGATGAAAATTTGTTTTTTGTTTGTATGAACCCAAGCAATGCTTTATTTTGATTTAAGTATGACTTAATTTCTACCTTACACATATGTTCTGTTGATTTGACTAGATATTGATGTAGTTCTTGAATGCTTACCCTATTCTGTTTGTTCACTGAATGTGGTTCATTTGACACCAGACATTACCAGTAATTGAATGGGGAAAGAATATCAGGGTTGTCCTCGATGTTGGTTGTGGTGTTGCTAGCTTTGGTGGCTATCTGCTGGACAAAAACGTTATTACCATGTCATTTGCCCCAAAGGATGAACATGAAGCTCAGATACAGTTTGCCCTGGAGCGAGGAATTCCTGCAACTCTTTCTGTTATTGGAACACAAAAGTTGACATTTCCCGATAATGCGTATGATTTGATCCATTGCGCACGATGCAGGGTGCATTGGGATGCAGATGGTACTTGTTGTCTTCTGTCTCATTCCATCTATTATATCTATAACAGAAATGTTTATTGCTAAATCTGATTCACGCTTTTAGGTGGTAAACCGTTATATGAGCTCAATAGGATTCTTAGACCTGGAGGTTTCTTTGCATGGTCTGCAACACCAGTTTATCGTGATGATGATAGAGATCAGAAAGTATGGAATGGTTTGTTTCTTTATCTCTCTTTTTCTTTACCCCCTTTATGTGCTGTCTCTGTGTCAGTTTCTCACACTTTCTCTATAATATTATTTTATTTTATTTTATCTGTATTGGGAAGATTTTGGACTTTTCATATGAAACATCTATGAAGCCCCAAATCAATGTGAGACACTAAAAGAAAAGCTCTTGTTACTTGGGAGACCTGCTGTTCTGTGTCCTTAACGCTTATGTAGATTGTATAAAAGTGGAATGTCATTATTATTTATTTATTTTTCAAACCGGGAAGTAGTATGGTTTCCTGAAGAAGTTGGAGGACATGCAAATTCTTCTAAGATGGATATTGTTGTGTTTTCTGCAGCCATGGTGACTATAACAAAAGCTATGTGCTGGACTGTTGCGGCTAAGAGTTTTGATTCATCTGGAATTGGGCTTGTTATATACCAGAAGCCTACCTCATCGTCTTGCTATGAAAGCCGCAAAGTGAACAATCCACCTTTATGTGAACAAAAGGATGGGAAAAATAGCTCATGGTATTCCTATATTCTTTTGTCACGTTTTTATGATATTTAATTTCCACCAAATTTTAGCTTCTCTGCAATACCAAAATAACAGGAAAGAAGAGGTAAACTTTTCTGCTTATGTTTGTGTTTTTAATTTGGCTGTTTGATATGTATATACGTTATAATTAAGATTGAGGTATACTGAACTTTTGCATCAAATGCTTACTGTATGTGGACACTTGAAAACAATGCTAAGCATATTACTGTTATTATTTGATTTTTATGTTTGCTGATTTTCTCTCTTAATTATGTATAGGTATACCAGACTCAGCAGTTGCCTTTCACCTCTTCCAGTTGACAGTACAGGTAAACTGCAGAGCTGGCCCATGCCCTGGCCCCAGAGGCTTACCAGTACACCTCCTAGCTTACCTTCTGATTCAGATGCTAATGAGATGTTCTACAAGGACAGCCAACACTGGTCTCAACTAGTCTCAGATGTTTACTCGGATGGTCTTTCTATAAACTGGAAAAGCGTACGGAATATAATGGACATGAATGCTGGTTATGGAGGGTAAAGTACATTAAGTTCGAGTGTAGCTGTTTTTTCTTGCCGTTTACTCCCTTTTTTTTCTTTTAATTCTTGCTATTTACCCTTTGAATTGTTTACTAGATTAGCTTTGGCATTTGCCATGGTTCTGATAGCTTTTTCATATCCAATCTTGAACTAGCAAATGGAGCCAAGGAGGGATGAGTTCCTCTACCAGTAATACCCAAGTGTAGATATAGCTATATTAATGTCATTTGTCTCCCACATCAGGCTTGCATTACATGTCAATCCATCAATGCATATTGGCTGGTTTTCCTCTGAAGTCTTCTTAGAGCTGAAATTAGGTGTGCGCTATTTTCAGGTTTGCCGCAGCTCTCATTGATCGACCAGTCTGGGTGATGAATGTGGTGCCCATTGATTTTCCAGATACACTTTCTTTTATATTTGACAGGGGGTTAATAGGAGTATATCACGATTGGTGCGAGTCTTTCAATACCTACCCTCGCACATACGATCTTCTTCATTCTAGCTTTCTCTTCAAAAATCTTGAGAAAAGGTATGACCATGATTTACTAATGAAACTAATACAAATAAAAGCATGCTCTTTCTCCTCATATCGATTTAAAACTTTTAGTCAATTCAGTTCATTTCTCTATGTGGCAAAGATGTTTTGTAAGATATGATCCTCACAGAATGCAATCTTTGTCAGATGTGACATTTTAGACGTGGTTGTGGAGATAGATCGCATATTGAGACCAGATGGATATCTGGTTGTTCAAGACTCCTTGGAAATGATTGGCAAGCTCGTTCCAATCTTGCGTTCGCTTCACTGGTCTGTAAATGTAAACCAATATCAGTTTGTTGTTGCTAGAAAGAGTTTCTGGCGTCCCAGGGCTGGCAGACACTGAATCATGAATAGACTACTGATGATCATATCCTAGTCTGAAGCCTCCCTTGTTTTTATTTTGTTCTGGATACAAAACTAAGACGCATTAGTTGCAGAACAAGTTTAAGAAAGGATTTTTTTTCGATAGGAAGTCCTGTCTGAGTGTGAATTCTGTATACCAGATATTTATTTTTAGTATAATTAAAAACACAGAAGACTTTTGTTCCTCTCTTTTTGGCCCAAGCTGTGTGTTCAATCTCAGTAGTCGTGACTCTTGTGCCTCAAAACTTACATGCAGTGTCATAGATGTTTACTATGAGATTTTTCAGTAAAACGATAATATGTAGATTTTTTTGTTTTAACTCACGATGACATTATTGACTCTTAAAGAAAATCTTCTTTAATGGGATAATTTTATTAAAGAACTTGATAGCCAAACCTCTTCTTAACAACTGAAAGTTTTGTGGAGAATTTATTAGTCTAACAGTGCAGTTAAGATGTAGTCATTCATTACCATGTTAGTTCATGCTTCTTAGAAAGAAAGAAAGTTAAGAAAAGGCTTAGAAGCCCCCCATTTTTTTTTCCCCCTCCAAGTTTTAGTTTAATTATCTATATTTGATTTTATACGGATATCATGCAAAAAAGCAGAAAAGAAAAAATGATTGCATATTTTGTTTAGCTTAGAGTTGAGGAACTTCCCCATTAAAATGTGGACTACAAACTTAGTTCTTAGTGAAGACCCAAAAAAAAAGCAACAAATTTAATTAACCATTAGTTTAAAAAAAAAGTTATATTTTTACCAATATAGTTAATACATTGATTCTATGAAACATTAGACTCCATGTTGGATAAACCATTTTTTGCATGGTCATCAAACACTCCAATCTGAGCAAACTATAACAAAACTTCGATTAGAGAATGGCCCCTAAACGACAAAAATGGAGGTTAGCACTCGCATCGCATGTCCCTCATCAGGAGCAATGTCACGGAATGAACAGCTACGATCCTCAGTTATGGTTGCGCCCATTTCTCTTGCCCGCTACAGGTGCGGTGTTCGGCATTTGCAGTTCAGTGCTCTAACTCGCCGCACGGTGTGTGCTTTCTTTCTGTTGGTTCGGTTTGGCCTAAGAGAGAACACTACATACTCCAAATTTATTCCCGCGAGAGCGAGGGAGAGAGAAAGTCGTTGATTATGTGGGCCCGCTACAACAACCACGATTGCACCAACAGATTGTATTACCGTCCCTCAGAAAGCTAGAAAATTCCAGTTGGGTTCCGCATGTGTGGTAGCACGGGAAGATTTGGCGCACTCGTTGGTAGCACTCTGCTTTTACATTCTACCCACTCCCTCTTGGCTCGCATATTGCTGCTGGCGCTGCTTGCATTGTATTTTGCATGCTCGCTTTCACCTTTTTCTTAAGGCTTTTAAGTTGGACGTAGCCTAAGCTTATTCTTCCATAGTCCTTAGTAGTTACAGCTCTCTGGTTCTCTGTCTCTTGCCATAGATTTAGTCAAGGGTCAGGGACGATACCATGTTTTACTCTCACCAGCTTCTGGCTCGCAAAGCTCCGCTCGGTCAAATATGGTATTCGATTCACTCCCATTTGTGGCTTCTCGTTCCCTTTTGCTTCTGTTCGAATTTTGAAATTTGAATTCATCATTTTATTTTTATGATTAATGAGCTTTTCATGGTCTCTTCCTTTCTCTGTTTCTGAAAAGAATCGCCAGTGAAGAGCTAGTTTCTGTAGAAACAACGTGGAATGTCAACTGTCATTATGGTGATCAAAAACTGTTTAGATCATTGTTTCTTTGTGAACGTATTTGTCATTTCATTTTGTTTCTCCAAGGAAACGTGCTCTGCGATACCGTGTGTCAACTTCTTTGAACTTCGCTTTCTCTGTAAGATAAGAAATACAGATCGTAACCCCTCTCTCGGTGACTTTGATAAAGGATGGCTGCGACTATGCATGCGAAAATAAACCGAAAGAAGCTAAACAAGCTTAATATCATCAATATCTGGTATCGATTTGTTATCTGAATTTCTCTCTTCTTCTATAGGCCTATAGTTCATTGGATTGATTGTGATATTATTTCCTTTCTTTGTACAGCGAAGAGATTTTGAATCCATCGGTTCCCATGGCTCTCAGACTCTCCGGAATTCTCATGGGTAACACACACTCTCTCTGAATTTTCGTAAACTTCAATTTCTGTTCCCATTTCAAGTAATAGGTAACTCTCCTTACTGACGCTGTTCTCAGGAGGCATTGTGATTGTCTATGAAAGAAAAGTGAAGCTCCTTTATGGTAACCTGTAAATCCCTGTTAAGTGCTTAACAATTCGGAAGGGCATTTCTCAATCCTGACACGTATTGTGCTCCCTTTTCTTCTTCTTCGTCTTCTTCTTTTTTTTTTTCCTAAATTCGCTCGCAGATGACGTTACTCGTCTTCTGGTACGAAGTTCCACTTGCAAATTTCCCCTACTATTTTATCTTTTATCTTTTATCTTTTATCTTTTATCTTTTTTCACTCGAATGTTTTGCATTCCGATTGGCTCAGCTTGAAATAAACGCAGCATGGAAGGTGAAGACAGTACCAGATCCTACAGTACTACCCAAAGGAAGATCCCAGGCCAAGTCAGTCGCACTTTCTCTGAATTATATTATTTTCATTCTAACGAGTTCTTTTAGCTTCAAAGTTCTCACTATTAGCAGACGCGCAACTTAGAGTTGGAAAAACACCGGCGCCAGATAAGTGTCAAAATTTGTCTAAATGAACAGCGTATATCTAAACCTGGCACATCTTAGCTCATTAATGGACATGCATGTGTTTTTGAGATAATTACACGCTTCAGAAGTAGCGGAAGGCTAGGAGACGGTCAACTTAGAGAATTTTTCTTTATATATTTTTTGTCTGCTCTATGTACCAAATGCAGGAGAGAGGCTATTACTCTGCCTGAGAACGATGAGACAAATGTTGGTGATATGGAGCAATCCCTTCAGTTTTCCAACACAGCGACCACCGCGGAGTTTCAACATGCTGCTTATTTTACTATGGTATATAACAGGTCCTGTAGATCGAAGCTTGTTCTTCAAAACGAGAAATTAAAAAAAAAAAAAAAAGATGAAGAAGAAGAAGAATCAATAAATCAGGGTGTGTGTTGCAGTCCCACGAAGATCCCATTTTGGTTCAGGATCAAATGATTAATTGTATCCATAATCCATTTGGCACAGAAATGGAAGTGTTCCATAATGTACCGAGTCACCTAGTCATTAGCAATTTAACGCTATGGGCACCTTTACGATTATATTATTTACCCTGTTTTACAATGGAGTTCTCTTTTGGGGTGATTTTACCGAATTATATAAAAGAAAAAGAAGGGGGGAAAACATTTTTATCATCGTCATCGTTGCTTATTACGCTACTCAGATGTACGTGGCTGGTAATCTCTGTCGACAGCTTCAGAAAAGCCCCAAAGCCATTTAATTCTTCGTTGGGGATTTTCTGTCAATAGAAAGCGGAAATTACTATCAAGGTTCCATGGAGCCAAGTGGAGAAAACTAAATTACTCCGGTTACAGTGATTTAAAGTTTAATCACGATAGGATAAAGGAGTTTTTTGAAAACTTACTGAAGAAAAACCATGCAGACAACGTGGAGCTGATCATGCAAACTTTTTATGTTCTTGCAGCGACTTGATAGTGTGGACGAACCTTACATATGTAATGGAGCAAGGGAGGTAGATCCATCCCAACTTCCCCATCAAGGTTTTTCTCCTTGAATCTGCTTACCATATACATACTGTGCAGTCCATGCATGTGTCCGTGAGCTGACTCTTATTATTCTCAGCTGACGCAGAGAATATTACCTTATTTGAACGTTTTGAATCATTCCAAGCTAATGCGGATCCATACTATCGCTTTGAAAGGTTATTTACTTGAGTTGTCCTTACTTTGTATAGTTGCATTCTTCTTCTTTCTAACAGCATTCCGTTTTGTCGTTTTAAGGTGAAGATTGTGCTATATTCGTCAGAATTGGGTTACTGTTATACACACACACACACTAATTAGATGAACCTCGTATTATGATAATTTATTATAAAGATATATACCCATATAGGGTTATCATCTTACATGTTACTCTTTGTGAATGCTTTGGCAGGTTTGATATAGAAGGAGATGAGGAAACCCAGGTAAACTTCACTTATGGAGAGAACACTGAAATTCGAACCACACTTGTACCCTCCCCGCCTCATCAAGTTGATCCAACAGGAGGTTAGCAAGATGAGATTAGTTTAACAGCTGATAAACAATAAAATCTTAAATAATGCAAATTTTTTTTTTTTGCTTTCTTTTTTAAATTATTTATAGATTAGGAAGACATGGGCTATATGTTATTTTCCACCTTAATTGCAGCTTTCACTCTATTTTCCATTTTGTGTATCCAAACCACGTCCAGTGACCTATGCAAAATAATGATAACTGGCTGAAAGAGGGTACAATAAATTTTTTTTTATCCAAAATTCACTGATTCTGTCCTTCACCCAAACAGGCAATTCTAATTAAAGTTACTATCTTGTTCTTATTGTCGGAGGATGCCCTTTGTTGATGAAACAATACCCCAATAACATTTTAAGATTCAGTACCATGGTTATGTTTGGTTTCATGCATATATTCTCTTTTGTCACTGGTATTCTGATTGTAGACTCATTTCCTAACACTGTCAGTTATTCAATTCCAGACAAATCTTGTTTATATTAAATAAACGTTGTCAACATAAAGAAATACAAATGCTTGCAACATCTAATTCTTCTGCAGCTGACATAATTCAAGACCCGCATCCAGGACGCCAGGTCAATGAGCAATCTGATCAATGCATGCAAGTTAAACAGGTAGCATTACTGTTAAGGAATACAATGACCACGCTGAGGCAAAGCAAAGAAAATGATCAACCTTAGAAGTATAATGAAACAGGAACAGGGAAGGCGAGGCCTACTGAAAAGGAAAAGAAGGCAACAAGCAACAAATGCAATGGATTATAAGCAAACCATGATTCCTGTCCATATGTACCAGGCGTGGCTGCAAAATGCTTCTGATATTGTCTCAAGAAGAGGAAGAAAGAGAAAGGTTCGCAATTAATCTCTACTAGCAATCCATATAAATTGGATGGGGACGCATTACATGCACAGTTTCAGTTTAACCACTCATCCAATATATCTTGATGAAGACATGGATAACTTATTTTTAGTTTTCATTTAAAGCATCTCTATGATATTTTCTGAATTGCATATTTCTTAACAACGGTGAGTGGAGACTATCGTGAACATCTCAACATAGGAATAGAAAACAAAAAAAAGGGTAGAGGAGAATAATTACTTATTTAATTATTTATGCAATACACTCCTGCTCCTATTCTCTGTATTGCAGCGCACTGATATCATGTCCAGAAGAAAGATAGCTAACCTCATGGAGCTGCCACCCGTTGTGTTAATTGGTGATTTATTTACAAATGGAAATAGAGATGTATATTATCCGCCACCTATTCTTGAGTTATGGATTAAGAGCACTCAGCCCCCCCAGGATTCACCTTCAGGTCAGTACTTAGGGGGAGGGGGTGTTTGAAATAAAATTAGTTGTTATTAACAACCTACTCAACCTTAATATGGAAAAGGTTAAGCAGAAAATAACATCATAATTCTGTGCAGAAGGGACTTCAATACCCCAGCCTCCAGAACCCTCATTTTCATCACCTCCAGGATTGCATAATGAGGATTTTATTGGATTTGTGAGCTACATACATCAATCTTTCTGATTACTTATTTCAGGAATACAATTTAACTTATCTCTAATTAATGTTCAAATGTGAAGCATTTTGAAGATTTTCACAGGGGGCCAGACAGCCAATTAGCTCCGATAGAGAAGCAACGGAACAAAGCACTACATACTGAACTCCTCATGGATGAACTGAGGGCCAACCCTGGCAATGGTTTGAGGGCGCCTGAAGCTACTCCCAAGGTCACAACAAGAAATTCTGGTATATTAAATCTTGGTTTGGTTATTGGGTCTTCGGTTTCTCTAAATTAAGTCTTGAAGTGTATGTATTGTATATGATTAAGGGGAAACACGAGATAATGGTTTTGACCTTTATTATTCTAGGAGACAGTGTACATTCCTTTCCAAGATCAGTATCTGAACATGGTCTCGCCTCAGATTCAAGCATTCTTGATCTCGCCTCAGATTCAGACATTCTTATAGAAAGGTAGAAACATTGATCCATAGTTGAATTCAGTAAAGTCACAAACAGATGGTCATTCTATTTTTATATCTGATAGCCATTTGAAGTTAAAGAATTTTGGTCTTGTTAAAAGGACTTGTAGTTGATCGACGATTAATTGCTGTTAACAGATTAAAGAAGAAAAGGCATTCATCATCTAGAAACAGCAGCGGAGGCCTTGAACCAGTGGCTGAGAATGCGAATTTCAAGTTAGCTAGGTTGTCTGAATATGGTCTCATCCATGATGAAGGTATATTACTTGTTAAGGCGCCTCTAATGCTCTGAAAACGCTAGCTATTGTGGTATTTTCTTCATCTACTATTCCACTTAGCACGTTTGCAGCCTCATAAGTTTCTTTGCAGAACTACTAGTGGAAACGGGACGCACGCAAACACAAGTAAACATTAATCATCCTATTGACAATATGACTGAATCTATCCGAACGTATGATTCTCTTAAAGGAATTTGTTTACCCCCATCATAAAAGTAAATTTAAGTAAAATAATTAACGAATATTTATTGCATTTCAATGCAATCAGGCAAATAAAAGCGCACTTTGACACGCCTGGAGCTCCTCAAGTAGAATCCCTCGATATCCTAGCTTCTGGAATGACCCGGAAATCAGCAGCTCTACTTTTCTATCAAACTTGTGGTATTTATCCGTAGTGCTTCGTATTGCATTTTTTGATATTTTGGTATTTATTAACAGCACAGAACATTCCAAATTCCAATATATTTTGTCACTGTTGTGGATAGTTCTTGCTTCCCGTGATGCCCTGAGAGTTGTGCAAAAGATGCCTTATGGGGAGATTCTCATATCTAGAGGATCAAGAATGTGATAAAAAGGTTTGACTACCACCTCAGGTATGTGTGTTTCCTATACTTTGAGTCTAGATATTTTAAGCATGAATAGCTTACTAATGCAATATTGCTGTTTTAACAGTTCAACGGGTATTGACGTTAAAATTATGAAATGACCGCAGCTCTTCCGTATGCAATCATGAGTTACTTTATATTCCTTTATAATATAGTTTACTTTCCTGAGATCCCCAAACACACATTTCTTGGATTACAACTGTTAGAGGCCTTTTCTTTCCTCCCAGACGATTTGGCAAATCAATGTGTCCTGAAGATCCATTGATATTATTGTGGTTGCCCTCCTTCTCTCTATCTTTTCGACATTTCCACATGCTTCAACTTTCAATATATACACATATTAGATTTTAAGACTGTCACAACGAGGGAAAAGTAAATTTAGCAGTAAAGGGAGATTAAGGTTGCTTCAATAAGGACAACAGTGTAATCTGAATTATCTAAACTCTAGCCCTCAGTGTATGTTTGTGCTTTGACTGTGGAAGTATTCAAGATTATTATGTGGATTGATGCAAACAAGCTTTGCGGTGAATTTTTATTACAAGCAGTTCACTGTTCCTCTATTTGACCCTTTCAATAAGGGTACTAGGGGATTTATATATCTTTGTAGTTCGATATATAGCTATTACTACTATGTTGAATTTAATATTTTGTGACCTCACATTATAAGTATTAAAATCACAATGAAAAGAGTATCGATGTTTTATAACTAAAAATATGTTCTCCAATACTTGATGCAGGTGTCCTGCGTGAATTCACAGTGAAGATCCTATCCTATGGGCTGCTGAAAAGTTTAAAGGCTTGCAATGTGATCATTTGAAAGGCGTATGAGAAATTTCCTATGATGTAAGCTGACTTATACGGCCGAAACCTGGACCAATTATTTGCTTTTTGCCCAGCATAATGTTATAATTTAAGCGAAAATATGTAGATTCGATATGAGACAAGTGGAAACAAAAATGGATTAGTTGAAAATTCTGGTTATGCTGACACCTTATTGTCCACTCATGCACAACTCATAATTCCATGTATGTTAATTTGACTAGGTTATAATATATCCAATGGCATGCACATGATGCTTGCGAAAATAAATGTGTGAACATCTAAAGTTCCAAACTGGCAAACAGAACAAAGCTGTTGCCCCTGGGACGCCTTGAAAGGATTGCCTCTCGTCACAATTTTGGTAACCCTAATTTATATTGTGTCAAGTGGTAATTATAATTAAAGTTATGGTTTTTATCCAGATTTTCATCTATCTTAACCATGTGAGCTAAACCCAGACAAGGTAAGTTAATTGTTATTATTCTTCTGTGCAATAATAATAATATACTATTCCAATATCATCACACTATTAGTAACTTATATAAAATTTCTTTTCAACTCTAATATTAATATTATTAAACTCATAATATTTATATTCAATATATTAGAGTAATTATTGTCATTTTCCTTTCTAAAATATAAAGCCCAATCTAAAAAAAAAAATTATAGAAAAAGGAAATTGATACCCTAATATACATCCAATTAAGAAAATGGTGATAAAAAACAATCAACAAACTAACACCAGAGCTTTAAGACGTTCAAAAACCTCTAAAACCATCCCCCAAAAAAATCCCAATCCTTATCATCTTTCATTAAGTGTTACTTTTAACAATAGTTGTGGATCCTTTTAAAGAAAAATAGAAAATTATCAATCAAATTCAAAAGTTCAAATTTGAGAGCCCTCATAAAGCGTGTTTGAACAAAAAATGTACAATATTTGCAAAATGAATTTGGCTCAAATACAATAGCTCTTCATTTCCTAGTGAGAAACGAATTAGGAAAATCTTCGGAATATAGCGTTTTAAAAATAAGAAAAAGAAAAAGGATAAAATCATAAAAGTGGGATCATGAAACGCACATGCTCAACTAGGGTTCTCATTATTCACGACCCTTGCCTTAATTAACCTATTTTCCATTTTATAACCCCCAATCCCCTCCCCTTCATCTCTTACCCCTGCTCTGTACTCTGTAGTAGCAGGAGTAGTAGTCTCCCCTCAGACCTCTTTTTTCCACCCCTTCCCTCATGTGGCCACCATGGTTGAGATCACCAACAAGCCGGCTCCGAAACACCCCACCACCTTCACCTGCCCGACCCACAACTCGTTCATTCAGCTTCTCTTGCTCTTCCTTTAAAGACATCCAAAGCCTCTGCCAAGAACAACCCGAACCCCCACTCGCTACCCCAAAATCCCCCTCCCTCTTCCGCCGAGTCCGGATCTCCACCTCCGTTCTCCGCGCCTTGGGCAGCCGCAGCGCGCCGTACAATTCAATGGCGTTGCCGGGTTCCGACCAGGGCATCGTCGTCTACTACACTAGCCTCCGCGTGGTGCGCAGGACCTTCGAGGATTGCAGAGCCGTCCGATCAATCCTTCGCGGCTTCCGCGTCTCGATCGACGAACGAGATGTGTCCATGGACGATCGCTTCCTGGAGGAGCTACAGGGGATCCTAGGGCGTAAGAATGTGACCCTCCCGAGAGTGTTCGTCGGTGGGACGTACATTGGTGGGGCCGAGGACGTCAAGCAGCTACACGAGAGCGGAGAATTGAGGAGATTGATCGAACGGCTGCCAAGGTCGGATCCAAATGCGTGTGATATCTGTGGAGGGCTGAGATTTCTTGTGTGCGACGAATGTAACGGAAGCCACAAGGTGTACACGGAGAAGAGCGGGTTCAGTAGCTGCACATCTTGCAACGTGAACGGTCTGATCAGGTGCCCTTCTTGTTCTTCCCTGCTCCCGCGCCACACCAAATAATATCCTAGAAATCCTCCCAATCTCAGAAGTTCACAACCCCAAAGGGGAGAGGATGGGGAAATTAGCATTTTGTTAATAACTTAATTGCAGGTCTAGAAAATTGTTCATTTTGAATAGACCCGTTTATGTAAAACATGGTTATGTGTATGTATTAGGAGCCAGGTTTGATTGGTTTTGGCTAAGCAAGCTTGTTTACTATGTCTTTCATGGTTTCACCTGGATTCATACATTGTTTCAGCACATAGCTCTCGAAATCATCGTGGGAGGTTTCATGAGTGGGGAACAAACTGGTAGAACATAATCAATCCCACTATCTCCTACGGTCGTGGTACAAAATGATGGGGACGAACAACTATAATCATGTCCTAGGCATAGGCTTAGAGGTGAAAACAAATAAAAAAAAAAAAAAAATGTCCTAGGCATAGGCAACACCAACCACTTCCGCTGGATTTTGGGTACGCCCTGGCCCAATGCTCCTTGCCTTGTCTTCCTTTTTGTTCACGTTAGCCCAGTTTCAATGAAGCACAAATTTAGTATGGGCCCCTTCTCGGATGAGGAAATCAAGCAAGTTGTGTTTAGTATGGGGGCACAAAAAGCCCCTGGACCTGACGGACTTAATGCACTTTTCTTTCAAAGCCAATGGAGTGTAATAGGACCCTCGGTTTGCAAGACAATCAAAGGATTCTATGAACATCCAGACTCGGTGGAGGAGGTCAATAAAGCTCTCCTAGTCTTGATTCCTAAAGTGGACAACCCAGAATGCCTGAAAGAATTTAGACCAATTGCCCTATGCAATGTCATCTTCAAGATCCTAACCAAAGTGATTGCCAATAGAATCAAGCCTTTCATGAATCATTGGATAGGACCATGCCAAAGCAGTTTCATCCCCTCTAGGAATATTAATGATAATGTGATCGTAACCCAGGAGGTACTACACTCGATGAAGAGAAAGAAAGGCAGGAAAGGGATGATGGCCATAAAAATTGATCTGGAAAAAGCTTATGATAGGGTTAAGTGGGAATTCCTTGAGGATACACTTAAGGAAATTGGGCTGGAAATCATTTTAGGAGGCTTATCATGAAATGCATCTTAACAGCCTCTATGAGCATCATATGGAATGGGGAGGTTACTGAATCTTTTTCAGTCTCAAGAGGCATTAGGCAAGGAGATCCACTCTCTCCCTACCTATTTGTCCTATGTATAGAAAGATTAAGCCACTACATAGATCTAGCGATACAAACAAAATGCTGGAAACCCATTAAACTCTGCAGGAAAGGACCCCAGCTATCTCACCTTTTCTTTGCGGATGACCTAATCCTTTTTGCAGAAGCTGAATTGGAGCAGTGCAGAATTATCAAGGGCTGCCTTGACAATTTCTGCACCAGTTCAGGCCAACTGGTCAATGAACTTAAATCCAAATGCTTCTTCTCTAAGAATATCAACCACACTAGGATGGAACAATACAGCAGCGAGCTAGGATTTAAACCAACTGGTGACCTTGGGGTTTATTTGGGAATGCTTTTAATCCATAGTAGGGTAAGGAAGGATACATTCAAACACATCACAAACAGAGTTAAAGGGAGGCTGAATAGCTGGAAGGCAAAAACTCTCTCCCTAGCTGGAAGAGTGACCCTTAATTCTAGTGTGCTGAACAATCTACCCTATTACTCTATGCAAACTGCCCTGCTACCTCTGGGGTTATGTGATGATTTAGAGAAAATCAACAGAAGCTTCATTTGGGGAGATGGAGACAACTCTAAGAAATTACATCTGATCAGCTGGGATCAAGTCTGCAGACCAAGGATGGAAGGAGGACTAGGTGTTAGAAGGCTGAGGGAAATGAACGAAGCATTCCTCATGAAGGTGGTTTGGGGGATCTACAATAACCCAGGAACCCTATGGGTGGAAACTCTTAAATCAAAATACAATTGGGAGGAGAATAAGGGCTCTGGACAGCAACCTAAACTGAAGTCCTGCTCTAACCTATGGAGAGGCATCCAGAAAGTTAAGGCTCTGGTTGAAGAAGGTATATGTTGGAATGTTAAAAATGGAGGAGCTACCAACTTCTGGACAGATGATTGGATTACAGGGGGTGGTAAATTAGCCCTAGGTTCGGACAGACCAATACCAGAGGATGTTCTTGCTCGAACAGTGGCTGATATGGTGACCAATTCAGGGGAATGGGATTGGCAAACAATTAACCCCTACATCAACCCAGAAACCAGATTAAAACTTGAGGTATCACCGAAACCCAGTAGTGATGCAGAACAGGATGTAAGGAGATGGAAATTCAGTTGTAATGGAGAATTCGCGGTTAGCTCGGCTTATAAAGCAAGGTCTCAGGCACAAGACACAGGAGATCCTATCTGGAGAAAGATCTGGAGGTAGCCTGGACCTCAAAAAATTAGAACCCTAATGTGGCTCACCGGTCATGATAGACTTCTTACCAATGGCCTAAGGTTCCATCGTCACATCAAGCACAGTGGGACTTGCCCAATCTGCGGGAAAGTGATGGAAAGCACAATTCATTGCCTAAGGGAGTGCGATCATGCAAAGAATATATGGCTAAGACTAGTCAAACCTAGCAAGTGGGGGAGCTTCTTTGGCCTAAACATACAAGAGTGGCTAGAGTTAAACCTTTCAAAGACGTTTGGAAGAGAAGAATACGCTTACCTCGACTGGAAGATCCTCTTTGGGGTCACGGTATGGAATATTTGGACCCGCAGGTGCGAAATCGTATTCCAGCCAGAAAACGCAAGCTCCAAAGATTTGCTCTTCTGGTGTCTTTATAGAACCAAGGAGTGCATGAGATGGAGAGATTCTGAAGCAAGGCTTCGAGGGAGGAGAATTGAAGTGGTAGATGTTGGGTGGAGGTTCCCTAGAGAGGACTGGGTCAAGTTCAACACCGATGGCTCGGTGTATCAAGGGGAAGAAGCGTCGTGTGGAGGTATCCTAAGGAATGGAGCTGGGGGGTTCCTCTATGGATTTGCTAAGAAACTAGAAGGATGTAGCACGATCGAAGCTGAGCTATGGGGGATTATCTTGGCTCTGGAGTTAGCATGGGAGTTGGGGTACAATCGTGTGGAGGTTGAGACAGATTCACTGACGGCAGTGAATCTATGCACACAAGGATGCTCTGCAAGGCACCCGTGTGCAAGACTGGTAGAAGAGTCCAGAAGACTCCTCGGGAGAAGATGGGAGACGAAAATATCCCACACAGTACGCGAAGGGAATAAGGCCGCGGACCGAATTGCAAAGCTGGCTCATTCGTTGGGCCCGGACCTACATAAGTTTGAGAGGCCTCCACAGGAATTGGGCCCTTTTTTGTTGAATGACCTGAGGGGATCTTCCTCCCCAAGGGCTTGTGTCCTGGAGTCTTAAAAACTCCCTATCCTTGTACCAAAAAAAAAAAAAAAATGAAGCACAAATTTGGAACTGGTGCCACCTTGTTTGTATATGAGGCTATCATCGTGACCATAAAATATATATATATTTGAGGCTACGAGTATGAGCTCTGCATATTAGTCATTTAAAGATGGTCACAAAAACTCATATTCACTGTATAGATAGTCTCAAATGAGCAGGAAACTTTTTATGCACTCTTCGCAACCATCTTAAGCGTAAAAAGAGCTAATGAAAATTATCTTAAATGCAATTATTTAATGGAAATCTACACACACAAACACAAACAATGTATCAGAGGACCCACTTGGTATATATTCAGGAGCTTTTTGCCAAATTTCTGCCGAATGACCGTGCGTAAGTGTTATATTCTTCCGTGACAAATTTTGTATTCAAAGTATGTTAAGATAATATAGGTAAATGAAAGATGGGCAGAATCTTGAATTTTAGTTTTTTAATCTCTAATCTAATCAATCTCTTCAATGATAAAGACAACAGGGCTCTCAAGAGTTTCCAATTTCAACGGGCTTAGGTTTGCTTCTAAACTAAACAAATACAAAAATCAGGTTTTTAGTATAAGCTCAGGCCCAAGTTGTTGATAGACTTCTAAAACTGCGGCTTATAAAACAGTTGCTTCGTTTTGCTGAGGCTATAGTTTAGACAGTGACAGCCTAACAGCAGAAGTTTATGACTTACGAATGCTAGAAGGAACTAGTCCATCTACGATGGCAGAACTATCCTTTTCATTTAAAAACTGCATTTTTTATTTTATTTTATTTTTGACTAATGCAAGCAATAATAAAAAATTAATGGGCTCATATTTTTAATAAAAGTGTACTTAATAAAATATAAATGAAAATAGTAAAAATTTAACAATATATCTTAATTTTAAACACAATAAATGCTTAAACTCACCTTTAATTTTTTTTTTCCTTATAATTTTTTTTAATCTTTTTAAACACACATAAAGGGTGAAAAATATAAAAAAATTAATAGAAAGAGTAAAAATCGACAAGACTTCTGAATATCATAATTGTAGATACATTGCAGGTTTTTATATTGTTTTGTAATTTTTCATTTTCACTCCTGCCAATCAACAATCAAATCTTGACATAAGGTTCATACAAAATGTCTTATACCCAGTTTCCCAAGGTTATGGTTTTGACTAATAGTCTAATACCATGCAAATTTATAATCCCTCATATCCCATAATTTCATCTAGAAAAGCCCCCATTAATTGTAGTTGCACCAATTCATCTGCTGAGGGGAAAAAAATGGTCTCAAGATTAGTATTAACATCATAGGAAGAAAAGAGATGTCAGTAAATCCAGTAAACTATTACTGATATTATGCCTAATTTCAATCTTGTTGATGCTCAAAAAATCAACAGCCGAAAATGCACAAAGTCACAAAAATTGAATGTCCCGCCAGAGTGATTTGAAACATATTATTTCATGTCGAAAAATTCATGAGTTTTTTTGACTTGAGCGTAGGGTCTAATTATGAGAATCCTTTTTCGCCTGGCGACTATGATGTTCCTTTGTAGCCTGATTGGCCATGAAATATATCTTTTTTCTGTGGTTGCGTATAATGGTTTTCCTCTTTTGGTGATGCCTAGGTAGTTATTAATGGCAAAGGCGGAGAAGGGTACCAAATGAGGGTCATTTCGCTACCAACCCTTAAACCTTCTTTGTTTTCGAGTTTTAATGTACTTTTGCGTATGTAACATTGCAGACTAACCCCCATCAAAATTTCAAGATCTTAGTATTAAATCTCACTACGTAATTGAACTGTTCAAGCAATATCTTCATTTTGATTAACTCTTACCAACCGAAAAAGGTTCAGATGTCACATAAGAAAATATAAAATATTTATCGTAAGACTTGCACTATTTTTTTTTTAAATTTGTGCATCTCAGTTTTAGTCAATGCGGTGGTTAAAACATGTCTCACTTCTTTATTTGATTATTTTTTATGACTCTCTTATTTTGTTTAAATAGCCCATGAATTTCGATGACATAACTGGGAAGAGAGACATTATTTTCAGGAGCAGAAAATGGCAATTTACACAGAAAGAGTTTGCATAAATTAATGAAGAGGAAGGATGATGTGTCGTCGTGAAAGCAAAATGCCACCGACTTCGTACAAAGTAGCTCATATGTCTAACTAGGTAGTTTCACTTCTTCAACGAAGAAATTATCATTCTTTATTGTTAACCAAAATAAAAATAGCATTCTCTCCAAAATTCAACTGTCTTATGGGAAGCACCAAATTCTTCAAACAAGCTAGAGCCTAGAAGAAGGCTATCTCAAAGCCTGCAGGCGACACTAGACGTTTTCATGTGACTGCAGGCTGTATCTATTTTAGAATAATTAGGAAAGCATAAACTTCATGAATTTTTTTTTTCTGTTCTTTAAAACTGCATGATTGAATTAACGATGAAACAATTATAAGTTTTTCTTTTCTAAGTTTTTTATGGGTCAATAACTATGATTTATTTATAAAATATCAATGATTATAGAAAATCATAGTAATATACTAAAATTCTTTCATGATAATTAAGAAAGCATATAAAATCATTAAAAAATATTTTAAAATAAAAAATGAGTCACATATAAATCAAATTATTATTACTATATTTCACTTTCAGTATATATAATCAAGAATTTATTTATCTAATTATAATAAGCTATGTACAAGAAATTATCAATTATTTAAAGGTAACTTCCGGTGTAAGTGCCATAGTGTCACATAGAGGGGGGCCCAATTTTTGATAATATTAAGTCTTGTCACCAACGCAGCTCCACCAAACCTCACCATCTCATAATTTTGATTCATCCACGTACACAGCCATTCATTACACTGTCCGTTCGTTCTCTTCTTCCTGTTGCTCACCACTCACCGCTGCGCCTCTGCCATAACCAGCAGTATATTTGAAGAGGGACCTTGGACCCATTCCACCCACTCTACTGTGCAACAGTGTGAACTTCTTTTGCGGTCTAATTTACTACTTTACTTTTCTTATTGAACTTGCAAGTAAAGGAAAAGCAAATTTGTCTTTGAGCGTACGCGTTTTCAAATCTTTCTGGGTCCAGACTAGTTTGCTCAGTGTCAGAGATAGCCCTTTTCACCCTCCATTTTTTTCAATCTGGAATTTTTTGATACGCAAGAACTCAATCTGGCTTATTCGAGTTGACGTTGTTCGATAACAAGAATGATCAAGAATTGCAACGTGAGAGTTTTGCTCTTTGCAGTGGTATTGTTGTTGTTTCAGAGCTTCCGTTTGTGCTGGTCTTTAAATGACGAAGGTATGGAATTCTGAGTTTGTGGAATGTTGCATTTTCTCATGATTAGCAGTTGGTACTTGGGAAAAAGGTGAGAAGTGGTTTCTTTCTGCAGGTAAGGCGCTTTTGAAGTTGAGAAAGGGAATCGTGAGGGACCCTTTTGGTGCTTTGTCAAATTGGATTGATGATGAAGGAGAGGCTGACCCGTGTAATTGGTTCGGAGTTGAGTGCTCAGATGGAGCAGTGGTGGTCTTGTAAGTGCTGATATTTACTGAAATAGTTTAATTCTATGTTCCGTTTAATATCTGGGCAGAGGCAGGACGAAGAAAGCAAGAGGAATATTTCATTTTATTCGGTTCTTCCGTTTTGACGACATGAAATGAGAGATTCAAGTTTCAAATTTGCAAGTTTTCCTGCATATCCTTTAAAAGCCGAGAGACAGTGTTTACATAACTACTAATCATGTTCCTTTTAGACTTAATTTGACCAATTTTTTCGTATTCTGGTCATTCATAGGTTACAATGTCGAATGTGCTTTTTTTTTTTTTTAAATAGCGATGATCAATCAAGCATTAAAGTAAAAAATTATCACTACATGCAGACTTATTTATGTAAGTTTTAAGGAGATGTATTTTCAGTGCAACTACAGGCTTATTTTTCTTACTCAATACAGCATCACACGCTGCTGTAAATGGTTTAGGAGCCAAGAAGCTGCACCCCTGACACTTTCAAGGAAATATATGTTTGAGCCAGTGCTCCAAAATCCTATAATCATATATTGAATCAACTTATCGATTCCAAAACAGTTGCAATTATCATCAAAATTTTCAATATCAGTCTTCTGTTAAGTCAAATGACTAATGCTCATAATGTTGCTTAGATAATTATACCGTGACCTGTCATTTCATTTAATCATTGTGGACATTTTAATCACGAGGAATTATTTTATTGCTTAGGAATTTGAAAGATCTTTGTCTTGGAGGAACTCTGGCACCTGAGCTTGCAAACCTTATTCACATAAAGTCCATGTAAGCAATTGTTTGTTAGTCCCGTCCCTAATAATTTGTGTTTTTTTTCTGCTGTTGATTGACATTACGGTTGCGGTAAAATTGCTGCAGTATTTTGCGGAACAATTCTTTATCAGGTGTCATCCCTGAAGAATTTACAGATTTGAAAGAGTTGGAGATTTTGGATTTGGGATACAACAACTTTGGTGGACCTCTACCACCGGATCTTGGGAGTAGCATCTCACTAGCGATCCTGTATGAAGATGCTCTTGGACAGTTCAATTTTATTTTGGTAAACTTCTACCACTTTGTACTCAACTCCTTCTTTTTGCAGTTTACTGGACAACAATGAACTTCTTGGTGGCTTCTCTCCTGAAATTAATGAACTCAAGATGCTTTCTGAATATCAAGTAGATGAAAACCAGCTAACTGGTGCAGCTAAAAGGCCATCTTGCGGAAGAAGATACATTAAATGGTATGTCACCGATAAATCCATAAGAATATCTTTCACAAATCTGGTTCTCCATATTCCGTGTTCGCCCATTTTTGGCAATTATGAAGTAATCTTAACACTTATTTTTAAAGGAATGTTGGCCAATATGAAGCTAGTCCTCGGAGGCTACTGCAAGCTTCTATACCGGAGCTTCACGATCCGCATAACCGTGAAGCTAATCCACCTCCTGACATCCCTGCTCCTCCCCCTTTTCCAGACCCTCCTTCACTTTCCTCATCTGCACCGGCAATATCACCACTAGTGCCAAAGCCAGCTCTTCCTCTACTGTCTACACCAGGCTCTGGAATCCAATCTAAAAGTACCTCCTCAAAGGATCAACAAACTGCAATGTTGGCTGGAGTTATAGGTGGCGTTGCGTTTCTTCTTATTTCAGTCATTGTCATATATCTTTGTAAAACCAATAAGGTAGCTACTGTCAGACCTTGGGCCACGGGAATAAGCGGACAGCTTCAAAAGGCATTTGTGACCGGTAAATCTATTCATTTCATTTCTTCTAAAGCAATGAGTGTAAATGGTAGTTAAGTAGCATGCACACACTGACTCGGGATTGCTGAAACATGAGAAAGACAGAAGAGGAACTTATTTTCATTAGATTCTGGTCATTCAAATGATATGGCGTTAACGATTGCCCTCTCTAGTCTTCAAAATACTTTCCTTATCTTTCATATGTAAATTTTCTGCCTTTCACCATGCATGACAGAGATTTACATTTTCAGGCGTGCCAAAGCTAAAGAGATCAGATCTTGAAGCAGCATGTGAAGATTTTAGTAATGTAATTGGTACTTCATCCATTGGTACAGTGTACAAAGGGACTTTATCTAGTGGAGTTGAAATAGCTGTAGCGTCTGCTACAGTAACATCAGCCAAGGATTGGTCAAGGACTTCAGAAGTGCAGTTTAGGAAGATGGTAATACTACCCAAAAAAAAAAAAAACCAGCTACAATATTTGTTGATTTCCTGCAGTTTAACTGTACTAAAATTTTAAGCAATTATGGTTTCAGATAGATAAATTATCAAAAGTAAATCACAAGAATTTTGTCAATCTTCTTGGATACTGTAAAGAAGAGCAGCCTTTCACCAGAATGGTGGTTTTTGAATATGCCCCTAATGGGACACTCTTTGAGCACTTACATAGTGAGTACCTATCCTTTTGGTATTTCTATTACATAGAAAAAAAAATGGTGGTTTTCAAGTCATCTACTTACAGTCTGTTGGTTTTGCATGCCATATTTATTTAAAATGAAGCTTTATGACCTAATCCGATAAGCTTCCTTGTTCTTAAAAGTGCATGCCTTTAAGGCTATTCTTTTCTGTCATTTTGTTGTTGAAGTGGGAACTTGGCTAATGAATCTAATCTTCTTGGGAATCGCAGTAAAACAAGCTGAGCACTTGGATTGGGGAACAAGACTTAGAATAGCAATGGGCATGGCTTACTGCCTGCAACATATGCACCAGTTGAAGCCTCCTATAGCCCATAGTAATCTGAACTCTTCAGCTGTCTATCTCACAGATGACTACGCTGCCAAAATCTCGGATTTGAGTTTCTTGAGTGAAATAGATTCAGCTGAGAGAAAAGATGGGGGCAGGAAACACAATGATGTGCCATCAGCAAGTCCAGAAAGTAACATTTATAGCTTTGGTGTAATGCTATTTGAAATGGTAACAGGCCGGCTTCCTTATTCAGCAGATAATGGCTCACTTGATGACTGGGCATCAAAATATTTACGTGGGGATAGGCCCCTCAAAGAAATAGTGGATCCAACTCTAGCATCTTTCCAAGAAGAGCAACTAGAAGTTGTTGCTGAAATAATGAGATCTTGTGTCCATCCCGACACACAGCAGAGACCAACAATGAAAGACGTGAGTGTGAGATTGAGAGATATAACAAAAATAACACCTGATGCAGCAGTTCCTAAACTTTCTTCACTTTGGTGGGCAGAGCTTGAGATTTGTTCTGCAGATGCTAGCTGAACTAAGCAGTCCAGATTGCAAGTTTGGAGTTTAGAACATTCTCATCCTTTTTAATCGGTGAGGGCAGAAAATGTATTCACTTGTAAATTGATACATTTTGTATCTATCGTTGGAGAGTGGCAATTTACATGCGTATAAGGAGATGAAGAAAAAATCTGATGAAATTTTTTTGGCTGCTTTTATTTACGGCTATAGCGTTGCGCCAGCAAAATGATCTCATATAATAGTTAATTTCATTTGTTGTGTCTTCAACGGTCTTAGCTCTGCTCACGTTCATGTATCAGAAGTCAGAAATATAATCAATTATGAAGGACTTTTGTTGAGAGCTACCTTATTTAAAAATAATGATAGTTGCCCATAATTTATAGTTGCAGTAGTGCAGCTGGCTTTCCAAACACTGAAAAATCCAAATCTACCTCATCCCATAAATATAAATGGTGTGACTTTAAAATAAGGAAATTTCTACAGTGTTGGGGCAGTATAAGTAGAAATACTTATGAATAGTATAGATGGCGTCAGAGTCTACCATTATTAGCCACGTTACCTAGCAGATGGCACCAAAGTCCCAACTGGCAATATAACTCCCGTTTGCCGCAATATAATGTACGTTTGTAGAAAACGGCAATTACTTCTACTGAACGACAACTGACTATAGACGACTATTTTGTTTCAACTGAGACGTCTTTGACCCAACCTCTTGTGTCTACAGAAGAAAACCTACTAGTAAGTACATATTTTAGTATATATTACTCCCTTGGTATGAATTATCATGCCTCTTACTGTTGAAGTAATTTTTTTAAATATTTTTAAACCAATAATTCAAATTTCAAATGTAAAAGAATTTAAAGAGATGTTTTTCTAATTGTACTCATGTATTGAATAAAGAGAATCATTAACACTAAAGAAGAAAGGATTAACATTTTTGCATGATGATATTTCTTGGTTTACAAAATGAAACTAAAATCTTCAAGGTCACACCCACGCAGGTTATATGACAAATCCCCATATATATATGCTCTTCACGTAGACATGAATGAAAGTCGTTGGTAGCTTAGAGGAGGGCACGTTGATTTGCATTATCACTTAGTCCTCTCATTATCAGTGAGTTATATATATACCATTCTATCCAATATCTCTTCAATTGGTCAGCTCTCGTTTCTGAACCATTTCCAGTCCCTTCACCCGGACATGGCAAGCAGCAACCTCATTATCCTTTCTCTCCTGCTTCTCCTCATTGCCTGCCCTTCCACACAAGGTGGTGAAGATGCCCCAACAATAACAGAGAAGAAAACAGAGGTGGTGGTGGAAGCCATAGTCTACTGCCAGAGCTGTGAGCACTTTGGAACCTGGTCTTTGAATGGAGCCAAGCCCATCCCATCAGCCAAAGTAAGTGTTACCTGCAAAAGCCACAAAGGTCACATTAGTTACTACAAGGTGTTTGAGACAGACAAAAATGGCTACCTATATGCTGAACTTGAAGGGTTCAAAATGCAGCATTATCTACTAGATCATCCCCTCCACTCTTGCCACGTGAAGCCTGTTTGGTCTCCCCTTGAAAGTTGCAACCTTCTCTCGAATGTCAATTATGGCCTCAATGGGGCTCCACTTCGTTACGAGAATAAGAGATTGCACGGAAGCAGATATGAGGCTGTCATCTATGCTGCTGGCCCCTTGGCTTTCCGTCCCTCTAATTGCTCACAGACTGTTCCCTAATAATGTCAAACAATTACCCTTGAAGAACATTTTTGTGTTCTTGCTTTTAATTTGTATTGATTTAACAGCGCTCAATTATTGCGTTTTTGTTATATTTCTGAAATAAACTGAATTATTATGTTGCTGCGGGTAATTTAATCATTTTTTTACCATACTCCTTTGCATTTCCATGAGTACAAAAGTTTGCATGAGAGTAGACGGAAAAAATTAATAAAACAAAAAAACAAAAAACCCCCACAAAACAGAAACTCACATTTTAGTAGCCCAGGCAAATCAAAGGCACCTCTGGGTAAAATGACTAAACTCAAATTTTGTTACAAATTACAAGTAGCAATCACCTTGCTCTTAAAAATTCAACGGCATATTAAACATTTTGTTTATGTCGTCCATAGCTTCCTTTGAGAGGAGAGTTGGCTCAAATAAATCAGCTTCTGCTGAATTTCCTGGTGATTTTGGTGGCGGTGGACCTTGATGTTCCAGGTCATCATCAGCAAGTATTGAAAATCCATCAAACTCCTTTCTGCTATTTGTAATCTCGGGTGCTTTCTCCTGCTTCTTCGATCTTTTCTTCCTCACAAAATCGATTGGCTTCCCGAACATGTTGTTTATGTCATCCATGGTTTCCTTCATATTAATTGTGAGGTCTACTAAACCATGGGGGCAAACATTTTCTGCCTCCGGCTCATCAAAAATGGTGGAGCCAACAAATCGGTAAATAATTGTGTCCTCTCTGAACTTTGAATTACGGGAGCTTTCAGCATCCATCTCTCCACAATTTTCAGAAGGAAGATCCTTGGAACGGGGAAAAACAAAAGCACTCAACCGGGAAGCAGAGGAAGTAGAATCTTCTGCCAAATTCCGAACATCACTCTGCTCTATGTTGTTCTCATCGTTAATGTCACTAGCCTCACTACGTCCTTCATCATCAGTATATATATGAAGTGATTCTTGGTGATATAGGCTAGCTTCAGTTCTGTGCTGCAGAGATGAGGGATCGCACGATTTAATGCCATTACCCAATTTTTTATCAATAAGGACCTCAAATTCATTCTGTGTACTATGATCTTTTTTCCGATTGGTTCCTTTGTGATTTCCTTGCTACTGGAACAACCTCTAATGGCTCACGGAACATGTTATTAATAGCGTTCATGGCTTCCTTCATATTTATTGTAGGATCCACCAATCCATGATGGCAGGCATCTTCGGCTTCAGACTTCCCAACAATGGCAGTGTCAACAAACTTGACCACTACCGTGTCATCACCACAGAATCTCTTGCACTCGTCCTTTTTAGTCTCTACATTTCTATCATTAGCTAGCCCCTTCGCTACAGAACTTGCAATTTGGGGTCCTATATGCAAACCCTCAAAGCTGAATGCTTCATTTTTTTCGGGATGGTCTTTGTAGACAGAGACCTCCTAGCAGCTCTCACTTCTTGCTGCTGAACAAAATCATTCTGAAATTAGCTAACTGAATATCACTAACAACAACAAATTCAGGCCCAAAACAACACTGCAAACTAATATAGGACGAAAGCTACTCACTACCTCAATTTTCTTGTTATTCTTTCTTTCCATGCGATGAAGGAATTGTTCATATGATTTCTGCAACTCATCCATAGGCTCTGCAAGACTGCTCAACAATAGAAAGAAGGTGAACATGATTGTTGAAAATTTTGGGCACAAAAGGCATTTGATACCAGTTCAAGTATTGAAGAGTCATGTGCTATTTAAATTATAAGTATTAAAATTCGATGAAAAATTATGTATGTACAAAGTTCCAAGGCGTAATATATTGGAAACTTGGTGGATATTATCCTTAATCCACCAACAGTAAACACACTTCAATAACTTGAATTGGACGTTTGCTCCAATCAAAGGTGAGAGTCTATCAGCTGGGTCATTGAAATTAGCTAGTGTCTCCCTTAATTTACAATGTGAAATGTACAATAGGAGACCATTAGTTGGTCGTAAATGGATAGTTTATAGTTTATACCAGAACTCATGTATTTAAAAACAAAATGCTGATTACTGTAGTGCGCTGCACCTTCTTTTAATTTGAGTTGTGCGGGTGAGCAATCGGACCGAATACCAGTGTTTGGGGTTCCTGTGGTGGCCACCAGCACGTGTCATTAACTAATAAGCGTGCAACAACAATTGAAAGAAAAATTCTTGTAAATTTTTAACAATCGACAGTTTCATAGTTGGTGTGCCAAAACCAAGTCCTTAATTGTAATTTTAGTGGGGAGACGTTGGAGTTAATTTAATTTTAAAAATTGAAAATTATCTTTTACTTTACTTCTGTTGCCTTGCAATGTATCCGATACCCATTAAAACCCTGCAAAACACGACAGCGGAGTAGTATTGTGTGGTAGTAATAAGGTTTAAAGAAGAAGTCTGGGAATCAGATTCTCCTTCAACCAATTATCACCGCTGTTACATAAAAGTATAAATTATGATAAAATTCTATTTCAATCTCTTAAATTTATAATAAAATTCAATTTTTTTTTTAATTTTTTTTTCTTTAAATACATTCTAACCTTTTATAAATGTACATTTTAGATATTTAAGACTAAATTTTTAAAAAAATTAATATGTATATATATATATAATAATAATAATCATGATATTTAATTTATTGAATTATTTATTCTAATAAGTTAATTAAAAATTTCTATGTCATTATGAAATTATAACTTTTGATTATTTCATTTATAGTTTAGGATTTTGTTTGAGTAAATTTAAGTAAAATAGTCATACATTGTTGATAAAAAAAATTTTAACTGAATTAATTATTTGAATAAATAATTTAATAAAATTTTTAAATTAATTTTTTTGTCAATTTTTTTATAAAATTAATTCTAAAAATTTAAAATAAATTATTATAAAACATTGATAGTGAATTCAAACTAAAAAAAATTATAATTTTATTACAAATATAAGAGGTTAAAATAGATATTACCTTATAAATTAAATCAATTTTTCGTTTCTTATTCTTTAAGTAAGTTCTTTCAACATAGGAATATGCAACTGACATCGACACTCCATCTCCAAAGGGCAATCCATGGAGAATGTACCAAAAAAAACATGTAGTTATATTTAATTATTTAGTACACGAGACTGGGTTGTTTCCTAACTAGTCTTTTTTCTGTTTTAAGGTTTCTACAATTTTTTGATTTATCTTCCAATTCTTTTTTTAACGATGAATTGCTGAATTACCATCTGCTACTCCATCGCTGCCTTTACTCTGCGGAATTGGCTCCGCCTCCCTGGCTCGCTCTTGCTCACACTCTTTCTCTCTCTCACCAAACTTGCTCTGATTACTTCTCATGACTAATTCGGAAGAAGAAAATCAACCTCCATTCTCTCCAAACCCTAGCAATGGCCAAGAGAGGCAACATTCCTCCAATGACGACGCAGAAGAAGACGACTACGAGGACGATGAAGAAGATGAAGAAGACGTCCTGCAAGAACCGAGCCTGCGGAAACCCCAACCCCCAGAGTCTCTTTTGCGTGAGCAACGGTTCAAGGTTAATCAGCTGGCCCGGCGAATGTCTTCGGAGGAAGTTCCTGTCCGAGTCCATGACGTGCTCATAAAGGGGAATACCAAGACCAAGGATTGGGTGATCGAGGCCGAGCTGCAGGGGATCCAGAACGCCACAACTATGCAAGAGCTGTTAAAAGAGGCGGAAATTGCCCTTGCGAAGCTTCAGAGGCTCGGAATCTTTGATTCTGGTACTATTACGCTGGAGGCAGGACCACCAGAGTTGGGTGATATTGCCAATGTCATCATCCAAGTTTCCGAGACCAATAGCAAACTTTCTGGTGAATGCGGCGTTTATATGAAACCCTCGGTACTATCTTATTCTCTCGTCTTTTATGGGTTTTGACTTCAAATCGGGGTTCTGAAGTTTATGGGTTATTGGAGAGTGGTTTAGTTATATATATATATAAGAAGTATAGACAGAGGCTTAGTAAGGTGTTTGGTAAGGATAATGGAAAAAAAAAATATTTGCACTGTATTCACTCATTCACTTCTTTGCCTATTAGATTCACGTAAATTGAGAGATGTTAGTATGATCGGAGGTATGGATAAAATGACATATAAAGCACTATTGGAATTCATAGTTGTTAGTATGTCAGAATACATTGCAGATTTATTTCTTTGAAAGCTCAACTCATTCGGTGGTAGACAATTTTAAACTAGTGCAGATGTTAAATAGTAAACTTGATTGGGAATCAGGATCTTGTTTGCGTTTTTCGTAGTTTCCAGCAGGCCCATACTTTTCTATTTGGTCTGAGGCCGTAGATTTTTATTCCAGATGCTTAATGGGGGTTTTAAAGTAGTTCAAACCTCTACTCCATATTTTCTGCTTCCTTGTAGATGGTTGTTATGCCAAGGATCATCATTTAGGTGGTTTTAAAAGGTTGCATTTAGAGGGGGTGGCAAGTTATCAGATACTTCGGATTGGTCTAATGTGGTCATCCTTGCCATGAGAAGCCTCAACTCAACCCTTGATGGTTGCGACTTTGCAGTAAAATGTCTCATTTCATCTTGGACTGGTGGATAAGGGATCATGGGTCCAGTATCATTGGGGATAGTTAGAGCAATACGGTTTTTATCTTCTTCTTCTTTTTTTGCAAAAATATTTTTTTTGTCCTTAAAGTTTAACTCATATTCAATTTCGTCATTAAAGTATTATTTTGTTCAATTTTATCTCTATTATTTGACCTACCACCCTTAACTCACCTCACATAATCTTCTTGGCTGGGTGTCAACGTGACTTTTTATGCCACTTGATAGTCCAGACTCTGCCACATGGCATATATTCATCAATTTTTCCCTCTTTTTTCTCTTTCTCTCTTTTCCTCCACCTTCTCTGCCTGGGTTGTCGGCACAAGGCATGACACCATGTAGTTTCCATTGTTTATTGCTTGAGCCTTCTTTGATGATCCTGAAGATGATGATATGGCTTTGGATACTCCTTCGGCATGTTTCCATTTGGGCACTGATGATTCAGTCCCAGAATTCCCCTCCTGCCCAAGCTTCAAATCAAGAGAAAATTCCCCAAATGTAGAGCTTAGTGATTGGTTTTAGGAGCTTTTGAGGCTAGCTGTTGAGCGAATGTGAAGCACCCTCCTTGCTTTGATTCAGCTGTTCAAGTCTCAAGACCCATTCCATCAGAAATTATTTATTTTGAACTCAACTTAGCTTCTGCTCGTTTCTTAGTTCATTCAAAAACTTTAGCTCGATTATAATATCATAATTTGAATATTAGTTTTCAAATGAATTTATCTTAAATGTATATTAATAGTTAAATGTATCCAGACAGACCTTATTATTAAAAGTAAAAGACATTAAATCGCTAATAACACTATAATTATAACGAAAGTATCAAAGAAAGAGAGGTATGGTAATTACTGCTGGGACAAGAACCTTGCCCAAGTGATAAGAATTTGCTTTATGCCTGGTCCAATTCATGAAGTCAAAATCATAACCAACCAACACAGAAAAGGTGAAGGAGCAGAGCAAGGAAGCTACTTTGACACCAGATCCGAAAATTTCAGCTGCAAGATTAACAATCAAATAAGGCAATAGGCTCTCCCTATTGGCCTCACCATTGCATGCAGGTTTGTGAACCCAAACAGTGTCATGCCTTTCGGATGGAGCTTTTGGGTTTGGCCAGACTTCTGATGCCGGAAACCAATGACCCAAGTAGATATGGAAGAAAGAGGAGAGAGAAAAAAGAAAAAATTGATAAATAGATGCCATGTGGCATAAAATGCCATATTGACAGTCACCTAGGAAGATTCCATCAAATGGGTTAACGGTGTTAAGTCAAAAGATAATATTGAATCTTTTTTAAAAGAATAGGGATAAAATTGAATAAAACAATACTTAGGAATGAAATTGAATATCAAATTAAACTTTAGGGATAAAAAAGGTATTTTTGCCTTTTTTTTAATTATCATCTGTTTTTCCACATGCCCTTAGTTAGGTTGCTGTAAGACTGGTTAAATTGTTGAGCATATCTTCACCTGTTTCTCTACAAAGGCAGTTACCAACGTGGCTTTTCCCAGATTTTGGAGGAACAAGGGTTTAAGGGCAGTGGCTGACTTTTCTGCTTGGGACCTCTTAATATGAGAGGGATTGGACAGTTATGAGTTTATGATAACAAAACAGATTTATGTCTTACAGATAACTATATTTGCTTATTTTCCTGGCTGTTGGTATTCATGGTCAGGGATGAGCAAGAGTTTGCCTATTTGGATGTTATGATTAGAAAGGTATTTCAAATGTACATTTTATGAAGGAGATTAGGTAAAGATTCCAAATTCTATTTTTCCTCAGAGCTCCATTCTGATAATGGTCTTGTCCTTTGGGATGATTTTCTCTTTTTCTAATTACTACCTGTGGGGTTCCTTCTGAATTCTGATACATGGGTTACATTCCTTGGGATCTTTTGATAAAATTTTTCATATAAGAAGAAAATTTGTAGAAGAAAAGAAAGATACACTGTAATTTCCATGTCAGTTGTCACTTATTATTGATTTGTGAGGGTTTTCAAAACTTGATCAAGTTAGGACACAGATATGATTTGTTGCCAGTACTGTATAGTTTATGAATGACTGTGCTTCAACTATCCTTATTGTAGGTTGTGCATTCTAATCTACCTAGTATGATAGAGAGAAGGACTTCAGCTGTAATCTTTTCCTTCTGATGGATTAAAAGTTTACCTTAAATATTTTTGTTTCAGTCTTTGTTTTTATTAGATGATGTATATTAATGGGCTGAGTATTTTTCGTTCTTCAAATATCAAGCTATGGGTGAGCATGAAAAGCCAATTCCTTTTTTCCCTTTTGAAAAATCTCTGATGCTTTTGTAGGCCAGTTCTTGGACTGTTGAAGGTGCTCTCAAGTACAAAAACTTATTAGGTTATGGTGATCAATGGGATGGTTCTCTGGCATATGGTGCCAGTCAAACATCAGAGGTGAGTGTTGGGGTGTTTGCTCCTCGAGTTAAAGGATTGTTAACCCCTGTTGTGGTACGAGCATCTTTGCTTTCCCAAGATTGGCAAGAGTTTTCTTCATATAAAGAGCGAATGTTGGGCATGTCTCTTGGCTTATTCTCAACAAAGCACCATGACTTAGTATACAATCTTGGATGGCGTACCTTAACAGATCCATCACAAATGTCATCCAGGTCTATAAGGAGACAGCTTGGGCATGGTTTACTGTCATCTTTGAAGTATACATTTAAGATTGACAGGAGGAATTCACCAATTCGACCTACAAAAGGATATGCTTTTCTTTCTACCACTCAATTTGGTGGCCTTACACCTGATCCTCGAAGCTTGCGGTTTCTACGCCAGGTGCAATTAAATCCTTTTCTTTTCGTTCTATATATTAGTTGCAATATAATTGTATGTTTCATGGACATTCGTTTTAGCCTCTCTCTTACCTGATAGCTGAGTTAAAATTATTGAATTTTGGTCATGTCTGGAGTTTTCAAATTGATGCAGAGCAGAAATTTTGAAATGGGTTAATGAAACTAAGGAGTGGGAAATTATGGTTAATACTTGAGAGTTTTAGGGTATGGGAGGAGTTTATCTTGTTGGACAGAGATGAAAAATTCTGAATCCAGTACCAAAGAAGACAATCTGCAGCGATATTCTTCTTTCACTTTCCATGTTGACATCATCCATTTTTTATTTTTTGTTGGTTGAAGAGATAGAAGGGGTATTAATATCACCCATAGCCTTTCCATGTAATGAAAGAACACCCTTGCACTGCCCGAGGAGGATGTTTATATGTTGAATCTATCTATATGGTTATTCCCACTGTCTGAACAAGCTTCCGTGTAATGAAAGATACTGCCTTCTAGGAATATTCCTTGGTAGCATATATGTATAACAAGCTGTTGTTGTAATATCCCTCATGTGCATCTCAATTTTTCTTTTTTCTTTCTTTGATTTTTTAGTAAGTTTTTGCTTGAGTAACTTTTTTACTCTTCTAGTGCAGGAGTTTGATGTTCGCTATGCTCTCCCTTTTGGATTTTATAAAACTGCTCTGAACCTTGGAATTTCTGCTGGTGTAGTTTTTCCATGGGGGTGTGGATTCTTGAATAAGCCCTCACCCCTGCCAGAAAGGTTTTTCCTGGGTGGTGATTTCTCTCCAGTTTGTACCCTAGGAGGGCCAACAACATTATGGGGATTCAAAACTAGGGGATTAGGCCCTACTGAACCAAGAAGGCAAAGTAGAAGTGGAGATGATGACAATGCTGATTCATATAGGAGGGACTTCATTGGAGGAGATCTTGCTGTTACTGCTTTTGCAGACCTGTCTTTCGATCTTCCAATTAGGTGGTTGAGAGAACATGGAATCCATGGGCATGTTTTTGCTGGTGCTGGGAATATTGCTAAATTAACTGAGAATAAATACAGGAATTTCTCTCCTCGGAAGTTCTTGGAATCATTTCGAACATCAGTGGGATGTGGAATTGTTATTCCTACTAAACTTTTCCGCCTAGAGGTCAGCTTCTGCTTTAATTTCTCTAGATTAGATTAAACAGCAGGTTAAACTAACCAAAAGAGGGGTAGAGAGGCGAACACTGAAGTGAAATGTCAATGATGGCGTGAATGATATGGGGACTTTTGGGTCATCTTATATGTTATGTTTGGACCTTAGAATGCATGAAGGGTAGGAAGGAAAGGAAATTATAAGGCTTGTTGAATGACAATTCTTGTTGCTTGTGTAATTTTCCTGTCATTTCCTTTCCCTTGCTATTTGGTTCTGAACTGAGCCTTAATACTTGGTCATAATATTATCTGCATGAAAATCTGCGTTTTTTTTTTTTTTGTTCTTTTGGAAGAAGTCATCTTTTCTTTGCTCTACCCCTCCCCTGTTTTCTCTCCCGCCTAAGTTGTAGTATACTTGTTATGTATATAGACTTTCTAGGATTTCTTCACTGACAGGAGTCTGTTTCAGGGTAACTTCTACTACATACTCAGGCAGCATGAGCATGATCGTGGAAAGACTGGATTTAGGTTCAGCTTCTCAGCTCCCTCATAGATGCCGAGTTTAATTTATTTTTAATGCGGCAACTTGAAATTGAGACAATATATTTAGGCAACTGTGATTCTTTTTTTTTCTTTTTTTCTTTTTCCGGTAGTTCTTAAGAATAATGCTTTTCCGCTGTCCGTCATGTCATGGACAGTACTATATTGTCATTTTTCTTGTAATTTTAAATTCAGACTGAGAATCAAGCAACCGGCTCAAGATGCGTTGGTTCGGATTTTCAGGGTTTGGATTTTGGGGGTTTCATTGTATCGGCTGATGCTCATTGCATGGCAAAGGATTGAAATTCCAATTTTACACACTTGGGTACTACTTTAGAAGGCCTTGGCCGGCACTGAGAAATGACAATTCACGAACATTGTTTTGTTCAGCATAAATTACTAACTGCTCCCTAATCCCTCTTAAAATTAGTTGATAGATCATCGCTGAGGAGATTTCTGCATACTGTCTTCCAAAGGGAAAAACGATGTGGCTCTGTGGTTTGAATCTATATATAAATTAAATTTATATATCGCTTAAATATTATATATTGTCAATATATTTTTATACTATCAGCAATCTTTTATTTAAACTAAATACAATTAAGATTATGCAAAATTAAGAACATACATTTTTTCAAACTAAGTAAAACAAAACAATATGTAGTAGAAAATGGAAATTCAAAATGTGTAACACCAGGTAAGATATATTATAATTGTGCACTTAAAATGAATGTGTAAAAAAATGGCACAATAAGAAAATTATAGGAGTGAATTCAATTAAAATTTAGATAAATTTGTGGAATTAGTTTTGTAGAAATAAGCGAATGGCACTCCTCCAGCACAGTGGGGGAAAATACAAGCGACCAATCTCCAGTCCCCAATACAGGGAAACTGAGAAACATGGGATAAAGTTGACTACGCGGGACACCGTTAATGCCCCCACGAAATCACATACCACGGTTAAGGATCATCTCTCCCCCTTCTCTCTCTCTCTCTCTCTCTCTCTCTCTCTCTCTCTCTATATATCTTTTACAGTAACCTCAAATTCGAATCCTTTGGCATATGCTTCCAGCATCTTCGTTTGATACTTTTTATCCCAACCTCCTCCTCCTCCTTCTTCTTCGTCTTTTCCTTTTCTCTCTCTTGGTCGTTGCATTTCAAAGTGAGAACCCCCATTGAAGTTCCAAGACGAACTTCCTCACTTTCTCAGTTGACCAAATTATGGTTCACTCAACTTCTCTTATTCACCATAACAATCGCTTCGTATTCTCCTTCGATTCCAAAGGTTCCAATAATCATTCTCACTCTCTTTTCATAAAACCTCCACACTCTGTATCTCTACCGTCCTCTTCCTCTCCATCTGGACCGTCTCCGTTATCGTCGTCGTCATGTTGCCGTGTCGCCCGCGTCTCAACGGAGGCGGTGGAGTTGTCGCCGCCGGCTTCGAGTTTTAACTTCAATCATGAAATTGCCAGGCTAAAAGCTCTCCGCTCGAAGCTCGCCAGCTGTAACACTCTGGAAGAAAAGCTCAAAGTGATTGATCGTGATTCTAGAGTGAGGCAATTTTTTCGTTCCCGCCAGAACGCAGGCTTCTCTAAGGTTTTAGCTTCCCTCAAATTGGGCTCCAAACACTTGTTCTTGCTTAAATGTTTGATTGCGGCGGGTCAGGAGCACGTGGTTAGTCTGGGGTTTCAGTTGGGTGAAACTGAAATGGAGTCAACTACGAGCTCGATTAAGACCGCACTTTATGCTTTGGCGGAGATGATTGAGAAACTAGATGTCTACGATGGTAATGGCAGTGCCGGTGTTGGAAAGATGCACACGGCTTTGGAGGATGAAGAAATTCGTGACTTGAAGAAGTTTTTGGAGACTCTGGGAGAAATAGAGCGGTTCTATGACTGCATTGGAGGGATTATTGGGTGAATTCTGCAGTTCCAGCTTACATCATTTCATTTGTTTATTTTTCTGAGTTATGTTTTTTGCAAACTAACAGTTGCCCTTGATACATGTATGATGCCCAATTTGGCAAGTTTGGGTATATATGGGGTTTTCTGTTGCATAGGATGATTGGACTGACTGATAATACTTTAACAGGACTTATCAGTGAGAACAATAGAGCTTATCATCCATAACCAAGGAAACGTTTCATCAAGGATTTTTCATGCATGATATTATAACTTATTTATCCAATCCTAGACTTTCTATGGAATTACGTTCCATATGCGCTCTCAAGACTGCGAAAGATGAAATAAATTTCAAACTAAACTGAGACTTTCTTATATTTGTCCAATTATATGTTGGAGGGGCAAAATAGCTATATAATAAATTTTGATAAACTAAACTGAGACTTTCTTATATTTGTCCAATTATATGTTGGAGGGGAAAAATAGCTATATAATAAATTTTGATCAAGAAAGTCCTGTCAATTACTAGTACATGAGAATCTCTCATGTATATCAAGAGTAATAATGTTGTGCGAAGTCCCAGAACTCACAAAATTACTGTGGCCACTTGAAAAACCTATATTATGATTGAAAAGTGGATAACAGGGCTTTTTTAAACATTGTTTCTGTTTGAGGTAATTCTAGTCACGCGCCTCCCCACCCCCCCCCCCCCCAAGAAAAAAAATTTGATTGAGCTCAGAGCAAAATATATAGTACATTCTCTTGACTTAAATTTATTTGCTTATAATTTTTCCCTACAAGCATTACCATGAGTTTATTCCAGTCTTGACCTTGCAATTTTTAGTTGTTTGGCTACTCCTGTATTTTTAGCTTATATTAGGAGGATTATTAACTTTCATTCAATTTATTTTTACTAAGCAGAATATATATCTACTTCTTAACTCTCCTAATTCAAAACTGAGCTTTTAAGAGTTAAATTTGGCATTTAACTTATAATTTAGCCAAGATTTTTTCATTGGGACAGTAGATATTGGGTTAGGCATAGGTCATATAACTTCTTACATTTTTCTTTTTCCTTTCTCTTTATCTAAACCATGTTCAAGAGATGGGAGTGTACTTGAGGAGTGGGAAATCAATATGCATCCACACATCTCTGTAACTCAAATTATATGTTGCAGATATCAGATAACAATGCTGGAGCTTCTTGTCCAAAATTTGTATGAGAAGCAGAACATAAACTGGTCTCAGCGCATAAATGAAGTAAAAGAATGCCAATTTTTGGAAATTCATGCACCTAATGGAATTGACCTTTCTGAAAATACAGAATATGCATCTCAAGCAGCTATATGGGGTATAGAGGTTAGTATAATCATCCTACCTAGTTCATAATTTGCATTTATTTATGGATGTTACACAGATACCTGGAATTATAAGATGTTATCCTTCTAGGGTTTGCCAGACCTAGGTGAAATTTATCCTTTGGGAGGCTCTGCCGACAGGCTTGGTTTAGTTGATTCTGACACAGGTGAATGTCTTCCTGCTGCTATGCTACCATATTGTGGCAGAACTTTGTTGGAAGGTCTTATTAGAGATCTTCAGGTATTAGATCTCCAATTATCCCTCCTAGAATCATACTTCACGTTTACTTGATGATAAAACTAAGACAAGCATTAATAGTTCATTATGGATGCTAAGCTAATTTAATTTATCTCGTTAAATTGTAAGGCTAGAGAATTCTTGTACTTCAAGTTATATGGGAAACAATGTATCACCCCTGTTGCAATAATGACAAGTTCGGCAAAGAACAATCATGAACACATCACTTCTCTTTGTGAAAGACTTTCATGGTTTGGAAGAGGCCGATCAACTTTCCAGCTTTTTGAACAGGTTATATATAAAACTATCCCAAACTTTAATCAATACTTCTTTCAGAAGGAATTATCTTATTTCTAGAAATGGTCTCTAATTGTCCAATTTTTAAAATTGCCAGCCTCTTGTTCCAGTTGTTGGTGCAGAAGATGGGCAGTGGTTGGTCACCAAACCATTCAGGCCTTTGAGCAAGCCCGGTGGTCATGGTGTCATATGGAAACTTGCTTATGATAGAGGCATCTTCAAATGGTTTTATTTTCATGGAAGAAAAGGTGCCACTGTGCGACAAGTCAGGTATGTCATTATATCGGATATCCTAATTCTTGAGTGCTTTTATTTTTTTTTCCAGTAGAAAACTTGTCTCTTGACATGTCAGATGCTGGTGACATTGCAGTAATGTTGTTGCAGCTACAGATTTAACTCTCTTGGCCTTAGCAGGGATTGGTTTACGGGAAGGAAAGGTAGGATTAATTGTTTTAAGTGATCATGTCATTCTTTTCCATGGCACTGTTGCGACAATAGCTACAAGCACATTATAATAAATAGTTAAATCATATCTTATCCTCCTTAATTGTATAAAACTCTTCTATAAAATTGGGTAAATAAAAAAATAATAGTATCTTGCAATTTCGGTGAGTAATATATTCCTAAAGAATTATCTGCCACATTCAATCTGCTTGTCCTATATAATTCCTTTTAATTCAGATATTTAATTTTAATATTAAAGAATCTTTTGACCACAAGATATGAAGAAAGAAAGAAGTAAAATTGTAAGGTAATTGAGCAATTGTCATAGAAGTTGATGATAGTCATTGTCACATTTTTAATTTTTGTTGGGTTACCTCCCTGTATGCATCCAAATCAACTGCAGTGGCATTATTCAGCTAGATTGCAACTTTAGACGGTTGCTTCAGTTGAAACTTGAAAGAGGTGGCTGCCCATGCCTCATCGGTTCATCCATTGTAAAACTTGTCCTTGCACAATTGTTGACTCACAGTTGACTTCACAATCAAGCATAAATAATATTCATTCTAACATTTGAAATGGACTCAGACAGGGAGTGTTTGGGTTGTAGTGTAGTATAGCATTATTCTGTTGATTGATTAATCTTGTATTCAAATTTTTTGAGGAGTTTATGATGCATCATAATAGTGTTGAGTGGTCCCACACTTGCATGTGACATTGTTCCTATTGAGTGGTGGCTCAAGCATAAAGAAATTCAAAAAGAAAGATAATTTCTGTAGTGTTTAATGTACAAAACAGTTTGGAAGTCAGAAGTTGAATAAGATTGTCTACACTTCTTAACTGTGCTTTTTGACAGAAATTGGGATTTGCATCATGTAAGCGGAACTCAGGTGCCACAGAAGGAATTAATGTGCTTATGGAGAAGAAAAATCTTGAAGGGAACTGGGACTATGGTGTATCTTGCATAGAATACACCGAGTTTGATAAGTTCGGAATTGCCAATGGACCTCATCCTCCTAAAAGGTACACACTTTTCTCTTTGATTTATTTCCCTTACTCAAACAATATAATAGATTCATGAGATTATCATGGTAAGTTCATTTAAAATTCTGAAATGTTTGATCTAATGTATAGAGAAGTTTGATATTCTACTCTAGCTGATAGCCTTTACCATACAAACACACGTGTGAACTCACTTATGAAATCTAAGAGTCTAGAAAATGCCTATAATGCCGGTTCTACTCGTAACATGTGAAAATGTGTAGTTTGCACGATGTTTGTTCATTAGGTACATTTCTGTTTTCTGAATAAACCTTATTACTTTGTTTGTTTGTTTTGTTTTTTTGGTGATATTAGCCAAGCATATAGCAGATTTATGCTCTTCTTATTAATAATAAGAGGTAAATCATATTACGGTCCCTGATAGATAAGTGAAATTTCAATTTAGTCCTTCCTATATTACTTTTTTCAATTTAATCCCTAGAAAATGAAAATGCTTGTAATGTCACCTCTCGTTTAAGTGATTGTTTAAAATTTTACACCAGAATCAACGCATTGCTAAAATTGCAGTTTTTTACCATATTTATCTGTTTCGATATATAAATTGACTCTCACTTAACACTAAATTGACACTCTTGTCATGTGAAACTCGTGGACAAAATTCTTAATTTTTCAATTGAATTAACTCTATTTAGAAATTCTGTCTATGAGTGACATGTGATTGTTAAATCTGTGTTAAATTAGTGTCAATTCATATGCCAACTTAAATAAATATGGCAAAAAACTATATTTTAAGGTTTCAAATTTTGGACAATAGTTTAACTAAGGTGATACTGTAGACACTTTTATTTACCCGGGGGGGGGGGGATTAAATTGAAAAAGTTAATTTGTGAGGGACTAAATAAGTTATCTGTATGTCGGAGACCAAAATATGATTTTTCTCTTAATAATAACTTATTATTTGACCTAGTCTCACTGCTTCAAATACAAAGTCTTACACTAAAGTGGCTTATTCCAATCTCTAGACAGTTGAACAAGAGAGAAAGAAATCTTGTATTTTTGTGACAACGGGAAAAACAGAAGTTTTCCAAACTGTAATTGCCTATATAGAACAGAAGCTGCTCTTCAATTTTAGAAGCCTATTCTCCCAAAGATGCAAGGATCTTTATTTGAGTTTGTGTTGAACATTGAGATTTTTGTTCCTTTTAACTATTAATTGTCAATTGGTTTACTGGTGTATGTTTAAGTCTATTCTATGAGAAATTTTTTACTTTCCAGTACGTAGGTTTTTCTATTTGGAATTTACAGCCCAAATACCAATTTTATTTTCTGTGTTTAAGTTTGCAGGCAGATTTCCCAGCCAATACAAACATCTTATATGTGGATTTACCTTCTGCGGAACTAATTGGATCAAGTAATAATGAAAATAGTTTACCTGGGATGGTGCTAAATACAAGAAAGCCAATAGTATATGTAGACCATTATGGAAGACAGCACAGGTATGTATTTTTACCATGAACTTGTCAATGCAGTTTAACAGAGTTTGCATTGTTATGTACCGATCTTTTCTCTTTTTTTAAATGTTTAGTGTACTGATCCACTTTTTATTGTTATGTACTAGGGTCTCTGGTGGCAGACTAGAGTGCACAATGCAAAGTATAGCAGACAGCTATTCCAATACATATTCATCTAGGTGTTATAATGGTGTGGAAGGTATGTAATATATTTTTCTGTTTGATGTGACAAATGACTTTGCCCTTTCACATTTAATTGAACTCACGAATAACAACACCTTGATATATTTCTGAGCAGATAAGCTAGATACATTTATTGTATATAATGAACGAAGAAGGGTCACATCATCTGCTAAAAGAAAAAGGAGACATGGAGACAAGTCTTTACACCAGGTTTGAATTTTCTGATCATCTGTTATGTATCCTTAATTTATCTTTAGGTAGGAAGTACTTCACATTTCATGTAAGTGTCTGTTGTGTTGATTCCAAGCTCCCAACAGAACGGATGTTCAGACCTTGTACTCTTAATTGAAATATTAAAAAATATCTTGTGGCTTGTTATTTGATGTTTGCTCTAAATTTTCTTCGAGGAATTTGCATGTTGCCCACTAAATTTTTTTCTTAAAATGTTTGATTCTTAGGAAAAATATAATGAAACATAAAAACATCCTGGGTGACAGTTTGATTTAAAACTTAATTAACACAAAATTTCATGCTAGAAGTAGATAAGGAAAATTATTTGGCAATGTTCTAGAACAAGACTGAAAGTCAAAAAACAACGCTGTTATTTGATGTATCAATAAAATGTTTTAAATTCCTGATACTAGTTTGAATTGAACTAATTCCTAAGACAAAACCTGTAATTTATGTCATGGACTGGTCATTCACTGTTGCTCTTAAATGTTTAGTATGTTTTGCATATAAATGCAGACTCCTGATGGCGCCCTGTTGGATATCTTACGAAATGCCTGTGATCTTCTTTCCCTATGTGATATAAAGCTTCCTGAGGTATATATCTTTACCATTATGTGGTTTATGCTGTTTAGTTTGGTTGGTTATCATCGCATATTGTAGTTTGCTCTTGTTAAAAAGTCTTCATCTTTTTTCCCTTCGTTGTGAATTCATTTGGTCATGCATTTAAGATTTAAAAATGTGGTTATTTATCATTTGTAGCTACATTAAGTCATGGTATATTATGTTTTCTCTATGCTGCAGATTGGAGCTAATGAGAAGTATGCTGATTTGGGACCTCCTTTTCTGATCCTTCTGCACCCTGCTCTTGGTCCTCTTTGGGAGGTCACCAGACAAAAGGTAACCCAATATGTTATGTAATTCAGTAATCACTTGTCATTTATCATTAAATTATTGTCCTTTTCACTTGAAATAATTGCAAATTGATACTATTACTGTACTCAGCCTGTGTCAAATTTTTTTATACCAATGATCTAAAGCCTGATGAAAGCCATTTCTGTTCATAATCTTTATAGAAACAAATTATTCCTTTTATGTTATTCTTTCTTATGATCAGTTTTATGGAGGTTCCATATCCGAGGGCTCTGAGTTACAATTAGAGGTTGCTGAGTTTTTGTGGAGGAATGTTCAGGTTCTTATATATATTATGTTAGCTTTTTGGATATGGTGCTTGACATAATGGGCTAATATCTGTCCCTTTATTTCAGCTTGTTGGAAGCATGATCATAATAGCTGAAAATGTTATTGGCTCAATGAAGGTTAACGAGAGCGGTGAATCTATACTACATTATGGGCAAAGGTACTGTGCTGTCTATCATTCATTATAACTCTGATCCTGTATTTCCCACTTGCTACTTGACCCAAGCTCAAATATGTACATTTACCTTGCTAGATGTGGAAGATGTAAACTCCAGAATGTCAAGGTGTTAAACAAGGGAATTGATTGGACATATGGAGGTAACATTTACTGGAAACATGATGTGCAGCGGTCTGAGACATTGAAGATCATACTACATGGGAATGCTGAATTTGAGGCTACAGATGTTGTCTTACAGGTTTATTTCTCTCTTTTGATATTTATAAATAAATAAAATAAATGGAAAATTTGCAAGATTCACATACAAATATCACCTATCCAGTGGGTTTGAGACTGAGATTCTGATAGGGTCCTTCTAGCAGAGTCTAGTTCCAGATAACTAATATTTCCAAGAAATGTACTCAGCGGAATATCATAGGAATAGAAATCAGGATGTACCTGGATGAGAGTCACCGTTTCCTTCTTTTATCCATTCTCCTCTGGACACCTGTCCTCTTTTGCATTTTCAGCTTTTCCACATGCTGTCAATTCTTTTAATTCTTCTGTAACTACCTTCTTATTCTGCCTCCTCTGATATACCCTTTGTATGGGTGGTCTAACAGATTCACACCATGTTCTTGAAAGAAAAGGTGCCATTAGACCCAATGCAATTGGCATGTTGATTTGAGATATGGATAAGCATGATAATGTCCAGGTACTGCTGAACGCAATGGGATTTATTCCCAGCATGGACAACCTCGGCTATTGGTATCTTAGATACATGGGTATCTAATATCCCCATGTTTTTTATAATGATTGAAAGTTATCCGAAATTGACAATTTATGAAAGTTGTAAAGCATTTAACACTGAAATGCCAAATTTACCCTTTTTTAAAAGGTACGTGATACCTGTTATTGTTGAGATCATATGCTGGGAAGGGATCTTGGATGTTGCTATTGTTATTCAAGCCCTGTATTTGAAACAAGTATCTCGTTCAGATATCTGAGATACCAAGGAATCCTTGTTGCTTGGATGAAGATACCAGCGCACCATGCACCTCCTTTTGGTCGTGAAACCCCTTTTTTTTCGTCAGTTTAGACCAAAAGAATTCCTTTCTTAATAGTTTTTATGAGGTTGGAGACTTGCAGTTTCTCAACCATCAAGCTGACCCATCGGTCATCCTTAATAAAATCCTTCTTTTACTTACCTAGCCTATAAAATAAAATGAATCACTCTTTTGGTTAATTCTGGGTTATACTTTATACACATATGCTAGCAACTGACAAGCTTCTTTTGCTTATTTTCACTGTCACAGGGAAATCATGTATTTGAAGTTCCGGATGGCTACAAACTAAAAATCACGTCAGGAAGCACAGGTCTCTTAAAACTTTTGAAACTTTGGTTTAGTTGTTTGATAGTCTGTATTCTTGACATTTGAATATTCCCTCCAAATTGACTTCCGTAGATAAATATATGCTATGCTTTAGTCGTCATCATTATGTGAATATCAATCTTGTTGAACTTTAGTTAAGTATATCTCGGTTTATCTTACGATAGCATAACATGAGTTAAAAAGGAAGAAAGACATTTTGGTCTGAATTATACAAAAACATGATTAAACTCCCCCTCTTTTTCCTTTTTCTTTTCCTTTTCCGCAGAAAGCACTTATTAAATTAGCTCATGACTTGCGGTTTTGATCAATTCAGGTTTAGCAATTCAGTTAGATCCTATTGAACAGAGTATGACGAACAGTGGAAGCTGGCACTGGGATTACAAGATAGTAGGCACTCACATTCAACTCGAATTGGTAGAATCGTAGACAACTAACTAACTAGATAAGATGCCACGTTACGTGAATTATTGTTCACAGCTGGTATAGGAGGTCACCCTAATATTTTTTTGTTACATAGATGTGGCAGGTTGAACAGAAGTTAAACCTTCCTCACTTTGTTGTGTAATGTGGTGATATTGTAAAACCAGCGTCTCATCTCTTTCTTTTCTTTTAGTTCTTCCAAGATTTTCATGTTCCATTGTAAAACTGAGATGGAGTTTGAGTAATGAAATGTAGATTTATTCGTTAACTGCTGACCTCTACAATAGTGATGAAGATCCACCGAATGTCCACATGCACAAACCACTGCTATTATTTTCTTTTTGCCCTTTCGGCCCATTTTGTTTCTTTTGCTGCTGCTTTGTACGTAGAAAGTATCTTTACCTACTTTAATGAGGTTAATTTTGATTCATTTGTTGTGACATTGTAATTGTGAGCTGTCTTTGGATCATAATTTTCGAACGCAATGATGATTACGCTTGCTGGGTCTGGAATTTGTTCTTCCCCCTCGTTACCTTCCCCTTCAGATTGATAAAAATGTCTTTTAAAGTTTTTTTTATTCTTACCCAAGAGCAATGCTTCACAAATCAAATCTTTCACACTAGTAGAGCACGGGATGCAAGCTGGTTTTTTTAATCTGATTGGATTCGACCCCTTCAAATAAGGGGAGTGGAAGTTACTGGAGGGAGATCAAAGTATGTCCTGCAGAGTGCATACGCGTTCGTTATTTTCTCGGTGCATTTAGGTTTTTACTTTTCTCCAGTTCTAGGCCACCTTCGTGACGTCAATTTGATGACTCGATTGTCGATACAACTACACTGGCTTCAGTACAAGTCTTTCAGGATGCTTTGGGAAAGAAGAATTCGTTTAACGTAAGTAACAAAGAAGCGCTCTCGCATTTCAACTCATCAATAGTGTTGGACGTCAGAATAGCTAAAAACGAATGAACACTTCTGCCGGTCCAAAAAAAAAAAAAAAGAATGGACACTTTTTTCATGTATACGATTTCACAAAATATACACACTCCCTTCTATTAAAGCGCATGATGGGGTTGAGAGCAGCACCTATTGAGCAGTCTAAGCAGCGCGTCGGCCTTTCTTCTAGCTCTCAAAGAACCATCGGCAACCAAGCTTTGAAGAGAAGGAATGCTTCGTGGATTTGCCAATAGACGCCTTGCCACTACCTCACCTTCTTCTTTACACAATCCTAGTAAAAGCGTTATCGAATTTTCCTTCCCTTTGGCTGACCCAAACCTTAAAAGATCAATAAGAAGAGGCACCAATACTCTACTATTCCTTATCTCTTCCAGCCCTTCAGAGCAACCCAGAAGGAAAGCAAGCACAGCCAGGGAATCATCTGTTATGCCAGCCTTATCATCCATCAGCAACTCAATAAGCGAAGGAACTGCCCCAGCATAAACGATTCTCGCCTTGTTTGGATTGTAAACTGCAAGATTGAAAAGTGCAGTAGCAGCATCTCTTTTCCCAATAGGAGTTCCTTCTCTCAAGAGTCCAACTAAGGCAGGTATGGCCCTTGGACGACCTCCAATTTCTACCTTACAATCGTCAACCATAGACAAGCTATATATTGCTGCCGCTGCATTTTCTCTAGCCTCCATGGTTCTCCCCGATTCAAGCACTTCTACTATATTGTCTACTGCTCCAGCTGCCATGATCAGAATCTTGTTGTTGTCGAAGATGGAGAGGTTAAACAAAGCTGTAACTGCATGTTCCTGGATTCTTGGATCATGCGAAACCAGTAATGTCACTAGAAACGGAATTGCCCCTGCCTCAGCAATGATTCTTCGATTACCCATTCCAGTTTTTGCTAGTAACCGAAGCTCATAAGCAGCCTGCCTTTGGATATCAGCTGACCCAGTTGCCAATTTTCCGACTAGAAATTCTGCTGTCATTTTGACAGCATCTATAGCTGCTTTGCTTGCAGAAATATGATCGATAGCTTTATCATTCGAGTTATCCTTACTCTTGATTTCCTCAGAAATTGAGGAAACTGAAGATGTAGGCTCATTCACTGGGACATTGTGCTCATAGCACCATTGTTGGACAAGACTCTTCAAAGCATAGTTGGGTATTAGAGCAGTGTGGATTAACCTTTGCCCACTTTTGGGGCAAGTGTGATGCCCAGAGTTTATCCATTGTGCAATTGAAATTCGATCATAAGTATGCCCAGATGATACAATCACTGGGTCTCTCATTAAGTCAAGTGAAATTGGACAACGAAATTCATCAGGAACATAGGGTGCTGTGGACTGAGAAGATGAAGTACTATCACAGTTTTTATTTATCAATGCAGACAGTGGCTTACAGCCTTCTTCTTCTATTTCATTTTCTCCATATCTGAAAATCATGGCTTTGGAATACGTTACCAGAGATATGAGATTGTTTATATTGGAGACAACGATTAGTCCTCCTGTGCCTGCCTGATTCTGAGCCTCAGCCTCTAGCTTTGATATTTCTCTATCATAATCTGATGGAGTTCTCAGACCAATGCCGCTTAATATTTCTTGCACTTTCTCAAAATCAAGAAAGCCCTTGTTCTTCTTGTTTTGCATATTGTTGTTGGCCATAACTTGTAGAAGATGTTCTCTTCGTTGAATCTCTCGAGGATCCATGAACAACTCAACTCCCTTTGCCTGTTTGTGCAGAAGCTCCACTTGCTCTCGTATATCTGCTATATTGAGCAAGCTCAGGGGAAGGATGTCAAGGGCTCTTCCCATCTCCTTCACCAGCACATAGAATTGGTTGGAAATGAACTCTAACTTCATAAGACTCCAAAGAGAGCTTCCATCCTTGCACTCTTGGATCAAAAGCTTCACTCTTCTAATCACAGAGAAGAGCTCTGTGAAACACAGGATTGAAGAAGGAGGAAGTGGACTATCTCTTTCTTGAATCTCCTCGAACAAAGAAGAAAGAAGCTTCATCCTCCTAATCATGGACGAAACATTCCTAACTTGCACAAAAGGGAACTTTTCCATGGAGGCAACTTCATTAGATATGTGAATCAAGGAATCTAGCAAAGACCCAGTTGGTAAAAAGCCTGAGAAGATCATCATCGCAGATAGAGTTTCGTCCATTGTATTGGGATTCTCACATTAAGAGCATGTTTCTGTACACTACTTATGTATGGTTGACAATAATAGCTTTCTGCAAGGAATTGGATTACTCGAGATCTTCTGTATGAATTTTTAATTAAAATAGAATTAAACTAATTGTCAAAGAGACGAGCTAATAAATTATTTCCACGGAATCTTGGCTCTTTCTGTTTGTGCTGATGATACTAGACAATAGGAAGCATATTGGAAATGAGAGAAGAACATCTGGGGTGCTGCCATTTGGAGGGTTTTCCTCCTGGTATCATTATTTATTCAAAAAATGAATATTATTTAATCGATGAGGCTTTGTCAAACTCGCTCTTCAGCTCTTATATACTTGAGATAGTTATGGGTCCATATTCTGAACATGGCCTTGAGGATTGGCTTATGAGATCCCCAAATGTTTAATTATTTTCAGTGCAACTTGGTATTTGATATATGTATAGTCCAACGGCAACCGAACTATATTTATACCATTTCATTTTCCTCATTTGTCGTTTAAGGAATGTTGAACAATAATTAAAGATTGCGACTCCTGGAAACATAAAACGACTCATTTTCTGCCTTCCTTTTACAACTTCGAATCCCATATTTCTTAATTCTGTCGTTCCTGCAGGTTTTGCTGGGTCCTCCAAGCTTCACTTGGTGCATATTTGAGGTCCATAAACTGATTGTCCCTGGTGTTAATTAGCACCATATCATATGCCGAAAGACACAAAATGGTCATTAAAAAATGTTAGGTTTTGACAATGCCACACCAAATTAGCAGCCCTTGTCACCCCAGCCGGCCAACCATAGAATATTAATGGGATCAGTCTGCAGTCACACCATGATAAAATGGCACTATTAAGCATCTTAATGGATTTTATAAGGTCCTTGCTTTTCTAACAAATTTTGGATGTTTTTAAAAAGATACTCTGCTATGAAGGTCAACATTTTGGGTCCTCCAGTTTTTTAAGGTTCTTATAATCATAGTAATTAGTTATCAAAGAGTAGCGAAGCTTCCAACTTCCAAGACTGTGTCTCCCTCTACTCAATAATCAAGTTAGAATCTTCCACTGACCCAAATTCGCTAATCTTTCGCTCCTTGGCCTCTTAGAATAGCAACCTCGGACTCTATTCCGTGCCGGAGTTCCTTGAATTCATCCTCGATTCTGTTTCAACTCTCGAAACTTGTAAATGCTAACCCTTAAATCTTACATCCTTCACTTGACTTTGTTTGTCCTTAGAAGTAACATTCTTCATGATTATCTATCTCTTTTGGTCCCTACTTTCTTAACAGAAACCTCCCAAGGAAAATTCAATTGCTCTTGGAAAGGAAGAAAAGGAAAAGAAGCTTGATGCTGATGCAGCTATAAGGCCTCATGGCATCACAATCACAATGGCTCTGTTGTTAAAAGCCCATAGAGTAGCCCACTAGGCGCTGGCCCTCCCCATGGAACAAACCTGCTATAGGTGCAGGCCCAGAGCATTCTGTTAGCCCAACACATTCGAATAATCCACATGGGCACGTGGCAAGTCCAGCGGAAACCGAGGCAACGGTTCATGCAGAACCACGTAGAAGCTCACGAGTACGCAAGGCAGCGTGGAAGGTACGAGCAGAAGAATAAAGGACCATGCAGTAACGGCTTGAGGTGTGAAGAATTGTAGACTCATCTCTGCTATCCCTCTCTCCCTGGATTCTATCCTCTCCTTCTTCAGACTACGGGACTGTATTCTCCCTTTAATTTCCTTACAGACTAATGCAACACTTTCCATCATATTGTATTTCTTCCTGGATTTTGATGCAATATAATCTATCTTGAATTTGTTTGTTTTCCCTTGAGCTTCCCTACCGTTGTATAAACATTACATTGGTGCTTTCATCCACTGATGGCCGATAACACCCGCATGAAAGACCTTGCGGCTGAACTCAAACGTCTAGCTGAAGCTCTGGAACAACGTGATGTCGCTCATAATTCTCGTTTTGATCGGATTGAATCCTCAGTTGAATCCATCACGCGAGCCATGGATAGCTTGGCCAGAAACCTGGATCGCACATCAAAATCCCCCGCCATCAGTGAACCGAACTCCTCAACATCCACCACGCCCCCTTCGTATCATCCCATACATGTACGTAACATTAAACTCGACTTTCCGCGTTTTGATGGGTCAGACCCCTTGAACTGGATTTTTAAGGCTGAACAATTTTTTTCCTATTACCCTGCATCGGATGAGCATCGTCTTACGGTGGCTGCCATACACATGGAAGGCTCGGTCGTGCCTTGGTTCCAGATGATGCAGAAGGCCAAGTTAATCCCAGATTGGCCTTCCTTGACCAATGCAATTGAAGTGCAATTTGGGCCCTCCCAGTTTGAATGTCCTCGGGCTAAACTTTTTAAGTTGACTCAAACGGATTCACTTGCTGATTATTACCGTGAATTCATGGAACTTTCCAATCGCGTCGAAGGGGTAGCTGAGGATGCCTTGCTTGATTGCTTTATCAGCGGCCTCAAACCTGAGTTGAAACGTGAGGTAATAGCACAGTCTCCATCCTCTTTGCTTCGGGCAGCTTCATTGGCCCGGTTGTTTGATGATAAATGTATGGTCCCTGTTTCTCTCCCCAGGCCGAAACACCTTCCCTCACCCCCTTTCTCTTCCCTTCCAAAGGGCAACCCTAGCTTTGGCCTTTCTACCAGCACCACCACCTCCAGACCCCCCTTACCTCCCTTACTACCCACACCTCCGTCAAAACCTTTACCCCACATCAAGAAAATGTCTCCAGCTGAAATGCAAATCCGCCGAGACAAGGGCCTTTGTTACACTTGTGACAATAAATTTACCTGGAATCATAAATGTCCCAACCGGCAGTACTTCATTTTACAATTAGAGGATGAGGAGGAACTTGATGCACCATTGCCACAATCCGAACCTCCAGACCCGGACCCCTCCCCATCTCATCATTTGTCTTTTAACGCACTCAAGGGTACTGATGCTATGGGCACTATTCGTTTTAGTGGGCTCATTAACGGTGTCGGGGTCCAAGTTCTCCTTGATGGGGGCAGCTCAGATAACTTCATTCAGCCACGTTTGGCTCACTTCCTCAAGTTGCCTATTGAACCCTCACCCAACTTCAAGGTGTTGGTTGGTAACGGCAATGTCTTAATAGGGGAAGGCCATATTAAGAATGTTGACCTCATCATTCAGGACCACAAGCTATCATTTCCGGTATTTTTGCTCCCTATCACTGGGTCTGATGTTGTGTTGGGTGCAGCATGGCTAGCAACGATTGGCCCTCATGTTGCCGACTATAGTACTGCCTCTATTAAGTGCTATCTCAATGGCCAATTCATCACTCTACAGGGTGATCGGTCAGCACATCCCCGTCTAGCTCAATTCCATCACTTGTCCCGCCTACAATCCACGGCTGCTATCTCTGAACTCTATTTCTTACAGTACTTTGCTTTTGAAGGGGGCCCCTCTGCTCTGGACATTCCTTCTTCGGTACCCCCTGAAGTGGCCACGATATTACAGCAATATGCGGACGTCTTCTCTATTCCAAAAGGATTGCCTCCCCATCGTTCATATGATCACTCCATTCCCTTATTACAGGGCACTCCCCCTGTTAAAGTGCGGCCATATCGTTATCCCTTCTCCAAGAAGACAGAAATTGAAAGGCTCGTTCTACAAATGCTTGAAGAGGGGATTATCCAACCCAGCTCTAGTCCCTTCTCTGCACCCGTCCTTCTAGTCCACAAAAAAGATGGTACCTGGCGCTTCTGCGTAGACTATCGCGCCCTGAATGCAGTCACCATCAAAGACAGCTTCCCCATCCCCACTGTGGATGAATTACTAGATGAATTAGGAGGCGCTCTGTATTTCTCTAAACTAGACCTCCGTTCCGGATACCACCAGGTTCTGCTCAATGCTGCGGATCGCCATAAGACAGCATTTCGCACCCACAATGGCCACTATGAATGGTTGGTCATGCCATTCGGCCTCACCAACGCGCCAGCCACTTTCCAATCGTTAATGAATGATATCTTCTGGCCATTCCTCCGGCGCTTTGTCTTAGTCTTTTTCGACGACATCCTGATTTATAGCCACTCATGGGAAGCCCATTTACACCACTTGGATTCAGTTCTCCAACTCTTATCCCGTCACCAATTATTCGCCAAACTCTCCAAGTGCTCCTTTGGTCAAACTAAGATTGATTATCTCGGCCATATTGTCTCGAGCCAAGGGGTGGAAATGGATCCTTCAAAGGTCAGTGCTGTGTTTCAATGGCCCCAACCTACCACCATCAAGCAACTCAGAGGTTTCCTTGGCCTCACTGGGTATTATCGTCGGTTCATCAAGCACTATGCCCTCATTTCAGCTCCCCTAACTCAACTGCTTCGGAAGGATGCCTTCATTTGGTCCGAAGCTGCAACAGAGGCGTTTCTTGCCCTCAAGCAAGCTATCACAGCAGCCCCCGTATTGGTACTTCCCAATTTTTCCCAACCTTTTATCATTGAGACTGATGCCTCTGGTACCGGGGTGGGGGCCGTCTTAAGTCAAAACGGTCATCCCATTGCATATTTTTCGAAACAATTGACTGGCCGCATGCAAACAAAATCCGCCTATGCTCGGGAGATGTATGCCATCACTGAAGCCGTATCGAAATTTCGGCATTACCTGCTAGGCCATTACTTCATTATACGCACGGATCAGAAAAGTTTGAAGCATTTATCTGACCAAGTCATTCAAACTCCCGAACAAGAGGAATGGCTTCCCAAGCTCCTCGGGTTTCAATACTCCATTGAATATAAACAAGGGGCGACTAACCAAGCTGCTGACGCCCTCTCCCGTGTCTATGCCATGGCTGTTTCACTACCTCAATCCTCCTTGATTTCAGATCTTAAACGGGCAAGCCTTCAGGACCCTGAAATCCAACAGCTAATACGGCAATGCCACACATCGGTAAACCCCCTTGATTACTCCACCCACGACGACCTCTTGTTTAAGGGACATAAGATTGTGGTTCCCAGTCACTCTGATACTATTAAACATGCCATCCTCTATGAATTCCATTCCTCCCCCATCGGTGGCCATGCTGGAATCACTCGAACCCTTGCCCGAATTGCTTCCCAATTTTACTGGAAAAATCTTCGGCAGGATGTCCAGAAGTATGTTCAACAGTGTTCTATTTGTCAACAGGCCAAACATAGTCAACTCCATCCCGCAGGTCTCTTACAGCCTCTCCCAATTCCTACCCAAGTGTGGGAAGATGTTGCCATGGACTTCATCACCGGCTTGCCTCTATCACATGGGTTCACGGTCATCATGGTGGTAATTGACCGTCTCTCGAAATATGCCCATCTAGCAGCTTTACGTACCAATTACACCGCTCCCCAAGTGGCTGAAAAATTCTTTGACACCGTCGTCAAGCTTCACGGTGTACCCACCTCCATCGTATCAGACCGTGACAAGGTTTTTACTAGTAGCTTTTGGCAGCACCTTTTTAAGTTGCAGGGCACCTCACTGCATATGAGCTCAGCGTATCACCCACAATCTGATGGGCAATCTGAAGCATTGAACAAGTGCATCGAAATGTACCTTCGTTGTTTCGTTTTTGATAATCCTAAGTTGTGGTTCCAGTTTTTATCTTGGGCGGAGTATTGGTACAACACAGCCTTTCATACAGCCACCGGCATGACCCCATTTAAGGCTGTTTATGGCCGTGACCCCCCTAAGCTGTTACGTTACACTTCCTCACCTACGGACTCCCAGGACGTGCAGCAGCAGTTGCAACGCCGTGATAGTCTTTTAACTCAGCTTCACCACAATTTGACGAAAGCTCAGGTTCGCATGAAGCTCTATGCTGATAAATCTCGTACTCACGTGGAATTTCAAGTAGGTGACGTCGTATTTGTCAAATTACAACCATACCGCCAGCATTCCATGCAGTTGCGTAAGAACCAGAAGCTGAGCATGCGGTACTTTGGGCCTTTCCCCATCATTGAACGTATAGGTCAGGTTGCATATAAGCTACTTTTGCCACCTACGACCCGGATCCATCCTGTTTTTCACGTTTCATTACTCAAGAAGTGTCTTGGTGATCCCTCAGCCCAGTATATTCCCTTACCCTTCCTTTCGTCCGAGGAAGGACCCATGGTTCAGCCTCTTGCTCTTTTGGGTCAGCGAACAATTCATTGTCATGACGCCCTAAACCCACAAGTCCTCATACAGTGGGAAGGCCTACCAGAACCAACGTGGGAAGATCGTCGAACGTTTGTGCAAGCTTACCCATCCTTCGACCTTGGGGACAAGGTCTCTTTTAATGGGGAGGGAAATGCTATAGGTGCAGGCCCAGAGCATTCTGTTAGCCCAACACATTCGAATAATCCACATGGGCACGTGGCAAGTCCAGCGGAAACCGAGGCAACGGTTCATGCAGAACCACGTAGAAGCTCACGAGTACGCAAGGCAGCGTGGAAGGTACGAGCAGAAGAATAAAGGACCATGCAGTAACGGCTTGAGGTGTGAAGAATTGTAGACTCATCTCTGCTATCCCTCTCTCCCTGGATTCTATCCTCTCCTTCTTCAGACTACGGGACTGTATTCTCCCTTTAATTTCCTTACAGACTAATGCAACACTTTCCATCATATTGTATTTCTTCCTGGATTTTGATGCAATATAATCTATCTTGAATTTGTTTGTTTTCCCTTGAGCTTCCCTACCGTTGTATAAACATTACAAAACCCAATAGCTGTTTTGGCTCCAGAGGCTTGATCACGAGAGAATAAGGGAGATTCTGGGAAAAGAAAATGAGAAAGTGGTTTGTTTCCCTTGCAGAGGACATCCTCCCCGTCCCCTCCTCTCCTGTCTTATTCAGCTCTTTTCCCAATTAGGTTATTCATGTTTCCACTCTGTGGTCCTTTGTTTTTGGTCAACATTGCGTTCATGTGTTCCATAAATATAGTCCCTACACTCACCAACTCCTTCCCAACTTGGGCTGCCTTGGCTAATGCAACCACTTGGATCCACGCAACCGATGTTTCTTTTGGTGCGCCACCGTAGGGAGATTTGAATTTACCATGTAAATAACTCTAAACTTTTTTCTACATTTACATGAATCATTTAATAATAATTAACAAAATTATTTAAAATTTATATGCCGAATAGCTTTCGTGTGTAATAATTTCTAAACGGGTGATCACAAATTGTATTATCGGTGCGCGTGTGAGTGTGTATTTAACAGTATCAGAATATATAGCAAACCCATCCTAACAAAGAGAGTTATATAAAATAGAGAAAAGTGGGCCTCATCATCTCCTATGATTCCTGGGCCAGCCCATTCTAATGTTCTTTCAATGCGCGTGTGGTTCACTCACCGTACATCTCAAAATGAGAGGTGGAGCTGAATTTAAGGAAGTCCTCTTCCCATACAGAGTTGTTTTAAGGGAAAACGACGAGCATTAAACAAAGTGGGATCCTGGCGTTGGAGGGTGCATTATCATCTTCCATCCCTTTCCACTCTCTACCACCAAGCTTTTGAGGTGACACTTATCCTCCCTTTTTATGATGGCCACACCCAATAAAAAAAAAAAAAAAAAAGGAAGGGGTTTTAAAAGTTACCTTCAATTATCATTTCTTTTTCTCAACCAACAAAGAAAAGTACAATTTATATTTTAGCTAGAGTTTTATAAAATTAAAATCTTCAAAATTCAATTTTTTATTGGTCTACTGTAATAATTGTAGTGCCATTTTTGCTTGTCCATTTTTTCTAATATGTGATCATTGCCATATTCATATAAATTCTTCAATTAAAATTATTAGATTCCATGGGAAAACAAGGAAATGCATTCATCTTCAACCCACACTAGCTAATATTTGATTCTTAATGAGCACTAAAGTTTGATGCCATGTCAATGCCTAGAAAGCAATAAATCCCAAAATTATATGAATAATTTTTTTTTTTTATATTGAACACAAAGAGTAAAAATGCATTAAAAAATTATCTTTGTGCATAAAGAGTGATTAATCACAAACCAAAGTACCAAGTAAAGCAACAACCAAAGCCAAAAGTTTAATGAAAGCATAATATGACTTTTTTATCTTTGACAAAACTGGCAGTGTCATCTAGAACCGATTATTCATGTCCAATAAACCCAAATTAAACCTAGATTAAAGATCATACTAAGAAAATAAAGGCCAAGTTACTGAATAAAGTTTTAAAAATAAATTTGTATCTTTAACACCACAGAAGTGCATTAAAAAATTGTGACTCGTCTTACGGTCCTAGGGAGCTTTTGTCTTACAAATCTAAAAGCTCTATTATTCTTCTCTTCTTTGTTGCAAAAACTTTAAAATCAGTTATGCCTTTGCATTTAACACCCAAATGTTGCTATTGATATTTTCAAAATATTACTATTGTAACAATGTAAGTGACAATATTTGGGGAAAAACTATCAATGATGGAGAGGGTTATTGCTTCCTCTAATCAACAAGTTTTTTAAACAAATGAAAATTAATTTTGAAGAATTTTATGCCAAAAATTCCACATTTACAACCAAGGCTTATATGAACTAGAGAAAACAAAAATTAATATCAGAAAACTATCTCCCCCCCTACCTATTTTTAGGTTACTATACATGTCTGGTTGATGTTTTTGATTTGGTTAAATTTGGCATGCATTGATTTTGTTCCCATATGCTTCATCTTAAACTTCAAATTTCAGTTCTTAGAAAGCAACTAGAATTGGTAAAGGAAAATAAATAAATAACTAAAATTTAAAAATCATAATAAACCATGCCCAGCCAATAACTTTTTCTTTGGCTCCACCATGCTGTACTGAAGATTCCAAACTACATGCCAAGTACTCATTTCGATCCTATTGGTTTCCTTCTCGTTACCATATCTCTCTGCCAAGTGCCAAATGATAATTTTACTTTTCTTCATATATATATTTTTTCCAATCAATCAAAATATCCCTTCTTTTATTTATGAACTATCATGTCTGACGTGAAAATTGCCAACACATAGACCCTTTTGTCCAAATGAGTCAGTTATTTGGACCCCTCTTGCTCTCCCAATTTGAATGAATATCATGAATCAGAAATTTATGACTGCCCAAAAAATCAAAAGAGGAAAATGAAATTACTGAAAGTGAAGAAAATAAAAACACAATACCGGCCCATGCAGAATTCGAACCTGCGTCCGCTAAGACATGTGAATACCCTTAAATGAAGGTTCAGGAAATGTCTACAGTGAACAATATATTTACCGGTGCTTATTGAGGATAGAGCATTATAGGAAAGTGGAAGTGAATGAAAAGTATGAAGGGTTATGAGCCCCGTTCAAGCTCTTCTTGTGCAGCCTGCAAGTTATTGAAGAGAAGATGCATACCCAATTGTATATTTGCACCATACTTTCGCTCCGACGAGTGTAAGAAATTCGCAAAAGTCCACAAGGTGTTTGGGGCCAGCAATGTAAGCAAGATCCTCGTAGAAGTGCCGGAGGAGCAGAGGGAGGATACGGTGAATTCTCTGGCTTATGAGGCAGAGGCAAGGCTTAAAGACCCTGTTTATGGATGCATTGGTGCCATAGCTATGCTGCAGAGGAAGATGGTGGAGCTTCAACATGACTTGGCCATTGCGAAGGCTCGTCTTGCTCGTTATGCTGCTGCTGCTGCTGCTGCTACTACCGTCCCTTCCTCTGATATCTTGAATGCCCATGTTAGCTTGCCTCCCTTCCCTGACTTTTCTACTAGCTGTGAATTCACTGATAGCTTCTACCACAGCTCTTCATCTCAACTATTGAGCCGACATGAAACGGTCGATGATTTTATTCAAATCCCATATATATTTTGATGTACTTGTAGCAGGGACCCTGTTATATATGCTAATAAATAAGAACCCCATGAATGATTCAGTTTAAAGTGAAACTCTGAACGAACAGGTACGATTATGTATGTTAAAAGTTCACAATTCCTATTTTGCTATAGGAATTAAGAACTGCTGGAAAATGATGGGAACCCTAGCCTTTTCTGTTCCACTTTTGAATAGTTTTTTTTTACTGCTGGGGCTTCTCTTGCCTAACTTGGCAAGTGAAAATAAATTCTAATCCTAGATGCATACTCAGATCAGTCTCTTTTTCTCCGAATTCTGATGTCCGACCACTTCGGTTAGTAATAATACGACCATCCATGCCTTGAAAGCAGTAAGGAAAAAAAGATCCCAATTGTGAAATTCAGATGGCCTTCTAGTCGTGACCCATTGGTGGTGGAGACCAGATCAGGTCGAGCATTCATTGTCCTTACTATAATTTTTGAGACACCATTCAGTACAAAGAAAGCAACATTGCCAGTTGATTCTTGCTTATCTCAACGATTGCTGCACAAGACAGAGTGGGTCTGACCATACTGTTTTGATGCAACATGGAGCACCCATTATGATTTTCACCAAGCACCAAGCCCCACAAATGGCCCTTGACGTTTATCGTGTAATGGGAATCCTAAGAGTAACGCCAAGATTAAACAGGTTCTTTAGTGTCCATAGCATATTTTAATGCCAACAAGCTATGGCCCAATAAAATGCCAATATTCAAGCTAGATGAATCATCATCTAGACCATAAGTCGTTACTTAAAGCACCGTTGAGCGAATTTCAAAATATGCAACTCTAATTACTTTATTTTATGAGAAATATTGTGGTACATCGTCGGTGGACATTTTTTTGTCCACCAACGATGTCCAGATTATACCATGTGTCCAAGATAATATTTTTTAAATTTATCTTAGACACATGGCAAGATCTGAACATTGTTGGTGGACAAAAAAATGTCTACCGACGATGTACTAAATCTTAACTCTTACTTTATTTGAACTCGCCTTAATAACGCCGAGATGTGTTCGTGTTCGTGTGTGAGTGGGTAAAAAAGTTAGGGGGAGTCGGTGTTTGGTTTAACGATTTCAGGAACTGCAAATGTATAATTATCAATGCTTCAATGCCTAAACATACTACCAACATGAATTCTTATGAAAGGAGGGCTCATAGCCATGTATCCATGTTGTGCTTCATTCGAGATGTAAATTCTGAAATGAAAAAGAAATCTCAAAAGCAACTCGTTGTAATTACAATGCTTTTTAGCTTCTCATGTGACAGTCCTTAAGCTTTGGTTTAAATGACTTAGAAACGTGTGAAGAACAAGGTTTTCTAAACAAGTTTTATCTATCATCATCACGGAACACAAATTACAACTGGTAGTGGTACCTCACATCTCAGAACCATCAAATTACAACAAAATGTGTTAAATGTCATCTGATGATAATCCGAAAGAAAGAAGTACCCAAAACAGACGCAAGGAACAAAATAAAGATACAACAATGGATCTAATGTACAGGCACTATCAGTAAATCTGAAACCACGATCAAACTGTCAAGGAGGACACGCTCTTAGAGTCAGATCCAAGTTTGGCTTCCATGACGAGTAGAGATTTCCAAAGTACACCGTAGTGCTTACAATGCGAAGTTCGTTGACTTTCAAATTACATCTTCTTACCTGTTTCAAGATAAGCACAATTCTGGTGAAAAAGAAATTGAAGAGTACAGCAACTTTAGCATACAGAAACTTTAGCAATGTATCACAAAAAATGATGTTGGACCTCTAGAGTCTGATGCGGACCAATTGAACACAGTGAATCAGAAAATCAAAAGTCCCACCATATTTTCTTTTAACAAGGACCAAGGAAAGCGATAAGAATAACTCAAGAGGTAGCTTGTTTTTGAAGTTCTTCACTCTAATTAGTTCTAGCTAAGACTACAGTTAACCCAGAAATACTACGTCGATCATCTCAAATGTTGATCAGATAGGCAAGCCTGAATGGAGGGGATTGAATTTTACTAGAGCATTATACGAACTTGATTGAGACTCATAAAGCCAGTTCAAGTTTGACAAATAATTACAATACTCCGTCTCTGTTTGACTTGGTTACTTAGCCTTATAGACCCAAGTCACAGCTTGCCACACTAGATAGCTGCTACTAAATAAAGGTTAGAAAGAGGTATAAGAGCATATACACTTAACACAGTTTAATAAACTATCTAGTTGAGCGCAGATATGGAAGACATAGAAAGACCCAAAGAAGAATACAGTAAAAATAAATAAATAAATAATAGAAGAGGATGCTCATTGCAACCAAAAATATTTGGATTCAGAGCCCACTCAATAAATAATTTGCCCTTCAGAAGAGTGTTACAAGCACTAGGCAGAGACACGGCTGTAATGCATGTTAAATGGCCTTCATATATAAAGACATCAAAACAATAATAAAAGAAATGAGAAGAATGAAGCCGAAGAAATATGTAGGATCCTGATATTATGAACACCACCTTTATGTACTGGCTCACCCAACATAACCAAGCCATAAAAGGGAATGTGGGATTGAAGAAGTTCACAATACCTATAAAATGTAAACGTAAAGCACTAAGTTTAAAGATACTTGTACTCCTGAGTCTGATAACAGAAGCCCTTCTTAAAACCTGAGTACATTAAGTAAAATTTTGTCAACTTCTTGACCTCACATGTATTATCATATATAATAATATAAAAAAAAAACAACTCAGTGCATGAGACTTCTATATGGTGAAGTCTAGAGAAGGTAGATGTACCTTACCTCACAAATAGAGATACTATTTTCAAAATTTGAACCGGTGACCTCTAAATTAGAAGGCAACAATTTTACCCTTGCATCAAAACTCAACCTCTTATTATCATATATAATAAAGTGAACAAAATTAACAATGTAACGTCACTTGAAAGTTCGTCCACTCAAAGATTAATGGCATGGTGAAATAAGAGTGAATTGAACAAAAATGATTCCAATTATAGCCAAAGCTTTTATCCTACTTAATTAAACTACAAACACAAGTTCAGCTAGTAATTAGCACCATTGCAGTGCAATGAATACGCATTCAAAAGTAGTTGCTTTATAAGTGGTTCTGGTTCGAGTCCAAACTTCCAATTATGTCGGATACCTATGTTTTCGCCCACAAAGGGTGACAAGTGTTTGATTGGCATCTCATAGAAGTTTTCAATGTTTGAGAATAAAAGAAACTAACAAATTAGCGAAATCTAGACAAGTATGTACACTTACATGAACCAAAAAAGCGGTCAGGGAACTAACCTGAGGTGGTGGCATACTCGGGGCGTTTCATTCTCTCGACCTCCAATTGAGTATCCATGAACATATTCATTCTTTGAAATTCGAGATCCTTAGTCAACTCCATTCTCTGCTTCTCCAACTCCATCATTTGCTGCTGCTTCGAGCTCTCGATTCTCTCGTAAATCTCCCCAAACTTGAGAATCGCCCTCGCAAATTCCCTGAACGCAGCTCCTTCAGACAAATCCACGGTCTCAAACCTTTGCTTCCTCACTGTTCTCCCAGCAAACCCCGTATCATCGTCGTCCTCGTCATCCCCAAGTGAACTTTCCATAGAACCGCCACCGGAATCCAGCCTCGAAGGCCCACCGGAATAGAGCTTCGGAGCTGACACAAACATCAGACTTGGGCTGAGTTTCGGCTTCGATGATTTGACGGTTGAAGTAAAGATCGTAGTTTTCTTGTCAGTGACGGCGTTAGCTCCGATCAGAGTGTCAAGACGGTGATAGAAGACCCACTTGGACGGAGGCGGCTTCGACTTCTCAACCTTATACTTCTTCTTGAGCGTGTCGATTCTGTTTTTGCACTGAACGTCGGACTTGCGAGGCTTGACGCCGTTTTGACGGGCGTTGACGGCATCAGCGACATTCTTCCAGTCCTTCTGACGGAGGTGACGGCGGTTGAGCTGAATATAACGATCACCCCATGCCTCGATCAATGTCTCAGTGGCCCCCTCGCTCCAACAATCCTCTCTGCCGCCGTGCTGGGACCGACTCGGGTTTGGGCGGTTCATGGGGGATTCCGGGTTGGGATAGGATGATCGAAAGGCGCGTCGGAACTGATGAGGTGAAATGGATAAAAACGGAGGAGTAAGGGTTAGGGTGGGAAGCGAAGCATCGGATTCGGCCCCGTGCAGCAGGGGCAGGGCAAAGGGAGCAGCAATTGGCCTTGGCCGAGCATTGTGACCGGCGGTGACGTCAGCTGCCGTTGAACGGAAACGACTTCAGTATTACGTTTAATTACAAGTTTGAACGGCGTCTGTCGTTTATTGTGCGCGGTTTGTGTTTGGTGTCTGACGAACGACGATTCGCGGTAAAAAGTAAAAAAACGCTACAAAACAAAGAAAGACTAATTGAGTTAAACGATATAAGCCAGCCCGTCGTCATGAACTCCTCCAGCAGTTTAAAAATCATTATCCGTCGTCGGCAAAAGCGCACGATACGTTATTATTGCCAGCTGTCTGAAATTAGATAGAACAAAAACTTTGGATTAGGCCCAAAAGTTGTCTTACTCAAACATGGGCTAGCTTTTGTTAAGAGTCCCAAACCTTGATTGGTTCTGGGCTCGAAGATTTGAAGAGCGAAAACAAGCCCCAAAATTTTCAGCCGGAAGAAAACCGTTGAGCACGAAAAAATATTTTCCCACGCGAATGAGCAATTGCATACTTTTTTATTGATATTTTTGTATAAAGACTCTTCGGATATTATATCTTTTTAAGGCACCTACAGGATTATTGAGGGTAACATAACATGGAATTGAGAATTCCATTGCTTAAAGAAAAATAGAGAAGAGAAGAGAATAACAATTATTGGAACATCTCATACAATCTTCTAGCACAATCCATTGTCGTTGAATTTATCATACATTATATTCATTGCACACTTGTACAATCAATCAAACTAGACAACAATACATTGTAATAGAAAAAAAAAACAAACAAATTGTCGTTATTCTTAATAATTCTTTCTAAATTATTTTTAATCCATGTGACTTGTACTCTTGTTCCACAAACCACGTTGCCCACCATGTTCTTTTATATAGGTCATAAACATACTACTTTGACTTTAAAAAAAAAATTATACCCAAAGGTGAAAGGCCAAAAATTTATATAGCAATGCATTATTCTAGAAATGAGATAGTTTGTTTATAAACTAAGCATGTTTCTTTATTTATTTCTAGATTAAGAAGTACAAATTGGCTCATCCACAAGGCACTATCGTGGAACCTACATGATTGGGATTATAAAATGAAGTGAGAGAAAAGTTCTTTAGTGTTTCCCAATTGCTTCAATTATTGAATTCGATTTGAAATTAAATATTTTATCAACACAAAAACAAAATTGAAATCAAACGTTGATTTCATAATTAAAATTCGTAGCTAAACGTGGACAAAATAGTGGAATGGATTCTCATAAATGCGAAGCTCTGAGGAAATACTGGTAATGGTCAACGGCAAAAGTGGGAACAGCCACCATCACCTTCACAGCATCCCTCTGATTATTCATCGGCAAAAACAAACAGTACCTATCGCAACATACAGGCCCTACATGGATTGGCTTTCCCAGTCCAAAGTCAACCCTTTCCAAACCCAGTCTTGACCACTGTGACACTATCAGCACACCCACCGAGTCCGGACTCGCCCTTGACTCAGATACTGACTTTATCACATTCCTCACATACTCGTTGTCCACTCTCTCTTTCGCACTCTTCACCAACCCCGATGCATACCCCAAACCTTTCTGTACCAACTCCTTTACGCTCGTCTGAGCACATCCCAACACGAACGCGTTCCCATAGTACCCATCGGGTATAGTTGGTTTGACCCGGTTCCGCACGTTGATGCTGAAGAGCAACTTTAAGATTTGGTTTGAAGGCAAGTTCAATGATCTGGCCCAACTTCTCCACACGTGAGCTGCGAGAACCTCGAAGGACGTGTAAGACAACTCGCCCATTTCACTCGTGGACCAAGCCACATTCTTGAGCTCGTTGAGACGTCTTTTGTCGAAGGTCATGGAAGTTGGTTTGAGCTCACTGGAAACCCGAGTCATGAAGCCACAAAGATCAGGGACTCTGTTAAACTCGGGGAGGATGATTGGGTTTACTTGATTAGGCTTTATGGCTAATGGATTAAGAAGGTGACGATTCCAAACAGGTTTGGGTTTAAATTCAGTGAGTACTGTGTTTTTCCCAGAAGCTAAATCAGCGAAACAGTTGAGAAACTCTGAGCTACCGACGCCGTCACAGATACAATGGTTGATCCCGACACCAACGGCGGCAGCTCCATCGTTGAGCCACGTGAGCTGAACCACCAATGGCGGCGATCCTTTGAGAACGTCTTGCGTGTAGAGTGATAACAGTTTTCTCCAGTGGGTCACTGTTTTTGGGGCTTTTTCGAAGTCGCTAGCTATGCAACGGTCAGAAAAGGCCTCAATAAAGACCGCACCCTGGGCTTGGCACACCACCTCAAGGCACGAGCCATCAGGTCTAGCCCTCACCCTTCCGGCAAATGGATAATAGGGAACCAAAGCTTTGGCTAACGCTGCTTTCAGACGAGCCGAGGTGGCAGCCTGTTCCAAGCCTAGGCAAGTCCTGTATATTAATAGGTACTCTATAGTGAAACGAAGGAAGAGTTGAGAATCAAGAGGTGAAAGAGTGAGAACACAAGCTGGGGTTGGCTCAGAAGGGGTAATCACCACAGCTTCTTTGACACGCACAGGGCTTCCCATATGCTCAATTTGAGGTTATGAATTTGCAAGAAAGAAGGGGCAAAAAAAAAAAAAAGTTTCCTTGGGTTTGTGTATGTTGGCCTCTGGAGAAGAAGCAGGAGAGGGGGCGTGGAATAATAGGGGGTTGGAGGAGCTTATAAGAAAGGAGCTTAGCAGGGCTAAAGGACAAACTAGTTGGGTGCAAACTAGTGAACCAAAAATGGGTGGTGATTTGCAAGGGGGGACCCCTTTTGTATCCTAACTGTGAAGGATTTGTGCCAAGATTCTCCGGGCATCGCTTTATGGAAAAAAAAAATGAGTATCAAAACAAAAATAATAAAACAGCTTTGCTTTCTGTCTGTTCGGCGGAGTGATAGCTATCACTCTCTATCTCTACGTACCCAAGCTTTATTCAATTTTTGTGGTGTTTGATATCTGTGTCTTGTTCATGTCCTTAGTATGATTTAAAATACAAAAGGTGAAAAGCAGTGCCTTATTGTTATTGTCGTATGGATCAACACAATGTCGAAGACACCCCATTTGGGGTGGGGTCTATATATAATTGGGTGGTTTTTATCTTTATATTGTTATTTTCTTTTGAGATATTCCGATGATTCAAATATACCACATTACCACTACTAACTTTTTCTGAATGAAAAAAGAATTCAGATATGGATTATAAAAGTGTATGGCATGTGAAAGGGCCAGAATGAAAGACTAGGTGGGCTAATCCAGTGAAGAATGTAATATCTTGGATTCTTGGTTTTTTGCATAAAATATGGATTCTTCAATATCCATATCGTGATGATGTTACATATTTATTAATACTTGTCATTTCAGCATATTGTGTTCAATCATGCATATAATATATGTATCCCTTTTAAAATTTGGGTATAATCACGGATCAGTTGGTGCGGGTGAAAAGTATACTAAAGAAAAGGAAGTGAATGGCGTGTTGGTTTTTTCATACTGTTACAATTTTAGTAAACTTGATATTTTAGTGGATCTCATAATTTCATATGAATCAAGGATTCCTGAAAATCTAAAATCTTTACATTCTCATGTACAATTTGTATCATTTTTATAGTATATATCTGTTAAATACGTCAAACTTAAATTCAAATATTTAACATTAAAAATATTTTCTTAATGTGAACTAGACACAATAAAATTATGAAAAGAATAAAAAATTAAATACTAAGGAATTTTCTGGTAACCTAAATTTCAGGTAGCTAATAATACTTTTTATTCAATAATTATAATCATGAAAATAATTAAGGGACCCCCCCCCCCAAAAAATAAAAACATGTACATGTATTATTAGTTCAGTCCCTGAATAATTGATATCTTAAACATACTAAGCTTATGTAACATTTTTGGCATATGAAGCACCTTGAAGCATACGCCATGCTTAAAGACAGTAATTTTTTTATTTTCTCATTATTTTTTTATCCACACCTATTAAACTTGTTTTCTCATGTGTACACACCCAAACCCGTTAAACTATATATTGATTATAATATGGTTTCTTCAACTTTAAGAATAAAGGCCTATAATTTGTGTCCTTTTGTGCCTTTGGTCCAAGCTGGGTGGCTAGGGAGAGTTGCTTATATAATTCAGAGAAATCTTTTAAAGCAAACTCTAGTAATAGGTTGCTACCTTTAAGATATATACGTAGCTCCCATAAACCATAAAATATGCGCAATAATATAAGGCAGCGCTAGGTTCACATACACCTATAATTTTCAGGAAAATAGAACTATTGTAATTCTATTTGACGTGACTAACTCTCGAAACTCTCTCAAAAGATTAGACCTATGAGCTAGGTAATATATACAGTGTACGATAAACAAATTGAGGGAATATATTGTCTTAGTCAAATTTCTTGCTTGAGCTTCACTCTATTTGGTGGGGCAAAACCTATCTGGGGTTGAAGTTTCTTTTCAAAATGCATGCATGCATGCATGCATGCTAGCTCAATAATATTTATTTTCCAAGTAACTCTGTAATAATTAAGTAATCAGGCAAAAAGATCATTAACCACCTAAAAATTTTGTGAATTACATATTTTTGAAAAAAGAAAGCAAAAGTTAAAGGAGATTTAGAGGGACAATGGGTTGAGGCCTACAAAAGCAAGATGGAATTCATATATATAGAGTGGTCCTTTATGTGTCAGTTTGCAAGGAATATTGTCGCCCAGATTTGTGGCACAGTTAAAGAAACAAGGTTCCTAGTCTCCAAAATTTTGGTGTAGGTTGCAGAGGGGTTTTGTCCCTTTAGTGATAATAATATAGAAGCATCGCAAGCATATAAGCTACAACGACGCCAACTTCCCCTTTATTCTGCTTAGCCAAAAAACAAAATCTTTATTGCCCTTTATTCCTCCTCAAGATGTGGATTACACGAGATCTCCGCGTCCATTAGCCAGGCAAAACCAGCCCTTTTTATTATGTGGAGCCTGCTTCTTAATTTTTTGTATTTTACAAACTATTATAAAAGTTATCCATCTATAAACCAAATTAATAATTTGAAGATATTTGCATTGTTAAATAGAAGGTCTTGTTTGAGTCTTGCATCAACTATTTCCTTCATTTATATATATCTCAAAAAAAGAACTCGCTCGATCACTGGGCAGTTTCACTCGCCATATTTCATGTTTATATATTATGCGTATGTAAGAAGGTATTAATTACTTTTTCGTAAGAAATAGTACTTTCTTTAAATAAATAATTGTCAAAATAAAATCTTTATATATAGCACGGCTAAACTGATTTTCCGGCAAAAGTTATTCTTCTCGGAATTAAGAAGTTCAAATTAACTGCAATATTTAGGGTGTATTTGATAGACCAACCCAACCAATGAAAGAACTCCTATTTGTTTTGGTTGGTTCAAAATGCCGAATAACTCCACGCTCATAAATGATAATCCACGTTGTAAAATGGTTAAACTTCAAGAAGCTCCTGGAGTTGAATTTTCGACCTGTGATTCGTAGAAGGGACGCCGGCCCCAGAAGAAAGGAAAGGTGCATACGCCAGGGTCGATTTATTTTGTCTGAAACTGTGAACGGTGAAAATATTTGTTTGCGTTCGGTGGCAAGTGCATGCCAAAAAGTCTTGATTCACGTGCAACCATTCACTTGCTTTACTGCAAAATGAGATTGACCATGACACAACCCCAGATGCTCTTGTCACCGCCTAGTTAATTTTCCTCCAGATTCTCTTACATCTTCACCGCTCAAAGGAAGAAGGATATCATTCATGCATATGGGAACAATAGATAAAAAGTGAATTTCAATGTGTAGCCAGGGAATCATTAGGTCAAACTATAGAGGACTCGGTCATTAATTAAAAGGCTTAAACTAAAGTGTTTAAGATAAGGAGCTAAGCATAAAAAGTGATTACAATCTCATCGGGCTTTGTTTATGGATGGATAATGCATGTAAAGCTCGGTACCGACTCTACTTTCTCATTTCCCTCTTCCTCTAGCTAGCTGTCTCCTTTTGTCCTGCCGCATCTCCCTATCGCGTCTTTTCAGACTGGAAAAAATAAATAAATCTCGAGACAAGTTGGATTGATGGACGTTCCAAATTATGTTATCTAGTTTTAAAGAACAAGGTTCACTAATTATCTTGGTTCCCATTTATAAGAGAGAATCTCAGACTGTGATACTGATATAAAGGTATGAACAGTGCTTGCCGCATGATGCCTTATTTTGATATACGAAAATGAGAATATGAAATTTCAATGTAAGAGGAACAAATTATTGGGGTCCATTTGGTGCGTTTGGGCGTAGTATGTTGGTTTTTTTTTTTTTTTTTTAAAAAAAGACGTGATTAAGGTCAAGAGAGAACTCTAAAATTAAGCAGTCATTTCTCTTATTCTCATGAGTGCGATAATTATCCTGCTATAATTTTCAATTCCAGAAAAATCTTTTGTCTAGATTGTGTCATGTGCTCAAATCAATTGTCTCAAATAGTTTATTAATATTTACGAAACTTCGTGATATTACTTATTAATCTAATAGTGCATTGGTTGGAGCTAGCCTCATCTACTCTATTATTCAATACCGCCGTGCCCATAGTTTTCGTGTTAAACCTCACACAAGATACCTTCCACCAGTGTTACAATATATATATATATATATATATATATATATATATATATATATATATATATATATATATATATATATATATATATATATATATATATATATATATTATGAATGAATCTGTTCTAACTTATGACTAGAAAAAAATTTGGTGGTAAGATTTTTTATTTTTAAAAATTATATTTTTTAAAAATGATCATTATTAAAAATATATAAAATATATTTAATTGACTTTAAATATTTATCTAATAATTTTTTATTATTATATTTAATTGTAATAAACTTTAAAAAAAAATTTAATACTTTTTTAAAAATATTTTTATTTATGTTAAGATAAAAAAAAGTAATAAGTGATAAAAAAAAGATAATGAAAAAAAAATTAAAAGAAAAAATGAGAAAAAAATATATGATAGAGAGATAAAAAAAATAAAAAATAAATAAATAACATTATTGTCTCTTTATATTTTAAAAAAAATATGACATAAAAAGTTCAGATTCTCATCTTTTATATGAAAAAAAAATTTGTGAAATTTTTTTGTAAAAATTCATATTTTTTTATATATATTTTTTAAATTTAAGAACCAATCACTGTTGACTGGTTCTCCTTCGCTCTTCATCATTTTTTACAATTCTATATATGTTAATTACCTTATAAAGTGCAAATTCTCACCCTTTTCTTTACACACGACTTCGTTTTTAGTTTTACGAAATATGTTTCCCTAGTGGTGGTAGTTTAATTTGATGTTTAACCTGTTTATTGAGTCACATGTCGAAGTTATTTAGTTAAACAAATTGAATTTGAAAAATTTGATGCTCGATAATTAGCTTTTATGAAGGGAAGTTCAATCCCATGATTAGGCATGGCAAAGCACAATTGAATAAAGACGGCTGTTTGGCAAATTTACCGAAGAAAGGACAATCGGCATCATGCCAGAGCCTCAAAGTTTCACCACATACTTCGAAAGTGAAGCTAATGCAAGCCATTATAACGTTAAAAAAATTATTAATGATATTATTTAAAAAAAATAGTAAATTATATTTTTTAAAAATAATTAATAAATTAATTTAAAATTTATAAATTAATTAAAATAAAATATATATTTTAAATTTTTAATTAACTTAAATAAATTATATATATTAAATATTTTTAATTAAATTATAAATAAATTTATTTAACATATTAAATATCTTCGAAGATTACAAAATTTACACCAATAAAATTTGATACTTGTAGAGTCACGAGATTGGTAAGCCCTCCTCAAGTGACATTTTGGTCTTGTCAGATGTATTTACGTAGGTCACTTCTCCAATCTTTTGCAATAGGAGATTTGGAGTCCGTTATGATGACATTGCCCAATGATGGGGATGTTCATAGGTAGGCCACTGCTTAAGGGATTGCAACGTGATCACAAAATGATTTCATAATATATATACACAAAATGATTTATGTTGTCTTCATTTTAATTTATTTTTGTTTGTCTAGTATATATTATTTTTTTTCTTCTCTTTTTTGTACAAGAGTAGACTCGAATCCACTCTCTAGTTTGTAATCCTCACCTCTCACAACCACTGGACGTGACTTGTATGCACTATTTTTCAAAAACTTATACTTGTATCTTATGTTGTGTTGTTTCTATTTTGATAATTAATTTATGAGATAAAAGGAGATATAAGTCTTAATTTTATAATTATAAATTAATAATTAAAAAATGTGTTGCTTTTATTCTGTATTATAATTATTTATATACTATTTATTATTTTTTTAAATGCTTTCTTTACAATTAAACTTACCACACTCTTGTCTTAATATTTTGTTATTTATTAATTTATGTGTTTGAGATAATTTTTTTTATTATATATTTATACGAATGAATGATAAAAAAACAAAAATAAAAAATTATGAACTGAGGTTGTTGAATATCCCAAAAACCTTTGATGGTAATGGTGCCAAGTTTTTTGGGGCAGTGTGATACTGTGCTATCATTTTATTTTATTTTTTTTGGACAAGTGGACTAGCACAATCATTTGCTTGTCATTTCCCTTTTCCAGAGAACTTGGGCTGGGTCTGACTTGGATCCATTACTCCCTAGTCTCTTGGTTTTGGGCCAGTTTTGCCTCTATTCCGTCTTAAAAAAGAGTTGTTGAATGTCCCAAAGTTGTTTGACCGAAAACAAATTTGTGAAATTCAAAAAAAAAAACTTTTGATAACAAATGTACATGTTCATTCTTTATTTTTTTTTTAAGCTGAAAAGAAAATTATTGAAGACCGCAAATTATTTCCCACGCGAAAGAGCTCTAAAGAAAACTTATTTTATTATTATTATGATTATTTCAAGAATCTTTGAGTATCTTATATTTTAATTAAAGCACCAAAAGGATTATTGAGTTTAACATCAGATAAAATTAAAAATTCCATTGCTAAGAGAAAATTACCGAAGGGAAGGGAAGAACAATTATTGAAACATTTAATGTAATTTTTTTAGCACAATTGATATTTGTTGAATTTATGATACATGCACACTTTATATATCGATCAAAGTAGACAATAATAGTAATAAAGAAAACAAATTGTCGTTACACAAAATAATTCTTTCTAAGTTATTTTAAATCCAAGTGACTTGTACAAAGACATTATTCTAATTAAAGAATGGAATAAATTTTTTTTTCTGTTTAATTTATTAATTTTTAGTAAAAATTTAAATAGCCCTACACCTATTGGTAAACTCACTGTTTTATTTTACTTTTATGAATATCAGTTTATGAGTTTTTTAAAAATAAATGATAGATAATAATTTTTTATTAATAGTGTTGATATTATAATATACGATAAAATTAATATTTTTTAAATTTATTTATATTATATATTATAATTTTAAAAAAATTATCTTTGAACAAATTCCACAGGAGGAAATGCTGAAAATGGTTATGGGCAAAAACAGGGAAAGCCATCATCACTTCAGTACCCCTACTCCTATTGCGTGTGCAGGGACAACAGTTCCCTCCACCGGGTCTCTGTTTCTGGGGCTTTCTCGAAGTAGCTGGTTGTGTAAAGATCAGAAAAGGCGCCGGAGAACGCCAATAAGGAACCAAAGCTTTGGCTAATGCTGCTTTCATGCGAGTCTAAAAATATTGTCAAATTTGTATCATTTAATATTTTAAATTAAATTTTACTAATAATTTAACTAGAGCGTTTAGAGACGCGGTTGAAACTATAAAAAAGAAGAAGATATTTTCAAGAAGAAAAGGAGAAAATTTTAAGAAAAAAAAAATATTTTAATTTTTTTATGTGATGATATAGTATGATAGATTAGTATTTAATATATCAGATAGATATTTAATAGATTAAATCAGTAAATAATTAGTGTTAAAATAATTAAATTTTTTAATTTTTAATAAATTTTATAATTAAATTATATAATAATTTAAATTTAATAACTGAATCATATTTATTATTTTAAAAATTAAATTAATACTAATAAAATATAAATAATTAATATTTAATATATTATATAAATACTTAACAAATTATGTTAATAGTTAATAGGTCATATAATCAATTAACATATTATATCGTGAAATAATTATTATAAAAATAATAAAATAATAAAATTATTTAATATTTAATAAATTAAAAAATTAAATTATATAATAATTTAAAAATTAAATTATATATTTATTCTATTAATAATAATAGGCAAGCGAGGTTAACAGAGCCTACCAAGCTCCCTTGACAGATGAGGCATTAAATGCCAATGATTCAATGATAAGAAATATATCAGGAATGTGACGAAGATGAAGATAAGGACCGAAGTAATTTGAATCACAAATATAAATTTATCTGTAAAGATTGTAAAAGCAAAATTTTCATTTGTTTCGTGAATCTATTTTCACTGGCATCAAAATACTAAACTGCTCTAATAAATTAAATTAAATCAATTTTAATTAATTTAAAATAAAATCACTATATATATATATATGTATTACTTAGAATAAATTTATAAAATCATATTAAAAAATATTAAAAATATTTTAATACTTTTATTCTTGCTCTGCCGAGATGAGCTGCCCCCTTCGAATATTCTTAATCTTTTGAAAGAAGTCTTCAAAAATATTTGTAAAATTGTTTTCTATTTTCTTAAAACAAAATTTTTGAATTTTTTTTTAAAAACACATCTTCCAAAATTATATGGTTAAAAGTTTATTTTTTTTCTAAAAAAACAAAAAATTGTTTTTAGAAATTCTTCTCAAACACAAACACGTCTATAATAGTGAACGTCCATCAATCCATTTTGTCTTGAGATGGATTTTGTTTTGTAAATCTGAAAAGACGTGGTAAGGAAATGTAGCGGAACAAAATCAGATAGCTACGGAAATGGTATAGAGTGGCATGTGGGGTTGGGTAATGGTCTGTCGGTTAGTGTCATTTGGTAGGGACGGAAGCAAATGGCTGCACATGAATCTATTAATTTTTGGCATGCACTTGCCACCAAACAAAAAAGTTTTTTATAATAAAAAAAATTATTTTTTATTTTTATTTTTCAAATACTTATTTTTAAATATAAATAAAAAATAACATTTTTAAAAGAGTTTGTTAAACAAATTTTTTGTATTTTTATTTTTGAAAACAATTTTCCCAAATAAAACTAAACACATTTTCATTTGGTTCTCTCTGATTGGGGCTACACTTAACATGACATTGTTGTCCGGCACTATAGAATCCACCATTTTTAAATATGCTTCATCATTAGTTCAGATTGCACACAAAATTGACCACAATTATTGATATACTACTTTATCATCGAGCTCTTGTCATTCAATGCCTCATCTCTTGAACCAGCGACACACATCCGTTTCGTTTTGGAGCCAACAAAGTGATCATCGCTTGTTCGGCTCTTTTCTTAAAACCTCCCCCAATCCATTATTAATATTCCACACTTTCTACCTTGTTGGGCCGAGACAGTTCTCTCCTGAGGCCCAATTTAATGAAAAAGGCTGGGCTACGGCACTTCGAATGACCAAAAGCTCCATCAATGATGAGTTCCAAGGCGGTAGCTACTAGCAAGCCGCCCTGACAATATTCCATTTCCACATGCCAACTGTGAAATGCTCCCTCTGAACACACCTTTCTCTTCAATCGCTGCTGTCTCCTCTATCCGCTTCACGCTTCACCCTTAATTAGGATTAAAATCTCCAGGTCATCTTTGTTTCTCCTAAATGCATCGATCACTAATACTTCCTAATTCACTTTCATGCTTACCCTTTTAGTTTTCAACCTTTATGATGCATTTAGTATAACCATCTTGATCACGGTACTACAGATGTAAAACAGCGTTCAGAATAATACATTGATATTTAAAATATTTAGGTCATATCATATTATCATTTAAAATAGAATATCGAGCTATTAAATCAATTTTCAATTTTATATATATATTGAATATAAAAATTTAAAATATCTTAACAACTTATATATTGATATCTTATATCAAATATATAAAAATTTTAAAAATAAGAAATAAAATAAACTCAACAAAACTCATAAATTTATAGTTTATTAAATAACAAATTAGAATAAATTTATATTTAACAGTAGAGTAATTTTTAAAAGATAATTTTAATTTTTAAACAACAGAGTGCGAAAATATTCGCATAAATAAAAAATAAAAAAATACGTTTTTTGGGCTGGGGGGGGGGGTGTGAGATAATTTATTAGTGCATTTACGCGAAGCTAATCTCCGATCTCTCCACCCGAGGGAACCTGATCCATTGCAGGCCTTTTTATCTGCATGTCATTTATTTTTGGGCACGTGGAAGATTCTTCACTTGCATGCAAAAGCCACGTACGCCAATCAATATAAGTGCACTGCATAATCGTTCATCTCCTTTTTGTGATTTTTTTTTTAATTTAGTATAAGCACCTGATCCATGATAATGCACATAAATAATAATTGTTGAAACATTAATCTGAGTTTTTTTCGTTCTATTATTTGTCTCCATTTCAGTTGGTATCAACTATTAATCAAATCATTGTAGAAAGAAATCAGAAACGGAGAATTTTGTATTTTTATTTTTACAATATTAAACTAGGATCATCGTCCATGGTGCATGTGATTATTCAATCTGTAATTTATCCAAAATAATTGAAAGCCTAGCTTTTATTCAAAAGAAAAAAAGGATGAACAAAAACGATTTTCCATTAAAAAGAATAATCCTACTGGTCTTGAATAATTACATGTTTTCATATTTCTAGTGGAAGTGAATTATATGTATATGACGATAATTACATTTCTTGATTTGCTCCATCTGCAGATAACTGTATATATATTATTATTCAGGCATTCAGCAAATTAATTAAGCAGCTCAATATTATTTGCTTGAAGGATGAATTAATGCTGGTGGGTAAATGTTGTATGCCGGCGTTCTGGGTGAGAGGGCTGGCTATATATTAAACATACACTGATTCATATTCAACAGTTTCACAGATTCTTCACAAGATATATATCCCTGGTCGACTTTAAGTTTCTTTTAATTTATACAAAATCATAATCCAAACATACAAAAGCTAAATGTTCAATTTGGAAAATCATCTTTGATTTTAGTGATGCAATTTGAACCTACGTACTGACACATCTATTGTGAACAGTAAATTAAATTTCCTCCTTATATAGCCAATTACTACTTTTTCCCCCATATATTAAATATTTTAGCATTATATTATGGAATTAATTAGAAAGAAGCTGTAGATTTTCTTTCATTAATTTTTCATAAATCTCATTCCACTCGCACTCTAATAAAACTTGTTGCCATGATCTGAATCTATCAAGTTCATATTGCAATTAATGAACCTAAAAAGAAAATAATAAAATAAAAATCAAAAAGCCTTTTGATCCCTTACATATAGTTACTAGTCTAACAAATCAACTTTATTCAATAAACAAATGATCTTATACATTCCAACCCGATTAATTATATGCAAAACAACATTCGTGTTTAAATGCATTATACCATTTTCAAAAGTAAAACACTAGTATATTATCCTCGTTTTCAGTATGTTCACCATTGGGCTGTAGACTGCTAGTGTGATTAATTACTTTAATTAGCCGCCTAGAAATTCATCCCAAAACGAAGCCACTAGTCTCAAGAAAGCTCGGTAAAAAGGTCAAAAGAAGAAAGCGAGTAATGTTTCCAAATTCCGAAACCAATGTGCACAGGTCCTTGTTTCTGTTTCTTTCTTCACTGCACAGCAATCCCTTCATTTCTCTCTCTCTATAAATCTGCATATTTGCAAGACCACCGCCCTATTCCGCCATTTACAGAGATGCGCCATTCAAACCCTCTCTTTCCACTAATCAACAACACTGAACAACCAGCTAACTAAGTGTGGTCTCCATCTTTCTCGTCAGTCTTTCAATCCTTTTTAAACCAATGAACCATGACCACTCATCCCCTCCTCCTCACGAGCTTCACCCACCCCAAGAAATCAACACCACCACCACCGCTCCTACCACCACTACCTGCGAAGCACCTGACATTCCCAACAGCAACAATAAAAGTCGCAAGTGCAAAGGCAAAGGTGGCCCTGACAACAGCAAGTTTAAGTATCGTGGGGTGAGGCAACGAAGCTGGGGCAAATGGGTCGCCGAGATCCGTGAGCCCCGTAAGCGAACCCGCAAGTGGCTCGGTACCTTTTCAACCGCCGAGGAAGCCGCTCGAGCCTACGACCGCGCCGCCATCATCCTCTACGGATCTAGGGCTCAGCTCAATCTACAACCCTCAGCCTCGTCTTCCCAATCCTCCTCCTCTCGTGGTTCTAACTCTTCTTCTTCTACTCAAACCCTTCGACCCTTACTTCCCCGTCCCTCTGGATTCGGCTTTACCTTTTCTTCCACAATTTCCTCTCATCCTGCGGTGTTCAACTCTACCGTCACTTCCGGGTTTCTACCCTACGGGGTTTGCCCTGGCGGTGGCAGTAATAATATCACGCCGGTGGTGTGCCCAATAAATAACACAGTACAACAACATCAGCATCGTCATCCCCAACAAGTGATGCAACCACAACAGCAATCATATCAATCCCTAGAATCTGATGGGAGCGTAGGAGGTGGAACTATTTATAACTCTAACAGAGCAAACTCGTACCAGAATTGCGATCATCCTCAGCAGCACACACAGCAGCATAATCTGTGGAATCAACAGCAGGATCAGAAATGCATGTACGATGATATGAGCTCGTTGGTGAGCTTGGATGGTTCAAGCTTATCTTCTTCGCAGACACAGACTATGGTTGCACCGGCAGCTCCGGATCCGCCGTTGGGGATGGAGGGGGCAGTTGGTCTGGGAACGTGGCCCTTTACAAATGACGAAGAGTATCCGCCAAATCTATGGGACTATAACGATCCTTTCTTGTTTGATTTTTAAGGAAATCTATTTTAAATCCTCGCACGCTGCTTCTGGTGTAATTGGTCCGATAGACGGAAGGGACTAAGGGAGAAGAAGGTATTTATATCTATACATATAAAAGATGAATAATGTTGGGTAGAAATTAAAGAAAGGGTGCTTTGGTATTAGAACTATTCCAATGTTAATTATTATGCATGCGGTGGCGGAATCCATCTGAAGAAGCCATCACCAACAGAGTCCAATGCAATCAAAGAGATATATAGCTGTGTATCCAATAATAGTCCTCTTTTATTCAGTTCGAGAGTCTTTCCTAATATTACGGGGAATACATACAGATATCAAGGAATGGCATACGTTTGCCATGATCACGGAAATTTTTTCATATAGATCAATGTTGCCGGGGTGCAATATCGGTCTAGGGTTACCGAATGGAATATTATTTTGTGATATAATCAAAATTTCAAAGATTACATTTTGGAGCATGTAGTTGGTATCTCCTACTGTCAATTAAGAATATAAGTATTCGGATAAATTAATAGTCAGGTGTATTGAAGACGGAAGATTGCGCAAGGAAAATATGAACAAAGACTGACGGAAAATGGAGGCCAGGAGTGAAAAAAAAAAACTTGAAATGTTGGACACAGGAAGTCTATATATAAGTCGTAATTTAAATTAATTTATATATATAGTTATTTATGATTATTAGTTAATACTCTATATTTAGGAGGTTAGTTTGAGCAGCACTATAGACCTGAAAATGTAACTTATAATTTTTATGTACACATGCAGCGCCATAAATTATATTTCAATATTATTTTGAACTTCGAATCATACTTAACAGTAAGAAGTACTGAAATGTACAAATAGTTCATGAAAGCGATCGCGAACTCCTTTTACTTGAGATTGTTTAGAAAACAAAATAGTGGAAGTGGTGAAATATTTAAGAAAACACGACGAAAAATTGTTATAATTCCCACAATTATGTATTTAATTTTATTTTGAAACTGAATTCAAATGAACTCACTTTTAAGCTAGGCAGTAGAAAAGTTGCGGGAACGAAAAATTTGGGCGTAAGCTTTTCCTATAATGAAAAATAACAGACTGGATGATGATAATTTTTTTCTCTGTTTCTTGAGAAAAAAATATATTTTCCAATGATAAGTTTGTATGTATTCCAAGAAAAGTAATAGGCTAGCTATTTCAGAGTGTGAATCTAATACAATAAAATCATCATAGATTTTCAGTTAAGAATTGTTTATCAAACATTCTTCTCTCAAAAAACGAATGAAGTTTAACACAAAGTATAATAAACTTATCATTTGGTCCTACTTCAAGATTGAAAGAACTTTCGTGTAAATTTAAATAAAAATTATAATAAATTAATTATTCATAAACTTTTATTTAATAGTAAAAAAAAATTGAGGTTAAATGATTCTTGACAGAAAGGCCATTGATGTCATGTGTTTATTGATTATCAGATAAAATCTGAGTATTGAATCGTGGTTACGTTGAACTTAATATCCGTACCTTAGAATTACCTGAAATAAATTAGAAGAATATTGTCTATTATATAATATTTAATCTCTCTTTGTTAATGGAATGACTGCATAAACGGTTCTTTATTAACGAGAAAAAAAGTATTCTACAATTTATACTAACATGGAGTTGTCTGATGCTTCAAATAATAATTAAGAATTGTAGTTAAGCTTACAGCAAATATCGAATAACTTTCTGCAGTCTTGATTGAAGGTGAAAATTAACAAAACGATCATTGTTAGGATTTGTCTAATATAATTGTTTTTCATATTTGATGTAGCTTACATAATTTCTTTATATAAATATAATTTAAATGGGTTAACTCGCATCAACTAATTTTCTCTCATGAGCTAATTAGCCAGGTTAAGCCAAACAAATCACATTATTATGAGCTAAAAATTAAAAATTATTCTGTGTAAGAATAACTTGTACTTGAATAAACTATGTTCCACTATGATTTTTTTTTTTTTTTAACTATCAAAGGTATCCCTTTACTAAATTAGATAGAATGATTGTTATTTTTTTTTAGCCGAGACGTTATAATATCCCTTTAGACATTGGTGTTTGATACTTCTTTTCTGTTGTGTGCATTATTACTAAAATAGTTCACAAAGTAAAATTTAGTTGACTTAAAATATTCCTAGTATATTGCAGTAATATATTGTCCAATGAGAATATATAAAATCATTTAATAATTGAAAACAACATTAACTAGACATCATTATTTTGATACTGAAATCTTGTATGTATTTCCCTTCAACCAAATGAGACGGGAGAAAAATAAACTTGACATATAAGAAGGGAATCGTTGTAGATAGTGGATGCTGTGGGGTTGGCACATTTTGGCTAAGTTGTCGTTGAGGCTACAGAAACTTTGCCACCAAAGTCGCTGCCATCACCACTTCGGACAGTGTGTGACAGCTCAATTAGCCGAATTTTCAATGAAATTGGGATGTTAATGGGCCAGGATTAGGACTGTTGTAGCTGCCCTTTGAGTCCTTGAGCTTTGGTCCAAAACGAAACGCCCAGTCTGGCACCACTTTGAAGACAACACATTTTGAAGCATCACTTTATCAAGTATTTAAATATAAAATAATATAACAATAAATACATAAAAAAAGAGACCGTCAATATATTTTTTAACTCACTTCGATTACTTTTTTTCAATTTTTATAAAATTTATATATTTAATATTATTTTATCTAAATCTAAACATAGAACTATAGATATGAATTTAAAATTTTCGTAAAAAAAAATACAAAAGCTTAAAACTTCACGTAGAGGAAAAAAAACATTTTTTTAAATAAAAAGGTAACACAAAATAAATGAGAAAAAATAAAAATAAATGAGAGAATGGAACGTCCGCCACGGCAACCTCCTCTTCAAAGAATTCTCTTTCTCCCTATCCTTGCGGCGGCGCAAGGAGGTGGACAAGAAGAGGTCCGTCGGTGGTGCTCGTCGCTGTTCATCGCAATCATACTATTGTCTAGAGCCGTAGGGCCATGGCTTTCATTTTTCAACTTTTACCGGCAGTAGGGCCAACTGTGTTGCACGAAATATCTTTTCTTGTCAACTGGGAGTCAGTTGGGTCAAATCTTTACGCGCTGGCATTTTATATGGATTTCGTGCATCTCATCGATCCATCTACAATCTTCTTATCCGTCTTTAATTTCCCCGTTCAGCTTTCACAAATATCTCATTTCTTAGTTACAGATATTTTAATGGTCTTTTTCTCCTTTCAGTCCAAGATATTTATGTACAATTAATTGTTCTTAGATTATGCTAACCCATAATTGCGCGAGGAATACAAAAGTGCAACCCGCTGGTTCTTTTTAGTATATATATCCATTATTTTCCTCAGTGTTACATACTGGCAGGCAATTTTTTCTATGTCATAAAATAATGTTAAACTTGAAATTTTATAAGTTTAACTATATTTTTTATTATTTTATAATTATAATTTTCTTTTAAAACAAAACTTTTAATTTTAAAAAATTTACAATTATATTTTATTCATTGCTCTATTATTTTTTTAATAAAAAAATATTTTTTTTATTTAATAAAAAAAAATTTAATTATTGTTGTTCTATTATTTTTTTAACAACAACTTTTAATATGAACATTAAATCATAGGTGTGACATATTTTTTCTAATATAATATTTATACGATATTTTAGCAATTAAAATTATATTTTAATCCTGTGATATCACAACTCTAAACAATTTTTTTCAACTAAAAATATATAATTTTAATTATTTAGATGTCATTAAAATAGTCTATATAAAAAAAATAAAAGAGGCCATGATTATGGTTTAATTTTTTTGTCAATATTTTTTATTTAAAAAATGATAGAACTTCAAATAAAAAAATTAATTGTAATATTTTTAAAAATAAAATATTTACAGTAAACTAAAATTGTTTGCAAGCCAACTTTTTATAAGTCAAAATACTCTAGAATCACCTCTTTCGACTTCATAATTTAGATCAGCTAAATTTTAAATAATTAAATTTTTTTATATAAAATAAAATTCAAAACTCATAACATTTGATTTATATTTATTTATTACCAAAGACTGTTTTGATGATCAAATTCAAGCACGAAGTGTAAGTAACAACATCATCAACTTTCGACGGCAGAGATGGCTATTAATCGGGCAATGTTTCAATGATTTCAATTCAACAGTCCTGTTTAAATGGCTGCAAGTAAGGTGTTTACTGTTCAATTTTAGAGTTTCAATCAAATTAAATTGATTATAAAAAAAATAAAAAATTTTAAACTTAATCAATTCAATTAAAATTTATAAAATTAAACTAATCCGAATAAATAAAAAGTGATTCAATTTAGTTTAATTTTTTTTAAAAACAAATTTTGCTAAATTTTTTATTTATTTTTAGTTTATTTAAATTTTTTTAGACCTAATTTTTTTTATTTTTGAGTTTATTTTAAATATTTTTGAGTTCATTTTAAAAAATTATGTAAAATATTTTAAAAATATAATAAAAAATAAATTTAATAATATAAATTAAATATATTTAAAATAATTTAATCCAATTCGATTTGATTCGATTAAAATTCTATTTTAATTAAAAATTGAATTGAATCGATCGATTTTTTTTTTTAAATCAAACAAAATCAATTTTATTTAATTTTTATCGTTTCGGTTTAGTCGACTCAAATTGGTTCGAGTCGATTTTGAACTTCCTTGCAAGCACAAAATAATTTAACTGCTTACTGAAAATAGTAGAAAATAAACTTTATTTTATTTTATTTTTTAAATTCTATTAATCTTTATCTACAAATGTGGATTTGAGAGATATTTAAATAGAAAATATCGGAAGTTAAAAAAAATATATTATAAAAAAATCGACTCTAACTTCAAGTTTCTGAATTATCTATGTTTTCAATTTTTCCTTTCATTATCTCCCATAAAACTTGTCTTGTTCACAGGCAAAAATTCAAGTTGTGAGGTAATTAAATATTTATTTAGAAATATCGACATTAGACGAAATCGAAGAAAAAGAAAGAGTGGTTCCAAAAAAAGACAAAAGTCGGGCAACCTGCATGATCGACCGTGACTGCTGTGGGGATAATACCACAAGATGAAAAAAAATAAAAATAAAAAACTGTAATTATATAACTTCCCACGCGCTATGGCTGAGAGTACACCTAATTTTCAGACGTAACTATAAATCTCGTGTTAGCCCGGAGTTTCAAGTGCTCAGTTCACTCAGTAGTCGCGTGTCAGAGTACTCATTTAATGGTTTAACTTCGGAGTACTTTCATGCCATCTTAGCCGTCGCCGCTGCCGCCGCCCCTTCCTCAACCACCACCGCCGTCGTAGCTGTCTCTGTTACACTCTTAACCCCCATGTCTAGCCAAGATTCTCAGGCTTTCACTTGGCACTACACGGAGCTGGATGACCGGAACCTCGAAATCCGCGGCCGAACCTTCTTCTTCGTCGTCTTGCTCTTCTCCATTATACTTCTCGTTACCCTTCTCTTCCTGTACGCTCGCTGGATCTGGCGGTACCGGGGCCACCTTCCCAACACCTACAATTCTACCCAAGAGCGGTACGCGCCGCCCCCTCCGCCGCAGGGTCTCGATCCCGCTTCGATCAAGAAGTTGCCTATAATTTTGCATCAGACTCCATCGGGTTCCAAGTGTGCATTGGAGGAAACAGAGTGCTCTATTTGCCTCAGTGCGTTCAATGATGGTGAAAAATTGAAGGTCCTGCCCGGCTGTGACCATAATTTCCATTGTGAGTGTGTTGATAAGTGGCTGACCAATCACTCAAGTTGCCCTCTATGCAGAGCTTCTCTCAAGGTTGATTCTTCGTTTCCAAAGATTTTGATTCAAGAACCACCCATTCGAGCCAACCTTCCTTATAGCTCTCTCTTTTAGTTTCCTCGGCTTCTGATTCTGTTTTTTTTTTTTTTTTTTTTTTTTTTTTTTTTTTTTCCGAATCAGTATTAATTTAAGAAAAAATAATTTACTTCTTGCGTATATTTATTTTGAGCCATGTACATAGATTCAAATATTGTAAATCTAATTGCCACCTGCCAGAGATATCTCTGTTTCAGTATTCAATTTTCTTCCAGATCTGTTGTTTTTTTAATACAGATTTGGGCTAATTGCTATTTGTTTCAAAAGTATTAAATAATATAACATAAGAAAATAACAGATGGCCACAGTGGATTTGTTTCTGCAAATATTAGATTGAGTTGATCTTGCCTTGGAGGATAGAAAAAGGGGTTCCAAAAAGGTCATATAACTATTGGGAACGCCACTTGTTTGATAAAAGTCCCGAAAGAAGTTGCTCTTTTGAGTCAGCTATGGCTCTGAGTGGGGGTCTATTGGGACATATGGTCCAGCTTCTTATGTTATCCAAATCGAACTGGAAAAGTTATTAAAATTGGGTCTCCAAAATCTGGGTAAATGAATCTGCTTTTCCATTATGCAGTTGTTAAGTTAGGGAGCTGCTTTCTCTGCTGTGAAAGGTTGGGTTGTCGCATTAATGGAAGAGGTACATCCAACCCGGCCTTTTCTCTATTAATTTCGGCGTTATTTTCTCGCACCTATAGAACAACTGAACCTGGTCATGTCATCAAGGTTTTGGATTGGTAATATGAATAATGTGATGCTGGAAATTGAACTTGACTTGGTCTTCATTTAATCAACTGTAACATTAATTGCTGATATTTAACGGGTCAATGAATGATTGACTAATGACGTGCTTTGCTTATCTACATATATCTTCCAAGGTATGGGCTTATGCAAGTGAATATGTGATGGTTCCGCGAGGCAACTCAACTATTCTGCTGGGTATCTCGTGGCCTAAAGAATTTTGTACCGTATGCTTCTTGCATAAGTATTAATTACAAGGGGGTTGAGGATGGCTCTTAAAATAATTGAGTATGATGGGGACCACTCGTTTTATTTCGAATTTTCGCGAGACATCTTATATAAAATAACCTTTGACTTCGCCCTAATGGGTCACCATTCAACCTAAAAATAAAAAACGGCACGTTTTTATTTATTCTCTCCGTCCCTTTTTTTTAGGATATTTTTTTTATATGCTATTAAAGATTAATTTCTTCGAATTTTATTTTTTCTCTCTATTTGGTATTATGATCAATTAATTTTGCACGATATTATCTTATGTCACACTCTTATCATTCTCTTTGAATTTTAAACATACTAAATCATCATCAGCTTTCACTAATGTAACTTAAATTTAACAAAAGTTCATACCGTAACATTAGGTTCTCCTTTGATTATTGTTTTGTGGTTTAGGAGAGAATGGAAGTAAAAATTATGAATGGAATATTTGATACCACATAAAAAGAATGAATAAAAATTAATTAAAAGATAAAAATATTATTGAAGAATAAAACTATCAAAATGATATTTTTTAACTTAAAAAATTATTTTAAATAAAAAATAAATAAATTATTAGTAATATAAAAATTTGAATTAAATTTTGACAAATAGTATTAAATTTTTTAATTTAAATATATATATTTTTAATTATAATTTTTTTATAAATAAATAAAATAGTGTAAATATATTTTAATCTTTTTATTTTTTTATTACAATATTTACTTTTCATTTATTTTTTAAGATAATATCAATTTTTTACTTTTCATATAATGTGTAATCAATATTTTGTGAGACTCAATTTTTATTAATTCTGTCAACTAAATAAAAAAAATAAAATTTTCATTCTATCACTCTAACTTTGCCAATCAAACGGACCTAGTATCTTTTAAGTTTCACACATTATATGCTGACAAATTAATCAGTTAGGAATTTATACGTCTCGAGGATGGAATCTTTTTTTGGACAGATAAAGGATCAAGAATGAAATCAACGTGGGTCAAAATAAGTGAATTTGTTTTTTTGGGCCGAAAAGTTGGAAGCTATTTGGACTTTACATCTTTTAGGCCCAACAGGTTACCTCAAAACAAGTAACTTATTCTAACCCGAACCGCCGTAAAGCCCAGCCCAGTACACGTTAGGGTTTTTTTTCCCCTATAAATTCTAAAGACCTACCTTCCCACTTTTCCCAAAATTTGTGTTCCCTCTACGCAGCTTTCATTCCTTCCGGACGATTCGGGTTCTGAGGCGAGGGAAGGTACGAGGTTCGGTTCCTGAGCATCATGAGAGCCAAGGTGAGTTTAATCCATCTTTATTGTTTGAGTAGTTTTTGAATTCTATAGTCTTGTCGTTCTAGGGCTTTGGGCTGATTGGTTCTTTGGTTTTTGCAGTGGAAGAAGAAGCGTATGAGGAGGTTGAAGAGGAAGCGCCGAAAGATGAGGCAGAGATCTAAGTAGTTTACTCAGACGAATGCTCCTAGTTTTGTGTTATCTTTCGTTGTTTCGTTCGCAAATGGGGTACCAGTAAAGACTAGTACTACTACTGGTATCTCTTTTTGATTTTTTTTTCACTTATTTATTTGGATCTTATCTTAGTTGTAAAACGTTGTTCATGCTCCGAATTAAGAGGTTTTAATATTCTATATCCGATTCTGTTATGCGCGAACATTGGCATGTGGTAATCTACCCTTGTTTTAGGTAATTAGAATCTGGTTATTCTGCCTTAGTTATCAGTTTACGCTCATCGTCGATTATACAGTACATTAACTGCATGTATGTCTGATGAGATGGTAAAATTTGATAATTTTTATACAGCATTCAGTGGTATCATATGATTCAGTCTCTTGGATATATGTAATTTTATGAGTTAATCAATGGGGTTGGATTTGTCACTAATTCGATCTCATCGGGACAAAAGCCGGTGATAGCTTTTTTGGCACTAGGGTTAGAATAGTGGGATTGCCTATCTGTCAATTCTTCTGAAGCGCCAAGTTTTTGGTCGTTGAGGGTAATTGTTCACCGAAGTTGCAAAATTTTCCCCTCTGAATCGTTTCAATCTATTTGCCTTCCCTTGTTTTATGCCGTAAGACCAAAGGATGAAAGCCTCTTGCATTATTCCTATTGTTTATTCTTTCGTTGGTAGTATTGTGTGGAAGTGGCAATGGGTTAGAAATTCTGTATTGCCTACCTCTAGAAAAATATGATGCTAAATAGTTCCCCAGTGGATTATGGAAGACTGATAGTTCTTATTTGACATATAGCAACCAAATTAGATCTATTTAAACTAAGAAAGATTGTGTGAGTTAAATTACATTGTCTCAACAAAGAGTGTGTTGATCTTTAATTCACTAAACTTGAGATTAATTCGAACTTGCATTTGAAACTCATCTTTAAACGAATAATATACACCGAACTCTGCAGCACATAGATTGTTTCAGTGCATCTATGATTTTGCGTATTTCCAGCCTCAGAAGAGCATTCTCTAGATCGACGTATCAATATTTAGGGAAAACTCCATTTACCTTTCTAACAGTTTACGATGCGTTGCCAAATCCATTCAGAGCTACATTTTGTTTTTCATGCTATACAATTTTAAATATTTTACACGACGGTGGAAGGTTTATTTATTGGTCGAAAGTACGTTTCTAATTAAGTAATTTTACCTTGGCAGTTACTGGCACTTAAATATTGGTTGTAAAAAAAGGTACAGGATCCATGTGCTAGGTCTTGTTCTCACATGTGAGAGCGCCGCGCAGGCAGCCATCCCTCCTCCTTCCAACTCCTTTCTCTTTTTTTTCGTTATTTCTCTTTTTCTCTACTCTTTGAATTTTTTATAAGAAAAATTTATTTGTCTCTAGTGTTTTCTTCTTTTAACTAAGTTTTTTTTATTGTAAAAAAGATATTAAAATTTTAATAAATATATCTTATTTGTTTAGATTTATAACTTAAATTTTAATTTAAATAGAAGAAATTAAATTTATAATATTGAATTTGTGATTGTGTAAAAAAAATATAAAATGTATATTGTCTTCTTTTAGAGATGATTTTATTTTATGTTATTATTATATTAGTTTTATTTTTAACTTTTAAAATATAATATTTAATAAATTAAATTTTAAAAAATATAGTCTTTTTAATATTAATTTTTTATTTTATAATTTTAAAAATTATAAAATTTATTTATTTTATTTTTATTTTTTATTTATTAATTTTAATGTTTAATCTTATATTAATATGATTTTTTTATTTATTTGAAAAAAAAAATAACAATGAACGTCTTTTTTTTTTTTTTTTTAATTTCTAGGTAACATTAGAAGAAGCGTTTTTTGTAAATGAACTAACCATTTTGATAAACAAGACAGCCTTGGGTAGGTTTAACATGACCTTTGGTACACAATATTTTTTTTATTTTAATGTAAGAAATTAAAATTTTTATATTTAATATAATTCTTGAAAATTTTATTTTTGAGAAATTATAATTTTTAAAAATAATTTTTTAATAAATTTTTTACAAATTTTTTTACGAAGAAAGATATGAATCTTAGTTTTTTATAAATATAAATTTTTTTTATAATATTAAAAAATAATTATATTTTTTATTAATAATATAATTATAATAATAATAAAAAATTTACTTTATCACTTTATTCTTACTCTCTTTACTTTTCTTTTCATAAGAGTAAATAATTTTTTATAAAATGTATACAACTTTTTAAAAAATTAAATATAATTAAATAAATAATTCTTAAAAAATATTATATAATTTTTTTTAATAATTTTAAAAATTAACTAAACATGTTTTATATATTTTTAATAATTATATTTTTTTTAAAATATAAATTCTAAAAAGTAATTTTTTTTACTGTATATCAAACATTTCCGTAATGCAATTGTGAAAACGAAGGTGGTCGAACATGTGAGTTGAATGCTTGTTCCGACGCAGCCAAATCAACATCAATTATAATAGGATTAATTATTTTTTATTTTAGTCAACTACCAATTTAATTCTTTAAAGATTCTTATGTTGATCACGTTAATTGTAGGTATTACTTAATATAATGTTAAAAGTAATTTTTAAGTACATGACATGATCTAAACTGACCTCACCAGATTAACTGTTAAAGGAGTTACTGTAAATATTATTTTAATAACAATGATTTTAAAAAATTTATATCCTGAGTTAAAACATTAAATGACCAAACTAAGAAATGAAACATCTTTGAAAGATCAAAACGGTAATTCACTCATTACAATATTGTAATTTGGAGCTAACAAAAGCATCAACAACAGACGTCCATGCCGTTGACACTAGATTCTTACACCATCTTTACATAGCTCTGTATTCGGTCCACAAATGCCAGGTCCAAGTAACGAACATGCATTTACTATCCCAGATGCTTTGCAAGTAATAGAAATATGCATTAGTTCACAGCCCAATACGATCAAACATTAAATCACAATAGCCCTCGCATTTAAAAGGAGGCGCACACGATAAACAGTGTCTGCGAGCTTTAATAAGGCAGCTTCTATAAGATAAAACCAGGCCCCGGTAAGCATTCCATGTTGGCTGCTGATGTCGCTATGTACTCCGGACTAATTCATTGGATACAAGAAAAATTGTACAATACAGAAAATCCTCGGCTAGCTCATACCAGCAGCCAAAAAAATGTCTCAAAACTACAGAAGAAAAAAACATTAACAAGACATACAACCCGACGACACAACCCCAAGAAAAACTTGAAATTATTTAAACTTGAACCTCCACCTCCATCAGAAGCAAGGAAAAAATGCTGCATCAAAATCCCACAAGAAATCTACGCAAAACTCTCAGGCTGCTATATCCCCCTCCGTATGAAATGAGTGCAGTGCTAAACTTCAACAGTTTCTTGTATATCAGTAACTGCTACCCATGGGTGGCATGCCAAAAGGAGGCATGGGAGGCATCCCCAGCCCACCCATTGGAGGGGGAGGAACAAAACCTCCTCCCATACCTGCTCCCCCTCCCATTCCTGGCATTGGCGGTGCAGGCAAAGCGAGAGGCAACAATTGGGCATACATATTCTGTAACAGAAAACACATGGCATTCAATCAGAACTACTAATGTCCAATAAGTTAAGAAAGAATGACAGATGAGGAGAGTTATGGTAGGGCAACAGGCAATGGCCAAATTAATCACCTGTTGTGCAATTACTTCCTTCTCTTCCTTCTCTTTAGCCTTCACTTCGTTTTGTGACTCAATTTTGTCCTTCACCAGTTCATCAACTTTCCCAGTATACTCACGGATAAACTACAACAGGAAAGTTCAAAAAATGGGGGAGGAAAAAAAGATATGACATGGATTAAAAGATGCACTTTATGTTACAAAAGGCTGAAAAGAAAGTACATGTTAGTTAACCTAGATTTGCTTGGATATGAAATACAAGATCACAGGTAAAGAACATAAAACACACAACCTGCGCAAGCAATGCATCACTCATATAGATACCACCTTGTTTCCACATTTCTCATGTTTAACAGCAGGGATCATACTCCAAAACCCAAACCGGGTATCCAATCATCCAGAAGTAGTTCAAAGCCACAGTTCAAGACTGTTCAGCTATGAAATCTGAGACTTTCTAGTGAAAATCAAGTTCACTCCTTAAGAGCAAAGGGTACAAGATACCCAGCATGGGTTTTGGGGTACTGACAGGGCTAAGGGAAAGGGGCACCCATCCTGCTTTGCATGCAAGATGTTGAAGTCTAATATCAAAGATTTGTCATAAAAGAATGTACATATCAACTAAATTATACGTGATGTATGTAAGCACCATAGCAGAAGAAGTACAAACCTGTAAGAGGTAGGGGAAGGCGAAATCTATCATATTGTTCATCCAGGCAAGTTCGAGAGCAATATCTGCCCGAATTAAATCATAACAAACAAAGAGACACGAGGCAAAGCATTCCTTCTTTCCCTGCATATGAAAAGAAAAATTAGAATATATTGACATTATGCAAGTTATGTGCTCATTTATTTAATATAAACAAATTGAAACACCATTATTCCAAGAGGACAAACCAAGAAAGTATGAACCATAGGGTAAGAACATTCAATGACAATCCTTCAAAACGTATGTGCTGACAATAAGACTCTTAACATGAACCAGCAGAAAGATTTGTCTCTATATCTATAGACTTGACAAAGAAAGAAGATTGGAATATTCCTGCTGCTAAAAAGGATATATAGTAGCTATGCATGCATAAATATGCAAACATGATGATTTAGCTCCTCATAGTCAATATAATTAAAGCAAATTCCACCGGCAGTATTCAAAAACAATATAATCCACCTTGCCAGTTTTTTCCCTCTTTCTTGGATCTTGTCTAGCCCAAATTGAAAGGAATTAAATAAGACATGCAGTTTGAAAGAGTTTGGTACCTGTTCGATGAAATAAACAAGCAACTCCTCTGCAAGTTCACGGTCACCAGATTGTGAGGCTGTCTCCATGGCATCTTTGTAAAGGTTATCCTTCTTTGACAAGGCAATGGACTGCTTCCACCTGCCTGCCTTCTTGTAAATATAAGCAGCAACCCGTCTCATCTCAAGAAGCTCATGTTTCTCTATCTGCATCAGATAATAATAATCCATCAGGTTTCTGCAATTGAAATCGAAAAAATAATTACCATGAAGAAATGAAGCTCACCTTCTGTGCAAGGCCTATTTGATCGAAGTTATCATGCAAATCAATTGATTCACGCAATCTATCATAGTCTTCCTCCTCAACATATATTTCATTCAATGCCTCGTTAACAGCAGAGACATTGTTGCTCTGAACCGCAACCATGTATGGCTTCACAAGACGGAGATGAGAAGCCTAAAAGTATATTATGGGGAAAATATTTATTAGTGACATAGGAATCAAGCTATGAACCAAGATCTAATGAAACATTTTCCAGTACAAAAGTTACCTTCCGCATGATGTCAACAACACGTGCATGGTCAACACGGAGTGCAAGGACATTCAGAACATCATTGATAAGATCAGGATGCTCTTGCAGATAGAAGTGAACCGCCTTGTAATACAACTCAACATTAGCAACTTTAGCAATGACATCTTTGAATTGCATGTGGTCCCATGCTTCTGGAGAATGGTTCATGATGGTAGTCGCAGCATTATCAAACTCATCATATTGTATATACAAATAGGTCAGTTCCTTCCAATGCTGTTGTTCATCACAAGCTCTTATGAGTTTTGGAATATTAAGGCGGGTTGAGAATAGTTTGATATGCTCCATAAGTTTCTCAGGACGATATCTGGCATACAGAACTCCTAACTCAGTAAAGATACCCATATGTGCCCGTTCTAATCCTAAACCACTCTCCATGAGAGATATTAGCTCATTGAAGCAGCCTCTATTTTGGTAATATTCACTGACCTCTTCCAAGTCATCCACCTAGAAAATTCACAGAAAAAATTGACAATAAGTATTTTAAATAATATAAGAACATTAACTGCAGACCACTGTAAAGCTGTAATAATAAGCATGGAAACTTTCCAGACATTAGACGTTCACAGCATACTTTTAGGAATATTATTTCAACATTATTTTCTGCTTCTTGGGAAGGCTCAAATTGGTCAAACTTTCCAAAAAAAAAAATTAGAAGAAACCTGAACTCAAGCTAAACTTTCCTAGTTCATGGAAAAAATAAAACAGAATTCTGAACCAACTTACAACCTGAATAATAATGTTGAGTCCACAAATCTGGGCCAAACGGAACTCCTCAGCATCAACACAAGCAAAGCACACTTCCTTCCATGTTTTTGAGCTGTTGGCTTTCCTTGCTGCGTCAACAGCACCTTGGAACTGTTTCAACTTTACAAGTGTGATAGCCAACTTGGCCCAGTTAGATATGAAAGCAAATATGATTTTTGCAGCCTCATAAAGTGCTTCATCATACAATCGGTCGCCAACATTTTGAAGATTAGCTACATTTGGCATAAGAATGAACTCTTCAATGTCACTGAGCCTATCTATCTTTGCATATGCATAAATGAGTTCACTATCCACCTTGGGTTCTTTTGCTTTCTGCCTTACCATCAGTAAATACCTCACCAAGTCATGGTAAACATTGGCATCTTCAGCAGCATGGATAACATCCAAAAATTGTGTGGCATCATCTGCTCGAATAAATGACTCAATTGCATCACTTACTAGCCCTTCCCGGAGTTGAGCCTTGGCCACCTGACTCCAAACAGCATCTTCTTCAACTCTGAAAGCAAATTCCACAGCTCTATCAATGCTACGAATATTATCTAACAATACATTGACCGCTTGTACATTCAAGTTGAACTTTTTGAAAATTGCAAATGCTTCCTCAAATAACTGAGCTTCTACAGCCATTTCTCCAACTGCAGGCCCATCAAAGTTATCCAATCTATTAATATAATCCATGACTCTGGATGGATCAGCTTTTATGGCTGTCAAAATAAGCAGATTCTGCAAATTAAAGTTCCCACTGAATGCAGAATTCTGAAGCACAATCTTCTCAAGCAGTTCAATCAATTCATGAGGCAGATCAGCAGTCATGAAAGCCTTAACAGCTGCAGAAACTTGTTCAGGGCTCTTGCTTTCAGGCAAAGCAGTCGATACCACCTGATCAATAAGTTGCCTTCTGTAGGTATTTTCAGGGATGAGAACCTTGTCCCACAGATCAGCATCCATCCTCTCAACCACATATCTGTCATTACAATATAAATGTGTAAGTAAGCATTGAAGCAGAGAAAAATGATTCAATGTGGGACAGACCACTTATAAACCACAAACCTTGCTTGCAATTTGAACAAAGAATTTTTGTTTGTGACATTGATAAGTTCATCATCACATTGCCCTCGCCGGTAAGCAACAACTGCCAAGGTGGGATCACGCTTCTCACAATACTTGCCCACAACTCGAGAATCGTAGTATGGGTTGGTGGTGAGAAAATGTTCTGGATTGTTGTTGCTATCAATGATAATTTTACCCAAAGCGTTATGAACATGTACATCCTGGCTTCCTTCACTCACGAGATGTTCCAAGAATTGGGTGAGCAAACGAAGCCGATTCCTGTATACCAAAGGACCACAGTAGGAAAATTAGAAATGTGAACACAAACAATAATATGTAGAATTGGAGGAACGACACCACCTCTTCTCGCATTCCTCCACAAGGGGTTCCACTGGCAGTAAAGAACGAACAGAAAGAATCAATCCTTTAATAAAATCTTCTGGACACTCATCATCTAGCAGCTGTCCAACAACTAAAGGAGCATTCCCTGGGTTCACCTATAAAAAGAGGAACACAGCTCTGAGGAGGGAAGAGAGAGAAAGAGAGTAGACAGTACTCAAGTATTAGCGAGGATACTACAGCAGAAACTCAAACTATGATACCTTCTGAACATAACCTTCAATGTAACGAAGCATGTTGTTTGTATACAGATAATGCGTTAGATCCGGAACAAATCCAAAACGATCACAAACATTAATTAAAGGTCGTGCATCTGGAAGCTTAGCTTCCATAAGGAAGTTCTTTGTTTTCTCCGGATCATAGAAATTTGATTCTCTAGTCACACGTTCAACTTCTTTGATTTGTCCAGTCTTTGCAGCTGCCTCAACGTACTTAAAGTGAATATCAGGATCCTCACTGTTCCATATTATAAAGAGTACATATTAGCAGATATTCATAGGAAAGTATCCCCAGTAGAAATGGGATCATTTACTAACCAGGAGAAATATGAAATTCTTTTCAAAAGATAGAATTACCTGGAGCTCAAAAATGATCCAAGGAAAAAGTACAGTCCTTCATATGACCTAAATTGCTCAAAAAGCTTTATGCAGCCATCAATGCCCAATTGTTCACAATATTCTTTTGCAACCTGGACAAGCATAAGTAAGCTTCAGTTATCAATTAATTTTTTTCTTGTCCTAGAAAATAATAATACTTCCATACCTGCACAATTATCTGAAGATTGCCTCTGAGATTAACTACCAATAGGTCTTTCATGCACTCTAAAGCCCATTCTCGTGAAAGAGTACCAAAAAACTCTACGAGTGACTGTAACAACCAAATAACGTGTAAGTAAGAATTTAAGAAACTCCCATAATGTTAAAAAGATGTAAGCAAAGAGGCCTATTTACCTGCGGCTCTATTGCATGTGTATTCACAATCACACGTTTTATATCTGGCAACTCTGTGTAATGCTGCACCAAGAATAATGCATTCAACCAAGGGGGTGACTTTCAGCTCAAAGTAGGGATAATGGAAAAATTTAAATAGATTTAACAAGGCATTACTTGCAAAGCTCGGACGTAAAGACCAGCTTTTTCACATAGTTGGGCAATACGAGGACGGTCATAATGGCTGAACATGCCATTAGCCAGAATTGCATCAGCTACATTTGGGAAAGTTACCAGATTTATCTCCAACACCTGAACAACAGAGTTGATATGAAGATTGTTGTAGCGCTAAAAGGAAAAAAATATAAGAGCAAAAGCCCAAAACAAAAGGAACAAGTAGATCAGAACCTTTGTTTGAAGGAACCCATGTTCTGGTAGATTTGGCTTCAAAACATCTAAAAGAAAAGCTGTTGCCTCACGGATCAAATTCCTCTGAGTAATGCCAAAAAAAGTTATAAGAGGACTATCTAGCAATTCAATGCTAAAATCAGGAGGGGGGAAAAAGAACAACATAGTGCTACTCAGAAATATTTAGTAAAAAATCAATGATCAGGAGGAAACCAGAACATCAAATTGCTAATCACCACAATGGCTTCACAGTAGATAATTAACCTGAAGAAACAGATCAGTTATGGTGTTGTAGTCAACTGGGCAGCCTCCCTCCATTTGAGACATCATTAAAGCAAAATTTACAGCACCCTGCAAATCAATATGAAGAAGTAAATTCCAGAAGTTTCAATGTAAAGACAAAAATGTTCACTTGATGTTAGCTTAATGTGTGACGTTGTTTGAAAAACAATCAGTAACAAAACATCCAACAAGGTGGCAATCAATGAAGAAAATAAAAAGAAATAGTTCAAATGAAATCATTCCACGATATACACCCCAAAGATTTCTCACATACCTGAGGATCTGTCCGCAGAATTGTTTGCAAAAGGAAGAGGTAGTCAGGTGTGTACCCAACCTATAGCAACAAATATGTAACGAAACAATCAGACCCTAATACATACAGTAAATGGGGGAAAGAAAAGATATGCAACGTCAATTATTACAAACTTTCAGACCAAAATACCACCAGTAAATGGGGAAAAAATTAAAATGTGCAGGAAGAAAATAATCATATGAACCACACTTCAATATTCTCAAGAAGAAAAAAGGCCCTCTACCTGCTTTGAGTATATCAGGATTTTGTCAAACTCCCTTCTCTCAGCAAAAGCTGCGACGACTTTTGGAGTAGCTCTGGCTTTGATATATATTTTTAAAGCAAGATCATTGTCTACAGTCTACAATGGAGCATATTCATCAAAATTAACACATACACCATCTCAGGATAGGTAATTTTGAAGTGAAGTATGCCATTAGGCAAATAATTAGAACAATAAAAAATAAAAATAAATAAAAAGAACCAGAAATCAATATAAGAATTTCAAAACTTCAAATGCAACCCAACCTTAACAAGATCTCCAAGTTCCTCACTGCATTCCAGCTTGTCCTCTGCCAACCAGTTCTCCAACAGATTTTTCTTGTTCTGGTTCACAACAAGCCGTGACAATTCTAATGACTCAAAAGCATTCAGTTTTCCTCTAGTTAAAAGTGTTCCAAAATACTGCAACAGTGGAGGAGTTTGCCCAGCTTGCACAGGAACACTCTGCCACATAAATTGCACAAAACTTTTACCATTACAGTCTAATTGACCAACAAAAAAAGGCCAACACCTAAAGGCGAACAATTCAAATCTTTCTTTTCCCCTCAAATAAGCAATGAAAACTGTCTAGGTAAATTTGGTCCCAGAAAGAACATAAGCATAATCTCGAGCAGCTACATCTTACAAAACAATAGAAGAAAGTAACTACAAGTAAGAGAGGATGAGATAGGAGATGTTAAAAGTAACAGATAACATTTCTAACTGAGAGATTTAGAATGCCTAGAAATCAAATGTGAAATAAGTGACATAACAAGAGATATCTACAAGATAAAGTACACAGCAAAGCGTTGGTGTCAACAATTATGATAAAAAGGATATAAAATGAACAGAAAATTAAGCAACCTGAAATTTAACAACTGTGTCAGGTGTACGGAGGATTCCTTGGGGGGATTCAGCAGCAAGCTCAGCTGCTTCTTTATACTTTGTTTGGGCAAACAGTTCATGAAAACGTTCCACAACCTGTAATGTCAACAATATGCCATCATGTCCATGCATAAAAGAGAAACACGTAGGAACCAAACAAGTACAATAAAACACCAGTTTAAAAGAGGCCTATACAAATTCCAATCAAACGATCAATTCTAAAACTTATATAAAATACAGGAAGAAAAGATTAAGGTTTGCTTATTGGATACAATAAAAGTAAATAGACGGCCGAAGTAGCAACAGATTTACAACATCCATCACCAAGGTCACTCACACAACCTCCCTCATCCCAAGCATCTATCTTTTACAAACATGCAAGTGACATTTATCCAAGGATTAAAAGTGAAAAAACATTACAACAAAGATCAAAAAGGACAGAAACTTTAATCCTACTGTTGATAAAATGAAAGAAACACTAGCATGCATTTTCTATTACAAGCATGCAATATAGAAAGCATCACCTAGCAACTCCAACCAAACTTCACACAAGTTAGCATTTAGCAACTGTATAAAACTTCAAGGGATTAAAAGATGCTACATCCAAGATTTTGGGATCTCCCAGACAACATCCTGATTAAGAGATGTTACTACATTCTATGTATTAACTAACGTACCAGCTTCTCAGCCCCAGGAAGATTTCCTCTTTTGGCAAGATTAACTGCTAGCTCCAAATTGTTTAACTGGGATAAAAACCAGATAAATTTCTTAAAACACTATTCATTTTTCTCACATCATACAAATGATAACAAGGTCTGAAACATACTTGACCGCTGACAAAATTCACAATGGTTTGTTCATTAACAGTAGCCAATAACACCTGGCCTCTCCTGTTAACAGCATAAAAACCTCCCACTGATGAAGCTTCTGCTGTCAAAAATATAGGATCTGGACTAATTCTGTTCCTATATACTGCAGTAGCTGTCTCCAAGTCATAAACAAATAGTAGGCCAAGCTTGGTGATCACAAAAATCAAACTGTATTTGTGGGAAATCTGCCAAAAAAATTATTAGGATCCAAAAAGCTTCACTATTAATAAAATGAGCAACAAAACTCAGCAACTTCTGTACCTGCATTGCAACAGGAAAGTCATCAGCAAAATCTGGGGGGAAGAAAAGATCTGCCTGTTTCTTTGTAAATGATGGCTTCCCTGTTAACAGATTTAGAAAGTTAATTTCCACAGGGATAATCAATTGAACCAAAGATGATAAAGTAATATACACGTAATTAAATTAAACAATATACTTTTTCATCTTTAAAATCCTTCACTGGTTCCGATATATTGCTTCCTGACTTTGGGAATTTTAGCTACCAAATAACATTGAAATCTAACAAATATTGAGTGCTCAATTTTTGCTCCAGCTTTTACTACGTCATGAATTTATCATTGAAATTGAAAACCCAACAGAAGTCTATTTCAATCACATGATTCACAACTTCTTATTGATCAAAATGCATGGTTACACATTCAAGGTAATTTTTGAGCATGGCCCAACAGCAAAAACATAATATGTTTCGTTTAATTAAAACTATCAGCAATGATGAGTAATCTCCTTCAGACTGCTACATAACTTATACATCATCCCTCCACATTTTGAAGTTTATGAAATAGTTATATTCCGAGTTCAAGAATTTTGAATACTATGGGCATCTTAAAATAGATAATTCTTTTCATTTGTTGCACATTGGGAAAAAACAAGACCACCACCACCCCCCTGCACCTCTAATAAAATATAAAGCATGATGAATGCATATCACCATTCTAAATTTATAAATTACCAAAAACTATTAAATTGGGAAACTCAAGATAGGACAGAAAATTGAAATCACAAGACAGATTTTAGCATTTATATTGCTCAAAGAATAAATACAGAAGAGACGAATGCGAATGAAACAACAATATACCTGGCAGAGCACCCAACTCAATAACATGCAACTTGGATGTAATTTGACCAGCATTGAGTGTCTTCGTGGCAAAAGAAATCAGTATAGAAGGATTTTCATTCCCAGGAACCTATCCAAAATCCAATTTAATTTTTTACCAACACAAGGTAACTTAGTATATATTTTTCAGGTGATATTAAAAAGAATTGAAGGAAAAGGAAAATAGAATAATCGAGAAACACACTTTAAATTGAGCAAATGATGCAGCATGAGCTTCAAGAGCTTGACTGCGCTGCTGGTCCACTGAGAAAAGTTGCATGTTTCCTTTAACCAATTGCGGCCTCTATACGGCAAAAAAAAAATAGAGAAATCAACCAGGCAAGACCAGGCTTGTGAAAATACTGTAAAATAGATCATAATTATCATACAATTACATGCAGCCACATCTAGCTGACACAGATTTAAAGAAAATAGAAAATGAGCCAAACAAAAAACCTAAAGGAAAGTATAGTTGAATGTATTTCACCGTGATAGCTTAGCATAACAGACACCAGAGATATACCTCAGGGGAGCCAGGAGCAATACCAATCAAGACCAACCATTTTTCAGAAGGGTCACATCGATAATTAATTATCTGATTGTTTGCCATATTCGCAGTTCTCTCAAACATCTTTACAGGTTCAGAGTCACCTACAGTTTAAATACACGGGGAACCATGTACCAGTTAACAATTTGCAGATAAACTGCGAACACACATAGCAAGAATGTGTATAATGGAAAAAATAGTACTCAAGGCACCAAGTTAAGCGGAATACCATTATCTTACCTTCTATTGACCAGTGGTATACTGAGGTCTGTGTCACAATACCTAACAACTTTGGGGTAATCCACTTCCAAAAGACTACCTATAGATGGGATAAGGGCATTCCAAAAGAATTAACAAAGTCAACCATATCGATGATAACGTCAAAGTATATGTATACTTGTTTAAAATAATTACCTGCTCAGGCATCTGATATGATTTCATCTTTGTTTTCATCTCGATATTAAATATTTGTAGGTGATCTTGAGTTGTCCCTTGAAGTTGGGCTTCAAGAAAAGAATATAGCTTATAAGTGAAAATAATCCAAAAGTACAAATTTTTGAAATGCAGCACGAATAAAAGCACACAGCATAATCAACGAAAACCTCAAATCAATCAACATCCCTGCTTCAGAGTTCTGTACCCCTAGTGATCAAGTTGCATATATATATATATATATATATATATATATATATATATCCTCAACTATGCTAGAGTCAATCTAACAACCTAAGGCAACAGAAACAACTAGGGTCATAATCTTGCTCAATTAGGTCATAATACCATGTGTGAAGCTAACCACATGTTCACATGCCTCGGAGTTCAGATCAAACTAGTTCAAATAAAGCAGTTTATTTTATCTAACAGTTGCATCAACAGTACAACAGAAAGGCAAGTGCAAATGCAAAAAAAAAAAATCCAATAAATCTTAATTACATAAATATATTTCATATGAAAAATGAAATGCTAGCGGATAAAGTATCTACAAAATTAGCAACTGAAAACACAACTCACGATTTCAGTAGAAGATTACAAAGACATATCCTACCCTTGAGAGCAAGGATCCTCGAATTTGGATTCATAAGTGCCGAATCTGCAGTAATAGGCCTCCTCAAAGGTTGCATTGGCATGTTCATATCAATTATAACCACACTATTCTGAGGAGCTGTTTCTCGAACACATATATACTTTTCGGATTCCATTGTCACATGCGTAAAAGTGATGAATTGTGGATTGATGCCAACGCTTGGCAACTGCAATTACAAATCAGATCACACAAACAAGACCACTCAGTTCATTACTAGGCAAAATACGCATTGGCAATAACGAATGAATAAATATCTTACTCTACAACTCAGGCTCAAAGAAAAAGCATTCAGATCTGTTCAAACTTGACTCTAAGTAAAGCAAACTTCGTTAGCCTATCGAGATATACTATTGTAGTGTACTCGACTTGGAAACCAAAATTGAGCAAACTATGACTGTAGGAACTCTATGATTATAAGAAAAAACAAGTGATCTTGGTTTAAGGCATGTATTAGGATTGCAAATTCAGCTCAGCAGACAGAGGAAAAAAAAACAAAGTTTGCAAACGATGCAAGACGAGAATGTGAAGTAGAACTCACAGTTAGGGCCTCTCTCATGGCGATCGGAGCGTTCGCGGCCGCCATGATGCCTTCGATGGAGGACCCGAAAATCAGAGACTCGGATCTGTGGCGCTAATTGAATTACGTGGAGAGAGAATCCAATAGTGAACAAAATATCAGTGAGGAGGAGAGCTTGCAGAGGATCCAAATCACCGCGAGATCTGGAAGCAGCAACAGAAAAGACTTGGACCCTCTAAATAAGGAAGAGAGATCTGTGGGAATAGCGTAGCAAAGGAAGATCGAGTACGAGTCCTGACACCAATAAAGCGGAGAGAAAGGGAATGGAATTCCTATGAAATGACGAGAAGCAGAGATCTCTCGTCTTAGCCTTGGACAGTAATAAAGCATAGAGAAATGTATTAGTAAAAAGAGAAAAAAAAAATCTAAATGGCAGAGCAGAGAGACGCGTATATACGTGTCTTGAGTTTTAAAGACATTGGATCCGGATGAGGGTCAGGGTCCCGGATGATTATTCTTCGGACCCTTCATGCAATTTCGAGCTTGTTTAATTTTGTTTTTATTTTTTTATTTTTAAAAATTATATTTAAAAATTATTTTATAAAATAAAAATAAAATAAATTCATTTGATAATTTTAAAAATATATTTTTTATTTTAAAAATTTATTTTCGAAACAATAATAAAAAATAATTATTAAATAAATTTTTTTGTTTTAAAAATAATTAAAAATAAAAAATAATTTTTAAAAATAAAAAATAAACGGACTATTTAATTTTCAATAATAAACAAAAGAATTTTTAGAAAAAAAATCTTGGCTGTTCTTCTACCTTGATTCAAAAGAAAAACAACTATCAATGCTGTACCTTCGGGGACAAACCGATGACTATATTACATCAGCGGATTTTTTCTTTTTTTATTAACTATCCAATTCTTTAATTAGTTAAGATATAAATGAAAATTAAGCACTTATGCATGAAGTCCAAACAATATATGGGGCATATATACTGAAACGTGAGAACCATCACACTGTGAATGTTCCGAAGTTATTAACCATTGTAGAAGAGTTGGGCTAAAAAAAAATTATTATGGAAGAATTTTATTTTAAATAAAACTTTTTTGACTATTAATGTCAGGATTTTAACACATGAGTTTTATTTTTTGCTCTTTTGGTGTAATCTTTTTAGTAAAAAAAGCTTGGTTTAATATTTTTAATACTCGACTTGAATTCAACTCAAGAGTTGCTACTCTTTTGGTAATAATAGAGGTGAGTACTAAAGAATCAAATTGAGTTGATTGAGTTATCAATTTAATTCAACAAAAATTTAATTAAAAAAAATGTTTTAAACTCAGTTGTAATTTTAAAATATTTAAAAATTTTGGGTTAATCCCATTAAATCAGATCGAGTTTAAAAAATTATTTAAAAAAAAATTAATTAATCTCATTATTTAAACTCAAATTTTATAAAAATTTGATTCGTATCAACTCCTTACATCGATCTAAAACGATTTAAAATAATTTTTTTAATCGGGGTGGACTGGTGTTGGTGCTCGTCTTTCAATTTGGTAGCGGTCATTTGGTGGGGCGGTTTCTTCCCCAAAATCCAAACATGACAATTCAACAAAAAAAAAAAAAAAATTGGCTTTCACAAGTTCATAAATATATCATTTTCTTTTGTCAAACATAAAATGCTTTAAAACAACTATCAAGATCAAATTAAAGTCCCAACATTTGGATGATTTGCGGTCACGGAGCACACGCAAAATGTCTCCAACGGAAGACCCAACGACATAAACTATTCATAAAATAAACAACATATAATTCCATCCAAAAATAAATAAATAAACAACATATAATTGTAATAAAATTACCTATCGTGAAAATGTGTTTAGCTATATTTAATATATAAAATCTTTTCATGGAATGTTTGTTAAAAATGTGAAACTTCCAAAAGTTATTTTCACTCAAAATACGATTTTTTTGTAATTAATAGAGGTTACTCTATAATCACATGGATGAAATGAAGTTTGCAAGAAATAAAACTTATCTTTTCTATCACGATCTCCCCGCCATCTTCGTCTTTTAAGTCTCCATATTCTACTGGGTCTTTAGTTTTTTCCGGTAAAAGAGGGAATATTATAAACTAAACGGCTACAAGTTTAGCCCTACTTCTATGAGGGTAGTATGTCCACATCAAGTCATCCATAATACTACACATAAAAAAGTTTGGGATTTCATCAAAATTTCATTCTCCCTAGTGTTAGCAGCAAAATTCGTCAGCCTATCAGCACGGCCTCACGGAGGCTATGGTTGCATCTCCACTGCTCAGACTTCAACCAATTTTGCCTGCATCTCTCGATCAAAACAAAGTAAGGGTAAGTTTCATTAAAATCAAGGTTAGATAAAAGATGATAATCAACTTAGGAATCCATCTCAATCTCGAGCCTCTGGATTCTCAAAGAAGAATCATATTCAATACCACAGACCAGGGCCCAATTCTCTGACAGCAAGCGGTTACCCCAACGAAATTTTTTGGCAAAACCGTTCGCCCATTTTCCCCAGTGATCACGAATTAGACCTCCCCCATAGATAAATCCTGGGTTGGGGGAAGCTTTTCAACCGGTATTAAGCTTGTACCAAAGGTAAGAGGGAACCAGCAGCACAGGATGCTTAAGTTGGTGGCCTTCTTTTTAAGAACAGAGTAAAAGTGCAAAAATTCAACAGCTCTTCCAATAGCAAAGGATTTAACCACGGTTCAAAAGTAGTATTTTGGAACACATTGGGATTCCTGCGAAGCCAGATACTCTAACAATTATAGGCCAGCGAAAAAAAGTTCCCCATGGAAATCCCATTTATATGTTCTCATACACTTGCTGTTGGTTTCCAACCAATCAAGAAAACAACAGTTAGGAGCTCTGATAGGATTGACAGCCTGGGCCTAGTTTGCTCCTGGACAACAGCTGAGGAGGTGGTTTAAAGATTCCAGTTCCAACTTGCAAAGAGGGCACAGAGGATCCAAGTTCATACATCATTTGTTGAGGCGGTGCTTGGTTGAAAGGGCTTCATGTGATAGGAGACACATAAAGGTCTTAATCCTCGGGTGTCCAGGAATTTTCCAAATCCAACAGGAGTTCAGAGATCTGTCTGGGCTGTTCTCAAAGTGGTTTGGAAGCTGCATGGCTATATCATCAGCAGAGGACGTTGAGAAGGACCCGTTTGAGGGGGCTCCTCAAGAGAGGCAATCTTTTTGAGAAGAAGTGAGGAGACAGGGAGTTGCCAAGATTCTTTGAGTGATGTGGGAAAAAAAATGGGGCTAGAGATCCACCGAAACGGTTAGCCTTAACCGGATGTGATGGTAACAGGAAAGCCCCAAGGCTGTTCCGGTCCCTGTCAGGGGAGATGCCAATCATCTCTTCTTTCAACGAACACTACTGCGTCTCTCTTTCACTATCGAGGCCATTACATAGTCTCCATTTTTTTCTCTCCCTCTCATATATTACCATGGTAGACCTCCGTCAAACCCTTTAAAGTAACCATTTTCTCAACCATTCTCAGATATCACCACCGTAGACCTCCATCAAATCTCGAAAGGAACTTCTTTTTTATTTTTTCATCACATCGCCAACAAACTACCACTACTCTCATACACCATCAAAATACCATGACTCTTTTCATTTCTCTCTCTAAGTCGAAGCTAACGCCACCGTAAGCCACCATCCTCACCTCTCCTTTAGAGAGCGAAACCTTGGGCCGTTTTTAATAGTTTTCCGAGTGATAAAATACGTTTGAAAATAGTTTTTTTATTTTATTTTATTTTAAAATAAAGTTTTAAAAATAAGTTATTTTTAAATAAAGATAAAGTGAGTTATTTTTATTTCTAAAATACTTAACAAAACTACGGTACAAATACATTTTCCAACTGAAATGAAAATTATAAATATTCACTTTAAGAAATTATTTGAAGAGTTTATAAGTGAAGCTTTTACGATAAGCAAAAGCAATTTATTATTATTTAAATACGACAATTTAAAAGTACTTAAAAGTACAAAATTGACTGAATGTATAAATTACAAAAGTACTTTTAATAAATAAATTCACTAAGAGGATCATGAATAACACCTGTTCATATTATGATTGATATAAAAATTTCTTATTACAAACTAAATTAAGTAAAAAAATGGATTTTAAATTTTTTAATAGACACATCAAATTTCTATTTTGGAATAAACATATAGTTCTTAATTAAATTGATAGATTTGGTGTTGATTATAATTTAACTGTGGTTGATGGATGTAATAGGGGATGCCAATTTTTGTTTGTTTGTTATTATATATAATTGGAGACTAGCATTTTTTTTAACTTGAAAATTATGGAAATTAGAAGTTGCACCACTTCTTTCAGAGGAACCAGATTGGATGTCAATTTAGCATTGTAAAACTTACATTATAACATATAAATCGAATATTTGCCTCCAACAGTTAAAACTATTACTGTGCACGTATACATTCTAATTTATTTTTTATCAAATTAAACCGAGATATTAGCTCATGGTGCCTGGATTCATTGACATGGCTGATTGGGGCCACGGGAGAAATAAAATGAAATAAAAAATGCTGTTCAATGTAGAAGTCTAGGGTTTAAGCGGGTTTAAGCAGGTGTCACCTAAAAGCTCAAAAACACGAAGTAGTAGTTGAACTTGAAAGAGCGGAAAAAAGCAATAACTCAAATATTACGAGATGGAGGGAAGATAACCCCTTCACTTCATTGCGCTCTTTGCCATATTCCTCACTCAAGCGAGCTCCACCCAGAAAATGTCGACAGGCGTTCGCTGCTTAACGGTGCTTGGGGAGTTCAAGCCCTTCGGCTTGATTGCCGAAGCTCTCGACGGAAAACCTGCTGACATTGTCACTGACAAGTACGATTATTTCCTTTTCGATCCCAAAATAGCTCGAGACAGAGACGAGGAAGATAATTGCGACGAGGCTGCTTTCGCATTGTGTAATCTGGGTGATCACGAGCTTTTCATTCGAGGGAATCGGTAATTTTTTGGCAATTCCTTCATTTTGACTGCTTAAAAAATGTGGTAACGAAGAAAAGGAAAAAAGGAAAAATTTTCAACCTTCACATCTAAGAAGAAAGCAGCTTGTTAGGCCAACGAAGCTGCGGTTAGAGATCATTTATGGTGAATTGCATGCATCTTTATTTCTCAGCTGCTACATCTGCTTCAATATTTCTGATTTTTCTGCAAGAATTTGTTGACAGCAGCACTATGCAAAGGGTCATACACTTTTTCTGTTTGATTGCCGTGTTGCACATGATTAACACTTCAGTTTTGAAAACCGAACCCACATCCAATGTTACATCTAACAAGCATACTCATTTGTGACAGAATTATATGGTCTACGGGTTCAAGGGTCTTTAAGAGATTTACCTTGCGTTCCCCAGTCGTTATGGTATGTATTTTGGTCTAGCATGCTTTAAAATATGTTTACTTATATTATTTTCTGTTGCACTCAAGTTTGTTATTGAACATTGCTGATTAAGGAACACTATTGCTTGCCTTCACTAAATGCCCACATTTGGATTACTTCCTCTGGATTATTGCCTGCCAAGAGGTTTATTAATTATTACTTGCATTCAATAAATGGTCACATTTGGAGTAGTTTTTTTTTTGGTTGTGTTTACTGAATGTTGGGTGGTCTCAGATATTGTAGCATTTCCTTTTTATTCGTTTTAGAGGCTTGGGTAGGAGTAAGGAGGTAAGGCAGTGCGTGTGCTGTCCTTTAATTTTTTTGGTAAGTGTTGTCCTTTAATGTTTTTGGTTGGAGTGGAAGATTTTTAAGAGATAATCTTTGTCCTAAAAAATGTTTCAGTGGTTGTCAGCACTAGATTTTTTTTTTTTTTGAAGGAATTCCTTTGGTGGAGATACAGTGGGATAGGCGAGCAGAGCTCTTTGTGTTAAAATATTAATGTAATTGTTGGCTACTTGGTCGTACTCTCTTTCCTTTTTCTACTGTATATAAGGATATCTTATCCTCCTCCTTCCTTTCCAAGAAAAATTCTCTAAAAGAAGTCTTCTTTGAATTGGCTTTGGATTATTAAGGAGGTTAAAATTTCTATAACCAACCCATGCTGCAATGTTGTCCCTGCAGTCCAGCTGTGTAAAAGTAAATGACTAAAAATAATAGAAACTGATTTCTTTCCTTCGTTGTAGCAAGTATGGTGCTAGTTTTTGTTCCTTTTACTGAATTAATTTTGTTTTGACCATAACAATCTCTAATTTTAGGTATGTTGGTGTCGTCTGGGTCATACAGCTGAATCTCTTCTTTGCATATTACAAATTGATTGTTTGACAATCTATAATACCTCAGGTAAGTGTACTAAAAACAGTTTAATCACCATATGATATATTGGTTATGATTAATTATCGATTTTGAAGAATTTTCTTGTAAACTCTAGCTGTCAGTATAAGCTCCTAGTTGTGTTATTTAATAAAATAGGAAGAAAAAGATATTTTTCCTATAAAAAAGTGAGATAGATAAAAGGAATTGTTGGTAAGTTGAATAAAACGGATAAGTTCTATTATTGCATCCAGGATGCCAATGTGCTAAGTTCAGTATAGGACCTGAAAGTCATGATATTGGACATTTGCTTGGGAGTATCTAAACTCTTTGCACTTTCCTAGGTTAGAAAATTTGTCCTTGCAGCACAGGAACAATTCTGGATTGTGGTTTTATTGTTAAAAAATGTTGAACTCGTTGGAAATAAGCTTCTTTACTCATTATGCGATATCTAGATGTTACATAAACACTCAATTTAATTCATATAATTATATTTTGTTTTTCTGCGCATATAGAAACTATGGTCCAATTTTTTTCTTTTTTTTTGATAGGTAAACTATCTTTTCCATCCCTTTGACATCTTCATGGCATATTCATCTCATGTTCCTTTTCCATCTTTGACATTAGGCTGTTTATCAATTTCAACTTTATTAGCTTCTATAGTTCATAATCCTTGTGGGATGGGAAAGGAATTAAGTTTGTTGGAAGAATTTTTCAGGAGTCCCAAAGTTAAATCCTCCTTGTATGCATATACATCAGTGTTTTCATATGTTTGAGTATGTATTTCTTTTTTGGTGTTATAGAAATTAATACCCTTTTTGCTCAACAGGAGAAATAGTATCTCTTCCACTTCCTCATACAATCTCATCTATATGGCCTCTTCCATTTGGTTTATTACTCCAGCAGGAGGTTGAAGCAAATATACCATCATGTGTTCCTTTTTCATCTTCAAGCCCTTTGCTTAATACACGTGATACTTGGCGCCGTAGAAGAGAACTTGGGCACAGTCCACAACATTGTCTTAGTTCCTTTAGTGCACCTAATCATATCCAAAAGGGAGAGGCGACTTCAATATCCTCACATCTAATTTTGATGGATCCGCTGGATGAACAACAAGTATGTTATAAGATTCTCAGGATTGTTGCCGAGATTTTGTTCTTCTTCGTTATATCTTATGACTTATTTACTGCACTAGATTCTTGACATGATATCACTTGTTTATTCTTTGATTACATATTAATTTTAGTTTTGTGATTTCCATAATTTTAGCCAACTTTTATTGAAGATAGAGGGAAATTTAACATAATGAAGGAATATGATGAAAAGACAATTTGGACAAGTGATTTGGTCCCTCTTATGGCATCCTATAATAAAGGTTTCTTTCATTAAACTCTAGCAATCAGTTCCTGGTTTCCTTGTGACATGGTTATAATTTTATGTGATGTTACATTAAATTCAGGAAAGATGCAACACTCATTGTGGGTTGCAGAAATAATTAATTCTAACCTTGATGAGGTAGCTGCCAGTTTATCAAATGTAGATCCTGCAGGTGTATTGCCAAAACATTTGTCCTTTCGTAGAATATGGCAGGGAAAAGGTGCCCATACAGCTGCTTCTAAGGTGATTTTTATTTATTTTGATGTTTATTACTCTTTTATCGATTGGGGTCATAGAAGGCTGCCTTACTCTTGTCTTGCTTATTGTTGGTCTTGTATGTGTATTTAATTGCTTCGTTTATCCATGTTCATGCGGTTACAACAAAGTTTTATGTTGGCTGTCGCACGCCTAACACAATCCTCCTCTTTTATCCGGGCTTGAGACCGGCTATACGAATATAGGCAGGGAGAATATAGCTGCTATTACTTTGAAGGGAACCATAAATGGATTGGTGGCCTCCAATCGTGAATAAGCAGCTCATTATATATAGGCACCATGTAAAAGGTGGCTTGTTTGGAGATGAATCAACAAACACCTGTGTCTAACTGGCAGTAGCATGTGCATATGGTTTTTATTGATCTGGAAGGCATATGACAGTGTTAAGAGAGATTCTATGGAAAGCTTTAGAAAAGAAAGGAGTACGTATTGCGTATATTCGAGCAATCAAAGACATGTACGACGAGATAACAACTTGTGTGAGAATACAAAATGGGGATACAAAGGATTTTCCCACAACTATTGGACTACATCAAGGGTCTTCTCTGAGTCCGTATCTTTTTAATTTGATTTTGGACGCAGTTACTGAACATATACAAGAGTTGGGCCTCAATGCATGATTTTTGCAGATGATATAGTCTTAGTTGGTGAATCGAAAGAGGAAATAAATATGAAACTAGAATCATGGAGACAAGTTTTAGAAACACATAGTTTTCGGATAAGTAGAAATAAAACAGAATATATGGAATGTATTTTTAGTAAGAAACGAACAAATACGAATGTAGACGTGAAACTTGGAGATTATATATTAAAACAAGTTACAAGTTTTAAATATCTTGAGTCCATTATACAAAATGACGGTGAAGTAAAGGAGGACGTAAACCACAGGATTCAAGCTGATTGGATGAAATGGAGGAAAGTTTCGAGTGTCATTTGTGATAAAAAAGTGCCGCTCAAAGTTAAAGGAAAATTCTACCGTACGGCTATAAGACCTGCTATATTGTATAGTACGGAATGTTGGGCGGTTAAAAGATAACATGAAGATAAACTCAACGTTGCAGAGATGAGAATGTTGCGTTGGATGTGTGGACACACCAGAAGAGATATGATTAGAAATGAGTGCATTAGAGAGAAAGTTAGGATAGCACCTATTGTGGAGAAGATGGTTGAATCTCGCTTAAGGTGGTTTGGCCATGTGTGGAGAAGACCTGCAGAAATCCTAATGAGAAGAATTGATCGGATGGAGAATAGTCCAATAATTAGAGGTAGAGGGAGGCCAAAGAAAATAATAAGTGAAACTATTAAAAATGATTTAATAGTTAATAATTTATCTATTGATCTCATCTATGATAGGCCACTATGGCGCCGTTTGATCCATGTAGCCGACCCCACCTAGTGGGAAAAGTTTTAGTTGTTGTTGTTGTTGTATGTGTATTTAATTGGGCAGTGCAATTTTAATTAAAAAGAATGGACAATGCAATTATGTCACTTAATAGCAACCTGCTTTTCTTCATTCTTTAACTAATTAACTATGTTGATCAATGCTTCATAGAATATTATGATGGTCACACCAGGTGTTTCTTTTTTATTTATTTAACTAACTAAATTAATATTTTTTTTTTGTATTGGGCTTTATGCTAAAGTGGTTAGCTTGATGTAGCAGATGGCATCTTGTTCTCAGCTTTTGAATTGTCTTCTCTCTGCTCATCTAATGAAAAAAGGTTTTCACTATTGCTAATTGTGACTAGGATAACAAGATCATGGAATTTGGCTTAAACTGGGTTACACCAGTTCACCTCTTGGGCCTTTTAAGCAATATAGCTGTTGACGTTTGTTGCATTCATCCCATCAAAGGCGGCAATTTGTTCTTTATTTCCATTCTGACATCATGTCTTTTGTATTCCATGATCAAAACGTTGTACACTTTTAATCATATATACTAATTAAGAACTAACATCAACCTGGTTCAGTGATCTGTTGCAAATACTTGAAAGAATAGTAAGCTGTCTGGTGAGATTTCATAATTATAGGATTTTTCAAGGTCCTTAACAAAAGTGATGAAGCTATTTGGTGTTTGCAAGTTCAATAAGATATCCAGATTTAGTGACTTTATGTTATATGCTCAGATTGATTACCTCTTGACATTTGGTTTGCTGTCATATATTTACAAATTTCAGTTACACTTGTCAACTTTACTTTTGAATCATCTTCCTAGGTAATGTCGAAACATGTTGCCTGACTCATTGTTTCATTGCTTGAAGAATTATTTTATCTAATTGGGATACTTAGTTTGTAAGGGTGGCATTCCTTAATTCTTCCCTTTTAACTTGCTGGACGTCATGTTTCCTCATGTCATTCCTTATTGTTTATCCTTTTGGTGTCTTATACATGCTGCATTTCTTTACTTATTTTTTGTTTTTAACTTTATCCTCAAATAATTACTAGGTTTTCATGGCTACTGATGATGATGCAGCTCTGGTGGTTTGCTTTCTTTACCAAGAACAAAGAAAGTTATTATCTGTGAGGATTCAGAGTGTTGAAATAAATAATGAAATTGTGTTTGATGTTAAACCTGATCTGAGCTGGAGCATACCTGCAATTTCAGCTGTACCTGTGATTGTAACTCAGCCAAGGTAAAGTTAAGATTTTTTTCCTTTGTTTCTAATTTAAAGTTGATTTTATTGTGCGTGACAAGATTTTCTCCAAATATATGTTTTCCAGAGTGAAAGTTGGACCACTGCCATATTCAGACATCATGGTTTTGGCTCCAGAAAATGTTCTGCATCTCTACGTAAGCTATATAGTATATATGAGTTGCGCACATTCGCTGTGTCATTTTTAATAACATTCATTTTACTGACAATTCTTTAAGTCTGTAATATCTGGTGTCTGTAGATTTTATTTTAATTTTCTGCTTAGTTTTTTTAAAAATCACTGTTGTTTTTATTTCTTAATGTTTTAAGTTTTAAGTTTTGGATAATTTCTTTCTTTATTAATGTTGTACTAGTAGGGTTTGTGATCTATAGTATAACTGATTTTATATCAAGTTATTTATTATTATAAACTGGTGGTTCTACTTCCTATTCTAGCCAATAATTCCCCCTCTTGATAAGAACTAAGTTGCTAAAACTGATGAATTGTACTTGCCTATTGGAATTTAATTTATATGCTCCTATAAGTCCACTTGGTGTATAGTTATTTGTACATACCATTCAGTATGGTGCCTTTTCCCAAGAATGTAATGTGGGCCATCCAATGTGGTAGCCCTAGCTTTTTGTTGATTTGCCTTTATTACTTGGGTATGATTTCTCATAAACGGAACTGAAAACAAGGAAGCCTTCTTCTTGAGAATTCTGGTTCAGATTGATCTTCTGTAACTTTTATGTGTTCTTATTTAACTCTTTTCCTTTTCAATATCTCTTTTCATTACATGACATCAAGAATTTCTAAATATTAAGATACATTTTTTTCTTAATATATCTCACTTATATGTAGTCCGGGAAGCAATGCTTGTGTAGATATGTACTACCTTCTTGCTTGAGAAAGGGTCAGCTTTTGCATGATTTGGAGTTTCCGGAAACAGCTTGTCTTTCCCATGATATAAAAATCACTGGCCTGGCTGATGCTGTTGGAGGGCGTGTCAATGTGATAGTAAATAATATGAAGGTATGCTGATTTCTACTTTTGGATTATTTATCTTCCTCTTTTCACCTGAAGTTGACATATACAAGTTTTCCTGGCAAGTGGGCACCATAGTCGCAGAGTCTTTAGAGAACTGAGATTGATATTCCTGTATTGTATGTGCAGATGTTCAGATGTGCATTACGACGAAGTCCTTCATCTTTATTAGCAAATGATTGCATCACAGCACTTGCTGAGGGGCTCAGTTCTAGCTTCTACAGATATTTCCTTGGTCATCTCTGGAAAGATGGTGATCCTGCTCATTTGTCAGAGGCTGACTCTGCTGTAGATTCAGAATGGGACTCTTTCTGTCATGTAATTATGCAAATGTGCAGAAAATCTAATTTGATGTCTCAAAAACTTGCAAATGCAGCACCACACTCAGCTTGGGACTTTCTTGTTAGCAGCCAATTTCATAAAAACTTTTGCAAAATAAACTCTATTACTGGAATATCTTGTGTGGTATCCCTTGATCGGCAAGAAACTAATTCACGAAGTTCAACTATGGATGGTACGCAGAGTTCTGAAAATCCATTCTATTCTGAACTGTTAATGGAAAGTCTGGAATCTCTTCATGCAGTCTATGAGAGCCTGAAACTGGATAATCTTCGCAAAGGGTATGCCTTCTGTTGTCTTTTCTCCTATTTTGTATGTTGTTTCGACTTTTTCACTCTAGTCCTTAGTATTTCAAATCTCCATTAAAGAAGGTTCAAGGTTTGCTCAACGTGTGTCTTTGTCAGGGTTATTTTGGTCTGTTTGTTTATGAAGCAGCTAGGTTGGGTATGGTGAATCTTGTTGGCAATGTAGATAACTTGTTAGTTAGATCAGAGTTTTCAATTTTATCTTGGTTTGACTAATATGTATGCTTAGTTTCAAGCTTACTAGCAACCTCTGACTCTCTTTCTTCTTGATGTATTGACATTCTTTTGCTTCATGGATTGGTTTGGCCCATGACCAGGATAGATTGAATCAGCTTGTATTACATTTTATGTGAATTGAACTTTAAGGGAAAGAGTTTTCTGATTTTGTAGGTTGGAAACTTGTGTGTAGAAAGGTAAAATATGTGGCTAAGAAGTAAGTTAAAAAACAATGCCTGATACTCTTAGGGGCTAACAGAACTCCAATACTGGTAAATCAGATGTTTTAGAAAGTACTGGTGTGACAAAATAGGTGCTTTGAACTGTGAAGTAATCTGGAATAGGTTCTTTGAACTGTGAAGTAATCTGGAAAATGCGGCAAATTTCTGAGGTCCACGAAGGGTAAGATTGTAGGAAACACTTTGAAAAAAACTACTATGAGAAACATGCCCTGAAGGAAGCATTAATAGCTGGTTGTTTGTTTTCGTGGTTTTTAAGGATGATATCTTATTCTCCTCCTTATTTATATGCTTTCTGCTGTCTTGAATATGTCTTTTATTAGAAGCAAGAGACAGGTTCTAGTTATTTTTTATTCAAGTTTTGTTTGTTGACAAAAGATACATAGTAATTGTAAGTTGTAACCTGACCTATATCAGCATCAGATATTTTAGGTTTATTACTCCCATCTATCGTTTGGTTACTAATGAAGTGTGTAAAGTAATATTCACTTAAAAAGTTTACTGTTTTGGGTTTTCTTACACCATGAGTGGCTTCCTTCTTTTGCTTGTAGGCTGCATTCTCGTTCTGGACCACTGATTTGTAGCTATGCTCTATGTGCTTGTTCCCTCAAGCATATTTATGAGCACATAACCTTCCTCTTTGGTCTTAACATGCTGGAACTAAAGATCATGCAACAATCAGTTGTCTTAGACTACTGTCTGGTGCTTTCAGTAGAAATGGAAATTATTCTCAAATATAAAAATAATTATTAATTAAATTTTATTTTCTGCTGTCTGGTGCTGTCTTGTGCATAATCTATAAATTTTAGTTGTGAAAGCATGTGATTTAGTTGACTTTACTTACTCTATGTATAGTTGTATACTAAGTAATATTGACAGTTTAGTTGGTTTATTTGATTTTCTTTCAGTTATTATTTCTGTGTTCCTTAGGATATATTATCTCCAGTATTTTCCATAATAAACAATAGTGTTCACTTGAAAATCATTGCCACTTTTGATTCATATCATAGTTGTTGCCTATAGGGACTTAGAGATTTTAGCAGTTCTCTTGTGCAATATTGCTGAATTTCTGGGTGAGGACAACTACTTGGACCATTATATTCGGGATTTCCCTGGCTTTTCTACACAGTTCCTGATGTCTGGAACCTCCATTTCGCGGAAAAGCAAAAGTCCTCCAAATCTATTCAGATGGCTTGAGAACTGCTTGCAACATGGATGTACTTCTGCTAATATTAGTGATCTTCCTCCTTTAGTCTGTAAAGATGGATGCACTGTGGTGAGCTGGGCTCAAAAAATAGTCTCTTTTTATAGTATATTATCTGGTGCTAAATTATTTGGAAAGAAGCTTTCTTCTGGTGTTTACTGTAATGTTGCCACGGGATCACATTCTTCAAATGAGGAACTTACTGTTTTGGCGATGGTTGGGGAAAGGTTTGGACTGCAACAGCTAGATTCACTGCCTTCTGGTGTATCTCTCCCACTGCGTCATGTAAGTTTGACTTCAACAATTTCAAATTTTTGGAGTATATTTCATGTCAATGCTTTTAAATGATTTTATAAAGTTTGTTCCATTGAATAAATTTGTGGTGGACAAGCAGAGACTAGTTGTATTTCTTCTTTTATTAAAATTTTATTTTCCATGGATTACTATATTTTTCTCATGAGGCTACTCTTGTTTATAATTTTTCCATGTGTTAGCTGCATTGTTTATTTTCTTTGTGATCGGTTTTATTATCTTTTTCCTGAGTTTATATGTTTGCTGTTATGCCTCCAGGCATTAGATAAGTGTCGAGATTCTCCTCCCAATGACTGGCCAGCAACTGCTTATGTCCTTCTTGGTCGACAAGATTTGGCAATGTCATCTTTGGCGCGTGAAGGCAAGTATAGGGAAATTGAAACACCTTCCAATGTGAATATAATCTCAATGGCTACGCCTTATATGCTAAACCTGCATCCAGTGACAATATCTTCTACTATTTCTGATGCAATTGGTATGGAAGGTACAAAGTTTGAGGACACAGATTCAGTTGATGGCTCTGTGACTGATGGCATGGAGCATATCTTTAACTCTAGCACACAGTTGCGTTATGGTCATGATCTGAGATTGAATGAGGTCAGTTATGGCACTTTCCAATAATTTTGAAACAGGATTGATTTGATTTCCTATGTCTTATAGGGATAATATATTTTCAATCCTTATGGTGGCTTGTCTATAAAGAAAAAGAATGGGCATGTATTTTTATCTATTCTATATTGTAATTGGTTGGATGCTTCTTTACCTGCATTTTGAGATATCATTACAATATTTGCTCTTCAGTTTATTATTAAACTTTTAATTCTAAGAGTTGTCACTGCTTCATTGTCATCTGATAGGAACCGGTTTCTAAACAAGTAAATAGGACTCTCTTTTGGAATCTCTTCCCACTAAGCTGTGAGATAGAGATAATCTCTGTGTGTGTGGGTGTATATATATATATATATATATTTATACGATAAACTGAAAGAGGCATTATAATAACAAATTTCTCATACACAAAAAAGAAACAGTAAACATGTAGCAAGAACAAAATAAGCAAGGGCAGAAAAAGAAAGAAAAGCTCATAAACCACAGGCACTCGAAGCAGCCGTCTCTCCAATGCCAACTCCAATGATTTTCCTTGCCCCTCCTCTGTTCCCCTCCTTTCCCTATAACCTCTGCCATAACTAACTCCAGCTTCCCACTCCCACACATTACCCTCTCATTTCATGCAACCCTGACCTCTGTTTGCTAATTGGTCTCTCTCACGTGTTTTCTTCTTCTTAGAATATATGTTCAGGGCCTTGGGCTCATTTTGCTCACATCTGCTTTGCACTCTCCTAGAGTACACTTGAGTAATTGGTGGCCCATTAAATTGTGGCCCATCATCATCACAATTCACTACCTAAAGAGTGCAGAAATTTTTTTCTTTGATTCTCTTTCACCTGCCTTCAACAACAAAATATGACAAAAGAAAGAGATAGATGATACCTTGTTAATGTTAATCACTCTTGTGTTTATTGTACACATTACATCATCTACTTTGCTGCTTTAAAAGTTTAAAATCTTTTGATACTGACTTTGCTTGCTTTATGGTCAATTCTGGATCCAGTAATGTTGATCAGTTTCCCTGTAAGGTAATGAGTTACCACTGATTAGTACGCAATTATTTGCTTTTCATTGTATGGTAATGAGCATGTTCCTCAGTCTACCTAGTATATGTTGTTTACTATACCAGTATCATGTGACATTTTAGGTGAGGTCCGTGGTCAATTGGTGCTTGTTGTGATGTGTGAAAGTTAAAAATAAACTCAGTTTTTTCTTTCTTTTTTAATTGTGGCTTCTGGTAATTTTCCTAGGTTAGACGCCTTTTGTGCTCTTCAAGACCTGTAGCTATTCAAACATCTGTTAACCATAGTGCTTCTGATCAGGACCTACAGCAGGTATGTTTTAGTTTCTGAGGTTGGTGAATTATTAACTACTGTCTACAACTTTTTCCCTTTTCTTTTTATCAGTGAAAATATACAACTTCGTTTTTTATTTGTTTCTTCAAACAAATTATATAGTTGCTAGTAATAATTTTCTTAGTTAGTCTGATCATGCATTTCTCTTGCTATGATGTACTCACAAATTTTTGGGGTTTTTCCCCCTTTATCCTTTGAGGTCACAAATTTTTTAGCTGTCCAACAAATAATTCGGCTATTCATTTTTTGTTTTTTGCCTTCTTATCCTGATGTCTAGTCCATCATTAACATTAACTCTCCTTTGTTTAAATTCAATTTCTTTTCATATATGGTTGATTTTGTTACTATCATCATATTTGGGTTAAGTTAGTTATGGTTTTTACTTTTATGGGGATTATTGTTAAGATCCGAGACTCTGATTTACTTATCTAGGTAAAAATATTTTTATTTTATGATTAAGATAAATATGCAATTTCCTTTTTAATAACAAAATAACTGAATTAAAAATGGTTATTTTTATCTTGTGATATCTCTTCTTTTATTAGGAATGCAAACCGGAGTATCAGAGGGATTACTACCTTTCTGTTTAGATCATTTAGAAACAGCTTTATCAAGTCAATACTGAAACTACTACCATAGAAATGTGTAGTTGACATATTTTAGTTCACTCTTGATCTCATTGTGCTTATACATAGGAAGAATTTGACTGGAGTTGATTAAGTTCGTAATTTGTGAATCCATTAGAGTATCCCTTCTAATAACTATATCCCTGTTAGATTTGTGTTCTTTAGAGGAAAGCTTTGATTATTTTATGTAATTATATATTTATCCGTTTATCAGGAAACATATGATGTTCTTGTACTAACTAGACATTGTGTATTCTTTGCCACTTATTTTCCTTTGATGGGTGAGCTATCAGGTGAGCTTTAGTTTGGTATTTCTCCAATTTTGCGGGCCATGTTTTAAAAGTAATTCTCTCTAGACACAAGTTATAAACCAGCTTAAGTAATCAAGAAGTTTGTTCCTAATTCTCTGCATTACTTTACCTGACTTGATATAACACTTTTATCTCTTGCTGATTAGATATAATATTGTTTTTAACAATTATCGCCTTTGATAATATTCTTTTCTTTCTATGAAGGCCCAACTGTGGCACCTTGCTCAAAGGACCACTTCACTTCCTCTAGGACGTGGGGCATTTACTCTTGCAACAATATATACGCTATTAACTGAGGTATTTTTACATTAGAAGTTGCTGATCCTGTATTCTTCTAAGATAGAATTTTGAAGTCATTTCTGGAAATATACTTTCTGATGGGATCTTTACCAAATTTTAGGCCTTTACTGTTCCAAAGCTTGTTTTAGCAGGTCGGTTGCCTGCCCAACAGAATGCAACTGTATGTTCATTTCATGTGCTTGAATTTATTCGTATTTCCTGCTTTGGTTTGGAAAATTATTTATTAGTTTATTTACTTGCACCATTCTTTCTTCTGATAGGTTAATCTAGACTCCAACATCAGGAACATACAAGAACTCAAGTCTTGGCCTGAGTTTCATAATGCTGTTGCTGCTGGACTAAGACTGGCCCCTCTTCAGGTTTAATCTTATTTCCCAAAATTTTTTCTCCTAATGTGAATTGGGCTCATAGTTTGGTTGTGTTGAGTTTCTGTCAATTTTTTTTTTTTTTACCTAATAGATGCTTAGGTAAATTGTGTTCATTTCTCTCCTTTGCCCTCTGAAAATAGTCATTGTTTTATGCAAGGATTGGGACTCTGATTTTTATTAATAGAAAAAGAGTTGGTTGATGAGAAAAGAAAGCAATATATCAACGGAGGACAAATGATCCTCCCAAATCATTAATAAAGTCAATTAAAACACTAAACAAACATTAGCTCAAAAGAGCTTTCCAATCTGTCTGTAAATCCATAAGGGAAACTCTCCTAAAAAAGCTATTTGCTGAAGCCCAGTGGGAGGCAGAGAAAATAGTTCTTTCCCAAAGAAGACTTAATGGTAGAAGCTTCTGATTAAAAACTCTTGCATTCTGTTCTAACCTTAGACACCATAATCCTGCAAACACGGCACTCTGCCAAAGGGCTTTTTGCTCTATCACTCCCTAAACTCTTGAACTTAATAGCTTAAAAAGGTCTAAGTCTGCTGGACACACCCTTCTGTTCATTAAAGAAACTAAAGAATCTATTCAGGATCTGCAATGCCGCATCACAATGCAGAAAATATCTCGTGCATTAAAAGCATTCCAAGTTCTATGGAAAGTTTCAAAAGAAATAGAAATCGGTTAGTATTTTGATGATATAACAAAGTTAGTAGAGTCCTGATGATTTAACAGACTTGGGTAAGATTTCATTAACCTGTAATTGACTAAATTTAGGGCTATATACTACAAGCTGAGAATATAGGTGCATAATCCTTTTTTTTTTCTTTAATCTTCAGCAGAGCATCAATGAGGCTCTAAGTTGTCTCAAGTGCTGTTATCATTTATCATTACATTACTGTTGTCACCTGTTCTATCTTCATTATGGGTTGGCCAACTGTTTCATGTATTTGATGCATGGGTTTGCATGAGCATGCATTAATGTTTCTATAAACAGAAGCCTGAGCTTGAAATATTAACTCTTTTGTTTCTATATTATAATGGCAACTTTTTAGTTTACGATTGCTTTATGCTCTGTCTATCTGTGTCTCCCTCTCTTTCTCGTCTTCCATTTCCCAACTCATTATCATTTCTGTATTTATTTATTTTAAATATGTTTTCCATGCATTGTTTTTGTCTGTTCTTAATTTTTCTTTTTGGATTTTGAAGACCTCTTACTTTCCCAAATAAATAATGCATATAACCCTTTCTTCAGGGAAAAATGTCAAGAACATGGATAATATACAACAAACCTGAGGAGCCAAATTCTATTCATGCTGGGCTTCTCCTTGCTCTGGGATTGCATGGGTATTTGCGTGTCTTGAGCATTACTGACATCTACCAGTATTTTTCTCAGGTTTAGTTTTTGAGACAACCATCCTCTTGGTAGTCTTACATTACTTATTTGTATTGAAGGGATTATTGAATATAATGTTATGCACATAGGAGAAAGGATTTATCCCAAACATCTATTAGAATAATATCTGAATTACTGTAGGATATGTGAGTATGTGAGTGTGTATTCATTTATTTATTTTTGGAACTTAAGTCGTGAATCACCTCTGCATTTTGGCCTTACTACACAAGCTTCCTATCTATTTTGAAAAGCTACACAAATCTTCTTTCAAAGATAAAAAAAAAAAGACAACCTAGGCAAACCTCCCTTGGACATCTACACATACCTCTGCTGATTTTTTTCCCACTCACTTTCCTATTTAAAGTTTTGTGTAATTAGAGCAAAATGCAGGGCACGGGAGAGTAATTTACTCTTTGAACTATTTTGCTTCTGCTCTATGTTAGTTTTATACTTTGTAGTTCTTGAAAACTTATATGTTCTAAAGTTTTTTGACTAGTTCCACAAGCAAATCTTCCGTCCTGTCCTTCTTACTGTTGTATTATCATCTTCTATTTTGCATATTATGTGACGTTAATTACTTGTCACTTCATCTTCCTAGGAGCATGAAAGCACAACTGTAGGATTAATGCTTGGCCTGGCAGCTTCTTATAGAGGTACCATGCAACCAGCAATATCGAAGGTGACAAAATATGCTTTTTCCCCTCCCCCCTCCAAAAGCAATTATGGAAGATCTTGGCCCTCTGATGAGAGATCATAGCTTTGAGTGGAAAAGATCTTCATAACAGTTGTGGATTTACTATATATTATTGTTACGTTGAAGAAGTGGTGAAGTATACATGATCTCAGTGTCATTCATCCGTAAAGCTAATTACAAAAGTGCATTTAATTTTGTTTCTTCATACTTGTTTTGGACATCTTTTAGAGAAAAATTTCCTGAATTTAGTGCTATAGGCTTGCTATAGTTTTGAATAAATGAAAAGAAGGTTATACTCAGTATTGTCTTAATATCATCAAGTGTTCTACCCTGGAATATATTTTACTAGAGTACACATTACAATAAAGTGCTGAACTGAACTACACTAACACACAACATCACGATTTGATGCTCATGGTAATTTGTGACTGAAATGCAGGCCAATTCACATACAGGAATTTATGAGCATCATCTTATCTGAAATACTTGCATTGGGTCTTTTTTTTTTACGCAAAACTAATTCTTTTACCTCTCAATTACTCGCAGATTAAACTTTTATTAGTTTCTTTAAGGGCTTCTTTTGAGGCTTTTCTTTAACTAATACTTAGATGGTTTTGAGGTTATTTTTGTTTTTCATTACTTAATTTTCCAGCCTTTTTTGAAGATTCCTTGTTCTCTTCATGGAACTTTTTTTTTTTACTATTTCATCTCGTAATATAACTTCTTTCATTATCAAAAGTGAAACAGATTCTCGGTAGTAGTTACCTCTAGGACCACCCTAAGAATAGTGTATGCTCATCTGATTGATTCTTCACAAATGATGATGGATTGAGAAGTCTTTAAAATACTTATATGATAATTAAAGTCTTCTTGTGCATGAAAAGCACTTTTCACTTAACATATTAACGGAAAACATTCATTATGGAGTCTAATGGAACTGAAACAGAGGCAAAATGGAGTCTATTTACAGAAAAGACTCATCCATATAAAATTTTTCTTGACTATAGGGATGAGCCTAATTGAAGATATATCAATGAGGAAATTCTGTTTCCACCATGTTATAAGTCATCTCAATTTAATGCTTCTTCTGCTTAACACTACTTCTTTGAGTGACTATCTGATAAGTTTTGCTGAAATAAGTTAATTTTGAATTTTTAATAAGATGACTAATGACTATAGTATTGGGATTGAATTTCAAACTCAAAGATGATAAGGTGTCAAAATTGAACTTTTTGATGGTTTATTTTCTAATTGTTCTTGGAAGTTTTTTATCAGATTCCCTGCCCTTCTCCCTTCTCAAACTGCACACAGCCACACAGACACAAATAATAGTATGTTATATGCACATATGTGTAGAAGTCTACAAAATTATTAAAATCATTGCTGAATTTGCTTGTATTCTTAAGTGCATGAAAGTAGCATCTTTTTGTACAATAACTTATCTGATAACGCCCACACTTAACCTCCTTCATGCTTTTATAATATGCTGAATTGATCAAAGCACACTTTGGCAGAGTCTTTATGTTCATATCCCTGCACGGCATCCATCTTCCTACCCAGAGTTAGAGCTTCCAACCCTCCTCCAGGTATTTTTTTTTGTCCTGCTTAGTCTATTCACTTGATATTGGCCTCTTTTCAGCTTTTCTTTTCCACTTGGTGTGGGTTTGGTTCATTTGGGGAGGGTTTGAGTTTGCATATGCTGGTGCTTTTAATATCAGAAGAGTGATATTGTTTTATGAAGTTTACCTTGTCTCTTATTATGTTCTTGTTTATTTCTTTTACATAATTTAACTTTTTCTGTTTGGTTGGAGAGGAATACTTGCATTTTTAAAGGCATATCTTCTTCTTTGGATGTGTTATGTGATAAAGTTATGTATATGGCCTCTCTTTGGTGTTCAACTCAAGGTTTTTTTTAAAGAAATTGTTTTAACGGAGATGCAAAGAAATTGGACAGCTCTTTTGCATTGATAGGTCTTAGAGGGTCTACGCTTCTTTGTTTTGAGTTGTTGTTGTTTTGTTTTTGGGGATATATTATCCTCCTCCTAGTTGTATTCTTCTTTGCTTTCTAATAATATTTCTTTTTCTATAAGAAAATTAACTTTTTCTGTATTAATGTAAAGTCCCACTTGGTGTACAGTTTTATACTATTATAGTATTATTTATATTGCACCTGATGATTATTTTTCAACTTGAAACTTTTTTTTCCCAGTCAGCAGCTTTAATATCGGTGGGGATTCTATATGAAGGTTCAGCGCACCCACAGACAATGCAGATTTTACTGGTACCTATGGTCTTGTCTTTATCTGCTAGTTTGTCCTTGAACATTTATAGGTTTCCTTTTGCCCCTAAATTATTAAATTCATGTATGTCATCACAATAAAAAGAACGCAAACAGATCATGTGGGAGCTGGTACTATTTGTTCTACTGAAGTCTATTATTTGTTTAGACTGTTTAGTCAACCATCATTATTTGTTTTTGTATTTCTCTTGAATATGCTTGTTACTTAGCATATATTCTGGAAACTGGTTGGTGCATTTACTTAACTCTTTTCTGATAAGTTACGTGGGTTTAGATGATGTGTCTTTTTCCCCTTGCTATTAATTTCATATATCTTTGACCTTAGAGGTTTGATATATCAGCGTTTCATTATCATCTATACACTCACGGAGTTCATTAGTCAGTTAATAAAAAATAGTTAGCTTGAATGAGTCTTCTTGGATGGTATGTACAGAAGAAAATCAATTGCTTTCATGATTTAAGTTCAGTATGCAATTGCATGGTTCCTTCATATCCTGCATAAATGTATTTGTATCTTCTCTGGTTGAATTAAGTTCTGCAGAGATGCATTTTATACTTTAAATTTTCATCTGAGGGTTATTGATATTAATTCCTATAATCCTATCATGTGGTATCCTACCACATGTAATATTTTATAGGGTGAAATTGGGCGTAGAAGTGGAGGTGATAATGTTCTTGAGCGAGAGGGTCATGCTGTTTCTGCAGGATTTGCATTGGGTCTTGTTGCATTAGGTATGAGTCCTTAAACATGTAGCAGCTTTTGGATTGTGTTTCACTTGTTTTTGGTTTAACAAATAAATGTTGCCTGAAGGACGGGGAGAAGATGCGCTTGGTTTTATGGACACATCTGTGAATCGACTGTTCCTCTACCTTGGTGGCAAAGTTCACAGTGTATGCTGCTGAATCCACAAATTCTCCCATTTATTGTTTCCCTTGTTGAAAACCTAAGATCCCTCTCTCTAATTGGACTATTTTTGAGTCTGTAAGAGACTGCAATATTGTAATCTAATGTCATTAATGTACTTTAAGTTTTTGGTTTAATGATTTTTGTATGACACTGTTATACTTTTGCATCAGGAAAGATCTCATTTTTCAACACTGCCAGTGGATGAAAATCGCGGTTCTGTGCAGGTTCCATAAATTCAATTTTTTTCTCATAATGAAATAATTGAACTAGAGTTTGTGTTTGAGATATATTTTGGTTGAAATTCTCATCAAATGACTAAGTTGGACACTTTTTCCCCTTGTAGATGATGGATGGCACAACAGTCAATATTGATGTCACTGCACCTGGAGCTACAATTGCTCTTGCTTTGATGTTTTTAAAGGTATTTCCAGTGAATCCAGTCTGCAGTAAGTTATAGAGCTGTTGACAAGAAGTGTATTCGTCCATTTCTCCAAATTTTTAATAGTATATATCTTTAAAGATTGTGATGAATAACTTGAGTATTATCGTTGTTGCCTGTGTATCTGAAGCTTTCTTTTAAGTATATCTTCATAATCTTTGTAACTGAAATATAAGTATATAAGATCATTCATCAATTTGCCATATCTCGAACTTTCTGTGGATCTGTGTGAAGCTGTTGTGACTTTGGCCAGTAATTTTGACAGACAGGATCAGAGGCTATTGTGTCGAGGCTTTTAATTCCTAATACACGTTTTGACTTGCAATACGTAAGGCCTGACTTTATAATGCTTCGTGTCATTGCCCGAAATTTAATAATGTGGAGCAGGTTTGTTCAGGTTTCATAAAATTTTTGCAACAGTTGACTTGAATTTGTTTGTCAATCTTTTAATCCTTGTTTGATGGGTGTTTTTCTGTAGGGTTCATCCCTCAAAAGATTGGGTTCAATCCCTGATTCCTGAGATTGTCAGAAATGGTGTAGAAGGCCTTGAAGATGATGCCGATGACATTGATGATATGGATGCTGAAGCTTTTATACAGGCTTATGTTAATATAGTGGCTGGAGCTTGTATATCTCTTGGTAAAATACTCTTTGCAGTGTTTGTGATGAATTTTACTAATGTTTTAAATATCAGTCTCATTAGATGATGTCACTTGTAATTTATTTCCTGAAGCAATTTGAGAGAACAGTTTTGGATGATTCTGCTGAATAGGAGTAAAAATCAGATGTGGATTGTATTCATTGCATGCCCTCTTCACACAAAATACCATATATTAGATATCTGGGTTAGTTAGAACTGAAACTTGTATATAAAGATGGAAATACCTTTCATTGTTAAATAATGGATATTCTAGAAGAATGTTGGCAATTAGGCTTATAAGAATGTGGCTGTGGTTGCGAAATGGACATGGTGCTTTTCTTTGTGACTGGTTTATATTATATCAAAAGTTAATTAGGAGTAACAGTGATCTCAAGTTAGGATGCCCAAATAGGGATGAATGCTACTCAGGTGAGCCCTTGCAATTCATTCTAAGGTGTATCCTTCCTATTCTGCTTTTTGCTGAATATAAGGTTGATTATATCTCCCCCTACTTCTTTTTGGTCAAATCTATGAATTGGCGATGTCGTATTGCAGGGCTTGTGTTTGCTGGCACAAGGAATGAAAATGCACAGGAATTACTTTACGAATTTGCTATGTACTTTCTGAACGAGGTCTGTTCATAGCATTATACTGTCTAATGCTTGCATATTTATTGGTCAGTTCCGAATCATTTATTTTATGCTTGCAGATCAAGCCTATTTCACCAACAAGTGGAAATGCTTTCCCAAAGGGACTGTCTCGCTACATTGATCGGGGCACATTGGAGACATGCCTCCACCTCATCGTTCTCTCCCTATCTGTGGTATCTGCATCCCCCTGAACTGGTAGAATATTAAGATTGTGGCCAAGAATCTTATTGCTAAATTTATGCATACCAGGTTATGGCTGGGTCTGGACATTTACAGACCTTTCGGTTGTTGAGATTCCTAAGGAGCAGAAATTGTGCTGATGGTCAGTCTAGTTATGGTATTCAGATGGCAGTAAGTTTTACAAGTTTAATGCATCATAGTTCCTCTAGGAAATGCTAAAAATTATTATATTAAAGTAATCACTCTAATGTATGAACTTAATTTATGTGAGTGGAAACCAGGAGGTGCTAATTGGTGTTGTGCATGCATGTTAAGTATGTCAATATATATGTACTAAAAATTGATGCTAAGGAATTGGCTTGTAGATAGAAACATTTGGATTTAATTTAGATTCTTTTTCTTTGTTCCAAAATAAAATCCCTCTTGACCCCAGTAGGTATGCTATGATGTGTACCGGCAATTGTTCTTTAGCTGAATGAATTAGTATTATGTAAGAATTTATCTTCATTCAACTGGTGTCTTCTCAGCCAAAAATGTCTGTGGCTTATATATTATATATAAAAGCTTCTTCAGCTTGTGCTTGTGTGTATGTATATAATTGACAAGAGACCATGGGCTCTTTGAAGATTTAGATATCTCATGTTATGATAATCAGTTTGGAATTTACATACTTGTACTTTATTTAGTAAGTAAAAACTTTACTCACATAATCTATAATCAAGCAAAATCTCTCAAGTGCTTGAGGGCTTGTTTGGAAGTGTTTTCAAGCGTTTTTGTTTTACTATTTTTGAAAAATAATGCTAAAAATTGTTTTTTAAGAACAAATGAACAAAAAAATTGTTTGAATGTAAATTTAAAAAACAGTGTTTGAGAATGTAATGGTTTGATTTGTGTGATGGTTAGGGATTAGTTTTGACAAATTATTTACAATTTTGCCATTAATGAAAATAATTCTCCTTATTTTTTTAAAAAAATCTGAAAATAATTTTGCACAAAAATAAAGAAAACAACAAACTAGTGTTTTTTAAAAACTATTTTTTAAGTTACACTTTTACAAAATAGTTTTTAAAAGCAATTTATAAAAACAACATAACAGACTTTTTTGTTTTTGTAGAAAAAAAAAAAAGAAATTGTTTTGAAAACAGCTTCCAAACAAGCTCGAAATTTTCTCCTTTACATTTGGGGTTTGATAATTAAGTTACTTTAGCCTCCATTCTAATTTTGTGCTTTATAAACCTACTGTTTTAGGTCAGCTTAGCTATTGGTTTCTTGTTTCTTGGAGGTGGAATGCGGACGTTTTCAACAAGCAACAGCTCCATTGCTGCATTGCTCATTACTCTTTATCCACGCTTACCTACTGGTCCAAATGATAATCGCTGCCACCTTCAGGTATATTGGATTATTTGAACCACCTTCGTGTAGGAAGAATTTGACAATTCTAATATTTTGTTCATTGATTATAAAAGTTATCCAGTGTTAAGATGTGGAGTTTGGTTAATATTATGCATCTTCTATTTAACTAAGTGCTCTACATTGATGTGAGATTAATGCATGCTTCTCTTAAGTAACGTATGATAAACTTCACATGTACAGATATCCATTACAAGTACAAGAGTTGCAAAGCTTTAAACCTATAAACTAACTTGAAATATCATTTATCAATATCATACAAGCTGGTTGTCGTGTTCAACTGAATAAATCTCCTCTTTCACTGTTGAGTTGTCACTCCACTGTCACTCATTTTGACTGATTCCAAATTATAATTCTTGTAAAAATTTCTATAAGAATGTAATAATCTTTGATGAATAAATATTCATCAATTTCATCTATAAATTTTTTCCTAACATCAATGGAATGAGAGGATGTCTAGACCAATTGGAATTATTGAATATGCTTGTTGAGAGTTTTTCCAATCGCATCTGAGATGTACTATTACAATGAATTCCTTGACTTTAATATCCACATACATAAAAATAACAGTTGTACTTTAAAGATTAGAAGTTCCAAAGGGAAATAAGTCTAACTGTATTTTGAAAACTTTACAAAATTTGGGACAATAAGGAAAATATTATTTGATGGAAATGCAGTAGAACGATGAATGTGGTGAAGATGACAACACTGAGAATGGACCTGGCTTCTCTTTATTATAAGTTGTGTATATTGGATTTACTATTAATTATTGTGGATCTTAAACTAAATGTGATTGGTTATTATTTACTCCTACTTTCAATGTATCTGTACTTGTAGGTCTAATTGTGTAATTTGTGTTCACATGTAGTTCTATATAAATTTGTGCATAGGGAAAAAAAAAACATTCATAACTTTGCTGGGGTAACCCGAATAATAATATAGAAGTCATACAAACGAAAATTATCTGGCTTTATTTTCTCTCATAATACTATATACGAAGCAAAATATCATGTGCTATTACATTAACATAATGTAGAGGATATATTGTGTAGCTGCTGCCCTTTTTATCTTCTCTGTTTTAACTGTGCTGTCCTTCCAAGTATATTGTTAACTTTTTTTTAAGCCTATCAAGGGTATCATTAAAAAAAAAAAAAAATACTATCATGATATTAGTTCAATGCATGTCTTAGCTCTCTATACCTTGATACATGTAAAAGGACGTGTGTCGCTTTTTCTTCTTTGGTTCCTAATTATCTATGTATTAAAATTGAGTAACCTTACTTGAGGGTTGGTGAAATTATAGAGATCTCTGTTGTTCTAAAAATTACCTAGAGTTGACCTATGTTAAATGATAAGTTATAACATGAGATAAACCCCCCTTATGTTTTCCATATATCCCCAGTCGCATATTTTACCTCATTTTATATATTAAGTTAGTCTATAATTTGGAATTAAGAAGGGAGGTTCCTGTAATATGTAAAACCTCTAGGGAGTTTATGTAAATCTTCTTTAGAATTTTTTTCTGAAGGAAAATCTTTCCAGGCATTCCGCCATCTATACATCCTTGCAACAGAGGCACGCTGGATTCAGACGGTAGATGTTGACACAGGTCTGCCTGTCTATGCTCCTCTTGAGGTCACAATCAGAGAAACTGAACATTATGCAGAATCGAGTTTTTGTGAGGTTACCCCTTGCCTTCTGCCAGAACGTGCTATTGTAAGTCTAAAAGGTCTTTGAGTGAAATATGTGGGATACTGCAATTTCTCTTTCTTGAGTTTATCTTCTTCACTGCATGATATCTTATACTTCAAGGAAATTTTTAGTTGATTGGTTTTGGAATGAATCTTTTTCTTTGTGTTGGATTAGAGAAATGTATTTGTGGATCTAAATAATTTGGCTTTGTGGGTTACAGTTGAAAAGAATACGTGTTTGTGGACCTCGCTACTGGCCACAAGTAATGGACTTTACCCCTGAAGGTGAACACTAAGATTGTTCTGTTTATGTGGTTTTTTATAGTTTGAGATGTTTTCTACTATATCCTTCTTAAATGAGTAACCCAATACTGTCCATTAAATAATAGATAAACCTTGGTGGAATTTTGGTGACAAGAATAATCAATTGAGTTCTGGTGTTCTGTATATCAAACGAAAAGTTGGAGCCTGTTCATATGTTGATGATCCCATCGGGTGCCAATCACTGCTGTCCCGGGCAAAGCACAAGGTTGGAAGTGCATTAATTCTTTTATACTGTTTGCAAGTTTGCAAAAATATTGGATTTTAATTTTTCCTTATTCTAGGTGTTCGGCCTGACAAGTTTGAAGGCATCTGATCCAACTACTGATAGTCATAGTGAACCTGGTTCTGTCACAGTTGACCAGTTGGTTGGTACCTTCTCATCTGATCCTAGTTTGATCGCTTTTGCACAGCTCTGCTGTGACCCCTCCTGGTATAATAGGTAAGCTCTTATTTCTTGATTCTTTCTTTTTCTAGTCTTAGCATCCAAGTTCCTTCTGATTATATAGATTTTCTTTTTTAATACCTTTTGATGAAGAACAAGCTGATGTTTTGTTAGAATAGTGCCAATGGAACCAACATCTTTCATATGCATATTATACATATAAACAGATTTGCTCTGACTGCTCAACCTTGTTATCTAGTTCTACAAAATGTTTGTTTTGTATATAATTCTGCTACAAGAGGTCAGATTATATAAACAGATCACACAAAAGTGTCTTGGTCATGCTTTCATGATTGAATGGGCTTTATAGATGCCTCTTTTGTTATTTATACAAACTTCTCAATCACAATATGCCACATGCTGAAAGTCTTCTGGAGGATTAGAAGGCCTCTTTCATCTATCTTTGCATCATAATTAACCAGACATTATCCAAAAGATTAAAAGGAATCTACAATTATTTGTTTTTCTTCCCCTTTTTTTGGTTTCTAAACCATTAATATTCCTTATATGGCCTTGTTTTATATTAGTGATTGTAGATGATAAGTAAAAAGTGTCACCGTTAATTACATAGGCTTCTTGCAGATAATTCTTCATACTCCCTTTTTGTTGCAAGGATGGGGTTATATGTAATTAGAACTTATCAAACTTGCTTGCAGATCTGATGTTGATTTCCAGGAATTCTGCTTGCAAGTATTATTTGAGTGTGTGAGCAAGGATAGACCAGCTCTTTTACAGGTATGTGCATTTAGAAGGGCTTGTTAGTTTGTAGTTTTAAATTTAAATGATGATGGTGGAACTTAGTTTCTTCATTATTGGTTGCATTACATATTTTGAATTGCTTATTTCTGTTTGATTTACAAGGAAAGTTGTGGTATAAATATAATGGATACATCTTAAGTTTTGCAGTCAAAACAGTTTATAATATTATTTCAAAATAATCTGTGTATGTTTTCTGTTCATATTCACATGTTAAATATTTATATTTCTTTATATGGGCAAATTCTGATGGCCCACTTGTTGACGAGCTTACAATGCAGGTGTATCTGTCATTATACACGACAATTGGGTCAATGGTTGATCAAATTACTACTGGTACTATTGTTTTTGGTGACTCACTTGCTATATCTGGTTTTAAGGTAAGTTTCTTTCACAGTGCTTTCCTGTGCAAGTAGAGATTAAAATTTACACTGCTACTTTGTTGCACTTCCTGTTCAAGAATCGATCTCTCCCTCTGTCCCTTTCTCTATTGTTTGTAACATTCAGTTTTGTAGTTATAGTGCTGAATGCTTAGCAGAGTCGTTTCCTCTGATTTGGTCATACTGGGTGTTTGTTTGTTTACTTCTTTTTTCGGTGCCTTGATTATGTTCTTATGGTTGAGCTATAATTCAAAATGGCTAGAGAGCCATCCTTCATTAGGCTTGCCCCATTCCTTAATAAATATGCTGCTTGTTCGGGGTTTGTTCCGTGCCAGGAGTCAGTAATACACTGATACAGTTTTCAAGTAAATACCCAATGGGAACATCCTTTTCACCTCAACAAAACATTAGTTGTCATGTATCACTAGGGATGAGTTGACTCATGCTCATTTTGTATGTTCTGTTTGTGGTTGGTTCTTTCAATCAAATAAATTTTCCACTCCTGCAGTTCTTTGTTTAAGCAAATTACTGACAATATAAGCAGCTGCATGACTTTATGCTAATTGTTAATGCTTGCAGATTGCACTAACTTATGTTGAGGCATCAATGACCGGAAAATTATCTGCTCCAAGAGGAGGAATTGTACAATCAGTTTTTGTAGGTTCTCTCAAGAAGCGGGTTGAAGAGCTCCTAAATGGTTCCCAGGGATTGAAGGATGATTTTCATAACTATTTGAAGACAGGGAAGTGGCCTGATGGGGAAGCCCAAGAGACACGGTCAATACTTCTTTCTTGTTTCCTCCAGTGGTTTGGTGTCCCAGCTTCATCCGTAATCCAGACAGCTATAGACAGAGTCAAACCCAAGCTTATGTCATCTTCAGTTCCCTTGTTGCGTCTGTTTTTTCCAAGAACTCATATCAATGTTATTAGTGAGATAGATAGGTGTTTGTCTTGCTCTTAGCTCAGCCTTGATCCCTTGTACTAAATGGTATAAAGAAAGCAGCCGCATGTAACATAATGTGTATTTTGCGTTAGGATTGTGATATAACCCTGTGTGCATAGAGAAGTCCGCCAGTTATATATTCAAATAGATGTTTCCACAATAAAACAGATTATATATATATAGTATTCGAATATATTATGCCAATATCATTTTATTTTCTCATTTTCCATACGCTCAGAAGTGGTTTTATGATAAATATTTCGTATTTGGAAAAAAATATATAAACGAGCTAAAAAAGGCGACAAATTAAAGAAATTGTGTCACATTCAATTTGTTATTACTTTTTTTTTCTTCAAAGGATACATTGTACAATTCCATTGCTTGCTCCTTTTACAGCCTCAGTTAAATTGACTTAACAAAAAAACACGAGGAGGAAAGAACAGGGAAAAAAAAAATAAAACAAAGGTCCGAGTCCTAAAACTTAATCCTAAAGGGAGGAAAATTGTAAGAACTTACAGAGACAAAATACAAGCTGAGGTGTTGAAGGGAGAAGCGAAAAGGGAAATTTTTTTTAAGTGTAGAAAGAAAATTAATTATGTAAACGAAAAAAACGTGAAAATCTTGTAGGTGGAAGGTCAAGATTGATAAATGATGCGTGTATAAAGGAATTCGTTCCAAGTGTCGGGTAAGCCGGGTAGACACCAATGGATGCAATCGGCATAAGTGGCCGGGTCGGCCTGCTGATCCGGAGTTAACATTTTGCCTTGACGAATGGTGTAGACGGAGGTATGTGCATCTTTGCGGTACTCGGAGAGGGTTGTGATGTTGAGGAAGTACACAGGCACCTTCATGCCCCGAGTCACATTGTGGGCCACCACGAAAAGTCGGCGATCCGTACCCACTTCTAATGGGGTGGACACGTTGACAACCGGGGTAGTTTCCTTGGCACATTTTATACCATCTGGGTTGTTCCAATCTTCACTCCTACGAAATTACATATTGATTAAATTTATTATTATTAATTTTTTTTTTTACAAGAAAATAAGACACTTGTTGAGTAAGGGAATGAAAAGGCAGGGGCATGTGACAAAAAAGCAAATTTGGAGATTTGGGAAACTACTTGATATGAAGAGGGGACATGCTGGTGAAGAAGACTTTGGTGCGGTTTGGATCGATGTTGTGATCTACCCATTTAGACCATGTCTTGAGAACTCTCCCATATGCTATTGGGCGAGGCACTTCATCGTACTCGCTGGACCCTTCATCAAACGACCCTCGTCTTTTCCATGACAATTTACAACCCAACCAACGTATCAGTTTCCATGTATTTGCTTCAAAACCAAGATACCATACCTTTAAGAGTTTAGAGGGAGCTAGTGCTTACAGGACTTTCATAGTGAATGTGTTCATCCACCATATGTAGGTGTTGAAGATAAGGTAGTCCACGTTCTTCCAGTTCACCCCATGCTTCTCGATGGATTCAGGCATGATTATGCGGTTCAATATGCTGTGCATCGTTGGATCATCTGAATTTGACTCTACAAGGAATGGAGCCCAGTAAAACTCCACCGTAGTATTATATTCCTGCACAGACACAAACACACCCAGTTAGTCTAGTGAATCCTAAGCAACATGGCTCTGTACCTTATCCCCTGACATGACGTGCCCGTTCTTAACTACCAGAAGACTTGATTTTTAGACCACCCAGCTTGTCATCAAATTAAGTCGCCCACATTCTTAGTTGGTCAGCAAGGGTCATAATTTATGAAGAGGAAAACTTTACTTAGCTTATGATTATTCATTATTAAGTAGAAATGCTCTGGCATATGCAAATTTACTGCTCTGAACGCCCAGACAAAAAGGAGAAAGACGAACCTCAATTCTGAAGATAGCGAGAGAACCAGTCTTGTTCAAGCTTTTCCTGCCTCCAGGAATCGCGGACTGGACCAGACAAACCATTGATTCCCACTGGTTCCTGTTCAATGAGTCTCCAACAAACATGAGCCTCTTCCCTCTCAGCTTCTCAAGCAACAGCCTTGGTTTGAACCTTAATAAATACACACAAACGCAATTAATTAGGAGAACATTATGAATATAATTTGAGAAGAAGAAGAAAAAAAATCGGAGAACTAATTTGAGGTGCCTACTTGGGCAAAGAGCAGTCTCTAGGCTGCCATCTCCAGCTCTGATACAGAGAATCACGTCTTCCATTCCTCATGCAAGTCACTTGAGCAGTCAGGAATTCGCATTGATCTTCTTTGTACAACGGATGGGTCACGTTATCAAAAACCCACTCCCCTGTAAACAAGTCACACTCTTCCGGAGGCAATTCAATCTCTTCTTCTTCTTCCTCTTCCTCTTTCTCCAAAACTGGCAATTCAATCTTCTCCTCTTTCTTTTGCTGTACGAGTGACTTCAAATCGATCAGTTCTTGGGTTTCCTCAGAATCTTCTTCCTGAGCTTTCTCCAGCTGACCTCTCGAATTCTTGAAAACTGAGACTGTGACACTGACAGTGTCTTCCATGTCTCTCTCGGCATCCCTTCGAACAGGGTCGATTGTGACAGTGTCGTCTGCGTCTTTCTTGGCATCCATTTGAACAGAATCAGCTGGTTTTGATTTCCCTTCTTGGATTTCTTGAGCTTTAGGCCTTGAAAATGGGAACTCTGCGATTGACTTAACGTCCTCATTGTACATGAAGACCCCAAATAGAAATATGGAGAAGACTACTACGAAAATGGGGAGATTATTGTTCTTCCGACCCTTCATTGCCCCTGTTTCTAAGTTGAAAAGAGGAGTCTTGCGGCGAAGAGGCTGCATGAGATGAGAGATAAAGAGTGAGTAGGACTAGGAGAATGCCTTAGCAGCACAGAGGAGGAAGGAGAGACAGACAGAAATATAGAGAAATAAGTGAAGAACATGGGTTTGAATCCAAGTATTAGGTTGTGTTTGTTTAATTGGGGTTTGGTAAAACGGGTTTGTCTTGAAGAAACTGGTACTGACTATTGGTGGAGGGAGAGTTGTCTTTCTCATTTCTTAAGTTCTCTTTTTCTGTAATTTTAATTCCTTAAAATCCACAGGTAGCCACTTCAAAATCTCCATCTTTTTCAGACAATACGTGAGAGAGAGGGATAGAGAGGAGTGATCTCAAAGCCTTCGAAGTTGGTCCTTATCTGAATCAGTTGAAAGGTTGAGGTGGTGTTATGGTTCTTTGGTAGACAGGGTGTTGTTATCTTTCAGTTTCAGATTGCAAGACATACTCGGATGGTCGCACACCAGCATAGCAGAGAGTTCAGGGTTCTCATGGTCAAAGGGTCAACAATTATTTATTCAATTAAGCTTATTTATTTAGGGGTTCAATTAATTAGCTCAACTTTTCCATCACATTGCTATTCAAATCAATATTAACTGTGATTTGCCCATGCATAATGTTTGTTGATGATATTTACTTCCCTTGATGTTTCTGAACCCTCAGATCTGACACTTGGATATCCTACGGTTTATAGCAAAATCTATAACCTGAACGTCTAATTATAGGTTAGCAAAAAAAAAAGTTTTTTTTTTTTATAAGATCATAATTGTGGGGAAAAAAGGTTTTGTTCTTTAGAACATCAAAAACATGGTGTTTTAAAAAATGGGGTTCTCTCATATCAAGCATTAATCTATTGAAATTCATATCTGTAGTGGCACTGTTGGCCACAAAGATTTGGACATGATTCTGGGCTTCAAGGTCGACCCTTCCACGTAGGAGCCTCTGCCTGCTTTTAAGGCTTACATGCATTGTCTCAAGATGATCAAATCATAGCGTGATAGTAACCTGGATGTTGGTAACTGAAAAATGAAGGCGATACTAACTGAACCTCATCTATGAATAATCCATTACAACGAGCAAGCTTCAATTCAAGTTCAAAGAATATGATGAGCTACCTAAATTCTTATGGAGTGATAGATTTTTGTAACAATTTACAAATGAAGCTAAAGAAATTATCATTAATTTGTTTTATATACATACATAAAAAAAAACTAATTTTAACGAAAAAAAATAAAAATAAAAATTTTAATATAATAAATAACGTTCAATATTAGATGAAATATTTTTATTGTGAATATAATTTTATGAGTTTAAATAAGCTTGATGATGCTTATAATATGATATAATACTAAAAAAATATTTAAACAACTTAAAGTTTTTGTTTTTTTTAGAAAAATTGATGATGGTAGAAATCATTTGGATCAATTGGCTCAAAATCACCCAGTCATATTTTTACTTCTAAGTTGGTGAAATGGTGTAAGCTTCTTGATCTTCTTTTAATTTAATATTGAATTCTCACTCTTATTCATTGAAGGAGTTGGTATTTGACATTTCCTTCTTTCAAACTACCTAAACCATACATTGGTTAAAATCTAATTAATTAAATGGTAACGCTTTTCAAAAGCAAACCAAACACGTTGGAGAGAAGTGAAAGCTAAGGAATCTTTAATTCTTTTTTTTTTTTTAAGCGTATTGAGTACACAAGCATCTTGTTATGCACTTGCCCACTTCACTTCTATTTGGCTGTCAGTTTAATGGTTGGGGCATGGCTTTTTTTCCAAGTTAAGATAACCATGGAATAAAAAATACTTAAAGTGCTAAGCTTCAATATATATATATGTAAGCAACTCATATTAGTTTCAAAAGCATTAAAGCCAGATCCTCCCTAATTCCACTCTTCCAGTCTCTTTCACCATTTGATTAATTTTCTCATTTATACGTCATTGTAGATAAATGGCAACATCGCCAAACAGGGCCTTCCGAAATGTGTTTACGGCCCCATAAGAAGAAAATACGTGGAGAATCACCAAATCTTAACTAAACAAAAAGGAAATAGATAAACAAAGGAGTGGAAGCCAAAAAGTCCTGATAAATAAATGCACGGGGTCCAACAGTGAAAGGGGGGAGCAGGTTCCATGACCCAACATTTGTTTTCAAATGCTGATTCGTTTTCCATGACCCAGCATTTGTTTTCAAATGCTGATTCGTTACTCATAAGTGGTCAAATCCTCTGGTTCATTGTAGGGATAAAACAAACCATATAGCGGCGGATCATAGGCAGCTAGATGGATAACCTGAGTTTCGTATAAATCAATGAACAACTTGGTTCTGAAAGTTATTCTCAGCCCTTAGGCCTTTATCCTCATTGCTTGAAGCATTCATACTTGCATTTGAAAATGTGATTTTAATATTTTTATTTGGTCATCATAACAATAAAATGAATTATATATATATATATATATATAGCGTGTTCAAATTCAAATATGTTTTTGTGGAACTAAATTAGTTTTTGTATACATTCCTTTATACAGCGAAATGAGGGAAGACTAAAATTGAGGGTATACGTTATAGTAGCATATTTGATATTGTACCAATAAGTTTCATTTCATTTTATGAAAAGGATTGAAGTTCAGGTTGGACAAGCACAAGCCCGTGGCGGGATTAGATTTTGATTTTGTTTGGGTCAGTGGGTCAGGTTCAATTATGCCTTTCAGCGGGAACATATTATGGACAATTAGACATTTGCTAGGAAATAAAATTCAGATTCTAGGCCCAAAACATGTTTGATGGCCTGGTTGATGTCGAAAGTTCTTCTGTCTAAAAGCGTGCTCGAGAATTCCATGGGCTCGTTCTTCAATCTCTTTTTCTTTTTCGGACAGATTTCAATTTGATGCATCGGCCTCGCCCCTTTCACAAGGTCTGATGCCAGAGAACCTATGGATAAGTTTGTAATGGAATATTAAGAATCACATTAAGTTAGGAAATTAATTCACTTACAAATCAATTTACAGCTAATTTCTCTTGCTTAGTTTCATGGGAATGAATGGCAAGAGTATCTGTATAAGGAATTGAAGCATCTTGCATAATTTTATGTCATGTATGTACCTTCGTCTAACATTTTATTGTCCAGAAAACAGCTTCTCCCAAGGAATAACTTTCTTTCCTTGGTATAAGAAACAAAATTGTAACAACAAATCATGTTGATATTTTTCAAAATGACATTATTTCCTGTATTGAGGTTCAAAATAATCAAAGGCCAATCAATACTGAACAGAATGCACGGCATTCATGAAAGCAGTTATTCTTGATTGATCCTTCTGGATCCCATCTGATGCACAAATGCCACTACTAACATCGACCCCTTGAGGTTTAAGAGTAGATAAAGCCTCAGAAACATTCTCAGGATTGATCCCTCCGGCTAAAAGCCAACCATATTTGCTTCTAACCGTTGGTAGTTTAAACTCTGCCCAATCGAATGCTCTGCCACTGCAATGACATCTCATCAGAAGTTCTATAATATTAATATTAAGAGAAACTATCCAGCGTCAGCTATATAAGAAGAAGAATTTTACCTGCCACCCTGAGCACTATCGACAAGAACCCAATCAACTAGAGAACATTGTTCATCAGAAATTGTGTTTAAAAGGCTTCCATCCTCATTTGCATGAAGAACATATATTACTCGATTATCTTGAATTAAAGATGGAAAAGCTACCCGAGAACCATTTCCATGAAGCTGCTTTTTCCACATATTATGAGATCAAGAATTTTATTAAGAAACTGGGGGTATACATAAAGGTCAGACAAAAATATACCTGCACAAATTCAAGGTTAGATCCTTCAGAAACTCTTAATATTGTTTCTGCATCATCATCCACAAATACTCCCACAGGATCTGCTCCACATTCTCTCACAACTTTCGAGATCTCCTTTGCAACAGAAAGTGAAACAGAACGTTTTGACTTTGGCCACAAGATCATTCCAATAAAATTTGCCCCAGCTTCGGCTGCCATAGCAGCATCTTTAGCTGATGTAATGCCACACATCTTAACCAAAGGTCGATTTTTTCCAAGTTCCTTTTGTGAGCCTGGATCATTTTCCAACTGGGTAAATTTGCAGGAAACTTTATGTTTCGAACAGAACCTTGTTTTGGAAAACTGCATCTTTTCCCCTCTCAAATCTGCAGAAACAATATGTTATACCATTTGATTCGTACTCATTTCTGTCACTGTAAAAGAAGATACAATCAGTTAACGAGGAACCAGAGTACCAGGAATTTGCCGTTTGTGGAAATTTGCAACCCTGAGTTGCAAGTAACTTCCAGTGTTTGAACCTGTAGAAAAGGAACGAAGTATCTTGTAAAGTCAGGGAAAACATGAATGCTGTGTTTGACGTTAGTACGGCGAATTGCATTGCATCATAATATCTTCAAATTGCTAGCTAAATACATTCATAAATTTTCAAAAACAGTGTAAAACAGCATCATCTTAATTGTAAAGAAACTGATAATTTATAAAGAGCACATTTTGTGTGATACACTACAGTAAATTCTAATGCAACTTACAATAAGGGGGAAAATTTGCACAATTATCATTAAAATAATGTGATCATACAAGTGCCAAGAGATAAGACGACAGTTATGTCCAATTCAACATTTCAATATAAACTGCAATTTCCTTGTAATAAAACAACTCAATATAAGCAAACTCAGGGGCATGTGCAATTCATAAGAAATCTAGTGACTATCGATGGGGACTAGGAGGGTCAATTAGAAGGAAGGAATCATAACTCCATTGAAATCAGTCAAATAATCTCCCACCAATGTATAAGTTGTCGAAACAAGATTATACAAGTTCACAATTTTCACCCGTTTTGAGTTCTTGAATATAATGAAAGAACGAAAAGATTGGGTAGATAATGCTTCATCTGTAATATTCTTTTCTTTTCTTTTTTCTCTCAATGAGTTGTTTGATCTATCAAATTGTTTATGCTTAAATTCGGAAAACGTACAAAAGCAAAACTGTTAAAAATTATCTACTAACTAAGACCAATAAAAATAAAAACATCCACTTTACGCAGCTGGGAAATTCATGGAATAAGTGGGTTGCATCAACACCGGGTAACAAATCAAGACTTGGAAGCACAATGGAAAAAAGAGAAACCTGCAAGCATTCTGAATCTTGGGATTGCCGAGTCGAGTAAAGCGAATTAGAGTGGACGAGATAGCCAAAGCTGTGATCACTCTCCGCCGAAGCCGGAAGAAGAAGCGGAGGCCGGACTGATTCAGTTCCGTTGAGGGAGTGCGAAACGGTACCGTTGCGTTTAGAAAAACATCTTGAAGAGCGGCTACGGGTCGTTTGGGTGAGGGGTAATCTCATGTGCGAACAAGAAAAGAAGTATGAATATATATTTGAGAGAGAAATGTAAATGGTAAAACAAAAAATAGGTTTTGGTGGATTAAATTGAGCATTTTTTTATTATTCACGAGAATTTATCCCCCACTTTTTCCTTGTGAGGTTGCCCTAAGCAAATGAAATTGAGGGGCAAATCCATCCTTGTACCCAGTCATGAATCAAATGGAACTAGTGTTTCCTTATGTCTTAAAATTTTGTCCACAATAAGGCGTTTACATTTTATTAACTAAAAATAGATTATCGATTTTTTATACCAACCAAATTCACTTATACACGCTCAAGTAGTCAAGTATATATATATATATATATTTTTTTTTTTTGACAAGTAGTCAAGTATCAATATATATAGACCCGTTTGATATGTTAGAATAAATTTTAATAGAATGAAAAGAATAAAATAAGAAAGAATGAAAAAGAGAATAGAATGTCATTACCTTATTTGATATGCGATAAAAAAAATTAAGTAACGTGATATTTTATTGTTTGATTAATAAAAATTGAAAGAATAGAAAAATAAGATAAATAAAATAATTAAATTAATTTTAATATAAAATAATTAAATTAAATTTTTTAAATAAAAAAATTTAAAAAAAAATAATTTTTTTTTAAATTCTTACAAATTAATTTTTACAAAATATAATCAAATTAATTTTTTAATAATTAAATTAAATTATTTTAATACAAAAAATTTGAAATTAGTATTATTCTACGATGAAATCATAGATTTTATTTATTATTGAAAAGAGTCAATTTTCTATCATATAATAAAATATTTTATTCTATCAAATCAAATAATAGAATCTCATTTTTTATCTCAAATTTCATTCTATTTTAACATACCAAATGGGCTCTATATATCTTTTTTTTTTCATGATGAAACGGGCCTAAAGCCCAAACAGAATACAAAGGTTGAATAACAGCTCAATGCCAGTCCAAACAAAAAGATAAACAGCTCAATAGGCGGACTCATCCAGATTCTGTTAATATTATTATAGAATAGTCTATATATATATAACACTTGTGTTGAAACCATAATATTGCTTTATGATAAATTTAAAAAATAAAATTACGTTTTAATTAACAATAGTAATAAGGTGTTTGATGTCACATTTTCCATTGGGCTGGGAGGAAGGAAGCACGAAAAACCTTATGTTGGTTAAAATGGAAGATGGCGGGTTGCTCAACTCACAAAAACCAAACCGACTCTCTCGGGGAAAACTCCATCCATATCATATCCAAACCGAGAGACACTGGTGCGAAGGTTGGGCTTGGGACCCACAAGTCCCTGAAGGCTGGAATCAGGAGGACAATCTTTCCCACATACACATTAGCCTCTGCCTCCATTTTCGAAGTCGTCCACTTCTTTTGATGTTTCTTTGCCAATTTGCCAATCCGACCCACGCTCCTCCAAGCTCCATCTGATCTTAGTAATCATCACCTGCTTTCCCCTTCCCCATAAGCTGTATCGAATTAGCTAATGCCCCACTCTTTCTTTCTTTTCCTATTAAGGTATTTGAAGGAGTTGCTCATTATTATATATTATTATTATGTCTATGATTTTGCTAGACTTCAGTCCTCTTCCTCAATTTAACATGCGAACAAAATCGTTCAACGTTTCATTTTGTTTGAGATTAGGCATTTTCAAATTAAACTGACGTCGACTTTCCAAGGAATTGACTTGTTCTTCGTGCTCCCAACCCGACGAAGCTTTTTCTTGGTTTGGGGTTTAGTTTATCAACTCCCAAATACAAATAATTAATACTTTTGGTGTTCCACTTGGAGGCAAATTAAATGAGACGTTGAAAACCGATTGCTTCTAATTTCAAACTAAAGACTCGGCGTTGTTTCTAGAAGCGTAGACTAAACCCACTAAACGCTCATCATTATTAATTATTTATCATAACCTGGCGCACCTCGCTATTCTAAATTGCATGTGGATGTCGTCTGTCCTTGTACTAGAACTGGATAAAAAGCAATATATTGAAATTTCCAAGCAAGCTTGAAAGCAAATAAATTTGCGTTTTATCCCCAACACAGATTGGGATTTCATGTCCTTCCATCTGACCTCATATTATTATAAAAGCTTACTGAGCCAATCTAGGGTGCAAGCAGGCAACATAGCCACGGAATATTCGTAGAAAGAGAAAATTTTTACATATTAAATCTATACAAAGAACTTTTCTTCATGAAAATAAACACCTAAAAGAAGTAAGAATAAGTCCTACCCCACAATACCAGACATAATAAATTTCTTACTGAACTTCGGTTTCGCAATTCATAACAATCCATGACAGTTCAAAACACCTACAGAAACATAAATATTATAGAACAAAAAACGGTGCTCCTTTATTATTGATAAATAAGTTTCTCCTTGCTAAAGAAGATACAAGCACCCCACTAGAAGGAGGAAATAAATCATATAATACAGGAAAAAGAATTCAGCACAAATCGAATGTTTTCTCCAACTCTTCCTTGATCTTAGAAGAAAGTTGGTACTCTGAACCAAACTCTGGAATAACCAGAAATCTGTTCCTTGCTGCAACAGCCCCCGTCCTATTCCTGAATATATTTTCTATGTAATGTTGAGTAGTAATTATAGATGAAATTAAATAAATAAATAAATTAACTTTGTCAGAATAATCAGGGGGCTTGGCACGGCAGCGCTGGTTTATGCCACCATCTGCTCCTGTTCTATATACATTTGCTCCACCCATGGTGGAAGCATCTCTTTGCTGAGATCATACTGCTGCTTCTTCTCAGCGCGAAATATCTCAGACCTATCGGAGGCGGGTACGTCTTTAACCAACGAATGAACCCATGAGACATCTGGTTCCACGTTTTCTGGTGTCAGGGAGGGGGAAGTCACCGCATTATTTCGGAACCCAAATGAAGCAGATTTCTTCAGTTTGTGTAGCTCGTCTCCATCCATGCCCCAATTCAATTTCCCATCGGGAGAACTCCAATCTGCAAGGGCAGAGGACATCCTACTGGTGGGGTTGGAAGCTGAAGACAGTCCAAGATGGTGGGTCACTGCTCCACGGTCAATAAAACTTTGGCTTCGCTTTGTGAAGGCAGCAGACCTGGAATTCATCACTGCCGCTGCTACAGCAGCTGATGAGTCAAATCCAAATGCTGAGGGCTTTCTCACAGTACAGGAAGGAAGGTTGGTTGGATAGCTTGCACGAAGGTGGTTCATGTTTTGGCGCATCTGAAGCCCACTTGGAGAGTGCAATTGACTAGGTGACGAGGGTTGTACCGAAAGTCCATGCAATTGAGATAGTACAGAATGATCAACAGATCCTAGAAGGTCATCAAGGTTTGTTGGTTTCAAATCACCGAGCCTATTGAATTCTTTGTTTCGGAGAGATGGGGAAGAGATTCGAGCCAATTCTTCTATCAGTTGCTGCTGCTGTTGGTTAGCAGGACTTTCTAGTCCAAGCAGTTCCATTTCCAGATCCAGATCCCTAGCACTCAAAGCAGCCTTCAGCCGGCTCCCAGGGAGCTGCAAGGATGGTGGCGTGAGGTTTATTTTGTTCTGCCACAGGCTTCCGCTTTTAGGAGATGAAGAAGCTGCCAAGGGAGACATGGGCGGTGTTGAAACAGTTGGCATCGGCAAAGATGAGGAACCAAGAGCCAATGGACTCATTGACGTCATGTCAAGTGCACTAGTTGAAAAAGATTTTGGTGAAGGCATAGCTGACCCAGTGGAAGCGTAGACCGGGCGTAACTCCTCAGGCTTGTGAGCAAAGAAGCAGACTTTCCTAGTGCATCCAGTCTCATCCTTGCAAAGCCTTGTTCGATATTGGGCAGGATGGAGCCAGGACTCAAAAACGCCATGTGCATATTCACAGGCGTCACCCTTCTGGCAGGACCCTTTGCGAAACTCTGGGCAGGGAACACAGCTGTAAGGGTACTTTCTTGGGTCTCTCCTCCTTGCGTTCTCCCCTGGATGAACAAATGGACACTCGGTCCAATCATGGGAGTAAGCCCTTGAGCAAGGCTTCACCTTGAAACTGTACATCCTAAACTCGTCTGTTCCATATATACCATTGTTTATGTCAGGCAATGATATATCAACGGGATATTCTTTCTTCTCTGTTCCTTTCTCAATTCCTTCTTTCGAAGAGAAAGAAGGCGCTGATATTTTCTGTAGCTCCAGCTCTTGGTCGATGATCTGATCTCCTTCTCCACCTCTGAGCATAAACTCCATGGCCTTTCTTCGGGTATTGGACAAAGAATTAAAGGCAGGGGCAATCAGGTTAACAGGCTTATTTCCACAAGCATCAAGACAATCAGCATCGGCCCGAGTATCAAGCAAGAGCTTAACAGTCTCAAATGAAGATTCAGAGCCACCAGCAACAGCACAATGGAGAGCAGTGGCCTTATCAGAACCACAAGTCCTGTTCACATCAACCCTACCTGTCTCTATAATATACTTCAGCACTCTAGTGCTCCCAAACAAAGAAGCAATCATGAGGGGCGTCCTCTTTTCTAACCCCATCTTCTTTGATCCAATTCTTCTACCATACCAAAAGCTCGCCAAGTTGACATCAAAACCCTTCGCTTCTACTATGCTTCTGAAAGCTTCAAGATCATCCGATGCAGACAGTTCAAGCAAAACTGAAAAGTCAGAGAGATCATCACGGTTCTGCTTCTGAAACTCACTTTCCATGGCGTAGTTTGAGGGAGAAAGTCTACTTCTTGAACTACCGCACATGCCCAGGACCTGCATCATTAAAGAGGATAAACTCAATAAGCCCCTCTATTCCACGCATTTACATCTCACAAGAAAATATAACTAAATACCCAAAGTAGACAGTAATCGAAAACAAAATTTCCCATGCGATGTCTAATAAGAACTTAGGGCTCCGAACCTCTAAGGATGCACTGCTAATATTTCTTGTACGAGGTTTTTCTCAACAAACCAACGGACACCAAACCCAGAATGAAAATTCCGATAGGAGAAAAGAGGGATTATATCGTTGACAGCATTAGTAACTATCCAAGCCAACAACTTGGTCTCGCAATACCTACTTTCTATGAAAATTTTAACTAAAAGGGAGAAAAATAACCGAGAAAGAAAAGGAACCAAACAAGCAACACCAAAATCAAAATTTCAAACTTTAATCTACCAAAAATAAGACCCAAAAAACCTCTTCCTCAGACCGAACCAAAGCATCTTGATAAAATCTGACCAACCCCAACACAGATCAAACAAGAACACCAAATCCCAACCTTTATAAGCTAATTAAATCATCAAAACTAGAACTTACTAGAGAACATAACATACCTTTGAGCTGTGTTAGGTATTATTGGAGTGAATGTTGTGGATTAGGCTTCTGTTGCTAAGAAAATCGAGAAGACCTCGATTGAGAAGTTGAGGAACAAGGGACGGGAGGGGGTTACCCTTTTATTTCCTCAGCCCCAAAGGCCACCGGGGAGGAAGAAGAAAGGAAAGTGTGACTTTTCTTCGACGCTCTTTCTCTTGGGTCAAAGTCAATTATTCAAAGGGGAAAGGGGCCCACATCCTTTATTGTGAGCGTTGGTTGTCTATATCCCTAAATGAAACTCAAATGAAACTGAAATGCAACTTAGATTCCAGATGGACCCCATTATCCCTCTAAAACTATCTAACGGATTGGGTTGTTCACTTGCTCCTCACGTGCGCTTGTGAAAGGAATGGAGGCAAAAGAGAGTAGCACCAGTCCAACCCAAGTCATGGTTTAAACTTTTAGACGCGTGCTCCGTTTGTTTTTTTATGGCCAATGCGTTCTCTATTATTACTTTATCTATAATCTATAATGATATTCGTCAGTGAGTGGGAAGGTCTAACTTGGATGACAGATAGGTCAGGGCACAGTCCCGAGTCAGCCTCCACTATAGCTTGAAAACCTCGTCCGAACCCATAGCCCACAAGTTAGTCAGGCTCCGGCATTAAATAAAGGAAAGGAAAGGAAAGGCTCCTATTGCCGTGGTTCCATCCATCTCATTTATATTCTATCGCTTTTGGTTTGGTTGGGATGAAGTAAGAAGCAAAGTGGTTGAGTGGTACAAACAGAAGACATATTAAATGAATTTCAGCGCAATATATTACTATAATTCAAGAGTGACTCTTCTGCATGCCAACAAGAAAGAAACTTGAAGCAGGCAGCTTGAATTTTCATTACTTCACCCTTTTATTATCACACTTGAGGACTGAGCCATTGCCAAATGTCAACCCATAACACATTCTAATCTGTATTTTTTTTTATTGAATAAAACAAATAAATAAATGAGCCTTGAGTCTGACGAACCTATTCAAAATATATTTTTGTTGAGTGCGCGAGGATTCTAATAAACAGAGGCAATTCCCATCTTCCTCTTACATAAAAAATAATAAAATTTTCAAATGTTTTTGATTCATAATTTTTTTTCTATAATATAAATTTATGAATTTGAAACTTTTTTTTATTAAATATATTCTTCTTCTTTTTTGTTCAGCAGTCATTCACTCATGTAACTAGTTATGGGCTTATGGGTCGCTGGGTTTGGCAAGTATCTTTTGAAGAAGCCTCGTTGGTAGTTAGAAGCCCAGGATGCATTATACTCAAAAGAGTCCAAACCCCTCCATTTATAAATTAAATAGCAGTTTTTCTAGGTACATCGGCCTTTCTTTTCTTAATTAAGAAAACAAAGGTTTGATTTGATGGGTCTGGCCCAAAAAAAGTGGTTTGATGGGCGGGTCAAGGCTGGGCTAAACTCTCATACTAATTGACTTCGTACTAAACCAAGCTTCCCAGCTTGAACCCAAAAAAAAAAAAATGAATAGTTAATTGCCTCAGAGAGAGAGAGAGAGTAATCAACAATTTCTGCTGACTTGGATATAATAATTATACACCAAGTTATTGTAAAATTATTTTTACTCTCTGTTTTGTTCAAAGAGACTTATACTTTTTTGTTAAATAGAAAGTTAAAAGAAAATGTGACCGATTAACACCGCCTTGAAACCCAGCTCAATTGATAATTCGAACTATCGAATCCTCCTTTACCTAAAAGGAGCCGGTTGTATTAAACAAAGCAAATTGAGCAATAAATGTTTACCCCAGCCCACCATACGCACAGGAAGAACCCTGTTTTAATAATATTAGTTACTATTTCCTTTATTAATATATTATTACAAATTTTATTTAAAATAAATATTTAGTCAATTATTAACAAAATTTCATATCTCTATTTAGATTAAAAAAATTATTTATATATTAAATTATTAAATGTTTTGATTTTGCAATTTAATTTAAACAAAACTCTTAAGTTTTTGTTAGATTAATGAATGCTCATAATTTATGTTTAAATTTCTAAAAAACTGGGCTAGTTGGGCCCATACTTTATAAAGTATTCCCTGGGTAGGGGCTAGTTTGGAATCTGGGCACCCCAAAAAAATATTCCATATACTTAATAAAGCATAAGGCAGCAGTCGATTAATCTCGTCGAACATTTTAGGAATGACTTGAACAGAAGCGTAAATCCTTGGATGGGACGAAAGCGTTTTCTTAACTAATTAATTAACAAATTTGTGAAGAGAAATTGACACGCGCGTAATCCTAAACCTTAATAGTATGGACAATTAATGAGTACTAGACCTTGCTATTAAACGCGTTTTTGTTTATATATATATATATATATATATATATATATATATATATATATATATATATATATATATATATATATATATATATATATATATAAAAATTAGAACTTAAAATTCCTCTAAACATTCAATAACTTTTAAAATTTAAGAGACATTTAATTTACGATAAAAAATTTTATTATTAAAAATTATATTTTTAAAAAATTATTATTGATAAAAATTATAATCTTTAAAAATATATAAAATATATTTAGTTAAATTTTATGATTAATAAAAATCTTGAAATAATATTTTGTAAAAAAAAATTATTTTTTTAATTGATTATACTTAAATTTTTTAAGAATTTTCAATAATTTTTAAAAAACATTCCATAATTTTTTTAAAATATTTTCTTATCTATTTTTTTTAATAAAAAATAAAATAAAAAATAATTATAGTTGTTCTTTCAAAATAACAAAAAGACTTTTTTTTTATAATAAAAATGTATAAAATTTTAAAAATATATAATATTATATATATAATTATATGATAATATTATATTATAAAATAAAAAATAATATATACATAGTATAATATTAATATTTTAAGTATAATAATTTATATAAAATAGTTATACATAAAATAAATAATAAAAAAATATAAAAATAAAAAATAAAATTTTCATTTTTATAATAAACTTCAATTTTCATTTTTTTACTTAAAAAATTTTTTATGAAATTTTTTTTAAAAATTTATATTTTTTGAGAATTTTATTTTAAAATTTAAGAATTAAATATAAAATTTTAATTTTTTAAAAATATATAAAAAAAATTCCTAACAAACATCCCCTCACATGAATTGGTGGTTGTGACAGATGATCCTCATAAATTATATGCACCAAAAGCGAAATTAAATCAAGTGGGGGGCATGACGCCTGTCCCTTTCAATCCAACTCACTCCCCATACGCTTGACAAATCTAGTGTGGCCTTATTCATCCAAGTTTTGTCACCATTTGGCATCTCTTATTTATTTTTATTTTTCATAGAAAGTTTCCCTTATTTATTAACTCCAAAAAGAGTTAATTTAGTGATAGAGTCTATGACGTATAGTGAATTCTTATTTTGAATTTTTAATGATATATATTTTTTTTATTATTTTAAATTTTCAAAGGCAGTTCCTTTTTAAAAAAATATCATAATGTTAATTTCCTTGACAAAGATTTAATATATTTTTTATCTAAAATAAAAATTTACTTAAATTACATATTACCTTTGATTATGGTAGATTAACAAATTTAATAAACATTTGTTGAAGGAATCAATATAATGTCTTTTTTTTTAAAAGATGAAATACTTTTTGAAAGATTGAAATGAAATATTAATGAATCAAAAAAAGATGAATTCCCTCATAAATCTGTTGAGATTAATTTGGAATTTTGTTGTTAAGAAAAGCTTATTCATTCTTTCCAATCAGCCTCATGAAAGACACCGTGCACCCTCTTTCTTGTTGCCTCAGCTCGCCTAGCATTCACACTTATTTAAACTTGATATTTCCACGTTTTTATTGGCGTACTCCTTTCCTCCCCCATTAACTTCCACTCCATCTCATCTCACCCTTTCTCTGTGCTTGAATCATCGTATTTGGTGGTGACGTGTGAAGCCTATCAACCTTGAAAACCAGCAATGTCGAATAGCCCACAAGATTGGCCTGAGCCTGTAGTCCGCGTGCAGTCCTTGTCCCAAATCTGCTTCGATTCAATCCCTGACAGATACATTAAGCCCCCGTCTCACAGGCCTTCTCTTTCCTCTGCTTCCTTTTCTTCTGACCAACCCAACATCCCTATCATCGACCTCGCTGTTCTCTACGCCGACGACCCTTGTGCTCGAGCAGCCACGCTCACCCAAATCTCCCGGGCTTGCAATGACTGGGGCTTCTTCCAAATCGTAAACCATGGGGTTAGCCCTGATTTGATGGACAAGGCTCGGGAAACTTGGCGTCAGTTCTTTCACTTGCCCATGGAGGTGAAGCAGCAATATGCAAACTCACCTATAACTTACGAAGGCTACGGAAGCAGGCTTGGAATTGAGAAGGGTGCTATTCTTGATTGGAGTGACTATTATTATCTTCACTACCTTCCCTTGTCCTTGAAGGACTATAACAAATGGCCTGCTCTGCATCCCTCTTGCAGGCAATGAAATATATATATATATATATAACAATTGGGCGACTTTTTTGTGTGTGCGTGTGTGTGTAAACTTTCTGCCAATTAAATATATATAACAATTGGGTGAGTTTTGTGTGTTGCAGGGAAGTGTTTGATGAGTACGGGAGAGAATTGGTGAAGCTAAGTGGGAGATTGATGAAGGTGCTGTCCATAAACCTGGGATTGGAAGAGGATTTTCTTCAGAATGCTTTCGGAGGACAAGACATTGGGGCCTGCCTAAGGGTGAACTTTTACCCAAAATGTCCGAAGCCGGAGTTAACGCTGGGTCTTTCGTCACACTCGGACCCGGGAGGCATCACTTTATTGCTTCCGGATGATCAAGTCCCTGGTCTTCAAGTCCGCAAATGCGATGATTGGATTACGGTGAAGCCCCTTCCCCATGCCTTTATTGTCAATATCGGTGACCAAATTCAGGTGATTAATTAATAATATCTCTCTCTCAATTGTCTCTTCTAGGATTCATGATATATACATGAATCGGTCACATCGAGGGGACGCTTACATAGTTGGAGTGTTGCTTCTTTTGCTTTTTCCTTTTCTTGTTCAAGGCATGAGGAACGTGGGATTAACAAGTTACAAGACTATAATAATTTCATTGAGAAACATCTTAATAAAAAAAATTATCTTTAACTACTGAAAAATCGGCGCACATCCATATAAAAAATGGATAAACATTTGGCCATGGGGTTAGGCTAAAGGTCTTGGGGACGACATGTCTGTATAAAATTATAATTATTTTTATAAGCTCAATTGTGCTTGGCCTTTCTAAACTGTTGTAACTTGTAAATCTAGCTAGTTCTGAGCAATATGCGATGGCCAATGTTTTTTACTTTGTTAGTAATGCCGTCGTATCAAAATCCACTGCCCGCAATACAAGTTTGCATGACTATATATACATATTGATTACTTCGTATTCATGAAGTTCAAGATTTTGGGATCTTTGGTAGCTCATATCACCACGAAAGTCACAAAGCTAACTTGCTTAAAGGGTTTGTTTTGTGTTAGTGAAGGTTCTAAGCAATGCCAGGTACAAGAGTGTGGAGCACAGAGTGATAGTAAATTCAGATAAAGAGAGAGTTTCGCTCGCCTTTTTCTACAACCCCAAGAGCGACATACCCATAGAGCCAGCAAAGGAGCTGGTAACGCCGGAGAGGCCCGCACTCTACCCGTCCATGACCTTTGATGAATATAGGCTCTTCATTCGATTGAGGGGACCTCGTGGAAAATCTCAAGTCGAATCCTTAAAGACGACTCCAACAATATGATCAATGCATATTAAACAATCCCTCTTAATTATTGGAATCTAGTTAATTGTACATGTAATCAGATTGGGATTTGTTTAAACAAAATTGCACGTTATTAAACCATAAAAGTTATACAGATTATATATATATAGATCTTATTGCCGGTTGGTTTGTATTGGATGTATCTGAGGATGACATAAAAAAAAAAATTGTAGCTAAGTACGCACGTTGCTGATTACTAGGTTTTAACCCCACTTCCCAACCAACCACCATTGTGGCGAGTAGTAAGATCCTTAATTATACGAGGAGGAGAGATATATGTCATATGTTGCGAGCACTTCGGATCTATTTACAAATTCAATGTACTATATATATAAGAAATCATTGAACTCCGATATATAACTTGTCTATTTACAAATTGATTTGCAGTTTATTTTTATGTACGGGAGAGCATTCTTGATGTTCCGGTACAGTATATTTTATTATATTAGGTGAATTGCAATATGTACTACGATGTTGTGTGAGTATTGTATATTATTATTATCTTAGTTTAACAATAATCCAACTGGCAATTATAGCAGGCTATTATAAAGATTTTGGGTAAATAAACTAATTAAATTGTAAATGCTGATATATAGGTAGAACACTCACATTGCACAATAGTAAGAGAAACAAATAGAAAAAACAATTATTTGCATTGTGTTTTCTGGTTTGCATCCTTTGCTATAGTTTTACTCAATTAATATATTATGATTGCTATGTAAACAAGAGACAGATTGAAGCGAAGGAGAGTATAAATTTATAAATTATTATACAAGATAAATATTGTTTATTTTTGTTTGCTAGCTAGCTCTAGATCCTTCTCATTTTTATTCTTATCAAGTATACTCTAATTTAATATTTTTCAATAGTTGATGGCGAAAGATACTTAATAAATTTTTAAGAAAGATACATATAAAAATATGATTCCAATTAATATGTTATATACGTACATAAGTCGGCGGCAAAATTAATTTAACGTCCTGCAATATATAGCCCCTCCCCCCTCTCCCATCTCCTACAAATTACTAAAGACATAATGAATATAATATCCTCTCCCTCCACACCGTCACTTACTCTCTTAATTAACCATCTCATCTCTTCAAACTATATATTCTCGATCACTCGCCAACCATCTCTAACTATGAGCTTAATTAAGGATAATTAATGTTAGTAACTCAAATGAGTGATGATTTCATATAAACTTAATTAGATTCACTGTAAATTTTAGTTATTATACAATAATTATTAACGTGTAATTATTTCATATTTAGAGAAGAATTTAAATTTTTGAGATCATTTCATAATATTTATAATAATAATATAAACAAAATATTATTTTATATTTAATAATTACTATATAATATTAATTCCAATTCATGATAAATTCGAATTCGTTGCTCAAACTCAATTCTGACTTCTCTCGCAGCTTAATTTCTTGTTTATCGTCATCTTCAGCAACCTATACTCAACCACCAATTAATCACTCATAAATTAATTTATTGTTTACCAGAACAGACTCATCTCTCTCTCTATATATATATATGGCTTTAATGCTGAACGAGACAATTCACCAACGTATGTTAATGTTCCTATAGAGCAAAAGCGGTTTAAAGCTTTCAAATTAATTTCTGACCCCTGACTAGCTAGATTCATTGGAAAGTATAGCTGTCATTGAATTTTCAAAACACCAATCGTGGTCTGTTTTGTTAAGGTTTGTTCACAAAAAAACAATGTATTAATTAATATTCAATCACGTGTTGTTAACTGTGCAACTTTGAGAGAATTATTTCAAGAGGCTAATGCCGGTGGAACCGAGCCATTCTCTATTCCCTAATCTAGGTCTTGTTTGTTTAGTAGGGTGAACAATGTGCATCACATCATAGAGTAGTTTTAGACTTTTGGTTTATTCGAGATTTTGAATCAACATCGTCGTAACAGTATGAAACTAAGTTGTTGATGTGGGTGACCTTTTATTGTCCTTAAAATAAATAGGAACTGCGAAATGTCTCTACGATTTTTGTTTATCATATATTACTTTTAATAAATAAATAAAAATTATTTGTAAAATAATGATTAATCAATATAAATTACTATTTATTTATCAATTTAAATTATAATTTATGATATAAATAATTTTAAAAATTATTATTTTTATTATGTATTATAATTTAAATATTATTGATGAATTAAAAAATTGTGCACACAAAATAAATTAAATTATTTTTTAATTAATATATCTATTATCATTTATTTTCTATTAATTAAGATGAAATTGCACAAGAAAATGATGTATATCACTTCTTATCTTTCTAATAAAATTTAAAAAAACAAAGTGATAGGAATATTGCCACACAAAAAAAACGAAGTGAAAGGAAGTTTTTCTACATTTTTTTTCTTCATTTCTCTTTTTTTAAAAAAACTGTGGTCCTATTAATATTTTTCGTACACCTCTTTTATTTGTATTATTTTTTATATTTAATATACTGTTATTAAATTTTACTGAGATCGATAATTATATTTATATTAAATTAAGAATTTTTTAAGGGGGGTGTGGCTTGTGAGGAGGGTCCTACGCCCATATTCTCGAGACATCTGTATCTACAAAGCTGGAAATAATTGAAGAAATACGGAAAGAAAAATACAGAACTCCACGCTTTTTTCTTTATCTCTGTCCCACTATAACAAGTCAATAACATAAAGTATTGAATAGTGAGAATTGATGTCAGCGACAGTGAATGGCAATTTTCCTTTCCACAAACGGTGGCGATCCACCTTCCAGTTCTCATATCTGATTATAGACCCTGGGATTACTCCATAGTTCTTTTCCTGGGATTGTCTCGTCTGTAAGGCTTGGAGGGAGGAGCCTCGTTGGAAAGAAGCAGCTAGCAAATTCAAGGAGGAGGCATAGAACTGAAACCAAAATGCCTTTGAAAATATGCTCAAACAGAAAAGGAAACTTGTTAACAAACTAACAGGGATAGACAAAGCATTAGCCAACTGAGAGGATTCTTATCTCTTTTGCCAGAAGTTGCATATATAAAAAGAATACAAAGATATCTTAATTAAGAAGGAAGATATATAGTTTCAAAGAATTAGATGTAATTTATTTATATACACGTCATATGGATGGTCATGGCAAACTGGACTCTTGCATTTGTACAATCTTTTCTTTTCAAGGGACGCAGAAAACATGATTGTTTCAAATGATGATTATAGAAATTATATAAAATAATTTAGTTCATTTTAAATATTTATTTAAAAATATTTTATTAATATATTTAATCGTATAAATTTTTTAAAAAAAAATTAGTATTTTTTTTAAAATATCTTTATTTGAGAGAGAAAGTGAATAAAAAAAAAAGTGAGAGGAAAAGAGAAAAAGTAAAAGAGAGATAGATAAAAAAAATTAAGAAATTAAATATAGGAGTTTAAATTTTTCAAATTTAATTTTTCAAAAAATTAAAAACAAATCTACCAAACACTCTCTAAAAACTATCCTACAGTCATTTGAGCTCAAAATTAAGCTCAGACAGCTACAGAGAAATAAAAAGCAATAGCCTGAGCATATATCACGAATGTTGTACATTTATAGTGAAATATGATCTAAGCCCAATTAACCAAAAGAAAAAAACACTGCCCCCCTTTGCCTTTGGAACACCTAAGGTTAATGGACTTACTGTTACTGTACTACAAATAAACAATCATGTACATTATTAGCCTCTACTGCGCGCCCCTCTTGGATTTACAAGATGGGCATTTATATTGCTTTATACTGTCGGCCTTAACCGGAGTAATCTTCACGCACTTGCCATGAAACCATTTTTCACAAATGTCGCAACAGATCCAAAACTCATCGGACTTGTAATTTCCACCACAGCTCCCACAAAGTGTTTTACTATGCTCCTCGTCATCCTCCCCATTACTATCATCAAGTAATTCAGAACTGATGCCCATCTGATCATCATTTGATCTCTGCAAAGCAATCGTGTCAGGAGAGTAAGTAACCAAAAACAGTAGCAAGAAACACAAACAATAAGCTAATGTCATATTAGAGAGCATTTGCCTATTAAAAGTGATCTGAAAAACTTCTACCTTTGAGCTGCTCCTGGATTTGCTACCACTATCAATAGTGGGCTTGTCTTTTTTATGCTTCCTTCTAGTTACAACTTCACGGACAGTGGGCAGATCATTTATCAGGCCTAATAGACGCTCCCTGTTAACAGTAAATGTGCAAAATGTTTCTAGTTGGGATTGGTAACAATTCATACAAGAAGTAGAATAACAAAACAAAACCTTCCTCAATTTTAAGAAAAAGAAAGTTGAGAAAGAATAGGAGAGACAATGGTTTAGACAGCTAGAGCATCAAGAATTAAGGTAAAAGACGAAAGAGCCTGGAGGTTTCAATTCAGTTTTAATATTGGGATGTTTGTCACTTTATAATATGCCAAGGCTCTGAATTAAAATAGTTTAAGCTTTTTCAGTTAGTAAGCTACTAAAATAAAGCTTTACTTCAATCTTTAGTTACCTTTATTTTCAGCTCGAGGGATACAGTAATTTAGTTTGCAGGTAAGGGAATGCATTTGAGGTTGGAATTTATGCTGTTTTGGTCTCACCGGGTCCTTGTTGGATGTGTGGATCTTATGAGTTAGCTACTTTAAGGATGAGCAGTAGAAATCATATCTATACCACATACCAATGTAAAGCCAAATTTAATATATTGGATTTCTGAAGAATTCAGAAGAAATGAAATTTATTTCTTGTGGAGAATGATATGCAATTCCATTTCCATCGACCATCGTAATCTGGGATGCCTAAGGAATTCCAGTTTAGGCTCTTTTCCTATTTGGCAGGTGCAATTCCAGGAGCTAAGGATGATAACTCAGATATTAAATATAATAAGAGCTTACAACATGAGATAATGGGTAGATGTTCCATGTCATACTCAAATAACTCAATGATTTATAAATTTAGATGATGATATGAGAGAAGTAACTGACATAAGGTATATTAAAACTTTACAATTTGCTTATTCAATAGATTGAAATGGTTAAGGAAATAAATTGCGACCTAGCCTAATGACTCATTTCCATATTACAGTGGAAGTCTACCATCACATAACATTATAATTGCTATATCACTGATGTTCAACATAAACATCAGCAAGTTCAGATTGCTCGGTGTATTTCTCATCCTAATACATCCTGCAATCCAAAATCATAATGTCAATAATAAGAATTTTATCAAAAGTAGGAAGCATTGTCTGTACATCTATGTTTTTCAATTTTTTTGTGTGACAAAGTTCAGTTGATTTGACATTTGAGTTAAATTGTGATCGCAAGAGAATGAGATGAACCATTACCATTGTTCTAACAATAAGCAAAAGAAACCTGGTCCTAAAATGTTTTACCCTCGAAGTTACTCCAAAAAATGCATTGCTGGTTTTCTTAAACAAACACAAGCATAAAATGTTATTTTAATAATCATCTACGGAGGTCCTTTTGTATTATTTTTCTCTTTGATACCACGGGAATTGAATCTAAGAACACTACTCCATATCCCATCTCCCCTTACAAGAGTCTTAGTCAAACGCTAACAATGCAAAACACCAACTACTACATGAATCTTATCAAAGGGAGAGCAACCCAAACAACTGCCCTCGATTCTGAGAAACAATAAACTACACAAAGAACATGCATATGACTAGATATCAATGTCCAGTTATAAAAGCATGGAACAATGCAGACATTAGACTACTATTATTAATAACTTAGGCACTTCGTACTCCTCTTTTTTGGAGGGGGAAGGGGGGAACGAATTAGGGATCTTCACTGTGGTCATATGAAAAAAATAAACTAATGAAAGAACTAACTTAGAGTTCATTTTAAAAAGGAAGAACAAGGGAAAAGACTTGCACGAACCACATGCAAATGGCTGCTTATTACACACTGTTTTCTTTTTTTAGCGGAAAAAAAATTAATTTACCGAAAGAGGAAATGAAATACTCATAAAGAAAGCAAAAAGAAAAAAAAAATTGACGAGTAAAAGTTCTGCAATCCCTGCGGGTGTCTCCTAAGGAAACACACTAAAAGCACCAAAGGAAGAAATGAACTCAATAATGACATTGATAACTGAAGTGTAACAATCACAATACCGGTGAACATTCAAAATTCAAGTTTATCATTTATCCATCACCAAACCAAATTCACTAAATAGAAATCTTTCAGGAACATTTCTAATCTTGTACAAATAAATTGGGTCATAATTCATTTGGAAAATACTCTGCTATTCGAACTGTAGTGTTTGAACTACGAAAATAAATAAGAAGCTTATATGAACCACAACCTCATGGTAGACTCCTCCCCTCCCCCCCCCCCCCCCCCCCCACCCCCAAACAAAAAGATTCCAGAGATATAGCAATATATCAATACAAAATCCTTCAGAAGCGCAGGAGATGCTTCCACATAATCACAACCCGACTGACAAAAACAACAGCAAGAACACCATACCTCTCATTTCTATTAAGTCGGACCCCAAAGTAAAATGCCACAGAGAGCAACCAGCTATCACAGTGCTCAGCAACCCATTTAAGCCAGCCTTTACGATCGAACCAATTTCTAGCAATATTGATTCCCACAGTCGGCTGAGGATGTTTTGGTGGAAATTCATATGCGGGTAGAGTAACCTCCCATGACTCATCCGGGTGTCCGTGCAAGCACAGGTCCTCTTTTTCTGCGGGGTAATAAATGGAATATCGTGTAATCAATGTAATTCAAATCGAAAGGAATGATGATCGGTTTAATTAGTGGGAATATGCAAAGAAAGAAAAGGAGGAAAAAAAAAAAGATTCACTAATTTTCAAGACCCTTCACTATTGTCTGCTATTTTACGTCCCAAGACTACTTCTTGATGACTCCCACAATAACCAGAGAGAAAAAGAAAATATAGTGATCTTTCCAGTAGCATTCTTGCAGAGAATAAATTAAGCAACAGGGAAGAACGAAAGAACGAAAGAAGAAAAATAAAAAAAGAAGAAGAACTTACCCGGATTACAAAGCGAATAGAGATTGTCGAAGTCTGAAACAGCAAAGAAGAAAACCACGCGTCAAATTTCAACTGGAAAGGTACATTGGCAATGGAAAATTCGGGCTTTTGAGAGAAAGGGATATGGTTACCGTAGGTGAGGGCCCGAAGTAGAGCCTTGCGTCGAGCTCTGTAGTCCGTAAAGATCTCGTCGACGGTGCGTACGTTCGAACTCAAAAAAATGGAATCCATCGATGTTCCTACGGAGTTTTGACCTCGCGTTGAACCTTGAAAAGTTAAAAGATGCCAGTAATTTTACCCCAAAAGAAAAGAGATGTTAGTAAAAAATATTATTAATGTCGTATTTATACTACTACTATATAATGGCTTGACTCTTTTAGTGTCTTAGAATTATTAAAATTCTGTTTTTATCAAATAGTTTATTTAATTATTAAAATTCTAATAGTTGTGTTATAAATTTCTATTATATGTAATTATAACGTTTCATTGTTGACTAGTAATATCTTTTTAGTTAAAAATTGAGAAGATATATGTAATATCTTATTTTAGGTAACGTAAATTGAGAGCATTACAATATATATTATTATATTATTTTGATAACAATTTTTTTTAATTAAATAGCTATTTTAAGATATAAGCGTTATTAAATAATGATTCAGTTTTTAGAAAAATTTCATACTTCCTTGATCAATTATTTAGGAGAGAAGTTCTAAGAAATTTTTCCTGTGGGTGTAGGTAATGTGGAATAGCCGACGCAGGGTTGGGTGAAAATGAATTCCGATGATGCTGCGAGAGGCAACCCCGGGGTGGTGGCTGGGTGTGGTGGTGTTGAGGAACGCGGTTGTTGGGTTATAGCAGGAGGCTAGGGCTCTATTCTTCCTTCTCGGCTTAGCTTTGGGGTGTTTTGTATGGCTTAAATCTAGCTTGGAGCAGAGGTTATAGAAGACTTGATGTGGAGTGTAATGTTAGAGGGGTGATTCAAGTGTTGAAGGAGCCCTCCTTTAAAACAACTCATCATATCAAACTAGTATTCGGGAGTTGATTAAAGGAGACTGGGAACTGGGAAGAGGTTTTCGTGCAGGCTTATCGTGAAGGGAATCACTGGCTTGCAAATTATGTCTGTGAACAGGAACTTGTTTGGCAGCTATGGGAATCTACTCCCATAGGCATGACGTATTTTTACTAGTTGCTAATTTCTCTAGAGTGTTTGTGCCCGTAGGACCGTCTCGTAGTTTTGCCTTCTTGTTTGGGCTTTCGCTCCCTTTAAATATATATATATATATAAAAAGAAAAGAAAAAAAGACTTATCTCTCATACTTCAAGAATATGAAAGCAATATCTAAAAAAAAAAAATAACATTTATATATTTTGATTTACGTGACTTGGATTTGGCTAATTTCATAACATTTATATAGTTAGTTTTAAGAATAATGGTCTAGTTTTGAAACTGAAATAATGACTCTTAAGAAAACTGAAATATGGCAATACAATATTTTTTAAAGTTAGAGAGAGTCTGGCATGAGGACCAATACCAGCTCAAAAAATGTTCAAGGGTCAAGTCAAAAGTATAATTAATCCTTTTAATGACTTGAACTTGACTATTTTAATAACACTTATTTCTTTTATCAATTAAATACTAATCTATAAACAATATCTCTTTGAGAAAAGTGATTATCACCCATCAATATTTTTGAAAATATACATATGTATTAATCAACTACATCAAGCCCCCACAACTAAGAAAAACAAGGAAAGGAAGACATCGGACTTCAATATATAGGAATAATAAAGCATGCACTAGCTGCAGAATACATATTATACATAGCTACATCACAGAGGAAGAAAACCCAACAAAATAATGAAGATTTTAAGGCTGAAATAGGTTCGCTATAAGCTACATGCTAAATTATACATCCACATATTTTCTGAGAAAAACTCAGTCTATAATTACTTTTTGGGGAAGGTGTACACCTGAAGCCTGCTCCTGACATGTACCAAGCTTCACAATAAAACGAGAACTGAGGTTGTACCTTCTCTGTACTTCTGTAAATCCTCCACCCAGAACTTGTTCTACCCAATCCTCTACCTCCCTCTCGCTGTCTGAGACATACGCAGCTGCAAGCAGTTGCTCCATCACTTCTGATTCAATCTGTAGTGTACTCTCTGACCCAAGAATTCTGTGGAAGGTCTTTTTGATCATTTCCAGGACTCTATCCGCAAGTGCATCAAAATCATATGGTTTAAAAATAACCGTTTCATCAACCTGGTTATACAAATCTAGAAACCAGAGGTTTTGGTTCTCAGCCGGGGCATGTTCAGAGTTTCCATCATCCATGTGATGCAGTTCATTCTGCTCTGCTGGAAGATTCAAATCTAAAAGCCAGTTAGATGCTGTGTGAGCCCTTTTAGCCGTGTCTGAGATTTTATGCTGATTATGAAACTCATTGTCACTAATCAGCTTTCTTTTAACTACTGTGAGGCTTTGGCTTCTGAAGTCTCCAATCATACGTTCGACTTTCATCTTGATTGCCCCTCCTTTTGTCCTCAATATTCTCTCCTCAGAATAGCTGGAAGGTACACTCGTCGGTGTGCAGCTATTTTGGTGAACTGAAATAGATGTCACAAATATTGCATTATTTACACCAACTTCTCTTCCATGAGAATCAGTAATTTTTCCAGTCTTGATAGCTTGAGATAAACTATTTTGAGCCATCATATCAGCCTTCTCTACATTTTCAAAGAAAACCACAGATAATGGTTTCTTGCACAACTCCCCTACAACAAAATCAAGTGTAGTCTTCCCTCTGAGTTTCACATCGTATCCTTTCATTTCTTCTGAACTTAGATCCACAAAAATGAAGCTTTCTCGGCTTCCACACAAGAACTCAGCCAAAAACATAGCAATTTTCTTTTTACCATACCTATCAGGTCCCACAAAGTTCATCCATATGTCCCCTCGTTGATTTGCACTGTGGTGTTTGTCCCTTTTTGTATGGCAGCAAGCTATTGTTTTAATTATAGCACGTAAGGCTTCGTCCTGCCAGCCAATTTTTTTGGTGAGAGCTTCGAAAAGAATTTTGGGATTCCTTAGATCAACTTGTTCACAATAGCCAGAACTTAAGCAGGATGAAGACTTTGCTGGATGCTCAAAAGTATTTCCATTAACCAGATCAGAGTTTGAAGAAATGGAACTTCCCTTCAAGCAATCCATTACATGTTCACCTGTAGTTTTCTTAGATTTGTTGATGATATGAAAAGAGCATAATCCCAAGCCTAGATCAGTGGTTACAGAAGTCATAGACGTGGAAGACATTTGTCTACCATTACACACACTTGAATTGGACATGTTGCATGATCTTATGTCACCAGACTCAAGGTCTTCCACTTTCTGGAACATCTCTGAGAGTCTTGAAGAAAATTTCTCCTGCTCTGCCTTGGAAGCCACCGAAAAAGGAGTGCCTGATTGTGATGTAGACATCATTTGCACACCACCAGGCACTTGCTTTTCGCTTGGTGATGCATCTGTAATTTTGCTGCTGTGGTTATCAGCATCTTCCTTATTGTTGTCAAAACAGTTAATCCCCACAACAGCTTGACAAGTATTTTCATCAGGGAATCTTTGAGTATGGTGCTGGCATGTATTGTCCAATTCCTTATGTGGCCCAGATTCACTAGTGTCCAGCAGAACACCATCATCTTTGGTCTGCACTGAATGGAAAACTAGTGGTTTTTACAAAAACAAAATGAAGACAACTTTTCAATAATGCAAAAAAAAAAATGCAGATGATTCTCTCTATGGTCAATATGATAACTACTACATCAACAAATGATCTACAAGGATGTCTTATAGGACATGAAGGTTAATTCATGATATGCTTATTTTCTTAAAGCCTTGCAAATAAAGACTATGCACATGTTTCAAGAACCACAGAAGGATTTGGGGTTGTTAAGTAACTCCAATAAATAAAAAAACTTCTCATACTGTCTACAGTGAATTTAGGCTGAATTTAATTGATGTCTCTGAGTGCTACACACCTTTATATTCAATACTTTTGCTGTGCCAATCTCAGAAGTCTGCAACCAAGGAGGTAACTTAGATTGGAACGAACCACCAGCTGAAGCAGAAAATTTTTCCTTTAAAGCAGGAAGCTCTTCTTGTTCAAAACTTTCAGCACATTGATGGCAGTGGGGAACACAATAATACGAGCCATTTAGTGGACCTTTTAAGTCAGAAGGTGAAGGAAAAAAGCCACCAAATGGGACAAATGAATCCATTAAGCTGTAAATATCATGAAAAAAAATATTTTAGCCTAGACAAATATGTGCAAAACAGACCAAAGTTCAGAGTCTTTTTACATTGAACTAGGTTAAAAAATGAAGATTATCATAAAAGTCCAACTACAGCGATGATTATAACTAAGAGGCAGTAATTTACTGTGTGCATGATTTACCCAAGTCAACACTGCGCAGCATGCTCGATAACAATAAACCTCCACTGCTAGAGCTCCAAGGTTAATTAAAAGAGAGGATTATTATAAGTTCTATCAACAGCAATTATAATAGCTTCGCAGCAGTAATTTACAAATCCACGATTTCCCCAAATTAATACTGTTTAGCATGCTCAAACGTAGGAGTCCTTTAAGTATTCACACCTACCCTCATATCAGGTATGTATTGACGTAGTTTTGTGCTTAAATCAAGATTTAGTAACTATTATATTATGTTAATTATGGCTTTTAGAATGAATATGCATCGTGTAGTATGAAGAGGAGACAACAGCACACGCACTTGTCCATATACAAACATAATTGATCAACTAAAATCATCTAGTTCAAGTTAGCAGACAAGGATTAAGTAAACTTGGCGCCTGAACCTGACCTTCAGATTTTGTTTAATGAAATAAGGACAAAGAAAATTACACAAAGATGCAAACTAGCATTATTAAAATCGAAGTTCAGAAGCATGTGGAGGCAAAACAAACAGACATGGACACAAAGGACCATACTTTCTTGTCACGATTTATTGAAGAGACCCAGTGATATTAAGGACACAACCAGGTATCAACCACTTACCTTGACCTGGGCTTCTGGGGTGATTCAGCCATGGAAGGCCGAAAAGAGGTGATGGGCAGAAGCTGTAAGTCCCAGTCCTTCTCAATGGATGGAAACCTACCCACAAATTTCAAATAGCTCTCGTAGGTCGCCGCAGCACCCATCAACCAAAACTTGCCATGATTAAGCTCCAACAAGTTAGCAATTTGGGCAACAATATAGCTCACTATTTCACCTGAGGCATTCTCGTTAACAAAAGACTTCAAGTCTCCGAAATTCAGCACCAAACCAGGTCCTATACACTGCTCTGCCATGTGCCCAATCTTCTTAAATTTCGAACTCATATTCTCGTTATCACAATTCTCTGTAATAAACTTGGAAACATCTTTTTCAATGCATATTACATGCAACCCAGATAATTCCACAGGCAAAACGCCCTGTTTTCGTTTATCCACAGCTTCTGTGAAACTCCGCAGAGCGTCATATGCGCATGCACCCAGAAGCAGAGGATTCCTGCCTCTGATCCTGGAAAGCACCTCTCCGATTCTTCTGAAGTTCCCGTCCCCATAGCAGAACCCGGAAGAGCCGGGAAATGGAAAATTGAAGCTTCGCAGACCGGGGTCCGGATGCTCCGTCAAGTTGCAAAGGAGTATGGAGGGACCTCTGGAGCGCAAGTACCTGAGGACCTGTGGAAGAGGACGGAGGACAGCAAGCTTGATTTCAGAGCTCCGAAAACCCGCTTCGCCGAACACCCGGCTCACAACAGGGTCGTCGAGTATCGACAATATTAAGTGCTGAAGCTCAACTTTCACACACGCTACCGAAGAGGGCTGCTGCGAGATTTGATGGTAGAGATGGAAATTATCCGGTTGTCTTCTCTGGTTCGCCTGGGAACGCTTAATGGCAGCCATAAGCGAGTTCGACACGGGCGGGTCGTCAGTGAGTTGGGTGGAAGGGACCCGGTCGAGTGACACGTTTAGGCACAGCTCTAGCGCCTTGAATTGAAGCCGAGGCGAGTAGGCAGAGTTCCGGGCGCGCGCACAGGCGTCCCGCAAGATTGAAGACTGCATCGAAAGTAGGGCAGAGACAGCATGGAGTGAGGTGGTTTGGGCGTGTCCGCGGCGACGAGCGACGGTAACGGCCTCGTCGAGAGCGTGAGCTGCCTCCGAAGTTAAGCATTGCCTGGCTACTCCAACCGGCGTAGGCATCGCCGGTGCTCATAAAACAGAAGCAAATACAAACAAAATGAATAAAAATTTATTAAAAACTTGAGAGTTGATTTACTTTATAGGAAATTTATTCAATAAAAAAGGAGAATTTTGGTGTTGGAGAGTGGGGGCTCAAAATATAAATATCGGGGGAGGAAGAAGTGAAGAGTGAAGAGTGAAGAGCGAAGAGTAAAAAAGGTGGCAGGAGTTATGGTGGGACCAAGAGAAGAAGACGGCGCTAAGGAGCACAGAGGTAACAGCGTTTGAAGGGAGAGTAGTTAGTGGTGAGGAATGTGGAATGAGCACAGATTCTATTTTATCAGAGATTTTTTTATTTTCTTAAGTCTCTGGGAGGTTTAGTCGAGTATCAATCTGTCATCGTCGTCGTCTTTATTTATCGTCATGGTTGTTTTTTTCTTTGAGAGAGAAAGAGAACAGAAGAGGGAGAATAAGTGAGCCAGATGCGGCGTCCACTTACTTTCCACAGTCAACGTCACTGTCTGCTTACGTGTATTTCTATGATTTATCCCTTTTTAGTTTTACTTTTAGCTTTAAATTTTTTTTCTGAAAGTTTAAAATTAATTTGATTTATATAAATCAAGAATTTTTAAAAAAAGTTATATAACGTATTAATTAGTTTTACTACTTGATTACATAAGTAGTTTTTTTTTTCAAATTAAACATAAAATATAAATAAATATATTAAACGCGAGCCATATTAAAGTGTATCTATAATTTTTTATAAAAAAATTTTATTTATAATGATTAAACAAGTAAATATATTAGTGATAAAATATACTCAAAAAGCATATCTCACAATTTTATTTATTTTTAAGTGTATAAATTTTTGTATTTTTTATTGAGATTTAAAAATAACATATTTAATTATGTATCTCTTTTTAAAACAATATATTCATAAATATTTTATAATAATTGAACTATAAAATAATTACATGTCTACTTAAAATTGACTCAATATTTTTTTAAAAATTGAATATATCTTAAAATATTTTTTATAAATATGTAAATATAACGTATATAAATCTTACTAAAAAGTATATTTATTTATCATTCATTTAATCTACTAATTTATTTTTACTTATATTTATTTGATTATATCAATTTTCAATAGATTGCATGTGTTTAAAAATTATTGATTCAGTGACACATGTGATTAATTATTTGTTCTTGTTACCTCAGAAAAAAAAATTGTTTCGAATTCTCACTTTATCCATTTGGACTTAACAAAATCTTCTGAACTCAGGATATATTGATATTAATACATAATTTGTTCAAATAAAAAGATGCAATTAATTGATCATACAAGAAAGAATGCGTTATGATAAATACACATTTCTAATTTATATAAAGCATCGTCAAAAAATGGAATTGGAGTAGGGATTGGTCATATCTCAATGATTACACCTTAGAATTCCCAGAATGGATCCATTTTACCTTCGTATCTAAAAGTAGTGGTGAATATATAATTCCACCATTCAAGCATTAACTTGCTCTTCACTGCGTTTACTATTAAATAATGGGATTAATTTACATGGAAGTGCATAATTGATTCGATATCCACACATCACAAATAAGTGTTTCATTGATAGTAATTAAAAGGCAAAATCCACCTCACTGTCGGCTTGTTTACTGTTTTTTTTCTCACAGTTAAATTCATTTGAGTCTTGTCCTTCTAGAAAATAAACTCGCTCGAGGAATCTAAATTAATGGAAGAAAAGAACATGGTGGTAAAAGGGTTGAGTGAAAGAACCGCCACTGCGTACCACACTTGGATCATTCACTGCCCCAATATTGGCAGTGTATGAAACCATTATATTTTGAATGTGGATTGGAGAATTGAAGCATCCCCTATCAACATCATGTTGCTTTACACTCCTTTTCTTCTGCTTTTCTCTCTCCTGCCCCACAGAAGGGCAGGGAAAGAAAGGTAAAAAGGTGCTGGATTGGACATCCAATTTTGTTGTTACCTTGTGTGCTTTGCTTTGCTTTTGCCAACCTTTTCAGCTCCTTTCTTTTCTTATTTTCCTTTCTTCAAAATACCAAACAGCCTCATGCTCTTCTCCAATAATAGATGTGAGAGTGAGACATTGGCCAATGGCCACCAACCCTGCATGCATGCTACCCTTTCTATTCCTCAGACCTGGCTAACACAGTTTGACTGATTTCTGGTTTAAACTCATATTTAATATCAAAAGTTAGAATACTGCAACCAACCCTACTTTAATTTTTTTCTTCTTAATTATATGACATCTGCTTGTTTTCCTTTTAACAAATAAGTCAGGTTAAGTGGGTTTAAGTCAAAACCACCAAATATATATATATATATATACCAAAGTTTGGATCACATACATGAATGCAAGAGAAGTCTTCGGAGTCTTTTGTTTTTTTCCTGCAGATGGAGCACGGAATGAGAGTATTACAACCTATTATAAAGGCGTGCGTATAGCCATATACGAGTAAGGTACGTATGTGTAACAATTTGCACCCGCAAATACGTTTTTTTGTGTTTTATAACACTAAATACGGGTAATGGTGCATAATGCATTACACGCACACCACATGGCAAAATGGGCTACGACTCGATCTTAGAATATCGTTTCGTACAAGACTTCTGCCTCCTCTATGTCGTTTTCCTGGCATCTCATCAAGGTGTCATAAAAGACATACATTCTTTGTCCCACCGAATAAATCTGCTTCAGATTTTCTTCGGAAACAAACAACTGCAACTCTTCTCTCGAACACAGAATCTGAGCTTGGAATATCTCTCCGCTCTCCAATCTCTAACGTCGATGCTTTACTTTTCACATTCAAACTTCGTATCTCTCTTATTCTAATTAAAATTTGGCTTCTCAACAGTTTTCAAATCTAATCTTATATATATATATATATATATCGCGACGGTCATACCCACCACTTTAAAAAAAATTCTAAATATATTAAAATAACTGATAATTTAAGACGACATGAAATTAGTTTTTTGCTTTCTTTTTAAGCTCATTTTTATATATAATTGAAGGCGTTCTCAAATTTTATGCACAATTAAATTTCTTTTGAAACCTTTCACATTAAGAAAATTCAAAAATGTTCTTTTACGGGCGAAACAATTTCTTTTAAAGGAAGAAAAGAATAAAAATATCGCGGATACTTTTCAAAGATTTAAATATAGTTGAAAAAGCGAAACTTTTTTTTTTAAAAAAAAAAAGAAGAGGATTGAAAGCCACCGTGCACCATTTCTAAGTTGATATAAAAGTAATATAATTTGACTTTGATCTTCTCCATGGCCCGATGGCGATGGACCATTTCTTAGTGGCTCTAGCTAGTGGGCATGATTTGTTCTTTAGTTTTTTTTTTTTCTTTCCATTCTTTCTTATTCGCTTTTCCAAATGCACTTTCTATTTTGCTTTTAATTCAAAATTCCCTTTTCCTAAGCTTTCTTTCTGCCAACTTTTAGTTTTCTTTCTGAAACAACCATTAACAATTTTAACCAAGTCTTTGGGTGTCTCATTATAATTCTATATATCTTCTAACAATATATAATAATCACATATTCAATACTTAACTTAGAAAATAATCGAATGATGTATGTTTGTGTTTGCATGTAGACCCTCCACGATGAATTGTCTCATGAAAAGTTTAAAACCGAACATATATAGTACACGTTGCAGCCTTAAATGAATTGCATACTTAAAAACGCATTACACATCATTCAAAAAAAAAAATTCAGTTGATACAAAATTATTAAGTATAATAAATGAGCTATAATTTGAATAATTTATAAAAATTAATTTAATATTTGGCATTGTTATATATATTAAAGTAAATAATCTACATGGAGATTATGAAATTTCATAAAGAAATTCCTCACAATTTAACCTCAAAAAATTAAATTGATAAACTATGTATATAAAAACTTATCTGCATGTACACTTATAAATATATAAATCATATATTCGTGTTCACCCCTTGATTGGACTCGTATTAATTTTTATTATTAAGCAGACTCCATAAAGTTACTGAGTAGCTATATATATATATATATATATATATATATATATATATATATATATATATATATATATATATATATATATATATATATATATATATAGTAAAACAGGAATTTAAATGTTAATCACTGTTATGCATTTCTAATAGAATCTGACATAAATAATTGACTAGCTTTTTTTTTTGGGTATGGGATTGACTATGCGTTAGAAAACCAAAGGGACAGATTTGGATGTTTAGGTCGCACTAAGGGTTTCTCTATGTTTATGAAACGTGATTTGCTAGGTTTAGCCTTTTCGTGGCAATACATCGATCCACCAGAAAGATGGTAGGCCACAGATGCCACTGCGTTTGCAAATAATGAACATTTCTTAAAGTAAGTAGAATATTAAATGTTCCTTAGACTTTGTAACTAGTAATAACTACCCAACACATTGCAACTATCTACTTTGCTAACATTATTATAATTAAGAATATAAATTTAATTTTTATATAAATTATTTTAGAATTTTCGTCAATAATGAATCGTTCTAGCTATCGCACGAATACTTGATTAACCTCTTTCATAATCTCCAGTGAATCATTTTGATGATTTAATTAATATAAATTGTCACTGCATGCCTTGTGAAATTGGTTATGCAAATTAATATATATATATTTTGGTGGCTATAAGGCGAAGCAGCTAGAGTGATCACCACGAACATATTCAAGATCACTCTCACTTCTTCAATTGAATAATCTGAATTTCGGTCTTTAAGCACCATCACGCAACATATTCTTGTCGCCTAAAGGGTGAATAAGATACGACCTCACTCTTTCTCTTTCACATTTTCATTTGTTTTTTTCTCCCAACCTTGCTATGATATGCTTCAACAAAATCAGGAATTGGATCGCCAATTTCCTATACTTAACAGTAATTCATAATGAAGCAAGTAGATGCCCAGGTATGGAATTCATTTCTTCCCTCCTTTAGAAGTGGATCCTCTATTTCTGAAATGACACTGAAATGAGCACCAACAAAGAAAAGAAGCATATATAGTTGAATAATGTGAATTAGCACAGCAAGATAAGACACCAATATACTACTACTTCATTTTGAGATAGGCACCAACGGGGCAATATCCCCGCTTAACCAAACCTATAACTAAAATTGTTGATTCATTAAAACAAAAAAAAAATATTATACATCAAATTAATTATAAAAATAATACATAAATATGTTTTCTAATAAAAAAATTATGTCTGACGTACGTATTTACATGTTTTTCTATATATAAAAATTTGGTCTATAAATATTTTATGAATAGAACATATCTAATTAAGAATTTCTCAAACGCTAGCTCACTCAATCACTCGCTAGTATACAATAATCCACCAACCATCATTATTAAGATTTATAGTTGAGCCATTACTCAGCTTGCACATAATTGTGCAGAAATCTCTTTAGTGATTAACAGTACCTTCCATAGTTCTTTTCCATATTTGGTACCAAAATGTCTATAGTGCAGTTTTGTCCCCACAGATACACTTTATGATATAATGACTAAAGTCAAGCAACATCATTAATAATTTTCCATAGAATAAAGAGAGTTGGGTCCTTTCTGTTTGTGAGGATTCCTATTCCTTGGTAGGAGATGCGTGTGATCATGTCCAAGTAGAGGATGCCATCCTTCAACTGTGGAAAAAGTTTTTCTTTATCGCGCATATCACCAATAATGAATAAAAAGAAAAATACGAACATTTCCCATTATCCCTAGCTAATGTATCCATACTTTGCTTAATAGGCAATCACCTTCGAGTAGCTAGTAAACTTGAGTTCAGCATTTAAAATATTCTTATAATATCAAAAGTTAGAATTTATACAAAAAAAACACTTGTAAATTAGTTTCATATTTAAAAAATGTAAACAAAAAAAAAAGTTGACAATGATATTAATCATCAAACAAAAATATTCAAATTTATTTTAAGATATCTTATGATTGAAATTTAAAATTAGATTTTAAAGTTTTCAAAAATTCACGATGAACTGATCCAACAATTATTACACTCATTTTCAGTTAGATATTAAAAATGGTTCAGTTCTCATTTCCTCAAAATTCTTGATTGAGTTGATTCTGTATAGCCAGAAACATAAGTGTACTCCTTTGGGTCACCCATTTGTTTTTACCACTTTTTTTTTTCAGGATATTTCTCTCCCCACAATAAAGAAAAGGCCCAAAAAACCCCAATTGCCGAAGCTAACCGGCCCATAATGAATTGAGTTGAGTTTGTCAGCATTGAGGCCCATGTACGCTTTCAAAGGGGAGAAATCAGTCTCTACCCAGCCCAGCGAATAGACTGCCAGGGACTTTTTCATAATGATCCATTAATCCCTCGTGAGAATCCATCTCTAAAAAAATTCATGATTTTTGAATTAGAGTGATTGTGCCCCCACATTTGGGTCTTTAATTAAAATTAAGTCGCTATCATTACCTAATCTAGTTTTCTAGAAATTTTTACTGGTCTTGCTTGAATCACATTCCTTTTGAATAAGAGGATTAGGAAACGATCAATTTTTGCCCCTATTTTCTATCCACATTCCACCATCTCCGAAAGATGCTTCAGAACGCGGGCATCCCAATATTGACATTCAAAATAATGGCCATCAGTGGGAATTCAGAAAAAGTATTAAATTATGTACAAATCCCACATTTTAAAGTTATAAGATAATAAAATTATCATAAAGAAAGGTTCTGCGTCCTATAAGATATTATTTTCCAAGTCTGCCCAATCAGAGAGCCATGCATGAATTTGTTTCTTTTCCTTTGTTATTTAATGGGTATATTCCCTTGAAATGAAAGGTTACTTGGTTGATAGAGAATGCTCGATTATTTTTGTTAGGTGATAAGCAATCTAAAATTGATACCAGAAATTTAGATCTTTCTTCCCGGGAACAATTTTGCATTTTTTGAACCCTGGTTATTTATACTAACTTTGGCATGCACAGTGTAACGGGCACCTAATTTGAAATTCAAACGTTGAGAAAAAGAAAGAAAACTAAAGGGAAGTAACGGACAATAATAATGGAAAGAAAAAGAAAGGAAAGGAAGGGAAAAGGAGCTTAATGATTCTACATACCAGGCAGGTGAGTGGTGAGTCTGTCTGGTGAATGATCACTCAGAAAAGAAAGGAGTGGGTGGTCACTCTGTTTCACTGAGACAACATTATGATCATTGGTGGGTCTCTCTTTCTGCTTTCATGACCCCATCCATCAAATCTAGCTTACTTTTATCAGTAAAACTTCATTTTACTCTTAAGATTCAATGCCTTCGTCTTTGCTCTCTCTCTCTCTGTGTCAACTATTTTATTCTTTCTTTTATGGATAGTTCATTTTCATTCTTCTTAAAACATTTGCTCCTGCTGCTTCTCTCGCAGCTCAGATATTTTAAAGTTTTTTAGCACTTCTTTCACTTGTGTGTGTCTATGTGCTTAGCTTAACGAAGCCAAAATAGCTCAACTAAGCACTTTGTCCGTATCAGTAACCAATTTTACCCCCCTTCCATAAATTTTTATTAGTTTTACTCCATTGAAAAATTAATGATAAAACAAGGAAGGAAGGGTATCTAAAGCTGAGTCTCGGAATATTCATGCATGATAAGGATTACAGGGAGTATAGCTGAACAAGAATGTCTAAATTTCAAAGAAAATAAATTTTTAAAAAAATTATTCATGAAAAAAGTGAAAGAAAAAGAGAGAAAAAGTAATTAAAGAAACCCAGAAAACACGTTCTGGAAGATGGAAAAGTAAAATAAAATGGTCCCATTGGAGACCCGGATCCCATGTTGACTTCTCACCATAAAAAATAAAAAACCTTAAATTTTTTTGTATTTGACGTGTACAACTCATCGTTCCTCCACGTGTCCAATCCTCTTACCTATAATGGTTTAGGCCCCACCAAACCAAAGCCTCCCTCAATCACAACCCAAATATCTCTCCTATTTTCAAAGTTAATAATAAGACATACTCACCCCTCGCCTTGCTTATGTTTTACAGAAACAGCGAAAAGAAAGAGAGAGAAAGAGAGACAGAGACACAGAATCTCTCTATTTCTATCTCTCTCTCTTCCTATCAAGCATGCACATCCCAAGCCATGCGATTTATTACAATTTTGTCCCTTTCTGTTTCCTTAATTCACATGTCATTACCCCTCTTGCTCAGTCAGCTAACTCTCCTGCTTTGAATTCTTATATTCATGGCTGTCTCCGATGTCGGAGCTGTACTAGATTTCTTGAGGAAGAATGGCCTTACAGAGGCAGAGTCTGCTCTCAAAGAGGACATAATCGAAAAGGGTGATATGGGGTCGTTTGACTATGAGAAATTCTTTTTCCCAATGGTGCCGCCGCCGCCGCCGGTCAGAGTCCGATCTTTTTCCCACTGTTCGGAGGCGATGGGTGGTAGAGATTGCTCGAAATCAAGCTCTGAGTCGTCGGAGGATGAGTTCGTGAGCTTGGGGTCATCTACTTCCGATGTTTGTTCTTCGGGTACCTATTTTTTTAATAGTTCTGTTCAGTCCAAATCAATTGCTTATGTTGATCAATGATCACTCTGTATTCAAGTAATGCAGGGCTCACCTGTCTCTTTCCTCTGTATTTCAATTCTGCTTTGCTGCTTAACTAAATGAAGAAAGAAGCTCAAAAACAGTGGAACTCAAGTTTTATGTTAATTCTAGTTCCCTTCTAATTTTGAAGAATAATTTCATTATCTTTTTTTTTTTAATACGGTCTTAAGTGGAGAGCTTTCTGTCTTGAACTTCTCTTCTGTTTGATCATTGAAACGTTCCGCTTAATATTCTTCGTAAGTTGAACAGTTTTTTGTTCATCAGAATTCAATGTGTTTGGTAGTTTCAATTTGTATATATTGAATCACACAATCGACAACTTAGAATTGGCATCCCAAAATTTCTTCTTCTTCTTTTTTCAACTGATATCATCATGTTGTATTCAGACAGTGTTCTTGGTTCTTGTTTATATGATTTGCCCAATTGCCTTCTTTTATATAGCTGTTCAAAGGATGTTCTTAATGACAAAAGTATTTTTTTTTAAAAAAAATCCCTCAGCAGACACTCAAAATGTACTCCCTTTTTATCTTTGTCAAAAATACAAAATCCTTTCATTCCCCAGTATCTTTATGTCACAATTGCTTATGTTTTGTATTTATATATTCGAAGAAACTTCTCCTTGTTCATCACTGATCTATACGAGTATGTAGCCAAATATTTTCATGAATTATTAAAATTATTAACCTCTTGTGTATGCCATTTAATATCCTTTTGTTTCTTACATTATCTTATTTGTTTAAAATTGTATTTCTCTTTCTTTTTTGCTTATTTAATCTCCAATGCATTTGACCGTCCTGAAATCTTGTTGTTTCTGCAGAATTCATCAATCCATATGGAATCGGCTCATCATCTCAAACTCTCAATGATTCTGAATCTTCATCTGATAGATTATCTCAGTTTGGCACAGCACGTGATTATCATGAATTTGATATGCAAAATGAACCATATTGGTATAATGAGAAAGATGATGACTATTTCATGACTCCTAATTTTGAAGGGCCAGATCTCTTTGGCTGTCAAAGTGAGGATAAGTTCATTATGACATCAGAAACGGAGAATCAACATGAAAATCCTCTGAGTAATGATTGCAACTGTGAAGGATTTCAATTAGAGGGAAATGGTGATTATATGGACAAGCCATGCCTTTTTAATCATTCCTCTGAAGAAAATGAAAATGTGACTTATTCAAAAGACTACTGTCATATTGATAAAAAAGAACAACTTGAAGGAGGATTAGAGAGAAAGGTTGAGAATCATACTCTGGCCTATAGTTGTGAAGTACCATTATGCAAACGCTCTGGAAGTTCAGGAGAGTCTTGTAGTGGAGATCCTACAAACGAAAGATACCCTAGTTTGAAGGAAATTCATCTGAATGATTTTCATTTAAAGGTTGTTGGGGATAGTTCCTCTACTGATTCTGCTCCGGAGCATACTATGAACCAAACTTTTGACTACTTTGCTAACAATAACAACACTAAGGGGTACAAATCTCCCTATGACTTAACCATTAAAGTTGCTGAAACAGATCTACCAAATGGACTTGACATATATAAAGCTCGAGATTGTGTAGAATTCACTGAAGAATGCCAAGAACCTGAGATTGCTGCAGATGGGGAGGATATTACTGATGATGAGCTCTTAAAGTACATTCATGAGGATGAGTATGAAGTATTCGACCTGAGAATTATACATAGAAAGAACAGGTTTGTTTCAGATCTTCTTGTGTCCTAAGCTTTTGTTTCCACCACTTTACTATTCCTGGTAATGCAGGTGAGTGATAAAACTTGAAATTAACTGCCACTTCCTTGGCATTTTTTGGGAACTTTACATTTGTTGTTGTTGGCATTAACTATTTTCATGTTGGTTTTGACTCAGAGCTTTTCTTTCTTGTCAAATTTGTATTATGGCTATCCACTTTTTCTTATTAGCTCTTTTTGATAGAGATTCACAGGTTGTATATAAGTTTAATTTGAACTTATACATTATTCCGTCTACAGAACTGGATTTGAAGAAAGCAAGGATCTACCCATTGTGCTAAATACAGTAATAGCTGGCAGGTACTATGTAACAGAATATCTTGGTTCGGCTGCCTTCAGTAGGGTTGTTCAGGCACATGATCTTCAAACAGGAATAGATGTTTGCTTGAAGATTATAAAAAATGACAAAGACTTTTTTGACCAAAGCTTAGATGAAATCAAACTTCTAAAGCTGGTCAATAAGCATGACCCAGCTGATGAATGCCACATATTGCGTCTTTATGACTACTTCTATCATCAGGTATGTCTTGAATGGTGATATACAGGCAATTGCTTTTATGTAAACTATACAATATGTCATTTGTCTCAAGCTATGTTCAAAATATCTGACAAGTGACACATGCTTAACAGGAAAACTCCAAACTACAGAGCTCAGATTAGTCTGTTTGATATAGCTTTTATAATGGTCCAATGGAGCCTTTATGTTTAGTAGTTCTTTTTCTATCTTCTCGCCCCTCCAGTTTAATTTTAACTACTATTCATTAGTCTTAAATGAAAACTTCACAGGAGCATCTATTCATTGTTACTGAGCTTCTGCGAGCAAACTTATACGAATTTCAGAAATACAATCAAGAATCTGGTGGTGAAGCATATTTTACATTGAACAGGTTGCAGGTTTGTCCAATTAGACTATTACCTTCTCTACCTATTCTACATGATTATTATTATTATTTATTAATCTCCTCTCTTTGTTTTAAACACCTCAGATCCCCCATATCAATAATTATGACCAATAATATGTGGTTCAATTTACCTGTAACATCGATAATCTATTGTTAGACAGTTAAATTACCAATTGGGATAATATGGCAGTTTCATTTTGTAATAAATTGAGAAATTGTCAGTACATGATGTTTGGGGTTGTGTTTTTCTTTCTTTGCAGCTCATTACTCGTCAGTGTTTGGAGGCATTGCAATACTTGAACAGCTTGGGAATCATTCACTGTGACTTGAAGCCAGAAAATATTCTAATAAAAAGTTACAAAAGATGTGAGATAAAGGTTATTGATCTGGGAAGTAGTTGTTTTCAATCAGACAATCTGTGCCTATATGTACAATCACGATCCTATAGGGCTCCTGAAGTGATGTTAGGCCTCCAATATGATGAAAAGATTGACATATGGTCTCTTGGCTGTATCTTGGCTGAGCTATGCTCTGGTGAAGTATGTTCTAATTTGCCATAGTATATAATTCACATTCCGAGAATTTTGTCAATTATTTATCTGGAGTCCTTGTGTCTTGTCTAGGTGCTCTTTCCAAATGATGCTGTTGCGATCATTCTGGCACGCATGATTGGAATGTTTGGTCCTATTGATCTGGAGATGTTAGTGAGAGGGCAGGAAACACAAAAGTACTTCACCAAAGAGTATGATCTTTATAATGTAAATGAGGTTTGTTTCTCATTCTCTTTTCCTTCGTAGCTGTCCTCTGCATTAGGTATCAGAAGTTCAACATTTTCATTCTTAGTTCTCACCAAAATCTTAGGCATAAAAACTTTTCTTCGTTGCAGCATAATATATACCATTTTGACTCATTTATCTGGAGGGAAGAGCAGCAAATCGTTCTATTCTTAATATCTGCATTTTCTTTGTCAGGGCTGATAGAATCTTATGAATTCATATTGAACTCATGTCTCAACCTTGCCTATGTCTGTAGTGGATAAAGCTTCAAATAAGTAAAGAGATGGAGATAGTTAAGAAAAAACCAGATAAATTAGTACATAAGTGCATTCATCAGCAAAAAAGAATCCTACCTTAAACTCTGGTTCCAACATTGTAAACAGGAGACAAACCAACTGGAGTACATAATGCCGGAGGAGTGGTCATTGGAGGAGCACCTGCAGGTTACGGATACTATGTTTATCGACTTTGTCAGATACTTGCTTAGCACCAACCCCAGAAGACGACCAACTGCAAGACAGGCACTAAAGCATCCGTGGCTTTCCCATGTTTATAACTGCAAGTAGAAATGATCACTCACTCATTCTGATGGAGTTATCTTTATATCGCTCAAAGCATCTTACATACCAGAGCTTGCAATCACAATTTTGATTTGTTTATATGCAACACCAAGTTACTTCACTTTTCTCATGTTGTACTTTTTTTTTTTCGGTTCTGTTGATTACCGTTATGTTCTTTTTGTACAGAACTTATTCCCATTATTTTTTGCCTTAAATGGATTGGGGGATTGATTTGAGCATTACCCAAAAGGGAAAAAAGAAAACCAATTTTCCTGCACCTTGTTATTCTAGATATTAGGGATACATATGCCAAAACGAGTGTGAAAATAATTTATTTGAAGTTATATTTTATTTTTATGCATGAATTTTACGAATAGGCACAATTTCTTTTGAAGTAATGGTCAAATTAAATGGGAGTGAACGAATTTATAACCATAGAATATAAATGGGCCTTATTTAAATTTTTTATTCAATAAAAAAACCAACGATTTACAAGTTCAAACGATGAAGAAGCTTTTTTTTTTTTTAATTGGACCCAACAAAATCAAGAAGATATCATATCAAGTAACTTACAAGTCCCAAGCCAGCGTTTGGCATTATCAGCGTCACTGCCAAGACGTGGACAGGAACAATTTTCTATAAAAGAATCTGGAGCGGATTTTGAATTTATGACTACTATTAAATTGCATGAGAGCTTATTCGTGGCGGAACTAGTTTGTTTCGGAGTTTGCATTCTGCAGCAGGCGAAACTTGAAAGCCCAAGATACACACAGTTATTAATATTCCAAATTTCTTTTGAGGTCTTCACATGAAAGATTCAATGTAAAATTTTAAAGATTTTATATAAATAAAAAATATTTATAATATTAGTTTACCATTAAATATAATTATTTTGTTCACAATATAAACTGAATAATACAGTAAAATCAAGACTTACAGAAATTATTAAGAATTTCATTAATAAAAAGCGTCCTTCCTCGTTTAATAGTTTTGCTCTTGAAAAACCGTGATTAAGAGAAGAAGGGTTACGTAAAGTTAGGATTGTTTTTAATTTTTATTTTTGTTAAAAATTAAAAATAAATATAAAAATATGTTTGTTTATTTTTTATTTTTAAAAAATATTTTTAAAATTTTCAATTTTATAGTATATTATAACAATAAAATTTTTATAATTATTTTAAATTATATACATAATATTTAATTATTTATATAATTATAAAATAATAAAAATAAAAATATAATAATATAATTAAAAATAATAAAAATAAAAACATAAATCAAATATAAAAATGTAAAAATAAAAATTATTTTAAAAAAATAAAAATAAAAAATATTTTCACAGACTAAACAACCTTTATATTGGCGGGGATGAGGATGGACTCGTCGCACAATGTAGATAAGTGATGGAAGAATGAATTGAGCCAATCTATTAATCCATATTCTTCTTTGGCGGCGGCTGCTGCTACTACCCCCAATAATGAAGGACGACAACCTCTTTAAAGAGGAAAGACCCTAACATTGTCTCTTCTCATTGGCTTATTCAAACCTCCCTTAATATATATATATATTTTTTTTGCTCCATTATGATCATTGCTACCCTCCCACGCTCTCCATAGCCCGTCCTTTATTATCTCCTTAATTTCTAATTCGGCCAACAAATTAAAACTCGCATTCGCATCGCAGCACTACAGCACTGCACCACCACGTGCGGTAACCATCTCCTCCTTCCCTTAATCAGCCCAATACACGCGCTACCGCTGCGCGTGCTCTGTTATCTCCTCTCTCTAGACCTCAACGTATCAACACCACTGCAACCGCAGCTCTGGGACTGGGAAAATCACACCATATTTCTTGTGGGGAGGGGGAATCGGATTCATATGGGTGAGTTGACTCAGGCCGAGGTGTACTCGCCGAGGACTCAGCAAGTATGGAGGGCACTGTTGGGCTGGCTGGCCTTCTTCTTCCAGATCTTCTTTCAAATTATTAGAGCCCTCGGCCACTACCCTTTACTCTCTTTTTCCTCCTCCTCTTCTTCTTCTACTCCTTCATTCAAGCCTCTACCCGCAGTTGACCTGCAGGAACCTGATTTGCCGCCCGCCCCCGCCGTTGACATCACCGTTGGCGAGTATTCATGCGCCGACCACCAGCCTATTAAAAAACTCACGGTATGATAGATTTGGGATTCTATTTGAACTGTTTTCACTTCTCTTTAGCGAAAATACCCAAGGTTTTCGATTGCGCTATTTTGTATTTAGGTTCCATGATCACGTCCAACTTCGTTGTAATTAGCCTCCTAGCATTAAATTTCTGCAGCCAAAATGTTTGAAGGTTTATTTACTTGACTTAACCTTGGATATGCCTGACGAATTTTTCTATCAAATAGTTTTGCCGTAGACTAAAAGATGTTATTATTATTTTTTTGTCAAGTTGTTGAACTTGACGGGTATATGATAATTTCAGAGTGTTATTTGAATCTGAATTTTTAATGATGCTGAAACACGCCTACCAAAGGAAACACGTTGGAAATAAGTCGGCTGCTAAAACTAGGGAACCCGAAACCCTTTTAGTTTGGTAATGTTGCTATTTGCAGAGGGCAAGAAAGTTGTTTGTAGTTGATGAAGATTAGTAAACATATTACATGGGTGAATCTGATAGCAGAAACAGAATAGTAGAACAGTAAGATATAGTTGGTGGAATTTCTTTATCCTTTTCTGTTCACTCCATTTATAAATATGCTTTCCGTTCATTTATTGTCTATGGTCCATACTATATGTGTCCGATGCCTACACACACACAGTGCAAATTTTTCTTGAAGTCTGCCAGTTTTTATTTTTTTTTGCTTGCTGTCTAGTTGTATTTGCTCTATTTCAGTATTTCTTATTTCCTGCTTTCTCATTATGTTTTAATTCCTTCTTCATCCAGATTTCTGGATGTTGTGGTGTTGGTTTGGTTCGACATAAGCATCCAACATATGAGGCGTGTTCTTATGGAATAATTAATATTTAATGTGTAGCTTCTCTTATTGGATTGTCAGATAGATTTCAGTCATTTCTCCTTTATATCGGCATCACTATTGTATTTACCTTTCACAAGTACAAAAAAAAAATTGAATTTGACTGTTCAACTCATATTACTAGTAAAATCCAACTTGTGGTTGAAGTGAGTGGGCGTAAAAATTCTGTTGGAACTTTAATCCTTACTGCTGTTTGAGTACAAAATATGAGGTGCACACTACAGTTTTGACTTTCAATGTCTGAGTGCACAAGACTTCTTAAGTAAACTTGTGGGCTGTGGCTATAAGTGAACAACATGAATATTTCATGTCAGGCTCAAGACGACTAAGGAAATTCCTTAGGTTGTAGTTTTTTCCCCATTATGATGAACTGTTATAACATTGTAATAGGTGTCATTCTTTAGGTTGTTTTATTTTCTTCCTTCTCCCTCCTGCTAGCCCCAACCCCAAACATATTTGCCTATTTATCACAAATCTCCTGCTGTTAATGTAGATTCTAATCTCACATGTTCACTTGTAGGTTGTGCTTGACCTGGATGAAACACTAGTTTGTGCATATGAGACGTCAAGTTTGCCAGCTGCACTTCGTACTCAAGCAACAGAAGCTGGTTTGAATTGGTTTGAACTGGAATGTATATCTTCAGACAAGGTGTGTTACTTGATATCTTGCATTTGCTTGTCTAGAGATAGAAAATTATGTATTTACTTGCACATCTTGGGCTTTCAAGGAAGGAGAAGGAAAACCACAAATCAATTATGTTACAGTCTTTGAACGCCCTGGGTTGAAAGAATTCTTGAGGCAACTTAGTGTATTTGCTGACTTGGTGCTGTTTACTGCTGGTCTTGAAGGTTTGCACCACAATTCTGAGCTGTTGAAATGCACCTTTATTTGCGAGGAAGTATTTGCCAAGTTTCTGTATAATGTACATCTATTTATTTTAACAGGTTATGCCAGACCCCTTGTTGACAAAATAGACATGGAAAAATGGTTTAGTCTACGACTTTATCGGCCCTCAACAATTAGCACGTAAATGCTTCTTCCTCATCTCTCATCAACAACTCTACACTTGATTATTTTTTCTTTCCAGTCCTTTATTGCTGGCAACCATTTGGCAATATGTGAATAATATAACCAGCCACATAATCATAAGTAGACCAGAATTCTTGGAAAAAATTTTCTTTAAATTTTGGCTTCCTTGATGCCAATGCATCTGGGTCACTGGTGTATGTTATTTTTTTTAACTGCAGTCTGCTGCTTAGCTGAATGGAAGACACTTTTGTGCCATTATAAAAGAACTGTGCAGCAAGGATTCTCTTTTGATTAGTTCCAAGTTTCTCCATTCATTTTAGTATTAACATGAACAGATACATTAATGTTTATGATCTTAACTTCAATAGCATGAAGTTTTTTGTTGGTTTTACCGTTTTATCACAAACATTTAAAGATGAATCTAGATGAGATGGGGTAATATGTTTTCCGTAAATATTCATTTGATCATGAGAATTATGGACATTAAGTAAGTATAGTTTTTATGTCATTCTTGAAAATTACATTAAAAGAAAATTATTTTTACTCACTCTTAACTTGCATTATCCCAACTCTGGTATTTTTTTAGCTGCTTCGCAATGTTAATGAATTCATCTTAAAAAATTGATGAGTTGAAAATACATTTTTCCTAATTTATGCTTTTTATTATTTATTCATTGAACTGCTGAAATTATTCTGGCAAAATTGATAGTAATGCAACATATACATTTTAAATTGAAGAAGTTTGTACATTAATTGGCATAAACTCAAGGAGTTCATCTTTTAGAGCACTCATATGGTGACACTTGGGTTATATCTCAATGGCAAGGCCTGGTGCTATTAAATTTTTGATAAAGATCTAGTTTCCTGCCTCTTTAAGTTCAAATTTGTATGTGTGTGTTAATAATTTATATTATGATTTCGTTGTTTCTTTTCAACAATTTTTCAGCTGATAACATTGAATAATGAATATATATATATATATATATATATATATATATATATATATATTTATTTATGTTGAGTAATCTAAAATCCTGTATGTGGTCTATGTTTTTGAGCTTGAAGTTCAGAGTGGAGTCTTCTGGATAAACTTGTTTCTGTATTCTTATAAATGCTGGATCTTTACAGGGAATATCGAGAACATGTGAAAGATCTTTCCGGGATATCGAAGGATCTATGCCGCATTGTTATTGTTGACAACAATCCCTTTAGCTTTTTATTGCAACCACTGAATGGAATTCCATGCATCCCATTTTCTGCCGGGCAACCGCATGACACACAGGTACACAGATCTGGACTTTTGAACATTCAAAATCAGCCCTCTGATTCTTTATGATTTACTCATCATCTCTTATATTACATATTATCAGCTTCTAGATGTCATTCTTCCGCTTCTTAAACACCTCTCTGAGCAGAAGGATGTAAGGCCCGTGCTCTATGAAAAGTTCCACATGCCTGAATGGTTTCAAAAGCAAGGGATTTCGGCTTCCAGTTGGACATTGTAGGGTTAAAAGTTTTTTAAACTTGAACCGTGCTGCTTTTGTACAATTCTAGTTGTATTGTTGGCAGGGCAGTTTCTCAATGGAAGAAATAGATTTTTGTATAGCACCATTTTGTTTCGGGGATATCCAGAGGCTTAAAATGCTGATTCTTGAAGCCAAGAACCTTCGCCATTCGTGTATGTAGATTCTTATGTAACGTTTTTTATAGCTTGCAATCTGCTGGAATATATCTTGTTAGTTTCTTGTATGATTATTTGTTAATAATTATTAGCAGTTGAAACATTCATTACATTGCATAGTGTACTTTATCCATTATAGAAAAGTGGAAAGCGAACTAAATAAATTATCTACTTTCTTACCTATTTTTGGTTACATGCTTTCTCACTAATTTAGTTTGGCTAACTCATCTGAGGTTAGCTCAGGTGGCAGAGGGGGGGGGGGGGGCTGGGGTTTGGGGCGTGAGTCGGGTTCGAGTTCCATCATTGTATCAACAAAAAAAAAAAGTGTGGCTAAGATCAATTGTTTGATTATTAGCTTTTTGAAATTAGAAAAATAATAAATTAAAAAAAAACCCTTAAATCCGTGAGGGATATTTTTAAAATCCAAACATTAAAAGTTTGGAATTTTTATTCGAGAGGTAAGATTCAAATTCGGATGAACATTTTGAGGTATTTAAAAGGATTGGTTTGTATTTGCTTAGTTGAAAGCGATACTAATCCTTAGATGAAAGCATACAAATTCATCTATAATAGTAATACTAACCAGGAAAGACATGTAAACACTTTGAAATTTTGAGGACTTGATATGGGACACAAGAAATCATTAAATAGTTGAGTTGTTATATTTTTATTGGGTGGTCCACAATAAGGTGTGGAGGATGTCGTATTTTCTCAAGAAAGAGTTAGAATAGAAGAGGACTGTCTTGTCAAAGAACGCGGCCTGAGTTCTTTTGTGAAGAATTAGACGATAGACAGGCTGAGTGGAGCCAGAGTATGGCCATAGAATATCGTGTACACAGTACACTGGCGGCCTTAAGCTATTAAATAATTAACTATTGATTAATTATTCGTTAGCATCTTGCTATAAAATACCCTTTCCAGCTTGGCCTGTCCTCTATAACTATGAAAACTCCTACAGTGTCAAAGCATTTAAAAGCTGTTTTGGGGTGTCAAGAGCATGATCATGTTTCACTTGTATTATTATTTGTCCCTGGCTTCTGTAGCAGCTCTCATTATACCTGCAACATAATGTCCTGCAGCTTCATGTTACATGAAGTTCCGCTATGACCACCCTACACCTTTACGTGTTTGACACTCGGCTTCCGTGTTTACTATTTAACCACCTTTTAAGGATCCAACCACGAAACTACTCAGAACCCAGCTTTTATTTTCTCTCCAACCAGAGCCAAAATTCATGTCATTTAATTTGACTATCCCATTCTCGGTCTCCCGAATGACTTTCTAAACGACAAAATTACTATTGTGACAATTTTCATTATTAATTTTACCAGATAAATATTTTTATATTATTCTCTTCGTATTTATAAAGTAATATTTCGTAATAAAGAAATGAACTTAAAAAGAGAAACTACACACAGCCTTATCTTCAAAGCTTCAACCTGAAAGCCAAGTCTCTCCAGTCTCCAAGACTACAACTAACCCCAGAAAAGTTGCCCCATTGCCTTCTCTTCCTCCAACGTCCAAACACAGAGACCGTGTATTCTCTACTTTTTCCATTTTTTCTATTCCTTGCCCAACTCTGCCAATGAAGCGGAAACGTCCGCAACCCAACATTCTCGACGTCAAAACCCATCCTTTTGCATGACCAAATTACCTTCCTACTTCGTCATCGTCTCTGTTAACGTTACTCTAGTCGTCGCCGCCCTAATAATCTTCACTGCAATTCCCTTCTCCCATGCTCTCGGCTCCGGAGCCACCCTCGCCATCAGCGACGGCTCCGCCACCGTCTGTGGCATCGTAGCAGGGGAACCGAAGCAGCGCATTGAATGTTACCGTCGGGGGCAGATCATCGCCGTCCCTCCGAACATTTCATTTTCGTCGATTTCCGGCGGAAGAAACTACTTCTGCGGCCTCAGGTCCGGTAACTATAGTTTGCTCTGCTGGGACACTGTGTCTTCCAATGACAGCTTTGCAAGGAAACGGCTTTATAACAATGATACTGTTCTATTAGAGAATCTGGCTATCGGGGATGGTCAAGTTTGCTCGACGGTAGTGGGTGCTGGGACGGTCGAATGCTGGAGAACCAATGGCACGTTTGAATTACCATCTGGGTCTTATCAATTCGTATCAATAACATCTGGGTCTGGCTTTTCTTGTGGAATTTTGAGGAACAGTTCTCAGATTCGGTGTTGGGGAAATATGCTCATTGCGAAGCAGATACAGAATGAATTTGCAAACATTTCCATGTGGAGTCTTGTAGCCGGCGATTCCCATGTTTGTGGATTGAATTCAACCGGCTTTTTGGTATGTAGAGGAAGTAATAGTTCTGGTCAACTGGATGCTCCTCAAGGTGGACCTCTGGAGTATACTGGGTTGGCACTCGGAGCTGAGCATAGCTGTGCAATTAGAAGATCTAACGGATCGGTTGTTTGTTGGGGTGGCAGGGGACTATTCTCGGTCAATGTTACAGAAGGAGTTTCTTTTGAGTTAGTTGTCTCTGGGTCGAATTTTACGTGTGGTGTGACAAGAAGCAATTTTTCAGTAATGTGTTGGGGGCCTGGGTGGCATAGTACTTCTGATTCTAGTTCAGGGTCTGAGCTTCTCTTGTCTCCTATTCTTCCGGGGCCTTGTGTTCAATCTTCTTGTAGTGAGTGCGGCATATATCCTGAATCTCAAAATCTATGCTCTGGCTTTGGTAACATTTGCAAGCCTTGTTGGCCTCAAATATCAATGCTGGCAGCACCACCGCCAGCCCTTTCTCCTCCATCCTCCCGATCAAAGACCATGACAAGGGGTTTACTGGCATTCGCCATTGTTGGATCCGTGGGAATTTTTGCTGGTATTTGCACAATAATTTATTGCTTGTGGACTGGGGTTTGTTTTGGTAACAAGAAAATCCATAGTTCTGTGCAGCCCACAATCACTAGATCAGGCAGTTCGAATGGGGTGACTGTTTCAAACAATGGCCCACCTTCGAGATCATCCACCATTAGGCGTCAGGGTTCAGGAATAATGAGGCGCCAGAGGAGTGGAACCTCATCCTCAAAACACCCAGACAGGACAGAGGAGTTCACCCTGGCTGAGCTGGTAGCAGCCACCAACAGTTTCTCAATTGAGAACAAGATTGGTTCTGGAAGCTTTGGTGTTCTCTACAGAGGCAAACTCGCTGATGGTCGTGAGGTGGCAATCAAAAGGGGTGAAACTGGTTCAAAGACGAAGATGTTTCAAGAGAAAGAAAGTGCCTTTGAGTCAGAATTGGCATTCTTGTCCCGTCTACACCACAAACATCTTGTTAGACTAGTTGGGTTTTGTGAAGAGAAGGATGAAATGCTCTTGGTGTATGAATACATGAAGAATGGAGCATTACATGACCATTTGCATGACAAGAACAACGTAGAAAAGAGTAGCAGTGTCTTGAATTCTTGGAAAATGAGGATCAAAGTTGCTCTAGATGCTTCTCGAGGAATCGAGTATCTACATAGTTATGCAGTTCCACCTATAATTCACAGAGATATCAAATCTTCTAACATTCTGCTTGATGCAAATTGGACGGCAAGAGTATCAGATTTCGGATTGTCATTAATGGGTTCAGACTCCGACCATGATTACAGGCCAATGAAGGCAGCAGGAACAGTTGGATACATTGATCCTGAGTATTATAGTCTGAACGTATTGACAGCAAAGAGTGATGTGTATGGGGTTGGAGTAGTACTGTTAGAACTTTTGACGGGAAAGAGAGCTATATTCAAGACTGGTGAAAATGGAGGTAGCCCTGTAAGCGTGGTGGACTTTGCAGTGCCTGCAATTTTGGCCGGAGAATTGGCCAAAGTTTTGGACCGGAGGGTTGGACCACCAGAGTTGAATGAAGCGGAGGCAGTGGAGCTGGTGGCCTACACTGCTATGCTTTGTGTGAATTTGGAAGGAAAAGATAGACCAACAATGGCTGACATTGTGGCGAATTTGGAGAGGGCTTTGGCTCTCTGCGATAGCAGTCATGGCAGCGTTTCCAGTGGTCCAATTTCTATTGGTTCAGAATGATATGCAAACCCCGGCAAAGAAAAAGAAAATTTTGTCTTGATTCTTAATTGATTCTTTTTGATAAGTTATATAGGTATTCTCTTGTGTAAAGATTCCGAGTGCCTTATACCTTCTAAGCAGAAAAATTAATCTTTTATTAACTTTCAATTTTTTTTTTTTTTCAACCTGGAGTTCGTGTGAACATTCTCTATTACACGGGGGAATAATTACATACCCACAGCTTTTAAATAGAAATTTTGAGGACCGTCTCCCACAATTTGCTCTTCGACATGAAGATATGTACAAAATCCAATTATGAATTTAATTCAAGCGGTGCCTCCAAGCCTCAAACTTAACACAAGCAAATTCGTACTAAAAAAATATATTCTTAAAAGGGTCTGATTTATAAAAGTTAACATTGCAAACCAATGCTAGAGATAAATTTTAATATCTATATACACACACACTCATACATTTACATGCCTATTAATAAATGATTAATTTAATTTAAAAAATTTTTACATTAAATTTATCCAAAACTCTTCATATGCTGAAATTAGAAGGCTGTGGCCCATAGCCTAATAGGTTGGTTATAAATTTGTGAGAATGAATATAATTGTTGGAGCCATAAAGACTCAAGACAATGAATGCTTGACCAAGATAATGCCCCCAGCTACTAACATCAACCCTACTTCACCAGATATACGTCTCATACGTGAACCCTACCTATACTTTACAAGCGTATAGGCTCCATAATTCAATTTGCGTCACCAGAAAGATTAATATAGCATAAATACTATCTTCTTTAAAAATGAAGTTAGAGATATTATATTTTCTATGATTTGCTTCATTTATTTATTATTATTTTTTAGTTGAATGGTTCATTACTATGAAAATAAAATGTTGACTCGATAATTCTGGGCTCGTAGTTTATTGTTGAAAAAAGCTAATACAAAATAGAACAATAGGACATGTTTGAGATTTAATCCCTTACGGAGTTTTTACATACTTTGAGTACTCAAGTCAAGGAATTCATTTTAGGGACACTTGAAACACGAATTTTATAGAGTCCCAAAAAACTTATCATTGAAAGTTATTATTCAAATTTGGTATGAGATTGCAAATAGGATTCTCAAATTATAAATTAATTCCCTCCATAACCATATTCTTTTTAATTTCATGTCTCTGCATCCCCCCGTCACCAACATCGCCATTGCTGCTGTTGGGGCTGCTCAACCTAGCATCTATTAGTAATTTTCCAGCAACATGAAGTGCTAAAAGTAAACATGACTCAGGAATTTGTTTAAAAAATTAGGTGTGAAGCCGATAGTACGTTAGACTGGAGAATGAAGAAGATAAAGCTGGGAAGCTTCAGGGAAAATTGTCAAGTGATCAATCTCAATATATACATTTTCTTAGGTCTTTTTTTTTTTAAAAAAAATTAACTCCCCTGTGACTAAGAATAATGGTTGTCTTAAAATAAGATTAAACGGGTAACAATGAAGAGAAATGGGAAGTTAGTCGGTTAATGATGTGTAAGTAACAATAACATTAATAGAAATAGCAGCCATGGCACAGAGCATCCATATACCCTACATAAGATAGTGCAAAGTTTTACAACACAAGCCTCTCAATATAAGTAACTTTTTTTAGGCTAATAATCAAGGTTCTTTTTTCTTTTTTTAATAATCAAGGTTGTAGATGTTACAACTCAAGCAATCAAGCAGAAACTAGTATACAACCCAACCCATAATGGAAATGATTCACAATGCTCCACGTCCAATCAACCCAATAGCAAATCAATTGATCACGGTGACTTGGAAAGGCTTTCCATCTTCAGTTCATGCTCAACACAGAATACACGGCAAAGCAAAAGCAAAATTCACAAGGAAGCTATTATGACATGTTTATATGATAAGTTAAGGTTCTTCTAGCTAACGCTTCAAAACCATCAGTAATTAAACGCTATCAACTTAATAAAACAGTTACACTGATGTCCAAGTAACTACTGCACCTATGCCAAATGATTCAGGCCAAAAATACCCGACTAGTAAAATAAAACCTCAACGTATCTGGTGGGTGATTACTTCCTTTTGCATGGAAAAAGAATTTATTGAAAGCATCCACTGCTGTAAGCATTCAATGCATGTTGAAACCTAGTGCATTATATCCTCAAGGATGGATCAGTTCAGTAAAAAGAACTGCCCAAAGAAATTATGAGATTGGAGTATATCTTCTGTGTCTTCGCTCGTCAACTTCATTCATCCAATCAGACAGCCATAAAAGACCCTTGTAACCATAATATATAGCAGCAAGAAGAGCCACGAAAAGAAAGACAGATAGAAGAAACTGCTTCGTGGTGGAAACAATTTTCTGTTCAATGATTGCATTCACGACGGTCAGCAATGAAAGAGGTAGCTCAAAGCCAGTGTTTTCTTTAGAAAATTAACATACCTGAAGTTTTGTTGTTCGGTTGGATTCTTGTATCCGTTCTCGCCTTTTACGTCGTTTTGGTAATGACTTTTCAGTATCAGGCACTTTTTCCTTCAATAATCACACGAAGTTTATCATAAATTACCTCAGCCGAGCGCACACACAAACAGTTCACCATGTAGCATCGCATGTAGACCCAACTTAATGTCAACATGTATATAAATCAATTATCAAAGTATAAAGTGATGGGTAAACCCTAAGTGGAATTGAAAGAAAAGATTACAGACCATTCACCATGGAATGAACTCTAGTCTGTAATCAGAACACTTTACCACCAAGAGCAAGTCAACCTTTGTGATCACACCATTGCGTAGTTTCTGGAGTTGGGATACAGTTGATGTTCATGGTAAATGGCCCAAAGCATATCAATCAAAACATAGATAGAGTCAAGAAAAGTGAAATTCTTACTCGCATTGAGTTCTTTTAATTTGTAAGGAATAATCACACATCCAGTCTTTTTTTAACCTGTTATCCTAAAGTCCATCATTATTCCTGAACTACGTTATTGCTAGCTCGAGATTTGAAATGCAGTGTGTGTGACACATGCCCAATAAGATGTCTTTCAGCAGACTAGAAAGCCACTAATTTAGAGACTTACCAACTCCACATAATAACTGCTTCAGCAAGTTCAATTGCATCCATGCCATTGATCATGGAGACACGGACAATGTCAGTTGGGGTTTTCTTCAGCCTCACTCTGCAGTTGGCCTAGCCCTTGGGTGATATTCCTCACTACCACAACCCCAGCCGCCTTATATATAAGCTTAGAATTTGCGTAAAACTCATAACAGAATTGAACTCTTCAATCTTTCCATTTCTTATGCTTCTTACAGAGTAGTGACGATCAGATTTCAAATTAAGGTGCAGATTATGAATAAACAGAGTATATCAGAAAGTACGCTGTACTTTTGTCAGGTTGCAATCTTTAACTCTATCATCCATTGACACAGATTGTTAACTTCTTTATTAAGACCCTTGCACAGATTTCCAACAATTAAACTTCACAACTTACCTTGCAGTCCTCACCATAACTTTTCAGGAAACTTGAATAAATGTACATTATTTCAAGAGGCACTCACTTGTCTTACCTTCACTTTTTGTATTTGTTGTACTACTCTAACGTGGTTGTGAAATTTGTCAGTAACCTTAATGACAATGAGTCCTAGATACCGTTTTGAGAGCTAAATTTCTATAAGTGCAACACAACTATATAAGGAAAAAGTCCACAGGATAGCAGATGAATTTAAATGTATGTGGAAAGTTATGATAATAACTCATTTACCTCCATAACTCTTGATTTACGTAATTGTAGTTCTGACTCAACAAGCTGCACTTTACTCTTGCAATCAGAATTGCATGGAATAAGTCCAATTCCAAATTGATTTTTTGGTACATCTCTGGGATGGGTACCCGCACGATGATAGGCAGATTGAACATCTTGACATATCCATTCTTTTTTTAATGTTTGGCATTTGCAACGAACATTGACCTTGCAAAAGAAAGAGTTGAGTTCAGAAGACCAATGGGATCAATAATAGGTGATTGGTTAATGTAGCTAGAAAAGGATAGCACATAACTAAACTCGAAATCATTAGAGTTAGCTATGTAATCTTCAATACAAAACCATGAAGTGATAACTATTTTATCTCAGTACCTTTTTAGAGCATTTCTCAGGATATGGACATTGACCAGGATGACATGTCACTGGGCATAGATGTGTACAATATGGCAACTTTCTGCAAAACCAATTTGACCAATCGTTCAGCTTGTTTATCTAATTCAGAGATGATGGAATAACACAAGTATCTAACAGATGCTTTTTAAGTTAAAAATGGCTTCTGATGATAAATTAGATCAAGAATAATATTGTTGCAGTTTCTAAATTACCTGTGGCAAGGCCCACCACATGAACGAATAGTCTCTTGATTCTTGACAGACAGGCTGTTATAATATATGCACTCAAAAACATGGACCATCGAGCCACAATGACATGATCGTTTTATGAGCACTTTGCATGGAGAGCATTCTCCAGGATGGCAAGGCTGAGGGCAGTGATGTGGACAGGTAGGCTCTCTTACCTGATAAATGGAATTTACAAATGATAAACTTCTTTGATATAAAGAACCCAATTATGAGAAAGAACAGCACAATGGAGAGAATAAGATATAATAGAACAGACGGTTCAACACCTTTTGGCATGGAAGACAACAATCTTCACAAGGTTCACTTCTCTGTAGCTGGTTCAAGGAAGACTGTCTCTCCAAGGCATGACAAGTTTTAGTACAATAATGATTACCACATGGGAGAGGATTTCCACACAAATTTTCACAGTAGAACTGTGATTTATCAGAGCAGACCATCTAATAGGACGGAGGAAAAAGAAATTTTCATTACAAGCACCAGAGACATTAATGAAAATTGAATTTGGACAAAATCATTTAAAAGAATCTTGCTAGTCACAATGTTCATATACAGCTTAAGAGAAGAAGCAAAATAAACCATTCTCTCTGCTCCAATGTGTTGGCCAACACATGATCTCCACACAAGTTCTGGGCAACGAGGGCAAGGAGTGCCAGGAACACATTCACTCTGTTTTATTGTCTTCTTTTTCTTTGGTTTCAGTGTAAACTCTGGATTAGGAGGAGGTTTCGAACCATGACACCTTTACAAAGAGAGGAGAATAGAAGTGTTAAGGAAAGAAAAGATATTCACTAAAATTTAGATTTAGGGTCCCATGTAGTTCAATCATACGAGGTAGATTCAAGAAACCCATAAAACTACTATGTTGTACTTGAGTAGAGACAGAATAAATCCCAATTAAAGTATTTTCCACTCAAGTCTACATGCTCAAAAGTTTAAAACTGTTAAATAAATTGAATTCACTGCTTCAACTTCGAAATTCAATTGCTTTCTTTCAGATGAAGTAAAGCAAAGTGATTCTCAGAGATATCTTAATCTTAAATATGTAAAGAGAAAAATCTCCCAACCTTAATTTGCACGTGTGTCCACATGGGTACTCTTCTTCACAAGGAAGCCGACAAGGAGGGCAGGCTCCATAATGGCATTTGTGAGGCTAGACAAGAATTATATAATCATTAATAATAAGGAAAAAAAAGATACACAGTCCATAACTTATAATTTTATTCACTTTAAGGAATACACAGGTTTAATTATAAAATTATCAAATAAATAAATAAATAAAACCCTCTCAGGCATGAAAAGTTTATTTATTTATTTTTGCTTTTACTAATGAGAATCTCATTGTTTTCAAAGTTTATTGTATCCAATATAGAAGAAGTTCAAATTTAGTTCTTATTTTTTATTTAATGATGCCCACATCTTAGATGCAGTTTCTGTCACAGGATTTACGAAGCCTGCGAGAATAAGATATTATAATTCATTATTAGAATTCCAAAATGACAAACTAGGTACACCAGGAGGGATTATATTTTGCTGTATATATTCACCAATGCATTTTAGGAAATGAAAAAAATGAAAATTTTTACACAAACTTTTTTACAATGAAATATTTAAATAAATTTCAGTATGATACAGGAAAAACATAACTAACTTAGAACAGGCAGCTTGCTTCTAAAAGTCTAAAAGGCCTAAAGCTATCAATTCATAAATTAAATAAAACAGTTGGAAAGCATAAGTCATAAGGAGGAGAAATTAACAGTAATGAATATCCCAGAAAAAGTTATGGCATAACCTAATCAGAAGACTATGAAACCCAAAACCCATTTAGGATACTATACCTTGTGCACACAACTCTGCATGTGCCCAATTTTTTTTAAGAATCTTATTATACTTTTTCTTTTGTAAATGTTTATCTGCAGGTCCATCAGAAATTGAAAGCAGTTACATTACATGTAGTCTTTTAATTTGAGTAAGAGCAAAATAGTTAAGAGACCAAAATTCCATACACAGTTTCTCCAATATTCCAAACATGTCTTATCCCATTTGGCTACCCAATTTAGACCATATTTTAAAATAAAAAATAATGATACATAGAAATAAAATAAGAAACGTTATTGCACAATAAACAAAAGAAAAAAAAAACTTAAAAACAATGCAATATACTGGTTTGGTGTTAAGATACAGTGTAAAAATCATTAACCTAAACATCATTTAATAAGCTTCTGTTCAATAGTAAGAGTTTCGTTACAAAATTTGACATTCAGCTGCAACACTCAAAATTATACAATAACCATTTGCGATGGTAATAAAATAAAGTATTATTAATTTTCTTAAAATTTTAAAATCACATGCACATTATTTATTTTACACATTACTTTATATTTCAATGGGAATCAAATGTTATTATTCTCTCTCACATATACGCTTGTAAAATTTATACAGTATTATTTAGTCATATTTTAAAAGAATAATCAGGTGGTGGATACTGAAGGGTTGAGTCTCAATCTAAGAGGTAAACATTTGAATTAGCTCATGTTAAATCTCATAATGGTTTGACAAACACATACCATCTGAGTAAGAAGAGGTCAATACATGATATTGCCACTTGTAGAAAAAGAAACAGATTAGAGTTTTTCTTTCTTCTCTTTGGTCTTTTTCTTTCTCCATCAAGCTTCATCCCGCACTTTGGGGGGTGTAAATATAAGTAAACAATGCTCCAATAAATCTCTGCTTAGAAATGTAAATTCCTACAGCAAACTAAACCAGTAACCAATGGTACCTTGCAGATTGATGCATGCCTGCATAAAGGAGTGATACGGCATAGTTTAGGACATTTAGGTGGCTTTTGATCCATTTCAGTACCACAAGGAACCTGAGGCAAAATCAATCACTCAGCACAGATGGTTTAACCAAGTTTTAGCAGAAATTGATGTAATCCAAGTATAAAGCATGATGATTGACTGGATTATAGGAAAATATGGTGGATAATAATTACAAATAGAACATACAAAACAGAAAAGAAAGACACAAAGGAAGAAATAAGAGAAAATATATGATGTGTGTGCCTTTGTTCCAGTATTGACGTAAACAATCGGCAAGATTAATAAAGAAAATTAACAACTTTTTCAAAATAAAATATAAATAAATAACAAGAATGGGTTGAGTATATAAAAAATTATCTTATCTCAAATTATATTTGAACATATTAAATGATACACACTTTGAAAATGGCAGGAATTGCAGATGAAATACAAATGGGGAGATTGCATTAACTACAATAAACTTTACATGACTCATCAATAATAACCATACTTGATTTGACTCATGTATTGATCTTTATCATTTGCCAGAACACGCTCAACTTTGCTTCCACTTAAATGGGCATGCAGAGTAATAAAATGTGCTAATATTTTGTAAAAGAAAATAACAATGTTTTGCTCATCACCAAAATGTCCCTACACTACAAATTACACCCGCCAATGACCACTGTGACCTGTTATTCATCACATAACTTTTTTTGTGCTAGTCATAGCCTCCAAATGCAGCAACGCTTGTACTGTTGTTTGGAGATGAGTGACAAACACAAAACACAAACGTATATAAGACGCTATACGAGTAGGAGCACAATTGAATTCTATATCTCTATAACATAAAAATCAGTACAATTAAAACAAAAAGAACCATATAATTTAGACGTAGACAGATTGGGTTCCTTCACACAACACCCCCCCTGCCCCAAAAAAAAAAATTTGCATCATACAAGTAACAATTTAAAGACATACGTATTGAACTTTGGTATCAGCTGAAAGCAAGTAAAATGAAAATTGAGTTGTTAAATCAGCCATAACTTTCTCCATTAAAGATCTGTGCCCTTCAAAGTTACATTTTATAGATAATGAGCCCAACATCATATGACCATAAATTGTTATGGACAAGGCAGTCAGTGGTAATGATTCACAGAAGCATGATCATACAACCAGTTACCCTTCAAGAATGTGAAGTTTGGAAAAGCAAAAGTTCTTGGAATTAGATAACCAAATTACACAACAAAATATACAAATAAGAAGGGCGGGCTTCACAATAGTCACAAGCAAACACAATTAAGAAATTAAATTTTATGTCATATGGGATAGGATCCTGCTCCTACTCAGATATAGAAAGAAATTCAGACCTCAAAATGTGTCTCACCACATGCACATGATATTGTCACCATTATTGGACAAGGGGCACAAGCACCTCTGCAAGAAAAGTTTCCATCATTTAGTGACTTATATTCAGACTTCAATATTTGCAGATTCAAATCCTATGCAGTCCACATATTATGCATGAGGTACCAATTTGGTCCCTAAGTTTTAATTGAATGGGTGAAGGTTCTCACTTTTTACAAAAAAGACAATGCCATCACTCCCTATCTTATCCATCCCGATCATATTGTTAACTGCACGTTAAAATAACATTCTTTCACCCAAATGACCTCAGTTTAGTCGTCAGAGCCATCTAAGCCTCTTGACCAAAGTGCAATTGGGTAAGTATTTGGAGTCCCATTGGGACCTGCATAGGGGAGCCAGAATTACATTCCCAGCATGGAAAAACATAGCTTCTTCCACAGAGGGGACCCAACATGATTCTGAAACACACTATTAGACATATAATAGGCTAGATGTGGAGAGGTTATGTTACCCTACAAGTATTTAACCATTTAACAAAGCAGAAATCATAGGTGTGACAGAAATACAAATCCTAACTATGTTAGACATCACCCAATACCGAAATAGAAGTAGATGGTTTTCAAGTACAAATGCTCAACTTCTCATGTAAAGTATAACTCTTTTTGCAGCTAAGATTTTCACTATGGGTATTCCCCATGCATATCTGTGTCTTCTCCTTACAGATGGCTAAGAGCAGTCTATAAGGTTAGTCTACATGAAAGCCTTCAAAGGTTATAATTCAGCAGAAATGATGAAAATGGGCGGAAGATGTCCCTAGGTTGCAGGGGCCTGAGACATTGATGTTTAAACAGTACATACATACAGTCTCTCAGTTATCCATTATTTTACTTTCCTTGCCTATCGACAGGTCACATTCTGGCAATTTGTAAATACAAGACGTGAGACGACATACCTGTGGCATGGAGAAGGACATTTATGGTTCTTACATCGAAGCTTCCTGCCACATATCTTTAAAACAAAAAACAAAAAAACAAAATCAATGTCAAATGATCATAACAAGTTTTTTGTTGAAATGAAGTAATAGCTCTAAAAGATGCACACACCTCTGAGCACGGAGGGCAGTCACCATCACAGCAGCGACGTTTACATGCATGCCGCCCACAGTCGCGTATCCCCTGACACTTCCTTTCACATGCCAAATCTTGATAGCAAGGAACCTATTCTACGTTCAATTAAATTGGTCTACTGTGAGCTTATTACGACTATAAATCAAGAGGCAGTCAAAATTGTAACACTTACATCTTTCTTCAGGCTCCCACAACGGCAGGATTTTCTTACAACAACTCTGCAAGTCTCTACGCATTGTCCACGGTGGCATCGCTCAGGGCACCTGTGATATCCGCAACTCAATCTTTTATCGCAGGTAGCCCCACACAATTGTACTGCAGCATCACAAGGCATTCCTTCATAAATCCTCTTCCCGCACGGACACGTTCTCTTCCCCTGGAGAGGGCACTCGCCACATCCACCCGAATGACACCCCTTCTTGCAAACATGCTTACCGCAACTAAGCACCTTCTCACATGGATTATCACATTGAAAAATGCGATCGCAACACTCTCTCTCCTCCTTTTTCTGCCCGCATTGGCACCTAAAAACTCCCCGGGCTCGGCAAGGTGGACACGGCCCAACGTGACAGATCTCAGAACACCTATGAGCACCACAGTCCAAGAGCCTTGAACAAGGATTGTTACAAGAAAACTCCTTATACCCGCATCGGCGAACGTCTTCGAGTGACCCACAAAAGCATCGAACTTTGACGAGCTTCGGGCACGATGGACACGGCCCTGGATGGCATAGTAACAGGCAATGGTGGCCGCAATTGTGCTTCAATGGCCTACCACAAATCTCACCACATGAATGAGGCAATACCCAGGGATCATCGCTAGGAGGGTTTTCCAATTTTCCACAGAAACACACATAGGATTTGGGGATCTGTGTTTTGAAGTATTCAATCCTGCATTTGGGGCAGTTCCATGAGGCAGACTCGGCAGCCTTGTCAGCTGTAATAGGGAGGCGCGTTGCAGCGCGCGCAGCAGCGAGGTCGGATGCCTGGCGCGCCCAGCTCTGTATGCAAAAAAGATGGAAGACAGCGAAGCATAGGGAGGTGCAGGACCAGGTGGGGTCGGAGGGTCTAATGCGTTCGAGGCATATCAAGCATGACAAAGCGCCGGAGGAGGACGAGGTGAGGAAGGATTGGATCTTTGAGAGGTCAGAAGTGGTTGCCGATGATTGGCCGATGAATTCGAAATAAGATTTGAATATGGATTCGGAGACGTCCGTGTGGCGGAGGGGCTCCGAACAAGACTGACTGTTATCAGAGTCGGTGTCGGAGTCCGAGAAGCGGCGGTGGTTAACTGAGGTCATTTTATTTTTAGGTGATGTCCTCCGATCGACCACCTGAGGGTGGGGATGGTCTGTTTATTAGCTTCTTTGAGTTTGCTCTTCGTCGAGTCGAGATGTTTTGAAAGGAGCAGATTTGTTTCTTGTTTCTTGAAAAAAAATGAAAGTTATTGATAGGATATTTTATAAGTGGAATGGTTTATCTATTTATTATTTAATTACTGTTATAGTTTTCTAGTAAAGTAAAAAAATAAAAATTAACAAAGCTTCTAATCATAAATTACACTTCTTGATATACTGCCAATTTTTACTCTATCCCTCTATGTTTGCTCCCCTTCACTCCAAGACATAATTAATAAATTGAAAAAGAAAGAGAGAAAAAGATATTGGCGATGAACGAATGCAAACCGACAAATTCTCATATGGTAATGAATTGAAGCATTGCTTTCCAAATTCTGGTTAAGAAGTTTATATATTGACAAGCCTAACAACACAAAGCCAGCTCCCCGTTCATCAGGAATAGAAATCTTAAAGCATCTTTCAATCAGCATTATTCACAACATCACAAAGCAATAAACAAACTCATACTAAACTTGAAATGGCTGTACATAGTATAAAGCAGAGGGCTGCACAATATCAATTAATTTCAAAGCCCATAAGAAGCTTTACAGAGTTGTACTTCTCTGCCTTGCGGCTATACAGGGGAACTGCTCGAATTCCATTACTTAGCTCTGACACAGGTAGGCATGTTTGCCCACCAAAGTCATCCTTCTCAGACATGTCGTACTCGTGAACTTCTATGCGAAGCAGAGCCAGTTCTGGCACAGTGAGTGGGAACTCGAATACCTCATTCCAAGAAGGCAACCAATTATCCTCTATTGTCCTAGTTTTTCTCATTACAGTATCAGCAGGGACTCCAGCAATCCCCACCTGCATATGTGTTGATCAATCAATATGAAATGAGCGAATCACATGACAAAATAAGTTGCGAAATGGGTAAAACAGAGGCCGAATGTGTTTGATCGTAGCCATAATAAGTAAATATTGCTATGAGCATTCCCTTCATTAAGTGCAAATGCAGGAGAATCTACAAGCACCACATTAAAAGAAGCTAAGAGCTAGATCTAGGGCATGAGTTTCGAACAAATGAAACATATTGATGCAGTAAATCATGTTAACTCACTCTTGTGTAGAAGTCTGGAGGTGAGAATTGATCGAAGTGCGTATGTTCGAAATCATAATACCATCCTTCCCCCATATATACAGTCACCTAAATAGGAGTAAAAAAACAGGATGATTTTTGTTAGGTTCTAAACGAGAGACACTTGTAGGAGGTAGCTGATTGACACAAGCTTGATAAACCTTGAGTCTGTCAAATCTCCAGGAATTAGTGCTCTCACCTTCAAAGTAGTCTTCACAGGTAACTTAGCTCTAGGATCGAAGACGTCGTTATTCGGACCAGTCTTTAATAGAAATTCGGGTTTTTTAACATAACCACACCCACCATTGGCTTTAAACATTCCCTGCATCAACCAAAGTGATCTTCCGTACCCCTGTCATGAAAAATGATGAGTAAACATTTTGCATGATCTTAAACAATATCACAGTCAAGAATATATATATATATAGTCTTTGGCCTATTAAATGGAGACCCAAAAAAAGAAAAGGAAAAATGAAGCAAAAAGAAACCTGCATGTTAAATGCAACCATTTGAGCTCCATGCATCCATCCAATTAGTGGGTTATAATTTGATGAGTCAATGCGAGTACCTTTGGGATACACCCTCAGCAAATTTCGCTGAGTAAACCTACAGTAAAGACAAGGACTTAGAAATAAATACTTCTCTTTTCATTCTCGGATACATAACTATATAGCATCTACCAATGTACCCAAACCACAATAAGCATGCTACAATGGGGAACATAAAAAATAGAAGCGCACTGTAGCAGAAATCCTACTGCTTCGACAGCATATGAAAATTTTGGGGATGTTTCAAAGAATGACAATCATTGATATGCCACCTGAACCATGTTATTGACTCATTGTTAATGCACTCAGAAGTTTCTAATATGACCACTGGCTCTGTCGGACTAGGATATAGACCAACCAGCGATTAGTATTATTAGGTCAGAAACCTATGCAGTGTGTCATTAAAGATGCTGTAAATCATAGTCAAGAACAATTCATATCACGTCTCATATTTCTTAACTTCAGTAATTTTGAATTACCATAAAGAAATGAGCTACATTCTGAAACCAATTCATAAGTTATAGGATGCCAATCTATGTCATACTGAGGGCACTCAAGCACACAAAAATAGAATGACAGGTCATGTCAAAAGAATTCACTAGAAACAATTATCAATACCTGACAATTTCTTTTCCACGAGTTAGAGCAGCTTTTTCAAGCTGTTGCTCACTTAAGCTCAGACGTCTCACTTTATCTGGATCCACTTTGAGACATTCGTCTAACCCACCTTTAGGCTTACCAGCATGAATGGCAATTAAACGTCTATATTCAGGTCCTGCTGCTTCGTCAAGATCTTCCTCGTCACTAGGATCTTCCTCATCCTCATTGTCCTGCTAACAACTGTAAACAGTCAATCACCAAGTCTCCTTTACCAAAACAATGTGGTGGCAATTTATATACAGCATCGCCTAATAGTTTCAGACCTTGCAATCAGCTACAGTACCACTTTTCAGGCTTGGGACCTCCTTCCCCCATGCTTCTTCATCACCAGAAGCCTTTCCCTTTTGTGAATCATCCCCTTTCTCCTTCACTTCTTTTCCCTGAAGGTACTCTTTAGGTGGTTTGGTTGATATAATAATCCTCTTTTTAAGCGATTCTGGAGAAGGAAATTCCTTCAAGCCTTCCGAACCAGGAGAAAATAGTATCTCTCCAAATGTTTGAGTGACCATCTAAGTAGAAATTGGAAGAGGGTGGTCAACTATAAGAATGTAAGCATTTTGAATCCGAATAAACTCATAGTAACTAACCTCAGCCACTTTAGCCTGAAGATCAGGAGTAAGGTGGTCCTCCAGAGTTATCACAACTGGATATTCAGACGCAACAAAGGCATACTGCTTGATGGACCTCAAACACTTGATGAGCTCTACAGGAGTAGTCAGAGTCCTGTATAAGGAAAAATAAATGTGTAAACTAAATTTCAAAAACTTCAGGAAAAAAACTTCTAAACTCAATTGCTATTGGTAATCTATATGCTGAAACAATATCATTAAGTTCTGCCTTCTTACTAAAGCAAAATAGGGGAAAAAAGGGAAAAAAACTCAGGCGACAGTTTGAATTCATTTTAAAATGTCAACCATTATTTTTCATCCAAAAAAAGAAGTTAACCATCATTTAATGGGTAACTCGTAAGCTTATACCTTCCATGAAGAACATCTACATTATCCTTTGTGGCATTAGGCCATATGTCCAGTTCTATCACTCTTACACCTCTCTGCAGTGCATGTATGATGGGGACGTCACTGCAGTCGCTGCTAAGCTGATTTCCAGTTAAATAGGAGTTATGACCAGTATATACGAAATAATGAGACAACGGAGCAGTCATATCATGGTGCACCTAGAACAGAAGAAATAGGAAAACAAAACACAAGAATGAGAACAAAAGAGATTATAATTATCCAGGATATAGTACTCATACGTTCGTAGTAATGATGACTCGTGGGAGATTTACATGTAACTATTCTATTAATCAATGTTTAATATCAACAAATTTGGCCCAAAACCCATTGCTTAATACCTGGATGCTTTAACTTCACAAATTAGGTGCCAGAAAAGAAAATCTTGAATGAAGGACAAATTTTTGTTAATTCAATGGAATATTGGCCCAAAACCCTTTGCTTAATACCTAGATACTTTTGAATTTACAGTATTTAGGTGCTGGAAAAGGAAATCTGGAATTAAAGGACAAATTATTGTAAATACAATCGAATGCAACATAAATTAATGGTATATGGAATATGCAACATAGTCCATTTGACTTCACTGGGAGAAAACAATAAAAGGGCATCTCCAGATAATGAAATCTGAGGCCAAAGATTTCATATTCCCAGCAATGCCATATTGTTCCCGAAGAAGGAATCTATTTAGAGAAAGGTTAAATGCACAAATGCTGGAAAAATCCTATTCTTATTCTCTTTCATCACTGTTTAAAATGCAACTTCAATTATAGATTTTAATCGCAAATGTATTTAACCAAAATGCATCAAAAATTGCTGGAAAAATATTATTCTTGTCTTGTTTCATCACGTCTTAAAATTTTCAACAACAGATCTTAATAGCAAATAAATTTAACCAAAATGCATAACATGCTGGACAGCATGTTATGCATTTTGGTTAAATTTATTTGCTATTAAGATCTGTTGTTGAAAATTTTAAGACGTGATGAAACAAGACAAGAATAATATTTTTCCAGCAATTTTTGATGCATTTTGGTTAAATACATTTGAAACAGGAAAGAATTGACATTGTCCAGCATGTTATGCAACAACAACAACAAGGCTTAGTTGTTGTTGTTGTTGCATAACATGCTGGACAATGTCAATTCTTTCCTGTTTCATCACTTCTTAAAAAACAAATTCAATTATAGATCCTAATGCACTTGAATGATTGAAAGTACATATTCTTGGTACACCAGAGAAGCTCAATAACTATAAATTAAGTTGCGAGAGAGTAATTAATCTTTCGTACTTTTGTGGACAATACTAAACAAGAACTATTATGACAGCGGGTATTTAGATGCTTATCAACCGGGGGAGATCAATTTGAGAAAATCCAACTTAATAAGAATAACACCAATAAGGAAAATAAGTAATACCAAATCCAGAGGTCGCTGACTCCCTCGCCAATGCAAATGGGAAACAAGTTAGGACAAAAATTTAAATGAAAGAAAGGAGAAGGCAAAGCTACCCCGAGAGAAGGTGACAGGGGTGGGTTTTTGTCACTGAAGAGGTACTTGAAGAAACTCTCAAGATTGAGACCCCTTCGATGAAAGAGAGTGAAGCCATCGATGAGTGCCTGCGCTTCCTCTTCGGTGGCTTTCTCTTGTTTCTGCACCTCTCTCAAGAACCTCTGAAGGTGAGCAGCAGTCATAAAACCATTCTCAGAGTATTGGTCGAAAAGGTTCTTGATCTCCTGCGGTGCTTCCGACCCGGCCAGCTTGAATCGCCGGCGGCAGCAGAAGCAGACTTTGTAAGTCTGTTTGGACATAGAATTCACCCAATTCGGAAAAATCGGAGCTCCGAAAGAACAGGAAGCAACCTTCACAGAGAGTGTGTGTGGGTGTGGGTGTGCGTGTGTAGGATTGGAGGTTGAGGATGGCCCTTTTGATCGGAAAATGGGATGCGTTTCTTGTTGGCAATGTAAGAAGATTTTCAAGACAAGAGGCTGTCACCAGAAAGGTAGGGACGGAGACGGACACAGGTGGGTCCTACGTGGGAACGTCGAACCAATGAGACGGTTGGCACCTGGCATCCGCCGATGGCCCCACAGAGTCGTAATAGGCTGCCTCATTAACGTTCCGAAGTTTGCAGATGATGAGGTGGTTATCTATTCTATCTGTTAAGGAACGGATCAATTCGCGTGCAACGTGGCAACAGTCAAATGGATAAACTCATTAATATATATATATATATATATATATATATTTTAAATACCGAAAAGCAATCAATTAATCGTTTCGTTTTTGCATGCGCCAATAACCATAAATTATCATTGATACATGCATTTTTTTTGTCGGCCGACAGATAGATAGATACATTTGTTTATTTTGGCCTGTAATGTGCAATTAAATTCGTCGATGAATTATTTTGCCCATTTCACCCTCCGAATATTGATTATTGACATCTTATCTTTTCTATTAAATACGGCTCAGTTGAAGGCCAACTCAATTATAAGATAAATTTGTTTATTTGATTTTGAAACCGACAGAAAATAAATCACTGACTCAATTAATTTATTAGTCGATTAAAACATAATTTTAATGTCTTACTACATTAACCATTATTGATCATTTTCCTTTGTTTTTATTATAAATATAAATATATGTAATAAAAATATCATGTTACGGATAATTTTTTTATATATATAACTGCATAAAGAAATTCCTTTTTTTTTACAAATTATTAAAAATCATGGAACAAGCCCTTATATTAAATATAAACATTACTGATATTACCATTTTAAAAAAAAAAATTGAAATTGCCATCCTTAATTACTTTTACAGTTTTACAACTTGTCTCAATTACTAGCAAAACTATTCAGCGGTAACGGAGCTATCTAGTACCTAACTTGGGTTCATTACAAGCTAGGGAGCAGGAACAGAGAGCACAGAAGCAGTCTGTTCTCTAAGGAAAGAACAAAACGAGGAGGGAAGAGTGGGAGGGCAAATGTGTGTATGGTTGGATTTTGACACCGCTGCCGAAGCAAGAGGTATGCACCACCTTGTGTGGCTGTGTTGACAGACACCTTCCAACCCAATTTATTAATCAATCTCTTCATTGAAAGGGCATGGCATCTAATTCATTCCTATATAGGTTTCTGGTCTCGGGCATCATCTGTACATGCTAAACCCTGTATTCTATCAGTACAATATCTTAAAGTCTTTTGTTTAATATTGGAAGGTCTTGGTACTGTTCGTATTAACGTTAGAGGGACTATAATACCTTTTGAAGCTGCTAAAGATATAGATTATTATAATAACAATGTTCTCCTTGAAATAACCATCATAAACAAGAAGACCATATAGGCTAGATAGCTGATGCTTATCCCTATTATTCATTTAAACAGAAATTAAACTCTCGGTCCCAAACAGAGTTTTTAATTGCCCTTGTTTTTTACTTGGTTTATTAGCTGGTACTCCAACAACGCAAATCTGTCATGTGCAATTGATCAGCCAACATCTTTGGTTTCTCTTTCCTTCTTTCTTTGTCCCCTCGTAAACAAGGACAATCATGAAGCTCTCTCTTCAGAAATTATTGCCATGATCTACAACAGTACAACGGATCAGTACAATCTGAAAATATATAGCCTGATCCTGGAAATTTTATAAATCCTACTTTAATGGTGAAATATAATTATAGGGGAGGGTCAAAAACAGTCAAAGGATTAAGAAGAAGAAGAAAAATACCAACCACTTTATTAGTCGTAGGTAGCAGTATTTATCATAAATATGGAAGCACGGAAATTCAATGGATCAAATCCAATGGCAAAAGATCAATTACTGAATAAAAGGTCCATCCAAGTTCACTGGGAGATTCGTGTTTCTAATCTGCAATATAAACAGAATTATTCAACTCAGTTTCGTGTTAATTGTTAAAATTTTGGGGGAGAGAAGACACCGAAAGTGTTTGGTTAAAATCTGAGCCCAAAAATTCCCCAAACATACTTACTGATTTTTAGAAAGAGTGCTAGTGTTTTTTAAACCATGACTCTTAATCCATAGGAAACAGGTGCCACTAGAGACGGGTTAGATTAATGAGACCTTACTGGTTATGATGCATAGCATAGATAATTTGCAGATAAGAACTTGGTTCCGGTCATAGTTATTCAATTTTAGCAGTCATAATCATAACGAAGAGTTCAAATATAAAAAGCTTTGCTTTTTGCTCTTCGGCCTCAAATCTTGAAATTGAATGCATGAAGGATGTAGTATATCAAGCACAAAGCAACCTCAGCCTAGCAAAATTGAAAAGAACACAGTTCACACAGCTTGATTTTCTCCTCTTGCATAGATTTTATTGCTTTCAAATACACTGATATAGTCAACTACAGTTTCACCATACCCCAGTATGTTTACAAGAGGACGATTCATTGCTTTGCCTTCGTCGTCCTTATTAATAACCAAACATTAGCACCACAACTGTTAAACCACAGACGCATACATAAACAGTTATTCAAAGCTACTATAGTTTATTCCCAAACACACAGACATGGCTAGATAATTTCTAGCAATCGTAGATTCCAATGAGAAAAGGCACTGATGTAGGAAGATTGAATTTGAAATTAATGGAATGAGTGGGTCGAGCCCCTTCATTTCTGTCGTCTGCTGCCGGAGTTCTTGGAGCGATGTTGGCACATGGTGGAGAAATTGGAATTGAGATCAGAGTAGAGATGGACGACCTTGGAGACGTTCCCATTGAGTTCCTGAATCAAAGACACGTTCTTGACCATGTTGTCAGGCATCCTGGACTGGTGGTTCTCGTTCACCTGCTGAATCAGAAGGCGATTGCGGTCCAAGACGGACTGCACCCGACGGAAGCTCTTGCTGAAAGTTGCCCAGACCTCCGGGTCGCCTTCTTCGGCCTCCTCCATCTCGCCGTCGGATTCGCCGGTGGTGGTGCTAACGGTGGTTGTGGTGGTGGAGGGACGGTGGTGGGTCTTCTTGTGTAGGTTATGGCGGTGATTGGAGGGGTGTTCCATGCTAGATTCGGCTGCGGAGGAGGAATCAAGTGTGGTCATGTGCTTGAAGAAGGGAGGGAGGTTAGGGTGATGGAAGAGTTGGGTCAGACATTGCAAATTTCTCTGGTTTGGTGATTACAGAGAGAGACAGAGGCAACATATAAGGATCTGAGAGCTCCCTGATAGGGATAAGGAAGAATAAGGCTGCTCTTCATGAAATATTCACCCCCACGGGGACTCTTGAAGAACATGATCTCACGCGACCAAGCAAGGGTGTGCAAAGGATATTTTTGTTTTGTGCTTCATCATGATAAACACATAAATAAATTATTGAAGTTGTGCAGTTTAAAATTTAACATTCCTATTATTATATAGCAAAATTGTGGTTTTTTATTTTTAATATTGGTGAACAATTAAGGAAGTGCGAGTGGAGAATGTAGTGGGGAGAGAAAATATCTAGAGTTTGAAATTCGATTGGAAGAAAAAGTGAAAAGTGCAAGGGAGGATACTGCCACGGCGACAAAAAGAAGGGTGATTTTGCCTCCGTGGATCAGATGGTGCATATCTTAAAAATATCTCCCGACCAAAATATCCCGCAACAAGAATAGATACCTAAAAAGTTAAAAGCCAGCGAAAGAACGGAGGATTGGTTCCCTGCGACTAACCCAACCGCAACATGTGCCCCCACTTCTATGCCCGTGACGTGTAATTGCCAAAGTGGACGAGAGAGATTCTTAACTCCTCCGAGAAGCAAGAAAAATCTAAGACACCAAAATTGAGTGTTCACAGCTTCAAATATCAACATATTAATACAGATAAAATTTATTTTATTAAATTTAAAAACTTGACTTAATTTTAGTATTTTGAGAAAAGAAATATGCTTAGACTATTGTTTTCAACATATAAATATGCATGATTTTCCAGGAAAAAAAATATGTATTCAAAAAGTCAGAGTCAGTAAAAACTTAATGTAAATATATCATTCTGAACTTAGAATACATCAATGGATTGCGATAAAATTATTAGAGACGCAATAGTCAACTAGATCGAAAATTCTACAAAAAATCTTGGTATAAAAATTTTCTTTACTACAGAAGTGTAGACAATTGACTTGATAATATAAAACACGAAAGGTCATTGTTGAAAGAAAGTCAACTATAGCTATTAAATTTGCAAAGGAAAGTTGAGTCTAACCTCTCTTTTAGTTGACAACATCAAAAAATTGCTTAAGAAATATTAAGAGATCAAACAAAAAAAAAAATTGTGTGATCAATAGTCTAGTGAACTAATCTTATTCTATAACAACAGAGTGGCACATCTTCACAAATCTTCCTGATTTCTGTGTTGAAGTTTTCTTAAAGGACATCAGAGAAGTTTGTGTTCCTAAAGTAATTTAATTTTGTTTTGATTGTTCTTCTGTCACCAAAAAAATAAAAAAAGAATTCAGTTCACTTAGAATGGGGTGAAAAAGGTGCAAAATTTAAGTTGTCTGAAGTTCCAGGCACACAATACCTTACAGTAAATACTATGTAAAATCAATTCTAAGGTGTATCAATTAGAATTAAGGAATGACTTTACACAATTTATGCTAGTAGCCACCAAATTTTATCAACTGATACAGAATAGGTAAAAGACCAGCGATAAATAAATGATAAAACTCAGCTTTCGTATCATGCTGAAGTATCCAGCCTTCGGGGCACATAACATACCCTCAATAATATTAGTGGTCAACAACATTCATATCAAAGTTCCAGTAGTAAGGAGTACAAGGTTATTTTTTGCATTTTTTTTAAAGTGGCCAATCTCTGACATTCATACCCTTTCACCAGAGGATAAAACGTTGCAAGTTGCAACACATTGTGATCGGTTTATAAGGCAAGCATCTATAATTTAATATATACCTCCGCGAGCATATTTTAACAGTGCAAATAGGCTTCTGTATTTCCATAAATCACTCCAAAGATTGACACGAGATATGTAATAAGGTTAAGGAGCAACTATTCAGTTAATTTTCTCTTTCTTCCAAGAACAGAGGATTTCTGAAATCTGGGGCCCCCCATTCGCCACTTCTTGAAGGATGCCATTGAGGATTGAGCTGCGTCATACACTATGAATTCAAATAAAGTAAACTACATTGAACAACCAGCATCAAGATGTGAACATATAAACGAAGATAGAAAACATGTTTTATGCAATAAATAGAATAAATCTCACAATTAATCTCTTCTTTTGTTAGAATTGACCAAACTTTGGAAGCAGCTGCAAATGCTGCAGTATGTGCCTTGGTGAGGACTTCCTTGTACCTATTCTTAAATGCAGTCAAGAGTAGAAACCCAATGGTTCTATCACCAACCCTGCCATCAAATATTAAAAAAAAAATTAACAATTGACTAAAACTATGAAGTACTTTAATAGTCGCATTCATGGTTGTCAATTCTTGAATATAAAGATTAGTTTTTTGAACGGTGAATTGAATCAAATTTAAAATAGCATAAAATTTATGTACTATATAGGTAAATCATAATCTAAATTGTTTAAATATTATAGATATAAGAAATGTTTAATTATATTTATACTCAATAACATGATATAAAGTATAAACTACTTAAATTCTTGGTAAAAGGACTTTATGTATCTAATTATTCAAAGTGTGACATGTAATTTTGAAGGTTTAGTTTCAAAGGCGGGGTGAAACTTTAAACTTTGATTAATAGGGTTCAAAAGAGATAGGTCACCATACCCTATACTCAACCCAAGTATTTTGGCTGTTCTAAACCATTAGTTGAAAAATAAAAAGGAAAGAAAGAAATATGTGAATTAAAATGTATATTTCATCATAAAAGGTCATAGTCACACATGGCTCCACAAGGGTCATTTGCAACCTGAATAGTTTTCCAAGCAACAGAATCACATAATTCTCCCAATTCTGACCACGATTCTGGCAATTCTCTCCATCATTGATTCAATAACCAAGGTTGCAAAAAGTTTGAGCAAGAGATATATGAATTGTATAATGTATATATTTCAAATATATTGCAACTAAAGAATGAAAAAACACAGTATTTGGAAACTTTGAATTCATATAATTCAATTTAATAATAAAGAAATTATTGTGTTATATACAAGAGTTGGCTTTAAAAAGTTACTTTAGTTAAGTCACTTAATTTTAAGTTTCAGATGTTTCGCCAAACATGTTTCGCCAAACTGAGGATGGTCTAAGATTAGCATTGTTTATTACCCAAAGTTTAAGCAACTTGTATTATTTCATTTCACTCTAGGTATGAAGGTGCCACAAGGGTGGGGTAGAGGATGGGGAAAAGCCGAACAGAAAAAATTGCCAACATTTTTAGCATAAACGCCGCTGCCCTTGCACTGGTGTTATGTAGTAATAATTTGAATATTTTGTCATTCTCCATTTGTAATCTGGCTTTTTAAATGGAATTTATAGTGATGATGACTTGAATGGGAATGTTTTATGTCCTATGTACCAGGACATATGTAAAATTAGTAGGCCCATCAACCATATAATATCGTCTGGGATAGGATCATAGGACTAAGCAAGAATATGTCAATAGAAATGAGAGTGCGAAAAGCCCCAGTGAAATCAACAACCTTTCAGAAGGAAAAAAGTATAGCATAGCAAAGACTTACAGGGGCGCAATCTTGCATCCAAATTCGTAAAAGAATGGACATCGAGACCTCAGATCCACATACGCAGAATCAGCCTGGATCTCTAGTCTTGTTCTGAAATCAAGAACCATCGACTATAAGAGCAGATGCAGGAATAAATAAATCCAACACTTTATAATCGACAATTAAACCTATCCAATATCAACTCCAGCATTCCTGTTGTACATTAGCACACAATTGCAGATGCTGATTTGCAGACATATGCTATTATCTTTTATGATAACTTCTATGAAAGCAATGGAAATTGATCAGTATAACTTAGTTGCAACCCATACAACATGATGCACTTGATATATGAAAAATTAATTAGAATGTAACAAAACAATGGTAAAAAAAAAAAGGGACATTGGAGCCTAATCAGTTTGCAGCCTTAATTCACAAAAACTAACAAGAATGGTCCGCCTAACCATTATATTTGTACCAAAACAGAGAAAATAAAGCTCTAATTATATTCCTTCTTAACTCATTGTCAATAAAATAATTTTTCTATTGTTACAAAGAAGTGTATAAGCCCATAAGTTGCAAAACAGAGCTCTGATTTGGTCATTACTTTTGATTAAAACAAGTGGGAACATTAACTGATACTGCTTGTCTCAACTGTAACTCATGTGCCAGCCAGAAAGGCAGCTCAACTTTGGAACCCGCTTCAATCTGAAAATCAAACATTCTAGTGTCAGGTCAAATCATTAGAGTTCCACCTGGCAGTTTGTTTTGTTTAATAATAAACCAGTTTTGGTAGTTCCTACATAGTCAGTTTCAGAACCGGGATCTATTCCCACCCCAGATGCTGCCTTCTGGAATATAACTGACACAATCTGTGAGAAGAACATAACAAGTTACAGTATTAGAATAAGAAACTTAGGAGGGTAGGTATACAGATCTGCACCTGTGTAGCTCACAAGCACTGATAGAAAAGAGAGAGAGAGAAGTAATCTGTTTCCTCTTCAATGACATAAAAGAAGGCCATATTGAGTATTATCCTGATCTTTACTACTCTGAAACAATTTTTTCATTAGCTAGTAACAGCCCAAAACATCAGCAGCAGCATAGCAAGGCTCACAACTGAACTAATCCATTATTTACAAAATCAACCCTTAAATATATCTAAAGTACCATCCCTTATTCAATTTGACATGCAACAATAGGAAGCAAGTTGTTGGAGAATTTGAAGAGTCTGGTGTTCACCTCTTCCTCTGTGATAATGTCATCAATATCATAGTATTTTGCCATCTGAGCCTCCAAATTGCTGCTTTTACACTTTCTCTTGACTCCTCAAAGACAGTTTGTTAAAGAACTGCATGGAAAAAATTTGAGCTTGGGATATATCGTTCAGAAAACTTTGGAATTATTTGCTTTAAAGCAGTACAGAGTTGGAATAACTCCATGAGTTATGGCATCCTTAAGAAGAAGCTGAATTGTTGATTCCTTCATCCTTTTTGAAAGTCAGAACAGTTATGGTTGAAACTTGAAATTCAAATATAGTCATGCTCTCTCCATAAGGTAGGAATGACAATGGGCAGATATCTAAAGTTTTTTGCAATATAAAACCCCGACCGATACCCAAAATAGCTGAAAGAATATATTGGGTAATGGATACAGGTTATTAAGTATTAGCTATTGGGTACCAAATACACCTGATACCCAATACCCAATACCAAATAGGGTATTCATGATTATTTACCATATGAGATTAGCTTTCAGAATAATACAAAACATAGTTAGCGCATAGTATATCATTTTTTTTCAAGTGCTGCCATTTACTTCCGAACCAACATTTACTTAAAGCAAAATGCTAACGCAGCATATAGCACACTTGAAACTTCAAGAAATTTGAGTCATGCCAAGAAGTAGAACCTTGAATCAATGATTAAAAGATCAAAACTGCTGAAAGGTTATTTTTCATACAATGGTAAGAAGCTAATTATAAATTTATTACTCAATAAGAAAAATAAGTAATATATGTGTAAAAAAATTCTCATGCTTTAGAACTAAACAGAAACAGAACTACTGTCTTGTGACAGTTGATTGCTTTGCCCACCTTCAGTTTTGCCCTCTTCTGCCATCATTGTGAATATTAAATTACTATCTTGGCTACTATCTCAGCCCTATCTAATGTACAAGCTGTGCTAGTTAAACCCCACAAAGAATTTATTTTCCTTTGAAAGGGAAGTGGGTATCAATCATACAGAAGATTGAAATACATAATACATATGCATTGAACCTCCCCAATGGCTCTCTATCGTCTACCAACTCACCTATTTACGCTTTACGAGTCAGATTTGCCTCCCACCACTTTGATTCAGACGAAGGACAAGCCAGTAAGTAGTGGAATGTTGAGAGAACAGAGAAGGGGAAAAGTAAGAAACCTGGACGATGGTAGCTGCGGTAGGAACCTAGACAACGAGGACAAAGGTAGGAAATGTTTTCGGGCGGGGGAAGGCATATATCAAGAATGAAAATCGAAATCTGGAAGTTAGAGATTAAAGGATTTGGTTTTATTAGATGAGATATGATATGTTAAATCATTTATAATATTACCAGACGCCCTCCCCAGCTATAAAATTGAATCCGTGAGTAATTGCCTTTAATTCTGCATGGAATTTTAGTATCCACAAGAAAACCCCTAAATGAAGATGGAAAACCTAGACAGGTTAAGAAGCAGACCAAGATTGCAAAGAAAATTATAAATGCGAAGAAAGATTGCGATAGAAGAAGAACATTGTCGGATAACATTACCTGAGATCATTACAATTAGTGCTTCTCTGTAACCATCCAGGAGTAAAATTTAGAAAGGGATATAGAAACAAACAATCAAACAACATGAGAGAAACAAAAATAGGCGGGAGAATCAAAATCATGAAAATGCGGGGTTCTTTGATCCGGGATTTGTTTTACAATAATTTAATTGTCTTTTTTTTTTAAATTTTTATCAAAAAAGATTTTGGACCTTCGCGTGGCAGGCTAGGAAGGCCCTACAATGAGTTATTCCTAACCCAAGTGAGAGGGCCCACAGCTCGACGAAGATTAAAAAACAAAACAAAAATCAATTTGGAGGGGAGTAGGTCAGGCACTCAGGCGGGCTTGTTTTAGAACATGTTAAAACAATGATTACGTAGGAAATCACGTAACAGGTATATCTACGTATTCATTTCACGTATATCAATTTTAATTTATTATTGATTATACAAACTTTAAAAACTTCACATTGTTACATCGATTGGGTTGATCTTAAAAATTAAATTAAATCGAATTAATTATATATTTATATAATAAAAAACTTGATCAATTTGAATTTAATCTGTAAAACTAAATTAAATCAAACTCTTAGATAATTAGTTTGGTTTGATTTAGTTGATTCATCTTGTTTCTTAATTTTTTTTTGCCTTTAGTTCGTTGGCCGAACACGACAAACTGCATAGTTCAATTGTCGTGGGGCGTTAGAATCCGTCATTTATGTACCGTGCATTGCTTCAAACTACAGGTTACAGAACATTACACTATGATATTTACGAGAGTCAACTCTGAACTATAAGTGAAACTGTTAAAATTAAAATTTTAAGTTTTAAAATTTTTATTATTATTTATTGAGTTTTAAGCCTCAAAATTGTTTGTTTATTAAAAAAGTTTTATTTTTTTATTTTATTTTAAATTTTTATAAATTTTGAGAGATATTGAACAAATTCTAATGATAGTCTTTAGAACGTGACGACTATGAAGGTAATATTTAGTTCGATCGACAGCTTGTGAGTAGCTATCATAGAAATCGTCAGTGATACCATATCTAAATTCACAAGGATAAAAGGATCGAGGCTTTGAAGAAATGAAACGAAGAGGAGTCCATGATATGCATGAAAAAATAAAAAGTAAGTACGGTGTACTGTTTGATAACAAATAAAATAGAATAAAAATTTTAAATTTGTCTTTTTTTTCAAAATTACATAAAAAATTTATTAAATCTCAAATTGAGTGATTCAAAGAGTCTTAAAAACTTTTATCACTAGCAGAGATGTTACACTTTCTAACACCCGGGAGATAATTTTTAGGATGCGAGCTCGTTATATATATATAATTTTTTCTTTTGCTTGAAAAATAAAATCAAAAGCCTGCAAGAAGTAATAAAGATATGGTTTGATAAAGAAAATTTTGATGTACTTTAATAATATAAAAAAATTATGAGCAGGAGTCAATAATCACTATATATATATAATATAAATTTCCTTTGCTAAAAAAAAATTGATTCAAAGTGCTTAGTGCACTACTTGAAGAAAGCTAATAGAGATTGCTATTATTAACATTATATAATATTATATATATCATATATCATATATTATAATTTTATTGATTAATTCAGTTTAATTCGATTTAATTTTTTTAAAAATAAAAAATCGAATTTCTTTAATAAAAATTAATTTAAATTATTTTTAATCAATTTTGTACACTTCTATTTAATATATTAGATTACAAATAAATAGGTAATTATGTACAAAACACTGTCTAAGTTGGAAATGTCATAATATTAAAATATACTATAACATAAAATTAGGAAAAATTAAGAATTTAGATGTTGTGATTATTCAAATTATGGGACAAACTCACAATTGATTGCGCTCATTAAAACTTCAACTAATAATTGTGAATTCAATTTTGAGTAAATTATACTTTGAGGGTTGAAAAAATTATAGTGATATTTCATCTAATTTTAAATTGAAATAGAAATTTCATATTCCGTTTCTAAAATTTACACTTATTTTCTTAAAATTTTAAAAATATACAATAATTTTTTTATTTTAAATTTTTATAAGTATTAATTTAAAATTTTTATTATATTATGTTAAATTAGACTATTTATAATTAATTATAATTTTAAAAAATATAAATTTTATTCACAATTTTATAATCAAAATAAAAAAAATTCGTATAAATATGAATATAATTTTTTTTTTTTTAAAAAAAGAACATAATTTACTTTAATTTTTTTTAATAATAAACCTATGCTTTCGTAAATAAGACCAAAGGAGCATACTTCGCATATATCGTTTACATTATGTTTGATAGTTTAACTTAATTTGATAGAATGAGAATGAGCATTCCATTCTATTAAATTTTGCGTTTGATTGATATAATTAACCATTCTAAAAAATGTGAATTACTTTATGAATGAGAGACTTCATTACCTCTGAAAAACGAAAGAATTCACGTGGAGGCGATGGAATGGCGCTCAAAAAAACAACATTGACCTTCAGCAACTTCTGGTTCCTTATTTCGCAGTCTCATCCTTTATTGGTCCCTTTTTTACTTTTGGGTCTTTTTTTTTTTTTCTGCACTTTATCGTTTATGTACCTAGTGTTTGTAAAGCTAATTTTTGCTTTGTTATTATTATTTTTTTGCGCTTTTGGTTTTTTTTTTCTTTTGTGCTTCTGATTTTTTTTTGGTTAAGAATATTAAATTTTTGTTTGATTATTTATGTGAAAAAAATTTGGTAAATCAGCTAAACATTATTAAAAAAAACTGTTGACTTTTGTATTTAATAAAAATAAAATATTATTAATTATTTTTATATTTATATCATTTTTAAATATTTTTTAAATTTTAAATAATATTATTTTATTATTTTTATATTTAAAAATTATTTTTATCTTTTTATCAATTTTTTTTTATTTCTTCTTTTACTATCAACCATACGGTACCTTAATCAATGACCCATGTTATGCTTGAAATTTTTTTTTTTCCTTTTTTTTCTGAAGCAAAAATTTATCAAAACTCTTTTGAAAGTTTACTAAAATAACAATTTATACTAATGTCACAATAATAAGCTCAATTTATCCAAATCTTCAGTTATATTATTTTGAAAATTTTCGTTAGACTTTAAATAACATTATTTATATAAACACTACATATATATTTATAACGATTTTGCAAAACCCAATTGAAATTTAATCAATTGATATTGATAAGACCTTTTTATAAATAAAAAAAATATTTCTTTTGAAATTTTGCTAGAATCATCGACCACAAAAATGAATGCAAATTTGTTTAACTTATTCCCTCTACATTTTTAAACCTTATGGTCAGTGATAGAGCACCAATATTCCCACAATTTCACAATGTGTTGGGGGCAGGAGATGAGACAAGTCGCATAATAGGAGAAATGGGATGAAAGACGACTTCATCACATATAATAAAGGATCGACATTGGACGGCCACATCCAGAAACTATTGAGGAAATTGTACAGTTATTGCTGATGGGAGTACCTGGATATCTTCGTTATGGTACACTATCAAAACCAGAGGTATCCATATCACCGTCCTAAGACAAGACGAAGGTTGGCGATGCCACTACACTGAACGAGGTAAAACTATCAGTGCTTGGACTGACATGTGCGGCAGAAGATGTCTCCATCATCGTAGAGTGAGGGAAGTTGGTAATGGCGTCGGGCCCCTTAAGCTTCAATGCAGCCTTGTCATACTCTGTGGCAGCTTCCTCTGCAGTGTCAAAGGTTCCAAGCCAGATACGTTTTCGACGGATTGGGTCTCGAATTTCAGCAGCCCACCGACCCCATTTCCTCTGGCGAACACCTCTGAACTTCTTGTGGCTGCCTGACGATGCATTGCAGCTGATGGATTTCTTAGGTTTCTCAAAGTGGGTCAAGTCTTCCTTGGTAGAAAAGGGAGTAGATAGAAATGAGGAAGCAGAATCCAAGGAGGGAATGCCGATGCTGATCTGTGTGATTTGCCTATCCCCTCCTCGTAAAGTTTCACGTTTTTCTTGATCTTCACTGGGGCAAGAGTCGGTATCAGTAGCATCAGGGTCAGCGACTACGATTCTGACAAGCTTTTGTTGGGTTTTCTGCATTGTTTTACACACCTCAGAAGGGTTAGTTGCATGATTTTGCCGTTGGAGCTCCACATTGGAGCAACGATCGTCAGGATCTTGCATCACAATGTTCTTTTCCTTCTTTTTGGTAGGATCCAACGGAACAATCTGTAATTTAGTAATTCAGGCATTAGAATTTATCATTGTTTCGACAAGCTGAAGTACCAATCAATCAAGATGGCTCATGACTGGGGATCCAAGGCAGCATGAGAGATAGCAACTAATAGAGCATAACTTAAAACCTACGTTTACGTGTCCTCATGCCCAATCAGGGAAACACAAAACAGAAAAGCATCAAATAAATACCTAGGGAAAAAACTTACTTCTACAAAGCCCTCCCTCATCTCATTATGTGTTTCATCTGCCATGTTCGCTGCAACACCAGTAAAATATAGTTAGCACTTAGCAGATCAGAGGATTGGTAAGAGATAAAGAAGAGAAGCAAGCAAAGTGGTAAGCATTCAGGAGAATATAGATGATTAGGGCAAATTTCACAAAATTAAATTGTTAGTCAAAATTAAGATCTACAGTATAAGAACCCTCATAGGCATACTTATATGATTTATGTTATATTAGGTATGTCTCAAATGCTCTCCATCAGAAATGGAAAAGACATAAAAGTCCTTAAATACAAATCCTAACAATAACAAATCCAGATCTCTTAAGAGTAGTAAGAAAACCCTAATAATTAAATAACCAAGTGACCACTTGTATAGAACTTTAAAACCCTATATCAATAGCACTAGTATTAAAAAGATACAACAAATTTTTAACTGTTTATGTCTAAACACTCTAGTATTATTAAGGAACTACAAGAATTGGCATTAATAGCACATGACCACTCAACTTCAGAATGTAAGGAGATCAAAACCTCAGATGCATAATAATGCAAACAACCACACTCCCATTTCTAATATCATAATAACATGTCCATAAGCACCGCACAAGAACACAATAATCTCTGACTGTATTAAGAGATATAATTAGCCATACAGATTAAATAAACATACTGCTGCGACTTGATGAGCTCTAGGAACAAGAAACAATGGGTACCCTCCTCCTTATTAAAATCTTTTTCGACTAATCAAGGAAGGCAATCCAAGTGAAGCCTCATTGGATATTGTTACCGCTTCAGAATCAGATTATCTTCCATGCATGGCATTAAATGTTTTGTGGAATTCTGAAAAGGAGGAATATGGTGTGATAGTTTTCACTTGGTCATCTTTTCCAGAGTTGGGGTAAGAAAATTTAGCTGGCTTATGGAGTCGAGTCTATACATTAAAGGGAAATGAACCTGGGAACCCCATATTTAGCAGCAACATCCGTAGGTGTTAGCCACAAGAACATTGGGGCTTGTGCTTTTGAAGAAGTTCATGCAGATGATTTTCCAAAAAGGGGATGACCATGAGGAATCTCTGTGCAGTTCAGGGGAAAAACCAATTAGGGGTCTCACATCCTTCAGGCAATCTGATATCTGCTCAAGGAAATTTGATCAAAAGAAGTGTAATTTTGAGACTATGCTCTTTGCGATTTTGGAATCTGGATTGATTGGGAAAAAAACAGAGCTTTGGAAGGGATGGTAATTGGTGTTGTTTTATGGCCACATAAAGCAAAAGGTTTGCCTATGTGCAGCTAACGGCTATGTCTACAGATTGTGTTCTTTAAATTATAGAGCATTATTTTTCAGAAGACAAATCCAATAACAGGATACCTATTTTGCTGTGGCTTGGGACAAGTTTCCTAATTCAGCTTCTTTGATACAACGTACACTGTAACCAACTAAAGAATAATTGAAGGTATAGTTAATGGAAGACAAAACTTGTGGCCATACTTTGTCAAGAGGATAACGATTACCATCTGTGGGAGGAGGCATGCTTAAATACAAAATCCTAATGACAGCGAATCCAGGTCTCTATAGTAATAAGAAAACCCTAATGGTCCATTAAATATCAGAAAATAACCACGTGAACACTAATATTAAAAATTAAAACACCAAACCGACAGCCTTAGTAATATAAGAACAAAAAAAATTAAAATTTTAACTGTTTATGCCTAATCACTTGGATAGTTTTCTAGTAGCGACAAGAATTAGCACAAATGACAAATGAACACTCAGCTTCAGAATTCAGGGATATCAGAACTTCAAATGCATAACACCAAAACAATCGCGGCCCCATAAATAGTCCAATAACAGAATTTCCATAAGTACCATACTGGAAGACTCTAAGAGATATGATTAGCCACACAAATTAAAATAAGCATACTGCAACGACCCGCACAACAAGAAACAAAAATTCATGAAATGCGTTGGAAAATCTCACAGAGACAAACAAAGCTTGAGAGCGGGGCACCAAAATAAGTCGCAATTGTTCCCAGTGTGACACCATATAAGCAGAGTTAGAGGGAAATGGCACTATTCAAGGGAGTACAAAATAGAACGAAAAATAACGCAATTCCAGAAGCAAATTCCACAACTAAAATGGGGGATATAAAAATATATTCACTTCAGAGGCTACTTTCATCAGACAAGAAAATGCAATAAAATCGGAGCCTCGACTCAATACTAACTTCACCTATCAAAAGACGGCAAATTAACTATGAGGCAAGCATAGGAACCAAGGAAAAAGTAAACAAACCCTAGAAATAAGGTAAAAGGAAGGTAAAAGCATGCAAGATAGAAGAGAATCGGAACCTGGGAAAGAGAGCATATGCTTTGTGCTGAACGGGGTGAAGGTGGCATCCGTAACTGCTTCGCTTATAATAATATCCTTTTTTTTCTATGAGGCGGTCTGCGTTGCATGTAAGGTGCGTACGTGTACCCGTTTAGTGGGCCTTCTCGTTTCTTCTCCCATCGTGGGCTATGGTTGCGCCCGTGATTGGTAGGTTCGTTTTTGTTTTTGGAACGTGTGTTTAGTTATCCCTAGAAGCATGGGTTGGGCCATGTAGGCCTCTTACCCTTGTGTCTTCTTGGTTGTTCTCTGGATGCAACTATACAGTGAGATACTCAAAATGTTTCAGTCTTTTTTCTGTTCATTTACAGCATGAGGTTCCCTTTAGTTTTCTAATTAATTACCTCATGAACCCCAATCCCAATGATCCAATTTCCATGCCTTCTCAACTTAAAAATAAAAGAAACAGATAATAGATAAATACATTTCAAATTTTTTAGTGTATGAATAATAAATTAATTATAAAATAGATAATAAATTTAATAAAAAAATTATTTAAACTTATTTATTAAAATTAAAAAAATTAAATTTATATTATAAAATATAAATAAAATATATTGACGCATATTTGAAAATAAAAATATAAAAAATACTAAGCCTAAAAACAATTAACCAAAATTTTAAAATTCAAATAAATTAATATGTACTAAAGTTATAAATGCATATGATTTTATGAAATTGATTTTATTTAACTTTCAACCCAATATTGATTCTTTAAGGCGCGTGTTTCATATGAACTTTTATGTAAGTTTAGATAATAGCATTTATAGGTTATGAGTGTGTTTGACAAGTTCAATAAGTTAACTTATAGCGTATTTGACTAACTTATAAGTTTATTTGACTAAATCAGAGGTGTTTGATAAACGAGCTTATTTAGATAGCTTATAACGTTTTATCATACGTTACTTTGAGTAGTTTATAGCTATTAGCTTATAGTTTTTATAATTTTATTCTTTTTTTATCCTTATTATTTTATTGAAATTCCAACACTATTATACTCATGACCCTTGACACAATTTATTGATCTTCAAGTTTTTTGTGTGCACTTTTCTTCTACTAATCAAGCGACACTTTTTAAAAGTGGGTGAGTTTATGTTCTTAGAATACTAATGAAAAATAATCACAGAATAAAAAAAAATTAAAACTAACAAATTATATTCTTGTATTTTTTGGGATTACATAATGAAATATAATTACTAACAAAAAATAATAAATTTTATATAAGTATGTACTTTTATGTCATTTTACACTTATCAGCTAATTCAATAGTTAATTTTGTCAAACACTTATAATTCAATAAATTAGCTTAACAGCTTTCAAGTAAAAATTAGCTTTTAAACTTTCAGCTAACTTTTCAGCTTTCAACTAACTTATCAGTTATTTTTGTCAAACATAGCCTATATCAAACTAGTGAATTCAAATTAGAATTAGTTAAAAAAAAAAGTTAATATGTGATTTTAAATTTAAAGCCTCGCCGTTTCTAGAAAGTTCCCCGTGTTTTCCGAACAACGTTGAAACTAATCCCTATAACTTGTACGCGTAGTATGCGTGTGCACATTAGAATTTAGAAGGTGCTATACTATACCTTAGCTCACAAGAAAAGGGAGGCCAAAGGATGCAAGCTTTGTGTTTTTGGTACTCATACTTTCAATTTGTTCCCCTTTTCATAATACTAATAGCAGATTCTATAACCAACTATTATTGTTTAATGTTGTTTTTAAGATGTATAACTATCATTGTTTAATGTTGTTTTTAGGAAGTATAATCTGATTACTGAATTTAATTTGTTCTAATTTAATTTAAAAAAAATATTTTAAATTAAATTAGAGAGTGAATGAATTGATACGAATTAAATTTTTTAAAAATTTAAGTTACAAATTTGTTTAAAATTAACACAAATTTTTTGAATAGTTTTAAAATTCAATTTGATTTGAATCAATTTATTTAGCATTATTTTTATCGAGTTAAATTGATAATTTATTTTATTCACCTCTATTTATTTTATCGATTTAACAATATTAAATCGTTTATTTTATTTTATTTATAAAAGTAATTCTCTAAATTTTTTTATTTTTTCATCACTCTACTTGTGACCCGTAATTTTATTTTATTACTAAACACTAACTATGACTTTCCTTTAATTATTGACATTTATTATATTTAAAACAGTCTAGTGGTTTCAAACAAAGAGATAACATTCACATACACAATACATTATAATAAAAACTTTAGATTTGAAAATTGTAGGGAAATTGCCACTGCACGTATGTTGTAATTGGTCCACCACTTTGAATTTTTTCCATTTTTTTATGCAGACAATAATTGTCAGCAATGCTCCTTCTAGATATTCTTGCGTTTGACTTACAATATAAATGCTTCTCTCAATGTAAAAACCGTGTCTTTTCTTTCTTCAATTAAATGAACATGAAAGTCAGCCAAGTTAAAAAGTAAACTCATATTATAAAATATTATGGTCAAAGGACAATACATTCCTTTGATAAAAAAACATTAAAAAAAATTGCAAAAAAATACCTTATACATATATAATACTGACTGTTCAGTTTGATCACGACAAGGTTATTACAGTTAAACATAATAAATAAATAAAATATAAAATTGATGTTTTATTGATATAATTTATATATAAAAAATTGGTTGTTGCATGTAAAAGAGGGACTATGTTGTAAGATATATAAGTATAATTTTTCATTTATTAAAATATATAATATCATATTTAATACTGTCATTTTACTTATATTAGATATATTTTTTAATTTCAAACGCAATTATTTTTATAAAATTTTTAATTCAAGGATTATAGAATGAAGTGTAAACTAAATTTTTACAATTAAAATAAATAAAGAATAATAAAATTTTATATAAGTGATTAATTTATTACTTTTAGTTAAACAGTATATATATTTTGTATGTTTCATTTGTAAAATTTATAAAAATATATATAAAAGAGTCCAAAATTTTTAATCTGCAATATAATAATTCCACTGGCCATGATAATTTATATTTTATAAATTCTTATTCATTCACCATATTTATTAATTATGATCATTAAACAATAAAATTTATTAACGATGTTAAATATATTTTTAAAAAATTTATAATTTATTGGATCGAAATATATATATTTTTTAAAATTATTTAATTACATGAATCGACATGCATTTTTTAACTTTTTTTTAAAAAAAAAATTATAGATTATTACTATTTTTAAAATTATCACAATTCTCACACATATATTGTGGAAGCAGTCACCCAACGACCCATCGCAGTCGCAGTGGCTCGCAGCCATAGCCATCCCTCATATTTGATTTGACCATGATTTCCTACTTGACGGCCAGACGTGGCCGTAACTCCCACCAAACTTGGCTGCTTCCTAAAATAAGGGACCGCATCGGCCAACATTTTTACTTTTACGTGCTCTGACTTAAAATTGGACCGCCTGCCACCAAAACAATATCATTTTCTTGCTTTCTTCATCGTTTGATGACGTAAACAACCTTCACATGCATCGATCCTTCCTGGAATTCAGATTGTTCTTAAGATTAATGCCATCAGCAGTGACGAAATTGCATTTCTTGCACATGTGGAACGAAGGATGCAAGTAAAATTTTCTCTTTATCATTATAAATTAATATTCTTTCACAAACTCGTTGCTTTGAGAATTATATATCAAAGAAATTGCTACACCTTTGACCTCTCCTTTCTTACAAAGTCATTAGTTTAATAAATAGCCAGCGAACGACCAAAAAGTATATGTTTTTACAAAGTAACCATACCCTTATATTGAAATCCTATCTATTTTATTGAAATACAATGCATATAACCAAGTTGAGTAGGCCTAGTGGTTCAGCATTTTGTCCCTTAAATAAGTAGTGGTTCAGCACTTTGTCCCTTAAATAAGTGATTGGAGGTTCAATTTCCAACTCTTGTGAATGAAAAGTACTTCTCTACCGTTTCGTGTGCTGATAGTTAAGACGGGATATTAGTCTCGCGACTGTCGACTGAGAAAATATTTTGATCGAGTATAAAAAAAATAAAAATACAGTGCATATATATATATACTCTTTATCTGGTACTACAAAAAATTATCATTTGGCCAGCAAACAAATGTTGGAACATGCTTTGATTAACCTGTAGTCCCCTAAAAATATATTTATATTCGTACCTAATTTTCTATTTTATATGCGCAATCGGACAAACAACATAATAAATACTTTTGGAGTTGTTAGTAATTTTATATAAAATGTGTATCCATCCTCCGTGATAGCTAGCTTCTTATAAAGTGAACTTAATTAATATTTGTTTGGCCAGTAAAAGGCCAAGAAAGATAGATACAATTTTGCAATTAATTATATAATTAGTTAACTTCTCATTTATTATACTTCTTATTAAATTATTTTATTATTTTTGTTGTTATATATATATATATATATTATTCGCTAACTGGGTTGTAGATTATAATTTATAAGCCAGTTGGATAAGATAATTCCCACTCACCAATGAGGACGTTATCACATGCTGAAGTGATTGACGACTCTATAAAAATGCCTTGTGAAATCAATTCAGGAACAGGAATCCAATAACAGAATCATGGCATCATCTTACAGTTACAAATAGTTTGGTTTCTAGACTCTCTCTTTGCACGCCAAAACAAATTTCATAAATTAAAAAAAAAAAAAACAAGAGATTCATAAAGACAAAACTGCTGCATGTGATCACATGCTAACAATCTCTCAATTCCACCATACCCGCTTGATTGGCAGAAATAGTTTAATCATGTACCCGGCCACTCAAATTCTTAATAATAATTTATATTTTTTTAAAATAGTACCGCTCGCTATTCTCATATTAACTTGAAGGGTTTTAAGATATTAATTTAAAAATAATAATTTTATATTGATAAAAAAAATATATTCTCTTTTACTAATTCAGCTGGTAATTTTTTTCATTTTGAAATTAAATGGTGTAAGATTCAGCGTCTTATTGGGTAGCGAGACCCGGGACCCGTGTCATGCCCGAAACGAAGATCTAGAAGTGAATGTGACGGAGGCTTCACATGGAATCCCCGTCGCCCAATAAAATAACATTAAAAACAGAAGGCGTAGTAAATTATGGTTTAAGCGTTCAGGTATTGCGGTTGGGCGAGAGGACCTCGAAGTCTTGAGCCTCTATATGACCAACGAGGGTCCGCGTGTAAAGTTCCAAGTATTTGTCATCACTCAAGAGAGTGGACGAGTCCGGTCAAAAACGCTGCACCTTGGCCTGCACCTTCCATCCCCCTCCCTTTCTCTCTCTAATCTATCACCCTCTTAAAAACCTTCCCTCGTTTGCCTTGTGACCTCTCATTATAGTACTTCTCGCCCCTTCCTTCCTCCTCGTAGATATACTCGAGACTTATACATAGCTTTCTAAGCCCAGGAATAGAGGAAAACCAAGATGGGATTTTCAAAGGAAGAGAAATCCAAAAGGATTTTGAGGGGTGTCAAAACTGTGTTCTTCTTGATCGCCATGTTTATATCGCTGCTCCTTTTTTCGGCTCCGGTTCTTCTGGTTATTGCTGATGCTCTTGTGCCTTCTGCTCTACTCTCTGCTCTTTCCCCTTCGTCTCTTTCCTTGGAAACTCTCTCTTTCCATTTCGATAACTACGATTTTCGATACTCTCTCATTGATATACCCCTCGTATCCATTATAAGATCCGTCGTCATCTTCTGTAAGTATTTACAGGCTCACAGAAAAAACAAATTATAACTTGTTGATTAATTTCAAGTACCCTTTCCTTTCCAAACCAATACTCTGTTTCTGATTGGTAATTGTATTTTTCTTTTTCTGCAGGTGTTTACAGTTTGTGTGATGGGCCAAGACTTTCACGAGGACCCTATTTGGGGATCACGACAATGTGCTCTGTTTTATCTCTGATATTTGTTTCGCTGAAAGCTGTTTGCGTGTTTAGCCTCTCGGGTGTAGATGGCGGAGGAAATGTCAGAGCCTTCGAAATAGCTCTATTTGTGTGCTCTTGCTCTTTGGCTGTGGGGCATATCGTGGTTGCCTATAGAACAAGTTGCAGAGAAAGACGAAAGCTTTTGGTCTACAAAATTGACATCGAAGCGGTAAGTGTCTCCATCCCATTTCCTCCTCTCCAAGAAAACAATAATCTATGCTTTTTGATGATGATGGTGATAAATTGAGAAATAGCATAATTTTAAAAATTAGTAGGATCGTGAAATGAAAATTCGAAATAGTAGTTCCTTCCTGTGGTGGCCCATCACGGTGGGAACTGGGAAGTAATGGGAGTTTGAGTAGGTCCCACGTAAGTACCCATCAAAGATTAAGGAAACTTCATTAGGGACTTTTCTTGGGGGCATTAATGGAGTTGAATTTGGTACTCTTCTGGAAGGTCAATGTTGGCGTGTGGAGCACCACCAAATTCACCCGAATGCTTCAACACGAAATTTAAATTGGTCTCCATACTCATCTATAGCTATTTTATTAACTTGCTGACTTTTCAAGACGGCCAAATTGAGGTGGTGGGAAATCGGGCAGGGGAATATGGGAATGTTAGGCTCTAGAAATCTCCTCCCTTTGAATCTATTCTTTTAAACGGTCAAAACACGCATTTTTTTTTAAATCATAATTAATAACTTGATCATTAAGATAGGGTCTTTGTTTGGTTGGGTTATAAAAATCAAACCAAGCTCTGTGTCAGAGAATCTGCATATAATGGGTAGCCACCCCTAATTGAAGGCCATGGCCGACCTTATATAATTTATTAGAAATATACAAGTATGTATGTGATCATGTGGCATATGCAGCTACTATGTTCACTTCTTTTGATATTGGATCCAAATTTTTTAACCTCAAACTCATGCTCTTCATTAGTGCCATCCATTTGGCAGCCTGCATTGCTCACTTGCCACAATGATTGATAGGTTTCTCTCATTTCTCTTCCAATCAAAAGCTATGCACCCAAAATACCCCTCCTTTTAAATGCTATATTTGCATCTTTATTTTTACTTTTAAAAAAAAATGAGGTGATAAAGAAAATACTCATTATTGTATATGGGTGCAGATTTCAGCTTGCAAGCATGGGTATCCGAGGTATACGAAGATTCTTCAAGAACAACGAGTCAAGTGAAACAACTCAAGCACTAACAAATTAATATTAGACGATATATCCATTTAACATGGGATAAGTTTAGAACGTACGTCAAGGGATTTTCAGGTAATTATCCTTTCGAGAATAAGTTCTACTTTTTTTTTTAATTAATTATTGAAATATTAGTTATTTTACATATAAATCTGAAGCTTAATTGCGACACTTTCTTCTTTGTTTCTTTTCCTCTTGGCACAGGCTTATCCGAAGGATGGCAGAAACCTTGAACACGACGGGCAAAAGCTAACATTATAGAGATACTAGTTTAAAGCGCAACCAGGATACATAATTAAAATTGTAGAAATGGTGACGAGGGTGGGAGGTATATATGCTATAGAGCTATGCCTTTTGAAGATTGTCTAACTTTCCATTCATTTTATTTTGTATTTTCATTCTAAATATTCTCTGTATCTTGTATATCTTACTGTATATAAAGAGTTAATAAAATTGTTTGTCCCAGTCAAAAAGGCCATGTGAAAGTATGAAATTATCAATTATATATTCGAACCACTACCTCATTATTTAACATTTATACGTTCTTAGATTTTATCAATTTTTTTACAAACTGGGGAAAAAAAATATGTGCACTACGACTGCGTCAACAAAGGGTATAAAAATTTATGCTTTATTATTTTTTTCGAATGACAGCAAACATTATGAATTTAATATTAATTTGAAGTTTCTACTTTTTTCTTTAAAAAATCTTATATATCACGATTTATGCTTAAATAATATTATCACCTACTCCAACTATTGGAGTCTCAACCGCAAATTATTAGCAATTCAACAGGCTGACTGGTCAATGCCTTGAATGCAAAATATAGTTAGAGTTCTCCACACAGTTTTTCAATTTCAAAGTTATAAAATTTTGAACATTCTAGTAATCTTATCTTATCAGACTCTGTGTAAGGAAGTTTCCGACTTCCATAGTCGATTTAAGTTTGAGAACTTTTTTTTAAAAAAAAAAAATACACGATTACTTTTTTATTTTATGGGAATTTCAATATAAAAAATTAAAATTTTCTTAATTCAAAAATTCATTAACGAGAAATTATAATTTTCAAGAATAATTTTTTAATAAAGTTTTCATAAAAAAAATTTATAAAGAGAAGTGAAAATTTTAATTTTTTATGGCATAAATTTTTTTTATGATATTAAAAGATAATTTTATTCTTAATTAATGTCATAATTATAATAATAATTAAAAAAAATTTACTATCTCTTCACTCTCACTCTTTAACTTTTTATTTCTCTTACTTTCTTTTTTTATTATTATTTTTTACTCTTACTTTCTTTTTTATAAGAATAATGTGTATTTTAAAAAAATGTATAAATTTTTTTAATAAATTAAATAAAAAAATTATTTAAATATTTTTAATAATTTTAAAGGTTAACTAAATATATTTTATATATTTTAAAAAATTATAATTTTCAAAAAATATAATTTTTGACAATAACAAATTTTATCATTTATCAAATTCCTTCTTAGTAGTTGTTTTTGTAAAAGTAATTTTAATTTTTTTTTTTTCAAATTTTCATAATTTTAAAAATATGTTTTGAAAAAAATGAAATTTGGTTTTGAATTTTAGAAAACTAAAAATTATCCACACAAATTTTTTCCAACAGTCCTTGCAAGTAATACTCCAATGTTTTTGCACAATTTCTTACCCTTGGCATAGTTGCAAGATCATGCTGAAAATTTTGAACCGCCCTTCAAAAGGGAACTAATTTTCATTGCACTTAATTTTAGAGTAATAAGAGCAGCTGCGTCTTTGTAAACATAGATTATTTTAGTTTTTTGAAAGAGATTTTCTACCTCGTAAAGTGTGTACAAAGTTGAACTTCGTATCTGCAGTAACTGCATCTTTATAAAAATCAAAGTAAACGTATTCTGTGGCAGCAGTTATGAACTGGAACATTCCGAGGAAGTCTTTGCTTAACATTCTTAATGGTACGTGTTTTTTTGAAGTCAAAAGCTTTGGAAGAATTTTCTTAAAATGCTATTGGTGTCTAACAAAATTTGCCTAGTTTGGAATAACAACTTGATGTTGTAGAAGGAAGTGGCCCAAATATGATAATGGCAACGATGCAAAAGGACTCTTGAGCTGTGTCGTCTTCTGCTTCTACTCGCGAAAACACAACATCCAGCACCATACTCGACTGATAAACTTCGATCTGATGAATAAGGTCAGAGTTGTGTTTCAGTTTCGACGGGTTAGTGGCCTTTGACTGGTGGCACCGATCAAGGTCAGAAAATACCATAATACAATTTTTGTGTTGTAAAATTTTAAATTTATTAATATTAAACTTAAATAAATAAATAAATTATTTATATTATATCACAATAAAAAATATTATAATAATTTTTAAAAATTATTTATAATTTAAAAAATAATTCAAATGCTAAAAAAAAATTCACAACTCACATTTTAAAAATATTACACTCTTATTAAAAATACAAAAAATTTATATTTTTAAATGATGTCTAATCCAAATACAATTTATCTAAAACAAACAAAATTCAAATACAATTATACCATATAAATATAAAATTAAAAAAATAGTTTTAACCACACATTATTATCACATTTTATACATTTTCTTAATAGTATTTTTTTAAAATATTTTTTTAAAAATTTATTGAGAAGTTTTTATTGTCTTAGATTTAAAAATAAATTAAACTTTATAATAGACTGATGTTATCTTCAACACTATTGTGTTCTTTTGCTTAATTTTTGTTTTAATATAGTGGACTTTAGCGTTCTTCACCAAAGTGTTCTTGCAAGCAGAGGCTGAGGCAGGAACACGATCGCAATCAGATAGCTGCAGAAGAATGGAGGAACACGAAGTAGGAGACGTCAAGTGTGGTGCTTGACGTTGTGCCTCGTTCGTGAGGCTTCGGCTTGCGGGCAGAAGCAGAAGTTGGAACACAACGAAAATGCAAGAGCAGAATGTTGTGCCTGGTTCGCATGGCTTTGCAGACGTTGGGAACAGAGCATGTCCCTTCGGCACATAGCCTATCTCAATTCTGGTTCCTTAACAACCGTTGCTTGATAAGATTGTCCAAAACTTTCCATCTCAACCCTCCCAAGCAAGAACAACAAACGACGAATTCGACAAATTAACGAAAGAAGCAAATATTTAGTTTTAATAATTACAAAATTGGGACTGCATTTTCATTTGATGTTTTTAGTCTTTCGTATTTTGAGGAATTTTTTTAAAAATACCATTTTCCAAAATTTTAACCAAATATATTTTCAAGCCCATTATTGACTTTATTTAATAAAAATAAAAAACAGAAAATAGAGTAACAATCTTCAAATTAAGAAGTTGAATGGGTTGCATTTCAGAAACACTATTGAACCTTCATTGAAGAGCTACGAAAGGGACGATCCTGCAATAGCGTGTCTGGATATTTTCTGTGAAAAAAGTATGTATGAATGTAGAGAGTCCATAGATGGGAAATGGTTTCATAATGGGCCAGGGTTTTTTTTTTTTTGGGACTGGCTATTGGGGTAGGTTTAGTCCATGGATCCAGATTATTGGTTTATTTGTTTTTGTGGCAGGGCAGAAATGAGGAGTTGGAAGAGTTTATTAATAAGAATCTACATAAAAACTAGTAATTAAACTAGTGATATAACGTTATAATAATTCGTGAAAGCTCATCTACAACTACAATATGTCTTCTTCTTTGGCCTGCTGTTCACAGCGCTTCACTATGATTGGATACCTCTTCTGCGTCCTAGTGGTCGGGAAAAACACCAACTTATCATCCTCAGCAGCAACCCAACTGCCATTGAAATCACAGCATGCTCATTAATTGCTGCTAAATCAACACCATAACACACTCATAATTGATAATATATGAGCACCTGAATCGGGTGACAAAGCGGTGCAGAAAGACACAGAGCACGACTCGAGCAAGCTCAAAGCCGGGGCACACCCTTGGCCCTCCTCCAAACGGTGTATATACATTTCCTGGGCTTCCTCCTTCTGAGCTTCTCTGTTTCATTCAGTGTCATCATTGTTAGTTGGTTAAAACACACAATTTTAAGACAAGCAAAGCTACGTACGCACCTGCCATCTCCATGGATTGAAGGTGCGGGCGTCTTTGAAATGTTGGGGGTTTAGATGTACCGCACGAAATGATGCAAACACCTTCCATCCTTTAGGAATAGTGTATCCTATTTTATTTGCAAGAGTGATTAGGACTTTTAATTTACGTTACAAAATCTATATTTTCTGATTTGGTCCTTACCTTTTATGTTGATGTCTTTCATCGCCCTCCTAAATATCCCACCAATTATGTTCCCTACCCTCAATGTCTCATGAACAACCTATATATTCATGACCACCAACCACAAACACAGATTCGTCAGTCAAAAGCATTCATTGATTTGTTTAACTAAAACCACTAACTTAATTATATATACTTACACATTGAGTAAATTCCATTGACTTATAATCACTCCACTCCAGAGCTGCTTCTGGATCACTTTTCTTTCTTCTGATTTGGTCTTGCTCTTCCTGCACACACACCAATCAAATTCTTAACTGACAAATTCAAATATGAATTACATGAACTTTAAGCACTGTGTTGGGCGAGGTGGCACAGTGTAAAAAGAGTCCTAGGAATCAAAGAGGGTTACGGGTACACTGGTTCCTGCAAGCCTAGATAGGAGGCTTTAGACTCAAACGTGACGTGGGAGAGCCCTCGAAATCAGCACCCCACGATTTCCCATGATCCTCGCCTAAGGCATCAAACCAAACTTCCAACCATATAACAGTGTGTCACCTGGAAGTAATGGGTGTTTTGGTCCTTTAATTGCATCACAGACCAGAATCTGACACCTCTTCAATATTGTTTATTTTCCTTCCAATTGTGGTTACTTTGTCGTTTTTCTCACACCATTACTACGAAGCGTGCAGTTTGGTTGTAATAATTTTGTCCCTTGCTTCTCACTTCTGACCCATGTTTCTCCTTCTTTGACTTTTTCATTTCTTCTATGCGACCAATGTTTTCACTTCCGCTCGCGCCTTGCAGTAACTCACGCAAAAATCTCAAATTTACACATTCTGTACTTTTTAAATTAAATAATTTACTATTGTGGTTGTAGGAATAACATTGTTTCTAATACTTGAAAATGAGATACTTTTACATAACTAAATACTAATGTTTATAAAATTCGATTTACGGTTTTAGTGGTATAAAATTTAGCAATGAAACGCAGGTTGCATCAACAGTGAGACTGCTAAAGTGCCCTGCCTAGCTAACCTCACCACCTTACAGCATCCTCGTCTTGATGGCTGTTGTGTGAAGCTAGCCAATGCATGAGTTTCCCGTTTTGAATTTGAACCCTCGCCATTAATTTACAGCGGTGAAAAGTTTCAGGACCCACACACCCTTTCTCTTTAATCTCCCCAGAACAACAACAAACACACATCGCCACACCAAACAAATCAAGTTTGTCATTTGTTCTCTCCCTAACCCTTCAAGAAAAATAACAGGCGATTCTTTCTGGTCCACTAGCCTAGCCCCCCATAGCTAGCTGTTTGCAAAAACCCATTCTCATTTATGATTTATCTCTCCTTTTTGTTTTTTTGTTTTTTTGTTTTTTAAATATATATACTCATTACAAAGAAAAATTATTTTAACAAATTAAGAAAGGGAAAAAAATAAGTTTTAGTACGAACCTTGAGCTCTGCCAAGGCTAGAGGAGTGTCGGTGAGGAACTTAACGGCAAGAGTGATAAGGGTAGAGGTGGTTTCGTAGCCGGCGACGAGCAAAGCCAACATGAAATCTACAATTTGGTCGTCGGAGAAGTTGTCACCGGAGGCCAAAAGTGCTCCCAACATGTCATCATCAATGTTTTTGTGTCCAGTTTCACTCTCTTTTCTCCTCTGTCTCACAATCAACGTTAGTGCTTCTGCCACCTTCCTTCTTGCCTTGATGGCTCTGCGGTAGGTGGTGGAGAAGAGAGGGAAGGGGAGGGTGAAGAATCCTTCTATCACTAGAACGTACTCTTTCCTTAGACTCTCACTCCATTCACCTGGATCAAAGCTCATCAGCTGCTTCACTGTCAACTCGAATGTTATCTGCAACCATAATCATAATTATCGTTGCATCATTGCTCAAATAAAATAGTATTATAGGGAAATCGAAGGAGAACTCTTTTAAAAATAAAAAAATGGAAACAAACTAAGATTATTATTTGGGATTAGAGTGAGATATATGCTGAATACAATGTCCCATTCACATAAGCATATTCATAAATGTGCTTGTTCTATCCGATGACGACCTTTATGGGGAAGGATTCTTAATTTTAGCACTACAGCCTTTTTTAGTGGCTTAACGTAGAGGCTTCGATGAAATGGAACTGGACATGTTTACACTGAACCATGGAATAGAATCTAAGTCATCGCTCCCATTCCCATCACGTAAACCAGAACCACATACGAACATATATTCATTATTAAATTAAACCCCTTCCTAATCCTCCACAAAAAAAAAAAAAAAAAAAAACAGAGAGAAGCTTTTCAAGTGCCAGCTTGACCAACACTCGGTAAATTTTGAACCAAATTAAGTAAACAAAACCCAGATAAATTCCAAGGTGCAAAAGAGTATGATGATGGTAACTGAACTCCACTCGAACGATCCATCGCCGAATCGACTCTGTACAGATTACTGCTTCTTGAGTTGGGAAGGTTTATATGAAAAACTATGTGCTTAATAGAAATAATTTATTAGAAGGGGTACCTTCTTGGCCTCCTCCATGAGTAAAACCCGGTTGGTCCAGGAATCCAAGTTTTGGAGGATAAGCCGGTCTATATCAACTAAGAGATGATCTTTGATGATGGCGGAGTTCGCGAAGCTCATTGTGAGCGAGTGCATTCTCTTATGGAGAGCACCCTTCATGAGCAACAAAGAGTGCTTTCCCAGAAGGTTGGATATCGAACCCGGGTAGCTACAATCGAATAGCTTTCCTTCGTTCAGCAAAATAAACCGGTTCATCTCTGGGTCCGCCGAGAAAACCGTTGGCTCGCCGAAAACGTGCGTCGTGAAGATTGGACCGTACCGGTTCACCCGCTGGTCGATGAAAGGCTCTGGGTTATCACTCTTATAGGCAGAGATCAGCTGGAGGGTCTCGCCGATGACGGGCAGCACAAAACTCCCCGGTGGCAGCCGGTAGCGGGACTTTCGCAACAGCAAGAGAGAGACAGTGAAGAGGATAGCCGAGCATATTAGTGTGACCAAGAAAGCCATTGATTGAATATACAGAGCAATAAGGCTGACAATAACTAGTATAAGTATATAAACCTGTATATTGTGGATGTATATGTTTATATATATATATATATAGAGAGAGAGAGAGAGAGATGGTGGTAGTTTCAGGGAGGGGTTGAAGCGGGGGAAGCACACGAGGGGTATCTGCTAAGAATCCAAAAGGAGAAGAGAAAGGATATGGGGAAGAAATAAATGTCGGATATTTTGCAATCTGACAGCTTTCTTCTCTCAAAAAGAACTTCCTTTCTCTTTCTGTCTGAAGATAAGACCTTGGAGGGAAAGCATGGGGAAGACTTGTTTTCCTTCTTTTTCCTTTTCCTTGAAAGCGTACAAAATTGAAAAATGAGAAAGAGAATTAAATTTTTTGAATGCGTACAAAACGGAAAATGAGGAAGAGAATTGATGCGCGAATGGGAAACTATGGTATGAGTGGGACTAGAGGGATATGATGGGGGTGGCAACCTCATGCATGTGCTGGTGGCTCGAGTTTAAGATATAGTGGAAAGTCGGCATCTTAATAAATGGGATGGATAAAAGGTTCTAAACTTGATTATGTTGGGTCATCACCCGATTTATTATTAGCTCTCATGCCAAATGCAACCCCATAATTCTTTCATCGAAATGAATAAAAAAAAATAGTTGAACATTGTAATCTTAAGTTTAACCCCAATATTTGCCTATAAATATCATATATTTAAATTTATACATTTCTTAATTTTATTTATTTATTTAAGACATAAATCAACTAATCATTAATCATTCAACCCATAACTTTATAACATGTTAGATCTATGGTCCATAAATATAAATAAAAGGAGTCAAAATTGATTGACATTTCTTTCTTGGAGACTATGATGCGAGGTGCAAAGCAGAGGGCAGCATGTGCTCTCAAACTTAAAAAGAGAAGACTAAAGTTAATGGGAGGGCTCAAGGGGCTTGTGGCTCTCATTTGTTTATGACGTAGCCCATAGAAACCTCTGCCATGCTACCGAAAGAGGATATACTCCCTCGATTTTACACTTTGCCTCTAATTAAGTTACTGCAATTGTGCCTGGCCCACAGTGTAGAAAATAAGATGGCACTTTTGTCACTGCCCGAAGCATCAATTGATTCTTAGAGTTGGCCTAGCTTATAGGGTTGCATGTGTACCTGATCTTGTTCATGCATCAACCGACGGCCTGAAGGCTAAAATCCAAAGCCCTTTTAATGTATCAGAGAGAGTAATAGTTAATTATTTATCTAAATTACTGATAAAAGGACACTAATTATATATATACCAGCTAATTAATATTCATTTCACCCACCCACTAAACAAAAGAGGGAAAAGCTGGTTTCCCCTCGTAATGGTCTTGTCTTTGCCAGGAGAGTGACTTGAAAATCACTGAAACCTACCCTTTTCGTGGTTAGCCATGCTTTACAACGTTAATCAAAGTTAGCTAATAGCCTACAACTACCGTGTGAGCCAACATGGGGCACTGTGAGTTCCCACAAATGAAGCTTCTAGGAAGATATCCTAAGCTACATGAACAGTGAATCACGTGTAAGAGTGTAATGAGATCATGTACAATTGGCAATTATAGGGTATGATTCCATTTATATATATAATGAAGATGATAACATGTTGAACCACATGGTCCCCATGAAGGGATGTGAAGCCCTCCACCCACTCTAAACAAACCCCATGAAAATGATGGATCCCTAGGACGCAAACCCACATCCATCTACCTTTTCTCATATTGGAGTAAGGGTATGTGAAGCTTTTGTGATTAACTTGAGAGAGAGATTCCCATCATGGGCAGATGGGGTTTGTCATCACTTCTTAACTTTTTAGGCTGTACACTAACCTTATCAGACCAACATTCTTGATTCAGATTAATTATTGGTGTTAATTAAATATAGAGAAGTATATTCTCTGCACAGACTTTTTTTTTTTTTTTCAAGTTAAAAAATCCAGTTTAATAATGAAAACACTAATTATAATTAGTTGATGTATGGACGCTTGTGGTCTAGAGACAGATTAGAGGGATTTAGACAAAATAAAATCCCACTTGTTTTGGGTTTGAGAAGATGGATTACGATATTCTCTCACATCAGTACGAGGATCTATGTGGGTAAATCGAAGACCTCATAGTTGAACATTACACTTTATTTTTTCAAGTGCTGACGGTTGATTCAAGATCTTGTCGAAAAGAAGAAAAGAAAAATGGGTAGGAGATAAAATTTTCCATAATATATACCAAATTCCCAATGTTAATTTGCCTTTTCGATCCGTGGCACCACAAGACCAGATAGCTAGGACCAAAGTTATCGTAATAGTTAGTACACTTGCGTCTTGCGGTGCTGAAATTTGCCAGGGTTTTAAAATTGAGAAGGACCACGCCATCTTAATCAAATCTTACATCCCATTCACTCTCTCTGTGTATGGGACCAAACCATTTTTTTTTTTTTTAAATTTTGGGCAGGAGCAGTGAATGTGAATCAATTAAGAAGTGTGCAAATATATTGGAGGACCATTTGAATATTTTTGAAATGTTTAAATTTTAGAAAATGACAAATGAAAATCTTGAGGAGGGTGGCCCTTATCTAGGCTCTGAAGGCCTCTAACAGTACAAAGTTACAACTTAACTGGATGGTTTGGCAGGTTGAGTTTGGTTCTAGTTATGGTAAGTATGGACTTTGGTTTGGTCTTGTTCCAAAGTAAAAAGTAAAAAGTAAAGTCAGTGGTGAGGTACGAGACACGAGGTCTGCTCCCACACGTGTCCACTACACTGCATCGCTTTCCAATGTCTGCCCTCTGCCTACTTAACTTCTGCTTTCCCCACGAATGGCTATGTCAGCTGCTTCCCTCCTCTGCCATTTTCTGCTCAATTCCCAAACCACCTTCCTTCTTCACATGCATGTTCTACTCAACTCACTTTCAACTTCACACGTTTGTGCTCATTTCTCTTAACCAAAAACTTGCTATTAATCTCAATTATTATTCATAGTGTTCTTGGGGTATCGTACTGAGTGGGTTTGATAAGGAATCGGCCTTGGTCGGCATTCACTTTTGCTTGAATTCCCATCTAATATTATGTCATTTGCATTTGTCCAATGGTACCTTCTTTTTCAGATGAATCTTTCAATACTATTGCTTTTTCCTTACTGGAGATTGTGATAGCACAAGAGGCTAAGAACTAAGTAACAAAATGAAAAGAAATCCAGACCCACCGCACGTGCAATCACAGTGAGAATGTGAGCGACAAAATCCCAACATGGCCAGCCAAGTGCGCAAAAAGATTAACACTGATGACGGAGGATTAATTAGTGGTAACAGTAAAACAGACATTGGGAATGATTAATGTTGGGGATTATGGGATTTGATACAACATTAAACCCAAACACGCTTGGAAAAGAAGGGTGGTTAATGTAGGCACCGTGGGAGCCTGGGAGGCCTTTTAGTTTTTTCCCATTGACTTGTGCTCTTAAATTATGGTTGTGGCCCGTCTACCCCACTCGAGCATGTCCCTTCCAACCTCAAGGTCATCAACATTCTTGACTTTCCCGCTACATACTCCGACATCAACACGTGTCAATGATGCCTTTCTCAACTTTTAGCTAGTTGCTTGTGCCTGAGCTTTTTTATCCTGCAGTTATTATTATTGAGTTAGATTCTGTTTATAAAAAAATAAATTAAATTAATTATGAATAAAATATGAGTAGGTTAAAGATGAATTTCATTATAAAAAAATTGTATTTGATATATATTTAGTTAGTCTAAGTTTTATTAATTCTCATTGCTATTTTTATCCTCTTTACAGCCTATTAACTGATTCTGCTCTGTTACCCAAGTTACTATGATGGATTTGAAAAGGGTTACCCTTTAAAAAATGCATCAAGGTCCACTTTATACAAAAGCCCATGATCCAAACACATATTTTACTGAGCAAGAACGATGAACGGGAAAGGGTTAGCTTAACTTGTAGCTAGCTACTACCTCATGCAAGAAAAGGAAGGAACATGATATGTAGCTGCATGTTTCCTGTTTAACTTCTGACAAATTAATGGGCTTCATGGACGCGTTGTTATATATGGTCGATCAGAATTTCACTACTGAATGACAAGATTCTTGAAAAAAATACAAATCATGGAAAGCATCCTGCAGAGAGAGAGAGAGAGACGCATGCTCTTTTGACTACAAACTGATCACATCCATCCTTGATGGTTCATGTCTCAGTCACGTTCATCTCCAAGTTCAACTGGAGATGACCAATAATCCATTCTAGAATCAAAGCACCTTACATATATAGAAGCACCGAGACTCGCATCATTTCTCCAGGATCCATTTTTGTCATAAGCTACTAATTATATATGTTCTGCTTTCTTTTTGCTTTTTTCCACTCAAAACTAAATCCTTGCCTAGCTTAAATTAACAAATTTTGGCTGTAGCATATATAGGAGAATAACAAACATGAAAACAAGTACTATAATTGAAGAACACCCTTTGCAGCACTAGCTAGTTATATATACATAACTACGCATGCATGTATGTATTCCCCTCTCAAGGTCTCAATCAAATTTGATATCAGCACATTTGATATCCCATCATTTTGCCCCATTAATTTCTTCCATGTTACTCCAGACATAAATGGATCTCTGAGTACTGACTGGTCCAAAACCAAAGCATCAATATCTATCTACATTCCTGCCTAATAAGCATAATGATGATTCTACTCAATCAATGTATTCTGGTTTCTTTGTGATTCTTTTCATATGATTAAATTTTCTACTTTTCTTTCTCTATCAAACTCTTTCCCTTCACTTAACCATCCAACAGAAGAAAGACTCACAGAAGCAATGATCAAACTATAACCTCTTTGTTCATATCATGCTATTCTCTTTCCCTTTCACTACTACCAACCAACCTTTCTGAAAAGCAAAATTTTTGTTTGAAACTAACAAAATTTCTGAACCAAAAAAAAAAAAAAAACAAAAACAAAAGAAAGAAAGAAAGATGCAACGAGAACACCTTAAACCAACAATCAAATGGTAAAAATTGTAGAAAAAGTTCTCTTTTTATACAATAAGAAGCTGATTGTAACTTAATCGGAGAAAAGTAAAATATAATTTTAAGAGTTTCACTTTGTTCAAAACTGAAAAAGAAACAAAACTACCTATTTCGTCATAAAAGCTTCACCTTAAATCTCATCTCCCACACTATAATTATATTCGAGTGCTAGTAAACAGCCACAAAGTTGTTAAATTATATACATAAGCCTCAATTTTATGTTTATAATTTCAATTTTAGACATGCTAATACTTATCTTCCAAGGCGAACTAAGTGGAACTTGTTTAATTAATTCTTCAATCATCACTGCTACCCAGGTGACAAAAAACAAGAGTGATTTACTACTTAATTACATTAAAACATAGAAGATTCAATGTATATAGTTTTTTTTTATCACTGACTATCATGCATGATTCAAATTGCTTGTAGTATCAATAATCATTGAAATTTTCTTTCTAAGGAATAAATTACATCGATTTCTTAGGAGATGGATTTGTTGAAATTACGAGGACCTCCCATCTAATTTCCTTTCCATGGAATAAAGAAGTGAATGTGATTTCTAGAAAATTTTAAAAAGATTAATATAATATATATTTTCAGAAAATGAGTGTAAAAAACTATTTTTTTTTTTTGGTTCTCTTGTGAAGCATAATCCATCAACAAATACCCACAAAATGTCCATACGTGAGTAAAACATATTTCTCCTTTGGACCCACAGAATGAGGTGAAGCAGCAATCAACCATCCTAGAGCATCAAGAGAGATAAGGCTGAGAGATAAGCTCCTTTTGCTCACACACACGCCCATCGCAAAATTCAAAATTCAATATACTCATATATACGTCTGCTCCACTTTGTCCTGTCAGACCTCACTGCTCCACCAAACCCAGTCATGGCCACCGCTGCCGCCACGTCATACTTCTTCGGTTCCCGCTTCAGCAACCCGATCTCAAACTCGGGTAGATTCCAAGCCCTGTTCAATTTTGGTTCCAAGAAGGCAGCGCCACCTCCACCCAAGAAAAAGGAGATAAAAGTAAAACCAGATGGGAAACGGCTCGTATGGCTCCCGGGTGCAAAACCACCCGAATGGCTCGACGGAACCATGGTAGGAGACCGTGGGTTCGACCCATTTGGGTTTGCAAAACCCGCGGAGTACCTGCAATTCGATTTGGACTCGCTGGACCAGAATCTAGCGAAGAATGTGGCGGGTGATGTGATCGGCACCAGAGTGGAGGCCACGGAGGTTAAACCGACGCCGTTCCAGCCGTACACTGAGGTGTTCGGGTTGCAGAGGTTCCGCGAGTGCGAGCTGATTCATGGAAGATGGGCAATGTTGGGAAGTCTTGGTGCCTTGGCTGTTGAGGCTCTCACTGGGGTGGCTTGGCAGGACGCTGGAAAGGTACGTACAGATGCTTCCTTCTAGTGAGTAGCAATATTTCTGTCTTTCTTTTGGGTTTTGCAGAGTAGCATTTATTATAGAGGTAAATCATCAAACAGTTGCTGATCACTGATAAATCTCACATCTTTTTGTGGGTTTTCTGTTTTGCTCTAATTCATGTTTCATCAATAACATAGTAATCACTGATTAAAATGCTGAATGCCTGGAACTTGTAATATGTAATAATAAGATTTTAAATGTTGGGTTTGATACTTTTGAGTGTTAGGTTGCAGTAGGTATAAAAGCTAATGACAATTTAAGATGGTCCCTTTGTATGTGAAAAACTGTAATACCTGGTACAGCTTTTCGCCGGGTGTGTCGTCTTGTAATCCACTCGCATACTGTAAGACTATCACTGATGGTTCTCGATATGACAATGACTTCTATGGACGGTAACGATAGAGACGAAAATTTGCATTATTATTTAACCTGTTCCAAACCGACAAAACGCCAGAAACTTTAATCCTAATTTAGTTTAGCAGTTAAACCAATTATTGTCATTAAGATTGGTTAGTTTAAAGAACATTACTTGCATAACGGGTTTTACATTAATAATTTTTGTTAGAGATGATTGACTATCACTCAAAATAGTTCTTGATAATCTTAATCACTCAAAATTAAAGTCAGATTATTATCCTTTTATCAAACTCTCCTGTATTGTGGGGGGTTTTTTTTTTCCTAAAAAAATTGGAATTTGCAGGTAGAGCTGGTGGAAGGGTCATCCTACCTGGGGCTTCCGCTTCCATTCTCAATCACCACGCTGATCTGGATTGAGGTAATAGTAATAGGATACATAGAATTCCAAAGAAATGCAGAACTTGATCCGGAGAAAAGGTTATACCCAGGGGGGAAGTTTTTTGATCCCTTGGGATTGGCCAATGACCCTGAAGAGAGGGCAAGACTTCAACTGGCAGAGATCAAGCACTCCCGCCTAGCTATGGTGGTCTTCCTCATCTTTGCAATTCAAGCAGCTGTTACTGGAAAAGGCCCTATCGCTTTTATAGCTACCTTTAACAAGTGACATACAACTCCACAAATGAAACTTCATCACTTCATTCTCTTTACACTCGTTCACCTGTACTCCACAATTTCATTAATTTTTTTTCTTTCTATATACCCACTTAAGAACTGCTTTGTATAATCATATCTCTGTATGCCTTATTATTGTATGACTTAACGTCTTGAAACCTCTTTTATTAAAAAAAAAAAAAAAATTACGTGAAGCTAAGTATTTAGATATAAAGAAGAAATTAAATGAAATGTTGGTTTCTACTGTGGATCAATATTGTGTGCACAAAAAGTAAGCATTTGATTTTTCTTTTTTAATATATAAAGTGATGAGAACACAATCATGGATGCAATTATAAAAGAAACCTTTAAATTTTACGTTCATGAATCTAGAACTTCATAATTAGTTTATAAATATTCACAATGAAATAAGGACGCTTCTGAATTCTGATATATTTACAAGGCAGATAAAAATAACCTTTTTTTAATCTTTAAGAATTGTAGAAATTAATGCCATCAGGATGGCATCATATTTTCACCAAGAAAAAAACAAAACAAGTGGCATTATAAACGTCGACTGGGGATCCTGCTCGGCCGAAAGTGAAATGCGACCCATTTAGGTGGAAACATCATTAAAATAATAATATTAGGATTTTTTTTTAAGCTATTACATCAAGATCAAGGTTTTATTAATGATTCAAATATCCATAAGGGCATGAGCCATAATCATTAATTATTTTAAAATTCACGCACGTATTCTTTTTGTTTTAAAACTATTTTTTGTTCTGATATTTAAAAAATTTCACAATGAAATTAACTGATGAAGCCTTCACGAATCGTGAATTTGGAAGCGTGAGAGGCTGTTGACGAGCCACCTGCATTTTTGCATAAGCAGGAATATGTGAGTTGTGATTCTGTAGAAGGGTTTTTAGCAATTGCGGAATCTTTTTCAAGAATTTTAGATACTAGATATTGATATAAGGAGAAAAGTTCAAGTTCATCTTTTAAGTTTCCACTAAAACCCACGATGCAGTCATAACCACCTACTCATCTTTAGATTATTCACAAAAGTCAGACGGTTTTGCATAAGCACCAACATATTGAAAATGGTAAAGTTTGCGTACAAGTCTTCCTCAAACAGATGAGTTTTGTTAAAAATAAGAAATTAAGATTAATGAAAGTTTATGTTCTCGAGGAGTCACATGTTAAAATTTTCTTGGATTTCGAGGGATCTTTATGTAAATTTCAAAGGTCGAGGTAGTATCCTAGAAACTTTCAAGAATATATTTCTTACATTTGCTGAAATTATATATGTAGACATTTTTTTTTGTTTGAAAATCTTCACAAATAATAATTTCAGAGAGATTTCTGTAGATCTGCAGAGAAAAGGTCAAATTTTAGAGAAAGTGAGACAATATTTTGAAAATAGAAGAAATATTAATGGGAGTACAATAAAATACAGAAAATATATATATAAACTATTCATCAATTTATTGGAATGCAGGGAAAAATTGTAATATCTATGATTGTTCTATTACAGCAAAATTAATGACAATTCAACGTATAATTATGCAAGATGTTTTACTCTGTAAGCAACCGTTTTGCATAAATGATTGAAAAGAATTTTAAATGAAATAAACCGTAACATACACGGCTTGTCGGGTTCTTCTTTCACAGAAAAAAGAGATAAATCAGATGGCTTCTCTGTCCGCATTTCTTGCAATTGCGGGCTCTACCCAAAGAGAGGTAATATTCAACGATTCCCTTCTTCCCTTTTGCGAGAGCATCTCCACTCTTCTTCCCTATTAGATTCGTTGCTTATCATCTTTGCGTGATTTCTGTTAAATTGGGTCGTTTACTGTTTTTCAGTACGACCCTTTATCTATATTTTCCTTGATTTCCGGCTATTTGCGTAGAATTTTTACGGAGTTCTTCTGTGAGTCGAGAATAAAGTCATGGGGAGATTGTTTGTGGTCATTCTTGAGGGAAAGATCTATAGCTGTAAACATTGCCGGACCCATCTTGCTCTGTGTGAAGACATCGTTTCTAAGGTTTGATCCTCTAGCAGCCCTTAATGAATCAATATATTTCTAGGTTCTTCAAGTAATTGGTCGATTTTTATTAGAGCTATCTTAATTTTTCTGTTATTTTATTTGTGCTCTATAATGTGACTCGGTAGAAACAATCAAAGTAGGTGAGTTTTATTTGGGCATCACATACTTAACATACGACGGACGGTTGTTGATACCTACGTAATTCCATTTTGCTTATTGATCAGAATCTATTATTATCTTCCCTCATCTCCATAGAAATGAAGAGCTGCACCTTCTAAGTGACAACCTTTTCTGTTTTTACTCATGCTGCATATTTTCTGTTATTTACTTTTACTTTACTAAAAAAAAAAAAGAAGAAGGAAAAATCAGATAAATTCCTACATATTTCGCGGACTAGCTTTGAAAGTCATGCTATTTAAAGTTTTATTTTTTCATTCTTTTTGTAAATAGAAGATTTGCAAAATGGTCCAATAGGTGACGTGGTTGTTCTCCATTAGATTTTGAAGCAGCTTATTATCTTGGTTGGAGAAAAGTGATTGTGTTGAGCAGGAATTTTACAACTTACAACCTAGTCTTCAATTTTCATCTTCGAGTATTGAAACTAGTTGCCTTTGACACGCACTATCTTATATTTAGACATACTTTCGTTGCGTAGATGCATCTTTGGCTTCTATTTTGAGTGCCACTGGATAGAAGTCTATCTGAATAGATTGCTATGTGCTTAGGCTACCTATACTGTTCAAGTGGAGATCTTATCTTTAAAGCTTAGAAGTTACATGTTGATTATGCTTAACTTTTCCTAAACTACGTCTAATCTATTTGCATGTGTTTGTGTGTGTTTTTTTGGGTAACTGCTGTTGCTGGGATCTGCATTTTTTTTATTGGGCTTTTTATAAAAACAAAGGTTCTTACCAAAATATTTGCCTGTGTTTTTTTATTCAGTCTTTCCACAGCAGACATGGGAAAGCTTATCTCTTCAATAAGGTGTAAGTTATCCTTGATTTTGGGCACTTTACCATTGTGTGATAATGAAAAAAAAAGAAATAAACTTTCTCTTATACTATTTGTATCCGGACGAGCAGCAATAAATCTTTTAATGTAATACTATGCCACTTATATTTTGAGAGAAAATATCAGCGAACCCGAAAGAGATAGGGAAAAAGCTCCGTTCCCTAACATCTAGTGCTGACTAATGCTCTTAGAGAAGATTTAGAAAACATCTTGTTAATATTTTGTTTGTCCGAGAACTTGCTTGGGGATATACATTTGCTATCAGCGCCCTTGATTTATGTGTGTTCACGGGTGAATGCTTGCATTTATGACTTTGGAAATCACATGTACATCACAACTACATAACAAGAAAATGCATAATTGCTAGTAGTCTTATCTTATGTACCTCTTCAATCGTGGGTATATCTTGGCTCATCAACAGACATGTTAAGTCAATTGTGGATGTTATATATCACTTGTGTATCTGAAGTGTGAACTGGAGCTATAGAGTTTGTTAATTCGCACTGTGCTCTCTTGCCTCTTTGGATCTCTTCAGCTTTCTCCACGTTATATTTTGCAGTAGGTTCCGCTGATGTACTTAGTTCAAATCTTTTATTTTTGGACAGAGTGAATGTTACTGTTGGAGAAAAAGAGGAGAGAATGATGATCACTGGGTTGCATACTGTTGCTGACATTTTCTGTGTGGGTTGTGGATCAATTGTGGGGTGGAAATATGTAAGATTAAGAAGTAGTGCTTCAAAAATCATGGTTTTGCCTTTTTAATGTAGCATTTAATTACACTGACGGTTTCTTTCAGGAGACTGCCCATGAAAGAAGCCAGAAATACAAGGAAGGAAAATCTGTACTTGAACGGTCAGTAGAAACGTTTAGTGTGAGAAAACAAACCTTATTGTGAGTTAAGCATGTAGTGGTTTAGATGAGTTTTATTCTTGGGCAGGTACAAGGTGTCGGGTCCTGATGGAAGCCATTATTGGGGGAGTCATGAAGCACATGTTGGTGGAAGTGATGCAGATGATGCTTAGTTATGCCTCAATTGCCAATTGTACATCCTTTAACCCTCTGTGTACTTGTTCAATGATTGTGGGATCTACGTGGGCAATTTGGCAATTCAACATTTTGGCCAACTTCTGTGGATATCACAATAAATCTTATTGTTGATTCTGATGTAAAAAGACTGATGTTATAGCTTTTAATTAATCAATCCTGGTTTTCAATTTGTAGCAAATGTATATTATTATAGATGTTCAGTTGGACTTATCATTTGCCAAGCATTATGGTTCATAGCTAGATATGTGAAAAATGCATTAGAAGTGCCTTCTCTCTGTCACTGACAAGTGATTGGAATACATTGAAATAAAAGAGTGGCGAAAAGATGTAGTCTAATCAAACTTCATTTGGTTGAATTTACCTTGGTTTCTATGGCTTCATGAAATAAATTTATATAACCCTGGTTATGCAAAACACTTGAACAAACAGTCGAGATGTTCTTTTTCCAATTATTTATCTGTTAAGACTTGAGACATACATCTATTTCTACTGTAAACAGAGCATCAGTTCTCGTTTGCCTCTATTTGTGATTAGTCTTCCTTTTAATCACTGGCTTCAACTAGCATCTAGATGGATAAATCAAGGGAAAGGAATACTATGATATGAGCAACAAATAGAATATTTCACAACTTCCTTTTTTTTTTGAATTAAGTTTCAAGCACCAATATTTTTTTTGGCCTCTCTTCTCTTAAGCAAATTTTTTATGTCAACTTTCTGACTAAATTGAAATGGAAAGAAAAGTTTATTTCATTTTTTTTTTTTCCCTTCAATCTTAAGCTCGTTAATGTATGCCTTATTTCCCCCCCTCTATCATAACCGTTACCATGTATATTCATTTTGTTAAGTTGTTTCTATCAAAATATTATAATTTAGAGTGTACTAATATACAATAAAATCATTAGCCCAAGTCTTATGGGATAGAGGTAAATTTTCATAACTTCAGGTAGCAAGCAGGGGTGATTCGTCTACCTCTGCAACGGCGTTCAGAATGCATACAATTGATGGAGGGAACAAGGAATGAAACTTGCAGAAACGCAAGCTAGTAAGAATTCTTGTACTAAGATTTGAATTATTAAAGTAAATAAACCATTCGCTCAGATAACTCTGGACCCACAACCCTCATGTATCTCTTCAACTGGGACTCCAAGTTATTCCTCTTGTTAGGACAAAGGGAGCTTCGCAGATCCTTCAGATATGCAACATGCAACATACAAGGTAAAAGTTAAACGAGGAAGTTTATGGGAATCTACACGTCTAACTGAGCAACTCATAAGAATAGTTTTCCCCAATGTTTAAAAATTGGGACCAATCCTTAAATTGAAATGAGGATTTGTCCACCACAATCAATATTTAATATTATATATATATATATATATATATATATATATATATATATATATATATATATATATATATATATATATATATAAAATTTAAAATATTAATAAATAATAAAAATAAAAATAACAACTTTAAATATCTTTACATAATATTAAATTATCTAAAGATTTATCCATATATAAACAAATATAATATATCTTATCAACAAAATAATATAATTTCAATGTAACAATTTATTACAAGTTTTGAATGATATATTTAATTAATATAAATGTAATTAATATTTATGATTTATTTATTCTTTAAGATTTAATAACTGTTGTATATAAAAAGTTTCATAGTATGAGCCCTATCATAACCACCATGCTCGGGTTCAATTCCGAACGACGATAGGTACATTTTATAAAAAGCTGCATTTTATAAGTAGATTCAGAGCTGAACTAGCCAATTCTCTAACTCTTCAGTTAGTGGGGGTTGACCGGACCGGTGAACCAGCTTGGTCAAATCGGCTGGTCCAGTCAGGTTTTCATAATACTGTTTCCTTCATAATATTAGCTCTACCTTACATTATTTGAACAAGATCAGTCTTATTTACTGAAGATATCAGTTTGATCAGTTTGAAAGATGTTAACTACTTCATAAATTTTCTCTTTTTCTTTTCAAGGACGGTCGGATGCCAGAAAGAGGTGTAAGTATTCATCAAAGTATTTATGCACCAGACACTTCAGTAATCATACCTTGTATGTAAAACGAGAACCATCTAACCCAAGTGAAATTTTGCTGACGTCTGCATTATCAGAGCTTTCCAATTCAGAGTCGATATTTTCTTCATCTTCATCCATTGGAAAGTCATTTGCATCTTGTTGGCCAATGCCATCAAGCTGCCTTTCCATGACATCTTCAGTAACTTGAGGTGGGGATGACTCCCCATTTTGTTGAATGGAATAATCTGATAAGACAACATATGGCTCTCTGTCAAGCAAAGGCTTTGCAATATCATACTGAACCCACCTGGAAATCATGCAGTGCTTGTCAGCCTCATCAAGACATATATCCAGGTTGGAAGACTATGATGGTAGATTTTGATCATTTTACAATGTCTACAGTTAACAAGTAACTCCACTAAGAATTCATGAAGGAACTGCCAGCTTATTGAAGAATCAATTTCATCTGCTAGTTGAAATGGAATAACTTACTGATAACGAAGAGGACATAGAAGCTCAGATGGGCGATATGCAGCTTTGTATCTCATCTTGCTGCAAGAGTGAATATAGTAGCCAAGATAATAGTACTGAAGACTAGGACAGTATACTTGGTTTTCTTTCACCCAACTTATTTCTTGAAGTGCTGAATACTTGCCTAGTGATAGAAAGGCAAAATCTGGATCCCAGAACAAATATTTACTAGACAAACATTTTGGAAGGATATCTACAACACCAACTGCCACTAACTGGCCATCTATTAGATATTGCTGATGAAAAGAGCCAAAACCACAAGGAGGAACTCTTTCATCACCAGTAGGAGAAACATATAACAATGGAGTATCAACCAGAAAGCTGCAATATGACTTTTGTGTGACATCGTCTAGTCTTTCATTATGCACTGTGAGCTGATATCGTCTATACAGGGCAAATTCTTCTGGATCAAAACTGGATCTTTTCAAACGAATTTCAATTCTCCGCCTTTGCACCTGACAACTTTGAGGTTTACTCAAACAATCACCTCCTCTATCATGCTTCATTCCATATTTTTTAGAAACTGCAGCATTTTGAACACTTCCACTCAAGGAATTTTGTTTACTAGGAGAATAAAAATTGATATGTCCGTTACAAGCTCTGATAGACAGACCATAATTTTTTACTTCTGGATCTAGCGCTGCTGCCAGCTCTTCTGCAATAATTTTAGGAGACGATCGATTCTCTTCTGCACAATCTCTTGAAAAATTTGATTGATGGACATCCCTTTCACCAAATTGTGCTTTTCTTAAAGAGGCAGCAAGTTGAAACGCAATATTGCTACTGTATAAGAGATCTTCTGAGCCATTAGCTAGTAACTTCTTTTTGCCCTGAGAGACTAATCTGACTGAAGCTTTTGGTAATTGAATATCAGAGGAAAATTCCCCCTTCTCAGTGAACATGGAGACTACATTATCAATTTGATCTGATAAAGAGTGCAAAGCTTTGGCAACCTCATTCTGCTTTTCATTATTGAAAGGTAGGGATTCTTCTGATGTGGGGCTTGATAACACATGATGGACAGAGCTTTCAGATTCCTTAGAAGTATCTGGGTCCTCCGAGACGTCAACTTTCTTGACATCCCAACTGCCATCTGAAAACCTAGGCACCGAGAATTATTAGTGCAAAATGTTAAATAAATAAAAAAATATTGATGCAACTAAAAAATTCCCCCCCCCCCCCACCCTTCCAACAAAAAAAGAAAGACAGGTTTTACTTTAATAAAAATAATAGGTTGGACTTCAAATTAATGGTATAGTAATAAACCCCATGTGATGTCTACAAACACAGTTCAAAAGTAAGTGCTACCAGAAGAATGGTATGAAACAAGGATACCTCTGCATTCGTCTAGACACACGAAGCTGGTCTTTAGAAGGAACAAATTTACTCGCTTTCAGACGAATTGTATAAGAAGGGCAGCACATCGCTTCCATCTCTGGTTTATAGAGAACACATCCAGATCGTCTCCAACCCCGATCAATAAGATCTACCAAAAGAGAACAAAATGAAAATGAATTAATCCGAACAAAGTCATACCAAAAAATAATATTATTAGCTAATGAGAAATACTAGGAATGTCTCCAAGAAAAGAAGCGAATCTGGATTGTTATGAATTGTAAATGCTTTGGAGAGGCAAATATTGAACGCAATTGCATCGATCTTGATTTTCTAATATCAGATAGCTACAACACATCACACCCAAATCAGGCTTGTAGATATGAGAAGAAGGAGATCATTTTAGCCTTAAAATTTTCTTAATCACACTACTATCTGACAACCAACGAGTAAAGGAGAACTGTGAAGAGTCTAAGTACAAACAAAGGTCCTTTTACATGCTTGTATGTAAAACAAGTATCAATTACACAGCACGATGTAAAATGCCAGCTAAAGCAACCTTGGTAGTCATCAACTGTAAGGCTCTGTGCCAACAAGCCTGCAGCAAAGGAAAAAGAGACAAAAACCCAATTTAGAGGATTGACTCATTACAAATGTGACCCTCTGCCAATGAGGGAATAATAACATCAAGAGTAAGGAGAAGGCAACCCAACACAGTGAAAATTTATATTTAATCTAATTTTATCAAATAAAATTTGCGTTTTAGTTAAAGTTTAAATTTTATGTAGCAAGATTATATTTTTTTTTATATCAACAAACTATTATGATCAAATAATTCAGCAATCGATTGAGGGAAATGAAGTTGGCAACAAATTTAGAAGAGGAAAAAATTCGAAGAGACAGACCATGAGATATATTATTCCGACCAGGGGATCTACAGTAGCCGCAAGAGCTTTGAAACCTTCCAAGATCATCGACGACGCTTTCCCCTCTGCTATTACTGCTGCTGCCAACCTCGTTCCTCATCCTCCCCGCTATTTCCAATTCCTTCGTTCAATTCAATTTGATCAGAGGGGACTGGGGAAGTTTTAAATCAAAACGACGACGTCCATATCAATTCAATCCTATTTCTATCTACCTTTCTTCTCCAGCAACGTGCTGCAAGTGCGTAAAGTCTTCTCTTGAGTCTTCCAAGTTCCAAACTTTTTTGGGTGTATCTCCTTTATTTGTTACTTAATTCCAACAACACACCGTTAATTGACTTGGGTCATACAATGGAAGGATAAAAATTTGAAGACCGTTGGGCATAAATAAGAAATACGGCAAATTTTAGGTGCATCACTGCAAAGTCACCGTTGCAAAATTCAAAAAGAGGAATATAAAAAAGGGTACTATCGTGATTATCCACCCACCCCAAAAGCAGAACCTTCAAACGTAGGCTTTAAGTGAGGCAAACAAACGGCGTCTCTCCCTCCATCTTCCCCATTTCGGCCTTCAAGTATCACCTATTTTATCATTCAATGCCATGCCCTTTCGTCTTTGAGTTCTTCTCTTCACCGTAAAAGTTCCTGTTTCCGAGCTCTAGCTTCTGTTTCCCACCTGAACTTGAGCTTTGCTACGCGACAGCGGCGGATTCTGCAAGGATGAACACTTTACCAACGCTCTTCTCTCTCTACTCTAGCTTCTTTGTTTCTTTCTGAAACAATGGAGTTTGGTTCGAGCTGAGAGCATTTTGTTTTTTCCACAAGATTTCAACTTTGAGCAATATTGAGGTTACATATTGGGGCGTCGATTTGAACTCAACCGCGGAATGCTGGGTGGTTGTTTCTAATTTATAAATTTGAAATTCGTGGCTTCGAAGAATCTGAGTTCTAAATCTAATTGAACTTTGTTGTGGTTACGGAGAACTGGGATGACGACGATGCATTTGGTGTAGAAAGTGAACGGCAGCTAAGTTAGGTTCTCCTGTTGGGGCTTTTGGATTTCCTTTATTTGGTTTATTCGATCCTTAAATATTCTACCCTACTTGGGTTGGTGGACTTCGGATTTGGGGGATGAATCGTAGTTTCAGGGCGCAGGAATCGCAAATGCAAGCGGCGTTCAAGCAGAGGCAGCAGCAAATGGGGGGTTTGAGGTCTTCGGTCATGAAGGAGAAAGACGAGGAACTTGCATTGTTTCTCGAGATGAAAAGGCGCGAGAAGGAACGGAATGATCTTCTGCTACACAGTTCGGAGGAGTTGGATGCTCCATTAGGTATAATTATGTTCAAACGCTTTTCTTACGATTCTCTATTGAAGTTTAAGTAAAGCTGCAAACTGCTTGTGCTGTTTGTAACAAGTGTATTTTATGAATTTCTGTTGGTCATTTGGTGTCTTTCCTTTTGCAGGCTCAAAACCGGGTTCATCTCCCATATTCAATATTTCTGCATCGATGCCAGCTCCTGCACGTAAGATTGGTGCTGATGATTTTCTCAATTCGGACAATGATAAAAATGACTATGACTGGTAACGTGGTACCCTATCTTACAATATTTATTATTTTTCCGTTCTAATAGAATTCGAGTTTTCCCCTTTCTATTGGATGCACGGTTGTCGTCCGGTTTACTTCTTAAATAGTATTCTTTTTTTTCCCCCCAAAAAGACGGGTCATAGCGTATTTGTAGTTCGGAGTAATTGGAAGAATGACCAGATTTCTTTATTGCATTCATGGGAAATCAGTTATGTCACAAGGACTGAGGCAGTAACACTATCATTCTTATATTGACAAATTTTCTTATGTCCTTTCTCTCATCTTTTTCTTCCTTTTTCATAACTAGAGAATGATGACTCTTTTTTCTAAAACTGAAGCCTAGTACCCCCTATTGTAAACAAGTAGCTGCATTTTCCCAGCATCATTAAAAACCAAGCTTTTGATGTTCAAGCCATCAGGAACTGGAGCTTATATCAGTCACTACTAATGCTCTTTAATTTCTTGTCAAAATTCTAAACCATATCCTCTGGCCTTAGAAAAAGCATGTTGGCAGAAATTACAGGTTCATCAGCTTATGTTCATCATGTTTTCTAATTATTTTTGGTGATATATTTTATTAGCAATTTATATTTTGAGAGAGTTCTTTTATTATTATTATTATTATTATTATTATTATTATTTTATTGTTAGTATTGTTCTTATTCAATTATTTATTATTATTATTGAGAATTTTTTTCCCTGTCCAATTCAATATTGTAATTAATAAAATTCATGCATAATGCACTAGGTGTATGAGCTACTGACGATAAAGTAATGAACATCTTAAAAATTGCCAGACATGGCCCACCTCCTATATAATGTTTCTTAGTAACGTAAAGCATTCAAATGATTGTTGTTCAAATTAGTGCTTAGCATGGTTATCATCTTTCAGGCTTCTAACTCCTCCTGGGACTCCACTTTTTCCTTCTTTGGAGATGGAAGCTCAAAAGACCGTTATGAATCAGCTTGGTACTCCAGCCATACGTCCCACATCATTAAAATCGAGGGTAAGCAATTTTAATGAAGGTTGCAGGCCATTTTAATGTGTTTTGTGGTAACCGGTGGTTGTTTGTATCTTGTATTAATTCACTAATGAAATTGTACTGTTCCTTGTGGGCGAGCAGTTTTATTACTAAACCCGTTTGCATGATGATCTTGTCTTTAAGCAGAAACACTAGATGGTTCGCCTAACAAGTGGAAATCAAATTTGACTTGCCAATTAATATTGCCTATCTTCAGTTACATGCTTTGATAGATTTGTATTTGTAAAAGGACTTTTGCTTTGAGGATCAAGGTGCATGAAGTATGTGTTGAGATTTGACATTCATTGTTATCATTGAGTAATATATCATTTTCAGTTTTTATGGTGGAGATGCTTTTTTTTCTCCTAACATATAATTTATCCCAGTAGAATTTTGATTTTTCATGCTTATAGTCAGAAACTCATTTTCTTGTAATTGCTTTCTTGTTGTGTTTATAGTTGGCCAATCCTCAGACACAGTCTGCTGGAAGGAGCAACTTAGTAGTATCTAAACAACCAGCTTCCTCCCCTGGGTTGAGCTCTTCAAGTGGTGGAACTAGGAGGCCCTCATCATCAGGAGGTCCAGGATCAAGACCTGCAACTCCTACAGGACGCCCTACATTGACCACAGCTTCAAAATCATCAAGACCTTCAACACCAACTTCTCGACCAACCATACCTTCAACTAGGACCACGGTTTCTGCAACCAGGACCACAGTTTCTGCAACAAAGCCTTTGGTTTCCGCTACTAGGACTACAACTTCTGCCCCTAAGACCACAGGCCCTGCAGCTAAACCCACGATTCAATCAAGATCCTCTACACCTTTGTCTAGGTCTACTGCAAGATCTTCAACACCAACTACCAGGCCTACCTTGCCTTTGTCCAGGTCCACATCAAGGGCATCTACTCCAACTAGGCGACCATCAACACCATCAAGTGCTCCCAGTATATCTGCTCCTTCAGTTAAGAATTCTTCAATTTCCAAGTCAGCTCCTGTTACATCAAGGCATGCGGCACCTGTGACATCAAGGCAGCCAGTACCATCACGTGGCACTTCACCAACAGTGAGATCAAGACCTTGGAATCCATCTGAGATGCCTGGGTTTTCACTTGATGCTCCACCCAATTTGAGGACAACACTACCTGAAAGGGCACTATCAGCAACTAGGGGCAGGCCTGGAGCACCCATTTCTCGGTCATCCTCTGTTGAGCCTGCTTCTAGTGGAAGACCAAGGCGGCAATCATGCTCTCCTTCAAGAGGACGAGCCTCCACTGGCATTGTTCATACCAGTGGAAGCTCTATGCCAGCAGTTAATCGTGGGCACTCCAAAGCGAATGACAATGTCAGCCCTGTTGTAATCGGCGCTAAAATGGTAGAGCGAGTCATAAATATGAGAAAACTAGTGCCACCAAGGTTTGATGACAAGAATTCTCCTCTTAGTAATCTATCTGGCAAGTCATCTTCATCTCCTGATAGCTCAGGCTTTGGAAGAACACTTTCAAAGAAATCCCTGGATATGGCTATTAGGCATATGGTATGTATCATTGGTGACTATTGTTTTACTAGTTGAGATTGAACTTCTAAGTTCATATGGGATATATATATATATATATATATATAGAGAGAGAGAGAGAGAGAGAGAGAGAGAGAGAGAGAGAGAGAGAGAGAGAGAGAGAGAGAGAGAGAGAGTACCTGCATCTCAATCACTATTATTCTCTCATAAAACTATGGAATACTTTTAATCAGTAATTCCCTTGCCAGAAGCATACTGGCACCTGATTGAATTGTCAGACTTGAGTTTCTCTTTTATTACCTTCATGTAATGTCATGCAATTTATTGAAGTTGATCAACTGTAACTGATGAAGTTGTCCGACATTTTTCCTCAACATATTTCTTACTTTGTTGTTGAACAGGATATAAGGCGAAGCATTCCAGGGAAATTACGGCCGTTAATGACAAATATTCCAGCATCTTCTATGTATAGTGTGCGGTCAGGGCCTCAGCGCAGCCGAACAGTTAGTGTTTCGGGCTCTCCGCATGCCACAAGCAGTAATGCTAGTTCTGAAGTGAGTGTAAACAACAATGGTCTTTGTTTAGATATTAGCGAAGTAGATGATGATATTGGCAGTGAGAGAGGTGTTCAATCCCCTGCCAGTGTACGGGGCAGGTAAACACGTCACACTTTGGCTTTAGGGAGCTCTGGGCTGATATTTAAATAGCATCCGCGTTCTCATAATGAGTTTTGGCCATTAGTGGATTGGCATGTGGAGCTAACCATGCTTCTAATGATGTAAAGTTTATTAGAAGTGATGATGTAACCTTGTGTAATTGAAGGTATTTGTATTCTGTAATATCAGGTAGATCAGCTATTTGCTGAAAACGCTCATTTTTTTCCTTTATAAAAAAAAAAACAAAGGGTGATTCTCTATCTTTTAAAAGTTAGTGCTGTGAGATATATTTCCCTTTTTGATTTAAATGCTTGAAAGTTGGCTAAAAATTCAGCACCCTGGGACTGGGAGTTTGTTAGGAGCAAGGTTTCCTTTAGGAATGCTGTGTTGCGTCTTTATAAAAATTCTTAGAAAATATATAAATATGATTTTGTTTAAGAATAATTAGTTTGATTTATTGATTTTTAATAAATTAAATCCCACAATTTCAAATGGAATGCACGTAATATAGTCTTAAGAATCTTATCATCAAAAATTTAGAAAAAGAGGTGGACCTAGTGCCAATGAAACACATGGTTCAACAAGATAATTACCCAGAAACGTGGAATTAAGAGTATGTTAAAAATACTTTAATTTTCTAATGAATCTACCTGTTCACAGTCCACAGTAGCAGATAATGAAGCATCTGATATCTATGACTTGGTCTTTGTGGTTCCCACAGGGAACAAAAGACAGAAACAAAGTACTTAATCATCCGAATAGACGAATAGTGATTGGAGATCTGCAGCTGATGTTTATCCTTAACACTCAGTTCCATAATGTCTGAGCCTCGTTTTTTCCCCTGAAACTGCACCACAATGATCCTTCGACAATTCAATCAATGGATCGTATACCAATAACCATTGTTTGAGCGTATAGGAGAAGGTTAAGGGACCACCATTTACTTTTCAATTTTCATAGAATTACCTTTTCTTACGGCACAACACGCAACACACAATGCCTTTTTTTTTTTTCCACATGCCCACTCGGCCACTCCACCTCTTATTTATAATCTTTTTCTTCACTCAATATATTCTTATATTTTGCCTCAATCTTCTATGGCAACAATCAACCTAATTAAGTCTATGAGCCTTCATGTGGTTCTTAATTGTGCTGTCTATTTAGTATGGCTGCCACCGAACTCTAGTGCTGCTCAAACAAATGAAACAGATTGGTTGTTGTTGCTCAAATTCGAAGAGTTAATAAGCATTGATCCACATGGAATTTTAAGCTTTTGGAATGACTATGTTCACTTCCACAACTGGCTTGAAGTTACTTGTGGTAGCCGCTACCAAAGAGTCACCGCGTTAGATCTTCAAGGCCTTGACTTGCAGGGATCAATATCTTCTTACATTGGTAGTCTCAGCTTTCTCAGATCCTTCATCCTCCGGAACAACAGTTTCTATGGTGAGATTCCCAGGGAACTGGGCCATTTGTTTCGGCTGCAGCGTCTTCTGCTCAACAACACCACATCGGGAAGAGAAATCCCCGTTAACATAACCAAGTGTTCAGGACTCAGTATCATCAACCTCTCTGGAAATGAAACTTACTGGGGCAATTCCTTCTGAGATCTGTTCCTTCACAAATCTCGAACTGTTTTCTATTGAAAGAAACAATCTGACCGGAGGTATCCCACCTTCCCTTGGAAACCTCTCTTCATTGAAACTCTTCTCTGCAGTAGCTAATACCATGGTGGGTAATATCCCTCATGAAATACGTGGTTTGAAAAACTAGCGTTCCTTGTTAATAGGAGACAATAGATTTTCTGGTAAGGTTCCATTGTCCTTTTACAATCTACCATCTCTCATTACCTTGTAAATAGCATATAACCAGTTGGAAGGTGTTCTCCCAGACAACATAGGCGACCTTTTTCCAATACTCCAAGAATTTGGCATTGCTCAGAGCAGATTCTCTGGGCATATCCCAGTGTCATTATTGAATATGACTAGACTTCGAGTCCTTGATATTTACGACAACAACTTTGTTGGAAAAGTTCCAACCAATTTGGGGAACCTAGGAGACCTGTAGTGGCTGGGTCTGGGCAACAACAATCTAGGAAGCAATTCAACTAACGACCTAGGTTGCCTGTCATCTTTGACAAACTGCAGTAAACTTGGACTGCTAAACTTGGGTTTGAATGATTTTGGAGGTGTTCTACCAAATTCTGTAGCTAATCTGTCCACCCAACTCAGAAGGATGCTTTTAGATTTCAATCAGATATCAGGAAATATACCAGGGGGAATTGGAAATCTTGTGAATTTATCTCTGCTTTCTGTGCAGAGTAACCTTCTGACAGGGAACGTTCCTGCTTCCATTGGGAACTTGAGCGAGATAAATGTGTTATCCCTTAGTAAAAATGGCCTGTCTGAACAGCTTCCGTTCTCCATAGGCAATCTTTCTAGATTGAATAAACTCTTCTTCTCTCAAAACAACTTAGAAGGCAGCATTCGATCAAGTATTGCAAATTGCCAAAATTTGCAGTAATTGGACATTTCACAGAATGGTTCTATACCCCTGCAAGTCATTCGTCTTTCTTCCATATCACAGATGCTAAATTTATCCCGCAACTCATTAAGTGGTAGCTTCCCCAGGGATGTTGGCAACCTACTAAATGTCGATGCACTAGACCTTTCAGAACATAGTCTGTTTGGCGAAATTCCTGCAACAATTGGGAATTGCTTAAGCCCAGAACATCTCTTCTTGCAGGGGAATTCTTTTCAAGGGAGATACCGCCCTCTTTGGCTTCCCTCAAGGATCTATGGGTTTAAGATCTTTCACGAAACAACTTGTCAGGAGAAATACAGAAAGATATTGCGATTCTATCTGCGCCAGTCAGTTTGAGCCTTTCTTTCAACAAACTTGAACGTGTGGTACCTGAAGAAGGGGTTTTCTGAAATGCAAATGCCAACATCAGTTAGTGGAAAGGCTTTACTTTGCGGGGACTTGCTGGAACTAAAACTACGGCCATGCCCTGTCTTAAAGTCATGGAAGTGGAAAACTGTTTGGTTAAAAAAATAAAAATAAACAAAAGAAAAACAGTTGCATCAAGGCTCTGTTTTTTATTTTATTCATAGCAAAAATTTATATAAAGATGAAAACAATTTTTTTTTCTATTTTATTGGACAATTACAGATAATTTATGCCTTCGTATACAAATCTGTAAGCTGATCATTAGATGTACATAGAAATCTGATTAGATTGTTGAACTTCTTGAATGAAATGATAGTTAATTTTTATGTGTTTTGTGCTACCATGAATCACTGGATTCTTGGATAGGGATAACATCAAAATATAAAATACCATTCAAGAACCTAAGTATTCTTTTTCCTGCAGAAAAAATGTTTATTAGATAGAGAATGCATATATCTTGATAACAAACTCACAGCAAAATAATGTCTGGTCTTGTTGCTGTGAGATATAGCAGGCTGCCTATAAGACTTCTGAACAAACCTTAACCTTCATCAACTTTCTTTGCACCAAAATCTTCACTCAATTTTTCACATGTTGGCATAGGACTGCTCACTGGCTTGAAATCTCCCATATGATTTTTTTTTAAGATATCTGTTGCATATTTTTTTTTTCTAGCATATGAAAATGCCATTTCTTATTTGTCGCACTTCCGTGCCCAAAAAATACTGCATTAACCCTAGATCTGTCATTTCAAAAACTTGTTTCATTTCAGCTTTGAAAGATTGAACATGTCATCCACATACAAGGAGGCCACCAGAATTCTGCTAGCTTCTCTTTTAATGTATAATGTTGCTTCACTATTGCTTCTCATAAAACCAATATGCAACAGAAGGCTATCTATTCTGTTCCACCAGGCTCTTGGAGCTTGGTTAAAGCCATAGAGCGAAGGGAACTATTGGCTATGCTGCACTAGATGAGATTTTCTGTAATTCTTTGGCTTTCAAATCTTCTACTTAAATTATAAATTTTTACATAACTTATCTGAACTGTGTTATTAGTACTATGCTGATATAATCATATAAATACATAATAATAATGTAGAGTATGAAATGGCACTATCGGTTTAATATCTCTCAAAATTTATAAAAATTTAAAGCAAAATAAAAAAGTGAGACTTTTTTAATAAAAAAAATTTTGAGATTTAAAGTTCAATAAATAATAAAAAAAAAAAATTTTAAATTTAGAATTTTAACTTTATCAGCTTCACCTTTAAGGAGTGCCTGTAGAATGGGAGATGAAGTTTCAACTAAAGGAGATGTTTATAGTTTTGAAATCCTGTGCTGGAGATGTTTACGGGAAGAAGACCCACTGACTATATGTTTAGAGACGGTCTGTATCTGCAAAAGTATGCAAGACTAGGTTTGCCCAACAAGCTTGTTCATATTATAGACCCAACTCAGCACCAGATAGAGGCAGCAGCAGATCATAACTACGCGAATGTTAATAACAGTGAGATTGAAAACGTGATAGGTGGGGAACTGGAGCAGATGAAGGATCCTTGCTTTCGGTTTTGGGTGTTGGACTTGCCTGCTCAGAGGACTCTCAAAAAGAAAGAATGAGTATGTGGACGAAGGTATTGCAAGTGGTCAAAAATGAATATGAGCACATGGTTTGATTTGTGAAGTTTCCAACAGGATCAGAAAACATATCACCCCAGATGATGATAATAATAATAATAATAATAAGTGATAACATTGATGGAGCAAGTCAGCAGAACTTGCATATTATGTTCTCTTGGCTATTGGGTGGATACAGAAGTGCTTTCACACCAGCACTTAATTTAAAATGAGCTTCCTATAAGCCATTAGGCTCGAGCTACGTTTAATGGAGAGAAGATTATCTAATTTGGAGGCGGTAAACACAATATTTCATTCTGCTGTGTATAAAAAAATGTTTAATTTAAAATTTGATCTAATACTATCAACCAGGGAGAGATAGAAAATGAAGTCTCATGCAAGACACATAAATTTCACGAGCAAACCAGTGCATTACACTCTAGAGGAAGTTAAAGTGAACCGGGTAGATAGAGTACAGATTTATTTTTTGAATCGTTATCTATTAATCGTATATAACTTAATCGCATAAACTAGTTCAAATTATAGAAGACGGTCTGAGTACTCTTGCATCAGATTCCTTGATGATGAAGACAAATTCTCCAGATACTGAGGTACGTGACAAGAGCCATCTACAGTGGGCTCATATTTGATATAAAGCTTCAAGATACCCGGCAGGTTGAAAGTCAAAAGTCAACTAACCAGCATGAAATATAAAACATATAACAACATTATTAGCTATAGATCTTCACTGAAAAACATTAATAGCTAAAGAATTCCTTTATCTCCAAACTCCTATTCTATTGTGGGTACTAGAAAGTACCAAACTGAAATTTTAGATTTATCAAGTCTCTGTTTGTGTGTTCATACTATCAACCTGCGGTTAGTGTTATTTTGACAACTTAACAAGCATATTATTATATTCTGTGTTTTTTTTTTCCTGATTGAAGGATTAGTAAAAATTTCTTGCGTAGTTGTTTGATTGACTGTCAAGTTTTCCCGCAGAAAAATCAGTACCTTCAATTATGGAAACTAGACATCAGGCAACTGAAGGCTTTTCTCCCAACCATTTGATAGGATCCGGTGGTTTTGGTTTTGTATATAAAGGAATTTTTGATACAGAGGAAAGAGTGTTAGCCATAAAGGTCCTCAACCTCCAGAAGAAAGGAGCTTCAAAGAGCTTCATGGCTGAATGCAATGCCTTAAGAAGTATCCAGCATCGAAACCTTGTGAAGATCTTAACATGTTGCTCTAGCACCGATTACAAAGGCAACGATTTCAAAGCTCTTAGTTTTTGAATTCATGGCAAATGGAATTTTGGACAGATGGCTACATCCAGATAAAGGTCCAGAGGATCTATCATTAAACCTTCTTCAAAGACTAAATATAGGGGTCGATATGGCTTCTGCCTTGCACTATCTTCACTACGAATGTGGACAACCCATCATTCATTGTGATTTAAAGCCAAGCAATATTCTGCTTGATTCTGATATGATTGTTCATGTAAGTGATTTTGGTTTAGCAAGACTTCTCCTTGCCAACAATCAGATTCGTCAAAACAAAACCAGCACAATTGGGTTAAAGGGCACCGTAGGGTACGCTGCTCCAGGTGACAAAAGTTTACTATTTTAATTATTTTGGCCAATAAACCTTCTTTGTTTTTCTTTAATCATCCTCTGCCCATCAAAGTCTAACATTGCTAAGTGAACTGTGGATGAAACGCAGAGTATGGAATGGGAGTTGAGGCATCAATGCAGGGAGACGTGTATAGCTTTGGGATTCTAGTGTTGGAGATGTTGACTGGAAAAAGACCCACCCATGAAATGTTCACAGATGGTTTAAATCTTCATAATTATGTCAAACTCTTATTGACCCAAAACCTTGTTCACCCAATTCTTGTCCAAAGAGACGCCGAAGGTAACTGTGACAATTATTATGGAGAAGAAATCAAAGTGGAAAATCGAAGCACCAATTTGAAACACGTTTACAGCCAAAAGGATGCGAAAATGCAAGTGTACGTGTTTGATATCAGTTTTACAGGTGGGAACTGCCTGCTCTCTGGAGTATCCCAAAGAAAGGATTACAATGGAGATTGTCACCCGAGAACCTCACCTTATCAAGAATGAGTTTCTTGACGTTTGAAAGCAGGGAGGCGGAGCAAGTACACAGCAATTGCAGAGGCATTGCTAGGTATTGCCACCATTATCTGAACATGGGCCATTAATGCTTTCTCTCTCAATTACTCCGAGCTTTTGGGCTACTATTGATTTTTCTCACTAGTAAATTAGTAAATAGCGGAAGTTGCATTAGCAAATGTAATGCAGGAATCAAAATGGTAGAAAGTGAGAGGAATAATGCTCTTTTGCGATATGGCAAAGATAGTTTGTGATTTATATATTTTAAATAGCGCAAGTTTTAAATAATTTTGATGAGAATAAGTTTTTATTTTTAGAGTATGTTTGACAAGTCAAATAAGTTAATTTATAGCGTATTTGACTAATTTATAAGTTTATTTAACCAAATTAGAGGTGTTTGGTAAATAAATTTATCTGAGTAACTTATAACGTATTTTTATACGCTACTTTAAGTAGCGTATAGCTTTTAATTGATAATTTTTATAATTTTTTTTTATTTTTATTATTTTATTTAAATTCCAACACTATCCTACTTACAAAATGTCACTATTTTTACTATGTTTAAACAATATTCAAATTATATACCTTATGATAAACTTCCATATATTATTGATAGTGACAAAAAAAAAATTTAGAGACATCTACTAAGATAAAAGAGATTTATAACAATATTATTAATTTATTGTGAGACACTATACAATATATTTATTTTATATTTTTTGGGATTACATAATAAAATGTAATTACTAACAAAAAATGATAAATTTTACATAAGTATATCATTTTATGTCATTTTACATTTATCAGTTAATTCAATAGATAATTTTACTAAACACTTATAATTCAATAAATTAATTTAACAACTTTCAACTAACAGCTTTCAGTTAAAAATTAATTTTTCAGTTTTCAGTTAACTTTTAAGCTTTCAGCTATTTTTATCAAACATAACCTTAATATTATTGTTATAAAAAAATCACTAATATAAAAATAAAGAGAATTAGTAGGTAAAATATATTGTTTATTTAATGGAAAATACATTTCCTCGTAAAAAAAATACATCTATGAGAGTGTAGGATTACAAACCCCTTGTATGCTGAACAATGTGGAAAAACTAGTCATAGTCTCATAGATAGCCAAACATGCTGATAATCTCGTCCGTGTTAATAACAGGCACAACTATGTTATTAATATTTCTTTTTGTTAGTAATAGTATTTTCATACTTTAAATATAGAAGTATTCGAGTTTAAATACATTTAGTTTACAAATATATTTTTTATTTTTATTTTTTGAAAATAAATTTTATTTTTTTATTTTAAATTTTTTAAAAATATATTTGATTATATTTTATACTTTATTTTTAGTTATATTATTATATTTTTAATATTTTAAAATTATATAAATAATAAAATATTATTTATATAATTTAAAATAATTATAAAAATATTATCGTTATATTGTGTTACAGTAATAAAAAATTTGAAATTTTTTTTATGTTTTTAAAATTTTAAAAAATTTAAAAATATTTTTAAAAAATAAAAATTAAAAAATAATTAAAAAATGCGTTTTATAACAGTTTTAAATTTTTAATAAAAATAAAAACTAAAAATAAGAAATCTAATAGATCTTTAATTTTTTTTCACAGATATTTTTTTTTGTAAATTTAAACTATTTACATTACAAAAAAATTTCGATTGTTAAATTTGAATTTATTTATTATTTAAATTATAAATTTATAAGTTATTAATATTAAATAAAACTTATATAATAGCAGTAAGAAGGAAATTTTGATACTCAAAATTAAATTTCTGCAGACCCACAATAAAAATAGAAATAAGAATGGAATGATTAAGGGGAAAGTAATCATTTTCTGTTGGTGTTTAGTCTTGTAAGAAAATAAATAAATATCATTATGGTATTATGGATTGCATAAAACAGTAATCTATAAGGCACCACAAAATGGAGACAGTTTTCTCCATATCTTTTGAATTGATAATCATGAAAGCATTCTCATTCTTTTATAATAATCAAGAATATTTGACACACAACGCAATACTCCAAATTTCTTAATGGAGTAGCAGCAGCACCATTACAGAGTTTGGCATGGCCCCAAAATATTCAATGATAGTGAAAGCACAACGAATCAGCAACATGCACCATTTAGCCAAAGAGATATGATTTCAAACGCGGATGTAATACTAATCAGTTGAACCTGCATTTGGTTTCTGACTTTAGGTTCTGATCTTCTAATGGGTCACATTGCACCTACTATAGATTCTATAGAAGTGGCAATACCACTAGCACACCATATTCAATAATTCACACGGTTGGTCTTTTCTCTCTTTTAGTGCTCGTGATATGGATGAATAGAGCTTGGTTTTCTTTGGGCGTCTTTAATTATGATTTTCTGAAAGTAACTTCGACTTATTTTGCCCATATTCCAGCAATATCCAATTATAAGAATCTCTCTCTCTAATTTTTGTCATAAGGTGTCAATAAGTAGCGTAGAAATTTAAATGCTTACTTTCATAATTTGTGCTGAATATGAAATCAGAAGAACTTGGGTTTATAAGAGATGTCCTTGTAAGGTTTTAATTCTGTAGATACTGCTAAGAAAATGTATCGGTATAGAATCAATATTTTGCCAACTGAATACAAAACTGCTATCGTTTTCATTTACGCATACCTGTTATTTGATTAATGTTTTTGGCACAAGCATGAGATTTAATGCTTAATGCTTCATAGAGTAGATATTTGCAACGTCTAAGCTTGAATTAAGAAAAAAGGTTGAAAAATATAACCTTTTTGGCCATTAGTCTACCTTCTTTTTTTGTTCCTTTCTTTCGGATATTAGTTTATTTTATAATTTACTAAAGTCATCATATTTTGAATGTAATTATGTAACCTGAAATGCGAGGAGAGTGAGGTTTGACTTTGCATTTGTTTATTATGAAACTTGAACGTCTCCAGTTCAGGCAGTAATGGGAGTAATATTGAAGAGAATAGTCAAAACAATATTTTCAGTAGTGGGACATAACAGCCGTAGCATATAAATTAATTACATTGTTTTTCATGAATATCACCGCATTCTGATACCTGGCTTTTCGTTGCCTAAATATTTGACTAGTTTCCTGCTTATCCAAGCACAATGAAGCTTCCCAAAGCCTACTTTTATGCATTTTGCTCTATACACCTCCAAATAATTCTTCTATTCTCTTTGAACTTACTGTTGCTTCTGCCTGTCCCTAATGCTTGTGCTCCAACCAATGAGACCGACAGGTTGGCGTTGCTCAAATTTAAAGAATCAATAACCCATGATCCAAATGGAGTTTTGGGAACGTGGAATAACTCACTTCACTTCTGCAATTGGCTTGGGGTTACATGCAGCAACCGGCATCAGAGAGTCATAGCCTTAGACCTTGGGGGATACAAGTTGCGTGGATCCATATCCCTTTACGTTGGAAATCTCTCCTTCCTTAGATCCCTGCATCTCCAGAATAACAGCTTGCATGGCCAAATTCCAGATGAAGTTGGCCATTTGTTTCGTCTGCAAGATCTTGACCTTACCAATAACACCTTTACAGGGGATATTCCAACCAGCTTGGCCAACTGCTCTGCGCTCGAACTCATTGACCTTACAAGCAATGAGTTCACAGGGACTATCCCCGTTCAGTTTGGCTCATTGGCAAATCTCGAAAAGCTTTATCTTAGTAAAAACAATCTGGCAGGAGGCTTATTACCATCCTTAGGTAATATTTCATCACTCAAATATTTTACAGTTGCATACAACAATCTGGAGGGAATTATTCCAGATAGCATAGGACGTTCCAAAAATTTAGTCCTGTTCTTGGTTGGCGCCAATAAACTGTCAGGCCTTGTCCCCTTTTCCTTTTACAATATATCATCACTCAATACCTTCTCGATCGCAGAAAACCAACTAGATGGCTCTTTACCAGAAAACATAGGCTACAACACACTCCCAAATCTCCAGGTACTTGAATTTGGGGGCAATCAACTTTCTGGGTCCATTCCAGTTTCATTATCCAATATTTCGAGTCTTCAAATCATTGATATCGATGGCAATAATTTTAGGGGACCAGTTCCCACCAACCTAGGAGACCTACAAGATCTTTGGTGGCTAAACTTAGGGCAAAATCGTCTTGGAAGTAACTCAATCAAAGACTTAGCTTTCTTAACTTCTCTAGTGAACTGCAGTAAATTGGAATACCTTGATCTGAGTGGAAATAATTTCGGAGGTGTTTTGCCCCAGACTGTTGGCAACCTCTCGGCCCATCTAAGTGAGCTGTATTTTGATTTCAATAAAATAAGTGGTAGCATCCCAACAGAGATTGGAAACCTGATCAACTTGGATATCCTAATTATGGAGAATAATCTCCTCACAGGCATCATTCCCACTTCTTTTGGTAAGTTCCAGAAGATGCAATTGATGTCTCTCAGTGTGAATAGATTATCTGACCAGATTCCATCCTCCATAGGAAATCTCACCATGCTGATTAATCTATCCTTACACAGTAATATGTTTGATGGGAGCATTCCTTCAAGTATGGAAAATTGCCGAAATTTGCTATACTTGGACTTGTCACAGAATAATCTCAGTGGTGCTATTCCCAGGCAGGTAATTGGAATATCTTCCTTATCACAGCTGCTTAACGTATCAGGAAACTCATTAAGCGGCAATCTACCGAGGCAAGTTGGCAGTCTGAGAAATGTCAACTCCCTAGATCTCTCAGAAAATGCTTTTTCAGGTGAAATTCCTGAAACAATTGGAGATTGTGTTAGCCTCGAATATCTCTACTTGCAGGGAAATTCTTTTCAAGGTGATATGCCTTCAACTTTGGCTTCATTGAGGGGTCTTCGGGTTTTAGATCTCTCACGAAACAACTTGTCGGGGGAAATTCCAAAAGGTCTTGAGAAATTTCACTCTTCCGTATATTTGAATTTTTCATTCAATAATCTTGAGGGGGAGGTTCCAAATGTAGGAGTTTTCAAAAATACAAGCGCCATCTCACTGACTGGAAATATTTTACTTTGTGGGGGTGTCCATGAACTGCAGTTACCACCTTGCCCCGTCGAAGTGACCAAACAGAGTGAACTGAAGCAAGTCATTATTATCATTATTTGTGTGGTTGTATTTTTCATTTTACTGGCAACACTTTTTGCTATTTATCGGATAAGAAAATCAAAGAAATCACCTTCTACTTCCTCAACCGTAGCGGATGCCTCCAAGGTTTCATACAGAAGGCTTCATCAGGCAACTGAAGGCTTTTCTTCCAACCATTTGATAGGATCCGGTGGTTTTGGTTTCGTGTATAAAGGAAATTTTGATACAGAGGAAAGAGTGGTAGCCATAAAGGTCCTTAACCTCCAGAAGAAAGGAGCTTCAAAGAGCTTCGTGGCTGAATGCAATGCTTTAAGAAGTATCCGGCATCGAAACCTTGTGAAGATCTTAACATGTTGCTCTAGCACCGATTACAAAGGCAACGATTTCAAAGCTCTAGTGTTTGAATTCATGGAAAATGGAAGTTTGGACAGATGGCTACATCCAGATAAAGGTGCAGAAGAACTGTCATTAGACCTTCTTCAGAGACTAAATATTGCAATTGATGTGACTTGTGCTTTACACTATCTTCACTACGAATGTGGACAACCCATCATTCACTGTGATTTAAAGCCCAGCAATATTCTGCTTGATTCTGATATGGTTGCTCATGTAAGTGATTTTGGTTTAGCAAGACTTCTACTTGCCACCACCAATGAGGTTCGTCAAAATCAAACCAGCACAATTGGGTTAAAGGGCACTGTTGGGTACGCTGCTCCAGGTGACAGTTTTGTTTTTATTGCTTTTGACAATAAACCTTCTACATCTTTTTGGGTCATTTGTACCAATCGATGATAGAAATCTTATAACATGCTCATTTAGCGTGATAGTCAATGTCATATGGAATTAAGTGCTACTATCTAAGAAAAGTGCACTCACCTAACAAAGCTTTATGAACTGTGGATGAAATGCAGAATATGGAATGGGAGGCGAGGCATCAATGCAGGGTGACGTGTATAGCTTTGGGATCACGGTGTTGGAGATGTTCACGGGGAAAAGACCCACCCACGAAATGTTCACAGATGGCTTCAACCTTCATAATTATGTCAAACTCGCGTTACCCCAAAACCTTGTTGATGTTGTCGACCCAATCCTTCTCCAGAGAGATGCAGGAGAGACATCAGAAGATAACAGTGACAATTCTCAGGGAGAAGAAATCAAGGTGGAAAATGGAAACACCAATGTGAAGATGGATGCTAAAATGCAAGAGTGTTTGATATCAGTTTTACGGGTGGGACTTGCCTGCTCGATGGAGTCTCCCAAAGAAAGGATTACCGTGGAGGATGTAGCCCGAGCACTGCATCTTTTAAAAAGTGAGTTTCTTAATGTTTGTAACTCGGGAGGCAGAGCAAGAACACGGCAATTGCAGAGGCATCGTTAGGTATTGCCAGCGATTTTTGAACATGGCCCATTAACCCTGCCTTCTTTTTTTCTCTCTCTCTCTCTCTTATCCTGAGCTTTTTGTGCCACTATTTATTTAATTCTCTCAAGAAATTGTGCATGCTACATCTCTTACGAAATAACACTAAAAATATATTATCTTACTACATTATGACACATGTCAAATTCAATATAATAGCAATGATTTTTTGAATTTTCATGCCATAAAGGGAGAGGATAATCGAGACTTTTTGTGATTTATAATATTTAATTAGCGTAAGTTTAAAGTAATTAATAATGTTTAAAATAGTTTTGGGTAGAGAAATCTTCTGTGTTTCAGTATCTAGTCCCATAAAAGATATACCATTCTATTTGGTTCTTAGAGTATACTGGTACGACGGTTTGCAATTTAAAATCCAAAACAGTAATCGTAATCTTATACTGATATGAATGAAGCATGCAGATTTTTCTCCATTTCTTTTTAATTGATAATCCGGAAAGCATTCTCATTCTTTTGTAACAATCAAGAACATTCCAAATCATATTCTTAATTACATATCAAACTTAAAAAGAAGATTTTGTTCATCTTTTTTATAACATGCCATCCCAACTCTTTTTTAGGATACTTCCTTTGAGCAGAATCATGGAATCTGTTTGATAATTGTTTTTAAAATTAATTTTTTATTTTTAATTATCTTGAAAATAAATAAAAAATTGTTTAAAAATTATTTTTTATTTTTGTTTTGAAAATATAAATTTTTTATTTTTTTTATTTTTAAAACAAATAAAAGTAAAAAATAATATATTTTTAAAATAATTTATCAAATATATTTTTTTATTTTGTAGAAAAATTTTTAAATATAATTTTTAAAAATTAAAAATAGAATCAAAGTATAATCTCTAAACCCTGAAGCATATTTATTTAAAAAAAAAAAGACAATTTTGACAAATCTCCCTATGGTCGTTGAAAATTTTATTACAGTAAAAAAAACAGTAGCAAAGAAATTAAAAAAAAAAATTATAAATTAGTATTTAATTTATTATAAATAAATAATTATTTATTTATTAATAATATTTTAATTATAATATATAATAAAAATAATTTTAAAAAATATTATTTTTATTAGATATAATAATTTAAATAAATAAAAAAAATAATCAAAACTAAATTATTTTTCAAAATTTAATAGATAAGCATAACAGCCGAGAAATGCCAGGGAATCGCGAATTCAGTACGGCTAAGACAGTGGGTTCACTTTTGCTTCGTTCTTGTGAGTTGTAAATTCACCTGCAATTCACCGTTCTCAGACCTCCGATGGCCAACCTGTGGCGAGCTGCGACTGGCTCAACCGAGAAGCCGAACGACTACGACGGCGTGGAGTTCTGGTCGAACCCAGAGCGCGCCGGTTGGCTCACGAAACAGGGCGAGTACATCAAGACGTGGCGTCGCCGGTGGTTCGTGCTCAAGCAAGGTAAGCTCTTTTGGTTCAAGGAATCCACCGTCACCCGCTCCTCCAAGCCACGTGGCGTTATCCCAGTGGCATCTTGCCTCACAGTCAAAGGCGCAGAGGACGCGCTAAACAAACAGTATGCCTTCGAGCTCTCGACCCGGTCCGATACCATGTACTTCATTGCCGATTCGGAGAAGGAGAAGGAGGACTGGATCAACTCCATCGGACGCTCCATCGTGCAGCAATCGAGGTCCGTTACTGATTCTGAGATCGTCGATTACGACAGCAAGCGATGAGATTTTACGCGAGCTACAATTATTGAGCTCGATCTTCCAAATCTGGATAAATTTTCCTGTGTTTGCGTATATTTATTGAAGATCGCGTTTGTTCGTGCAAGGAAACTTTCTGTTTGGTAATGATCAGTGCTTTAAAATATTGATTTTATCTGTTTCTTTTGCCTAGTGTCAGGGTTTTCTGTATATTCGATTCTGGCTTCGTAAAAATCAATTCTTTGTTGAATTAGATTACTTTGAAGCTTTGAATTCGTTCATATATTTACATGTAATAGTTCCAGAACTTTGCATATAAAGAATATGTTAACTTCATACTAAAAAGTTCTGAGCTCAATGATTTTTCTTCCGTTGGGATCGGTTCTTTCTAGTTTTTCCTCTCTCAGAAACTTTCTTCACTGCTCTGCACCATTTCTTGTTTATTTGCTTCCACTGGATGGCTGTTTACCGACGAGATAGAAGTCCGATAGAGGAACAAGCAAGAATTTCTATGGCCTCAATGTGAAAGTTTCGTAAGTTGATCTCTGTGCTGAAAATGGCTTTGAAGCTGCATTCACAGTTTAATTACCGATAAAGCAAAGAAAACAAAATATGAAATACAAAAATGAATGAAAGAAGTATTCCTTAATCATGTTTAATTACCAAATTGAACACTTTCTTTCCTTAATCTTCATTGTATTGATGCAACGTGAATACGCTTATTTTGGCTTTTAAGAAAAATGAAAAGGTGAAGTGACGACAGGCTGTCAAGGTGTTAAGGGTAGGCATGATCTCTTGGGGATGCATAATATGCTATCTGTACAGGTATCTTACATTTTCTAATATCTTGCATACCATGTATCTTACTTTACCTTTGATTATGGTGATCAAAATAAAATACACCATAATCAGCAACAATATCGTTGTGATGAATGTCAGCATAGTTTAAGATCAGCAAAAATGAACTCCTCATGCATGGCAGTCACGATGGAAATACAACAAATAATTGAGTCTTCGCACATGTTTTTTCTTTTCTTTTTGGCCCATTGTCTTCACACTTGGTTGCATGCAGGTTCTGCTTGATGTAACAAACATCCAGTCTTAATCCACCTGAACTGCGGTCTATCTGATTTGGAGCCATTACTTTAGAAATCTACTTTGCAGAACCCTATTTCTCATAGGGTATTCTAACTTCTGCGTTTTTTTTTTCCAAATTCTCCGTATTCATACAAATAAGAATTATTTTTTTATGCTCCTGGTGAAGATTCAGCAGTTCTAGTACCTCTTTCTCTAACTCATTTCTTCTAGTTTCTTGTTCATATATGCAAATGAAAGGTGCCTTGTCCTCTTTCTTTAAATGCATCTTTTTTGCCCCATTCGTTCACCGGACAATTCCACAGAACAATCATCGCGAATCCAAGATCTCAACTATCCATCTAGCAGTGTCTTCTTGCAGAACTTGTGTTGGTTCATATTCTCACCAAACAGGGAATCACCTTGATGAACAATCTCAGAATTATTCATCAGAAACGATAACAGGGTAGTTAAGAAAATCGTGTGCATCTGCTTCATTCAAATGGTTTTTTATGATGTGATGCCTCACAGGAAACTATCGATTTTAAATAGCCGTTAGCGATATAAGGTTAAAAAATTAACCTGTTAATATTACAAATTACTTTCCGATCTTCGGTAAATATTTGAATAAATTATTCTTATCTAAGTCATATAGTGAATAAGTGATTACTGATAACTTCGATGAATATTCGAAGACTTTGAAATATAGATGGGAGTCATTGTCCAAATAGCACATTCACAAATGAAACATACAGTATCGTGAAAACAAAACGACAAAAGAAAAATAGGGAACCATGGCATCAACCTCGATCTAAAGTCAACAGTCTTCATCGTCAAACCGATCTTTCTTGCGTGGAGATGGCGGCGTTGGCACCCTCGGTGGTCCTCTTCCCTTCTTCTTATCCCGAGGCCTCGCCTGCACCACCAATCAATTTTCAAACAGTCAACTAAATTTCCAAACTCCCCACTGGCACTTGTTTGGTTATCAAGAAAATCATCATGGGTAATAATAATATAATGAATCAACATTAACATAATATCCACCCCTTAGTTAATCACTGGGGAAAAGAAGAACCACGCCAACTTTAAATGTCTCTGAACATTTTGTTCTTTCACTTCCTCCACCCTTGGTAGCCTTTTAGAGTTAAAGTATAACGGAAACAGAAAATTCCAACAAATTTAGAGAAGTAAACCCCAAGAACAGAAACTCACATTGCCGAAAGAATGAGCGAAGCGCTTTCCTTTCGCAGTTTTCCGGTCACCTCTGCCACAATAAACTGAACCAAAACAAAACCCGATGAACAGTATGACATCCACTAAACGAAGTACTGAATTTAGGGTTTTTGATTCACCTACTTAAAGATCGTGGAGGAGAAATTGCAGAGATTGAAATGAATTTGGGACTCCTGAAGATGGAAAGAGAGAGGCTTTCGGACTGAGAAAACGATAACGTGGAACATAATTTGATGGGCTGGGTAGAAACTGAAAGCGTGCCTAATAGCTGCGTCGCCATGATTCACCAGTTCCCCTGTAGCTGACTGCCGAAACGAAGAGATCACTGTCTTTGATCTCATCCTAGCCATCTCTAAATACGCAGTCGTTTAACAGTATTTGTTGTCTTTTTTTTCTTTTTTTTCTTTAATTACACGTTTGGCCCTTAAAACAGCAATAATGTGCTATGAAAACAGAATTTAACACAAGGTAATTGTAAATTCTCCATGATGAACATATTTTTTCAAGAGGCAAAATGGCTGTATTTCTCTGTTACAGAAATGATAAATTTAAAAATTGGACAGCGTCAGAAGTCGCCACCAATTAATGACGTACTTAAAAATTGTACAAATATAAAACAAGTTGAATTTATTGTATGGTTCTGTTTTTATTTTCTTTTTTTTCTCTTAATCACTTTTCTATACAGATTAATATGAGCATGATGTTAGTACAAGCAAGCAATAACCTGACTGATATATTTAAACAAGAATAAACCAAATTCATTGCACTACTGAAATTTAGAAGTTATCCATTCACGGTTCAAATGTAAAATTACATCAGGGTTCTACAGACGGAAAACCAGAAAGTACAAATTTAGAGACATCAGAAGCTTCACTAAAAAGACTTTTCACCTCTTGTGATCTCAGTAGTTCAGATGGGGATTGTATACTCTCATGTATTGATATTTCTCCTCAACCTAAGCAGATGTTCACTTCTGGGGGATGGAGGTTGTGCTAAAGAAAATTCTTGTTGGACTAGATCTCAAGTTATTGGAGCTATTCGATCTCATTTATCAACAAATGCGGATTCAGCCAAGTCAATGGAGCGAGCAAGACCAGCAGCTTTGTTTTGACACTCTTGGTGCTCATCGTCGGGGTCACTGTCAGCCACTATACCAGCGCCAGCTTGAAGATAAGCAATCCATTCCTGGCGTCGGCTCTGGTCTTTGTATGAGTACATTGTATCGTATCTAGTTCCTGTTGGAAATACCATTGTCCTAAGAGCTAGAGCGATGTCCATGTCACCAGAGAAAGATATCCATCCAAAACCACCACTGTAAGGCCCGCGCCTTGTCACCTCTAACTCATCAATCAACTCCATAGCCTTCACCTGCAATCCACCAGCCAGCATGTATGAATGAAGATGGAAATTAAAATAGATTAGGATATATCACTGGTCAGTCACTGTAAGTGAAAGAACTTGTTTTAGGGTATCATAAATGAGTATTCCAAATCTTCAATTATCTGCTAAAATTGTTACGAGAATTTCACATAACAAAGGAGAAACTCCTACAATAATGCGTGCCCTAGAATTTACACCTGAAGGATAAATAAGCGTGTACAAACAAACTTGAAAAGATTGGAATGGACATGCAAGGTTCAGCCACATCAATCCTCAAATAAAAGCATTAACTTGGCTTTATGTTGATGGAAATCTAGCTAAGGACCATGAGAATGATATTGCTTCAATTTAGCTTCACAAAAAGCAGCATATAATGGAAAGGAAACCATAAAACAGAAACAGGAGACAACACATTTCTGTCATCAGGTACCATGTGGATATTGCAGAAAAGACATGGTAGGATATACTTTAACCGCTGGATATAATACCCATAAAGAAAAATATCTTTAGAATTTGGAAAGTGCGGGAGAAATTGTAAGTCCACTAAGAGGAGGCAAGAAAGTTACGGACCTTTGGTGCTCCACTGACAGTTCCAACAGGTAATGCAGCTCGTAGGGCATCCCAGCAAGTCAAATGGTCTTGCAACTCTCCCGTAACCTTTAAATCAAACAAATAATGCATTACTTGATGAATATTATATATTGAAACTACAAGACGCAACCAACTTTTTTTTAAAAAAAAGAAGAAGTTAGCCATTATCTAGATTGCTAACTAAATATTCTATAAAAAAATTTCACTAAATTGAAAACAATAACAACCATAATAACAAGAAGCATTTTTATCAAATATAGTAAAGAATATTCAACATACATAACAATCCAAAGCCTAGAGCATCCTATGTGATGACTATTACGAAGTTTTTTTTTTTTGCATGAAATACAGCTGCAATGTTATCCTTGATTTTGTCCAAGAAGAATCACGAAATTTCAAACAAGAATGAGAAAATAAAACAAAATTGAGGGTCCACCAGAAAAATAATTGCCTTTGGCTGAAAATTATACAAATTTTTTTGCAGGTGGTCCCAATTAATCATCTACATATCATGCTTTATTCGTAATTGTGTAAAATTGCACATCCTTAACTGAACTTTCAATCTCACTTCAAAATAAAATTACCAGTAGGAATAGCAGTTGATATGCAAGGAAATGCATATCTCATATCATGAACTAATTATTCTTTTTTTTTTTTTTTTGCGACTTGATTTGGAGATCAGAGGGGTTGCTAGCCAAATCCTGGACGGCCCTCATCAAGGCAGTTGCTTTTTGGAGGGCAAACTCATATGCTATTTTCAGAACATCAACAAACATTAAATAACAAGAAGAACATGTTCTCACCGTTGAGCTTATGTGCATGACATGGGAATACCGTTCAACATTCATAAGCTTCTCCACTTTCACAGAACCATGTTTGGAGACCTACACACAGAATTTCTGTAATTAGAACCATCTCAACATAAATTGAAAAAGTAGGCCTTTCTGTAAAGTCAGAAGAAATTACGTCCTTAAGTGATATTTTCATACTTTTGCATCATGATTTCAAGACGTTCAAGCAAAGTTAATTATACAACTGCTGTTTTCATGCTTGTCACAAATAAAGGAAGAAGAAAACTTTGCCACCACAAATTTATAATATAGAAGTTAAAAATAATTTTGGAGATCCATGTCCACTCAATAGGCTCAATCTCCTATTGCATATGCATCTACTGTACCTAATACAATCAGAAAATTCAGTTGCAGATTGGCTTCTAAAGAACAGCCACATATTTTGAAATATTTAGGAACTTGTCATATACAAGAAATGGCACACTGAATCACTGGACTCTCAAATAGTCAAACAGATTTGGTTCAATATTGGATTGACAACTACAGTTAATGAAACCTGTGCTGAACTCAAATTATAAGTCATTTATTGATGTAGCTTTGAATTTAAAAGCTTACATATGCATTCTACTTCATAAAATTTTAACTCCATTGGAAGAGATTATAGAGTGAATATAATATAAGAAATAAGAATGGTAAAATTCACGTTAAATAGTCTAATCTATTATTTCAAGATAGTCTTGAGCAGGGTCAGCGCAGAGGAGCATCCATAATTCAAGCAAATATTTCATGACAAACCTTTCCAACATCATTGCGTCCCAAATCAACCAGCATGACATGCTCAGCACATTGCTTTTCATCACTCAGAAGCTTCACCTCTAACATTTTATCTTCTTCTAAAGTCTTCCCCCTTCTAATTGTCCCAGCCAATGGACGATTCACTATCTTCTTCTGTTTATGACATGATCATAATAAATTTCCTCTTTCATATAAATGATGGCGTAATTTGATAAAGGTTATATGACATCTTTGTAATCTAAAATAATTTTAATAAGGTTATATATGTGTAAAGAGCTACCTTCTTAATACGCGTAAGAATTTCAGGACTTGAGGCAACCAGAATACATCCTCGAGCCTGTTTGAGTAAATATAACAATGAGAACAAAATATCCGAACCACTACCTTCCTGAATGAAGTTATAGGAAGTTGCACAGAAACAAACCTGCAAATAAGTCATATATGGACTTGGATTTACAACTCTCAGTGCTCTATATATTTCAAATGGATCAGCAAACGTTCTGCTTTCAAAACGTTGACTTAACACAATCTGGAAAATATCCCCGGCCTGAATATGTTCTTTTGCCTGAAGGACTGCCTCCTTGTATGCTTCACTTGTCATACTTGACTTCTTTAAAGGAGGACCGAAATGGCTAGTATGCAAGTCTACATAACCTTGAGATAGCCTTGGGCTAGCAATTTAAAATTTAAAATTATTTTTAATTCAATAGTTACATCCACATCATTAAAGACAAGAATAGATAACTTACGGCTCACTATCTTGTAGTCTTGCCACTAATTTTTCAAGTCGTTCCATTCCATCTTTGTAAGCATTCTCAACTGAGGAGTATCGATCTAGCCTCACCCAATGAATCACATATGCTTTCTATTGGGCATTAAACAAGAAAGAAATTGGACCAATATATAAAGTACTGAAGTTATGAATCAATATCAGCCAATCCTAGAGATCATAAGTCTTAATACAATTAAGTAATCAATGGACCATGAGCCCTAAAAGTGCTGAATGCAAAATGCCCAATAGACTCCATATCAGTTTCATCACAGTAACAGTCATTCATGAATTCTATCGCTTACATAATATATAAACCAAGATATGTCCCACAGGTCTAGTAAACAAAGACATCACAAAAGTGCTGAAATTTCCAAGGAATAACAATTTTCCTTTCCTCATAGGAAAAAAATCCAATATAATATAGCTGAGGAAGAAAAATATAAAGTATATCAGTTTAGTGTACAGCATCTGAAGTCTGAACAGAGTTTCTTTCAGAAAGATGAAAACATATTCTGCAAATTAGGCATGTGGAGCACATATTGATAGTGTGTTTGTGAAGCAGAAAAATAGTACCTTCTCCACATGATCAAACACAATTATGTCATCATAGAGACCCAGATGTATGTCTGCAAGGTTTCTGTCATCCTCTGGAGCCCTTGAAAATGGTAGCTTTTTCTTTTCCACATAACGAACTGTATCATATGAAAAATAACCTGCCCAGCCACCTATAGCAGTGGCTGACACTAGATTAAAGTTCTGTAGATAATGATTGAACAAAACTGTACAACAAATACAGCTCTCATTTTACAAAACCAAAGGAAAAAAGAAAAAAGAACAAGAGAGAGAGAGAGAGTAGAAGTTGAATGATGACAAATAACAAGGAGTACCATGTCCCTGTATTTGACAGAACATTCTGGGGATAAAATCCTAATCATATGCATTCCATTTAAGTTTGTAGACTCGCAAGGTTCTAATTTTCTGAAAATATAGTCATACCCAAAATGCACCAGAGTAATGCTGATATAAAGCTTTCACGAAAGAGAGATGCATCAACTCACATTCTAAAGAAGGTCGTGGTTTTAAAAAGATCAATATGAATTGAAACATAAAATGTTTCCATGCAAATATCTTGACCTATCATGTCCCAATTTGTAGGATTTTCCATTGTTCTTAGTAAGTTGTGCATCATTTCACATATCATATGTCAGAATTTATGCTTCTGAAACAAATCATAGAATCAAACAAAAACCTTCGGCCTCATTGCTTCATATATAAATTAAACTATTTCAAGTTGCTTTGACTGCGGCAAATAACTTTTAAATGTACACATTGGTACCATGCCACCTTTCCATAATGAGCTCTGAGATAGAGACATTAGTATGAAGTCTAAATGTCCATTATTTGAGCCCTATTTAACAAGACCCTATTTGGAACATGTGTCATGAACATAGTATACTAGACTTACCACAGAATGCATCTGGAAGCCCATTGGTGAGATAGGGTTTCCAACCGTTCGAGATTCTTCTAGGAATTGACATGGGATCATCAACAATTTCCTCTGTTAGATGCCCAAATTCATGGTCCATGATTGTCACTTTATTTTCTTTTGCCACAATTTCCATGATTGGTTGAGCTCCTACAACACTATAGCGCCCCTACAATCAATTCAATCCTGATTTCAATATAGCAAACGACTCATAAATTCAAAATCATGAAGCTATTTAAACACACTCACAACAGTCGAAATTTGGAAATTGGGCTCTGCAGACTCAAAAAGAAAGCTTGGAGCCTCCCGGTCATCTTCTTTAACCAAACATCGGTAAGCAAGAACAGGGGTAAGCTGGTCAGAGAATATGCACTGATACAGGGGAACCAAATTTCCATGTTTTGAAGCTTCAACAAACGTTTTTACTTCATCAACTGCAAAAGAAGTAAATGCTTAATCCATAATTCAAAACTGTTCACAATAATCAAAACTCAACAGAACTGTTGCACATGGCACCAAATGATTAAATCAAGACTCAACCAAAAGTAGCTGATTCATTAGACGATTATAATAAAACTATGGGCATTCATTTAATATATTAAGCTTTGACATGTTATTACAGCAGCTAAGTGGTCAGTTTAATCCTTACTGCCTCATTCTCCTAAATAAAAATTGTTCGATCATAAGGAATAGTAAGATTGTGCTTTATCGAAACTTCAAGTGCAAATGCCTTGCACAGAGGCCTGTTAAAAGACTACATATATTAACTCTACCTATATTTGTGGAATCTTGAGCATGGATAAACGATGTGATTGTGTTAAGGTTAAATCATTGTCCGAAAGCAGTGTATTACATAACTCAAGTATAGTGTCAAAGAGTTACTACATCAACACTTGCATTGAAAAATATGTAATTGTTTCACACTTTCGTGAATGGGTGTGAATCAATAAGTTAGTTCATGAAAATAAAATTCTTTTTAAAACTTAGAATGTAAGCATACTTACAAGTAAACCCATAGACATAGTTGATACCATGATTAGAATAAAGATTAATTTTATGTGCCTAAAAGAAACTAAATAGGTAAGAGAAAAAACAAAAAAATTAGATATTTTGAATTTTAAATTTTGGTATATTGGTAAAACAAGATCTAACAATCGAATAAGTATAATAGTCTATAAGAATTTTTTCTTAATTTTAAACAGCACTTTTCTATGCTAACTACAGGGAGATTAAGTCTTATCAATGTACCAAAGTTTTGATAAAATATAGCACAAATTTTTTTTTGTTACTTTGATAGATTAAACATTACAGAGTCCTCTAATCACAAAGTTTAAATATCTTAAATTTATTATACAAAGAAATAAAAATAAAATAGAATATAAACCATAACTGAGTGAAAGAAATGGATAAATGCTTTGAGTCTTATTTGTGAAAAAAAAAAGTGTAGTTCAAATTAATAATAAAAATCTATGTACAACTATAAGACTTATAATATTGTATAGTACTAAATATTAGACCATTAAAATACAATGTGAGGATCAACATCGTAAAAATAAAAATATTAAATTGGAGAAGTGGACACACTAGACAATATATAATTAATAATGAATGCATTAAACAAAAAAGTAGTTAGCATCTATTGTGAAGAATATAATCAAGTTGTGAAGCTAATAGAAAAAATAAATGAGAAGTTTAATAGTCAGAGTTAAAGGGAAAAATTTAATAATTAATAATTTTTTTATTAATTTTTATTTTTGTAGTGTTATTTGATCATAGTTGTCTCCGTTTTGGGATGAAGTGGTCCTAAGACACTTCAAGGACCCAAAATTAATCGGAATCTAGTTCAATTTAACCACCGGATATGACAGTTTCAAAAACGTCATAGCAGTTGGTAGAGCCGTCTTATTATTTTTCAACAGAAAAATTCTCAGCGCAGAGCATGTAAATATATATATATTAAAAAGGAAAAAGAAATAAATGCTCACCGTAACCCCAAAATTAAAATCCGAAGAGGAAAAAAGGTTTGAAATCTTCAAACTGATTCACCAGTAAAAGTTGACATTATGACATGCTCACTTTGAGGACCACAAATCCTGCGCAACCAATCTAAGTTTTATATCATGCATGTGTTCATTCAAATTTTGGTGTTGTCAACTATATCTTCGTCAGATTTAGCTCAGGAATGCTCCCCTGTTTCCAGAGTTTAATACGAAATGGAGCGCAGATTAAAACATTAACATCATCTTGCTTGTACATTTTTCGTTTGGCTCACAATTTCAAGTAAAGCAAAAAAATAAATAATCGAAAGATAGCTAGTAAATGCTCGCCTCACTTACCACAGGATGGTCTTGGGAGTGACGAGCACTTGAATGTAACAGGAGCAACAGAGATTGAGCAACGCAATGAAACGCCGGTGATCGGTAATGGAGAGAGCCGGCGGGTGAAAGGAACCAGGCGGTGGGAGAAGCCTAGGGCTTGCATTGTTGAGCTATTTGCAGACATACCGGATGCGGGGGTCGTCGGAAGTCTAACAGACAACATCTCTGAAAATTCAGATGCTGGAAGCGTTAAAGGCAATGGCAGAATGGTGGTAATCTGTTACAAAGAAACTGACATTTGTAGGATTTGTCATGCAATGCACCTGTTTCGGTTTCCCCTTATTCCGCTGCGTGCCATGCCCGAATCTCAGAATGAAAGGAAAGAAATAAAAAAAATGAATTATGCTTTTTGAGTGCTCATTTAAGGTAACTTTTGACGAAGCGAAAAAATATAGCAGTAAACATACTCTTTGATAAAACCATTTTCATCGCCTCCGCGCAGAGTATTTTTGTTTTCAGATCTCTTAAAAAATCTCTTTGTTCGTGAAGTTATTACAGTACGTGTACTATTGAGCAAGTATTTAATGAATTTATAAATGCAATAAAAATTACATTTGTGACCAGATTCTGCATAAGAATTTTAGGAAACTAAATTTACTCGTTTCTGAATAAACCTCAATTTATTTCAGTCCAAAACAGAAATGGGCGCGAGAGGCATTTTGCTTTTCTTCCCCGTTCAAATTAATACCGTTTCATTTTAAGAATACTGTGGCTTTCTTTTTTTTATAATTTAAAATAAGTAATATAATTAAAAATATATTTGATAACTTTTTTAAAAAATATTTTTAAAATATATTAAAAATAAAAAATAGTTTAAAAATATCATTTTTAGTATATTTTTTTTCAAAAATAATCGATAATATTTTTATAATTTTAAAAGAAAATAGCTATTAAAGTAATTTTATAATTATTGAAGAACAAACTTAAAAATTAAGTATTTTTTATAAATATTTATATTAACTTAAGAGAAACAAATTTATAACTTTACAAAATAAATATATTTTTTTAATGCAAAATTAGTAAAAATAAATTTTAAAAAATGAAAATATTTTCTACATACTAGCGTTCATAATTTTAAGACAAAAATAATAAAATTAAGGTATCTAATAAATTATTCCTCGTCCGATAATAATTTTGGCTTATAATGCTCCGATTCTCTATACTATTTGCCAAAAAATATTATGAAAATACCAAATTTTTCAAGGCAATTTTAAACGTTGCCAATATAATTGAGAATTTCTGATATTTGGCAACAAGTGTAATGTATAGCAACTCCAACGTCATTCTACCATCCATGGTGGCAAAATATCATAGGTTTCCTTCACATCTAAAAAAGAAAACATTATTTCAAAAAAAAAACATTATTTATTTATTTTCACATCAATGATAAATTTTTTTTTTTTTATTTACCTTAAATTTTTTTTACAAACATTTTATATTAACTATTTGGATAAATTTATATCAATATTACTTAATATAATTAATAAAAACTAATTAAAATATTATTTAGAATCATTTATGATAGTTAATTTTTTGGTCTCCAGTAGTTTTATAGAAAAATATATTTATCTAAAATAAAAAGGATTTGCATTAAAATATATAATTAGTTTAAGAACATGGATAAAATAGTTTTAATTAATTAAAATAAAATTAATAAAAATTTAAATACTCTATATAATTGTTATTTGTTATTGTCCATTTATCAAATCGTAGCTTAAAGGAATTTTGGTAGTTTAAGAAACTTATATATAAATGTTGATTATTTGTTTTTTTTTATTTAAATAATTCCTTTACAAATTAATGGTCGCGAAGTGTCATTTGCATAGAAACCAAGGGAAAAGTACTTCAGTATATGAAGTAGAAAAAACTTCAAACAAAATCACTAATATATCAACCATCTCGGAAATCCCGGAAATACAGAAATATTAAAATCAGAAGCCTCAAATAATGGATTTAACTAGTAATACTTAATAATACATGATCACTGTCTGAGACAGACAGAACCTGAAGCCATCCACGATCACCTTTCTCTTGCTGTGCCACAAACGATATCGGAGTTTTTGCCTATCATACAAACTAAAATAAATTATTGGATTCTTTGACAGATCGTACCACGTTCTCAAAAAAATTTCATAACCAGGCAGTGCTGCGTGGTCGTTATTGCTAGAAACCTTGCAAGGACTTCGTCTGTAAATGGGAAAGGGTACGGCAAGCATACCGACAAACCTAATACCAAAACTGTCAATCCAAGAGCCACATTACTTCTTTGGAGAGAGGAGCAATTGGACCTCTTTGCAAGAAGAATATGAGAACTGCATGCCCAGTAAAATGCCACATCATTAAGTAGAGATGATAATCCAAGCAACACAATGGAAGCTGCGGTGAAGCGAGATGAAGCCTATGTAATAAACTTGAGTCAGTATCTTTGTAGGAAAGGAAATAAAGGAAGGAAGCTATGTGTGTTGTCAGATATTTATTGAATATATAGGCATACTAATACGGAGTCCTGCTCGAGCCCAAATTACAAAAGGGTTGACAGAAATTGGAGTTCCTTCCTTCAGCACTTTACCAAGAAGCAGCTTTGCTAAAGTAGAGAAATAATGTCACTACACATTGTTTTTGTAAAATGAGGAAGCAGGCAATAAAAGATAGGATTAGGATATATCAGACAATTGTGATGATAAATTCAATTTGTTGATATAGATAACTACAATTAAGAGCAAATTAGAAATGATATAACGCACAAATGAATGCATGTACAAGTTTATGAATATTGCTGCACTCGCCTATAGAGCTTACCAATACTGCCAGTAAGAAATGACTCGTGAAGGGAAGTATGACAAAGCCTAAAAGTAGAAGCACAAGACCCAAGGAAAACCCAGCTAATGGTCCAGCAGCCGCAACCTTGAGAAGATTTTCACGATTTGGCACAATGTTCCTTATCCTTGTAATAGCACCAAAAGAGCCAATCTGCCATCAAATTATTCATCAGAATTTCCATTTCTTCTTATAGTAAGATGTCAAAATAGAACATGTCAACAATGGAAAAAATTGCCTGTAATGGCCCCACAGGAATACACCTGAATATTGACATAATTGATTAACGAAGTGGGTAGTATGAAGTTAAAAAGAAAAAATATATATCAAGGCATTGTACCCTTTTTAATGATTGACCTTATTTATTTGTCTTGCCACCTTTTAGTTATCCATGAGGACTTGGTCAAGCAAGTCAGATGCTGAGATTTTAACTTTCAAGGAAAGTAATACAAGCAATTCCCAGATGATAATATACCTAAGCTATTTAATGTAGAGATCAATCACCGTTGATATTGTCCAGTGACATGCATTAACAAAGATAAAAATGAAACAAGAAGAAATAGATTACAGCTCCATGCGTCCTCTAAAAAGACTAGCTTACAAGACATAAAGCATGATGCACACAATTAATAATGTCAACGAAATAATTAAAAAAGAAGAAATGCAAAGAGCATCATTTGTACTAGAAGATAAAGACTTCTATCACACAACCTGCCAAACAAAGTATGGGACCCCAAGCTCAACTACAGTGTTTTTTGCAACTAAAAAGAGACCGAGTCCATGTGTTCCCAGAACAAGTGCAGTAACAAGGACTCCTGGTAGGCCATCCTTTAACAAGTTGAGATTGTCAAAAAGTTGATAATATCACTATTGGTGAAAAAACCAAACGCAATGACTAGTCACTGATGGAAATCTTCCCAAGTTCAAAATGAAATTTCAGATATATGTCAGAATATATCTCTCTAAATGGTAATCAGCAACTACGGCATACGGAGAAAACAAAAATTGGCACGGTCACTAACACCTAAAACATGTGCAATAACTATACTTACATTATGTGATCAAAAGGACACAACAAAGTGAAGCATCTATCAGATAAAACAATATCTATCAACAAGAAAAGTCATGATGAGGATAAGATTTCCACCATTAAACAAATCCAAGATTTCGTCAAAAGCTAAAGTACCTGTTGAGGTCATCCTATTAGATATACTTAAAGCCTAAAAGATCAACATTAATGGACCCCAATAATTTGATTGTGAAGACTATCCTGAACATGTTAGTTAAGGGTGGATGTGCGATCATGCTATATCAGTATAGAAACATAATTACATGAAACAGTTTTGTGGAACACATTCGCTTATTATATTATGGAGTGAAAGGTTAGGAAGAAGGAAATTGCTTACAATAAATTGGATTGCAATGCGGGAACGTTGCGAAGCAGTAAGGTAAACACTGCAACCAGTCCAAAAGCTCCGGCAGCAAACCACTCAGGTACAGCTGCAAAGAAAAACAAGTATAACTAATGAGATGTACTAGCAGATATTTTTGCTCCATGATCTGGCAGGAGGTAAACAAGCACCAGTTGTCTCTGGCTGTAAGGTCATTCGTGGAACTACAACGGCAACTGGTTTATCATCCTCAGGATTGATTAGAAGGAAAAGCTTGTATTCATCTCCAAATTTATCCTACATAAAATTTATGCAGAAATCAAGTTCAGACATTGATTTTAGCACAGAATAAATCACAAATCCACATGAGCAACATAGCCGAAGAAACATAGATATGCATACTCGCATTGTCTTTAATATCTTTCGTAACTTTCAGCTGCTTGCCCTCGTAGGTTTCCTTTGAACAAAACTCCACCCTAGCAAAGAAGCCAAAAAAAAAAAAGAAACGAATATTCTTGTGACAATTGCATATACAACATGGTATCTTGTTTAACTTGATATAAAATGTAAAATAATTGCAGGAAATACATTATTTATGAAAAAATTACTCCGATAATCATCATTTGTCATGTGAAGAATCTTTTAGTTACTAATAGTAAAATTTCAAGTCCACCAATAAAGTCCTAAAGAGTACCGAATTACTTTTAAAATGATGTTCACTATGATGAGTCAATATCTCCAGTGCTAAAGCATAAACAGATAGGAAAGAGAGGCACTCACCCCATGGATCTTGGCTTGTTACGAAAAAAGTAACAAAACCAAGTACTTGGTTCTTAATAATTTCAATTGTGTCCTTGGGAATTTTTGTTGCTTCATCCAGTCGCTGTGGCTGCTCTATAAAAATGGAAAATAGTAACACAGAAGAGGAATAAAAAAAGGAGCCCGCCTCTTCAAAAGTGGGAAAGACTGAAAATTAAACGTAGTCCAATCACCTTTACACCTGTTTGCGGTGACCCACTAGCAACGTCTATGCTATCCACACTGTTTACATCACAAGCCCAAAGAATAAGATATAAGAGACCTATTGCATACTGCCCCAAACTCCAAATAAAATTATTTCTCTTTCCTGTCTTTTTTTTTCTGATAAAATAGAGCTCCTAATGGCAATTGGAAATCTGGGGAAAAGTTATTATTTAGGTTTGTTATAATCTATTAGTTATCAGACACTCAAGCTGATGGTTTGAATACTAAGTGGCAAGCAGCAACTAATGTTAATCAGACAAGGAAAATTAAGGCCCCATTTAGAGGATTTGATTTATCTAAATTATGTAGATACAGTTTTATTAGTGACATATAGTTACAAATATTTTCCAATTGCAAGCACTGATCAAGAGCCCCTACGGTCGTTATTTTCCTATTCACACCTGTTAGCGGTGGCCCTTATTTTAATCAGTAAACTTGTTTAGTTGTTCTGCATCTACATGCGGAGGGCTATTCTGCTCAGATGAATCTGTAAAAGGCTGTGTTTCTCCATTTTTATGTGCCTCTTTCTCCTGAGACCATTGAAGAAATGTCCATTTTCAAGAAAAAAAAGAAAAAAAAGTCTGAAATGATAAAGATCTGCATATCACGTTGAGCAGACAACCATTCTTTCTGCAATGTGTTCTTTTTTGCTCTGTTAACTATATATAGCATATCCAAAGGAAAATCCCTCGATCATCAATTTGCTGAACTGAAATATCGACATTATCCGCATTTCAAATGATAGTTTTTGGCTCCCACCTGACCTTATTATAAGCTGGTTTTTCAATTTAAACCTATTCTTCTGCTTCAAAGCATCATTTGGAACCTTAAACTAGCCAAGTGCGAAGACCACTATTAGCCATTGGCTTGAACCACCACAATTGTTTTGGTTAAAGATACACTTGCAAGCATTTGAATAATATTGCAAAATTATATTTTTGGCAAACCGATTTGAACAGGTAAGTGGCACTTACAGAGAACTATTCCTTATATAAGTCCGAGAATGAAGTAAATTTTCCGTAGGATCCGAAAACCGAGAAGGGAAAGGAAAGTCCAACAAACGTAGGAGTAGACTGAAAGCACCTTCCCGTTGTTACTATCAGGTTCGTTCTGTGGTTCTGTAACACTTCAAGAAATCTCTCTCTTTCCGCATGGTCTTAGTTTAAATCCAAATCACCATTTGAAGCAAAATCAGTAAATCATCAAATAAATTTCATTCACCACCAGCGCAAGAAACTCCTACCTTCGATTCTGGCTCAACTTGAAACTACTCCGATGATATCGTTTATGCCGAAATCCATTAGAGGAAGCAAGGCACGGCTGAAAACGAAGATCACAGCAAGAGTCGCACTGTGATAAGGAAACGAAATTCTCCCGAAAAATTCATTGTTCCGTTTCCTTCTTTTGAGTCCACAGAGAGCTCTAACTCAGATGAAATCCTAAGTCCATTTGAATTAAAAAAAAAAAAAAAAAAGTTCAAACTTTGCGAGAATTGAAGCTTCAGTTCAGTGCCTTATATCTACCGAGAATGCAAGGGCGGGCGAGGCAGGCGAACTATCCGTCTTAGTTTTTGTTTAATTTTGGTTCCTTAATAAATAGTTAAATTTAAATACCCGCGTAGCCATATTTTCCGCTCTTTTCAGGACGTAGGAAGACGAAGTTCGGGCGAATCAGTGTTTCACACGTGTGGGTTACTTGGATTAATAGCCGAGACTACCTCTTTTGTTTCACACTTTTTCTTTATGAAAAGTAAAAATCCTCACATGCATTAAAAATGAAAAACAGATATTTATTAGTGACTTGAAGTGAATATCAATTTATCTTTTTTTATTTTATATTTATTCCGAGTTAAAAATTTTGAATATGAAAGTAACCGAACATGAACATTTTTATTATTATTTAAAACTTTTTTTCATAAAAGAAAAAAAAATATTGTTAACTATTCATTACTTATTTTTCTAATTCTTTTTTAAATACTCATGCCAAAAAATGTCAAAAATTTTCAAAATCGTATCAATATAGATTATATATGTAAGGGTTATATGTAAATGATAATAGCAAAAATTACAAGATAATTAGAAGATTTAATTTTTTGTAAACATTTAGAGGATTTGAATGCAAAATTCGACCTGTGAATAGGTCTACATCATATAAGTAGTGACCGCGTGATATTAATATGAGTTCCCAATATCAAGAACCATACGCACATGTTCTGAGGATATGGTCCTTTAGCGTATGGTAACAAAAATTTTGTCGTTGTCATACAATTGAAGCATTTTGCTGTTTTATTCTTAATCCACGCCACACAAAACTTTAGACTTGACAAGGTAGAACTGTAGAGGTCTAAATAAGCAATTGCCGAGATTCAGAGAATAGAGATAAAGGTGAAAGCTACAAACACCAAACTCAAAAGGAACCTTTATAAATTACAAATCATATCCATATCCAGACCCTCAACTATTACCCTCAAAACTCGTGCCTTTCCAGTTCATAAATTCCAGATACCCTCTAGTTTCCAATTCTGAGTTGACTAGTAAAGAATAACCAAATGGAACTGAAGCTAAAGCAAATACACGCCACATTGAAAGTGGCTTCAAGTGGAATGAGGGAATTATTAAGCATATATAAATAAAAAGATAGTGAAGGGTTTAGTTTTGCTTGAGTTCGTGTGACCAAATAAAGATAGTCAATGTGCTAGCCATGTGATGCGGATTCCACACCACTGTGTTGTTAACCATAGAAAAAGAAATAAAATTATCAAATTAATTATGAATTTTACTAGAAGTTGGCTTGTTCTATTTTAAAATTTCTCTACATCTTTGTGCTAACTACATATTATGATGATTATGATTAAGCAAGTTATAATTAGAGATAGAAAATAATATTGCCTTGCTACATTAGGGAACATCAGCATTCACAGAAACGTATCTGTGTATCTATAGATTAACCAAAATGGTACACAGCACAGCACAGCACATAAAGGGGGGAGTGCGATAAAAGATCATTTTCAGTGATGCGGCGTGTGGTTCGGGGGGCACTGGTAGCACTTGGCAAACAGCCCAAAGGTGTCAACCTGCTTGATGAAATTTGTCATGCTAGCCCACCCTCCAAATCCAAATCCTACAACCAAAACCCACACCACCACAAATGCATTCACCACATACATCGCCGTCCAGCTTGGGATGAACCGCGGCAATTTCTCAGCTGCATTCTGTAAATGTTGTCAACACCAACATGTAAATGCACAATATTCAAATATGATTGAGATTATTTGGGTAAGGTTATGTAAGAGGGAGATAGAATCAATCGTGCATTTGTACCTGCCGTGCGGAGGGAGACCTGTAAGTGAGCATATGGGCCAAAGCAGGGATGATGTAGACGGTGAAGCTGACCAGAAGAGCGCCCACAGCAGAGTTAATGGGGCCAAAGAATGGGAAAACAATGGCCAAAAACCATATCGGTATGACCACAGGCAACCGAGCAAGAGCCCTCAAACATATGCTCTTTGTGTCATGCATCCCTATTACTTTCTCCCACACAAAGTACAATGGCGTACAAGCAAACCCAAATGTTATGAACTGCCAATAACCAATTACGTAGAAATGCATCAGTTAGTGGTTACTCGAGTTTAGTAAAGTGGGTGAGGAGAGAGAAAGTGTGTGGACCTGGTGAATAAGCATTAGAATGACACCAGCATCGCGCCAAGCTGAGTGGGGGAGGAGGGAGAAGGCGTTGGAGTGGTCGAGCAGTTGGTCACCAAAGGCCCAGTACACCGCCGATGCTGATGGTAGGGTGAGGCTGAACACATACAGAGTCGCAAACAGATACACATATTTGAACTTCTGAGGCTTCCACATTGCATGCATTATCTCCCTGTATTGCTTATCATGCTCAATTAGTGTTTTGTATGATTTAAGAAAAATTCTAGATCCCATTTACATAGGTCAACTCAATCACCAAAAAATATACAAGCATGCTACCACACTAAAATTTTTAGTTGTGGAAGAAAACTAGGTAACTAAGGCATATCATGCGGTCAAATGTCACAAGCCCAGTTAGCTTATAGATTGAAATCTACCGTCTTGGGTTAGAAATTTTTATTTTTTTTCATGCCAATGACGGAGTAGAACTGTAAGCCAAGATACTAATGGTTGTTCAAAAGTGCTAGATTTCATTTTTGTCCTACGTCTAGGTCCCACTAAAACGCAGGCAAAAGCTGCAACTGAAGAAAGGGGACCGTGCAATGAACTTCTCATTCTGTAGTTGGTGTTTGTCCTATACAATAAAGAATACTATCATGATTGTTTTGTCTAAGTCAATAGGCCAAAAGATCATTAAAAAGGGAAAAAGGGGCTTACACTGTAACGGCGTGCCCGCCGAAAGTGTAGAGAATGTTGGTCGCGCCTGTGAAATACAAAACCAACTTATTTGGGGCCGAGTGCGTCACATTTTCAACCTGCAAAACATTTTTTTAAACGCAAAGTTCAGATCAAACGGCTTCAATTGAAAGAAAAGTCCACTAGAGAAACCGAGGCCCTTGGTGTTAATTACCTGGCCATGAACAAAGGCTGCAATGGTCAAATACCAAGCTGTGTAGGTGGTCATGCCAAGGCCAAGGAAGGACCAAATCCTGTAATTGTGGAATGAGGGTATGAACACTGTGGTGGCACAGCATGCTCCGAAAATGTAAGTCCAAGTCCTCTTGTCCAGTTTGTCATTTATGTAGTATATATTACTGCAAAATGGAACGGAGCCGAGATTTTGAATTTCTAAGACGAGCTACAAACAAATAAAATGGAAAATTCGGCCATTGTAGTGAAAGTAAATACTAAATAGAGAGACCTTGCACAAGCTATAAGCTGGATAACAGATCCGAAGAGAAGAAAAGTACAATTGAAGGCCAATCCAACTGCTTTCCAGTATGGACCCAGTAAACCATCCAACACTTCGAACCACTGCCCAGATTAGAATTGAACTATAAAACTCGTTCTAAACACATATTCAGAGTAAAATGGATCTGAGTTTCGATTAAGTAGAATATTTTTTTTTTGTCTTTTTGACCAAAAAAAATAAAATCAATGGTTTAGTTCCTTGTATGTCTAACCTGAATGACATGGTTTTTGAAGCTGACATTCTCTTTCTCTTTTCGACTTCTGTACTCGATGTACAGAATGCTAATTAAATAAGCAGTCCAACTACCAAGCAAACCATAAAAGACTTGAAATATGATGCCCGAAAGCATTCCCAATTGAGAGAAAGAGTACGGAAGCGTTAACAGAACCTGGGCAACCTGCAGAACACAAGACAGAAAGGAATCAAGTTTTCTTACACCCAGATTAATATAAGCAAAAGGGGTATAGAATATCAATCCCAATTACTGGACGGGCATTTGTGGATTCATGTTTCATTACCTGATTTGAGGCACAGCTGAACCAGGCATCATAGACAGACCCACCATGCCAGAGAAAACTTTTGAGGCCGAAAGCGGAACTATCTGACTTCTCTTCCTCTCTGTCATCCCGCTCAATTGTCTGATTGAGGCTTGAAATCATAGCTTCTTCGGCTTGTTTCTGGGGTAACATTGTTTTGGGATATGAAGGTCTGGCAACACATCCACAGAATCAGGCATTTACCAAACCCAGATCAAACTCAAAGAAATTAACACAGGAACAAAATAGAATTTACTTTGCGAGAGATATCAAACAATGAAGAGAAAACAATAAGTTACCTAATCTTGGTCAATGTCGCTTGGTAGTGAAATGTTTCTCTTGCGGATTTATAACTGACAAACAAAGAAAAGCAGAGACCTTTTAGTGATAACTGATAAGTGTGTGTGTGACTGCCAGAAAATAAGGTAGCTTTCTTGTAAATCCTTCCAAACAGAGTATGTATCTCGTTCTCACCTCTCAGATGAGAAAAAAGAGAAGAATACTGCGCCAAATTAGAGGGAAACTTTTACAGCTCTGAGCAGAAGTCGATAATTTGCAGAGTTCTTAAACTTCACTCCTCTAGCACTCCAATTCAAAGACTTGGTGCGCCTTAAATATACTTGTATACACTTAAATGCGGGTTCTGTACAAGGAACTGGCAGAACAGGGAGGATTCAATGGTACTATCATGGAAACCCAGCAGCAGGAAACAATTACTGCTTCCTATTGAGTAAGGGGAAGAGGTTTGGTTGGTATAGAAAAGAACAAAAATTGCGTACTTTGATGAAGGGTTGAGCTCGATTCCTGAATTTGGTGAATCAAGATCTGACAGAATGTACACCCGAGACAGAGTGTATAAACTTGCAGCTGCTCTCCGAAAGCACTCGAGGCGAACCTTTATAAAGAAATAGAAGAAATCTGTTTAAACGATCTCTTTGTTTTATTCTTGAGAGGAACAGAGATGTTGGTTTGGCTTCTCGTGGAGTGCACTTGCTCTCTCTTCCCCAGTTCCCCTGTTTTGTTCTGGTTTTTCAGTTCGTTCCCGTTTGGCTGAAACGCCTTTTAAAATGGTTGGTGCCTAAGTGTCAATATCAGTAGAATAATTTTGAGAATTTTTTTTGGGAAAATTTTCAATCTCATTAATAAGTTAATAAAAGAAAAAGGAAAAAAAATAGACCAACTCGTTCTTAATATATTGTGCTGTTTGAGGAGTGACGTTGAGGGTGAACTGTTTCTGTTTATGATCTTTTTTAGTTAGATTTGGTGCGAGGTGAGTCCCAATAATTGTAAAAGGAAACAAGGAAATTTGTCCCAACTTGTACAGCAGGAATTCAGCAGATAATATTTAGGTGGAATTATAAAATAGGGAAGAAAAACTCAATCATCTCACGCATTTCCCGGAAGCAAGAAAAAAAAAAGTATCAGCTTTATATATTAATTGCATTACATCTGGACAGATCCATTATTATGAAAGCTATTAGCATTTGACATTGACATTCACTTTTCAAACCAAATCCTCGTTCCAGAGTTTAGTTGAGAGTTTTTTTTTTTAATGGTGAAAATTAATAATATTGTACTAATATAACATTACTTTTTTAGTTTTAATTATTGTACTAATATTTTTAAATTTTGAGTATAAAAATAATTTTATTTAAAATATTAAAATTATCTTTTTTTATAAGTATTTTTTTAAGAGTTTAAATTTTTAATATTGTAAAATTTAAACCTTCTTATTACTTGAATTACAAACTTTAAAATAAAATATTATTTATTTTTAAATCAAAATAATTCTTATTAATTATTCTTTCATCCATCAATATTCATACACACTCAATATCTGTGATTTATTTGACAGTAACAATGATAGAGAGGAAACTTTACTTTTAGGTGGGGGGGGGGGGAAGGAAAGGAAGAATAGGACAAAACCATCTTGTTTGTAAAAAAAAAGAAAAGAATTTGGTGAACTACTCCTTGGGGAGTCAAAAAGTTAGCAGCAAGCATTGGATAATTTTTGTGGTGATTTTGATCTTGTACCGAAATATCACAATTAGCTTCCCTCGTGATTGAGCAAAATTAACAATTGAACATGCTTAATGGGTGGGTGGGACCTCCCTCATTCTCCCCGGGCTTCTTACTTTTCCATAATATGCTCCTTGTCTACCTCTTTCTCTCACTCTTGACTAATCATTTGCTTCAATGCTAATTTGCATGGCTCCAACTTTGTTCATCATTCGCACAATTGAGCGTTATCCTACCTGTCAAATTCCACCCAAAGGAGCACAGTGTGTGCATCTCTGGGCAGTTCCAAACACAATTAACAAATACAAGAGAATCTCTCATATATGAGGTAATAGAGCACTTCTCATCAGCCACTCAAGTTCGCCCATTTTCCTTTGCTCAATTTCTGTAGTATTTTTAATTTCCAAGCTGAATAATATTAGATCATCACCAAAAGTTGAAAATTAAGGGGTATTTTTCTTTATATCATACAAAATCTTTGGTATGTCAATTATGAACTATTATATATGCTTCTCTGGATATATACTTGATCGGTGACAGTAATGAAACAGGTTAGGTGAAATCCAATTAGAAAGAAAAACCCCCCAATTCTTATCAACATTTCATGTAAAGTTGAAAGCTAAATCCATGGATGTAATTATCCAAGTACAGTACACGAGTTTGGTAAGCATGGCATAGATTCAAAGCAACGCGCAAGCTGCAACTTCATCATTTTTGGCTCTTAAAAGATCTTCTACATATCCTGGTTTGGTCCACGTAATGACACTAAGACCCCTTGAGTCTTACAAATATAGCAAATTGCAAGCACCACTAAGTCTCTAATCATATCAAGATCAAAATATTTGATGGTTGGGGTGTTGCTGTGGGCTTTATTTATATTTGCCTTGCTGAGATTTAGTCATCCAAATTCACGAAACAGGGACTCAGCTTAAAATGATGATTAGAAGGAATATTGAGGGTACCCACCAAGAGAAAAAAAAAGAAGATAATACTTAAAATACCAACGGAAAAAAGCAAAGTATTGGATTTATTATTTGGCTTTTCCTTATCTTCAAAAGCTTCCTTTTCGATATTTACATCCCATGGGTGTAAGCTTTTTGCTTTTTATGGCCAAACTTCAGTATTTTTTTTTCTTCTTTGGAATCGACTTTATTAAGATTAGAACAAGCATCCTAGGACATGCTTATGGTCTCTAGTCCCCACAATTTCATATTAATTAAGGGCTAATTGTAAAGAAAATACAATCATAATCAAAAGGCCTCAAACCTCTTTAGAGCTAAACTTGTAATGGGGATAACTATGAACGTAGGACCAAGAATAATGAATGCTGGGCGTGGACCATCGATTATATCTATCCTCGATTCCAAAGTCACTTAGCATTGTGTAATGTTCTTTTTATATTACATAAATTAAAATCCCTTTTTTTTAACTGATCTTAAAAGCGCACCTTACATTATTTTAATATATTTTAAATTTTAATTTTAAAATAATCACTAAAAGAATTGAACTCAATTTAATAAAAAAATATCATTTCTCTTATATTGACATAATTAACCTCTTTGAGTATTCTATAAAGTGTTCCACCCCCATTTTCTGATTCATCATTAGAGCAATGGTGAATGCCGGGGCAAGAGTATGATTAGTTGTTGCCCCTAGCTGGGATGCAGTTAAAAGTGACAAAAAGACTAACCTTTAATATATATATATATATATATATATATATATATATATAGAGAGAGAGAGAGAGAGAGAGAGAGAGAGAGAGAGAGAGAGAGAGAGAGAGAGAGAGGGTATAGGCTATAGGTGGCTGAGTTTAGGGAAACACCATGCTGCACTAACTTTATCTCTTTCATTATGTTAATGTGGCGTTGGCTATCATTTTTGTTGCAGCAGCATGACTGCTAAGTAATCACAGCTCCACTGATTTGTTCTTCTTTCTTCTAAACTTGTGATGTGCATTCAGTACTGCAACGTGGCTTTACAAAAAATTCTGGGTTTTGGACCCATTCATCATTGCTATAATTGGTTTAATTATGAGATTTTTTTTTGTAGTGCATCATTAATAATAAGAGAAATAGAACCTTTCTCCACACAAAAGGTTTAGTAGAAGAACGAATTCCCCTCCAAATAAATTAGTAAGAGTCACTACATGCTGCTTGTCAAATTTCATGGTCACTTAACAATTAAGTAAGAGCTAACAATGTCAAACTCATCATCTTCTCAATCGTTGAATTAAGTGCACCCAAAATAATTCCATCAGCTCTCATTTATGTTTTTGTTTTACTTTTGTAAATATCTTAATGTTGACATAAATAATTTATTTTTTATTAAATCAAACAAGTAAATTAAGTATAATAAATAAATAAATTTAAATTCAACAATTGAAATTTTTTTATAATATCAAAAATTCGAATCTATATATAATTAATACCTTGAATGAATTTAATTTTATATTTAAAAAAAATATTAAAAAAAAATATTCGCAAATGGTAGAGAGTGCGTATTGGGGGATGTTTCATGGAGTGGGATTATTATAACAACATAATCAAGGAGATGTTACATCGGTATTTGATATGATATGGATGTGGTAGACAATGCAGGCAAAGGCCATCAAATAATGGAGAGTTGAAACAGGAACTTGCTCGTTTTCCTACCGGCAATAATCTCAGCACCATCAGTTTCAATCCTACATAGCAGCCAACTTACGTGAAAGGTTGCTTTCTCAAGTACTCTGCTTATAGTGGTGGGAAACTAAACTAATGCATCACATTCAAGAATTGCCCAAGGCTATGTCTCTCTAGGCCTTACTGGAATATTCCAAACAACTCAATTGATGGCCACACTTCACCAGCTACCAACTCTATCATTCCCACCATCTGCCTTCCATTACTCACTGCTTGTTGCCATCACCTCACTCAAACCCTATTTTGTAATATATGAAATTATAACTTTTTTTCCCGCAAGGTTGAAGTGACAAGCTTGAAAATTAAATAATTAATACGAAAATTCATGTCAAGAATAAAAATATAAGAGAAACTTTTATATGAATCCCGTCTACAGAAATTGGTACACTATCCTAGTTACATATAAGAATATATTTATTAGTGATATTCACTTTTGAGATATTTGTATATTCGTTCTAGATTGATTTGGCTAATTAAATTTTTTTTATAGACAAAATTTACTTTAAAATTTAGCAAAATAAGGGCAAAAGATAAATGAAGGGTGAGCAGTTATGTTCAATTGTACAATATGAAAAAGGTAGGATGCCTTGAACCTACGCATTTTAATTGGAGAGACAAAAATGTGATATGAGAGTTGGCTGATTTGCATTAAGCTTAGAAGATGCTTATGGGTTAAAACCTCAAAAACTAGGATGCCTTGAACCTACGCATTTCCTTTTAAAGTGATGATTCTTGTGTCTAACTTCTGTAACAAAAGATGGAGGGAAGGAAAACTAGAAGGGGTCATTAATATTTCACCCTTTATTACACGTGCTCTGTTCTCTACTTTAACCTTTAAATCCAGTGTGGGGTACAATCCTATCTACAAGTTGTACTTGATGAGCAAAGTGGTCCTCCCGCAGCCCAGGAGCACCGAACAGGGTGCTTATGCTCGGTTCTGGGGATGCTCGATTCTTTTTTTGGGATGAAAGGGTGGATTACAAGCACCAGTTCATAATAAACCTAACCACAGAAGGAGATTCTCATTATCTCCGGAATGAACTTCCCTGGGGCTTGGCCAGAATGAGGACACGGCATATGCCAACAGCACCTACATGAATTTTCTACCGTTTAGTTTTGATTTAACATAGAACACTTTCTGTATGATTTGTAGGTTACATTACTTCAAATGGACCTGCACTTTAGTAAGGTGCATATAAACATCCCTCAGATGAAAACTCTCTTAAACCAAAACTAAAATAATTCCATAGCCAACTGGCCTCTCTTACACATCACATTCTTCTTGCCCATGTCTTTTCTTTAGTGATATCCCTGTGAAAATCATAGAGATCAAAATAATCCAATGGATTCCCCTTCAACATTTACGAGTTAACCTGCTTAATGGGTTTGGCTGCTTCCTCGCCTATGTAAAGCAAAACACCCTCAACTTAAGGTGTGTCGCCTAAAAATATGAGTAGCGTGTTGAAAATATTAAAACTGTACAAGAAAAGAATCCCTCTTCAAGCTACATGTAGCCAAGTAAATAAATTCACTTCCTGAATTTCAATATGATAGATTAAACATGGGATGTATTAAAGTTTTTTGACATAGCAAAAGAATTAAATCTGTCTCACACATATTAAAACAACAAGAAATCAATCAATTTTTATATTACAAATATGCACGCAGTTGAAACAAAGGACTACCAGGGTGTTACCACCAACTCCACAACTTTCACGCATGTGCAGTACATGCACTTTAACGATCAGTACTGTTGCCTTTTTTTTTTCCTCTCCTTTTCCTTTCCTTGGCAGATAGAAGAATTTAGGGTCCCATTAAAGATGCCATTCCTAAAATGCAAGTCTCCCTCACCTTTTATAACAATATTGTGATTCTTATAATCTTCACCAAGCACTCACATAATTCTAACCCATCTTGCATAATCTGCACTCAAACTCTTAAAAATTTTGGTGTATGTATGCTGCTGAATTTTTTTAAAAACGCCAATAACAAATTGCCAAGGAACAGAATATGGAATGCGAAACTTTACAGATCAATGGAGCCCTATCACTTGCAAAAAGAACATATCTGTCACATCACATGTATAATTCTTCATTTGGCTGCCCTCACATTTTTGCCTCCATAGAAGGAGGAAGACAAATTCAAGCAAGCCATGAAGCAATACTTCTATGATTGGGTAAACATAAGATAATTTAGGCCACGAAGAATATGAAGATCATCAGAAAAAGTATCAGAATGGCAAATATCTTGATTAGAAGCCACCTATTTGATTTTATTTGGTTGAGATGCCTCAATAAAGAACTGTGAGCTCCTTCAACATTTGCCAATGACTCATCCATGTTGTCATCAATCCTGCCCATGCCAGTTTGTCAGATTTAATCCGAACTGCTAGAACATGTGAACAGCTATAGTTTCATATAAAATAATATTTTGTGATTTAAATATTCTAACATACACCAAAATCTTAATTGAGAGAAAGAAGAAGTAAAACTAGAGCAGTGCAAGAATACAAGTATCAAAATAATCAATTCAAAAGAGCAAAACCTGATAGCTAATTCCCCTTGATGAGCAACCATTGTAGCCAAATGAGTGAAGATCCCACTAAGTTCTGTTATAGTAGATTCCACATTGTGCAGAGCGGTTGCCCGAGTCTGAGTATAACTTTCTTGCCGTGGGACAACCTGCTGTACCATAGACATTTCCATTTGCTGGGATGGAGTGTTGTCCACTGCTAACCTTCGTCTGTATCAAGAAATTTAGCAAAAGTTCTTATGTAAGTGTGTGTGTGTGTGTATTAAGAAAAGAATTATGCCCACTCTTTCGTGGTAATTTAGAAAAGGATTGTCAATTAAATTATTTCATCTAATGGCTTCGAATTGCCCACTTTATGAAGATTAGCAAGCGCATGGTAAATAGCCAATAAAAATATCAATGTTGTCCTATGAAATGAGAGGGGGTTCCGCCAAGCACTATAGTTCCTACCACCTTCCCATGTTATAATTTGAGCCTCAAACTCCCTCTAGGAGAAACCATAGACTCAAGCTTATTAGACAAAACCATTTATATAGCAAAACAGGATGGCAGCAAACATTTAGTTCCTGTCAAATCTTATGTCTTCCAATAAATCAAATAAAAAAATAAGGATAAATTACAGTTTACCCCTTTTTGGTTTGGCCCAAAATCAGTTTGTTAACTCTTCTGTGATTTGTAACATAATTATTTAGTCACCTTGTGGTATTATTCATCTAAATTTTAATAAAAATAATTACGTGAATGTTAAAATGATGGAAAATTTCATTGTTAATATTTTATTTATAATTTGTGCAGTTTTTTAGTGTCATGAGGCTATTACTAGGATTAAACTAACCATCTATTCAATTTTTATATATCATCTTGATCCCAACAATAACTTCAAAGAACTATGAAATTACCCAAGATATAAGTAAAACATACTTTCAACAATAAAACTATTTATCTTTTTTATATTCATATAATTATGCTATTAAAATTTAGATTAAAAAAAACCAGAGTGTGGCTAAGTGATTATATAACAAAACACAAGAGGGTTAAATGACAAACTTTAAACCATGGGGGCAAACTGATTTTGGGTCAAACCACAAAGAAGTAAACTATAATTTACCCAAAAAATTATTCAGTTAGCATTTTGCTTGTAATGAAAAGGTGATGACAACAGCCAGTTCTTAACATTAATATTTTTTAACCTTTAAGACATAAATGTTGCCTCAGGTGACCATTACAATAGTACTTTCCGTAGTAGATTTTCTTTTATGCTCAAGTGCACACATCATGCAAATAAGAAATTAGATTTCATGGGTTGCAATTCACAACTTTTACAACCTATGTGAGCTCTAGTGTATGCAAACCAAACAAGAGAACCACAAAAATTTTGAAGTATGCAAAACAAAACAATGACCATGCCATATAGAAATGCAAAAGGGATAATCTGATCTTATCTTTCAAAGTAAATTAGAGCATACCTTAGTTGATTGCCAACTGGAGCTTCATTTGAAAGTAATCTGCTTGAGAGAGATATTTAAATTCAAATCAATTAACAGATATAAAACTCTCAGAGGCCTGTCAATTTGAACATTGATAAAATTATAAGGGGGCCTTAAGAAATAACAATCTATTTTTGTAACCGTGGATTTCAGAAAGCAACGAATTTTATATAAATTAATAAGTGCACAGGAACCAAACTACATTATAGTCATCAAGGTGTCATGATATCATCATCGAATAGAAAATTGTCGTTAGTTATGTCATAATTCCTTCTAGTTTCCCACTTCAAGTGACATCTCAGACAAATATTAATACCCAAACATGTGATTGTTATATTCCAATTATCCCATAAAAATATAAACTCCTAGTGCTGCAAGCATATTGATAAAACACAATTATGTAGTTCAGAGATTTTAAAAACTCCAACAGCTTATACTGCAGCACTTAAGCATCAGGCTAACAATGAATTATATGAAAGAGAAATTCTGAAAAAACAAGTAAAGGTAATTCTCCTAAAACAGTTTAGATCTCAATTCAGATTTAGGTTTTTCTTATTTAAAAAACTAGTTGACCGTCGAGTGCACTTCAGTTTTAAGTTACACAAAAGTCAAGAAAGGTTTGTAGGGTATGAGACTTAAAAATTTACCATCAAGACAAATAAGATCAACAATGGACATATCAAATATACATATGTTATGCTTCTCTTCGACAACTGCCACACTGATTACTACTTATATAGCTTAAAAAAAGTACCACATTTGAAAGTCAAGCTTCAGTATTGCATTGTGTGCATAACAAAAGCAGTTAAGTTATGACAATTAATGCAGATAAATCTATTAGGATACTAGATTGGATATTTCAGCTGTAGTATGAATCATGCCAAGAAACATAGAAAGAAAAATAGAAAAAGGAAAAAGATGACTTTGTCTAGATGAGTTGATAACATACAGACATACTCATATAGATATGGTCAGATTGACCAACCCATGACAGAGAAGTTGTCCTCAGCAAAAAAAAAAAAAAAAAGATGACAAGAACAAAGTTTTGCAAGATTAAGAAAGCATGAGTCTTCAAAAACCATGGCCAAATAGGGTCATCCCCATCTCTTTACAGAAGCATACAAGGAAGTAACTGCCAGAGCAGCCAGAATTTTATGTTTGTGGCTCTGCGCCAGACAACTGAATTTTGCGTAATGGAAGTTAAGATGGAGAAAGTATATTAACATCATGTATAACACTTGTTAACCTATAACTCAATAGATATTACTCACGGTGATGTTTGTTGCAAGTTGTCAGACGCATTTGATGTATTTGACCAGGGGGGTGGCTCAGTCACTGGCTTTGGCCGATGCTGGAAAGGATTGTCTCTTGATGCATTCTTGGAAAATATCTGCCTCCTATTCTCATGAGCCTTGATATTCTGTGGGGAATATATACAATATTAAAGAAAGTTATCTGTGAGGAGAAATATAGCCAAGCATACAATAAATATCAAGAACCAGCTCTCATTAACCTCAGTCCTAGTAGTTAACACATCTTGAAGCTGCTTAGTTGCCCCCATAAGTTTGCTCTTCAAGTCATCACAAACAGCTGTTGAATGAACAATTCTATCCTCTGAATAATGTCCGTCAGCTATCTCCATGTTTTGAATAGTTTGTAAATCTGAAAGAGCTGAATTCAATGCCGTGATGTCATTCTTAACCAAAGCCGTTAATTCTTGTATTTCCACAATGGGATCATTAAACATTGATGACTTCTTTGCCACTGCAAGCTCACAGGCGCATCAAAGGAAAACTTTAAGTCGGTAAACATTATCTAGATACACTAAATGGTGCCACTTGAACAGAAAACTTTTTCGTAGTCCTCTAATATATATAACGCAACACAATCAAATCACCTCCAGCAAAACCAATTCACACTTTTTTTCATATCCAAAAAAGAGTGAAATCAATAGGTAACAAAAACCAAAAACCCAAACTTTCAACTCCGGTCCTTCCTCTTATTCGGAATAAAATGAAACTAAAGTGAAAAAGGAGATAGGCTTACATAGAGCAAGCCTTGCAATCTTCTGGGAGGTTTCATGGATACCCAATCCGATTCGGGAGGCATTCCTGTTGAATTCGGATCTAGAATAGGATATGGGAGTGGATTGTTTCGATGTAGAAGGAACATTTTCGGATTGATTAGGAGGTGTGACTACCCCAATTTTCTTGAGAGTCTCAGAAAGTGATCGGAACTCCGAGGTGCGGTCTCGGTAGGCAGAGGCCATAGAAGAGGGGTCCGTGTGGTTTCAAAGGTTGGTGATGGCTTCGGAAAGCAACGGTAGCCAATACAAAGATCTTCATCTTGGCGACCACATGGGTTACCCCTCTCCACCAACCGGGTCCCATACGTGGACAATAGCCATTAGCCATTGGATGATCTTTTACTTATTATAAATAATAATAATTTGATACATCCCATAAATCTAATATTAAAATTATAATATATAATATAAATAATATTTTTTAAAATTATTTTTATTATATATTATAATTTAAATATTATTAATAAATAAAAAATTATTTATCGATCATATATCAAATATTAATTTTATTATAAATTAAAAAAATTTAAAAAAAAAATTTATTGTATTATCTATTATAAATCTATTTTTGCATAAATTAAGTGTTATTTAATTAGTGATAAAAAAAATTGAGAATTGAAAATAAAATAAAATATTAAAAAAATATATATTTAGTATACCATGAAAAAGAATGAAATATCTATTATTTTTTTGTGTTTGATATATTTTAGATCATGTAGGAATAAAATAAAAAATTGATAAAAAGATAAAAATATTTTTAAAACATAAAAGTAGTAAAATAATATTATTTTAAATTAAAAATTTATTTAAAAATAATATAAAAAAAATTAGTAATATAAAAATTTTATTAAAAATATTAATAATTTTAAAAAATAATTTAAATATTATATTTTTTATTTTTTTTATCAATAATAAATAATATTTTTTAATTAATTTATTTATTTTTAAAATATTTATTTATTATTTTACAGACAATAAGTCAAATTTTTTCAAGTTTTTTTGTGAATATTTTTTAATTAATTAATTTTTTAAAAAAATATTTTTATTATTTATTTAACTAAAAAAAATATTATTTTGTCTTGAATTTTATTTCATTTTGTTTGATTCTTTCTTTTTTACGTGATAATACATTCTCCCACTCTTAAATAATATGAATTTCATGAGTTAATATTTTTGACAATCAAACACTTTTCTTTAATAAAATAGAATGGACATTCATCTCAAACTCTTGGTACCAAATAGTACTTTACTTGTGTCAACTTCGGTCTATTTGAGAAATGTGAATAGCCCTTTATTATTTCACTGTTGCAGAGTTACTGTAGCCCACCATTATAATGGACACGGTAACGTTTAAATTGCTATGGTGGTGTCTTCCGGCTCTTATAAAGCAAGCAAATTCCAAGTATTTTTAGTCACAAATAACATGTTTATATTGGTGAAAGTTATATGCAATTCCACATTATTACTTGGTTTTCTTTTATATATAATTTATGCCATTAATTATTAAAACAAATAAATAATTATCTCTATTTGCATTGAACAAGTCAAGCTGGTTAACAAATTAGCCTTAATTCATTCCCAACAAAATCGGCCTCTCATCCAGCTTATCAGGGGTTTTTTTTTTTTTTTGAACGTAGCTTATCAGGGTTTATAAATCATGGGACTATTGGGCTCACTAGGATAGGCCCATTAATAGGCCCATTTGTGGACCCACTATAACCTAAACTATCATTGCCGTCCGATTCAATCGCGAATTACATCTAACCCGTTCTATCTAAGTCCGACGAAACCCTAATTTGCCGCCCTCACTTCCATTACTATATTATGTGGGGTTTCATCTGTCCTCCATTTCCCCACCCTGCTTGCTTCACCAGACTCAGCCAAACTCTCCACTGTCACAACAACAACAGAGGAGGTTAAAGAGACGGCGCTGTTCTGCTGTCCGCCTTGACTGAGCGTTATTCTCGTCTTGGCCCTCGGTTTTGCTTCAATTTAACTCTTTTAACTTCGTTTGCTATTTCTTTACACTCGAAGACCCAAACATCTACAATGGTTGTGAAACCCACGAAGGCCGAGAAGAAGATCGCTTACGATGCCAAGCTTTGCCAACTTCTGGAGGAGTACACCCAGATCCTGATCGTAGCAGCTGACAACGTCGGATCCACTCAGCTTCAGAACATCCGAAAGGGTCTGCGTGGTGACTCAATTGTGCTCATGGGCAAAAACACCATGATGAAGCGCTCTGTTAGAATCCATTCTGAGAAGACCGGCAACAATGCCTTCCTTAACCTTATCCCCCTTCTTGTGGTAAGTTATCAACTGCTAGCTGAATTTTAGATTGTATTGATTCTAAGTTCAAATTATCCAAAGCCGTAAAGCTATTAACTTAAGAAATTCTATAATTTCAATAAAGCGGTTTTAGATATTATTATACTCATTGCGTCGTTCCAGTGCCTTTTGAAGTCGACCCAAATGCCAAATATGGTATTAGCGCAAGAGTATGCGTTTTGCCAGCTTTTTTTTTTTTTGAATGGTGTATGAAAATAGTTTGTTCGTCGAATCAGGGCAACGTGGGGTTGATTTTCACAAAAGGTGACCTGAAGGAGGTTAGCGAAGAGGTTGCCAAGTACAAGGTAAAGTGACTACTACTCATTTCCTACTTGGTTTCTACATTTGTCAGCGTTTTCGCTCTTCGTGGTTATACTTTATGAATGCTCTGTCCGAAATATTGAGTTTGACATTCTTGTTTATTGCATTATCCTATTGAATTTGACATAATTGTTTATTGCATTATCCTATTTTTCAAGGCTATTAATTTCTGCTGTATATTACGTGGAAAAATTCAGCGTTATATGCTCTCTCTTCATTTTGTGTACTTAATTGAATAGGTTGGAGCCCCCGCTCGTGTTGGTTTGGTTGCACCAATTGATGTGGTTGTTCCTCCAGGCAACACAGGGCTTGACCCCTCACAGACCTCTTTCTTCCAGGTTTGCAATCTTGTTCTGGAGGAACTTGAATTTCCTTGTTGATAATACTATTTTTATATTTGTTATATCCTTCACACATCAGGTGCTCAACATACCTACCAAGATTAACAAGGGTACTGTGGAAATTATAACCCCTGTGGAACTCATTAGGAAGGGAGACAAGGTCGGCTCTTCTGAAGCTGCTTTGCTTTCTAAACTTGGGATAAGGCCCTTCTCATATGGGCTTGTGGTCCTGTCTGTTTATGATAATGGTTCAGTTTTTAGCCCTGAGGTGCTAGATCTGACTGAGGATGACCTCGTGGAGAAGTTTGCTGCTGGACTTTCTATGGTTACTTCACTTTCATTGGCCATCTCATACCCCACCATTGCAGCTGCACCACATATGTTCATCAATGGCTACAAGAACGCTCTGGCCATTGCCGTTGCCACTGAATATTCATTCCCACATGCAGAGAAGGTTAAGGAGTTCCTGAAGGTATTGTTACAGACAGATGTTTAGACAATCTCTGCCACTCTAGCCGTTCCATTCTGTCGCTCTTTAGGTTACTAACTGTTGTCACGTAACTACAGGATCCTAGTAAATTTGCTGTTGCGGCCGTAGCAGCACCAGCTGCTGCTTCTGGCGCAGCCCCAGATGCTGCTGCCAAGGAGGAGGAAAAGAAGGAAGAGCCAGCAGAGGAATCTGACGACGACATGGGCTTCAGCTTGTTCGACTAATTTATGTTTGTGGTTTTAGAGAAACCGAATGGTCCTTTTTGCCTTTTGCTTTATTAGATTTGAAAATGATCTTTTCGTATATCATAGGTGTTATTTTATTGATAATGTGCTTAGACACTAAGTTTTAATATCAGAATTTCCTAGTAAATAGTAATTATAAATTGGGTCATATAGTTTGATAAATTCATTCACGAGCATTGATTTGTTTTATAGTTAGCGAATTATGTTGCTACTTATTCCTGACTTTTGGAAAGGCCATTATTTGTTGGCGATGGCAGAAGAAACACCATTATTCTTGGGCCCCAACCCATCCATAACTGTAGTTGCGTTTTTGTTCTTGATTTTAACCCATCCTCGATGCCAAATGCCGGTTGTCTCTTTCTTCACGAGTAACGACTAACGAGTAAGGAATTAATTTTTTTTTATCAAAATAATCAAAACGTTTTCGCTGCTTAAGTTATTGAAATTATTAAAATAAAATAAAATATTTATTAAAAAATTATATTATTTTGATTGAAATTATTATATTTTTAAAATATTTTAATAAAAATATTTTTATTTTGATAAAAATATTTTTATTTTAATAAAAATATTTTTATTTTGATGAAAAAATGTTAAATTAATTTTAAAATAAAAAAATTAATAATTTAAAAATATATAAAAATAATATTATATATTTTTATTTTTTTTATAATATTTAAAAATATAAATAAAATTATAATACATTTAAATATAAATATTATAAAAAAATAAATATTAAAAAAATTATTATTAAATATTGTTAGAATCTATATGTTAAAATTTTAATGTAGTAATACGTTTATTTATTATTTAATTATATATATTAATTTAAATTAATTTTTATATAATTTTATATATTTATATAATTAATATTATGATAAAATTATTTAAAATATCTTTTAAAAAAAATTACTTTTTTAAAATATTTTTATTTTTAAAATTATTAAAACAGTACTTTAAAACAAAATTCAGCACTTTGTTCATAATTTATTCGTAAGAATATTTATTTTCATAGATAAGATCAAAATATTTTTCTTTCGGGGTGGGAGACTAAATTATTACATGAAGATTGATGCAAACTGCGTGCAATTATGTGATACGAACCCATTAAAAAAGAAATGGAGTGTCGGGCAGTAATGAATCAATAATTATGTAGCTATGCTTGCCCACGCACGGGACATGCTGTATAGTGTACAAGCACTCCTGCTTTGTTTATTACCAACAATAGTAAGATCTCGTATTCAAGGGAGAGAGTTAAATCATCAAGAACAATCATCTTTTTTTATATTTAGTATCTTCGTAGTTGAAATAATAATTAAGTCAGGTTTAGTATTAAAATAGACAATTCAATTTTTCAATTTTGTCAAAATATATTTAAACTTCGGTGTGAAAATATAAATTCTAATACAATATTCCATTACACCAAATCCAGTATGGAATTTGCCAATTAGACGTAGAAAAGTATCATATTCTACCAACTATTCAATAATCTCTTGTCGAAATCTATTAACTATCCTACCTCCCTCGGATACTATGTGAATATTAAGTTACGAAGTCTTTAACATTTCATACCAAGACCTAGTCAAACACTGATGACGTGATTTCAAACCAGAATTGGTCTTATTTCCTTTCCGTTGAATCGAAGAGTGCCATGGAAAAACAAAATATCTAATACTTTTTTTTTCTTTTGGCGTACAAAAGGTATCGCCTGGTTAAAAAGAAAAAACTAAAAATTAGATAAAGCACCCAATAATATTGCAAATTAAATTGCCCTTTTTCTGCTGTAAATAATTCTTTTGAGTTGTTCAAAATTACACGGACCTCTCATATTATAAATTTTCATTATATAAATATATCTCATTTAATTGTTTTTCAAAGCACATATTTTCCTTTATGCAGTATTTCACAAATATAATATAATCTACTTTATATATATATCTCTCAAAAAAATAAAATTCAAACTTCATTAACGTATACGATATTAACTTTCTTTTTGTTTTTATATTTCCTGATGATGCGGACGAAGCATACCATGAAACAACATAGGAAGCAAAAGGATGAACGTGAGAGATGAGACAAAAACATCTTCAAGTATGTTCCCCAATTACCTTGCTATCGTCCAAACCCCCCGTTTGTATAATACTCTTTTTTTCTGTTGAATGTGGAAATAGGAAGCAAATATATAATAAAATTAAATTTTCATTGACCACAATCTCAGATTCTGTGTGTATCTTTGAACCAAAAAAAAAAAGAAAGAGAAATTCATGGGTATCCATAATATTAATATCTGCAATGTGGATAAATGTTTATATTTTGGTGTTTTTGGGTGAAGATAAATGTTTGTTATCCACTTCCATTTTCTATAGTTCCAGTGAGTCATGGGCTTTAGATCCTTATCCATTTATTCTCAATCCCCTCCCCTCACCTCCGAGCCCACTATTTATTTTGTTAATTTAATAAATAAATGAAATGACTGCAGGTGGAGAGAGGCGCCTAATCTCCTGCGGGTGGAACGCCACGGAACATGCTTGTCTGGTAGGAAACCTATGCATACGCAGAGATAGCCCACCTTTGACTCTTATTCGAGTCAACCATTATCCATCCCTTCTGGAAGCAGAGCATGAAATGGGAGTATGGGACCACTTTACCAAAAGCACACAATGCAATCTCAATCTCATCCTTCGGACATGCCACGCGGAAGGATCCCGTGGTGGGGTTGTGCACCGCCAATGCAATCTCATTTGTCCGCCGACAGGGAGAGTGGGGGAGCCGGCAACGAATGGAAGACACGTGTAGCCAAAGAGAGAGCATAAATGGGAACGGGACAAGCCTCCCCGCAATAAAAGGGCGGAAGGGATCCACGGGAATTTCGAGAAGAAAAGCGAAGGACCATGCATCCATCTCAGAATTTATCCTTAAAAAAAAAAAAATGATAAACTCATGATGTTTGCTGCTTTTTTTTTTTTTTTTTATAAATGAAACAAGTTCAATCGGTCTTCTATACAGTGTTATCCAAAAATTAAAATAATAATAATTTAATTTATTATTAATAAATAATTTTTATTTATTAACGATATTTAAATTATTATAAATAATATTTTTTAAAATTATTTTTATTATATATTATGATTTAAAAATTATTAATAGTTAAAAATTTATCTATAAATAATAAATTAAATACTTACTGAAAAAACAGTAAAAGAAAAGAGACTTCAATGTGATTCACGAACGCGAGTTTCGATTAAAATTTTATCAACCGCTATTATAAAATTGTCCTGGATAAACAACAACTGGGTGCAAGAAACGTTTAGGAGAGAGGTATTTTGGTTTGCTTTGAAGGAGAAAACAGAAGGCCCCACGTACCATAATCTAATCACTAATCAGCGGATACGGATGCAGTCGTTTTCCCAAGAATCCCCCGGAGTCTCCAAATTTTAGGCCAACTCACCATGGCATGCTTTTGTAATTATTTCTGTATCCCTAGTGCCTTAACTGTTAATTTGTCCGCTTGTCGAGTGAAACTTTAATTTGAAGAAAGCATCCTAGGAAGCTAGATTCGCGTTTAAGGACGTCCAATATCAGTTTCATGCATGCCTGCTAACATTTTGGTCTTCACAAGTTACAACCCCATCTTTAAATTACGTGAGACGAAAGTGATCAACGAAAGCATCCATTCATAACACACAGAGGAATATCATATGTCACAAACCTCATAAAAAAAAAAAAGTCACTCGTCATTTTTCCCCCTTATTGTTTTAATTTGTCAGTCTTAGTTTTTTGTTGAAAAGAAATCAAATTCCACCCTGCCTATTAGAAAAACTCATATAATAGAAACTCGGTTACAAGCTAAATTGTATTTTGGATCTCTCGCGTGAAACCGTCTAGGCTTGACCATATCAGCAAAATGGATCTCATGCTTGCATTTAGCCTTACATTAACATGCTGACCTTCGATATATTTTCTTTTCAATACGGCACTAAAACCAAATGATTTTTTGTTGTTGGTATTACATAAATTATAGATTGGAAGATAGTTAATTATTCTTACTTTTAACAAAGAGAATAAGAGATTTTTTTTATTTATTTTGTATAACAAAATATTATAAAACACATATCAAATTTTTTATTTACGTTCCTTTTGTCTTGCACATCAAAAAGCCTATGGATATGTCGGTGTGTTTCACTTAACGTGAGTACGAGAAAAGGAATTCCCGTGGTTGGATAAATGAGTGGGTTCCAAGTGAAAAGTGCAAGAGATTAGGTATTGGTACTTTTTTGAACATGGCGTCATTTGATTGGCAAACGTGACAACGCAGAAAGGGCGCGAAACACCCGCGTGGCTTCGGAGGTGGACCACTGACCAAAGGGCCCTACTTCAACGATTCCACTACTTAGATTCCAAACCGAGATAACTCCTCCCCTTTGTGTCCCTTCCATGTTAGGTGTTGTGGATAAGCTTCGAATGCCCCCTTCCCCCCGTTCTATTTCTCATTTCACCCCTTTTCTTCCGTCACCATTTTAATAATATTTAAATCCAATGGGTTTTTTTTTTTTTCTAATTTCTAAATTTTTTTTCCCCGTCGCCGCGACTTTCAAAATCCTCATCGTTCCTGCACGCCCCTTTGTTTCCAATTCCCCACCCATCCCCGGTCCACGCGTCTTTCCTTTCCTTGCTTGTTCAAATATCCACTACCTCCCTCTCTTTCCTTCCGTTTAAATACTTGCTCCCTCCTCCTTCCTCCTTCCTCCTTATCTTGTTCAAACATTTCATCTTCTTCCCACCCTAAAGTAGCCCATTTTCATTGGAATTCAAACGCAAAAATGGTCACCTCCGATATGGATATGCCAAAAATATCCCCAAAACTCTCCCTTTCCGATAAACACCATGTCTCCCTCCCCCCTCTACCCTTACCATTCTGTCCCACCGACATCTCCGCCGCCTCCGATCCGCTTTGCTCTGCTTATGACCACTATCTTCGCCTCCCTGAGCTCAGAAAGCTATGGAGCTCTAAAGAATTTTCGAATTGGAGGAGCGAGTCTATCTTCAAACCGGCCTTGCAAGCTCTAGAGATCACGTTCCGCTTCATCTCAACCGTTCTGTTAGACCCCAGACCGTATGCGAACCGGCGGGAGTGGATCCGAAGGGTAGAGTCGCTCGCCACGTCTCAGATCGAGATGATAGCTATGCTTTGTGAGGACGATGAGGAGGACCCCGAGACGCGTGGCACGGCTCCGATAGCTGACCTTAGCAAGGGGCAGGGCAGTAGGAGCTACAGCGAATCTAGCTTGCTTCCTCGGTTGGCCACGTGGTATAAATCCAAGGACATTGCGCAGAGAATCCTTCGCTCTGTGGAATGCAACATGATGCGATGTCCGTACACATTGGGGTTGGGGGAGGCCAATCTCGCCGGAAAGCCCAGTCTTCTTTACGATGACGTTTGCAAGCCAAACGAGATTCATTTCGGGATGAAGACGACGCCGTACGATCACATCGACAATTACGAGAATCAGACGGTGTATACGACGCACCAGATCATCGAGTCATGGATCCACGTTTCGCAGCAGCTGCTGGAGAGAATTACGGAGAGAATCGAAAGTAAGAGGTTTGCGGAGGCCAGAAACGATTGCTACGCAGTGGAACGAATCTGGAAGCTTCTGGCCGACATTGAAGATCTACACCTTATGATGGACCCCGATGATTTTCTGAGGCTGAAGAACCAGCTGTCGATCAGATCGTGGGGGGAGACGGCAGCGTTTTGCTTCCGATCGAAGGAGCTGGTGGAGATCACCAAGCTGTGCAAGGATCTGAAGCATAAGGTGCCGCAAATATTGGAGGTGGAGGTGGACCCGCAGGGTGGGCCCAGAATTCAAGAGGCAGCGATGAAGCTGTACGTGGACAAGAGGAATGGGTCGGAGAGGATTCATGTGCTTCAGGGGATGCAGTGTATAGAGGCAGCGATGAAGAGATTCTTCTACGCGTACAAGCAGGTGATTGTTGCTGTAATGGGGAGTTTCGAGGCGAATGGGAACCGAGTTGGGCTGAGGTCGGAGTGGGGCGACTCGTTGAGTCAGATATTCCTTGAACCCACATATTTTCCAAGCTTGGATGCCGCAAAGACGTTTCTGGGGTACTTTTGGGACAGCGAGAATGAAAGACAGGTGCGGTAATCCATTTAGATTGATAGAGGGAATTAAAAAATTCATTCTTTTTTAAATGTGGATTCAATTTTGGAATAGGTTGTACCAATATTTGTGTTGGGAGTATTTGACGCCATGTTCATATATTCGGTTTTACAACATAATTCTCTCATAGAAATGAGTTTTAAAAGGACTTTTTTTGAGTTTTGACCATAAAATCACAATTCACAAGCAAGTATTGAAAATTGCTATTGAAAAAATGGCGATGCAGATTAATTAAAATACAATGATGCTATGACTAGATTACCAAGAGGACAATTGGACAAACAAAGCAGTGCTCCAGGATTAACAAACACGCCCTTCACGGCTTCACACGGAGACTTACCCCCCAAAATGGACTTAGATAACAGCTAAGAAAGTAAACAAGAATCTTACAAAACAAAACAAAAAATATGCAGGAAATACCATGTTACTTTTCAAGGGCAGATAGACATTAATTGAAGCATGAAATTTGGAGTAGGACAGTTCAGCCTCATAGTGTTTTAGTCCTAATCGGTAATCAACTTTAGCGGCAGACTAACTTGCATGGCAGGGCAGAGGGTTTTGTAGAGAAAAACCAATTAGATAAAATTTCTGAAGTATTTGTTATAAATTTTTATAATAAAAATATGACAAATAAATAAATTTTTTAAATGAATTAATTATAAATACTTTAAAAGTTATACTTAAATTTGGTCGTGCCCGATAGAATTTTGTAAATGAATGTAATAACTAATCAGTAAAATTAGAGTTATTTGATTTATGTTCCGTATGAATAAACAGTTTATTTAAATATTTATAAAATAAATTTTTATATAAAAAAATTTTATATTATAATTTTTTTTAAATTAAATTATTTAATATTTGTATACATATTTAAAAAATAAATTTATAAATTTTTTTAAAATATTTAAATATAATTTTAATAGAAAGAGAGTGATAAAAAATATAATTTTGATAAAATTTTAATTTATAAAAATATAAAATAATTCTTTAATAATGTAAATTTAAATTTTTATATAATTTTTTAAACAAATTTAAAAAATTAAATTATAAAATAAATTAAAAATAATTTATTAAAAATTAATAAATTATTTATTTAAATTTATTTTTTAAATATAAAAGTATTTATATTAATAAAAAATATAATAAATTATAAATTATATTATTTAAAATAAGATTTTATATTGTTATTTATATATATGTCTTATGTATCTATTTAACTAAACTAGACGACAACTTCAACCGACACGAAGGAGTTGAGAAACCAAGACTCAACATGTTACATATTTAATTATGTGAGTGGAAAAATAAACAGCATCATTATTTATTGAAGAAACCTAAAAGATTCGTCTTTCTTTCTTTTTATTTCACACGATCAGCATATCTAATGATGCAAATCCATTTCGAACTATGACACCTTTGGCTCCCTCCAATAGATAGACTAAATGCCAAATTGTCAAATATCAAAATGCAATGTTGAGTATTATAAAATTAGCAGAAGTGATGAAGATATATATACAATTTATTAAACAAATAAAATTGAAACTTTCATGTATATATAAGAAAAATTAATTATTATACTAAACATTTCTGGTGAACGTACTCCCAGAACTTAAAAAAAAAAAAACGATTTTCAGTTTTGATATTTTTCACAACGAATCTAACTTTATTCCCTAAACAAGTTTTTCTTTCACACAAAATTAGATATTACTTCTCTTTTTTTTAAAAAAATGTTTATTATTATTATTATTATTATTATTATTATTATTATTATTATTATTATTATTATTTTAAAATCTCTCTCGCTCTCTCCATCTCTTTTTATTTTTAACATAAATTTAAATTCAATAGGAAAAAACAAAATAAATTCACCAAAATAATCAAGAGTGAATATTAGTCGAATTGAAATATTAATTCAACATGACTAAACAATGATTGGATTATTAAAATTTTATCCAAACTCGATCTTGATTTCGAGTGAATCGGTTGAATTTAATATGCTTTAGATGAATTAGGACAGATCACCTGAAAGATATGTAAATAAACATCCTAATGCACAACATCCTAATGTAAGCAATTACAATTTCTAAAGACGCTTTACAAAAAGTGTTTTCAAATCTAACCATAAAAAGTTATGACTTTTGATTATAATCAGAAATAAGCTTTTCTTTTCAAAGTTTTATAACTGTTAATACAGATTAAGGATTCGGGTAAATTGTAAAAAAATCTTAAGTTGATTATTAATTGAATATAATTATTTGCATATATCAAAAATGAAGATAATAAAAAATAATATGTAGCATGAATATATATATATATATATATATATAACATAAACACCATTATGGAGGTAAGGAAATACCTTATATTGCATAGGAAATAGGAATAATAAATAAATGTAAAAGCAAAACATAAACGGCGAAAAGTGGCAGGTAGGAGAAGCGATTCAAATGACCGGGAAACAAAGAAATGAAGAACCATTCCATTCCACTGCCATTTGCCAAACCCAAACAACTTCTCACGTGACCCACAAATCAAGCACACAAAAAAATATCTCCCCAATAAATTTAATTAAAAAAATATCTTCACCTCCAATCAGGCCCCACGTGTTATCCCCTCACTATTCTTCCGCTCTCCTAAACCCTCGTACGGCCCTGCAAAATTCCATCTTTTTTTTTTTCAAAAACAAAAAAAATAATTTTCAGCTTCTTTATTATTATTATAGCAGACTGTTGCCTGAGTCTTGAGTTTTGAACTTCGATTGCTCTGTTTCGTTCCTTCGGTATGACTCTGAACTGGAGTCTGCAGTGCATCACTTCATCGTGAAAGGGAGCTTCTCAAGTCCCTCGGCCTCCTCCTAATGCTGCTCCACAAATCAGAACCCTTGGCTTTTTATGCTTTCTACCTTCCATTACTGTTCATTGTTTTTTTCCTTTTTACTCCTTAGACGCATACCTTTTTCTCACTTTCTTTCTTTCCGTGTTTGTACTTTTTTACCCTTCAGATTTGATTAGATTCTGCATATGAGAAAAGATAGCTTTTTGTAATACCTGTTTTCCTGGGCTTCCTGGGATTTTGGCTCGTTTCCATTATGAGTTCCTGTTAGGTGATATTTATTTAGTGTGATTCGCAATTTCTCTGATTCCCTCGGAGAACCTTGTGATCTGATATGGGTCTATGTCTCTCTCCAAATCCCAAGTGTTGGCAGAGTTCGCTCCTCACAATCCATCGTTCTCTCTGTCATTCCCCGAAGCCACCTGGTGCGATTCCTTCTCCTTCGCCCAGAAACCTTGGTGACAGTAATTGTGCTCTGCCTTATCGTTTGGTTTATCGGTCTGCCTTTCGTGGCTCGAAGAATTTGAGAACGCAAAGAGTAAAGCGAGCTTGCTCCGCGAATTCCGATGACTTTCTTGACGAAGAAATGATGAATCTGATTCAGGACGTGGCGAGGGGATTAGATCTACCCGAGGACGACGATGGTGATGAAACTGACAAGGACGTTGTTTATGCTGTCTCTGAGGATACCCAAAACAGAGATAAAAACCGCGATTCCTCAGAGCAATTTCGGACAATGAAGCCTGATCTATTGGACCCTTCTCAACTGGGTATTCAGACAGAGCCACCAACCTGGCCGGAAAGAGAAAAAATATTGAGACTGAACTTTGAAAGGAAAGTGAGTAGCGTGGAAATTCCTTTATCCATTCGGATGATTAAGAAGAAGCTACAATGGCAGAAGGGGTTTAAAGAAGCAAGTGATTTTACTTACTGCTCCGTGAAGAAGACCTTTTCCTCGACGTTGTTCATCATCCATGAGCTTCAAAACTATGCCCTTCAAATAAGGGAAAGCCTGTATTGTGAAGATTTACGAGGTGTTATGGCCAAGCTGCGTAGAGAAATGGATATTTCCTTCTTGTGGCTCTTCCAGCAGGTTTTCTGGAAGACGCCAAGTCTCATGCTCTATGTGATGGTCCTCCTAGCGAACTTCTCTGTATACTCCATGCGTAATAACACTGTTATAGCAGTCACTCCTTCGTCTATTATAACTGAGGTTCTACCTCTGACTGAGAATAAGAATAAACAACATCCCGGTCAGGATGAGTCGAGAAAGGAGTTGACAGAAGAACAGACGTTGTGGAATTCAATGCTGAAGGAAGCTTCGAGGTTGCAAGAAGAATTGAGGACTGAGGCTTTGGACCATGAGACAATTCAACAATTTGTGGCCCCAGTCTCGGTGGAGCTTGAAGGGGACGAGTACGAGGAATATGTCAGAACAGATCTTTATTACAAAACGCAGTTACACGAGGAACCCAACAATTCTCTTCTGCTGTCTAACTATGCACAGTTCCTTTACCTTGTTGTCCATGACTTTGATAAGTTCGTTCAAAACCCATTTTGTGCTTGTTTTTCATTGGATAAATCATCCTGCTTGCTTATTCAAAATGCAATTAAATAGGTAATTAGTTTTTTTTTTCAAGGTATCGATGATAATTGAGTGTGGGTTTACAGGGCAGAAGAGTACTTCAGGCGTTCGGTGGTGGGGGAGCCAGCGGATGCAGAGGCGTTGTGTCGATATGGTGATTTTCTGTGGTTGGTAAGAAAGGATACAGGGGGAGCAGAAATGAGATATCTGCAAGCAATCGATGCAGATCGTGGCAACGCGCATCACACATCCAAGTACGCCACTTTCCTTTGGAGCACGGGTGGAGAAGATACTTGCTATCCTCTTGAATTGTTGGACAACTTGTGACGATTACATAATAGTGGGATTCGATCTTCCGAAGAAATAGGAGAGAGTAAGGATAGCTCATGGTACTACTCATTTGTTATCCTTTTAATCACAGCTACATGTAGCAAATTTCTTTTATTACGTAATTTCAGACGCTAATAATTGAATATGTGGGCGGGATTGTTAACTGAAAATTACACGTTATTGTCAAATATCAGGGCTTCTAATCGCATAAACAATTTTTTTAATCATTACCATTTTTTTTCAAAAATAAAATGCGATCTTTGCAACTTCTGTTTACGTAAATAATATTTTTTGTCGTAATTTACTCACAGGCATAAGAACTAATTCTCTTTAAAATATACAATAAATATGGCTAGATAATCACAGGCCAGTAAAAGCTTCTTAGCAAAGGATGTTTTTTTTCTCTATATATTCCTTAATTGTACAAGAAAATCCTTAATATCTGGAAACAGCATCCCAGGGTGGCAATAGCCTACAATTACATGCCCCCAATATCAAGAATACAAGGAATGAGCTACATCAGCTTTCCCCGCCACTATGCCTGAATTGTGTATAAGATTCAATATACAGCTCTGTAACTAGGAAGAATTAAGCAACTGGACTAGCTCATTGAAGATAGTGGAATATCTAAAACTGCACATGAAAGCCAATATTCAGCGTCACCAAAACCAGCTGTGGCGGCTATCAACTGCCTTCAGTGAGGTAGATACCAAGGGCATCCGCCCATACTCGACAGCAAATCTATTGAGGCACTCTGTTCTTCTTTCACTGTGACCTCCCAAGCTACTGATTCCAGTTGATCCAATCTCAAATATCTTACCTGTAGCAAAGACATGATGAGTCAAACTATTTAATTATGGGATAAGTGGTTGAAGACTCTTGAAAAGAGGAGTAACGAGGTTCCTACAAATGGACAATCTAAAATCAAGCATTAGTGAAGATCATGATGAAACACATGAATTTTTTCACATTATCATTTCAATAGTCATCAAGATCAATTACTGACAATTGACTAGATACATACTTCCATGAACCGCATAGCTAGCTGGCAGCAAAAAGTAATTTACTAGGTTCTCGCTGGACTATAATCTTAGGACGCCTTTAGACTTACATGCATAGTAATGACAATGATTGAGAGTAACAGTAAAATTGACTACTGTAATTTCTCAAATTATGAGATACAATATACTTTCTGGGAAATTGAAAATAATTTTCATCTCTGTTTTCGTTTTGAGTTAGCATATTGTGGTCTCAGCAGCATGAGGCAAATGTCTATTTTCTTCCCTAATTAAGAAGGTTGAAAAAGAGGAACGTAAAATAATGCTGCTCTCCCCCAAAAACAAAGCACATAATTCCAGCACCCTGAAGAAAATGAATGACGAAAAATTATTCAAGGTATTGAAACTACTGCCAAAATTCTGTCAGGGAAAAGTGAGGTCAGAGGTGCAGAAGGAGCGAGGACCTGGTATTACTAAACAGCTGAGGTGTAAATGGTCTGCCTCTTTATTTACGATGGCAAAATGCCATACACCATCTTTAGCTAGAAAGACAAAGGAGAGAAATACCTCTCCATGAACACAACAAAGTACAACTAGCCTTAGCATCAATCAGTAGAAAGTACATATATGCATTTCAATCATGTTTTCATATACTTAATATTTCCATATATACTTTTCTTGGCTCACATCCACAAGATAAATTTTACTAATGTCAGGGCGTTACTACTTACTACATACCTAAAAGGCCACAAATAACATAATACAAGATAAATTTATCATAAAGACAGTTCACAGGAAGCAATGACAACTTATAGTCTATTAGAACTAGAAGGATAAAGGAACACACTGAGCATCAACCATCTGAGTACAGATATAGCAACCTATGAACTAAACGCAAACAAAGAATAGTTAAACAAAGAAAAATTATAAAACTCTCATGACATAGTTGTAAGATATGGCATCATTTAATGCCTTGTGTACGTTCATGAGTATACAGAATAAATAAATAAAAGACAATTACGTCATCTATTTCTGATGTGTAAATTACCTTTAACCCATATTGGGGGTGCACCAGTAACATTTGCAACAAGGAATGACATAGCAATATCTTCACAATTCCTGCAAAATTCATTAAATTACTGAGCAAATAATTTTTTTTTAAAAAAATTAGTATTAAATAATTTGGAAGATTAAAGTCTCATAAACAAGAAAGGCAGTAAGTGATTTGTTAGTCAAGAGAAAGAACCTGTTCTTGGTCACATATTCTCTAATGGATGCTGGCATCTCATCTGTGTAGAGACTGAAATACTTTTTGTGGAAGAATGCTGCCTTGGAGAGCACCATGCTATAAGTACCCGTCCACCACACTGACCACCACCCCCCATATTTAAATTTATAACCATTACCTTTCTGCAATCACATTGAATTATTTGGAGGGTTAGCAATAAAGATTTTACATAACCTATAAGCCACAAAACTAAAGCTCAGATAAATTTAAAAAGATCCCTAAAAGATTGCAGAACTATCAAAGAGAATCTATTAGACATTACATTTGAAAGGTTGCATCAAGATTTATAAATGAATCATGGAAGACTAACAGCTTCTTGAAATTTGTATCAACACACTAAGAAGGAATTCTTTCATCTATTACAGAAGTTCAACTTTCTTTTCCTTCAAAAATTAGGTTCTAGCCAACACTGCCATAACAGGTCCCAACTCTCCAGTTTGTGAAGAAATTTTAAAAAACAAACTAGTTAGCTTACTTTAATCCTTCTAAGTTATAAACAATCAGTATATTACTCATTTTGATACCATTTAGGCATCATGCTTGAAATTTAAATGGACCCGCAATCACAGAGAACAGGTAAGAATGCATCCAAATCCAAATCATGAAGGATTGACAAAGTCCATGCTTAATTAGTCATTTAATTTCTCTCACAATTCAGCTTGAAAAGCATGAAGGAATTATTATGCGACCAAAAGTATGAGGGATGATAGACAGTATACACATAAAAAATATATATGAACCCATACCGATGAATGCATCCAATGCGCACGAGGTACAAATCCCACCATTGTATCTGGTGCACTTTGCCAAACATCAAATGCAAATTCCACTGAAGAGCAAGGAAATATGACATCGTCATCAATAGAAAAGACAGCATCTGTCTCTAAATCCTTAATTTCTTTAAATCTATTATTCAAACTGTCTTCCTTGTTAACATCAAACTTCAATTTGACATGTCGCCCATCTTTAGACTTGGACTGTACAACGTGATGTAAAAATTTTAAAAGAGAATCTGAGGGAGGATTGGGTTCACTCCACACTATATGCACTGATTCAAGTCGAGGACATGATGAATAGTGCTTGATGGAATTCTTGAGGAGATCATATCTCTTCCATGTGTTCATTACAATAGAATATCCTTTCCTGTGAACGAAATATAAAATGACAATGAGTTCTCTGAAATTTTAAGCAACCTACACTCAACACTCCCAAGGAAAATGAAAACTACAGAGGAAAAGCCAACCTCTATCTCACTTTTTTCAACAAAAAGGTGTGAAAAGAGGAGGGGAAGGGGGCCTTTTAATGATCAAATGTATAATTTATAATGATAAAATTTAATTGAGAGTGAATACAAATGCACTAATACCGTAGGGCAAGCAGAGTGTAGAGTCAGTTGCAGACTACAAATGCTATAATTGAAGGTTTAAGTGACACTAGACTCTGAATAAGATCATAAGTTGGAAGGTGCCCTCATCATTCTCATTCCAACCTCCAATGCCACCCCACCACACCCAAAGTCAGGACCTAGCTTAATATCACCAAAACTGCTAAACACCCAAAATATTTTTTAAATAAAAAAAACAGATGATTAGATGACTTTAAAAGCCAATCATTTGCAAAAGTGGGAGGATATTGGTATTAACACTGATAAGCGGATAAGCAAAGTGCCCATCATGAAATGAATTCCACCGACCCCCCGTCCCCCAAAACAAAAAACAAAACCATATATGCATATCCCATTGTCTCCCATTTTAAGCAGATACTTGGCCGATGACATGGTCTCAATATTCATGTATTCAGGAATACGTTTCTATATTTCCAAAAGCAGACGCCTAAAATTTAAACAAATTAAAAACAACAGAATTTTAATTGCCCATATCTCATCTGACACTTTTACAGAAACCTCAATAAGTAAACTGAAAACTTTCTAAATCCGTATTGATCTTAATAATGAAAGGAGATACACTTGGTGCTGTGGTCAAATCAAGCTTTTTTTTTTTTTTTGGTTCCCCATCATGTTCGCCCAAAATAGAAACTACGACAACTAACAGGTAGAGTATATATTAAGGAATTGATCGATTAAGCCGGTAATGCAAAACTATGAACACGACAGTCTACAAACCTTGAAACAGAGGAGCGATGCAAGGTAGGACCTTGATTGGTCCATGCCATGAAGGTGGAAACACTGCTGGTAAGCGCGAACACCGCTAACGAAATGCAACAGCAGAGCAGAAGCTTCATCTTCACTGGTTTAACGGCCAAGATCACAAGTTGCCGGAACCTCTGCTCTTTCCGACGGTTCAACCAGCAGCTCCCTCTCATCACCGCGGGCTCTATATGTATGTATGTATGTTCTCGAAAGGGAATCGTGGGCAACGCCGATCCCTCCGAGTCCAAGCAGCCCGTTTCAGCAAGGAGTAGTCACGTCCTCCGTCTCAGCCAGGCAGAGCCTCAACGGTTTGTCTTCCCGCCGGTGGGACGAGGTGGAAGGTGGTAATGCTCCAGTGTGGAGGAGGCGTGTGGAATCGGCGAAGTTGGGGACTGAGGGGTTTTTCTCAAGGCATTGAATCTAATGAATTTGAAAATGGCACTGTTTTCGGTTCCTTTGTAAAAGCTACGTCGTGCTCGAGCCTCGGATCAGAGAGGGAAGACAAAAGTGGTTGGGTTCTATTGTGAGAAACTTTCAGGGTGTATAACAAGTATACCCAAAATAATGTGTCTGGACACGTGGATCTCTGGAGAACCGGTGATGCAGGTAAGTTGACAATAGCAATCTATTTTTGATAGTTGGGGGGGAGGTAGGTGTCAAAACATACCTAGATGGTCGTAGTATCTGGATCTGGATCCCCTATAATTCATAAATGATGCCAATTTAGATTGTAATCTCTTTAAAAAAAAATAAAAAATAATACTTTGATAGTGTTAATTGGGATTAACATAATTTTGAAAAGAATTTGATAATTTAAAAATAGGATAACTATGGTTTGAATGTAGCAGTTAAAAAATGACAAAGGCCAACGGGGTTTCAAATTTCAACGTACGAGGTACATGTAATCAATCATTTTGTTGTTATTAGCTGCAACGAATTTTCTTGTTTTGCCAAGTGGTTGGAATAAATAATTTAATTAGGGTCGTGTTTATTTTGTCAAATTATATTTAAAAAAATTTAGTGACCGGAAAAATTATTTAGCTTTATCTTTAATTGCATTTTGAGTGAGTTCAAAGTAAATTTTTTAATTATAGGATAAATCATATCTATATCATTTGAGGTTTAGTTAAATTACAAACACCCATTCCAAAAAAAAAATTTAAAAATTTTTATTTTAATTATTTATATTCAGATACAATTAATCTCATTGAATTTTATCACTATTTACATATACAAACATAATATGGCGATATCATATACATTTTTGTCTTTCCCTTTTTTTTAGTTACATATACATTATGTCATTAAATCATGTTCTAAACCGAGTTGTTTTACCGATAGTTAGTAATTATATATTAAAACTAACCACGTTTTAGTAACATTAATTTTTAATGAGAATATAAATTGTACAAAATTACTATCATATTTGAACATAAAAATCTATTTACAGTTTCATTATGCGTCCGAATGAAGCAACTTTAAATACTTTTCCTTAAAAAGTTTGGGTAAAATTAATTGCTTCCTTGTATGTCAAGTCATTGATGGTTTGCAGCGATTGAGACACTCTTCAACGATAAATATGTGGAAAGAAGCAACGTTTGGTTATCGTCGTCTTTTACTATTTTAAAAAAAAATGTTATATGATTTTATAGAAAATCAGATTCAAAACATAATTTTATTGGTAATATTTTTTTTATTATAGTTGACCAAACATGATGTTGAGCTTAAATATTATAAGGGATGAGAGGGCCTTCTCCTTCCTATATATTGTTTCTTGTTTATTCTCTCTCTTTTTATCGTCACTTTCGGGTGTGTTTGGATTGGCGGTGGAAAGCTTCAAAAGCCCGTTTTCACTGGGATTTTGCCAGAAGCAACAAAATGTTGCTTCTGCAAATTACTCCAAAATCACGTTTGCGTTGAGAAAAAAGCCAATCCAAACACACACTTCATCATCTTCTTTTTTCTTTTTCTTTTTCTAAAATTCTCAATATTATTTTTTGTCAAGCAACAAAGGTTAAGTAAATTTAGACACGGGTAATGGTTGACCCTGTCAGAATTTGACTGCTCGTCTAGATTTCAATAGTACTATTGCTTGCTTTGATTTTTTCTTGGATCCAATTTAGTTGAAGTTAGGTTTGCCCATGATTAGGATGGTCCCATTAACTTCAACTTGCATTGGTCAAATAGGTTAATAAATTCAAATTAAACATTTAAAATTGAGCCTACTTGATAAGAGTTCATTTGATTTTTAATTGGAGGAATTTTATTCTTTTTAGCATTATTTTTATTTTTATGTTAAATTTTAAAATTGTTTCCCATGAAAAAGTATAAAACTGGAGATAAGTAACAAATATAGAAATAACAACCAATTAAACACTAACCAAAACATATAAAAAATATTTGATAAGGCACATTAACAAAAAATGTAAATATGATAAAACTGTATCCAATTTTTTTTTTTTTTTAAAAAAAAGGAAGGAAGGGAAGACCTTGCACTGAAATGGTGACTTGGACGGCTACCATGGATTAAATTGAAGTCCAATACGTACAGATCAACCAAGCTTGGATGCATAAACCAAAGAGGAGCATGGGTTCTGACAGCCCAAAACAACATTCTTTTTCATTTTTTAATTTGGCCCAAAACCAAATTTTTCTTGTTACAATGCCTCAACTGCTAACCCAACTTTTCTTTTTTAAATTAAAGCCCAACATCACTGGCATTGTTTTCGGGATGTTTGGTTTTTATTTTAAAAAAATGGTTTCGCCAATGACAAAAAAATTTAAAATGTAATGTTATCAATAATTAAAATAACGTTTAGAATTATTTTACATAAAAATTTCATTTTAAAAATATCAATTTACACTTTTAATTAAAAAAATTTAGTTATGTGCTATAATTTTAAAAATATGTTGTGCGACGACTAAACATATATTTAAAATGGCAACACAGCTAGACATATACTTTAGTTTAATTAGGATTGTCTATTTAAAAAATAATATCATAAATCTTGTCAAAAGTATTGAGAATTTGGGATGTCACAAAATTCTGGGGCTTATTTCATTCTAATTTTGTTTTTTTATTAAATTTATTTTATAAAATAAAAAAAATTTGTTTGATAAACAATTTTAAAAATATTTTTTGGTGTTATGAAAATAAAAATAAGAAATAAAAATAATTTTTTTTTTGAAATAACAATAAAAAGTAATTTTTTTTATTTTAAAAATAATTTAAAAAACAAATAAACCCCAAATTACCATAATTCAAGTCTTAAGAAGGTTCGTGAAGGGCGGCAGTGTACTTCCAGATTAAGCTGCAAGTCGGGCCAAAAAATTATATTTAAAGTCAGGGCATGGGAGTCAGTGACTCATCAGCTCACAAACCTGTGGCCCTAATTTCTCGGACGGTTTTCTCTTTAAATTTTGGAACTCAGAGCATTATATTAATATAATATTGTCGCAGGAGATAATGATCCCCCCATTTTGTTAAATTTTGTCCACGAAGTTATTCGACCGTGATGCAAGCTGGTCTAACATTGCATAAACCACTCACTTATCACCACTAATTCCTCGTCTATTAAAATCGGCATAAAATTCTACGATTTTTTTTTTCCTTTTATATTGCCACAGGATAATATTTGAATAAGCTCGTATAAATGTTTTTTTTTTGTTGGAAATAGAGAATCATTTCGTAACCTAACAATTTGAGGAAATTAACATTGGAATACGCGATAGTCTTAACTATTTACATCAAATGGTCCCCTGTACTCTGAAAATTAATACGCGAGTGTTACAAAAAGAAACGAAAACAAATGTACATTATATAGGAAAAACAAAAAAATTTATTTATCGTACTTTTTTATAAATTATTTTTAAAAACTATTTTATAAAAATACAACTCAAAATATAATTTTTTTAAAAATATATTTTTTTATGTAAAATTATTTTCAATTATTTTTAAAAAAAAAAAAAATTATATAAAATTATAAATAATTTATTAAAATTAATCTCAATCATCATGCAAATTATACTATTATGTTTTTAAATATTATTTTTAAAATTTATATCTAAATACATTTTTTATTTTTTTGTTTTTAAAAAACAATTTTTAACATTATTTTTAAAAAATTATTTTTTAAAAATAATAAAATAAAAACATTTAAAAAGACTTCCAAACAAGTCCATAGTTTTCTTTTTTCTTATGTTTGCCTCCCCTCTCATCATTCAGTAAACCGAATATTAATAGAATAAGTCGGTAGTGTTTACATGTGACCATTTTTAATTATAAAGTGAATTCGATGTTTAAAGTTTAATTATTTAGCTAGTGTTTATACTTTCAATTAATTTTAAAATGAAGTCCTATAATTTAAAATTTTGGAATTAGATTTTTATTTTATTTAATTCACCCTCTATCAGTAGTCTATTTTCAACATATTTATAAATAATAATATTAACGAAAATTTCAACCGATGAGAGGGCATACACAATGATCGACACATTTTTTGGGGCAACAATTGATTTGCAGACAAAATGAGTGGGTTTGTAGTCCCCTTTCAAAAAGGGAAAGCAGCGTGGCAATTGCCAAAAGTTATGGCCATCGTTTAGTTGTCCCAATTTGGCCCCCTTATATTCTCTCTTTTTTAAAGGCCAGAGTCCACAGAACACAGATATGAAACAGCGGGACAGGTCCATGCCACCCTAGCTTCCTCGCCCCTCTTCTCTGTACCCAGCACGCACTGACGAAGAAAACTCGTGACGATTCCCCACTCCGGGTTCCAAATTTTCAGAATGATGATCAAGCCCTTCTGAGTTTGATAATCTTATATTATCTTGACAAGTCATTCAGACCAATCAATCAACTAAACTAATGCATATTAGGTACCATTATTAATATTTAATCACAATCCACCCCATATTAAATTGTATTCGTTCTCCTTTTGTAAGTCTCACCTAAACAAATCTCTACTATTCTGTTGTCCTTTACAGTTCGTAGGCTTAATCATTGTCTCATTCGCGCACATACCGACAAAATGTATATATATATATATATATATTCTTTTTGCTAATTAATGATAAATGAAGATGTAGAGGATAAGGAATAAGATAATTGATAGCCGAGGGCCATGTGCCGATCATATTTTGTAAAAAAATAACAACTTTCTATTAGGGTTCGTTTGGTTAGATGAAATAAATTTTAATAGAATAAAAAAAGAAAAAAAATAAAAATGGAAAAGAGAATAAAATGTTATTACCTTATTTGGTATGCGATAAAAAAGAAGAAGTAATGTGATATTTTATTATTTGATTAATAGATAAATTAAAAGAATAAAAAAATAAGATAAATAAAATGATTTAATTAATTTTAATATAAATTAATTAAATTAATTTTTTTAAATAAAATTTTTTTAAAAAAAATTCATACAAATTAATCTTTACAAAATATAATTAAATTAATTTTTTTAATAATTAAATTAAATTATTTTAATAAAAAAAATATAAAGTTAACATTATTTTGTAATAGAATCTTGAATTTTATCCATTATTGGAAGAAATTTATTTTTTATCACACGATGGAATACTCTATTCTATTAAATCAAATGATAGAATCTTATTTTATATTTTAAATTTTTTTTTATTTTTATCAACCAAACGCGCCCTCAAAGAAGAGAAAGAAAGTGGTTATAAATGAAGCAGAATTATCTAATTTCATAGGTAGCTTTGTATTCCTACTTTCTTAACCTTCACGCTTCCCCGTGGTATAATTAACGTCCTTTATTCATAATGACAAACATTTATGTATAGATTACTTGTACTTTTTCCCCGCAAGGATGGTGTTTATCATTTTGCATTCAAAATATAACGGAATTCTGCCATTTAATACTTAGGTGTTGGTCTGTTCTAGCTTCATGCGCATGATGGAATCTCCATAGGACACGTGTCTATTTAATGGACGGAGTTCGACGTGATTTTTTTAGGCCCCTAATCATAGCCCGTTCATATAACTCACCCGAACATGTGTAACCTTACCCCACCGGTCATCAACCCCTCCTCCTTTTCCCAATGTATATAGTTCATGTTCCTATGCGTCGCAGAACATGCTCGTCTTGTAATGAATGGTTAAAATCGAGCCAAGTAGGACGGTCTCACTTTTCTTTGGACCAATCTTATTAGCCCTAGTAGGTCCCAGACAGACAGAGAAATTAATGAATAACCGGGAAATGATAGGACGGCCAGAAGATAATCAAATAAATTCAATATCTTATTCTCGAAATAGGCCCCACCACTTATTGTCTTTAATTTCATTAACTTAAGTTTATTTTGTTTATAAATCCGCACCCCTGCTATCATCACCAGCCAGGAAACCCTCTGGTTTATTCTTAGTGCCCATAGACTGAGGACAGGCTCAAAGCCAAAGAAAATAGTGAGAGATAAGGGAAAATGGAGGCGAAGGAGCAAGATGTTTCGTTGGGAGCCAACAAGTTCTCAGAGAGGCAGCCCATTGGGACTGCGGCTCAGAGCCAAGACGATGGGAAGGACTACCAGGAGCCACCGCCGGCGCCGCTGTTCGAGCCGTCCGAGCTGACATCATGGTCCTTCTACAGAGCTGGGATAGCAGAGTTTGTGGCGACTTTTCTTTTCCTCTACATCACCATCTTGACGGTTATGGGGGTGAACAGGTCGGATTCCAAGTGCAAAAGTGTTGGGATTCAGGGGATTGCTTGGGCCTTTGGTGGCATGATCTTCGCCCTCGTCTATTGCACCGCCGGCATCTCAGGTTAGTCCACTCTAGCCACCGAGCTACTTGCTCTTTCTTTTATATTTTTCACGACTTGAAAGTAATGCTTTATATGCATGCAGGTGGTCACATTAACCCGGCCGTGACCTTTGGACTGTTCTTGGCTAGGAAACTGTCCTTGACAAGGGCACTGTTTTACATGGTGATGCAGTGCCTGGGTGCCATATGCGGTGCTGGTGTGGTGAAGGGTTTCGAGGGCAAAACCAGATACGGGTTCTTCAAGGGCGGTGCCAATTTTGTTAATGCTGGTTACACCAAAGGAGATGGGCTTGGTGCGGAGATTGTTGGCACCTTCGTTCTTGTCTACACCGTCTTCTCAGCCACCGATGCCAAGCGTAGCGCCAGAGACTCCCACGTCCCTGTAAGCCACCGCTCCCACACCTTTCTTGTCAAATTACCCACTAAACTACATATATACTGAGTTTTTGTTATCTCGATCAGATTTTGGCACCCTTGCCTATTGGGTTCGCTGTGTTCTTGGTCCACTTGGCCACCATCCCAATTACCGGCACCGGTATTAACCCAGCTCGCAGTCTCGGTGCTGCCATCATTTTCAACAAGGATCGTGGCTGGGATGATCACGTGCGTTCCTCCTTCTATCACCATATCTTTGTCTTTCTCTGTTTTTTTTTTTTTCCAAATTATTATTCTTTTGTTATCTGGAACGGTGGATGAAACACAACCGTTTCACCCTCGAAGCAGATGGGTTCATAATGATTTTTGTCTGGGTGATGTGCAGTGGATTTTCTGGGTAGGACCATTCATTGGAGCAGCTCTTGCAGCTTTGTACCACCAGGTCGTAATCAGAGCTATTCCTTTCAAGTCCAAGTGATCGGATCAAACGGTTCATGATCGTTGATGGGGGAAATCAAAATCGATCCGAGTCTGTGGGTTCCGGTTTCATCATCAGTTTCTGTTTCTTGTATTTTATTTTTCATTTTCTTTTCTTTCTCTATTAGGATGTAAAGCACGCAATTTCTTTTTTGGTAATGAAGAAAGTAATATGATGAGGTGTGGCAGTGGCATGTTGCATCATGGGCCAGTGTTCCTCTACTTTTAAGTTGCAAGAAGAGCTCAGCTCATGTGCGTGGGCCTTGATTTATGGCTGTAATTGTGTAATTGTCAAATCAAAATTTCTGCATCTCCTGTTTTTGGAGCTCTTCTCTGTCATTACTCGAAAGTTGTCTTCTTCCCTGGAGTATATGCCTGCGATGAGTTCTTTATCCATGCTTTGTCCTGTGGTTAGGCCACTCCGGGAGTGACGTTGAGGGATAGTTGAACCTACCTAACTTGGGGCCGCGGGCTTTTTAATTTGTCGTCTCAATAATGGAGACCTACTTGTCCGTTTAATAATGATCTTAGGATGATAATGATTTTTTAAAAGAGCATATTAGTTTTTATGAAGTGGGTGCGTAATCAAACAAGCAATTGATGCAAGTGCTAACTGCTAAATTAACTGCGTAATCGAAACAAATGTTTGGTTGCGTTAATGGGGGGAGCCTGGGCATTATTGGGAGAGAAATTAAACTCGTCAATGTTAAAAAAATAGGTAGATTAATTCGACAAAATGAAGGATGAATCGTAAGTCCAATATTGCCTTTCCCCCGAAAACTAATCCCCACGTCGAGGACCGTTGGCACCACAAAATTTTGAATCCCAAAGGGGAAGATTATGTGTATGTGTGCAGCGGAAAGGGTCGGTCCTGTGGGTATCTAACCTTTGTGCAGTTGTTGGTGCTGACGTGTTGTATGAGAGTTGTTCGGTGGTTCATTTCCTCCTCCTCTTTCGTGTGAATTTTTAAACATACGAGTTATAGGTTTTTTTTTAAATAGTCCCTAAAATTTAAAATTTAAATAATCATTGAGCACAGTGAGAGTCGGTCGGCCTTAGAATGAACCTTTGATAGGCATGCATTAATTGTTTATATGTCCCCACAAGTATTTTTTAATTGTGCCGTGCAATTACTATTCTGTCCCTGAGCCATTCCACTGGGAAATGGATTGCTACAATTAAAGCCTCCGTTAAGTTAACATGATATGTGGTTAATGTAAATTGAAATAGATAAAAAAAAAAAGTTACTTACTTATAGTCATGAATTCAAATTGCTCACGCACAGGAGGATTGACGAGTTGTCCATTCTAATTGTATATTCACAATCACAATAATAAGATATACGACAAAATTGTAAAAATGTATTTAATAGTGACTTTATTTTTTTAAGAATAATTTATTATATTTTTATAAAAAATTTATTTTGATATTTAATTTGTGTGAAATATTTTTAAAAATATAGTTAATTTTTCAAAAATACCTTTTAATTTTTTAAAAAAAAATAAATAATAAATAAATACATAAAAAAATAAAAAAGAAGACAACTAAATTATTTCACATGATAAATTTTTTTATTCTCGTAAAAAAAATTTATTCGCACTATCTTATATTGAAAAAAGTTTCACTTTTTTATAAATTTTCATTTTTGATAATTTTTTTACCTGATAATAAAATTTTATTATAACTATTAAATATAAAAAAATTATTCTCGCCTCACTTTTTTCGAAAATCTTAAAATATATAACTTGTAATAAACACTAGTAGGTTAAAAACTCATAATCAAGATTAGAACTTTTCCAAAAGAGAGTGGTATTTGTTTTTACTATTAAATATATTATTTCAATCAATTAAATATAAAATTAATTTTTTCTAGACCGACCCGGATAAATTTTACTCTGTTAATGTTTTAAAAAAAATCAAATCTTTATTATTTTATAAGATTTAAACAGCTATTACTTTATAATATTTGTGGCGAATGGAGGATAGGATAGCTTTCCATAACAAACCAACGCCAATGTTACTCTACACTCATGGTCCCTACTATTTGGAAAAGACATTAAATAATATATAAATTATATTTAATAAAAATAGTTGATAAATTAATTAAAAATTTAAAAATTAGTTAAAATCTAAAAAGTTAATTTTTAATTAAAAACTGTTAACTAAAAGTTGAAAACTGTTGAACTAATTTATTGAATTCAAAGTGTTTAGTAAAATTAGCTATTAAATTAGCTGATAAATATAAAATGACATAAAATGATATACTAATATAAAATTTTTTTTTTTAAATAATTATATTTTATTATATAATTTCAAAAAATAAAAAATAAAAAAATCATTTAAAGTCCCACAATAAATTAACAATATTATTACAAATTTCTTTTATCTTAATAGATGCTCTAAATTTTTATTCTTTGTATTACTATCAATAATATCTATAAGTTCATCATGTGGTATGTAATTTGGATGTTACTCGAATATAGTAAAAATAATATCATCTTGTGAATAGGATAGTGCTGAAATTTGAATAAAATAATAAGGAATAAAACTATAAAAACTATCAGCTAAAAGTTATACACTACTTGAAGAAGCGTATGATAAAAAGCTAAGCTACTCAAATAATTTTGTTTACCAAACATCTCTAATTTGATCAAATAAACTTATAAGTTAGTCAAATACGCTATAAGCTAACTTATTTGTCTTGCCAAACATACTTATATTAGAAAAATTATATGTTTTTGTTTCAGCCTTTTATTTAGGTTATGTTTGATAAAATTAGTTTATAAGTTAACTTAAAACTTATAAGTTAGTTAAAAGTTTATAAGCTATACGCTACTTCAAGTAGCGTATAATTTATAAATTTTCAGTTAGAGTGTGTTTGGCAAGTCCAATAAGTTAGCTTATAGCGTATTTGATTAGCTTATAAGCTTATTTGACCAAATTAGAGGTGTTTGGTAAACGAGTTTATTTAGGTAACTTATAGCGTTTTATCATACGCTACTTTAAGTAGTTTATAGCTATTAGCTTATAACTTTTATAATTTTATTCCTTTTTTATCCTTGTTATTTTATTAAAATTCCAACACTATTATACTCATGACCCTTGACGCAAATTATTGATCTTCAAATTTTTTGTGTGCACTTTTCTTCTACTAATCAAGCGACACTTCGTAAAAGTGGATGAGTTTATATTCTTAGAATACTGATGAAAAATAATCACAGAATAAAAGAGAAAAAAAATTTAAACTAACAAATTATATTCTTGTATTTTTTGGGATTACATAATGAAATATAATTACTAACAAAAAATGATAAATTTTATATAAATATATATTTTTAGGTCATTTTACACTTATCAGCTAATTCAATAGCTAATTTTACCAAACACTTCTAATTCAATAAATTAGCTTAACAGCTTTCAGCTATCAGCTAACAGTTTTCAGTTAAAAATTAGCTTTTCAGTTTTCAGCTAACTTTTCAGTTTTCAGCTAACTTGTAATAACCGTAAAATTTAACAAAAATTCCAATTAAAGGAAATTTAGAATAAAAGAGAGAATTTTGACAATAGAGATAAGAATCAGTGAAAATATGTATATTTATTACATGGATTAAAGAATTACAAAAGAAATATGATAATTTATATTTTGGCGCGCTATTAGCAAAAATATGATTATTTATGTAGAAATAATTATGATTTGTTAAAAGTAAGTGAACTTTTAAGTAAAAGAAGTATTGTGTTGCTTAAAATAATTATATCGGCCTCTATTGAATTTTTATGGTATTTTTAGAAATATTCTTTCTTTTAATATGAATAAAGATATTTGTTTTGAATTTTGTTTTATTATGATTTTTATCAAGAAAAATTATGATTTAAGAGTTTAACTAAAGATTTATGAGAAAGGAAATTTTTAGAAATTTTTGGGATATTTTATGATGAAAAATGGAATTTATATGAATTTTATAAAAAAAAATTCTATTATTAATTATTTAATAATTATTATTATATTTAAAAAAAAAAAACTCAGAAAAACCATAAAAAGAAAACCGGGGGCAACTGCGTATCGATAAAAAAAACGGAAAGATGCATAGTAGTGTATGCATAGTGAGTGAATAGTAATTTCAAATTTTATCTTTCGATTTGCAGTGCTTAAGGGCTTCCAATCTCAAAACTGAACGTATTATTGGATTCAGGACGAAGAGTACTTCAGTTTTGACCGATTAGTTTTTCAAATCAACCGTTGAATCGCTGTAGATCTGAAGTATAAAATTTCGGTAAAAGATAAGTTCTGAAAAACTTTACTTAGGGACTTCTAATTAGAAATCTGACTCCGTAGATGGATTCAGAAACTAGATAAATATTAGGATATAAAATTGTTTTGTTGATTTAGTAAAATTTTTGTGACAGTGAATAGTATTTTCCGGCGATGAATAGTGGCGGTGAATAGTATTTCCCGGCGTGAATAGTGTTTTTCGGCGGTAAACAGTACCAGGCTCATTTAAGGTTTTTGGACCTTTCGGACTCGATTTTGGGGTCTGTTTTACCGAATTCAGACCAGGAACTAGGATTTTAGGGCTGTCCAATCTGGAGCCCTTACTTGTGAGTGGGTTTTTCATACTATAGCGCATGTTTTAGGAATTTGATTTATAACTCTCTCGTATGATTTTAACTAGTTGGAATGTATGCTAAATTGTTTTACCGCTTTGAAAACCAATATATTCCAACCATGTTAGAAATTATAAATTTAAATCCTAGTTGAACTCTAGGTATGCAGGGCAAGCATCTAAGCTGATAATTCTCCATTTGAGCTAGATTTATAGAAATGCGAACTTAGTCATAAAAATGAATTAAGTTAGCCATGAAATGATTTGATGCATGATGAGCATCTATGTGACGTCTACGGACGATTTATGGTTAAAAGGGAAAGTTTATGATTATAAAGGTCTCCATGGGAATTCATGGATGAGATATATTTTAGAACAGAATTTTATGCATGAAAATAGCTAGATGGAGAATTATAGCTTTATTGTAAAGTTATTGAAATGTTTTACTTTAAACTCTTTGAATAACATATTTCAAATGTTTTCTATTGGAGGGACCCTTTTAGATCACTGTTAGCTAGCCGCAGGTAGTGCTAGCCCTGGTGCACCATGGTCATACGAAGGCTTCGGCCTAGGATACTGTGACGGGCATATGACTGCCTAAGACATAGGGATTTAGGGTGGACTTTTGTCTACGCCTACAGTGATTACCATACCCTTGCTGTGTGCTTGGGGGATTTAGGGTGGACTTATGTCTACGCCTACAGTGATTACCATACCCTTGCTGTGTGCTTGGGGAATTTATGGTGGACTTATGTCTACGCCTACAGTGATTACCCTACCCTTGCTGTGTGCTTGGGGGAGATGATAGATCTGTTAGGAAAGACCTCCAATAAACTGATGCATTTTTCTTAAAGATTAAATATTTCTAAACAAGCTCATTCATCATTGTTAGTGCATAAATATCTTCATTTATTACTTACCATGCATAATTGATTTGCTTACGGTTATTGATTTAATCCTGTTTTATCTTTTGAATATACATTTGAACTGTTTAGCATTCTTTCAATAAATTATGGTTAAATGCTTAATGTTTCTATTGTTATCTTTACATTTGGATTTCAATTATTAAACCCATTGCGAAACACTCGTGCTTGGTTTGCACTGTTTCAGTTATAGTATGATTTACTCATTCACTGAGATGTGGTAATCTCATCCCTCTTCTGTTTCCTCCCCACAGAGAGTCAGAGAAACTTTGATCCAGCTACAGTTCCGTAGGAGGCTGAATATAGCATTGATAAGCCCCAATTTAGACAAGGCTCTGTTGTACTGGTAGTATAGTTTAGTTTATGTCTAGTGTATCTCCATGAACATACAGGCAGGATCCTCGCTTCTTGCGTATTTTGATGTGTTGTTTGAAAAAATGGTTTTATATTTTACAATAATGTTGGTATTATGAGGTCTTGGGCCAAGTTGAATCACATGAATATTATGAGGCCATGGGCCAAGTTGAATCAGAATGTTGGATTCATGAGATATCATGAGATATATATATATATATATATATATATATATATATATATATATATATATATATATATATATATATATATATATATACATATATACAGTATTTTCTGATATTGGATGTGGCATATGTGGCCAGTTATATTTATTATGTACTCTGAATTGTGTGCTGGATGTTTGTGCATGCTATGTGTTAGGCTTGCGGTTAGGGAGAAACCCTTATGTCGTGCCGGTCATGTGTTCCATCATTTGGGGCCGTGACATAACTTATCAGCTATTTTTGCCAAACATAGCCTTAATTTAAATTATTCAAATAAATTTATTTACCAAACACCTCTAATTTAGTTAAAAAAATCTATAAATTAGTCAAATACGCTATAAGCTAACTTATTTGTCTTGCCAAATATACTCTTAATGTGCAATTTGTCTCATAAAATTTAGGCTCAGTTTGGGTATACAGTTTATTTAAGTACTTATAGAATAAGACCTTATATAAAAAGCGCTCATAGAAGAAGGACTTTTAAATTAAGTTATTTAACGTTTGGATACATATTTGAAAAAGTGCTTTTCAAATTCATAAATTTTTTTAAAACATTTGGATATAGTTTTGATGGAAGGAGAGAGGTGAATGATATAGTTTTAATAAAATTTTAACTTGTAAAAGTACAAAATAACTTTTTGATTATGTGAATTTGAACTTTCACTGAGATTTTTTTCAATAAACTTAAAAAACTGACTTATGAAATAAGTTAAAATTAGTTTATTGAAAATTGATAAGTTACTTATTTAAATTTATCCAAATACTATTTTTTTAATATAAAAACACTTATACTGATAGATAAGCTCTAATAAGCTGTAAACTCTGCTATCTAAACGGATCCTTAGACTACTACAATTTGCCTCTATCATTCAGATTAATTTGTGGCATCTCAAGAACACTAGTACTATATTTTTTTTATCTGTTACCAATTTCTTTGGTGATAATATTTCCATTTACAATTTATTAAAAGTAAAGATAAAAAATGGTCTCATATATTCTTACGACACCATAAAATTCCTTAGATATTAAAGTGAATGAAGCTTTCTTTTATGAATGAAGGAATATGTGATTTTTTTTTGTCATTCAAATACTTGACATGTTGAAATACTTAATAGTTTTCTTTTTTTGGACAAGAAGTACTTAATAGTAATACTACATCAGTTCTTTTTTTTTTTGTGTGTCTTCTCTCGGCTTTTGTTTTGTTTCTTTTTTTTGGGTTGGACAAGAATGCTTTTTCAGTTCAAAACATTGGAGAACAACTTTCATATTTTGGCCTAGTGGGCCACCTTCCGGTTCCTTTCAGCCCATGTGAAACCCTAGTGTTTGCGGTGTCAATCTCACCAGAAGGCTCGTTGTTTGTCCCGAAAAAAGGAGGCTTCCGGAGCCTCTTCCTCGCACGCCTTGTCTGGTGTAGTGAACCTGCTGAATCGAAGCTCCCAGCATGGCGTGGAGCGAGCGCACAGTATTGCAATTCTCTACCTCTTCACAGAGCTTGACAGCGAGGGTCCACCCTCTGGTTATATTCAACATCTGCGACTGCTATGTTCGCCGCTCTGACCAAGCGGAGCGCGTCATCGGAACACTACTCGGCTCCGTCATGCTCGATGGAACCGTCGATATACGCAATTCTTACGCCGTTCCTCACAACGAATCTCTGGACCAGGTCTTCCACTGTTCTTAATCCACATTCAGTTTTTGTAATTATTGTTGGACGATCTTATGACTTCAGCTCTATTTTATATGAATTATATTTGTTTCTGGTATTGTGTTTTTCTGTTAATTATCGTTCGTGGTCTTGAATACCTAATTTTATATGTTAGTTCTATAAGTTTCTTCTGTTATTTTCTGCTATTGAGAATTTGAGATTATCGAAAATTTTAGACAGTTCTTGTTTTGCTTTGTATGATTTCGCATAATGTTTATATGTAATCATGCCCTGTTTGATTTAAGGCAGTGGATAATACATATATTGCCTACCTTTATATTTGATTCTATCCTTGACCTCTTGGGAGTCGTCACTTTTTAATGGTTGCTTCTCTGGCTGTGCCATATATTTCTTCTAAACATTAGCTTAATCAAATATGCTTCCTTTCCAATTTTTATTACTTACGTTACAGGTTGCTTTGGATATTGAGTACCACCACAATATGTTAATATCCCACCAAAAAGTGAATCCGAAGGAAGTCATAGTTGGATGGTAAGTCCAATTACTTTAAAATTCATATGGCTTAGGTTAAAACTGCTGCATTTGATTTATGGAAGTGAGCCTTGTTTGTTAGAGAGAGGTGCATTGGAGTAGAATGCAAGACTGTTCATGTTCTTTCAACATTTCTTTTAGCTTTACAACTTCTCTGGGACATTGTTGGTTCCTTGACTTCCTAGTAGATTAAGGAAAATTTTTTTTGTGGGTGTTGTCCATTCAATGGTAGCTGCAATAAGTTCCATGGCAGAATGGGGTGGCAACCTAGAGTCCATCGACCAGGCCATAAGACCTTGATCTCCAAGGCAGCGGCCTCTAGGGGTAGGCATATGTGTGGCTTTTTTTGGGGGGTGGTTTCCTCAAAATTATATATGTATACTTAATTTAGGTTACCAAATCTTCTATTTAAAGTATACATTCTTGGTCCCCTTAATTATTCTTTTTCTAGCTCCAATCCGGTGGTACTATTGTGCCTGCCACGTGCATAGCTTCTGTGAACAAGGTGGCTGTAGTATCGGACACTGTGAAAATGACTAGCAGATGGCAATTTCTTTTCTCAGTTCACATTTTTCCTGCCTATTGGGCTTCTAAATTCGATTTTTTAAAGGTAGATGGGTCTTTTGACTCTGTCTTTGTTAAAATTTAAAGAAAGACACTCCAGAATACTTTCTTATTCCTGACACACAATGCTGCAACTTGGGCTTAACACAGGGAACTCCATTGAGGGTGTCTCCTCCTGAAATCATCACTGACCTAGCCAAAATCCTCAATGAGGAAATTTTCATCTTTGTTCTTCCCCAATCTCTGTTTTTATCTTTATTGACTACAAGCAGACCACTGTTTTTCTGTTTCTGTCAAAACTATTTTGTTTGATTTGCTTCTTCCTTGCATTCTCTATTTGTATGTGTGCTTAATATATTTTTCCTTTTCTTTTTGAAATGGCCGGGCCTTGCTTCAACAGAATGGCCACCATGCCACCCGTTGTGGACCCATGGCAGTTTTGAGGCATCCTGCCTCTTTCCAACACATGCCATTGACAACACTGATTTTTGTATCTCTTTTTGGAACAAAAATGCAATACTAACTATGGTTAAATCATGCAGGTATTCAACTGGTCTTGGTGTGACTGGTGGTAGTGCATTAATCCATGAATTTTACTCACGAGAAGTATCCAATCCTGTACATTTGACTGTTGATACAGGATTCACAAATGGAGAGGGTACCATAAAAGCGTATGTATCAAATAATTTATCTCTTGGAGAACAGCAAATTGCTGCACAGTTTCAAGAAATTCCTTTGGATCTTCGTATGGTTGAAGCGGAGCGAATTGGATGTATGCATTTATGACAATACCTACAAATAATAAATATCCATATTTTCTGTTAAAAGTTGAGTTGATGACTTTCGTTGATAGAATGAATTAAGATGCACTTCTATAAGCTGTTTGCAAGTTGTAGCAATATATATGTGAAGAAGCTATCAGATTACGTTTGTTTTCTTCACATTTTAAGATGCCTGTGGCAGTAACATGTTCTTTTTTCCCTATCACAAGATGTCTACTAGTTTGTCTGAGATCTATGTCAGAAGTCTTTTTTTTTTGCCAATTTCTACAATTGAAATTTGCTATAATTTTGCTTTGTCAAGTCTTGAAAGTAGGGACTCCCCCTTCCTCTTTTCCCTGGGGTACTCTTCACTCTTCTGGAATGATCAACTGTTTACCAGTCCATTCTGTGTTTTCGTATGTGCGAAGTCTGGGGTGTTTTCACACTGAGGTTGCTATAAATTATTTAAATTGTATTTGTAATAGATATTGTTTTCTATCTGTTGCCCCTCAACCAGAGCCCAAAAGTGATACGGATTCCTTTTTTGTATTTGGAACGCTGGTATTTGACTGGTGCCTTGTCTCTTGTGAAGTGATTTTCCATAGAGCTTCCTGAGTTATGTTATTCAGTATTTTTCAGGAATGCCCCTTAGTTAAAAGACCCTTTGAGGTTCATAATGGACAGAAGTGTATACTAGTATAGTCCACTTAAATTGTTGATTTATTTTTATTTATAAATATTAGGGAAAATGCTCTTTGACGTTTATGTGAGGTTTTTTCTCATTCTCACTTCTCTACAATGCTATGTGTTAGCTATATCAGTTTTGGTTGTTTGTTTTTGTGTTTTTCTTTATTATTATTATGAGTAGATTATAAGTTTATCTTTGATATACCTAAGAAATCAGACATGGTCTTTATTATGAATGATTGACGTTTGGTCTGATGTTGATTCTGGTGATGCTAGTTGATGTTCTGAAGTCAACCACTGTTGACAAAATTCCCAGTGATCTAGAAGGGATGGAAGCATCAATGGAACATCTACTTGCCTTGATTGACGACATCTACAAATATGTTGATGATGTTGTGGTATGCTGGCCTTGCCTTCTCTAATTACTCTTACCATGTTTTCTGAGATTTTATTAATTTTTTTTTCCGTCTCAGGAAGGGCGTATTGCATCAGACAACAACATTGGGACATTTATATCAGATTCTGTAGGTGCCCTTCCCAAATTGCCCTCATCAGCTTTTGATAAGCTTGCGAATGACAGCTTGCAGGTAAGATTAGGTTTTGGGTCATAGTTTTGACTCTTTACTTAAACGTGTTATGCTTGAGCGCAAACTTTATTTCGGTGGGTTCGGAATTGAACAACCTTGACGGTTGGCTGGGCTAAATTAGAATCCTCGTTAAACAGATGTCTGTGATGTTGGTTAAGATTACATCTCAGATTGCTGTTCGTAGTTTTGTTTGGCTGACATAGTGTTTCGTCCTTTTCAGGATCACTTGCTCTTGCTATACCTATCAAGCATCACTAGGACACAGCTTAGCCTGGCCGAAAAATTGAACACAGCTGCTCAGATTTTGTGATTTTGATAGTTCACGTGACGAGGCAAGTTTGCTGACGGAAGTTTCCTTTTTGTCATATTTGCCAAAACATGGGGAATGTCAATTTTAATTTGGGCTTGACCTTGAATAGGGGGGTCTCCTGATTTTATGGAGGTTGCGGGGTAGCGGCACACTGATAATGTAACCTGTCATCTTAGAAAGAAATGAGATAAATTATTTTCGGTACTTCCTTATGCTGTGTTATGTATTTGGCTATTTAGTACTTGAATCATTTTTATTCAACGTACTTTACAAGTCTTTCAGCAGGTCCAAATGGAGGGTGTTGTCTATACGGGTTTTCATTATGCTTGCTATGAGAGACGAAGCTTCTGTACATGACCACTTCTTTTTTTTTTTTTTTGGTACAAAAGAAGGAGTCCAATGGACTACAAGAAGCAAAACCTTGGGGTATATCTACCCTTCAGGTCATTCAAAAGAATTGGGCCTAATCCCTCCGGTGGGCTTTCAAAGGTCTGTAAGCCCGGGTGGCCCTTATTGGCCTTACGGGCCATCCAGTCAGCAGCCTTGTTTGCTTCACGATAAGCATGTGAGATCTTCACTTTCCAGTTCTTCGCGAGACTTCCTCTGATTTGCTCAATCAGCTCAGCACAGGGGTGAGAGCTGATACAACCATTATCGCAAAGATCAACTGCAATAGCCGAGTCCGTTTCCACCTCCACTACTCTGGCTCCTTGGTCCCACGCCAGATCGAGAGCCGTGGAGATTGCCCATAGTTCTGAGCTGATAACGTTTGCTTGGCCAAGAACCCTTGAGAAGCCATAAATCCATCCACCCATGGCGTTTCTCAAAACTCCTCCACATGACGCCTGATTCGCAACCCCAACCGCCCCATCCACATTAAATTTCACCCAATTGTGGTTAGGTGGCTTCCAACCAATCTCTCTCTCTCTACCATGACTTCCCTGAATCCGAGAGCATGCTGCCATCGCTTTCAAGCATTCCTTTGCTCTGAAGAGGCAAACAAAGTAAAGGTCCCCTGATCTGGTGTTCTCGGGATGAAAGGTAAGTTCACATCTACGTATCCATATATTCCATATTGTTATGCCGAAGAGGGTCTTCCAGTTGATGGAATTCAAATCCCCTCTTCCACAATTATTGGAGAGGTTCCTCTCCAGCCACTCTTGAGGGTTGCTGTTGAAGAAGCTTCTCCAACTTCCCGGTTTAACTAACCTCATCCACAAGTTTTTGGCATGTTCGCAATCCCTAACACAATGCATAGTACTCTCTACTGTTTTCCCACAAATCTGGCAAGTTCCAATTGGGTCTATGTGTCTAGAGAATCTTAGGCCGTTTGTCAATAGGCTATTTTGACCAATCAGCCATAGTAGCGTTCTGATCTTCTGTGGCCCAGGCCAACGCCAAATCATCCTCCATAGATTTTGTCTAGGTGCTGAATTACCAATCCTGGCTTGGTAAGCGGATTTCACTGTGAATTGGCCATCGCTGCTGAATTTCCATCTAAAGGAGTCCTCCCTAGGTTCCATCCGGGGGGTGGTTGATAGTTCTATGCTACTCTTTAAGTCAGGTTGAATGTATGGGGTAATTAAATCCCATCTCCAGTCTCCTGACTCGATTCTCAAGTCTGCAATCTTGAGCTCCAGGATATCTTCAGGGATTGGCTCCATAGTGTTTAGCACAAGTTTCCCGTGTTCTGGAAGCCACTCATCCATCCAGAACTTGATTCTCCTTCCATCTCCCACCTTCCATTGAATTCCATCCTGCACAGCCCTCCAGACTCTATTCACCCCCTTCCAGAGGTTAGAACAATCCTTCTTTGTTCTTCTGATTTCTGCCGTGAAGACCTCAGAAAGATTATACTTGGATTTGAGGGTTTTCACCCATAGATCATCCGGATTATTAATAATTCCCCAAGCAACCTTCATAAGGAAAGCTTCATTCATCTCCCTGAGTTTTCTAATCCCCAGCCCACCTTCGATTTTCGGTTTGCAAACACTATCCCACTTCACCAAATGCATCTTCCTGGAATCTGTGTTATTACCCCAAAGGAAATTCCTGCTCAGCTTTTCCAACTCATCACAGAGTCCTAGGGGTAGGAAGGCTGTATTCATAGAGTAATAAGGGAGGTTGCTGATCACTGAATTCAGTAGAGTTGTTCTTCCGGTAAGATTTAGAGTAGCAGACTTCCAATTACTAAGTCTTCTCTTTACTCTCTCAGTAATGTGACTAAAGGTAGACTTGCTAACTCTTTTGTGAATCAAAGGCATGCCCAGATAAGTGCCTAGGTCTCCTGTAGGTTGAAAGCCCAATTCCCTGCTGTATTGGTCTCTTCTTGTGTGGTTGACATTCCGGGAAAAAAAGCATTTGGACTTCCTTCCACTAACCAATTGGCCTGAGCTTCTGCAAAAAACATCTAGACATTGTCTTATCACCCTGCATTGCTCTAGGTCAGCCTCTGCAAAAAGAATCAGGTCATCAGCAAAGAAAAGGTGGGAAAGCAAGGGGCCATTCCTAGAAAGCCTTATAGGTTTCCACCTTTTACTTTTAACAGCCCAATCAATGCAGTGGGCTAGTCTTTCTATGCATAAGACAAATAGGTAGGGAGAAAGAGGGTCTCCCTGCCTAATGCCTCTACTCATCTCAAAAGGGTTGGTTAGCTCTCCATTCCAAAGAACACATATTGAGCTGGTGGATATGCAGCTCATGATTAGCTCAATCCATTGCCTCCCCAACCCTACATCCTTTAAGGTATCCTCCAGAAAATCCCATCTGAGCCTGTCATAGGCTTTTTCTAAGTCAATCTTGATGGCCATCATACCCTTTTTTCCTTTTTTCCTTCTCATAGAATGTATAACTTCCTGTGTGATAATAACATTGTCATTTATGTTTCTTTTGGGGATAAAGCTACTTTGACACGGCCCAATCCACTTGCTCATTAAGGGTTTTAACCTATTGGCAATGATTTTAGTTAAAATCTTGAAAATGACATTGCATAGGGCAATGGGACGGAATTCCTTCAAAGATTCTGGGTTGTCCACCTTAGGAATAAGAGCTAGAAGAGACTGGTTTATTTCTCTTACCAAAGAAGGGTTTAGGTATATGTTTTTGATAACTGTACACACTGAGTCACCAACAGTTTCCCATTGGCTCTGAAAAAAGAGAGCATGTAGGCCATCTGGTCCAGGGGATTTCAGGGGTCCCATACTAAAAACAACATTCTTAATCTCCTCATCTGTGAATGGTATTTGTATGGAGGCCAGTTCCTCAGAATCAGTACTGGGAAAGCTTCCTTGAATGGGTGCCGGGGTGAAGGGTGAATCATCCTTCCTAAAAAGATCCTGGAAAAATTCAGTAGTCATGTTTTTCAGTGTTCCATTATCAAAAACCCATTCTCCCTGACTGTCCTTGAGGGCTTGGATTTTATTCCTTCTTCTTCTTATTAGGGTAGATGTGTGAAAGAAGCTGGTGTTCCTATCCCCTAGCTTGAGCCAATTGCAGCGGGACTTTTGCTGCCAAATAGCTTCCTCTTTAAGTAGTATCGATTCATATTCCTCCCATAGGTTAGATTTCAGCTCTTGGAGGAAAGAATTGGCTCTTTTGCTTAGTGTTTTGTCAATCCCAGCCAGCCTCCTGAATAATTCTTTTTTCTTTTCAAAGACATTACCAAAGACCTTTTGGTTCCAGGTGGCTACATTCTTCTTGAAGTGCCCTGCCGCCTCCCCCCAGCTTCGGTCTCTATTCCAGGCTTCCTTCACAATTTCTGGGAAGGTATCATCAATCAGCCAAGCTGATTGAAATCTAAAAGGCTTCTCAACAGCTTTAGATCTCAGAGCAGATTTGATAGAGACACAAAGGGCTCTATGATCGGATTTCATAGCTGGGAGATGGAAGACCACCGAATCCGGGTACTCCATCTGCCAAACCAGGTTGCTAAGGGCCTGGTCTATTCTCTCCTTCACTACACCCCTTTCCCATGTGTGTCTTGGTCCTTTAATCTCCACATCTAACAACTCCCGGTCTGAGAAGAACTTGTAGAAGTCATTCAGAGAACTCCAATTGTGATAGGAACTTCCTTCCTTTTCACTAGGAAATTTGTATGCATTGAAGTCCCCTAAAAGGAGCCAGGGGGAATTCAGAGGGATTGTAATATCTCTTAGTTCATTCCACAGCATCCTTCTCCTACATGGTTGGGGGCTGCCATAGATGAACGTTATTTGGTTTGAAACCCTCTCATCTTTGAACTTGACTGCAGTATGGATATATTGCCTGTGAGTCCTGATGGTTTGGATCTCCACCTGGTTGGCATCCCAAAGGATCCAGATCCCACCAGAAAAGCCTTCAGCCTCCACAATACTCTTCCCAGTCCAGCCAATTTTCCTGATGATGGCATCAGTTCTGGGTCCACTCACCTTAGTTTCGAAGAGGGCAATAATACTCAGCTTATGAATTCTGATGAGGTCTTTTATCAGGTTTGGGAAGTAACTTGTTCCCGCCCCTCTGCAATTCCAGGAAAACGAAGTGAACGGCCACAAGTAATTGTTGCTTATTGGAACAAAATGCTTTTCTTTTGATGCGAAAAGATTATGTCCTGATTATTGTTACTGTTTAGTTATATGATATATAATTTTTTTTTAAATTTTTTTTCCCTTTTCAGCCGGATTAGATGGAGGGAAATGAAAATATCTATAGGATGTTTAATGAAATTCATTCGATTAATCCTTCATCAATAAGAAGAATCAAACAAAAATAATACATTTATATCCACCGTACTTAGTTTTCCAAATAGGAAAAATGTAATTATTTTCTTTTTGCTTGGGGAAAGAAAATATTCAAATGAAAAAAGAAGTTTATTACCGTTCGTATCATTTCCTTCATCCATCCATCCAAATGACCTATTAGGAGCTGAAGCGTCAATCTCTGCATATAGTCTATGGACCTATGGATTGGGTTGGGTTCGTGTCTAAGCAATTAATCATTTTATGGGTCCTTTGTTTTGACGTGGTATCTTTAAATCAATATATGCGGTCTTTCTGTCATCATCGACTCCTTGTCCAAGTCTATTATTGCGTTCTAAAATAAAACGAGATAAATCTCGATAATTTCGATAAAATAATAGTGACAGAGATCTGAGAATCCTGGTTCAAATCTTAATCTTCCATTCATTCTCCCTTCTACAATTATTTGGTTGGCAAAAAAGGCAGCATAAGATTAGGTGAGGGAGCATGTAGTTTCTCATTACTCACTCAGATTTGTCTACAGGTTTTGCGGTAATTTAGACTTTTAATTCTTGTTCACATCCACCATTGCGTGCCAACTCTTATTAGTCTCGTTGACTGAACATGCAAGGTCCCCACATTTCCTGGGACCCAGACCCAGTGGCCTTGAGCTTTTCCCACTCATTGCTTGCCATTGTTGCTATGATTGGCTCTCCAGAAATGTTTGCCTGCTGTTGAACTTGTGCGTAACTATAGGAATATAGCTAGGATGTGTTTGTGCCTAAATTCTTTCCAGAAAAGCATCGACAAGAGCAGCGAAGACACGGGTTAATATGATGCTGGCACGAGGGCGAGGCGGCCTTCTAGATTTCACGCGTGCCCTGGTTCTAGCGTTGCATTTTTACCTGTCTTATTCCCCCCACTCTCTCTCTTTTATCCTTTCTGTCTCTGTCTTGACATATTTCAGAACTCAATGAATTACTTCACGAGAAAAAGGGGTTTTAGCTACCGAAAATTCCACGCAACGGATTTTCATTTTTTTTTTTCTTTTTGGCTTGCCCAGTCAAAATTTGCAGCCTATAATGACATCTATAACAGGTTCTCATTGAAAACTTTATAAGATTTAGATATCGTAATTGGAAATATTTGAATACCTGGTGCCACTATAAAATGTTGTCATAAAAAACCTATTTTTTGTGACGAACCTAGTTGTCGTTACATACAAATTGCCACTGATCAATAGCCTTTTTTTTTTTTTTTTGTAATCTATCTATTTTCGTTCCACGAGATGACGTTATTAACGATACTCGGTACTTTGACGTTTTGATCTTAGTTGGCCAAATAGAAAAAGCCAGAGACGGAGAAAGCTAGCTAGAACAGGGTGCTTTTACCAATCTCTTGCCTTTCAAGATACTTCTGAGTTTTGATTCGACGTTGTACGTTATTGTCTTTTCTGGGTGTTTGAATATATGTTTCAATGGACTTAAAGATTTTATGGTTCATATTTCAATAAGCTAATCTTATATAGGCGACTACTTTATTCTAATTTGGCCTCACACCCTTCATTAATTGCTACAAAATTAATTATTATTTTTCTATATTCATATTTCACAGCGTAAATTCACCCTCATTTCTTTTAACGTATTTTTCAAAATCTGTTCTCTGCAGCATTTTTCCTTCCAAAACATGCATCAGACAGCAAATATATTTAAGAGTAGAGATTTTTAGTGTAACTCATTTTTAAATTTTATTTTTATCTATTTATATATAGTTAACTTAAATTATTTACCTTTAATAAAAAGAATTTACTTAATAATATATGTATTTATGAACTAGATATAAAAATTAAATTGTTTACACATGGGGGTGCCCTCCTGTAACTGTATGGATGTACGTTTTTGTTTAAATAAATATTTCTAAACGGCTCGACAAGGCAGTATATGAGAATAGCTGCCGAACATGAACACGTTGGGCTAACAGCACCAGTCCAAAACACCTAGAAGTTAGAGCAGGCAAACGCTAGTGCCAAGTATGAACAGACAAAATGACACTCGGGGATTAATATAACATCCTCGGGAATTGTAGAGAGAAGAAGGTGGCCTCTCTCTCTCTCTCTCTCTCTCTCTCTCTCTCTCTCTCTCTTTTTTACTGGGATTATCAGTCCTGTTTGCTATTGTGATATTGTTCAATCAAGGAATAATAAGATTCTTCTTAATTTAAGCTATTTCTTTTATTTTCTTACCAATGTTTTTAAAGTCAAATTAACTGCAAATATGATTTCACAATTTTTAATTTATCAGAATATATTTCTGGAATAATGATTTTAAAAAAACACTTATTTTGAAATCTAATCCACTATAGATAAAAATTTTAATGTACGAAATTGATTCAAAAGTTAATCAATAAATGCAATATTTTTATTTAATTACTTCCTTAAAAACAAATTTTAGTAAAAACTTAAAAAAATGCATTTTTCTTTTTCATTTATTCTACTTTTAAGTACATTAAATGGAGAGGGCGTTTTGCTTTATCAAACTATACAAAGATAACATCTCCTTTTTCTAATTTCTTTAGGTATATATAGTTCATTCGCATGCTATCCAAGCAGCTGGATTAATTAAGTTTTCTGATGCCAATGTGTTTTTCTTTATTGCATTGCGATAAACTTTTAATAATCACATATCATGGTTTTAAAATGTCAAAAATATTTTTCATTTCAAATTTCAAATCTCAATTTTTGTAAAAAAATAAATTCTATTATTAAAACAACTTAATTTTATAAATTATACTTTAATTAAAATAATATATAATATATAAAATTTTAATTAATTTTAAATTAAATTATAAATTATTTTTATGAAATATAACTAAAATTATCGCATAACAATTGCCAAAGACACTGGAGCAAATTCCACTGTAAGAAAAGTCCAAGTCGCTGCATTTTTGGTTGATCACGATCGAGTTGTCTCTCCAAATCTCTCTGATGGGTGGCTTTCCTTGTCTCTTAGTTTTTGTTGTCACACCCTAAAAAGAAGATTTCTATGAACCCTAGTCAACCTAATTCAGTATCTCTGTCAGTCTGTAGCGATCACAACCGTCCAACAAAGACCAGACAATGTGCAACTTTGACTTTCGCTTCCACTGCCCACTCCTGCGATCACACATAAATATATATCAGCTTCGAACTATTATTTTATATGTTCTTTTGCAGACAACCACTTCTTTTTAAAAAACAAAATTTGGTTTAACTCACATATCTTGATAGAAATGGATTAATTATCTGAAATATCATTATGCCGAAGCTGAAGCAGAAGCATTAGGGATAAAAAAATTGCACAAACACATTAATCATAAAGGCCGCTAGGTATTAATATAAATATAAAATTTAACACGGCAACTGCGCACACTTTACTGAAAAACACATTAGTGTCTAAACAGATGAACTCGAGGTTCTAATAAAATAAACTATACTTTAACTACAATTAGTGAAACTTACACGTTGTCTGCTCCAAGACCGAAGCGTTGAACAGTAGCTGTTTTTACGCATGTCTCTATCTTTCTAACTTCTATCTCTTTGCACAAAAAACCAGGCTAATTTAGTTAATTCATCCGATCAAATCCGCATATATGGTTCAATCTCTCATTCCCTAAATTCAAAGCACATATAATATATTATAAATAATAAACATAGGGCGCTGGTCCGTGATGCCCACAAAAGAAATTAAAAAAAGAGAAAGGGAGAGGACAAAGATTTTGGCATTTCATTATTGAGTTATGGTATTATATATGCAGAGGGAGTCAGATCTTTTTGGTTCAGAAGATCAGAGGTAAAGGTTGAGTTCAGAAGCACCGAATCACTAAGAGGCATCTAGAAGTGAAATTAATATGGACGAGGGCATGTCAGGGTTTTGTATTAGAGGTGGGAGTAGTGGTGGTACCAAGTGTGGCCGTTGGAATCCCACTGCCGAACAGGTTAAGCTCCTGACTGAACTCTTCAGGTCCGGACTCCGCACCCCAAGCACTGATCAGATTCAAAAGATCTCCACCCAGCTCAGCTTTTACGGTAAGATTGAGAGCAAGAATGTGTTTTATTGGTTTCAGAACCATAAAGCTAGGGAAAGACAGAAACGTCGCAAAGTCTCTTTTGATGATATTGACAAGCATATCAATATTCGTAGAGAAAACTCTGCAATTTCTTCGACATACAGTAAGTATACTATATCTGATATTAGAGGATGTGAAGTTCTTTAATTTTTTTTCTTTGTTTTATCTCTTCAAATAGAAAGAACCCTTATGAATTATGATTATATATGCTCTTTGATTAATGATGGTCCCTCTTCCTCTTACTTCCAGGGAAGAATCAGGTTTCAGAGACTGAGAGAGTGGTGGAGACACTCCAACTCTTCCCCTTGAACTCGTTTGGTGAACTAGAAACAGAGAAGGTGAGGGGGCATGCAAATTGCAGGAAGGCAGAACAAATGGAAGACCCACCACTGGATCTGCGCTTAAGCTTTCTGTGAACAAGCTTTGAATGATCTTTTCCTGGGGGATGTTCTTTTTATTTATTCATTGTTCTTAATGTTACTTAGCGAACTTATGTAATTTAGCAAAAAAAGAAGATTAACATGAGGGTTAGAGGATGGAATATTTTAAAAAATGTAACTTGAAATTAATTTTAAACGTAGTGAGTTTTAGCAGTCCTTCTATAATACTGGGAAATGCCTGGGACTGGGACATTCTCCTCTGCATGCTCATTGGACTTGATTTTATATGTGTGTGTTGGATATATAATGAATGCTTGGGATTCTAATTCGGTTGCTCTCATGAAAGATGTCACCTTGGAATGCAAAAAGCGTAACATATACTTACAGTGCTATACGATATATATATACAAATGAGTCATGCCTCGGGTCTGCTTCCATCTTTGAATGTCACGAACCAGTTGCACAGACAACTATAATTTGAACTTTGAATATATATGGTCTCTAACCAAGTGGGGAATGTCATTCATCGTTTTTGTTTTCAAAATAAGATCAGTAATTAATCCAAATTCTTGTTCAAGATAAATATGGAAACACCAGTGCTCTAACGCTGACTCTCATAAAAGGGTAGAATCGAGTTATCTCCGTTTACCGACACATCACCCTTTATTATCCAAATAATGATCTATTTTACCTGTCCATGCTGGCTTAAGCATCGACTCGCGAGTTGGTAATAAATATAGTGTGGTGGAGTTGTTAATGAATATAACTTGGTGATCAAGCATGGTCAAATTACAAGTTTTAGGGAAAGAAGATCCCTAAGTTTTGGCAAGAAGCTTGTTCACCTTCACCAATGGCCTACTGGCTGCTATTTATGGGTCCCAACATGAAACTTTGTATCGTTCATTCACGGTCAATGACATGATTTGGGACAGTGCATTTTTGACGACAAAGATTCAAAAAAGATTTTATCATGTTTTATAAAGCAACTTCTGTAAGATGAAATGATTTTAATAATTTGAAAAATCGTATTTTCATTTATTAGGTGCATATTTTCTGTAAGTCAAACCCCTTATATTCAATGAGTCATTTATATACATCAGTTTCAATATTGGATAATCCATATGTTTGTTTACTGATTAGGGTTTGTGATCACTTTGTATTATAAATTATTTGTGTTTCTAAAGGCATTTGGAGATTTTAAGATTATATTTTTTGGATTAACGCACATTCTGAGATGGGTGATTTATTTTTATTTTGCATAAATAAAATGATATATATATTATCATCGATAATAATAGGATTGTGAAAGGATTATAAAGCAAAACCAACAAATGACGCTACCCCTACTTTAAGAAGAGATCTGGACCCAATAACATTGGGCTCAACAGTGGGCTAATGGGCCCAAAAACCCAACGAAGCTCATGGATCCCACTCGGAGCCCAAGACGTTGCCGGAAAAAGCAAATTAAAAAGAAAAAAAAAAGGTAAAAAAAGGAAAAAGCGCCGTTTCAGTCTTCAGAACGGGAGTCAAGAGAGGTGAGAGAAGTGGGTAAAAGATTCGAACATTAACAGGTTGCCTATCGACGAAGGAAAGGGGAAAATATTTGATTTTGAGAGGCAAAGATCGAAACTTTCGGATATCAATTGCAGTGATGGATGTGATAAAGACGCAGCAAATCTCATCGAGACCCATCGAGAAGGTGATCGTTCACCCACTGGTATTGCTCAGCATAGTTGACAACTATAACAGGGTCGCTAAGGACACCCGCAAACGAGTCGTTGGTGTCTTGCTTGGCAGTTCGTTTAAGGGCACCGTTGATGTTTCCAACAGCTACGCCGGTTTGTCTTTCTGTCTTACAAATCGCTCTTCTTTCTCCTGTTTCCGGGTAGTTTGGATCTAATATTTTTCTTTTGGTTGTTGTTTCTTCAAACGAATGTTAAATTCTGTTGTTTTGTCTGGCGATTCTCAATTTAAGTATTGTTTTGTCATGCTATGCAGTCACAACCTGTACACTACTAAGTTAGAGGAGAAACTTTATTGTTTATAAACATACATATAACAAACAAAGGAAAATCATACCTTGTTTTTTTTTTTCGATACTAGACATTAGCGGGCGATGAATTATTTTCAGCATGCCATTTTGTATAAGACAAGCACAGACAGTTTGGACTTTTGAGTTCTTATTGATAAAGAAAGTTGTAGCAGCATATACGTTTGGAAGTATTTGAACTAATTCAATGTTATAATGTGGTTTTATGAAACTTATTTTGTCAAATCATGACGTAAAACAGGCTAAAGAGTGATAGGTCCTACAATGAACTGATAACAGTTTCGAAGGTACATGCAGCATCCTTCAGCACACTTAGAGGTTTAGCATAAATTGGATCATAATATAAACTCCAATTGGGGGAGCATATCTGCATATGAGCACTTTTTCAGGGACGGGATGAGACTGTGAGTGCGTCTGGAGAGTTGCTCTAAATTTATGGATTAAAAGCAATAATAATGATAAGAATCCATACAAATACTCCATTTAGGTACACGCATCTTTAGCTCAAATTAATTTGGATTGCCCCTATGGATGCTCATTTATTGTTACATTCCATATAGAGTTCTTCTTTAATCATAAATGCATAACTCTTATATAGTTATGTCTTATTTACTTTTATTCCTCTGCTTAAATATATTTTAGTCAATCGAGTTCTGGTATTTCAAACCTTCAACCACTCTAATGTATATGTTTGAAGTTTGAAAATCGAAAATCCAAACGTACCTTGACTTGTAATTAGGAAATATCTTTTTATCCTGTCTTTCCTTGTGTTGGCTATCATATACCCACCTCAGTATGTTCATCTCCATCCAAGCTCATACTATGGAGGGTTTTCTGCACTCAGATTGTCGTCTTATTAGAAAATGACCAAAATATGAACCTATCTCTTCCTGTTTCCAGCCTTGTGCTTTATTTCCCATTCTTCTAATTTCTCTCTTGTGGTTCTCTTGTTAATTCCTCGTAGTACAAATTTTAATAAAATATTTTACTCTGGCATGAATTAGGAGTCTGCATTAACACCAGATGCCTCAAATCCATGCTGACTTGTTTTAGTATGCTGTAATCCATGGAGAAGTCCAAGGTTTCCAGAGAAATATTATTAAGCTGTGGTTGAAGGAATTCTTAGCTGTAACTTAGTCTCATCTATGATTGTAAGAATTCTTGAAGGCAGCTTTCAGAAAGTTGTAATTTCTTATTTCATGAGCATGTTTCTTGTTTGTTGTCTAATCTTAAAAGTTTCCTATAGATTAGTTGCTCTGCTGGTATGTTGGATATTTAATTGAACGGATATGATAGTTAGTCCAACATAAGTTTTGTTGAGTGATTCTGTTCGTTTTCTTTGAAATGTTAATGTTATCTGGCCAAGTGAATTGTGTGTATATCTCCCTAATTGGTTCTCCAATCAACAGTGCCGTTCGAAGAAGATGACAAGGATCCTAGCATCTGGTTTCTTGATCACAATTACCATGAATCAATGTTTTCCATGTTCAAAAGAATAAATGGTATAAGTTGGTACATCTGTCCTTTATTCTCAAATTTTTAATTGAGAATTAATCTAATCAAACATCGCAAATCTCTTTTTTCAGCAAAGGAGCATGTTGTGGGATGGTACAGCACTGGTCCAAAACTACGAGAAAATGACCTGGATATTCATGCATTATTTAATGAGTATGTTCAATCAGCTAAAACCCAGAGTAGAGTGATATTCTTAGACTGTCTTTATACTGCATTTGAATGCTGATGATTTCCAATCTTTTATTTTAATGGCTTGATATATTCTTTTTGCTTTCTTACTCCACATGACTTTGTTTGCTCATGTGAACTTAGTTTTCATGATCCGATTAAACCTGTGTTGAATAATTATGCTACTGGCTTCTTTAAGCACTATAGTGAAATACGCATGTGCTATTTATAGCTATGGGTAACATACAAAAATAGCCTGCTACCTACCTCTGCAGGAGGTGACCAAAGCATATTCAGGCTTTGATTATCAATTTATATATATAAGATCTCAGCTATTCTGTAATTTGTCACATGGGTCATTTAGAGGGAGCTCGAGTACGAAGTGCCTTTTTTTGTGATGCTTTGTGCAAGTTTAAAAGTGATTTGTACTAGTTTCTTAAAGGTACAAGACCCTCCAACATTGGATATAAAAATAGTATGATTGACTCTAATAGCCTCACATTAATACCAATTGATAGCTTAAATTGAGTTTTCTTATGACCTACCAAACCATTGCCCGCCTTGACACTCTAGGGAAAATTCAAATACGTGATACACAACATGATGTAGCACTAAAAAATTGTTGCAGGTTCAAATGGCCACAATACTACTTAAATAATAGAACCATTATTTCTTTCTTGCAACTTGTAAATAAATATAGTTTAAGTCAACAAGGCATATGCCTATTGCTCAATACCTTAAATTTCAGACTTTACTGTGCATCATAATCTAGGTATCTCTGTGGCTTGCTTTTAATTAGGCAAGATTATTCCGATTAAACATTGTGACTGTGCACATGCTCACCATAATTGCTCAAGAACAAGAATTAAACTTTTAAGTTCTATGTATGACAGGTCATGACACATTCTAAGTGTTGCTTTTGTGCATTCTTCTGTCAGTGATTAATCCTTATCCAAGTTGATCAAACTCTACATCTTTGCAGCTATGTTCCAAATCCTGTTTTGGTTATAATTGATGTCCAACCTAAGGAGCTGGGAATTCCAACAAAAGCTTACTATGCGGTTGAAGAGGTTAAAGAGGTAGAGTTGAAGTGCTTTATACATATGATTTTACTGGTATCCTAAATGTTAGAGAAAGTTCTGCTTTATATGATGGTAGAAGCTAGTTTTTGCTTGAAACCAAATCAGCAGAGATTAGAAACTAACAAATAATTTATTCTAAATACAGAACGCCACTCAGAAAAGCCAGAATGTTTTTGTGCATGTGCCATCAGAGATTGCTGCTCATGAAGTTGAGGAAATAGGTAGGCCATGGAATGCAAGGCTGCTAAAAATTAATCTGTAATTTTTTTCAATTTAATTTGGGAACTTTTAATACTAAGGCTTTTTCTAATTTCATTCACACGGTTGTATAAACAATCTTTCCTATGGTAGTAAATTCTTACTGCACGTGTGCAGGAGTGGAACACTTGCTGAGAGATGTCAAGGATACAACCATTAGCACACTTGCGACAGAGGTCTTTTTTACCCTCTTTGCTTTATTCAATTTTTATTTTATTATTTTATTTATGTTTCTGTTTTGCTCTTCATTTGGCTATCATACTTCTGATGTATTTTAGGGGGATCATTTTGACAAAAGGATGAAAGCTGAAAATGTAGCTTGTTTTATGCAGGTGAGTGGAAAACTCACAGCCTTGAAGGGTTTGGATGCAAGACTTAGAGAGATAAGGAGTTACCTTGATCTTGTTATTGACGGAAAGCTTCCCTTAAACCATGAGATTTTGTACCATCTACAGGTTTATTTCTCACGTTCTTGCCTATTAGTGGTTCTTTTATTACTTTTCTCTATTATTGTTCCACCTTCTTTTGTTGATGTCTTATTAAAATTTGTTAGGATGTCTTCAACCTTCTACCAAATCTCAATGTTGCTGATTTGATCAAGGCTTTTGCAGGTGAAGAACATAAAATTGTGTTAAATGTGAAATTTATGGTTTTCTGGAATGTTCTTTCTAGATTGTTGATCCCTTTCCTCCATTTGCAGTGAAAACGAATGATATGATGCTGGTAATTTACCTATCATCTCTCATCCGAAGTGTAATTGCACTCCACAACCTAATTAACAACAAGGTGAGATCCTACTTCAAATCTTGCTGCAAGTATTTCTCAATGCTGTTGGCTTGTTTTGGTAATTTGGTTATTTATTTAGGGATTGTCTACATATTGTAAAAAACATATTTTAGCACGCAAGGCACTTGATATATGTGCATGCTTTTCTGCAGTGGTGAATGGTCTGAAATATGTTGCTAAACTTACTACTACAATTTATGTCTTCTAATATTTAAAGTATAATTTCAGATGCTCAATAAAGAACATGAAAGGGCAGAAGACTCAAAATCAGTGGCAGTAACAAGTGCTGCTGGAAGTTAAGGTTGGAGGAGGCTATAATGCTTGGAGCTCTAGGGGCACCCTTATTGAATACGTGGTCCACCATTACACTTTCCCCATCATTTGTGTTATTCTTCTTTGATCTTTCCTTCAAGAGTTAGGGAAATTCACGTAACATGGCATAACGATTCTTTGACCACCCATGGATATGTAATACTCATGAATAATGAATTGAATATTGATTTATAACTGGCCATTCTATGCCCACTTATTTTCTAGTGATTTACGTATTTTTTATCATCATTACCTGCATCTAGGATGCTGGAGAATACAGAATCAAGAAATACCATAATTTCAATCCTTTTTTTTATTTTTATGCGTGGTCATATTGTTCATCTGCATTATTAGTTACAATTGACACTATTTAGCTTCCGAATCGTTTGTCGCCTGTTGCCCAGGGGCAAAACATCAGCATCACAAGTACAGTTAGCAGCATATGGAACATTACAGCTCAAAGATTTTGTTTTTTTTAAGCTAATACTCAGATCTATATGGCAACGTAATGAGGCAAGCGTCTTTCCGAACTTTCTGTGCTTCCTGTAAGAGCACAATGATGATATTCTTTAAAATTATTTAAGTGGGTATTATAATGTTATATTATTATTATTTTTAAATAATTTTGTACTTCAACAATGTAATTTTTAAAAATTTATTAAATGAATTTTATAAGTTATTTTATATTTTTATATTTTATTTATTTTTATTTTTATTTCAATTTAAAATATTAATTTATTTATATTTTAATTTTAAAATAATAAATATGTAAAAAAGTTTAAAATATATTAAAAATAATATAAATTTATTTTAAATAATATTTTGTATAACAATAATTAAATGATAAAAAATACATAATAATATATATATATATATATATATATATATATATATATATATATATATATATATATATATATATATATATATATATATATAATATTACTTTAATTAATTTCATATGATTTTTTAACAATATTATATAACATTTTATAATCTTTTCGTCGTCTTTTTGTCATTTTAAATATAATTTTTAAATAGGATTTTTTCAAAATCTTCAACCTTTTCAACTTCAACTTCAATTCTTTTTCTTTTAATTTATTTTATTTTTCCTTTAATTTGTGCGAATTATTCCATGACAGTCATTCTTTGATTATATACCTCTTGTATTGCAGTAAAGTCGACATTGTCAGAAAAAATTTTAATTGGTTTTTTTTTTGCCCTTCCTTTTTACTGTTTTCTTTTTTTATAAGCCGAACTATAATAGGTGAAGTTGGATCGTATGTGTATTTAAATAGAGTCCTTGGGTTAGAAGACGATGAACACGTTTTAGAAACAAAAATCTTTGTTCTTTTTAAAAAAATTTCACTCTATTTTACTGTCCATTAAATTCATCTTTCAATAGTTGTCACGCATGCTCAAATTTAAATTGTTCGCCTTCATCTTGACTAAAAATAGTATATGCCTCAGCCATGATGTCATTCTCTGAGCTTCCACTTTTTTTTTCTATGAACAGTTTGTTTGTAGTACCTACCAAACTTTTAAACTGTACTATTCAACCGATGTCATCGAGATTTCAATTGAACATATTCTCTCTCTCGTAATTGATCACAATAGTTGTTATAATTAATTATCTTTAATTCTTGACTAAAAATTATTTGATTTTTGGTCAACACCAGTAACTGCATCTTTTGAAATGTTGAGTTACATTTGAATAAGAAGTGCATTCTCTTCCATTGTAAACTTGACTCGAGATTTTTTTTTTACTTACATTTTCTCCTCTTTTATTGAGGACAATATTTTTCAAACCAACTTGGGTGAAAAATTGTAAAACTTGAGACTGGGACATAGATCTGACTGGTATTTCAGGTTCTTGATCAGTGGACTCTGTACCGCTAGAACCCATTAGAGGAGGCCTATAAAATATGGCGGGATTGGTTGATCGCAATAGAAACATAGGAAATTAAAATTTTCCAATATTTGAGAATTTAAAAAAATGGAGGAATTTGAGAATTTTCGCTAGTGGGAAGTTGATAATTTTGTATAAAATGAAAGGAAGAATTCAAATTAAATTGATTAGGATTTATTTTTCAAAATAAATAAACTTGTGAGTTGAAGAAAAAGATAAAGATAATTAAGAATTTGAGTGTAAAATCTTTCAAAATGAGGCACAATTTATAGAAAAAAGTTGATGCTTTCCAAGGTTACATTTTTAAAAAATAAAAGCATTCAACGGCATGATTTCCAACAGCATTCTCAACGGTACGGTATAATTTCCAATGGTAATGTCTGTGATTGATCCTTTTGAAAGCCATTCCGTGCCTGATATTCTCAAACCTATTGAAATTTTTTTTTCTTATTTTTCATTGCAATTAAAAGGCATCTCCACCTCAATAAAATCAACCAACTTTTATTATATTTATAGATCCACGAAAAGCCATCTCCTACGCCAAACAATTCTGGAATCCTCTCGTCTCTTCGGTATCCTTCCAACCTCTCGTTCTTTAAGAGCTTCCTCTCTTCGGTTATTTGGCGCTCCCTTAATAAATCTCCCTTCGATTATCAGATCCACAAAATACCTTACCCTTGATAAATCCTCCTTCTTTTTGGCGTTCCCCTATCTTTGTTTTCTTCTTCACTCCCTGTTTCTTTCTTCTCTTTTCTCTTCTTCTTTCTCCATACCCTCTGGTCGAAGATTTCTCCTCTTTTGGTCAAAGATTTCTCAACATACTTGGTTATTTGGTCTTAGGAAGAACTCCGCTTTTATCTCCTGGTAAATCATGGATCTTTTAGTTTTTCTTCTACAATTTAGTTTTGGATTACGAATTTGTATTCATGGCTTCATTCCCATTCGCGTGTTTCCGCTTTGGCATTTTGCAATTTGAGCACCTATCTTCTTTCTCTGGTTTGCATGTTCCTACCAGGAAGCATTGATGATTTTTTCCTTTTTCCTCGCAATCATATTCTTGATTGAGCACACATTTTCTGCAATTCAGGTGATAATTTTTTTGTGGTTTTTGTGGCCTCACATTCTAATTGTTCTTATGCAATTCTCTTCATTTTTATTTGGTTGTTGATGATTTATTTTTAGTTTTATTTTTTGTTTTGAATTTTTGCGTGTTCTTAGTAAATCGTTAGTGCTCTTGATTGAGCATAAATCACGAACCGTCCACAACTTAGGTGCTCTTGCCATTGGATTATATACAATTTCTTACTTCTTTTTCCTCGCAATCATCTTTTTTATTGAGCACCTATCTTTTACAACCCAGGTGATATTTTTTGTTTTTGTGATTTTTGTGGTTTCACCATCTAATTGTTCTTCTGCAATTCTCGAAATTTTTATTTAGTTGTTGATGATTTATTTTTTGGAGTTGATTATATTTTTTGTTGTGAAGAAAAAACTGTTGGTTGTGATTCATCTCTAAAATTGTTTGCTCAATTTTTTTAATTATTTTTAGGTTAAACAAATATTGTTTATAGAAACAACGGTACTTACCAACAAGTGCAACTCCAATGTATGTCAATAATAAAATGTATTCTTTACAGTGAAAATGACTTTTAAAATTTACCATTGAAAATGCTCTAAGGAGTGGACAAATTGAAGCCTTTCTACTTTTTCATTAATTTTCAAAGATTTAGTCGAGAACTTAACACATTATATTTACTTTTCCAAAATTTGGCCATAAAATAAATCTAAATCAAAAGGTTCAATCAAACATTCTCTCTTTTTTTTCTTCTATCTAAACCTATTTTTGATCTACTTGTGAATAATTTATCTTTAGCCAATTTAGAAGAGAGAAATTAGTTGAATTATGAATAAATTGATCTGATCATTACCCAATTGTAGTACTTAAAAAAGAAATATTTAATTTTGATATTTTTAAGATCATACCGACAATTTTTCATATGATTTAAAAAAATATTTATTCCCAATTGTATAAAATAAGAAGCCTATGTCTCTGGATTAAAGTGAGTATTCCCGTAATAAATTTGGGTGGGGGTAGTTCGTGGGAGATTAGTTGGGGTTGAGACCAATTGGGCGGAATTGGGTGGGCGTCACTCCAACTGGGTTCCTTCCTGCTTGTTTGGGATTTGTTTATCTGAATTGAAAGCTGCCTTGGCACTGACAGGCATGCTTCCCTTTCAAATTGGTATACTTCCCCCGTACCATCATTTCTATTCTATGAACTCAGTCCGCTGGGTTCATTGCACCAGTTGCCCCATTGGACGAGATGCCGCAAATCCAAATTACTTCTGCAAAAGATTGCTGCGGGGCTGACAGTGAGTGCTATTCCATGTGGATATGTGCGAACCACTTGCATTGTGATTATTATATAGAAAACAAAGATTTAATTTTTCTTTTCATTTAATATGGTTGTCGTAGAGATAAACATAAAACAATCAAAGACAAAATAACTATTTTTGTCTATTTTTCGCATAACGTATGACAGGAGAATTTTGATTCAGAAAATACATCATTTTGAAGCGCATCAATTTTTCAGCAAATTCACATGTGGGAGTCCGTAAGGGGAATAGAAATGTATGTTTGATGGTTGCTGAAACTATAACAACCTCAATGTTGTCGTAAGCTTTAGTTCCGTTTATTTCTTTTTGTATTTGTCCCGTTGTGGCGATGTTGAAGACTTGAAGGCGCTCTTTTCGACCTTTTCAGAAAGCAGTCAACGAAATCCACTTTGAATTTCGGCTTCAACAAAATTATGACAAATTGTTGCATGTCTGGGAACTAAATACATCTGAATGTGCTTTTGTTATAGCTGGCTGTTGGATGAATCTGATTCCGACACTGAACTCGGCTCAAGTAGCAAGGTGTGGATATAGGATGCAAGACTTATTCTCCTTCAACACAAACAATATAATACAATTTTAGTAGTAATATTTTAAAAGAAAAAAAATTTAATATACAATTAAACTAATAATAAACAGCCCAATCTGATTTTAAGGTTGAAAATATAGTGGGTTTACTTTAACAAGCCAACATTAATAAGAAATTGTAATTCTCAAAACAAACAGGAGAAACCATTTATGCAAGCATTTTTTTTATATAAAAAAAAAAATGTTAGATAAAATTCATTAGTTATTTGTCATAAATTTTCAGGATAAAAATATAAAATGATCCAATTGACACAATTAAAGGGGTCATCACAATTTTGAAATCCCATCTCATGGTGTTAAGTTGTTGTTTTCTTTGGGTTTGGCTCCTGTGCTTCTGGTAATAAGGTCATAATTGACTGTTGTCTATATTAAAAAATAATAATAATTTGTTTTATTGTTAGTAAATATTTTTTTATTTATAAACAATATTTAAATTTTAATATATAATAAAAATAATTTTAAAAAATTTTATTTTTATAATTTATTATAACTTAAATATAATTAATAAACAAAAAATTAATTGTAAATTAAATATCAACTCATTAAATAAATGAATTTTACGCAATTAAAACTGTGCCTCTTAGCTTCAAACGGGTGGAAAGAGTAAAAGCACCAAATGAAAACTCAAATATCTTTTTTTTTTTTTTTACAAGCATCAAATATCAACATCAAACACCATATATTTAAGTGAATCCGCACACAGTTACATAACAAATATGTCGAACTGGGGCCCCCAGCCCATATCAAATCAAACGGTCAGGATAAAAGCACCACTTATCATCATCCCCATCCTCCTCACACCCCAACGTGTCATAACTGAAACGATGATGCGTATAACATGAACTCGGAGTCCGACTCCAACCCGGCCATCGTTTCCGGCGCCAAAACCACCTCCAAATCAACGCTCCCACTCCCTTCTCTCCCAGGAAATGCCGAGAACTTACCGTCAAATTTATTTGCCCGGCCACTCCGAACTGCCAAGGGTCTCCCCCACCCGAAATCATTCTCGTACATTGGGAATCTCGGCGAGCTACCCATCGTGATTGATGCACCGTCGAAATTCCCTAGCGGGAAGCACCTTGGGTTACTTTCCCAGTCCTCTACGAACAGTCGCACCGTAGCGTCATCGTGAGCCTTCACGTTCTTGTTCAGCTGCTCCGCGCACCAGCGCAGATCCCGTGACAGTACGTCCCCAGCTGGGGCATAAGTGGGTATGCTCTGAATCGCATTGCCGAAGTAGTATGGGTCCAGTTTTGGCGCTAGCCTGGGACGACAATTCACTGCCATTCTGAACGTCGTCGTTTTTGACGGGGGCAACTTCCTGGCACGGGTCACTGCACGCCACACAAGTGCGCACAGCGACTGAAACGAGGATATCTCAGAAGTTTCGACAACCTGTGGTTTCGAAACGGCACTCTTGAGCCAATTCTCGATTATCGATGTAACCTTACCGTTTTTCTTCTGGTAAGGATCGTTGCTTTGCTTCCCCATTAATTCCACGGCGTTAACATCCCCGTTAGCTATCCATTTCCGATTGTTTGTTCTGGCTTTCAGCTTCTGAATTGCTTCGCGGCCGAAGCTGAAAATTCTCTCGCGCAATGGCTCGTCTGCGTTGAACGTGACCTTAGGCCCGCCTTCCGGCAACCGGAGCACGGCTTTGGATATAAGAACAGACTCCCGGCGGAAGTCGGGTACCTTGGAAATCTTCTTGGCTCCTCTAAAGACTTCGGCGAAGGTATTGAAGAAATTCCAGAAGGAGGTACCGTCTGTAACGGCGTGGTTGACGGCACAGCCGATGAAGACGCCGTCTGCAAGCTCAGTGAATTGAACGGCCATAATCGGGCTGAAATGACCAGTGTAACTGACTTTCCTGTCAAAGGCGAAGAATTCCTTGAAGGATTCAGGGACATCGGGTGGGGCCAACAGGTCGCGGACGAAGAATCCGGGGGCAGTGACGTGGAAGAAATCAACACCAGCGTCGTTACAGGTGATGTAGACGTAGCCATCAGAATTGGTCTTCAAGCGGCCAGCGAGAGGGGGGAAAAGGGAAAGAGTGCGAGAGAGAGCGGACTTAAGAAGAGGGATGAGGGAGTGGGAAGGGAGAGAAGGGAGAGTGAAAAGGCAACCCTTCTGGATATAGTGGCAGGAGAGCATGGGAAGGTCGGAGACAGAAAGCTTGAGGTCTCCAAAAGTGGACTTCTGGTCAGGGCAGACAGTGCATTTGGAGAGTAGAGTGGGTGTAGAAGAAGGCATTTTTCGTTCAGTGGTGGGTTTCGGATAAAATGAAATTTGTCTTAGCTTCTTCCTTCACTAATAACCTCTTCTCTCTCTCGCAGGTTGCAGTGTGTAATTGAGAAGTGAGAGTGAGGCGGGGCGGGGTGGGGGAAAAGGGTGGGAGCGTTGGGTTTATATAAGGCGGGAACAAGGTCTCGGTTCATGCACTTTGATGATGCTGAGGTGTGCGCTGCTTTTTTAATTTGTCAGTGACGAGTCCGGTGGTTTCATCAGTAATTGCCCAGTTCAGCAAATGTTAAGAGATATTATTATTATTATTTATTTATAATTATATAAATTAAGTATTGTTCTTAATTTATTTTAATGTCAAAGATAAGTATTTATTAATATATTATTATTAAGACTCTATTTGATAAAATTAATTTATAAATTAATTTAAAATTTATAAATTAATTACAAATTTATAAATTATATATTATTTAAAATAACTTATAATTTATAATTTTTTAATTAAGTTAAATTATTTATTAAATATCTTTAATTTATTTAAATAAATTTATAAATTAATTAAATATATTATAAATTAATTTATTAAATTTGTTAAATACACTTTAAGTATGACTAAAAAATCATTTCCTGTAACTTCTTATTAATTACACGTACTCCTTTGACTATTGATGACACCTTGTGGCTTAAAACATCATTTTCTTAAAAACTTCAAAATATGCGTTTCATAACTCTAAATTTTTAATGTTGATTAGCAGATGAATAACACAAATACTATTTTTAATTTTGGCACGTCTTCGATGAAATACGAAGATAAAATTTCTAAAGTAGTATAAATAGTAGAATACTGTGTTATAGTTGACTGTGGAAGAGCACTAATTCAATGTATGTTGCAATATAAGGCCATTAGTTTTATAAGGTTATTATAATTTAAGAGGGTGCATCAGCGACGTTACGTCAATTTGGGTGACTAATACGAGCCTCGTGGATTGATTTGGTATCAGTATGAATAATAAATGTGGTTTTTGTGTTTGATAGTACAAGAAAGTCATAAAATTTGATAAATAAAAGTACAGAGGCGATGAATGTAGTAATTTATATGGAGATGGATAGAAATTGGCATTTGGCAAGGTATAAGGATTTGAAGAGCGGCCAGTTGGACAGTAGGATACGAAGACACGTGGGAGCGTACCTTATAGGCTGGTTGTGACAAGGATGATCCTTAAAAGTAGAGATTTGGTTGGGGGTTCTCTCGGATATGCAAAAACGACGAAATTAAGTATATAAACAAATAGGCAATGCAATTTTGGAGATTACTAAGAATCTCTCAGATTTTTCCTTAAAATCTCAGCAGTATCCTCTCCCTTCTGCCTTGAAACAAACAAATGCAATTCGGGATCCGATTTTGTCTGCTTTTATCGCCTAATCTGTCTCGCTATATATTCCACTTCAATCTAATTAATAGTATCTATATTGTCTTTATGTATCTCATTATATTATTATACAAGGCGTTGATTTTTCTCTTTCAAAATGAGTATTCGATGGTTGATTTGGCAGAGACGAAATGGCAATAATAGTGAACCGTGATTGGAATCCAGAGTATTGGAGGAGCCATGCAATATTTCAAATTATCTTATAATATAAAAGCGATGAAGAAAGCGCCGACTTTTTACGTTCTGTAATTGGGTTGTCATTCTTCAGATCCCAAGAAGAAGGGGTCGACCCTCCTTAAGAATCTTAACTGTTTTAGCTAATCATGAACTGTCCGAAATACAAAAATCCTTAATAATTTGATTATGGCTCCTCGGGGACGCCTTATTATATTTATGCGCCCAAACCAATGGAACATTGGGTTTGGGATTATCTAATAACAAATGAAAAAGGTCGGTTCAAACCCAATGCTCTTAGAATCCGCCAAAACCGCCATTTCTGATTTGTCGGTTTGCGTCAGAATCTCTAAATAAATACCAACTATTAATAATACCCATACAATTAACGTAAGCTGTTTGTGTTTTTTTTTTGTTTAATGCGATTCAATGGAAGCTGATTGGGTGTGTGCCCTTTAGTTAATTGTTTGCCTAAGCAAGTAACTCCTGTATTGTATAATTGAATAAATAGATTAGAAAGCACACGACGGATTAGCTTGCGAGCGTAGTAGAGGGCGGGGCGTCTTTCCCGTTTTTTTTTTTTTTTGGACAGGGGGGGTGTCTTTTCTCTAGCCACCTTGGAATATGCCACGTGTCTGACAGTTCTGGGCCAACCCATAAGGTTCTTTTGGTTCACATTGCATCTTTATTTTGCCACGTGTATGACACTCTCAAACCCACCGTCCATAATGTTCCATGCCTTCTTAAACTTAGGTAGACTACTTCGACAAATAAAAATAAATTAAAATTATTATATATATATATATACACACACAAACTCTAAAAGTATTAATTTTATTAAAAATTAATTAATATATTTATGGTAACACAAGTTATTTTATTATACAAATTTTTAATATGAAAATTATATAATAAATTTAAATTTTGATTCACACACTAAAATATTAAATACAAATATAATGAAATTGAGTACAGAGTTGAAAATAATTTTAAACACATCACGATTAACACTTTAATCAATAATATTATAATTTATTATTATTATTATTTGAATTAACAAAAATATTTACATATCTATAATGATTTGTTTAACTTATTAATTTTTACTAAACTGAATATATCTAAAAATGTTTGCCCTCATATTTTGATTTGATAAAGCCCACCACACGCGAGGGGAAAAGAACAGTTTCAACAAAAAAGGCGAAGAATTATCATATTTCAAATAATATAATATTCTATATATCGCCCTTAATTTGTGATTATAAACTCCCGAAAGCTAGCTTTGTGTCACATTCTGACACATAAGCGCCACGCAGGCATGATATGGACACGATGTGGCGCCTAGTCAGCAACTTTTCCGTGCAAGTTTCTAGAAAGTTCCGAAATGTTCTAAAACTTTCTAGACAATTCTTGTACATTCTAGAAGACTCTAGAATAGAGTAGAATACTCTAGAATCTAGTAGAATAGTCTAGAAGGTAGTGGAACACTATAGAAGGTGGTGGAATGTTCTAGAAGATGGTAAAAGCACTATGTCCTAGAATTCTCTAGAAATGTGTAGAGAACTCTTGTAAATACTAGTAGACTAAAATATTCTAGAGAGATATTATGAACCGTTGGATCAAATAGATCCTAACCGTTCATTTAAGGGGAGGTGGCCTATATAAACCCCTTACCCCCTCATTTGTAAGACAATCCAAGAATCACAAAGCATTTGAGTATTAGAGCTTCCAAAACTTTCTCCAAGTTCTCTTGTTCATTCTCTTGCTCACTTGCTAGCTTTTATCTCTTAATCCTCTTCTGAGATATGTGTTTGGGAAAGGCTGACTTAGTTAGCAACCAGGGGAGTGTCCTAACTAAGTGCCGCACGGCTCATACTCAGGAGAAAAGAGTAAGGTCGTGACAGTTGGTATCAGAGCCTCAGTTCGTGGCTAGCTCGTGACAAGTAGCATCATGTCGGACGTGGAGAATACTAGCGCGCCTGTGGTTCAAGGTCAAGACCCTTTAAGGGGAAGGGATCACAATCGCTCTAAGAGGGGCAAGGAGAAGTCGCAAGATGCTTGGTCGGCGTGGGATACCCGTCTCTCCAAGGTGGAGCTTGTTGTCGGAGACACCAAGGAATGCCTTGATGTTCTCGAACAAGAGATGGAGCAACGCGGGGGCGAGCTCCATGAGGCTAAGTTGGTGATTGAGGACTTAGCAAACCGCCTGCGCCATGAACAAGCCTTTCGTGAGCGGATGACGGAGATCATTGAGGATCTTCGTGGGAAAATGGAGGAAATGCGAAAGGATTTGGTCCTTTGCCGAGAAGCTATATCCAGCGGCATGGTGGAGGCAAGGCCAACAAGGGTGGAAGTCCCCAAGCCTAAGACTTACAAGGGCAACCAGGATGCTAAGGAAATAGATAATTTCCTATGGGGAATGGAGCAGTACTTCGAAGCTACTCACCTTGATGATGCATCAAAAGTACGAACTGCTTCTCTCTATCTCATTGATGATGCTTTACTTTGGTGGCGCATGTGTCAAAGTAATAGGGAGCAAGGTGGGTTGGCCATCAACACATGGGAAGAATTTAAGGGCCAACTTAAACGGCATTTCTATCATGAGGGAGAAAGCTTTCTAGCAAGGAGGAGTCTTAAGCACCTGAAGCATAGTGGCTCAATTCGTGACTATGTTCGCGAGTTTTCGTCACTACGACTTAGACTTCCGAACATGGCACCATCAGAGTTACTATTCAACTTCATGGATGGGCTACAACCTTAGGCTCAACAAGAGCTGCGACGTCGGGGTGTACAAGACCTCACATCTGCAATTGCTGCTGCCAAGACTCTTGTCGAATTCACCAAACCTAAGGACTCTGACAATTCAAAACAAAAGGGGTTCAAGGGGAAAGGTGGGGGAGATAAAGAGTCAAGGAAAGAGACTAAAAGTGGAGACAAGCCTTCTGCCAGTAATGGAGGCAAGTAAATAAAGAAAGGGGATCGGCGTGACAACTTTAAGCCTAAGAGTAATTGCTTCTTGTGCGGTGGAGAACACTGGATGAGAGACTGCCCCAAGAGGAGTGCTCTTAGCGCAATGGTAAAAGAAAGGGAGAAGACTGACTCGCTGAACCAGATGGGAACTCTACAGTTGCTAAATGCCCTCAAAGCCCCAACACCTCAAGGTCTCTTTAAACACAGTCTCATGTATATTGAGATCTCTTTAGTCGGAAAGGCAACGAAAGCAATGGTGGACACAGGTGCTACACATAACTTCATATCCGTGGAGGAAGCCAAAAGACTTGGTCTAAAGGTGACCAAGGAGAATGGTTGGCTGAAAGTGGTGAATGCTGCTGCCAGGCCTCTTGAAGGAGTAGTGCGGGGAGTGAAGCTGCAGGTTGGAACATGGGAAGGAATAACAGATCTCTCCGTAGTGCCGATGGACGATTTTCCAGTGGTGCTAGGTATGGGATTCTTTAATGCTGTCAAAGCTATTCCTATTCCCTTCCTTCGCTCTCTGGCTATATTTGAGGATAAAGTACCTTGCATGGTGCCTACTACTACCAAGCCTCAAGGAGATAAACGCCTCTTATCCACTATGCAAGTGGAGAAGGGTGCGAAGAGAGGAGAAATCACCTATCTTGCGAATCTTAAAGATGAAGGCCCAAGAGAGGATCAAGTAGAAGTGCCTAAAGAAATAGGCAAAGTTCTTGAGGAGTTTGGCGATATGATGCCATTTGAACTGCTCAAGAAGTTACCACCACGGAGGGAGGTGGATCACGAGATCGAATTGGAACCAGGTGCACGACCTCCTGCCATGGCACCTTACCGCATGGCACCGCCAGAATTAGAAGAGTGAAAAAGAAGGAGACTTAGTGATGGTTCGACTCTTACCTCAACAATTCAAAGTCTTCCGTCCCTTGCATAAGGGGTTGCTGCGGAAGTATGAAGGACCTTTCTCCGTCCTCAAAAAGGTTAGGAAGGTGGGGGAGAATGTCACATTCCGACACATAAGCGCCACGCAGGCATGACATGGACACGATGTGGCGCCTAGTCAGCAACTTTTCCGTGCAAGTTTCTAGAAGGTTCCGGAATGTTCTAGGACTTTCTAGACAATTCTTGTACATTCTAGAAGACTCTAGAATAGAGTAGAATACTCTAGAATCTAGTAGAATATTCTAGAAGGTAGTGGAACACTATAGAAGGTGGTGGAATGTTCTAGAAGATGGTAAAAGCACTATGTTCTAGAATTCTCTAGAAATGTGTAGAGAACTCTTGTAAATACTAGTAGACTAAAATATTCTAGAGAGATATTATGAACCGTTGGATCAAATAGATCCTAACCGTTCATTTAAGGGGAGGTGGCCTATATAAACCCCTTACCCCCTCATTTGTAAGACAATTCAAGAATCACAAAGCATTTGAGTATTAGAGCTTCCAAAACTTTCTCCAAGTTCTCTTGTTCATTCTCTTGCTCACTTGCCAGCTTTCATCTCTTAATCCTCTTCTGAGAGGTGTGTTTGGGAAATGCTGACTTAGTTAGCAACTAGGGGAGTGTCCTAACTAAGTGTCGCACGGCTCATACTCAGGGAAAAAGAGTAAGGTCGTGACATTTGGCTTCACAACATCAATTGCCTTTCTAGAATCCTCAAAAAGGTAATTTAAGTCTTGCTTGAAATTGAGGGACAGAACCATAGAAGGTGCATGGATTGTAGAAGTATTAAGTTTTCAACTGCAATTAAGTTTTTCGTTTGTTCATAATTTATTTCTTTTTTTTTTGTTTAAATGCTTTCTTAGCTTTCTTCGTATTATACATTATTTAGATCATATATTACACAAATTTTAAAATTTTTATTTTTACTATATTCAAATATCTTAAAAAAATATTTTTTAAATATTAAAAAATCTAAAATTTTCTTCACCAAACATCGCCCTAAAAATGGGAACCCTTATAGATATATCCTTATCATGCATTTTATAAGAACTATGATGTATTATAGATGAAATTTTAGTTTATATTGAAATATTTACAAAAAAATAAATATATTAGTTCATTCCATTTCTTCCACATATCATAATTTCCTACTTATTTTAAAAATTTATTACGATACTGAATAGTTTTATAATGAATGGACGGACTACCTCGATCTTATTTAAATTTGAGAAAATCAAAATTTAGAGAAATAATTTGAGTGAATAACTAGAAAAAGAATGAACTTGGAAGTGTCTGGATTCATGAAGTGAACGGAAGTGGCCAGTTGGCAAAATGAGATGGACCGATGAATCTTATCAGAAAACAAAATGAGGGTGGTGGGTAATGAATTCATGAACCCCGTGCTAAACTAGCGTTGACTCTCTGTATGGCTTCATACGTGACGGCACACGTCAAAGAGGTTGAAAAATGTTACAATAATTTCTACCTTACTTTATTCATGTTATGCAGACATTATTTTGGGCGACTGCTTGCTGCTTATTTTGTAGACAAAAATTATACTAATATTTTATAAAATTTGATTTATTTATTCTTATTTTAACAAAACCATTTATTCTTTGAATTTTGAAATTATATTATATTACATATCTCTACTTAAAAAAATAGAATTAGCAACAAAATATAAATGTATATTAAAGTAAACTACAGATGTTGAAAATATTTGTACACGTTGCATAAGTATTTTTTTTTTCTTACAAAATAAAGAACCAAATACCAATTACATGATATTTTTATTTGATTTTTGTATAAATATAAATTTAATCAAGTTCGTTAATTTCAGAAAGATATTATTTGTCAATTTAAATTGTAAGTAAATATATATTTGAAGAAAATTTTATCATTAAATATAACAGAGTTCCAAGTCATATAACAAGTTAGATAAATTTGTTTAATATAAATTAGAAGCTTATTGATTAAGAGGATAATATCGTCTTTCCACTAATATTTTAACATCATTTGAAATAATTAAGAGAGACTAGAGTGTAATTTTTAAAATAAAAAAAAGAGTTAAGTGTAATTTAACTAAAACTCAAAAGAACGTAATATAATTTACTCTACTTTATATATATATATATATATATATATATATATATATATATATATATATATATATATATTACATCATATTAACTTAGAATTTTTAAAAATTTCATTCGTTAAGTATGAAATGAAATACCAATCCATGATATATTGAGGATTGAAATTCAAACATTATTTCGAGTCAAATAAACAAAAATAATAATATAATCTTATTTCTTTAACTGATAAATTATAATAATAAAATAAAATAATTTTTTTTTTAAATAAGAGTAAAAGTGATATAATTAAAGTTAGAGGAATTTGAGATGGATACTCTAACTGAAAGAATAATAATAATAGACAATAAATTATTTCATATATTGTAAATATAAAGGCAAAAAGTACCAGCAGATCTAATTTTATTAAAACTGTACAGATATGCTGTTAGTTTACGGGCATGTTAAAATAATAATAATTGGTAAGTTCAATAATCTATGTTGTTATGTACTAAAAAAATTAAATAAATTTACAACCTAATTATTTTTCAAGATATAACAGTTATAATAAAACCTACGTACAGCAAATTAACAATATAACTAATCACGCATTAGAAGCTGGAATCTTGTACTAAATCAATCATTTGAACTAACATAATATTCAATCTGCCTTTTCTAGTGATAAAAAGTTGCGAAAAGTATATTCTCAGGAACAACAACCGTGAGTAGTTGGTGATGACGAGGCCATTGGTCATGCAGCTCCACACAGAGCTATGTCCGGTGAGTGTGCGTACTGTTTCGAGGTCAAAGAAGATACTACTGATGTGTCAATGGCTTTAGCTTTGGTCATTTACCTAGCTAACTGTAGGATAAATCTTCATTACAGATGACGAGGTTGTGTTCGTGATGATTCGCAAATATTAATTGGTCTCTTAATTTCATTAATATTTTTTATTATATTATACATGTTAAAAAAAAAATTAAATTAACATAAATTTTTAATATTATATCAGAATCTATTTTAATTTTAATATAATCTACTTATAAATATTTATTCTTACAAATTTAATAATTTAAATATTTAATTTTAAATTTGAGGAGAATATATTGAAATTTCGTATTAACTGAGTGTTTAAATATTATATTTTTTATAAGTTTAATTAATTTTTTTTAAAAAAAATTAAATTTTAAAAAAATAGTTAAATTTAAATTTTTATTAATAAAAAAAATCAATCAACATCAACTACGCATGCACCCTCCAAATTAATGCATGCATGAATATATCTATTGCTTTAACCCTATAACAACAGTTCAATAATAATGGTGGGCATGCTTATTTTCCTGTAATCTTCTAGTTGAGATGAACTTTTCAATTGTAATTAATTAAAGTAGATTAACTAAATTATAGTCTTGGTCTTTGGAGAAAATATTAATCGGCCGTAGTTATCAGCTCAGCGACAGCGACATTAATGCTACTTTTATTCTTGATTTGACATCAATGTTAAGTTTACAACTTAACTAAATAAGCAACTATGATAATGTCTCGGAGGCTTGCAGTGACGTGGAGGTCAGCAATTTTAATTTGTCCTAGCAACGTACCTAGGTGAACAAATTCAAGTAATCTTCTTTATTTTTAATTTCTTCCAAAACTTTTTTTAAGAAAGAAGTTTTTAAAATACAATAAAATCGTCATTCATTGTGTTGGTTCTAGAAAAAAGACGGAGGGATATTAATTTAATTAATCTAATATAATTTGTCCTCTCCATTTCCATTATAAACAATTTTACTCGTAGATAAAGATTAATTAAGTCAAAGAGAGTGAATATAGAAGTTGATTTTTGGTTTCTATCACGTTTAATTAACACACTCTAAACATACATAAAGTATACGTTGAAACTCGCAAATATACGATCAAAGTACAGATATATCGATCTTGGTGTGGATCGGATTTTAAACTTTGTTTAGTTTATATAAAAATTTATTGAATTTTTAAATATTTATTTATTTTATAAATTAATGGGTCTGTAATCAAGCTCTACGCGTAAAAAAGTTCATTAAAATAACTTAAAACATATATATATATATATATAGCACAAGAGGGCGTCAAAATAACTATTAAGTTAAGCATATTAAAGAATTAATGAGTTATCTTTAAGCAATCAATAAAATTTATCCATGCAAGGGTCCAAAAAAAAAACTCATATTTTAATGCATCAACTTGGTGACTCTGGGGTTGAAAAATATTCTTTTGCAACTCTGTGTAGAAGCCCTCTTAATTAGGTTCAAATCTCAATATAAGCAAGTGGGCAATATAAGTGAATAAATTATACATGTTCCCATTGGGTTAGTTTTAAATAGATATATAATTAAGGAAATGATTTAGTTCTGTAAAATAATTATGTTATTTATTAAGAATATAGAGTTGGCAATTTTGACCCATCCCGTCACATTTAGGAATGGAGTCAATGGAACAAGTTGGATAAAACTCCATGTGTTATGTTCGGGTTATATATAATCTTATAATTAATATACATTTTTTAAAATTAAAACACTTAATTAGATTTACAATTTTATTAAAGATTAAAAGTATTTATTAAAGTGAGTCTCATTTAAATTTTATTATATATATTTATGTAAACAGTTGAAAAGTATATATGATTATTTTTACTTTTATTTGAAAAATGTCAAAAATGTATCTTTATCATCATTTATTGTAATCTCTATTAAAAAAGTTATTATTTTATATGAAATCAAGAAAATAATTTAAATAATAAATATATACATTCAAAATATAAGTGAATACTAGGCTTGAAAAACCTACCTCCATCTATGATCTACCCATTGCCAATCCTAATTAACTAGCTAGCGAGTTGTGAGAATTTTAAACAATATACCAGAAATTGTAATATAATTGTAGTAAAGATTAAAGTTGCATTATGAGAAGGATTATTTATAGAATATGCATGTGGGGTGTCTTCTCAAACAAAATTAATTAGAAGTGAGATTGTGATGGGAACAAGCATAAATAAAAGTCATCCACTAGAGGAGAGATTAATGTGTCTCCACCTAGTGAGTAGTGATTGTTTTCGTCCCAATTAAGTGCCATGGAAGCTCCACTAATGTGGGTGTGCAGGTACATCCACCAAAGAACAAAGACAAATGTGAAGGAGAATAAGGAATTCGCATTATATTGGAAGAAGGGCAGGGGGATAGAATTTGAATTGTTCCAAGTACCATTCATTCACTTGGATTTGTGCACTGTGCTGTGCATGCTGCCTGCACGCCGTCGCTCATTATTCCACTCTCCTCTCCTAATTTATTTCCCTCATGTGGATTAATTATAGTTTGAGTGCTGCTTAATTAATTCTTAATAACGTACTTGCACATTATTAATTTTTCCCCCATAAGCACCCTCAAATGTCTCAATTCATGATCAAATTCAACTCATCTCATCACACCACAATTATTAAGGGTGCGTTTAAATTGCAAAAATATTTTATATTTTATATTTTATTTTTTAGATATATAATTATATTTTCACTTTATTTTTATTTTCATCACTTTATAATTATATAAATAAAAAAATATTATATATATAATTTAAAATAATTACAAAAATATTATAACTACAATGCATTTAAATATTAAAAATTTTAAAAATATTTTTTAAAAATAAAAACAAAAAAAAATAAATAAATGCATTTTTATACTTATTTTTAATTTTTAATAAAATTAAAAATTAAAAAAATAAAAACAAATAAATCTTAAATATTTTTAATAATATAATTATTTTTTTTTTTAACTTTGTTCGAAATTAAGTATTTTGTCCCACTAATTTTAAGGATGCACTTTACTCCAAATGCTTATCAAAAGAAGTAAATTCAGATTGATAATTCTTACATATGAGACTAACAAATTTTGATAATAATTAGTGAGTTTAATTGAGAAAGTGTTCCACATCAACTTGTCCTCCAACTTTTTTGTTGTTGTTGTCTTGACTACAAAATTGTTTTATTCCGTGGTACTTGTCTCGTGTTTCGTGTCCCTGCTGTGTATGATTGTCCAGATGTTCACATTTCTGCATTCAATTTTACAGTCAAAAAGACACGTCAAGGATATGCAATTGTCTTGTTAGGCAATACCCACTCCGAAAGGATGTGAATTCGTCCATCTCGCTTCAATGAATGGAGAAGCCAGCTTTATCTTTGCTTACAAATGTAAATATTAGGTGAATGTATAATGTCTTCCTCACAATGTGACGTGAGAATACGAACGTAAACTTCTGATGATAAGATAAAATTGTTTATTATATTCCACAACCCAAAATGGAATAGCAAAAAGGTTCATTCATGAGATAAAGTGATACATAAAGTGGATGGATAGTAACCAGAAAGGTGTCGTTCTCTCATAAGAGAAACTTTCCATTTCGGGACGGCAACACTGGGAATCATCATTAGGCTCACATAAAACTATGCTCTTTTTGGAAATGGTTGTGGAAAACGGACATAAAGACAAGTTTGGAAATGTAGACAAATGGGTCCGTATTCCATTTATGGAATGTGATAATGTTGTTTTTGAATTGAACTTTTCTTCCTGAAGATAAGAGATTCCAAGATTGTTCAGTCAGGAGGGATAAGGGATAAAAAGACAATGCTTATTTACGAGAGAGTACGGCTTGGCTGCAGCAGCAACACTATTCTCGTCGTGGACTCTATCCTCATATAAATATGCCAGATTCAGTTCACCTTATCAACGTTGTTAAATTATTATTATTCTAAGGAGCTAGTGTTTAACAGGGGATTTGCATATAAAGGGTTAAAATTCATCATGTTTCATCTTCATTACTTGGCACTTCTCAAATTGATTCTTAAATCGTAGACAAATTTTTTTGCATTCGGGTATTTAACGCTTGGTTTCTTCAATCAATCTAAAGATTAAGCATCACTACAAGAAAAACGGGATTTAACGACGGTTTTTTAGTGGTTTTAACGACGATTTTAACCGTCGCTAAAACTTTTAACGACGGTTACAAAAACTGTCGTAGAATCGATAATTTAACGACGGTTTTGAAAATCGTGGGTATTCCGTCGTTAAACCATATTTAACGACGATTTTAGAACCGTCGTTAAATTTTTTTTTTGTGATGCTGTTTTAGCTACGATTTTTTAGCGACGATTTTAAACCGTCGCTAAACCTATCTTTTACTTTAACGACAGTTTAAAAACCGTCGCTAAACACTTTTTTTTAAAACGAAATCAAATAGTCAATCCTTTAACCATGGACAGAGATTAAGTTACACCTTCTACCTTTCGCTTATAGATTGTTAGTTTATTTTAATATTTTTTAAGATTCTTATAATTGTATCTCCAATAATAATAATATCCATAAAAGAAAAATTCAATAATAAAAAATTAACTAAACTTTAGAATTACAACTGATATTTAAATAGAGAGAAGATGAGAGAGAAGTATTCTTCATAAAGACTTACATCATTGTTGCTTCTTCGTGAAAAAAATAGAGACAAAATAAAAAGAGAAGCATTCTTTACAACAAATCTAGTAGCCTAATCGAAAGGAGAAACCTTCTCTAAATGAAAAATAAAGGAGGGAAGATGAGAGTGAAAAATGGAGGAAAGATGTGTGAGATTTATAGAAAAATTAGAGTATTTAACGACGGTTTTTTAAAAACCGTCGTTAAAAACGCGCCAGAATTAACATTTAAATAACAATTTTTAGCGACGGTTTTCTAAAAACCGTCGTTAAATAACAACGGTTTTTAGAAAACCGTCGTTACAAACGTGCCAAAATTAACATTCAAATTATAATTTTTAGCGACGGTTTTTAGAAAACCGTCGTTATTTAGCGACGGTTTTGTAAAAACTGTCGTTAAAAACGCGCCAGAATCAGAATTAATATTTTTAGCAACGGTTTTTGAAAATCGTCGCTAAAAACTGACAGATTTAAAATGTGAGCAGAAATAACAATTTTTACCGACGGTTTTCTGAAAACCGTCGCTAAATAACGACGGTTTTCTAAAAACCGTCGCTAAAAGTTAAAAATTTTAAAAAATAGCAAAAATTAACAATATTTAACGACAGTTGTTTGAAAAACCGTTGCTAAATAGAGACGGTTTTTAAAAAACCGTCGTTAAATTTATTTAGCGACGATTATTAAAAAAACCGTCGCTAAATAACCACGGTTTTTAAAACTGTCGTTATTTTATATGTTAGGGACGGTTTTTTTTAACCGTCGTTAAAATTCTGTCGTTAAAATCTATTTTTGTTGTAGTGCATGGACTAATGGGTTCATAGAAGAGCTCTGGGAAAAGGGGTGCAAAAAAGCGAGACAAATATCACGGATTAGCTTAATTAAATAAGGAAACGACAAAGACTCTTGGGAGTTGAATCTATATATCTCTTCTTAGTTCTTAGATTCCATTTTGAGCTATTGCCATAAAAGTTCAAGGTTGCTTGGAAATTTCAGCTGATTAATGAGAGCAACAAGCACCGACAATAAAAAGAAGAAACAAGCAAACTTAACCTGTATGCTTTGCATTGGTTGCTTTTCACATATTACGGTTCAAATAAACGTATTAAAAGTTCAAAACCAGGTCTCTTTCTTCATTAATTATTTGATTGGTTGTTGATCACCAAATAAAATTGGTATTACGATACGGGACAACCATCATTTACCATTCAATAAGTATATTCATCTACTGTCAATTCAGAATTCATTATTTTGGAGTTGGAAAGGCTTAATTAGAGTTGAAGTATTTTGTCCTGGATAAATGGATGGGGCTTTATCTCTTTTATATATGTCCCTTACAAAAAATATATATATATTAAAGAAACACAATATTACTTCAGGGGCCATTGCTCCAATGCTTGTTTTTTTTTTTTGGGCCATAAGTCCAATACTATTTGGAACCCTGACAAAAGCAAAGTTGCACGAAATAGTATTCAGCAACACGAGGACTGTTCGCCAAACTAAACTAAATCAGCAGTGGTTATTCTGTTATATTACATTGATTTGAATTGCAGGTTCATTGTCTGAACTTTCGGATATAGCTAACACTCGGAATTAGTAAATAATTTCTAAGAAACACGAGTCAGTTCTGCAACTCTTCCTCTTACCAATCTCCGAGGCAATACTTCAATAGAAAGTTCAGCTACTTTCCAGCGTGTTTTTTTTTTTTTCGGAAGCGCTGGATTGGGGGTGCGGATTAAAGAAGTTGAATATAAGCAAGATCTTCAGATATAGCTGCTGGCCACTTCCAATCACTATTTTCAACAAGGGTTTACCATGAATAGGTGGAGCAGGATCATTAACCAATCCTTCTATGAACTCTAATCCAGTATACTACATTTATAATATGTATTCTCCCTAACAGAGTACTCATATCAGGGAACTTTAGCACCTCACTAAAGCAATTTTTTCTTCAAAAAAATATAAGCAAACTTTTTTACTATATCATTTGGAAGGCTGAATTAAAAAAAAAAACCTTTTATTTAAGGCAATAATTTTTGAATCAATGGTCTACAAGCGGCTTCACCGACGTTGCTTGAGATGAAGGAAACACCAAGTTGGTATTTCTGTTAGATACTAGGCAAGGATGTGGTGCTGCCTCAGCATAAATACCAGAGTAAAAGGATTCCCTCCGCTGAATCAGAGAACCAACCAAACTACCATTGACACAGAAAATTCAAAATTCTGCTATGCTTACACGAGTTATTTATTTATTTTTGAACAAGTCTTACACGAGTTAGTAATGGCTCATTGCAACATAAAATGGAATGATTTGCATCAAGCGGCATTTCTATGCTTTCCAATAATGTGTTGGCCCAAGGTAATACTCCCCTTTGTAACTTTGGAACAATATTGCACAATGCATCATTCCTATCACTAGGATCTTTCCAGTGGCAATATTTCAAAGCAAAGTCAGTCGTAGAACTCGTTTAGAAATTAGGAATGAACGTGGAAATCTGAGGTAAAATTATTGACTGAATTTCTCAAGGTGCCACTTAGCCAAAGAATGAAAATAGCATCTGCTACTGATACACAATAGAACATTGCAGAAAGAGAGAAGAAACAAAGAAGGAAGGAAAAGAAAAATAAACATAGGAGCAAAGAAGAAGAAACTGCCAACGATAAAAGCAAGTGGGCATCAAGGGGCCGAGAGAGTCCCGGCCTGCTTTGTTTTTTCTTCATTGCTGCTGAGTTGGCCTACCATCAAGATTTGTTTGTATCTAACATGTGTTGGACACATTAAGATTATGCAACACTTTAAAAAGCATATGTTCAAATTTTGTTGTGTCATATTGTCACGGTATCCATGTCTATCTCAATGCCCATACTTCTAGTTGGGTGGATATAATGCATACAAAGCAACACAAGAAATGGCGCATGTTAAACACGCAACCTTGCACCATATGGTAACTGCAAAGCCACAGCTGTTGCATGGCATGCAACACAATTCGATCAAAACATTATACAGAAATTTCCAATGCACTAAAATCTCAGATCCTCTTATTGGAGAACTCCTAAAACAACAAAATTAAAGTAGCACTCATAAAGAATAAGAAAATAATGTTCTTGGTACTAAAAAACTAAATATAATATTCATTGCAGAGGAAAAGATGAAAATAAAGATAATCCACTAGCCACTACATTGATAGTATTAATGAATCAAAAATGCTTTAAACAAATACATACTAATTTTACACAGCTATTGCTGATATAAATGAAAGATGAATAAACACTCTTTTAAAAGAACAAGTGAGATTCGAATTTGTGAGCTAAGAAAGATTAATTTGCCGCATGTCGCTCTGTGCGGTGCAATATTTTGTTCAGCTTGGTACAAAATCCCATTCAATTGAAGGACTTAAGGTGCAAAATCCTATTTAGATTACAAATGTTACAATTCTAACATATTGCTTTGCTGTGTTCATTGATGAAAATATAGTACAACTTGTATTTACAACTTTCGGACCTATCTGTAATAGAAGAGCGAGTATCACACAACTACAACGAAGACCTATAATAAATCAAAAGAGAGCAAATCTCAGTATCGGAAGGCCTGTCCCTTCAAAATGATAGTGTTACGCAGTTATTGATCTATATATAGTTTTTTAAGTTTCTCAAAGCCTTATTAGTTTAATACAATTAAAGCATACTTGGTATTCATAAATCGCAACTAAGAAAATCTATGAACAAAGAAATTGAAACAAAGGCCATTCATCGATCCCTCCTCCATATTAATAAGATACACTAATATGATACTATGCTTGCCAAAGACTAGAACAAACCAACTTTATTTCTTTATAAGTTTATATATAAAAAGCCGCATAAACATAAAAAGATCATCATAGCATAAACCTTTACTTACTTTATTGAACAGCAAACAGAGCACGACAGATGCATTAAATCCAACTCTGAGATGAGATATGTACATACATAGATGTTCCAGAATAATAGAGTGAATTGGCCTTCAAAGTTCAAACCTTAGCAACATAGCGACTAAAATTCAATAATTTACTTGAATCGATAATCACTATAGTCGTCCCGCGCAGCCATGTCATTTTCAACCCTCTCGGCGATTTTTTCCTCTTCATATTTTAGACCCTCTTCCAAAGCAAGCCCACCCAAAGCTCCAGCAACAGCGCCTACTGCCAGCCCCGCACCCATACCCATTTTCCCACTCTTGGGCTTGTAATCATACGACGAATAATCAATCGGAGCAGAAGGCCCGCTGGGCCCACCATAATTCACTGGACGATCAAAGAATGGTCTTGGCGGTGGAGGTGGAGGAGGAGCACTGGAGTAGTATCCAGAATAGTAACCAGGGTAGGCATCCGGGTAGGAGCTGTAAGAAGAGTACGGTGGGGGAGACGGTGAAGGCGAGTATCCCCTAAAGTCGCGTGCAGACGGTGGAGGAATCGGACTGGTGGGTATATAGCAGACCAGTGGAGGACTAGGGCTGACATAATCTAGGGTCGGTGGCAGAGGACGGCCGAGGAGGCCCAGCTTCAGGTGGATCTTACCCTGAGGGCGACCAGACGGGCGCGTGAGGGTGAATTTCCGGAGCCGGGTTGAATCTTCCAGATCATCGACGTCCTTGAGTGGGAGACGGAGTGTACCGACTAGGGGCTTCGGCGTCTCAGAGGGTTTGGAATGAAAAACCTCAAGGGTGAGGAACGAATCATGGAGAGAGTGGGTAAGCGGGAGTGTGAACCGTTCATTCCAGACGGGGCTGATGGAACCGGAGTCATCCGATTTGGTGGCGAGTCGGCGGTCCGGGTCGACCCAGAAGACAACGTAGGGTTTGAGATCCCCGTTTTTCCAGTTGACGTTCTTGAGATGCTTGGCTGAAACGATGATCAGATCGAGATCGAGGGATTTCGATGGCGGCGGGCGAGAAGACGCCATTGGGTTCCGCTTTTGTGCTCAACGCGCGAGAGCAGGGTAGGTTTTGTCTAGGATACGAAGGAGGAGGACGAGGAGGACGAAACTGGTAGGTCAGAAGAAAAGGTTCTGTGGATAAAATGACGGTTTTGCAACTTTTCTGAAGCAGCCCATATGGGATGGACCCTCCTCAAGTTTCAAATGATTCCTAATCTTCCGAAACTGCTTTCTGCATTATTATAATAATATTATCTCGTGATTTTCGTTTTCAATAAAATAATAAAAAACTTCAATATTTAATTTTAAAAATAATTGCAAGGTTTTGTGATAAATTCTTCAAATGATAATTTTGATAAAGACTATATTAAAATTTAGATAAGTATTGACAATATATATAATAAATAATTTTAGCATCTAATAAAATTATATTTAATAAATAAAGTTTAAATATTTTTTAGGATGGATTTTAAAAAATAAATAACTGTATTCTATTATCTTTTGAAAAAAAATTATAATCGAATAATTTTTTTAAGGAACTTAAGAATATAATTATTTAATTAATTAAAAGTGATAAATAAGAAGTTGGGTAAAAAGATAATTCAATTTAAAAAAAAATCAGAGATAAAGGTTAAAATATAATACAATAGAAAGGTTGATAACTAATAATATAGGTAGAGTGATAATTGAAGCTCAATTAATTAAAAAATAAATAAAAAGGCGTCGAAAAACAATTGTTATCTATTATTATAGAATTTCAAACATTCAAATAGTTGAATCGAACCGGGAATAGCACTCGAATACAATATTAAAGGGTTTTCTTTTAGTTATAAGTTTTGTACTCTCCGCTAATTATATCATACATATAAACTTTTTACGTTAATTATGCGGCACTTATTTGTGTTTAGTCATCTAATTTTTTTTCTATGTAATTTAAATTCTTGTATGGCTAAATTGTTGAGAACACAACCGTGGAAGCCATAGCAAATCTTCTGCAAAGCAACATTAAAGCGAAGCTAGCCAAATGCGATGAATATATATATATATATATATATATATATATATATATATATATATATATATATATATATATATATATATATATAGCACTCAAAATAAAAATAACAAAACAAAATTCATGTAACTTGATTAAAAGAATTAGTTGTAGAAATATGATCCACCACACGGGGCGCATCTCTTTCTTGCTAAGTTACAATCACTCTTGGGTGGATGGTCTCTCTCATCATCGTCAGGTAGAGTTAGTGAGTTCTTGAGTTTCATAGACAATGAAATTTTGCCTTCGGGCTTGCGTCCATCTCCTTCGAGCCTCACCAGTTCAAATTTTTGTGCTACTTCACGGTTGAATACCTTAGGTACTGGTATCCTAGCCCTTCCAACAAGGGCCCTCCCAGTGGAGGTCCCTTGGTCAGATAAAGAACCCAGTCTCATAACCTCCAAGTTCAGAAATCCATAGTCATCGGCTTTGTTCCCAAATGAGATGAAACAATCCTGCTTCCAGGTAGGTTTTGACGAGCCTTGGACTATAGTCGTACGAAACTGATAATCTGGTTCGACCCAGACAGCCACATAATAAAACCTTCTACGAAATAGAAGGTAAGGGTAAAGCGTGAGATCGTCAATTTCTTCAGCACTCAATATTTTGACATGCAAACCAATTGGTTCGTATTCATCTATTATCACCATCTTCCCCTTTCTCCTTCTTAATGCAACATCTTCTGGACTCTGTTCCTGGAACCATAATTCGTTCTCCATTAATTGTAACCTGCAAGACCAAAAAAATAAAATAATAATAACTGCTTTAGTTTTGCTTCCAAAAAATAATCTAAATTAGACACTAAAGATTTATAATCAACGTAGAGAAGAAATCTTGTTTACTCAAAATTAGGGTTTAAAAAGAACACAAAAAACAAAAGATTGTGGAAGCCCCTTCGGTTTTTATAGGAAATCTAACTTGGCGAGGGCTTCTCGTAGATATGGAATATAAAGATGATTTAAAATTTTTACAAATACAAAATTATAAATTCTTAATTTGTAATCTTAACTTAATATTCAATAGATAAAAGTAAAAAACAAATGTTATAAATGTACATATATATAAGATTATAAATTAAATATACTATTGTTTTTTAATTGGTAAATATAAACTAAATAAATTTGAATAAATTAAATTTTCAATGATTAAGTTTAGTTTGGATTGTAGGTTTGGGTGGTTGCATTAGATGAGTATGCGAGTACAGTAATTTTTTTATTTTTATGGAAAATTAAATATGGGATAATTAATGTGGTACGTACATAATACATATCCTGAAGGATAAAAAAAAGATTTGAGCTTTTCCTTTCTTTAAAAAAGAAAGATAATTAAGAATGGTTTTTCTTTTATTTATTGAAAGAAGATATATATCTAATACTGATTTTCAACTAAAATTAATTAATTAACATAACGAAAGTGTTTAAATTTTAAAATATTGTTATTGATTTCTCTAAATTTTAAACTTGTGTTTAATCTTTTTTTTTTCTGACATTGCTTGCTTCTTTCATCAATCTTCAGTCCTCCTTTTCTATTATTAAAAAAGCAAAAAAAAAAAAAAAAACATTAGATGTTTAATTAATTGATGACAGAAAGAAACTAAGGGGGAAATTTTTAAATAGCCAGTGAATAATCTTCGTATTGATTTTGCAAAATCAAGAGATAAAAATGCAGCGTGCACTTCTTCCCTTCTCCTAGTAGTCCTTTCCCACTTAAAAGTAAAAAGCATTGATTTTGTAAAATAAAATTCAAGAGATAAAAATGCACATCATGTCTTTTTCTAGACTCCATTGATTTAATAAAGAATAAAAATAAAAATTGAGAATTGAAATGTAATGTTCTTATTAAAATATTATTTTTTATTATATAAAAAATTTAAAATAAAAATTGATAAAAATATTTTTTAACTTAAAAAATTCTTTTAAATATTATAAATTAAAAATAAAATAAATTATTACTAATATAAAATTTTAAATTAAATTTTGATAAATAATATTGAAAATCTTAATATAAGTATATATATATATTTTTTAATTATAAAAAATTTATAAATAAATAAAATGATTTAATATTTTTATTTTTATTTTTATTATACTGTTAACTTTTTAATAATGTCAATTTTTTTATAAGAACTAATTATTATTTTATAATATTTATATTTTTTTATTAATTTTTTTAATTAGATAAACAAATAAAATAAAAATTCTCATTCTATCGTGTAAAGTTTACCGATCAAATAGGATCTTAGTCGTTTTTTTCCACTTAAAATTGCCTGCCGGTGAAGAAGAAAACACGTTTTTGTAACAAAAAAGAAATCCGCACACTCGAAGAAGAAAAATGTCAGTGTCGCAGACCCACTCACGGCAATCGTACCAAGGCGAATAGCAGCAGCATATTCCCCTTTATCAAGGGTAAAATGGTCCATACACACCCACCCTTAACAGCCTTAACGTCATTTCCTTTTCCCAAACGCAACGCAACAACAACAACCAAGCTCAGTCGCTCCAAAGTCGTGGGCTTTCAGTGAAAGTGAAAACTGTAATTGCGACACAGACCTTCCCTCCTTTCTCTCTCGAATTAGAATTAGATCGTCTCTTCCCTCCGTCTCAAATTCTGAATGCCTTGTTTTCCCATGCTTTCCTGAGAAAACAAGGCCACAATAGAATTTCATTCTCCCGAGAAAGAAACAAATCATGTCCGACGCTTTGATCAATGGGCTCGCGGGAGCCGGAGGGGGGATCATTGCTCAGCTCATCACATATCCTCTCCAAACTGTATGATTTCAATATCTGCTTTCAACTTGGTTTTACCAAGACGCAACTTTGATTTTTCTGAGATGATCACCAGGTAAACACTCGTCAACAAACCGAGCGTGATCCGAAGAAACACAAGAGGAATCTAGGAACTCTTCAGCAAATGTGCCAGGTCTCTCTCTTTTAGTGGTATTGTATGGTTGTTTAGTTTGTTTGTTTTCGTTATAAAAAATATGTAAACTCGCTATTGGGTCTACCAATAAAAGGGGAAAAATATATGATCTTGTTCAACCATTGTATACTTATCCTGTGTTCAAACTTTTTCATAGCTAAAATGTCTTCATAATTCCTGGTTAAGTGACCGTGTTTATGGGAAAATATGTAGGTTATAAAACACGAGGGGTGGGAGCGGTTGTATGGAGGATTGACGCCATCGCTTGTGGGTACAGCTGCGTCTCAGGTGAGTGTAATTTAGCTCAGGTTCAGTGATATTGATGCTCTTTGTAACAGACGCCCCTATTCCACTTCCTAATTTTACAGCGAGTCAAATTTAATTCTTTTTTTTTTAATGGTTTTCATTTTCTTGCCGTAGCAGTGGGAAAAGTATAAATATGTGACACTCTTGTCAGTTTTGTTTTTAAGGACGTCAACACTGTGTTTTGTTGCCGAGAGCAACCTTAATAAGAGAAAGCAAATGCATTAGTTTGTTTATTAAATTTTATCTGGAATAGGTATAACCAGAAATTTAACTTCGTGAACAGTGTTTGAAATGTGGATAAAATGGAATTACGTCCTTTAATGTTATTTGACTGGGCAATAGCTTAGGGGGGCATAGTAGCAGTGGTGATATACATATCTATAGTAATTTTCACCAGAAATGAGTATGCCCCCATGACATTGCAGAGGATGCCACTGTTGTTTTCCTCATCAATTAATCATTTATACTAAGCTTACAAATTTCCCAATAATCTCTGGGGTTCTACTGTTGGTGCTACAGTTAAACACATCTGTGATGGCATATGCACACCAACAAATTCCGACCAGAAAACTCCTTTCAATTATAAGAACTTTACTGGCTTCATTTTGTTTTATTTTGCTTTTTGTTATCTAAATATGATAGTTTAAGTAAATGTACTGACTGTATTATATCGTTCCATTTTTTTTTCTGGTAATGATCAGCAATTGATTTTGAGGCTCGATTTTTAATGTTGGATACAAATTACAAACTGAAGCCGCAGTTCCTTTTATTCATTAACTTTAGGGCTGTAGCCATTTATTGGGAGGGACAACAAAAAATTCAGTTAGGATGGGCAAGGAAATCTGCTTTAAGTGGGACCAACCAACAAAGTAGCCTGCTATAGATACTAAGGAAAGGATTAATACTTATTATAGGAGTCATTATTCTCCTAACTAGGTACTCATGATTAGGTGGGATGACCAAGGAAATCTGCCTTAAGTCACTATGCTTATGGCTTTGAAGTCATAAATAACTAGGCTTAGGTTCTTTATGAGGAGTTGAATTGATTAATTCGAATTGAAAAGTTTTAGTTGGAAGACCACACGGATGGAATTCATTGGTTACTAGAATGTTAGAGCAGTAGCAAGTTTATGGTGTAGATGGCTAGGGTTAGGGTATTTATAGTGGTAAATGCAAGGATTTTTTTCTTTTTGGATTTAGCATTTTTATTGAGTAACAGAGAAGTCAAAGGTGCAAGGAGAAGAAAAAAAATAAAAGTTCTTAAAGAGGGCTGTTCTGCAATAGTGGTTACTGGTTAGTAACGTGAAATAAGCAAAGAAAAGAACAATGAGAGAAAAAGAAGCTTTATTCAGGAGCCTTCATCTTGTACATGTGATATCTAATAAACTCAAACAGGTATTCATGCAATAGAGGCTCTGTTTGTTGTTAACTTAGCTTGGTACCGAAAGGAATATGACATATTGGAATGAATGAGAAACTACTGATCTATTGTATTATCTGAGATAATTCTTGTCCTAATAGACTTTCTTTGTTTGATGTTGGATGGCCTGCAATGTTAGTCTTTTTCCTTCAAAATGGACGAAAACTTCCCAACCAGCCTTGGTTTTACATGATGCATTCTGTCAACCTGTTTAATGTTGTCATTTAAGTTTCCCATTTCATATTTACTCACAATTTTATGGTACAGGGTGTTTATTATTACTTCTATCAAGTATTCAGGAACAAGGCTGAAGCAGCTGCACTAGAACAGAAAAACATAGGCATTGGTGATGGATCAGTTGGGATGTTATCTTCACTTCTTGTTGCTGCTTTATCTGGGTAATTTACTTTGTGTGTACAGAGCCTATGGTTCTGGTATGTTTCTTCCCCAGCAAATTTATTTGAATAAAATAGCAGTCCTTACAGCAGTTATATTCTCTTATTTAAACATGCCTCTGGCTGTCAAGTTTCCATTCCTATATCTCTCAAATTTGACTTGTAAATAAATTACATTGGCCTTCTTATAAGTGTGATCTATTAACTGCAAATGAAGTTGGTAGAAATTGCTGATTGTGTAATTTCCCATACTAATAATGTGACTCATATTGCTCAATCGATTCTGCTTATAGGTGTGTTAATGTGCTCTTGACAAATCCCATATGGGTAGTTGTTACACGCATGCAGGTAAAAAGCTTGTTGGTGTTCACCTCTGTTCTCTCTTTCTTCTTGCTTTCTCCTTCCTCTCTATCTACCCCCACTTTTTTTTGCCTAAAGGTTCTCTAAAATAACAGGATTTCAACTTTGTAAGTTTATAAAGTTGGAGGGGAGAGATTCATGAATTTGGCAGCTAGTTTGGACTTCTATGTTAAGAATCACAAATGCTTTTTGCTATATGTTTTACACTTTTTTTGATGCTTTTGGCTTATAATCTAGTGTTCCATTGTTTTCTATGAATTTGAATGAAGTTGTAAAAGATAAGCGAAGTCTCTCTCTCTTTCTGCTTCCTTCCTGACTGACTAACTAGGGAAGTCTTATGGTCTGATCTCTACTATTTCCATGTTGAAAATTGTTTTTACCACGCAGACTCATAGAAAAGATTCAAAAAGAACTCTGTCTGGTCATGGGCTGTCTGTTGCCTCCGAACAAACAACTCTTTCTGCAGTTGAACCTCCTCCTTATGGAACTAGCCATGTGGTAGGTAAAGTCTAACTTTATAGTAGCTTCCTGATGATACCTTACTATTAAATCAGAGCTTACTCGACTACCTTTTTTGGCAATTTAGACTAAATATGCAACTGTGCTGTTTATGCTATTCACTTATGAGAAAATGTTTGGCAAACTAAATAGAGTTTGGATTAATATGCTGAGCATCTGGACCATCTGGTATCTTTTCTATTCTAATTGACGCAGATTATATGAAAATAGTTCAATAATTTATTGATAATTTAGACTTGTCATGCTTCTTTTTTCTATACAGAATTTTACTAGCGTCCCTTTCTTTATTCCCGGTGATCCTACATGATGCTTTTGACTTCGCGTGAATTTGGGTCTGATTAACATCATGGGCTTCAAGTCCAAGGATTTCCCTTTGTATGTTTAATAATCTAATACATATTTACAGATTCAAGAAGTCTACGGTGAAGCTGGGGTTTGGGGTTTCTGGAAAGGCGTTTTACCAACATTGATCATGGTACGTTCAAACATAGCTTGCTTCTTTTTTGGTGGGAAGCATTGTCAAACCAAAATACCCAATAAGCATTAGCTCTTGTGAAAAGGAGGAAATGAATCTCTTTCGTGCTAATGGATTATTACTGATTGGCTGTTACTGATCTCAGGTAAGCAATCCTTCTATACAGTTCATGCTGTATGAAGCCATGTTGTCAAGGTTAAAGAAAAGACGTGCTTTGAGTAAGAAGGGTAGCAATGGGGTTACTGCTTTAGAGGTATAGTTTTATTTCACTTCTTTAGGTAATTTTGCCTTTGAGTGGTGTCCTATTCACACTTCGTATATTTCCCATTATGTTGATTTAGTTGTTTACGGTATCCTCAGACTAAAATTGCCTTTTTGTCACTAGATATTTGTTCTTGGAGCTCTGGCTAAGCTTGGAGCAACTGTTGTAACTTATCCTCTTCTAGTAGTGAAGGTATATCATTCTAGCCTTCCTGAAGATGTTGGTTTTTACTGGCTATATGAGAATCTTACTCTTGGCAGAATAAATAACAATTGGCAATTAGAAGCAGTGTTTCTTAGATTGCAGAGATGGAGGATTATAGTATAAATTACCAAAAACCATTTACATTTTTCTTGGTAGGTGATACTTGTCAAACATGACATTACATGTATTAAAAAGAAGAAACATCCTTGTGTATTTTTTAATGTTCAACAAAAAGGAGCATAGATAAATTGGGATATCCAAAAAATCTTAAATCTATCTGAAAAGGATTATAGGGATAAAAAAATGCTAGAAATTGCTATATTATTTCTTTTTGATGAGAAGAGAGGTGAAAATTACAACCACAGAGGTCAAGTAGTCTTCAAAAAACAGAAAACAAAAAAATGAACAATCGACAGCTTGGAAGATCTTGCCAATCCCTTTGTAAATGTTCAAGAGAAACCCCCCTAAAAGAACCATGTGCAGAAGGCCCCCCCCCCCAAAAAAAAAAACCAGAAAGATGGTCCTCTCCCAAAGATGTGATGGGGGGAAAATTTTGACTGAACTCTTGCATTCCGCTCCATCCAAAAACACCTCAAAACCGCAAAAACTGTGTGCTGCTAAAAAACCTCCTGTCCTCCTTTGATCCCAAAGCCAGTCTGCTTAATAGATAATAAGAGTTCTAAAGTAGTTGGATGGATCCAATGCTCATTACATATACCAGAAAACTTATTCCAAATCCGCCATGCCACATCACAATGCAGAAAAAGTTGACAAATTGTCTCTAAACTCTGATAACACATCACAGATATAGCCTTATTGGGCTTACAAATCTAAAGCAAATCATTTGTATCAATTTTATCGAGTAATGCAGTCCAAACAAAAGCCTTTACTTTAGAGGGAACATTGACCTTCCAAGAAGATTTTGACAAAGAAAGAGTTTGTACATTTGGATTAAGAATAAAAAAATTGAAAAAAGAATGACAAGTATATACAACTGTTGGAGAATCCCAGCCCCAACTCCTTGTACAGGCAAAGAAGAAATATGAAAAGAACCAAGGGCTTCCAACAACAAAGCAAGGTCATCAATAACTCTATCATTAAGGTTTCTATAGAAGTGAAAATTCCAACAAAAACCAGTAGTTTGTAAGATTAAAAAAATCTGAAGTCCGAGCATGATGTAAAGATGATAACTGATAAAGTCTATGGAAAACTTAAGAAAAGCAGCATCCCCATTCAATTATCCTCCCGAAACCTCAACTGAGTACCAATGCTGACCTAGTAAGAAATAAGAGACAAAAAAGATATACCTACAAGTTGAACTGCCATGTGCTTGCATAAGTAGCTCCAATTCCGAAATTGGTATCCCATATTTTCTCCCAATCATCCTATTTCACTAAGAGGGCGTATGGTACACGGTAAGATTTTTCATTCTTAAAAATCATGTTTCTTGAAAAACATGTTTCTTAGGAATGATGATTACTGGGAATGTATAAAATGTGTTTGATTGACTTTAAATATTTATCTGAGAATCTTTTATTACTACGTTTGATTATAATAGAATTTTTTTGAGAATTGTAGTATTTTTTCAAAAATATCCTTTCTTATGTTAAGGAGAGAGAGAGAAAGTGAGTGCAGAGAAGATAGAGAAAATGATAGAGAAGAGAGAAAGATTATGAGAAAGAAAATAAGAGAGAGGGATGAGAGAGAAAGTATGAGAAAGATGGATGAGAAAGAGAGAGGACGAGAGAGATGAGTAAAAAAGAGATAAAAGAGAAAGTGACAAAATAAAAGATATTATTGTCTTTTTACATTTAAAAAAGATTTTCATGGCATGGAAAACTTGGATTCTCACTCTCTTACATGAGAAACTTTTGGTGGGAATTCTGTTAAAAATTATTTGCAGGAATCCATATTTCTTAAGAATCCTGTTTTAAAATTTAGAAACTAAATATGAGAATTTAACTTTCTTAAGTTCAATTTGTTAGGAATCTAAAAAAACTCCTCCTATCAAACACCCCCTAAGAGTTGGGCTCCACAAGAAATTGGCGTAGCCACTTGGCCACCAAAGAAATGTTTTTAGACACCATATTACCAAGACCGAAACCCTCCTCCTCCTTAGATTTACAGTACACTTCCCAACTCACCAAGTGATCTTTCTTGCTCTCGCCACCACCTAGGCCACAAAATATCCCTCCTAATCTTCACCAACCTATTAGCTACTCCAATTGAGAACTTCAACAAAGAAAGGTAGTAAAGGGTAATACTAGACAGACAAGTCTGAATTAGAGTGATTCACTCTCCCAGAAAAAAGTGAGCCCCTTTCTACTTACTAGCTTGTTTGAAATTTTTTTCAAAACTAGGTCACAAAAGGAAGGAGTACCGGGATTATCACCCAAAGGAACACCCAAGCAAGTTAAAAAGTCCAAAGTAACACCCCACAACCAACCATCTCAGTTAACTCTCACTACCTAATCCTGGACATTAATCTTGCAACATAGGAAGCACATTTTGAAAACTATCCTTGACCCTTGTCTTTAGGAAGGAAAAGAAAAGGGGTCGTCTGTAAACTATAAATGAGAAACTTCCAACCCTTCCATTCCCACCCTTAAACCTTGCACAAACCTTCTGTTAGAACCTCTGTACCCATCATACGATTTAGGACATCAACAAGAAGAGTAAAATTAAATGGAGCAAGAGGATCTCCTTGCCAAATTCAACGTTCTTCTCTGAACCAGGATTCTGACTTACCATTAACAACAACAGAAAAAACTACTTGGAAAGACATCCTCTAATCCAATTCCTCCATCTATTCCCAAAACCCTTATGACAAAGAACTTTGTCCAAAAGCCCTAATTAACCCTATCATAGCCATATTATTAACTTTTGGTATTTTCTAGGGCCTATATGTCATGTATGATTTATATATCACTTCTTATTATGTTAAACACTTCTGTAGTTCTGTTTATTGGGGTCGGTGTTCCACAATTTATATAAATATGTCTTTTTTAAAGTCAGTGTGTTGTCATATCCTTGTTCCTTGTCATATTGATGTCTGTAATTCATAAGAAAAAATAAATGGGGATTGAGATGATTTGTACTCAAAATGCTTTTCTGGGCTTCTCAGTTATTATGTTGCTATTGCAGGCAAGGCTTCAAGCAAGACAGGTTACAACTGGAGACAAGAGGCACCATTATAAAGGTTTACGTTATTGTGATAACTTTTTCTTACAACATGAATACACGTCATAAACTAATTTTCGTAGGATCAGTCTGCCCTCTGGTCTTGTCACCAAATAGGTTATGGGTCCTGTATTGATTAAACTGACATGTGACTCTTGCTTTTGTTCAACCTGATGATAAGTGCTTCTGTCTGTTGCTTCCCTCCCCACTCTGTTCTCTCTATCTCCAAACCATTTTAAAAGCATTTGGTTGAATACCAAGGCAAAAGTTATAAGTTTTTGCTTTCTGTTGTTGTTTCCTTTCTGAAGTTGCATGTTCTTGAAATTCAGGCACATGGGATGCTATTGTTAAGATGATCCGCTATGAAGGGTTTTATGGATTTTACAAAGGTATGAGGACTAAAATTGTACAAAGTGTGCTGGCTGCTGCTGTTTTATTCATGGTAAAGGAAGAGCTAGTTAAGGGCACTCGTTTCTTGCTTGCTAAGGATGCCACTAACGTTGCAAAGTCGAAGCCTCTATGAATGGAGATTACTAACTGTTGACATTTTTTTTACCTGATTGAGACTTCACGAATCATCTTAAACTAGTAAGATTTATTTATATAATAGGAAATAGATTATGGCATTGGAAAGTTTGTACCAAAAAATAAATAGGAGATTAGAACGGCTATAAATGTATCTTTATAATTTTCATCGACAAATCTGCAATTTGAAGATGGTATTGATATATTCATGTATTAAATTACACGCTGGAGTCATTGATTTGTTGAGTCCATGTTCAGAGTTCAGAGTTCTGACTCTGCTCCTAAAAATAATTAAATAAACATTATATGACTGCCTAGCTCGGATTGTCCATCCGTTTAATATGCTGAACACGCAACCTGTTAACTGAACACATCCATTATACAGAAGTCACTGGCAATGCTGCGCTAAATCCCCTCTTCAAGTAATTTTAAGGTTCTACAATTATTTAAGTGCTTATTTTGCTGCTGGTGAAGGGACTGTGCTTCATAAAGAGTGAGTTTGGATCATTTGAAGGGACAAATTTGAGAAGGAGGGGGGGGGGGGGAGATCGTCGACAAAAATGCTTTCTTTATAGAAGCTTGTTCGAAACAGATAAATCATGCTTATATTTCGTCCAAAGAAAATGCTTATTAACTGCATTTTTATCATTTGGTTCTTTCAACATGCTTGTCACATCTATCAGAATTTTTTAACTTTTATATTATATTATTCACGAAGCATGGAGATATTAAATGTTTAAATGTCTTCTATCTAAACCTAATATTCTCCTTTCGTTTTTTTTTAATATATGGGAGGGTTAAACTTTAATTAAGTGAAAATTGATCTCGGTGATATTCATACAATTATTACAAGACATAGCAAACACTCCTAAATCCAAGACCATAACCTAAGCAAACACACTCCTAATGAACTATTTTTTAAAAAGTCTAAATTAACTTTTAAAAGATGGGAAAAGTTTATTTACTGCCCATAGTTTTGCAATGATATATTCTATTTTCCATTCGTGCAAAAGCCGTGTATTTGACCAACAAGGTTCGGCATAGTTAATAATATGGTTGGGTTTTTTAAACATGATGTCTTAAATTTGATTCGAACTGTGTATATAAAAAAGATTTTGTTAGTAGAGACAATAACTTATTTCGGTGATCTCTATGTCTCTCGGGCGATCAATTAAGGAACACCTACTTGACTTTTATATAAAAAATTGTGTATTTATTTGTTTGTTCTTGCTTGTAACTATTGCTATTTAAAGAAAATATAATTGTTATCAATGAGTTAATTTATTCATTATAGGATATTATATTATAGAATAAATCAAAAAGTAATTCATACTTTTAGTAGAAAATTAAAAACCTTAATAATTTTTATGCAAAATTTTTTTCTAAACAGAAACTTCACAAAAATTATCATATTTCAATATCTATTTTAAATAATAGAATTAACTAAATTCATACGTGCAAACAAATTAGATAAATATATCTTATTAATCAATAATTTGAATATGAAAAAACACTTATAAAAATATTAAGAATAAAATTATTTTTATATTTAAATAATATAAAATTAGTTATACAAAAAAAAAAATTCAAGATCATTCTCATAACACATCAAATTTTGTTTCACATTCAAAATTTAAAGAAAAAATAATGTGAACTCTTCATATAAATTTTATCAAAGTAGTGAGACCTAAAATAAATATAAAATCCGATATGAACCTCACAAAAATTAGTGAGAGTTGTAATTAATATGAAATTTAATTTCAAAGATTGTATTGTAATTTAAATTTATAACAAAATAAATAAATAAAAAGATGACATTTACTTGTCATTTATAAAGATATAAAAATTAAATGTATAAAAAAAATATTATAGACGCCACAATAAAAAAAAAAAATCACGAGTGATAATTTTTTTTGAACATCACAAAAAATTTTAATAAATTCAAATTTTTTTTTTTAAAAAAAATACTCTCAAATATTATTAATGATAATTTGTATTGTTCAAAAATATATATATCTATTTATAAGTCAATAACTTAAATTAACAAGAAAAATTACAGAAGAAATTCATACAAGACAAAAAAAATTAAAAATAATTTTTTTTAAAAAAATTATCAAATAGAAAATTTTATTTGTCAAATAAACAAAATACTATATAAAAAAATATAGTCTAAATTAGGTCATTAAATAAATTTTTTATTTTAAATTTATATTTAATCTTTAACTTTTAATCTTTTTATACTTTAGGTCTTAGATGGACAGGTCTTAACCAATACTTAAATAAATTTTAATTATATAGACCAATTTTAACTCTTTTATTGCAATTTTTTCTTTTATAGACCTTTAAAGTTAGACCATCAATTATTTATTTAAATATTTTAATCCAAAATCTTGCAATAAATCTAATTAAAATTTGAAACGAATTCAAATTTTATTTTTATTTATCAATTTTAACCATGATTTTATCAGAAAATTTATAATTTATTTTATACTCTTCTTTTATTTTAAGATATTTTGATAACCTTTGGTAAGTAAATATTTTATTTTTTAATATCTAAAAGTAAAATTTAAGAAATTCATAAATTTTATATTAATTAATAATTATTACATATTAAACTAAAACCAAACACCTCCTGTTTTTCTTTAATGGACCCCAACAAAAAAAAAAAAAGAAGGAAAGAATTACGGGGTTATACAAGTGCGCAATACGCACCAAGTGCAGATTCAGAATATTTCGACTTTGGAGCACAATTTGGAAGTTGCAACGCTTAGCTGTTTCGCTCAGACAAGACCAACAGAGGCTGCTCCAAAAATGGCGTCCAAAGGTCCTAAGAAAGCCAATCTCTTAGATCATCACTCCATCAAGCACATCCTTGACGAGTCTGCCTCTGAGGTGCGTTAAACGTTAAACCCTAACCTTGTCCGTTCCCCTATCTTCTTCTGTTTAAGATCTTGTTGATCTTAAAAAAGTTTTCGTTTTTATGTAGTAATTTAATTGCATATGTGGTTGACTAATTGAGATTGGTGTGCTTTAATTTTGTATAGGTAGTGACGAGTCGCGGATTTGTGGAAGATGTGAGGTTGAGCAACGTGAGACTGTTGATTGGGACGATCATAATTATCATTGCTCTGTTCGCCCAGTTTTACAAGAAGAAATTCCCCGAGAACAGGGATTTCCTCATTGCCTGCATCGTGTTATATCCTTTTCCTGGCTTCGTTTTATTATATTGATCTCTCTCTCAGTGCGTGTGTTGGGGTGGTTGAAATTTTTTGGTTGATGAAAACGCTGGACGAGTGAGGAAAATAAATTCATATGACTAGAAAGTGTAGGAAACTAAGAATAATTGGTCAAAATTTATTTCTGAAAAATGATATGTTGAAAAGGGAAATTGTATTTTTAGTTTGCTTTACTTGGGACAATGGCAAATCAGAAATTAGATTTTTGAAACAGTGCAGGATGCTATAATTAGTCAAATTCAAAGTTGTCAATATTCCTTGGTATTTTGTTTGTTGGTTTTGGTTTGCAGCTTTGTGTTTTCTTGTTTCTGGTTATACCTTGAACGCAATGTGGTTAGAACTACACAATCTAAAATATATTTTTTGATGCCTGGAAAGACAACTTTCTACAGAAGTATATGTTATCTCATGACTGGAGGAGTTCATGTTTATAAATAATTTTTCTCTCTCCTTTTTTTGTTATTATAACAAATTACTTTCAGGCATCAATTGTCTTTTTATTGATGTTCCTTGAGTTGTGATTATTGATCTTTAACTCTGGCAAGTATATAGTCTTCAATGGGTTGTTGCAGTTGATCATATACACGAAGGAGAAAAACGCCATTCTGTTTACATATCCTCCTGCTGTAAGTTTCTTTCAACTGAAAATTCCTCTAGTGCTTATTCTATTGAATCCTATAATCCCATCTATTTATGGACAATAGTTACTTCATTTCCATGCATTGTTGCTCACTCTTCTGCATAATGTTTAATGTGGACTATTAGAATATGTGTCGATGTTATGACCCTTGATTACAAATAATGAAGTTTACAGGCTTTGTTCTTCAGTTTATGTATGTAAATGCGGATTGAAAAAAATTCAATTTCTTGAAGTTCTGTAGGCCATAGTATGGGTCTTAACATATGTGGGGTAATATCAACATGACTGTTTTAACCATCTCAGACATAAATGAATTGACTGGTAGTAAACATATTGTCAATATTTTTTTTTTACTATTCTGACTGTATATATTCACTTCACCTCATTTCATCCCAAATTTGTGTGAAATAATTTGTTTGGATGGAATGCAAATGATGGTCACTCCATTTCATTACTTCCTCTTTATTTTATCACCAAACTCATAAATGTTTTTCACTTCTTATTTTCATTACCTTTGTTTTGTCATCTCTTCCTATTCTTGTGGTAATTACATCCCAATGGTTTGTTTGGGAACAATATGAGAATTAAAAAACAATGGAACGAACAGATATTGACTAGGATTCTGGACATGATGTATGGATTGATATGTTACTAATTTTGGTTTTCTGTAACTCCCTCCTTATCTTTTCCTAAAGGATAAGAGCCGACTCCAAATGACAATTTGTTGTTGTTGTGCTGATCCTGGTTTTAAAAGTTACTTCTTAAATTTTGGACATAGCATGGTTGATTCTTTTATGTTCTCTTTTACTTCATATATTGAGTGAGGTACCACTATTAAGCATCAGAATGAGATTATTGGTTTTTTCAACGGGTTCTATGTCAGCAGTTACATCATACATGTTTAAAATTTCTGCTCCAAATCTAGGAAAAAAAGAAGAAGAAAAAAAAAAGGTTTTTATGTTCTCTCCAGGCCCCCCTCGATTGCTTACACTTACTCATTGCATGTGTGCTTGTCATTGCCTCATCTCTAAATTTGATGCGTGAGTTTAAGGGTATTAGCCAGAGATGCTCAACTTATTTTATGATTTGTGTATTCCAACTTTGACGTAAGTTCCTTGTCCAGGCATCCTTCATCAGTACTGGTTTGGTTGTCTCCTCCAAATTGCCTAGATTTTCTGACATGTACACACTTACCATAGCAAGTGCAGATCCAAAATCAATTTCTGCAAATGAACCAGTGCATTTCACCAAAAGTGTTACTCGGTGGTATGTCTTCCTCCCTCGATTTTTTCCTTTTGCAACACACTCAATGGCCTTGGACATTACAGAGAACAATCAATGTAATTCTTTTTGGATCGCAGGTTCACCGAGGATGGAATTTTGGTGGAGGGCCTCTTCTGGAAAGACGTTGAGGCATTGGTAGATCAATATACAAAAGAACCAAAGAAGAGCAAGTGATGTGGAGACCATACTTGGTTTTGTAGTGCACTTTTTGCAGGAGAAAAAATATGTCTGGATATGGTTCTAAACATTGGTCCTTGAAGTTCATAAATTCTATACATTTCTAACATTTAGAATGGAAGCAAGGGATTCAAACTTATCACCAACTTTAGAACACAACCTACTCCCATTTGTCATCTGTTTATTTTGTACGAAAGTTCAAGTGTTTGCATTAAGAGGAGGGGAGGGTAGGAGCTGATGTTTTAACTGTCAGGTTCTCACGCTATTAAACTATCTTATAAATTAACTACTTTGAAGATATCATTAGAGAAGATCTCTTGTGGTTGTAAAACCATAAAACGTCACCTATGTTCGATGTAATTAGATGAATTCTTACATGGTAATGCTCTTAAAGTTTGGTTAGGTTCACCGAGGCACCGATATGCCAAATTGTTTTTTATTTCCCTCATGCTAAATTTTGCACGTAGTTGATTATTGTTCAATTACGTATACACCCTTACATTTTTAGCTAGTATATAGTTTGCACTGAAGATTGGTGCAAACAACCTATTTATTTTAGTTTCTTGTACTTATTGTGAGTGCACCTAAACTATTTTCATTTATTAACATTTTAACTTGTATTTTGTCTTCCAGAGAAATTAAGCAATTGCAATCTATTATTTGTTGAAGAAGTATCTCTATACAGTGTGTAAAAGTAATTACAATTTCAGTGCATCGTACCACGTAAATGATCAGTCGATGGTTTTTTTTTTTTTTTTTTTCGGGTGAAGATCAATCGATGGCATGCTGCCTCACGTCTCGCCGTCTATCTCCACATCATCCGTCAAGGAAGAAACGATCAGAAAGTATATAACTTAACGACGGGAGTGAATGAATAAAATTTACGAAAACTTCAGTTTATTCCCTCAATTTTTTTAAAAAATTATTACCATGGTCTAATTATATTTACCTTAAAATATTTATTTTTTTCAAAGACGGTTTGTGGTTATAAATATTTATAAATACTTTCAAAATGTTGGATAATAATTTTTTTTCCTCCTGGAGTTAGTATGTACAAAATTTTATCATCACTTATCCTTTTAGCAAGGTACTAAATTTACTTTTTTTTTTCATCGAAACGATCGAAACGTTTTCGTTTTTTGAGTCACCGATACGAAACGAAGTGTTTGTTAAAAAATTATGCTATTTTAATTAAAATTACTATATTTTAAAATGTTTCGGTAAAAATACTTTTGTTTCAATGAAAATTTCAATAGAAATACTTTTATTTCGAATTGTTTCGATAAAAATACTCTTATTTTGAGTTATTTTAATGAAAATACTCTTATTTTGAATTATTTCGATAGAAATACTCTTATTTAAAATTATTTCGATGGAAATACTCTTGGTTCGAGTTGTTTCGATGGAAAAGTACTAAATTAATTTGAAAAATAAAAAAATTGACAATCTAAAAGTAGATGAAAATAGCATTATATCACATCCAACATCATGTTATTTTCTCTCATAATTCACATCTTTATTAACTTCATACTCTCCTTCTTTATTCCCATGACATTATTTTTCTTCATTATTTTTATTTTAAAGAGGAAACTATAGAAATGATGCAAAGAGAGATTGAAAGGCAAAGAAAAAGGAATATACTTAAAGATAAAGATAGAATCATGGTCGACAGAGAAAGAGACTTAAATATAAATATCATGAAAGAGTTAAGAAAAAAATGGAGAAATAGATGTAAGAGAAAGATTATTGTTGAATGCTGTTAAAATTTGAGTTGAAGTCTCTATTGCAGTAGTATGTTTACTTATTATTCAATTATAGACATTAATTTAAATTAATTTTAATATAATTTTATATATTTATATCATTAATATTATGTTAAAATATTTTAAAATTTTAAAAAAATATTATTTAAAATTATTTAAAATGTTTCTTAAAAATTCTTCTATTTTTTTAAAATTTTTGAAATATTTCAAAATATTTTTATTTTTAAAATTACTGAAATAATATCTCAAAACAAAATTTAATACCTTATCTTTTAGATCATTTAAAAATTGTGTGCGCGTGTGTTTTGTTTGTTTTTTAATACAATAATTTATTATGTGGTTGTAATACTTCAATAACAACTTTTCTTTGGAATCAATATTTATTCGTCACAACTGCCTGTTTTGGCTTAGTATGTACCTTGCCTTTTAGAAAATGTTGTTAAAATGTTGGGTAATGATTTTTTTCCTTCTGGAGTTAGTATGTACAAAATTTTATCATGCCTTGTCCTTTTAGATCATTTAAAAAGTGTGTGTGCGTGTTTTTTTTTGTTTTTTTTAATACAATAATTTATTATGTAGTTATAATACTTCAATAACAACTTTTCTTTTGAATTAATATTTATTCGTCACAACTGCCTGTTTTGGCTTATACAAAATGTTGTTTAATATAATTTCTAATTCTTTTACTCAAATAATTGTTTTAAGAGGCACACACTATATAGCTTTTGGGATAACTAATGGTGACTGGTGCCTCCATCTTGATTTGGGTCAATAAACTAATATAACACATTTTTATTTCGATGATAACATTTACAATATTTTAAATAATCGAAAAATATAAAAAAAATTTTCAAGTAAATATTTTTAATGAATGAGGTAGATATGTAAAAGTGTAAAAATGATTATTCGAGAAAAAAATTTAGCTTGATATAGTCTAAGAATATCCCTCACATAATAAAGAACATTAAAAGGGACCTAATATTTTACTCGAAGCTTACTCCATTCATCACCCTAAAAAATTAATTCAAAAAAAAAGAAAAATCTCTCCGATAACTTTTTCATCGTCTTATTCCATCATTCTCATTTCGCGCTGCCGTTTTGCAAACCCTAATCAGGGAAACCGTCTCTTTTATAAGCGGGACCCGCTGATGTCCGACGTGGGCCACTAGCCAAGCCGCCTGGATCCCAATTCCACGCTAGAACCTCGTTGTATAATCGGTTTCAAATCCGTTGCGTTACTCCCTTACGCTGGCGCGGCTACTATTTAAGGAACCCCCCCAATCTCTTTCTTTCACCTTTCATTTCCAGCATCGGCAACATCAGAAATTACTGAAGTTGTAGAAGATATTTTTTCTCTCTCTAAAACCTGTTCTCTCTCTATATCTCTGTCATCGTTATCGGTCCGATCTTGCGTTCTTGGAATTTGAGCACTTGGCATATTCTTTACTTGTTTGGGATTTAAAGTATTTGATTCAGGCCCCGAACCGGAACGAAGGGAAGCTAGGGTTTCCATTTTTGTATCGGTTGGTCTGCCTTTGTTGGGATTGATTTTCAGATAATCTGATATGGATAATAGGAGAGGACGAGATTTGTTTGACGGCGACAAGGTCAATGGGCTCGATTGCCTGGATCCATCTAATGGCGAGGATTTTGATGATTCTTCGTCTGTGGATAGCGTCTCTTCGAGCATAGTTGGATCCAATGCGAGTTCTACGCTTCTTAGAGAGGGCGGTGGGTCGAGGAGAGAGTTAGGGCTGACGGAGCGGTTGACGGATGTCCTTGTAGCTGAAGGTGATGGTGATCTGTTGCTTCAGCAGAGCAATCGGGAAGACCGGCTATTGCAGTGGCTGCAGGCTCTTGATATGCAATTTATAGGAGCATGTCGCGCTGACGAGAGGCTGAAACCCTTGTTGAAGATGAATGTATCCTCTGGCATCGCCGACGATTCCCTGCTGACTCAATTAAGTCAGGTATCAATTTTATTGCCTTGTTTATTTGGAAGGTGCTTTTTTGTTATTGGAAGTGTTTTCAGTGAGATTTGTGCTTATTCCATGAGCAGCATGTAACGAATCCTTTCTTCTTTTATGTTCTAGATAGCGTCATACCAATTATTATGATTATTATTAACACGGTCTATCTTATTGGCTGACGAGCTTTTTATTCCTCGCTCTCTTTGCATTATACAGCATTTCGAGCCATCAGAGGTTGGTATTCTAGCCAGATGCTTCTGTGTACCTCTCGTTTCGATTCGCGTTGGAAAAATCAGTCAGGAAGCCGCTCGCCTGTGCCCTACTGCTAATAGGTAACTCTCATTTAAACATGTACGAAAATCCACTTCTTAGTTTCTCTATCTTTGTGATCAGAGTCAGATGCAATTTTATTATAGAGATAATGACATTTGCATTACTCATTTTATTCGTATTATGCATTGTTTAGGAAAGAGTATAAACTTCCAGCCGTGCATTTTAGCAACATGCAGTTACATTATTCCTTTCTATATGTTTATATTTGTTTGTTTTTTCTTCCATCTTCCTTTTCAATTAAGGTTCACTATCACCCACTCGATTACCCTAACTATCTACTACTACAGTACTACTACAATTTGTTGTGTGTTTTCAATTATGCTTCGGATTCCATGCAGGCCGCTGGTTTAAGATAATTCGTGGTGTTAGTATTGTTCTCATGTTTCTCAGTATTTCACAAGTATACCTGTAAGTTAGTGTCTGTGTGTGAGACTGTGTATGTATGAGTAGGATTTGGAGACATTGACCTCCTTACATACTTGCTTGTCTTGTCTGTGCTTCTGCAGTCCTCGTTGATCGCTAAAGCATGCATTTTTCCTGGTTCCAATTTGTTTAATGCTTTTTTCAAAATTAACTTTGATCAATGATTTAGTTCATTTTTATTTATTCGCGACATCTTTGGCAATAAGTGCAGCCTCCGATTAATTCTTTATTTTTTCCAATCAATTGGCACTATTAGGGGGATTAGTTTGTTCCAACTTCTTCAGGAGTAACTATGTTTTTTGAAGCCAGCCATAAAACTTTTATTGATTGATTAAGATGCATAAAAGCTGTCTTTTACCTCCACATTTATGAAAGTGACACCTGATATTTTAAAAACCTTGATATTTGCTGTTTTTTTTGGCTGCAATTGGGCCTGATGTGTTTATATATGACTATGAACGTGGAAACCTATGGTCCATTGGCTTTTAACACGTTACTAGTTTATTATTGTATCTGAAATTCATAATTGATTGTTTAATAATTTTTATATCCTTATAGATATAATCCTTGAGGGTGAGCCTTGGCGCAACGGTAAGGTTGCTGCCTTGTGACCTGGAGGTCACGGGTTCGATTCCTGAAAACAGCCTCTCCGCTTGCGGGGGTAAGATTGTGTACATCTTTTTCTCCCCAGACTCCACTAGGTGGGAGCCTCGTGCACTGGGCTGCCCTTTTTTTTATAGATATAATCCTTATCCTTTTGCATTTGATTTATTTGCATATACCTTTCTCTTCTGGCTGTCTTGCAACTACGTAATGGATTTTTCTGTATCAAATAAGCATATATTTTTAAACCACATTGAATATTTTAAGCTGTAAGTAGCATTATTTGGCTGCTATAGGTGGTCTAAAATAACTACTGTAGCAATGCTGTCTTCCTTGACTTCTATGTAGTTGTCCTCAATATGTGAAAAATCTCTTGTACTTGGAATGCTGGTTGTTTATTAGTTTGTCTTGCGATCATAATCTCAGTAGAAGGTGTAATCTGTTGGATGATCAGTAGAAATTGCAAGAGTCTGGTAATAGTTTATTGATGGTAATATTTTCATTCTTCCAAGTAAAAATGTCTTTTGACTTGTAGGTAACTGGGCGTATTCTATAATGATCTCTGAATTAAGAGGAAATAAAGGTAGTTTCATGATCCTATATTATATATATTGCTGTTATTTTTTTGCATTTCAGATCTATGGGTTTGTAGTTCTTTGTGGGGAAAAAGAAATAACAGCACATTAAGTAGGAGTTCACATCCAATTTACCAATATGATGTTCATTTGCATATTTGTTTACTGTTTTTGATGTGTATTTGATTTGAATGTTATGTACGTATAATGTGCTGATTGGAGGCTTACTTTGGCCACTTATGAAAGAATCTAATTTGATAATTATCTGAATCACCCAGTTTTTAAAGAGTCTCGATTGGGATTTGGGACTGTTTATGGGATAGATTATGCACTTTATGTGAGATAGCTGATCTGCACTTCAAAGAATGGAAACGTTATAATTTGTTTGTTAGATGATTGTCAATTTTACATATTTTTTGTTTGGTATTTCTGGTAATCAATGATGACTATGCAGTTAGGGGGAGCTATTGGTTTTGAGCCCAGAACTGATAAATGTTTAGAGTTAGATTAGAAATACTTGTGCCCTGAAAGCTAATTGATTTTATCCAAATTCTAGTATTTATAACCTATTTTTGGGTATGATATTTGATGGAAAATAAGGTTGAAGAGGAAAAATTTGATGGATTCATTTGGTATATTCTTAAACTTTTCTAGATGCCAAAGAAGATTGAAAATTATAACTTCTGTTTCTAGTTAGGCAGTGGTATGTAGTTGTGTCATTGGTTCTAATTGAAGTATATATTCCTGATAATACCATATATAAGATTCTTTTTTCATTTGCAATAACTGGAATTTCATGGAGTTGCTATATTCATATTGAGTTTGGCACTTCATTGGAAATTTAGAAGTTTGGTTCACAATCCTTGAAAGTTCAGTTCAGATAGTCAAGGTTAATTAGAATAAAACTTTTGTATTAGTGGGTTAAGATTTCCACATTTTGTATCATAATTTCATGATGCAAATTTGTTAGTTACTGTCATTTTGATTTTTTCTATTATTCATAGATGATAAAGTGTCATTTTATCTTGACATTATAACAGGGGAAACATGACTCTCACACTACTGCCAAGTTCTGAACTTCGTCTCTCATTCATTGGGGATGATGGTAATGTGGAGAGAATATTTACCCTAACCAGCAAATCCCGTTGCTCTGCAGTTGTGGTTGATGAAATCCCAGCAGACAGTTCTGGCAGATCATTCCTTATAAGGACTCCAGATGGCAGGAATTTTTACTTCTGGTGCTCAGAGAAATCTAAGCTTTTGGGAATTGAATTACTTGCAAAGGTGACTATGGCTATTTATTTACTTGTACTGTTTTGTACTCATAATTGAATTCATTAATTTAATTTTTCATATGGTCTGAGACTGGATTTGAAAGTTCCCATGCATTCTTCCTAGTTGTCCTGAAACATGTCCTGCTAATAATATCAGATGAAGGATTTGCTCAAGAGGAAACCCTCTATTGCTGAGTTGAGTGGGATTAGCAAGTCAAGGCTTGACTGCTTTGCAACTAAGCTTTGTGCTTATCTTGCTGGATCAACAGTGGGTTATAGTTGTGAAAGTTCAGCTGGTGCTTCAACACCATCTGCTAATACCACAGTTATCTGCAATGATGCATCTCAAAATTTACACTCTTCATCTGCATCAAAATTTACCCGTTATCGACATATCGGTGATCAGGAAGTGAAGGGAAATACGCCTTGCCAGGGTAGTCTTAGTACAAGATCAAGTTCTTTTAAAGAGGGCCCCCCTAGAAACTATTCTTCTGCCGGAATTGCTGCAAAGGATGAGGTGAAGTGTCTTGGTGAGAGCCATCAGTCTGCAGTTGACAGCTTGACAAATGATTCTATGAACACCTTGATTTCCTCATCAAAACAATCTGATCATGGAAACCCTCCAGAAATGATTAAAAATTGTGCTTTTTCTCCCTCAAGTTTTTTGGGGTCACTAGAATTGCTTACTGTTCCATCAAGCCTTAATCCAGAAGCAAAAGTTCCTCCCTTGGTATCACCTATTTTTTCTCCCTACTATTGTTGGTGTCCCCCAGGTGTGTCAACTAATCCAATCCTAGCAGCACCTCCACAATCTTCTGACTCGTCAATTAAATCACTTCCTCTTTTGTCAAATGTCTCCTTGTTCCCTGACAACATACCAGCTAGCCTGTTGGCACCAGTACATCCTCTTAATCTAGGTACATCCATGGATTTTCCTCCTTTCCTGCCTGATCCATTGGTTAGAATGTCACTGCCAACTTCTCAGCAGATTCCTACCTTCACACCGTTAATGTGTGATCCAATTGTTCATGTTCCAGTAATTGATGTATGTTCTTCAGGTCAGGGCTATCTTGTGAGTGCTGGCCCTGCTTTGTCAACAACCATTCCACCGTTGCACCCAAATCTTGTCAAGCCACTGATTCCTGAATCTGATTCAGTAGTGAAGGGTGCTAGAGAGACTTTACGGCTATTGATCAGCGGTTCAAGCCAGGCTAACCAAAAGGTGATGGATGCTTTGCCGGCAGTTTTAACAAATTCTGTTGACAAACAAAACAATATAATTGTTGCTGGCAGCCGAGGTCTTTACACTGGAACCAGAGACGTTGATGTTATTGCTAACAGCATTGCAGCCATGGGATTAGTATCACTTTCTGGGGTATCTAGGGGAGAGAGAGAATCAGAGATGTGTGGCAACTGTGTAAAATCAGAAGAACTAGCCAAGAAATCCGGTGATTCAGGTGGTACTTTTTCAGGTGATGACGATATGGCTTCGTTTGTTTCCAAGCGGGAGTAGTCATTACTGGAATAATGTTTTTGTTTCTTTGTTGTAGATCTCTTTTGTGTTCCTGGAAATGTAGATATGTGTCTTTAGGTTTCCGAATTGTAATTAGTTCGAATTTTGCCATTCTTGAGCCTTGATCAACGTCGTATGCCTTCATTGACCTTTGTTCTAAATTTATTAAAAATAAAAAAAATGTGATTCAGCGTGACATTTTGGCTGGCTTTCGACGCGTTTTTGTTGCATGTTTATTGGATTTTAGACCTTTATATTGTATGCTTGTGGATGATCTAAGAATTTTATTCCCGGAGTCTTTTTGAACTATTTTATGCTTTCATACTTGGTACGCAACGTTGCATGACGTTGGGAAATGCAATTTGGTAAGTTTAACCAAAGAGGCAACCTTACAGAAAAATTTGTCAGCACTTGGCACTAAATTTAAAGAATCCTATCCTGTTGAAATTGTATGGGCTTGCGTATGGATTGGTATCAGTTCAGTTTCCTTCTCAAAATCGACTCTAAGGATACAAGATGGATGTGAAATCAATAAAAGTAGAATGTGTGTATATATATAATCTTATCAGAAATAATATATCTGAGAATATTTTGGCGGATAGTTTATCGGACTTGGGGTTTGACCTAATTCTCCCTGCCTATGTAATTAGACCTAGATTTTTTAGGGTCCAGAAATCTTGTCTCTAATAGAGTGACTCTAACTTTCCTTCCCTTCCCTAAGTTGTAGACATATTATTGCGACCAAAAAAGAAAGAAGAAAAAAAGGCATGAATCACTTTATAGTGTTAAACATACTCAAAATCAAATTTTAAGAAAATTGTATGAGATACTGTTAACCAACTGAAGATAATTGTTTAATTATTATGAGGTTTGTTAATCATAAATTTAAAAAAATACTATTCAAACCAAGTGATGGAATACAAGTATACAACAAATGATGAAAAGAACGAGCACAAAGTCGCAGTCTTTTTTTTTTTTTGGACAAGTGAAAAAATCACATTAATACATTATTAGGCCTTAAAGTCAATAAACAGAAGACAAACATAGGATAATCCTACAGCTTTTGAAATTACAAAATAAAGAACTAGTACTTGAATTAAAAGATAAAAATGCAACACACCTCTTAAATCTTAATTTATTAAATTACATATCAAAAATTAGAAATACAGTTGATACAACAATAAAATAAAGAAGAAAAAGAGGCACATATTGCAGAGGCAATACACCTCTCAAATTCTCTTCAAATATTTTCTATACAGCAAATTCATAGTTGTAGATTTGATTTCTTTCATTCAGATTCAAAATCAATCTATAGATCTGAACAAATGAAATGTATTCTTTGAAACTCTAATACCTCTTCTATAACAAGAGAAAGAAAACTTTTCTAAAGGAAGAAGAACACTCTCTTGAAAAAGAGAAATAAACTTTTAAAAAAAAAATCCAAAAATCAAAAAATATAAGAAACAAAAAAAAAAAAAAAGAGAGAAAAAGAAGAAGAGGAGGGAGGCTACCTATGACAGCCATTCCCTTTTGCACACTATTTTCTGGTGAGGGAAGTCGCAGTCTTCTTATTGTTGTTGTTTTCCTTTCCATAGTTCTATGGACCAACAAACGGCCTCTATTTCAAAGTAAACTAATTAACAAATAGTTAGTGTATAAGGGATCCAGATTTTGGCATATGGTTAGTAGATGGAATACATATAGTTCTAAACAAACTTAGTTACTAAATACTGAATTTAAGATCTCATTTAAGCAATTATGGTAACATAAAATTCTCAAACTTGATCCCATAAATCTCACTTTCTGAATTAGAAAGAACTTGTGCGTGAGTATACTGGAATAGTTTATGGGAAGAGATTGCTTACTCCATGCAATAACTCATTTCATTGTCAGCTTGAGATTTGAGATGTAAATGGTGGTTATGTTGTATGGTTATCAACAGTCTAGCCTGAAGCTGTTCCTATTAATGTAATTGGACCCTCGAGTGGATTAGGTGGGATGGATTCAGCTATTGAATATGCTATTAATGAAAAATGAGAATCAATGTCAATCTCCACTCATGGATCCAATTACATTAATAGGTGCAAGTCAAAACACCCCAGCTTCTACTACAATTCATGTAAATTTAATAGCATATCTTTTTCATCCATTTTTCTTGAAACATAAAGAAAATTTAAATTTATTTTGGACAAATTTGAAATCGAGCTATGATTCATCCTCTAATTTGATTAATAGCCATAACAATGTCCCCATGACAACTTCGCCGCTATAATACTAATTTACTGTACTTCATGCTTTATGAATTGACTCTATTAATCAATAATCCCCTAGTTTGTTCCACGAAAGCCTGAGTGTTGTTTTACTACACCAATTGATGTAATGGGAAGTACTCTCTTTAGAGACCTTCTGTTTTTTCAGGAGCCCATGTTCATTGAGTTTGAAGTATGAATTTGCTTACTATATTTTGTATTAAACTGAATTTTATTATTTAAAAAAAATTGAAGCCAGCAAGAATTGAACTCCTGAAATAGAGACTCCAAAATCTATAAATTTAAACTATTGACAATCATCAAGCACTTGGCTGGCAAAAAGCTTTTTGGGGCAAAGGTCAAGTGGCACTCCTCCCCCGCAATTTGCTTGTGAAATTTCAGAGAACCCACAAAGTCATTGAAAAGCTCTTGCATCATCATTGTGTTTTCTTTTATGTCTCAGCCACTATATTACAATCATTTGTTTTTTTTTTTCCCTCCAGCAAGTGATGTTCCTGCACAAAACATATATGGACAAGAGAATAGTAGGCTTCCGAAAGTCTTCCAAGATCAATTAAGACAACTAATTTAGCAATAAAGATAAGATATCTGAAAGAAATATGAGATGGGCTTGAGTTCAAATGTCTTAATCTCAACCAAAAAAGAAAAAAAAAAAGGCAATTGTAACATTGTATATAATGGGTGCTTGGTGTCCTCAAAGTTGTGGACCACTTAGTCATTAGTGGGCATTTTGTCCCCATTAAACCCCATTTGGTTTGTTGATGAACTGTGACCCTGATACATAAACCTACTATTCTTTAGAAACCTATAGGCTATGGATATGTAACCGACATTGACACCAGGTTCACGCCAATAAAAGAATGTAGTGGCATCCCTTTCAATTTCTTTGTCAGCTCATCAGCCGCAGATCAATATCCTATCACCCAACAAAGGCATACTTATGAAACTCTGGGCTTTCTAAAACAACATCACCTGGTAAAAGTTTAGCGTCTGCATCATATTAAAGTTGATGGAAAGAACTGAAGCATTATCGGACGGTTTAGAATATCGGGGTTTTGGATAGTGAGCATTTAAATTAGGATTTATACTATATGAAGGATTTTATTTATTGGTCGGGGATACATAGAGAGGGACACAAATTTAAAGACAGATGCTATAGCAGACCACAAAATTACAGTTAAAGACTGGTAAGATTTTCCAACGCTGGCACCTACGTATTAAAGAAAGTTCTAACTTTGACAGCAAGCGCAGCACTAAAAAGTGAGCATGTATGACTCAAATCAAGGGGAAAAGGAACTATGTTCCATGCTGAAAACTTTCTGAGTCCTCTTCCATTATTGCTCGAATAATTCCCGAACCCCTGCCATACCCTACATCAGATTGAAGGGGATAAGCAATTATGATACCATCAACCAGTCCTCTGTTTTCTTAGTAAGAAAAAGAAGATGCCCATAAAAAGAATGTGGTAAAAACAAAGAACCTCTTATGCTAGATAATGAATACAAACATTAAAAGAAAGAAAGAAAAAGTTTGTTTTCTGTTTAGTTTTATTGATCTAGTTGGAAACAAGATTCTATTCTTGTGTAGCAGGAAGTAGAACATGCAATGGGAACTTCATCTGCTAGCAGAAATAGATGCCAACCAGCAGCTGAAAAACCAAAAGCTACAAGACACAAGCTTTTCACATGAACTGCAAAAAAAAAAAAAAAAAAATGCAAAATGCAAAATGCACTTAAAATTTTGAAGGCTTTGAGGATCTTACCGATAAACCAGTGGGTTCTCTGGTGGGCCATATGAAGCAATTACAGCAACTAGAGGTTACTTTAATCTAGAATCTAGACATAACTTTTGTTTACATTACATAAAATTGGCTTCACTAATGTCAAAAGGTATGTGATTAGAAACTTTAGCACAATTGACAACAATAATAAATATGAGTTTCTTAGACAAGAAATATATTCCCCATTATTGAATTGTAAATTTGCAATTTCGTTATGACCAAGTAGGACCCTTTTCCTTTGGTTTTATATAAAATTAGTTTATTTAGGCGGGGACGGGTAAATTGCAGAGCCACAGTAAGATCCTTCATATTTGGCAAAAAAAGGGCATATTCTTAATTATAGTGAAAGGGAACATGGGGTCCTTTTTCAATAATATCATCTTCTAGATGAACATCAATTTCAAACAGAAACTATTGTCTATCAAGTTTTTTCTTTTATTAAGAAAGGCAGATCACGTTATAAAGTTAGTTTACAATTACTATATGAAGACCACTATAGAAACATTAGGAAACATTTAACTAAATTAAAAACCTTAACATAAAGTGTTAAGAAAATTAAATGGACGATAAGATATGCATAACTTATATTGTATATGATGCAAAAAGTTACGATCTTTACGTTTGTGAAAGAGAGAGCTCTATTCATAAATATATGGACAAGAAATAAGAATATATCTCCTCATTTTCCTTCTTCTTTTGATAGCTTATACGAAAATTAAAACAAATGAGTACAACTAAAAATTATTTTCGTGTAGATTTAATTTCTCACATTATAATTTTAAAATAATAATAAAAATTTAAATTACGCATAACAAATACTGAGGCACTTAATAAACTAAAAGTATAGTTTAATTGAAATATTAGTTATTTCTTTCAAAGTTTAAACTTGGAGAAGAAATCTTTAGTCGGGATTTTCATGGCTAAAATGTCAGAGACAAGTAGCTAGTAATTGACTGGAGGATGTCCTTTCCATGGTATTATAATCATTGTTCTTTCCTTCCACTGTAAGATATGTGGTAAAGTAGAGATTAATAGGGAGTCAAATAAAGCATGTCTTGATGGGGGGGTTTGTAACTAGAAAAAGGAAGAGCAATGGGGGGACCATTCATAGTTCTTTTTCAAATCACATTACATTACACAGATCTTACTGTTGTGTCGCGTCTGACTTCTTAATTTAACTCACGTCAATGAAAAATATTTAAAAAAATGAATGAATTAACAACATCTTCACTGAAGTTTTAGTGTAAGGATCGTGAGAGAGTGGAGGGATAAGAAAATGATGATGGAGAGAGAATCATAATATTTTATTAAACTTGTTTTCCATGAATACACAGTTAACATTGTTCTCAGATTATGTTAGAAAATAAATTCTCTTGTCAAAAGATAGTAAAAGCGAACACCTTTATATTGATTTATAAGATTTTACTAATTACATAATATTTCTAAAAGAAATTAAATTAAATTCAGGTTGATAGAAAAATTGACATCACTTATCAAAATAGCTAATCCATTTAGGTTTTGTTTACTGAAATATATATATATATGAAAGAAAAAGTGCTCCTCATAGTTTGTAAAGTGCTACAATCAAGTCTCAAATAAAGGGGTGAATATAAGAGACAGAGACTTTGAAATTTATGCCTTGCTTCACAACAAAGATAAATTGAAAAAAGAAAGAAAAAATATAAGAATGTCGAGGCTATTCATTTTGAGTTAATGATTGATGTAGTATCAATACACAAAAATAGTTGACTAGAAGCATACAAGTTATATTGAGGAGTAAATTTACGGAATATAAATAAAAAATAATTCATATATATATATATATATATATATATATATATATATTATATTATATATAGGTTGATAAATTTTCTAAATGTCACTTTCCCAACCACGACGTTTTACACTAAATTGGGAAAGCAAGGAGGAGGTTTTGTCTTTTTCCTCCCTTGGTCACTCTCACTCATCTCAACCTTTGCTTGCCTTGTTAATTAACAAAACTCTCCACCTCTTTGTTTTTTGAGGAGCAGATAGACCCCCCACTTAGCCCGATCCAATCCATTCTCACAAACTGTTTCAACTGTCGCCGTCCGATACTTGCCCCCTTCAATTTCAACCGTCCCTTTGGCCTCCTCCAACTATGCGTTCGGCTCCCGCAGCAGTGGCTCGTTGCTCCCTTCTTCTGCGATTGGTCGGGTTAGCGATTCGCTCCCGATCCGATTTCCTTTTATTCCGCTCAAAAATCGATGCTTGATAACCTAAGCCTTCACCGTTATTCCTGCAGCCAGGTGTTTTCTCTTCCTTGTTTTCCTGTATAAACCATTCGGGCTTCCACGTATATTGATTTTGCGGCGCTACGGTTGCGGTGCTGGTGCTAGTTGAAAGTGCGATGGTCCAGTTATTTAGCTTTACGAGATAGTGAGTTATTTGTGTCTATTCTGATTTTACTATAATATTTCTGTTAACTTTTCCTTTGAGCTAGCTGTGAGAGTGAAATTTTGAAGCTTCTGAACCGATCTTCATCGACAAGTTGAGATCTTCGAATTGTTTCTTTGAGTTCAATCACGCAATTCACTTTGTTGAGCTCCGGGTGTTTAAATTTTGACGTTTGGAAGTGTCTTTCTTCATTCTTTTTTCACACCTGCAATTTGTCCATGGCTATGGAGGATCAAAAGGTCAGCAGAATGTGTCCCGCGTTCTCCGATGTGGTACTTGACTGTGTTATGCCTTATATTCACGACCCCAAGGACCGGGATGCGGTTTCTCAAGTTTGCCGGCGGTGGTACGAGCTCGACTCGTTGACGCGGAAGCACGTTACGATTGCTCTCTGCTACACGACCACCCCGGCCCGACTCCGTCGAAGATTTCCACACCTGGAGTCACTGAAGCTGAAAGGGAAGCCGAGGGCGGCGATGTTCAATTTGATACCTGAGGATTGGGGAGGGTTTGTAACGCCTTGGGTTAAAGAGATTGTAGAGTATTTCGATTGCTTAAAGTCGCTCCATTTTCGGCGCATGATTGTGAAGGACACGGATCTTGAGCTTCTAGCTCGGTCTCGGGGACACGTCCTTCAAGCTCTTAGACTCGATAAGTGTTCCGGGTTTTCCACGGATGGCCTTTACTATATTGGCCGGTCTTGCAGGTAATTTTGGTTAAGTTGTTTCCTTAGAGTTTGGAGTCTTATCGTTGAAATTTACTGAATTTTCTTTCTCATTTGCTAAATTTTAGCCAATTTATTTTGTCTGAAATGTAATTTTTGGTGTTGTAATTCGCACATAAGTTTTATAGTTATAAGAATTGGTTCGAAGGATTAAGTTAGTCAATTAAACTTTCAAGTTCACATATAAGATAATGATTGATTGGCATGCACCTATACACTTTTGTTCTTTATATAAATTTGTTAACTTATGAGCAAGGCTACTTACTTGGTTCTCTCAGTCTGAGGAATAAGAGAGTGGTACATCTCTGGTTGGTTGAGTGAATATACCAAACTTCCACTTGTGATAGAAGTGTTTCAAGAGTTTGATTATCTTTTCTCTCTGAATGCATATCCTTTCCGTTTATGCCTTGGACTCTTACCTAATTTTCATATAGTTGGACTGCATGTTCCCAATCTTTGTTTTTCAGTTCCAAATCTTGTGTGATAAATTTAGTTACTATTGTCTGGAATCACAATGCCTTTCAAGAGTTTGATTATCTTTTCTCTCTGAATGCATATCCTTTCCGTTTATGTCTTGGACACTTACCTAATTTTCATGTAGTTGGACTGCATGTTCCCAATCTTTATTTTGCAGTTCCAAATCTTGTGTGTTAAATTTAGTTACTATTGTCTGGATTCACAATGCTTCACTAGCAACACCCTGTCTCGTTTGTTTTGCAAATCATCTGTGCTGCTACTATTTTGCAGTTTAAATTGTTTGGGTGGAATCCTACCCTTCTCTAAGAATAAGCCGTTTATACCAAATTGATGAGGAACCCATTCGTAGGTGCATCCTGTGGCACAGATGCATTCTCTATTTTCATGTTAGCCCTTATGTAGTCCAGTAATTATTTTGTGACTTGTGCTGGTTTGCCAATAGATTAGGTTATCTGAAATATACATTGAATTGGCTCATTTCTTGCTGCTGGAGTTTCCAGTCCTTCAAATCAATGAAATCTTTAATATTGATTGATTATGTATGACTAAAGAAGATAGAACTTCTAAATCTATTGAGTAAAACTATACTGATCAATCTTCTTTTGACAATTTTGGGGCATAATTGTTGTTATGTTATCAGTGATGCCTTTTAACTGCAAGCTGAATTGGAAGGCACAATATGGTTGTGAGGAACGTTATTATGAAAGTTATTATTTTCAAAATGATAAAGTCTTTTATGCATTAGACAAACCAAGGCAATGCATTGTTTACTAAATTAATCTGCCATGCAGAGGTCACAAAAGCTTAGGTTGGCTTTGTGGATTGAAAACCTTAGTTAAGGCTTAAAGGAAAATACGTAGGAGACCTCTTGGTAGTAGCAAGAAGATCATGTTCTATCTTTAAAGAAGAAACAAAGATGCTGCATCATTCTTAGTAATGCCAGTTTTGTTAGATATGTAATGAATTTGATTGAATATTTTTGCAGAGCCCTCATGTAGTTATGTTCTTGTTCGTGTTTTTGAATCCTTGACTATATGTTGCATAAAAGATTGAAGCTTGTGTCCTTCCGTTTGCTCTGACATCCAAGTACCTAGACATTTCCATAATTTGTACTTCATTTTTTATCCTTTGAAATTTATTTTTTTCTCTAAATTTTGGAGGCTGTCTTGTGGTGCCCTCACTGGCCTGTAGACTGCATAATATGAATTGGTCACCTCTATTCATTTCATAAAACATTATTCTATGTAGGATTCGATTCCAAATTTATGGTGTATGTCAGTTAGTGACAGAATTTACGAACTGGTTCTAATACTTCAATTTATTATCCCCAGAGCACCATATTATTGTGTTTGTAAATGGTTAATTCTGTGGATTACTGCCAACTGTTTTTCCCTCATTCCCCTTGCTGTTTCTTCTTCCAAGTTTATGCTCGTTATCGTTCACTAGTGACAGCTTTTCTTTTGGTGCAGCTTTTTTACTGTTACTATTCCCCGTCATCTTAGTTACTAGCTTATAAAGATTGTACTCTTTAAGAAAATTGCCGCATATAAAGTTTCATTTCACCTATCTGTAATGATTTTCAAAATCAATCTACTTGATATTTTACTTTCTAGTGAATGAGAAAATGAGTTAGGTTCTACAGCTTCTAGGCAATAATGTCTGTTACACTACTATAAGTTGGTCACTGAATTCATATACTATCATTTATAGCCTCCTTTAGGTTCCTTTGTTCTATACATGGCCACACATATAAGATGGCATTTTACTGCATTTGAGCATGCTGCAACTTTTGAACTTATTCTGTTGAAAGCATCCAAATTCTTTATTTACGATTTAGTTAATTATCTGTATTCACTATTCAGGCGTCCAGAGCTGGGATAAAGTTTCGCATGATACTAGACATCTTTCTTTTGTAGGAAAAATTAAATATTGCAGACATAATAATTTGTCAGTATATCAATCTGAGTCGTTTCTTATTGGAACATATGCCTGCAGTTATGAATTAGTGTGGCTCTGAATGTAACTTCTTTTTTCTTTTTGGCAGGAGTTTGAGAGTCTTGTTTTTGGAGGAGAGCTCCATTGTTGAGAATGATGGCGAATGGCTACATCAGATTGCTATGAATAATACAGTTCTTGAGACTCTAAATTTTTACTTGACTGATATTGCCAATGTCAGAATTCAGGACCTTGAACTTATAGCCAAAAATTGTCCTAATTTAGTATCTGTGAAAATTACTGATTGCGAAATCTTGGATCTTGTGAACTTCTTTCAATCTGCATCTACTCTAGAAGAATTTTGTGGAGGTTCCTACAATGAGCAACCGGAAAAGTACTGTGGCGTATCTTTACCTGCAAAGTTAAATCGATTGGGCTTAACATATATTGGAAAGAATGAAATGCCGATAGTGTTTCCTTTCACTGCCGTACTCAAAAAGTTGGATCTCCTCTATGCGATGCTGGACACAGAAGATCATTGTATGTTAATCCAAAGGTGCCCAAACTTGGAAGTCCTTGAGGTGAGTTCCTATAATTTTACCTCATTAAAGTTGATTACTTCAAATTCTTGCAATTACTGTTTTAATCTTCATTTTTGTGGTCTTATAATATCTTTTGTTTTAGGCTTCCTAGATTGCCTATCTACCTGTATTGATTTATAAACATGCATATGTATACTCAAAGAAGCACTATCATGCATACACATATTGAATTGAACTTGAACTTCTCTGATTGGACAACAGTGAACATGACAACTTTTAAGATGATATAATCAATTGACATGAGTGTAGATATTCTGGGACAATAAATAGTTCAATTTGGGTGCTTTTTCTTGGACCAGGATTGCATTTGAAATATTTAAATTAACTACTTTCTTTCCTTGTGGGCAGTCGAGGAATGTAATTGGAGATAGAGGATTAGAAGTTCTTGCTCGAAGTTGTAAAAGGCTAAAAAGGCTTAGGATTGAACGTGGTGATGATGATCATGGGATGGAGGATGAAGAAGGTCTTGTTTCCCAGAGAGGATTAATTGCTTTGTCACAGGGCTGTCCAGAACTTGAATATTTAGCCGTTTATGTATCCGATATTACAAATGCATCTCTGGAACATATTGGTACTCACTTGAAAAACCTTTGTGATTTTCGCCTTGTCTTGTTAGACCGTGAAGAGACAATAACTGACTTGCCACTTGACAATGGAGTGAGGGCTTTACTGAGGGGTTGTGACAAGCTCAGAAGATTTGCTCTGTATCTCCGACCTGGGGGTTTGACTGATGTAGGCCTTGGTTACATTGGGCAATACAGCCCAAATGTGAGATGGATGCTTCTGGGTTATGTAGGAGAGTCTGATAGAGGGCTTTGGGAGTTTTCCATGGGCTGCCCTAGCCTTCAGAAACTCGAAATGAGGGGCTGTTCCTTCTTCAGTGAGCATGCACTAGCTATTGCTGCAACACGACTGACTTCCCTGAGGTATTTATGGGTGCAAGGCTACGGAGCATCTGCATCTGGGCGTGACCTGTTGGCAATGGCTCGTCCCTTTTGGAATATTGAGTTGATCCCCTCTAGAGTTGTTGCTAATAATCATCTTGGGGAGCCTGTAAATGTCGAGCACCCCGCCCATATTCTTGCGTATTACTCCCTTGCTGGACAAAGATCAGATTTTCCAGATACTGTTATACCTTTGGATCCATCAGCGTACGTCGACGCCTAGAGTTGTATATACCACCACATTTTCCTTTCCAAAGTCATTTTACCCATCTCAAGTCTTGTTTGTAATTTGCTACTGTAATATTTAGTTAGAGGGTTCCACTTTTCTCTGCAATTCCTAGACATTATTACTCCTATAATAAACTTTGTGTTGTAATCCAGAAACGCTTCCACGGACTAGTGAACCCAGTTCCCATTCCCGGGGAGATGCTCAATTTTGTGAATGAATAAAAGCAAGGAGTGCTTTTCTTTTATTTCCTGCCATGATTTTGCTGCTTCCCTTGTTTAAACTCCTCCTCGTCACCCCTGATTAATGGAAGTGTATTCTGTCTTCTACTTAATTTCTTTTTACCGTCTCCTTAGATCCGTAGTTTAAATCATTATGATATACAGTTTTTGGATCAAATTATTAATGGAAATAAAGTTTACATAAATTTATTTTTTATTCAAGTTCAGTTGATTTCCTTACAAGGAGGAAAAACAAAATCTCAAGCATTAATTTTCTCTTATCATTAATATTTAAACAATTAGGAAATCTGTAATTGAAATTAAGATATATAATACTATATAATGTTAACTTCAAACTTTGTATATCTTTGAATCACCATTATCAAGATCTAGAATTATAACACTAATTGGTATTGTCTTATTTGATTAAAATAATTTTATTTCTTTGTAATAAAAAAAAAATTGAAAATAATATACGAGATGCATATTTGAGAATATCTATATTGCTTGAATGTGATACAAACCAAAGTCACATGCCAAACATTTCTTTATAAGACAGTGGTTGCAAGATCAAATCACAGCGGTAATACTCACTTAATTGTTGCATTCTCACGGGAGACTGGGATTCCGGATTATCATTTTGTCACGCAACTAGTCACATAGAATGCATTTTTTCTTGCAAAACCAGCCATCAATCGCATTGCGTGGCATTCGCAAGTGAAGTGACAAAAACAACTAGCATTTTTTTTTTTCCTACCTAGTGTTTTCTCCCGTGTGTAAAGTAAGGTGTTTTAAACAATATTTAAATTAATTATATATTATTTAAAATACATATAATATATAATTGATATCAGTTAAATGTTTATTGAATATTGATATATCAAAATTTTTAAAAAGAGAAATAGTATTTTTCTATTTTTCACTTTTTCTCTAAATTAAATGTAATTTTTCTTTTAATTAATTAATTTTTAAAATTACCTTATTAAATTATTTATAACTTTTGTAAAATTATATTTAATAATTATAAAAAAAATTTCTTTGTGATTTTTTAGTTATTTATATTATTTTCAATTGTTTTGTTCTATATCTTTTATTTCTAGATTTGTGTTTGTTTATTTATTTTGTAATTAGTTTTATTTTATTTTATATTATTTTTTTACTAAAATTATATTTGTTCTTATTATGGAATTTAATTATAATTTATATATATTAACTTTTTTTACTTAATTTAATTTATATTTAATTTTTCATCATTTAATAAAATGTTTCCTAATATAAATTATGACAAAAATATTTATTTATTTTTTCTTTCCATACATTTTATTGTTTTTGATAAATAAGTAAATAGACATAAAAAATAAAATTCGAAAGAGAGTTCTCTGTTTTGTAACCATGAGTGTAGCTAATGGTATGTGAGGGATTCTTTTTCAGTTTCACATTTACATCTATTAAATTAACAATATTTATATTTGACACTTTGATATAGGAATTAAAGTAGAGGCACAACTTACTTACTAATTAAGGGGTGAATACATAATCAAAAGATTGGGTATTAGAGAATCTCTCTGGGAAGAATTGAGCACCAATATAAACTTCTGACATTAGTAGGATTAAAACTCATTCAGCATGAATAACTATAAAAATCTTATATGATATTTATTGTCAGTTATAAATTTATAATTCAGATAAAATTTGTTACACTATGAATTTAACAATAATTTTTATATATAATTATTTGAGGTAATTTAATTAATTAGAAATTAAATTAACTTTTAATTTTCAAAATATATACTAAAGATTGTCTCTTTCAATCCATGTTTTTTTTTCTCTCTTTGTTGAAAAGAAAGAAATAAAAATAGGTTTGAAGAAGAGATGACACCAAAGTAATTTTTATCAAAACCTTAATTTACAACTTTAAAATGTATATAAGAACTCTTATTTATTTATCTCACCCTTTCACATAACATAGTATTTTTTACATTCTCCACACACACACACACACATATTAATTTATTAATCAAAATTTCAAAAAATTAAAAAATAACAAGTTAAAGGAAAAAATCTAAATCGACATTTATTAATAGATTACTACAGTATGAATCTAATAATAGCTTTACTTTCTAAATTTATTAAATGTATCTAGATTAAAGTTCCATAATTGTAATTTTTTATATATTTTAAATTTATTAATTAGAGTTTTTAAAATTAGAATGCCATTTAGATAGATAATGTGACTTTAGTAACTTTTATTTTATTATGTATAATAAAATAACAGATGTCAATGCAAATTTTTTTTAGAAGTTTGGTTCAAGAGATCATATATATACCAATTATTCTTTATGTAAGCCAGCGTACGTATATGTACATTTTCTGAAAAAGATAAATTTTTTTTTTTTAACATTATCGATCAAAGTCAGTATTTTTGAAACTGGGGAGATCTTGAATATACGTATATAAATTTACAGAAATATAAATGTCAGTATTTTTGTCTATAACTCTACAGTACATTTATGATCGAAGTGAAATTATATATGGGAAGCAAGAAAGTGATGTCCTTGTCTTTTCGCACCACTTTCTGATTTGTAAAGCAGTTTGTGATTGATGCTAGAATATTAAATTAACTGCCATTTTATTTTATTTTCTCCCAAACAGAAACTGGAAAAATATTAATATAAATTGTGGATACCACTACCCGATCGATTCAGCGGCACATTCTTTGTCTCTAAAGCTTCTATATATTAATTATGCCACCCTCTAGATTCTAGAAAACGTCATCGCCGCTTCATGTTTCCCCAATAAAGTGGAATTGCATTAGTGGACGACTCCGTCTGAAATAAAGTTAATCCCATTACTGGGTTTAGTCCTCCAATTTAGTACCTTACAATTTTTTTTAATAATAATAATATTATTAGTATAATTTATTCAACTTTCTTCTCTTTTTCATTCTTTTTTTTTTTGTATACCCATTGTAATAGGTGTAGACAGCCATCTTTCTGCATGGTGATATATATATATATATATATATATATATAGAGCTAAATGAATCGTTCTTGAAAAGAATCTCGAAGAGCTTTGTCCCAAAAAAGTTGTTTAAAAAATATTTGTTTCTAAAGTTGAGGGATTAAAGAAGGAAAAAGGCAAACAATTGCAAGGTTATCTTCCTCAAAGGTCTGAATTCTTATCAAATTTCGACTAGACCAGAGAAAGTTTACACTTTTTAATAAAGTGATACTATTTACAAATATCTAACACTGCTATTTCTCCATCTCAAAAGATCTGTTATTTCTTAAAAAGAAAAAAATACAAGAAAAATTATTATGTAGAAGCAACCCTAAACTAAAAAATACACACAAAATATTGATAGCGTAGAAAGGGCAAATTGTCACAAAGACAAGTCAAACTGCACTCTTTCCAGGTGCAGGAACAGTTTTTGAGAGCTGAATATGACCAATAGTGTTGGCGTGAACAATATCTGCATGCGGCTAGAAAATGCTAACGGGTTCTCAAGTAAAATAAAGAATCAAAATAAAGCATGATGCTTTGGGAGACCAGTAAAAGAAGCAACAAAGCTGACGCAACAGCGTATCGGCCACCACAGAAAAAGTGCATTTGCGGAGGCAAAAATATCAAGGAAAAGGCAAAACTGGATCGGCTGAGAAATGGAATTAATAAAAGAATGACCGTCATGGTGCGAACCACATTTCGCATTCCTACGTGAATCGTCCTATATTCTGAGACCCAATGAAGCATGAGATTCTGTTTGAGTGGAATGCAAACTCATCCGACTCCAAAAGTGATACCCATCAAACCAGGTCAACTTGCCTTCCAAAAGAAAATGATTGATGATGGAGGAAAGTCTCTTGAGACGAAAAGCTTACTATGTCACATGCTGCCCAGAATTTCATTGGAAGTGCTCGAGTGAGCAAGCCACATCAGCACATAAACTTGTTGCCTATATATGAAGAACAGATACTACGTGTTTCACACTTTTATATTGCACTCGAACATTATATGTTCTTCTTTATTTTTCACTTAATCGCATAACTATTCAATTTTCAGAAGCACGAGAAGGAATTTCAATTTTGCCAGCCAGCCCACATTTGACTGTAGGTTACTCTTACTTATATTTTGGGCCTACCCTTCAGTGAAAGTTCGAAACATTATCAAAGCGTCCTTTTATGATATTTATAATATCTACATTAATCATACAAAGCAGTGAAATTAAATATAAACAGGTTCCTTATTGAAGTCTCTAAGAGCCTCATGGAAGGCCCAGTCATTGAGATCCTGCCCTTGCAGTTTCACATACGAAGATGACCTGAACAAGTCGTCGTAATTGGGATTGGGGTTGAGAACCATGCTTGACCCGTATTCATCAATGTGGTGATTCCCGTTCCATTGTACTTGTGGCATGCTAGTCAACTTGTGCTGAGGTGAAAGCATTGGAGAGTCGTTGAATACCGCGGGCTTACTCTGATCTGTATGGTTAACAATGGTTATGTCATGGATGCTGTGTCTCCTTTTGTTATTCCCTCCACCAAGCTTTTGCCTTATGTAGTACTTCTGAGCATGGCTTGCTACTTGGGTGGGAGTCTTTGTGACTACAAAATTCCGAGAGATATTTCTCCAGTCTCCTTTTCCATACTTTGCAAGTCCCATCAGAAAACGTCTATAATTCAATACCCAACAATTCATGTCAGCTTACATTAGCCAACCAAAACAACATTACATAGAGACTGCAACTGTTCAAATAGCATTAGGCCTTAGAGAAATAACAGGTAAAGCAGCACCAAAATTAACTAAGAATAGCAAACAAAAATGAAATGAACAATGATTAATTTGCAGTCAATATTCTCTAACTATTTTCATTAACTAGAGAAGGGAGACACATTGAAGATTGTAAATTGATCAAACTCGCCTGTGTTCCTCTTCTGTCCAAGGGATCCCTTTCTTCCTCTCCTGATTACAATCTTTGACAGTTGCAGGCCTCTTTGTGTAGGCATTATAACTTTGATTGTCAGTTAAATCAAACGTGGAAGAAGAGGTATGATATCCGGGAATGGGAACCCTCCCTGCTTCTATTTCACTGACATCTTCTTCTAATTCCCTGTACTGTTTCATAACATCGTACACAGTCTTCCCAGGGACCATGGCTGCCACCTTCAACCATCGGTCTGGGGTGTCCTTATCATATATGGCCAGGGCACTTTCAAACTTCTTATTCTCTTCTCTAGTCCATTCTGAGTTGTGGTTCTCTTGGTCTAACCAATTTGAATTTGACATTAAATAAGATGGATGAAGAGGTTCCATACCTTGAATCTCACAGTTAGAAACTGAATGAAGTTCCTAAAGAGATGAGATGGCAATGGATAACAAAAACTCATAAACAGAGAAATAGAGTTTTAATTCAGAATCTTTCACGTGTGACCAAGAATCTACAAAAGTCCCACCTTGTAGAATCGAAGAGAATCTTGGAAAACCATGGTTTTCCAGAATTTTGGTGCTTGAAGATAAAACCTAGAGAGAATTAAAAGAGAACTCTAAAACTCAGAATATTAAAAAAAAAAACGTTGGTGTCTAATAAACAACCCAGGAGCGAGACTCTGTGCCAATAAGATAGCAACTCTCAATACAGAAATCGTTTTGACAGCAGAGGCAGCAAAGAGCAAAGTTGAGCTCAGAAACTGAAGGAATGTAAGAACCCAAAGGAAGCAAAGAGCCAATAAAGAAAAGAAAGATTCTTGACGATGAGGATTCAGGAAAGGAAAAGCGGGAAACTGTTTCCTCTTTGTCGTTTCTTTGTGAGGAAGTAACTACGAATGCAAAGGCAATAATACATTTCATAGATTTACAGAAGACAGAGCGAGAAGTGGTAGCGATACAGTATGAATCAGGGTATTGAATAAAACTAAATTAATTCAATTAAAATTGATTAAAAGTTATTTTTTTTAAATCAAATTAGCATTATTAGAAATATTTATTTGTATAAGTATAGTTTAAAATTAAAATAATGTGTAAATTTGAAGTTTGAAATACGACTGAAAATTATATCATCTGATCATAAGCTAAATTAAATTGAATTAATTTGATTATGGTTACACTGATTGAATTGACGCAAGGTTCAACTTAATAAAGTATTTAAATTAATTCAAACCAAACGGAAACGAACACAAGTAGGGTAGTTAGAATTGGAAAGTCCCACCAGCAGAAGCAGACACAGCCTGTGTCATTTTATAAGCAGTTAAATCACGGATTACAGAAAGATTTCAATGCTTGTTACCGAAACAGAAAAAGGTTTCAATGTTTCTACCAAACAAACATGATTATTTCAGCTACCCTTGCTCTGTCCAATTCTCAGGGGTCGATCTCATTGTTTGAAGGCTCGGTCGATTTCTCTAGAGCACACTGTATATCATCAAATTTATTTGAATTAAAATATTTTTAAATATAATTTTCAATTTTTAACATCATACGTGGAAAGAAAGGACTAGAAGACTTTAGTGACAGTTTTAATATAAATATCTCAGGTTTCGTTGTTCAAATTCAAGAGACCAATGACAACATAATACGCGGAAAGAATGGACAAGAAGAGAATAATAAATAAGGAATCGAAAGTTGAAACATCTGGGGATATGAATGCGTTTTAAACTTTTTTTATTTTTTAATATATTTTTAATTTTATTTTTTTAAAAAAATGAAATGAAAATAAAGTATAAAAATAAAGTAATTTTTTGTTGAAACCTTTTAAATTTTATTTTTTATTTAAAATTTTAAATAATTTTTTAAAAATTATTTGTTGAAAAAATTTTAAATTTTAAAATATATTAATATATTTTAAAATAAAAAAATCCAATTTTTCAACAAATTTTTATACTTTTTAAGTTTATTTTCTCATTTTTTATATATTTTTAAATTTATTTTCAAATTTTAATTTTAAATAATTTGGATTTTTTATTTTTAAATTTTAATTTTTCAACAAATTATTTAAAACAATTAAATAAAAAAATAAATTTAAAAATTTTATATTTTATTTTTCTTTTTTAAAAAAATTAAATTTAAAAAATATATTAAAAATTAAAAAAAATTCAAAACACAATTTAAAAACTGCGTTTTGAACTACAACAACCTCTAAAGAGAGCAGAGAATCCATATTCAACATCTGGGGAGGGTTTGTGTTGTTGGAGTGTCCATCTAATACAGTGCCGTCCATCATATTTAAAAATGATGGTCATACTAATTTAATATCATATACATTTTCATAAATGATCATGTACTTTTTTTTGTTTTTTTCAAATTTTAGATATTATATTTCTATTTTTAGAATTATGGGAATTAAACTTGGTTAACAATTTTTTACTTCTTCAATTGAAATGATTACAAATTAATTGTACAATTTAATAATTAATAAAATTATTAACAAAGGTACTGGTTGACTATATGGTCTTTGCAAGTGAAAAAGTGACGTGAATGAACCAGACAAATATCTGAGCAGACTGCATAGAAAAATCACCCAGGCTTGTCATATGTCATAACTAAATTGTATTTAGCGGCTTGAAGTTCTTTTATCTATCTACCAGTTTTGGGGCAAAAAGTCGGCTTTTAAATTTTGAATATATAAAAAGTAAAACTACTCACATCCAAAATTGGCGCCTGTAGCTCAGTGGATAGAGCGTCTGTTTCCTAAGCAGAAGGCCGTAGGTTCGACCCCTACCTGGCGCGCCACTCTTTTGTCCTTTTTGGATTCTGGCTTCCCTTCTATTGAAGCTATGTTCCATTAAATAATCAAAGGTTAGAAAATTTTGAAGCAAAGGATAAAATATTAACATGCTTTAATGCGTTTTCAGAAGTCAGAATGATAGGGGAAAGGAGAGAAGAAGCAGAACATCATTTGAACTCTTGAGCAACCTTAAATCAAATTGAATTCTTAACAAGAACATACTAAAAATTTATGCACTAGAAAAATTACATATAGCATCCTCCTACATTGGTAGAGAAAAAAAAATAAAAGTATTGAAATTGCTATCACAACGCCAAATTTATTGATTTCTGCTCTTTTTCTTTGTCTCTCTCACCTAAAACATTCTGTTCTTACAAGTTTTCAAAGTGTCACAAACAATTTACGTCCCCCATTGAGGCCGTCATCTCACATCTCTAGTTCAGTGTACAATCTCGGTTCTTTTATGAGTTGCAATAGAGAGACTAGCACTTTGGAAGGTCTTCGGGAGGTGGGAGCAAAGACTCATTGGGGCCGTCTCCGTTTTCCACTATGAAAGCCATCTTCAGTCCCCAGGTGGTGTGTACTTCCAAATGGCAATGCAGGAACCAAACACCTTCAAAAAACATAACCAAAAATAAACAGAATCAGAATCTCTTGAAGAACTTTTTTCTACTATTCATAATAATGAATTCAAGAAGAGAAAAATTTGTTTCTACCTGGGTTGTCTGCCCTGAATCTGATTGCTGTCCATCCACCGTTCGGCACACCCACTGTGTTTCTCTCAACTGGGTCAACAAGATTAAAGCTTTCTGGATCCTTCTGTGGATCAAAATTCCCTAACCCAGTCCCAACAACATAGAAGTTGAACCCGTGTAAATGAAGAGGATGGTTCTCTGGAGCTATCATTGCAGTGCCCTGGAGAACAATTTGAACAGTTGAATTGAAACCCAATCTATATAATTTTGTGCCATTGTTGGTCTGGATGTTAGCGGGTTGAGTACCAGTGTAATTGTAAACTGTGGGTGGGTTTGCAGGGAAATCATCTGTGTAAACACCTTTTATGTTAAAGTAATGTGCTTGAAGAAGGGCTGTAGTTGGTAACACAAAGGTTATATTATTAATATCAGACACAAGTTTGGTCCCGTTGAGACATGTATCGCATGGGTTGACCCCAACTGATATGGTAAAGAAAAGGGAGTGGTCTAAGGTTAATGGAACTTGTGCAGGATATTCGTTTGAATTAAGGCTTCTTAGAGAATCAATGAATTTAGTTGATAGCGGAGTCGCATTCAAAGGAGGAATGCTGGTCAGAACTGTTTTAGGATAAGGAGGTGTGCCTTTGTACCGAAGCGAACCAATAGCAGTCAAGTTGTCAAAGACAATAGGGGCATCCATGAAAGGAGTGACTGCTATTAAGTACTTGCCAACACCTTGATTTGCAGTTAACAGGGCATTTGTAGTTTGGCCTGGGCTTATAAATATTGCGTCTGTCTCAAAAGGCTTAACGTAAGAGGCATCTGCTTCAACGATAGTTAGATTATGCCCAGCAATTTTGAAGAAGAGTTCATCGTTCACACCTGCATTGACAATACGAAGCAGATAGGTCTTGCCACTTTCAACATGCAGAGTGTAACCCCCTGCACAGGTTGACAAACCTTTGTTTAGCATTAAACAACCATAGTTTGTTTGAAAATTAATGCAAAATTGCAAAAGAATGGAAAAACTTTATTAATTTGCTTAAAAATAAGATTGTTAAGAATCTTCTGTTAGTGACGTAGTTTAATTCCTTCAATGACGTAGTTTAATTCATTCAATGATGTGACATTTTCTTGGTTATAGGTAGTTTATATAGTCTGTATACCAAACTTTAAACTCCTAGAACTCCAAGTTTAAGAAAAAGATTGAGTTTATAAATTATAAAATACCCTCTCTCTATTTAAATACCCTGAGAAGCGCAACCGGAAACTGGTCCTGGATGGCCATTAATGGTATGGGCATCTGATATGTTTGGTGGTAAACCAGTTATTGTTGACTGATTGAGCACAGCTTCAACATCTGCTTTCCACCATTCACCTGAACTCAAACATTAAAACTCAAATATAAATAAAGAAAACCATAAAACCAAAAATGTACAACTGCTAAGGAGACAAATTTGAGTCAGTAAGCTCAAAACTAACCTAAAATAATGACCTTTTCTTTGTGAGGTTTGGGAAACGGATAAGGAACGCCTCGCTTAGGTAAAATGACAATGGCACCATGCACCGTGGCTCTTAGCCAAGTTACATGTGCATGCCAGAGAAGCGTGCCTCTTTGGCCTGAGACGGTGAAATTGTAGATATAACCCTGCCCTGGCTGTATCGGGCATTGTGTGATGTATGCTGGCCCATCAGACCAACCAGTTCGAAACTGTTTAACTCCATGCCTGCCATAAGTCCAAAATGGTACCTAGTCATATTATTACTAATTAATATTATCAACTCCTTGTAATTTGTTGAGTAGCAGTAGTTCTCACCAGTGAATTGTAACGTTGTATACGACGTGGTTAGTGACCCTTACTATTACAGTATCATCCTCTCTTGCATAGAGTGTTGGACCTGGGAATTGCCCATTGACAGTGACGAATGATTTCGTCGAGCAAAGCTTTGTAGTATTCTTCAGGACGACCTGTACAGTGTACAAATTGACAACTTTAAATATACTTGTTTCCTTTGTCCCCCTCTTATTTTAATTTCGTGAGAGCGTCAGAGGCCTTACATCAATACCACGTGATGTTTGATAAATGCCAGTCATTTTTATAAAAATAAGAAAAAACAAAGCATTTGCTATGAACAAAGCATAGGAAATGCACTTACACTAAACTTGTAGTGACGCACCAAGGACTGAATAAATGCTGGGAACGACAAAGCCACCAGAAACATTGCCAGAAACCGTGGCTCCATTCTCTTCAAGAATTTTACTTTTTTCTGTGTTTGTTCAATTCTTCTCCTACCCCTAGTTAATCTTGAGCAGTGGTCTATGAAATGCTAGCATACGACTCGCCACCTCAACATTATATAATGGAAAAATCATGGATGAAATGTCGTTTTACAAAAGGTTGGTGAATACAAAATGGCAGCCATGTCTATTACCGAGTTTTCTTGCATGCTACACAAGGTAGCCCTCATCTGTCCGTTTCGATGGAAACCATTTCTGCTATTATCATCTGACAGAAACCTTTCTGTGAATTGAAAGTTGAAACATACTGCTCAACTGCAAAATCCCCCTTTCTTTCTATTGCCCCGAGCATCTTCTAAATTTCTCTTCCCTTATTGGTTCAGTTTTCTCTGTATATGCGTATTTGAAGCCTTACTCCTCTCTTCCAGAAGGGTATATAATACAATGCCGGATTGTGGAGGTGGGTGATGATGCATACATAATTAGAGAGGGGCTTTCAAAGGCCTGTTATAAAACAAAAATTTATAGTTGGGCTATGTTTTTCGGCTCATCCACTTCAATATCTGACTGAATGTCTCAAAAGTTGAGAAGAATACAGATGGAGAGTCTTGTAACAGCTCAACCCACCCTAAAAGATTCAAATGCCACATCTTTTTCATTGTGATTTTCTTATTCTTTCTTAAAAGCTGCTGTTTTTATCCCTCCTTTAAACCACCTTACCACCCCAAGATGTTCGAAACTTTACATTTTCTTTTTGGGTGTGTTTCACACGAAAAAGCTCATTTCTTCATATACCTCTTTCCAACAAACAGGTGGAAGGGTTTACATTATTATAGCAATGCTAAACATGTACATTGCCATACATACTCGTTTGACTTGCGGAACACGTTGAATTGAACGATGAACACAAAAGTTAGGTGATAGCCCAAACAGGCTTCACTCACTGTTCTCTGCCTTAGTTCGTAATCTTTTTATTTTTTTCTCTTTTAATATATATATATATATATATATATATATATATATATATATATATATATATATATATATATATATATATATATATATATATCAGAATAGTCCGTAGTCTGTAGTCAAAGCAAACGTTTTGCCTCTGAGGTCACATTTTGGTCCATAGTGATGCCATTTACTTTGTTCAAGGCAATCGTACGTGCTGAGAGATATAATTGAAAGTTACTGCTACAGAAGAAAAGCGACCAACCAACGCAATAATCGTCATGATTCATGACTAATACCTTAACTAGAATCTTCTATCCTTCGGTTAGCAAACCAGAGTAGGCATTGAGCAAGGATAAAATGGAAAAAAAAGGTTTTACAGTCTGTCAAACTCCAAGTCTTTAAAAAGAGATAAAAGGAAAAAGACGGAGTTCTGAGTCAAAAGTTTTGAGGTTATAGTCGAGATGGTGTGCAAATCAAATACATTTTTGGTCATAGAATTTACCTGAGAATTAACGACTTAAAGTTGCACAAGACATTAGTCTACGAGCATTAATACAAAGGGTTATATGAAAATCATTATTTGCATTAGTGTGACTTTGATTCATATATATGAATTACAAAGGAGATTGTATGGATACGTTTATATATACACTACGCTGCTGAAACATCCTTTAATGCAGCTTCTAGAGCACCCTCAATCTTATTAATGCAAGATTTGTAGAGAAATCCCAGATAATCTACTATGCTGTCCTCACACACATCTTCTAAGGGATTTATCTCAAATGACCATTGAATAAGAGTTGAGTCATCCCCGTAGTCAACTAGTTTTAGTGAATTTACAGATCCATCTAAACCTACATTGCTTGCTTCCATTTTGTAAACATAACTATGTGATGAAGAGTCCAAGGAAACCAACCTCTCCTTGATCCATGACCTTTCTCCATCTTCTTGAGGGAACATAAAACCGGACACTAGCCGAACATAGCCTGGCTCATCTTCTTCTCCTGCTAAGCCGGTGTATCTTTCTACCATTGGCATCCATTCCGGTAGTCTTCTCGTTTGAGAAACCATGGCCCACACGTTGTCTATAGGCGCACAAACTATACCACCAACTGAACCATGCCATTTACCGTCTCCAACATCAACATCCTGCAGTTATAGAAGGTCAAAGTTCAAATTTTTCTGGAACAGAATGTGAAGTTCAGATGATTTTACGGCTCCAATTGATGGATTTTAGATTAATATGTGATCAGATGAATTATTAACAATCTCAAACTACGTAAGTTCTTTTTTTTTTTTTCTGCATCTTCACAGAGACGACAGAGAGAGAGAGAGAGATCAATTTTATAGGCAGAAGTACCAGAAAGTTCAGTTTATAAATTGATCACCCAAAGAAGCAAAAGGGAAAACTAGGCAGACAATCAATCAACTCAATATATAAATTGAAAAGGAAAAGGGAGGGATGAGTGGTTGTTGAGCATTCCAAGATACGTATCCGTACCATGTTTATTTCTATCCTGTCTGGGCTTGACAACTTTATGTCGTGAGATTTTGTGGTCAGATCTTCAATGCTAATTTAGGAGTCACCTGCAAGTTTAAACTTTATATGAACGCAGCATATATCTTAAAGAGTAATCGTGAGATTCAAGGCAATTTTGTTGTGTTTGGAAAACAAAAGCAGTTCTGCTTTCACGTCAGATAACTCCAAGGCCAGACTTCGAAAAGTCCAATAGATGAAAAGGTTTCTCTCGTACTCAACGTGTTAATGGTTCTGTTATGTTTAATAATATGTTCCTTCGGTGACTTAAAAGACTTAGATAGCTGTTTTAGGATAGACTTCTGTTTTTTGCACTTGAACAGTTTTTGACGCCAATCATGCTATGTAGAAGGAGTACAGAAAAACTCATTTATCTATCATAAAAATTTTGGCGTTGGGGATGCATTCAAAAGACAATAATTTGTATAACGAATGAACTACATAAGGAAATTTCTAAAGGACCCAAAGCAGTGATTGATTAATGCACGGTAAACTTGATGACTAGAGAAGATCTTGGTCTTGTCTGTAAGATAGCATATATCTTTTTGCATAAAAACAGATCAACACTAACGAAGGAATTGCATATTAACAGCTTAAGCAGCAGCTCCGACGGGAACACCGCCCTTGAGTCTGGAAGAACCGTACAGGGTTTCTTCAAACCGGATGATCTCATTCTTGGATCCATAAGCAACTTGAGTTCTATCATCAAGGTTAGTGATGACCTTGTCTAGCACAGACTGATGGCCATCACTGCTGAAGCCTCCTGCTTTTTCAATCAAGAACCCTAAAGGAGCTACCTCAAACAGCAGTCTCAGCTTGGCTTTAGCAGATGGAGATGCCACATTTGTGAACACACCTTTTTCTTTGACGATAATCTGTACACGAGAAGATATTTAGAAAGCAGACTATGCCATATCAGAAAGTCCTGTATGATTAAGAATGAACCTGGTTGACATCTGGCACCATCCCTCCAGTATATCTCAAAGTGTATTTTTCTCGGACATAATACTTGATCAACTGTTGAGAGATAAAGAAATTAAGATGTAAGTCTTCGTTTCTGAATGTTATAAAACTACGAGTCTAGAACAATAATTCTCCTTTTTCTGATAGAGGACTATAGGTAGACCTTGTCATAATTGGGGTTGTCAGATGTGGCTCTCAAATTTCCGGGGGAGAAAAGTTTTCCTTCACCAATATCTGTGGTATCTTTGACATGCTGCCATTTTCCTGTTAAATGAATCAGAGGACATTGTCATTTTAATGAAGAGTTAGCCCTCTACGGCAAACCAAATTTATAGAAACAAATTTCCAACTGAGTCGTTTCAAAAATTACTTAATATTGTCATCAAATATATGATATCAAGCTAACCTTCGTCAAGCAGAAGAAATTCATGCGTGCCAGGGTAGTCCTTAAGGGCAAAGACATATGTGGTTCTTGGACCAAAAACCCCCATGGCTGCTGCAACTTGATCTCTTCCAGTGACCCCAGTTAACTTATCCCCAGGCCACACTCCAAAGATTGTGCCCACTGTAAAATTTGTGTCCACAATACTGGAGCCATCGAGGGGATCGAAGGCAACACTGAATCCACCTATTAGTCACACATCCACACAAATGGACAACATCAAAGATGAAATTTTTGGAAGTATAAATTCAAATTTCAATAGCTCAGTTTAATATAAGATTGCAGACCTTCAACTGGACCTCCCATGTCCTGGAGCTCAGGAACTTCCTCTGAGCAACCATATTTGCAGAAGTGTGAGTAAGTTAAGGCCTATGCATAGAAGATTGGAGATGTTAGTTTCATTACACGTTCTGAGAAACAGATTGTAGATATCAATAGTTCAACTCTGTAAGTTCATTAATGAATTTGGGTTAGTCCAGCACGAACATGACAATCTAAATTGATCCAAATTGACGACTTCAAAAAATTTCCTTGCACTTATATGTAAGTTTTAAATGGGAAATTAAGATTAAAAAGAACATCCTGGGTTGGAAACACGGATTCTAACATCAAAAAGAAGCTGGTTGGCCAGCAAATCTACAGCAAGTTGCTCGTCTCCAAAGGTATTAACACATTGTGTTCCACCACAGGAAGCCGTCTTCACTTTGAAGGAAATAGTTCTTAATGCCTCTCCCATGCACACCATCAACCGGATCAGTCCCTTATCTGGCGTGGCCTTTGTAAGGAACTCTTCCTACAATCAGGGGACACAAACCTTAATTTCCACAATTTCTGTCTTGACACTGTCGAAACTTAAAAAGCTTTCTAGTGTGTAATTAACTCACCAAACTGTCGCCAATTTCACATCTGGTTACAAGTGAAGCATCCTTTGTCTTTGAAAACTTGAACGTTGATTTGGGTGCCACTCTTAGTGATTCCCCAAACAAAGAGCTTGATTTCAGACTCTGTCATTCGTAGCATAGAGCTTTTACAAACTTATTCATGAAATCATTCAAATGTTTACGTAAGCCATTCATATTGAAATTATTTGAGTGTACAAACCTTGAAGCCAAAAGATGGAGAGATGGATGGAGGAGAGTGCTTGGAAGAAACACTAGGTAGGAAAGCCCCGCGGGCGTAGCAGGCAATGCCCGTCTCCATGGCTGCAAAATGTGCTCGCTGTAATGTGTTCAGTGTGTTATTAGCAATGAATGAAACTGGGAATGGAGAGGAGGAGGATAGTAGATAAGTGGCTAAGTACGTAGGGAGTCCCACGTGGCAGCCGCTGAATAGATAGGCTGATAAAATAGCATTTGGGTATGAATAATTAGCATCGCAAGTATTTATGTGGTTGTGCTCTGGTCCTATAAAGAGATATGGTGCTGAGCTGCTTGCCCCACTGTTTGTTAGTTTGTGACTTTGTGCTTAACTCTCTGTGTTCTGCATACGTGTGGGACTGTCAAATGCACTTCGGAATTGCGAGCAACGCTGAAATCTCGACCAAAACTTCAAAACCTTGGATTCTGCTTCTATTTGGACAAATAATTAAGAGAAGGAAGACGTTTAATTTTAAAAATAAAAATCTCATCTTTTTTTATGAGGATGATTGTAACAAACAATCCCTGTGGATTTTAGAAGTTATAATTTAGAAGATAGTGAGTTAATATAGTACAGAGATCACTGGCCACATCTGTCTGACAAGGTCTCTTGCTCAAGTCGCGGTAAGCTTTGGCCATAAGACAAGCTGTGGTCCTGCATGTAGGACAGCCTCTTGGGTTTGGGGAAGATACCACATGAAATTCCATTGTGTTATTCCACTAAATAGCACTTTTTTTTGTAGTTTTAAATGCAAGATAGTAAGCAACCAACAACCTAAATGGCACACTTTTTTAGTTCTGGTGTGTCCAGCCTCTGGCTGGTATTTTGCAAGAATTATTAAAGTAATGAGAAATTTTTTTCTCATACTAGGAAATATGACATTTTTAAATAATATTTAATAAACATTCTTTTTGTGCTTTTTATCAATATATAATATACTATAACATATCTCAATCTAGTTTATTTTTCAAACTAGTTCTTAATCTATATTACTTTTTGTCACATGCATAGTCTTTCTATTTTTTAAAACTAAACTCTGTATTTTTCAAATCAATTGGCAATATAGAGAGGAGTTTATTGAATCTTATTATTTTGAACTTTTTTGTTTAATAATCGCATTAAAATATATTATTAATTATTAAATTGTAGTTATTCAAAAAAAAAAAAAACTTAAACTAGATTAAGATTTCCGATGAGAATAAACTTGAACTATCTTGTAGTTTTTTTTTAACTTTTTGGAATAACCCTTTTATATTATTGATATTTGGCTTTTTTTTTTTATGGAAGATATTTGACAAAATTAATGCTTGCAAGTAATGGATATTTTGGGGTTCATAGGAAATATCAGAAATGGTGACATTGATAAAGAATAAAACGAGAAATGAATACAGCGACTTCAATGACAATTATTTTAGAAATAATGGGAACGCAAACAGATTAAAACAAAACAGATTAAAACAAGGGCAAGGCAGATAAAATCAAGAGAGGAAGCTTCTTGCGGAGGTCGACTTATGGAGCAGACAATGGCGAATAGCAAAGCATGTGTCCTCGGCCATACTAGTACTATAACTTTTCTTAATCTTTGCTTTCTTGCGGAATTCATTTTTGCGGACGATGTTTTTCTCAGGTGCTCTTCTGTCTCATTCGCTTGCCAAAACAGACTTAACTGCATATTTATACAAGATCACTGCTTTGCTACTGTTTTGTTAATTCTTTTATTGGGTGGGTTTTGAAGCTAATTTGGATTAGCAAACACAACGACGAGCGTCAATTTCACCCCTTTTTCCTTTCATCTTGTTCTGAATTAATTTAAGTTGTAACTTTCGGGTGATTGGGGATTCATGTGATTCGATGCTTCAGAACCCTCCATTCGCACGGTCAGCTGAAAGTTTTGTCGACGCAGCCTGTATTGTATGTATTATGAAATTGGCGTGATTTCGTCCTGCAATTAGGATTAAATGGTATACGCCAGTGGGATTAGACAGGTCAAGCTTAGTGAATAAGGTAGAGGCTTATGGTCATTTTGATAATAAAAAAAGTAAATTATTGAAAAGTTTATTGGGATGATAAGTGATACATTATTCCCTCTATCTCCCCTCCCCCTTGGTGTTGAAATTTTTTATTGGTAAGGAACTTGATATATTGAAAAGATTAGGTTATGTTTAGATGCTGGCTATAGTTGCTTGTAAGTTCTGATTTTGTTAAGAGGGGTGATCCATTTGTACAAGCTTTTTTCGTTTCTTTCGGATGTGTTTTATGTTTACTCAGTTGTACTAATGGGTGAATGAATGATGACCAAGTTTGTAGTAAAATTTTTAGGTTACCCTCTTGACTTCTGGAAGCAAGCTGAATCCGTAACTTGAACTGGATTTTGGGTTAGCTTATAGATTGAGCTTATGTCTGCTTATGCCCATCAAATGGAGCAGCAGTATTCTGCACGGAGTATCTCAGTTGGCTCTGGTATGTTATGTATTCCAACTTTGTCATGTTTTCACTCTCTTCATCATCCCCTCACCAATGAATAAAATAAAATGAAATAAATAAATAATAATGATTAGAATCTATAGTAGACCCTGGCGGTAAATAGAGTTTTAATCAAATCTTTAGAGCACCTTCAGACAGAGGCTTCTTCTTCAGTTATTATCCCTTGTGAATACCTTTCGGCAATTATCATTGTCATCAATGAATAAGTTTGATGTGAACAAAATTTAATTTGATAACAAGTCCCCACCCCCCTCGCCCCAAAAAAAGGGGAAACTGGTAATAAACCAAAAAAAAAACAATGGAAAATCAATATTATAGTCTGACATTGGGCTTAGCAAGTGATTTGGTTCAAGTTTGACTATTTTACCCTAAAGCATGACTTAGTACCCTTACTCATCTGATGCATGTGCTGGTAGATAATAATATATAGCTTGTTATCGGCTTTCTTATCTTTCAGCCCGCATTATCCTTCATATTGCTATTTAAGAATAATTTTGTTGACTATAAATCCTGCTGCATTCCTGATCACAGAGTTGGGGAGCCGTTATGTTCTGGAATCAGGATTCTACATGACATCTTTTACTGCAACAATCTTCATTTCTGCACTTGTCACTCTCGGGCTTTTGTTAATTACTTTGCTGACTTCATTGGCAGTGATGCTGCAATCTTGTCAAAGTAAAAATACGGGAATTATTAAGCTTCAGAGTATAAATGATGATTACAGTTATTGCAAGATTTATGCTCTGCATTCCGAGCTCAATAACTTGGAAGATTACAATCTTCCTAAGGTTTGCAGGGCTTTTGCTATACAGTATATCCAAGGAGGTCAATATGCTAGAGACTTGGACTCAACCAACTCTGTAATTGAGGAGTACTTCAACAATGTTAGACCATCAGATGATGGTCTTGATGTGGTGCTGATAGACATAGATGACCTTTTTCCTTCGCATCCTCATTCTTCCAACTTGTTTCGCCAGTAATCTTATAACCTTTTGCAGAAACTTTTAAGTATTCTTGCCTTAGGTCAAGGTTTATTTTAGGTCCTTTGCTTCATATTTAATTATCAACCACTAACAAATTCCTTCAAATAATAATTTCTTCAAAGGAGGAATCCTGTTTCTTTGGGTAAAACTTGAAAGAATCTTGGCAAAAAAAAAAAAAAATTTATCTCTTTTAACAGAACACATTTCCCCTTGGTAATTCTTGAAATATTTAGAAATATTGTGAAGTTCTGTTATATCTTGAATTAGCAGATTTTCTTGTCATTATTGTTCTATAATATTAGATAACAAAAAATGCATAGATTAGGGACAGCTGGTATCATGGTGTTTTAATTTTTCCCCTTAGCGAATAACCAACTTGCTTCAGTTTAGCAATTTATACACCACCCCTCAGTCTCTATTGATTATTAGTTAAGCATCCTTTACGTGGTTTATCCACCTTGGCACTGATCACCAATTATTGTTATTGCTAGTAACTTGACAATGAAGTTCTCCTTTGGTGTAGGTCTCATAACTACAGAGTTGGCGAATGTATTAGGGAGGCAAAGAATTTAAAGCTCAAGCTTTTTCTAAGATTATACATGAACCTTGAAGCTGCTGGATGGCCTATAATTTTGTTATCGAGAGAGCCTGCAACACAACGAAATGTCACCACTAATCATCTTATTTCTGCTGGATTTAGAGATTGGTCTTCCTTGATGATGAGGTACAGTGAATATTTTATATATATATATATATATATATATATATATATATATATATATTTATATACACACTGGATGAGGATTTAGAAAGATCTGAACTGTTATTTGTTTAGACTTTAAAAATAGATATCTACTATTCAGTTTTGATAAAGATGTAGAGGCTTAATCTCCTGCTCTCTCTTGAAGTCTTGGATTTCCAAATTGATTTCGGTTCTTAAAATTATCCCTCTTAGAATAAGGTTTTCTTGAAAAAACACTTATTCCAGACTTGCTTCTCATGCTGCCTATGTTCTGCACTTCTGCAGAGCTGAAGATGAAGATTCTATCAAACGGAATGAATACTTTTCAAGGCAAAGGAATGTGATACAGAAGAAGGGCTTCCGTATTAAAAGTATCCTAAGCAACCATATGGATGCCATGACTGTTCCAGATTCTGGGATGCGGAATTTCAAGATTCCGGACGCTATATGTGATAAGCTTGAGCAGCAAATGGAGACTACAGATGCTGGATACTAGTTTCATCCTTCTAAATGGTGGAAATCTTTTATCAAATTTTTCTGTTGTGTCCCTATTAACTCAATATATTCATATCAGAGATGGGCTATGCTTGGCATCACATTGTACATACTTATTTAATATCAACACTACGTAATTTAGTTACTATGATGTTCATGCCTGGCTCTCCAATCTAGTGTAGTTTGCAAAATGACCTCAATGGGATAGAGGGGAAGAAGACTATTACTATACTACTATACTACAGTGTCCAGCTTCGAGACTCATTTTTATACATAGGTTTTTTTTTCTTACAAGAAAGGGGAAAAAGACCTCAAAAGGAAAGAAAAAAAGAAACTAAGAAATTACACGAGGGATAGTAGCTCCCATCGTATTGCCAGTAGAGGACTCGATCAAAATACAATCATCATAATCAAATTGAAGGCTTGAATTAGCAAGTCAGTCTGTACAAGTGTTGCCCTCTTTGTACATGTGAAGGAAGACAAGATGCCACTCAAGTGTTGTCCTCTTCATAAGTTTGAAGGAAGATAAGATGCCACTGTTGATTCACTCTTTCAACAATTCTTTGGAGAAGTTTAGATTTGAACACTGCTCCTTACTAGCGCGAGTAACCATAGAGATCAAAGCCAAGGAGTCACTTTCTACTATCACTCTTTTGAACCCATCATTCCGGGCTATTTCAAACCCGGAGAGCATAGCCCGTAACTCGGCATTCATTGAGTTGCAGTGGCCAATCTTTTAAGTGAAACCTTTCATCCAAGAACCATCATCACAATGCAAGAGTCTGCCGCCAAACTAGTTCTGCTTTTAGCTGCGTTCAGTACTTAACTGCACCCAACCAACAGAAGGGAACCTCCACTTGACGTCCACCACTCTTGGAATCTCATTGTGGATGTCCTCTTGAACATGACTCTCCTTGTGTATCTCATTAGCATTTTGAAGGATGGCAGTGTTAGGCCTTTCATGTTTGTGGCTTTCCCCCGAAAAAAGATCCTCGTTCCTCCAACGTCCTTCACCATGTATCCCGGTGTCATGGGAAAGGTTGTAACTAATCCAAGCTTTTCTATCAAGGGAGAAGAACAGCACAGCTTAACTCGGGTTTAAGAGGAACCTCTATACCTTTGCAGTCCATTGACAGTTCCGAAGGACTTGAATGGGGCAGAAATGGCACGAAGAAGAGGAAGACCGTGGATCTGTTTCATGTGCAAACGTCCCTAGCAGCCTGCCAAAGAAAAACTTGTAGTCTTTGCGGCCCCTTCCAACTCCATCTGAGCTTCCACATGTCTTCCCTCAAGCTTGGGTTGTGGTCACAGAGCCACATACATGCTTCTAACTGAAAACTCACTATTGGCTAAGTTTCATCGAACAACGTCCTTTCCATCGTACTTGTTGGGAGGGAGACAAGCATGAATAAGAAGAGCAAGGGCATTTTGGTTACGGTAGCGCTGCAATCTCTCAAAATCCCTGACCCCATTCATTAACACAATACAAGTCAACCAGTTTCGTTCTTTCTCTGTCAGTGAAGGAGAACAATTATCAATTAAGCACATATTGCCATCCAGCTACTTATCAGGCCAAAACTGAACTGAGGAATCATCACCCTAAATGCCAGCGGCAATTCTCCACAATCTCGAAAGATTTTTTCATAACCCAGAGTCAGACGATTTAGCCAAACAAAAGCGCTTAAGCAGCTCATTTCTTCCATATTTACCCTTTTAACACTGGACCAAATACCATCTCTAAACTATTTGGCTGAGTAATAATACCCTAACCTATTTTGCATAGAAGTGCATAGTTCATGACACTTAGTCTCTTCAAACCAACACCATCCATTTCGACAAAGGTCCTTCCAAGCTGCAGGATGCCACTTTCTCTTCTCAACCCCCTAATAAAATTCTTTTGAATATTTCCTATTTCCCGACAAATGCCCGAAGGAACTCTTGAGTGTTGCATATGAAAAATTGGTAGAGTAGAATCCACCAAAGTGAGCTTCCCTGCTAAAGACAAACTCTGCTTTTTCCATCCATTTACTCTAACCTTGAATTTTATCCACTATTTGTGTCTGAAAGAGCAATTGGAATTTCTCCCTGCTAAAGACAAGCTTGAATTTTATACATAGTTCAGCTTGGCAGCCGCGGTGTCACATTTGTGAAACCACCCCGTCAAAATCATATAGACCGTCATGCAAGGAAACAGTCCACTGCCATCACATCCAATTCTATCAATTACTTCATTCTACTCTCTCTAAAATAGTAAAATTTTCAAACATAGCCTAATTATCTGGCAATAACTCATGGAAAAGAAACCAATTACGATATAAGACTATAAATTAAATAACACTTGATTAGGTACAAATATTTGTTTGTAAATAAATGTAATAAAAATAGAAAATTAACAAAAACGGATCTCCTATATGCGCAAGCTGACCCGATGATAAAAGAAATTAAAGTTGAAGACCCAACCAAAAAAAAAACAAAAGAAATTAAAGTTGGATGTCAAATGAATTTCACTAAAATTGAGATGATGAAAAAGTAAGAAAAGTTTTAGACACGCTGAATTACTGTATGCTTTTGTCGTATTACTACACTAATAAGTATAACTCCACTAACTTGAAATCGAACAGAGGAACAAAAAATACATTTCATTGGGATCGATCTAAAAGTCATTGAGGTCAATCTCTACAGAATATGAACGCAAACTCCTGATTACACACTAGAAAACTATTGACGTCAGTCTTTACAGAACATGCTAACCAAATTTTGAAGAATCAGGAACTATTACATTTACACCTTACTAAAATCCTACTTACAGTGTAAAATACTATTGACATCAGTCTCTGCAGCTTACTACCAATCTACTATTACTGGAATCGGTAAAATCCCAGCAGCTACCATTACCAACCCCGTTTGCTCAAAGTCCCACCATCCAAAGTATTTCCAATTAACTCATAGTTGAGTTCTGAAAAGTAATGTAAGAAACACCACACATTCGAAAGAACCATAGTCTAGAGTAAGGCACCCCATCTACAGACACAGCAATAGAACCAAAGGCAAGGCAATCCCCATTGCCATCTTCATCCAAGCTTTAGCTCCACCAACTCCAGATGTCCCAGAGAAGTCAATATGGAACTTCTTAGTCATATTCGGAAATAAAATCCCCCAATTGCGAGCCGGTGATTGTTTTCCTTGCTCTGGTTCCTTATCAAACAGTTCGTATACGTAAACCTCCGCCACGCCTTCTTTCCTCAAAGGTGTGCCCTTTCCGGACTTCAAGTGCTTCAAGAGACCCTTGAGATAGATCTCAGCGTACCCAATATTTGCATCCACCTCGTTTCCGACGGCGCTAGAACTCGGCCACCCTGTTTCCGTTACGATAATGGGTATATTCTCATAACCCGCCACCGCCATTGCACTTACCACCGCGTCAATCATCATATCAAAAAGATTCCGATACCGGACACCGGTTGTCAAATCATCTCTGAAATTGAAAGCATGTTCTTGAAACAGTGCAATCCCAATTGGAATCTCAGACCTGAGCCTGTACACGTTGTAGGGGTACACATTGATCAAGAACGAAGAATTGGTATCCTTCAAGAACTGAAGCAACGGCCCTATCACATTGATGTCAGGAGGTTCTTGAAATTGAGCGGCCGAAGGAGGGAATGGGGTGGATATGGCGCTGACGAAAGAGAACGAGGTGGAAACAGAAATCTTGCGAATACCAAGATCACGAAGGGACAGGCGCACGTTCCTGATCGCCGGCAACAGACGGTCGATGGAGTCCGGGGAAACATCAACGAAGTCGTTGCCGACGGAGATGGTGGTAATCTTGGCGCGCGGGTAGAAAGGGACGACGTGGACATAAAGCCAGTGGAGGACGTTGGAGCGATTGGTTGCCATGGGTGAGACCAAGTAGTTTGGGATGGTAAGGAAGAGGGAGACATTGGTGTACAAGAAGGAGCGTATGATGGTTGGGTCCGAATCTTCCAGGCGGAGAGCACTGAACTTGAGGGATTCAATGGCGGTGGGAATGCGCTCCGGTGGATGTAGATGAGTGTCAGAGGACGTGGGGGCCGCCGAGTACGTGACACCGAGGCAGGGAATGGAGGCGGCTGTTGCTAGAAGAGAGAGAAGGTAGAGAGAGAAGGCGAGGGAAATGAAGGATGTGAAGCAGAGAAACATCGTGGTTCTTGCGCAGTGGTGCAGCAAGAGAGGGAGAGAGTGAGAGAGAGAAGATGGAGGTGAGGCGTAAGGGGTGCGTATGACGAACCATGTGTGATTTAGTTAGAAAGAGGAGGTTAGTTACAGTTAGAATGGCGGGGTACCAAGTTCTACTTTCTTTGTGGCTTTGTGCAGTAATTTGGATTGCCGATGGTCTAGATCAGCTGTGGTTGGGTGCATGATCTAGTATAAAGCCACAAATTTACGTGCACGATCTAGTTTGGCTGTCATGGATAAAATTATCTTTTGGCACATGCAACTTCAATCACATTTGGGTCCCGCACCTAAATTAAAACAAAAATGATCAATTTGATTGAGATATAAAAAATAAATCATATGGTTTAGTAACAAGATACATAAATAATCTACAAATCATGCACGGTTTACATTTCTGTTAAAAACAGTTGTAAACAAATTAGGAAATGAAAAGTTATTACCGCCAATACCTGTATTTTCGAGACAATTGATATGAAAAATATTACACACGTAAATATAACATGATAAAAATATTGTAAACAAATTTACATTACTTTTATTATAAAAATTCATAAAAAAAAATTTAAAAAAATTATGTTTTTATCCAGGCAAAAACTTTTGGATTTGTGAATTCTTACGCAGGCGCCCTTCTTTTTTTTTTTTTTTGGGAAAAACATGGGCCTATGGCTATTTGGTGGCAAACTAGTGGAACGGGTGGGTGCTTAACAAAGGTCAAACAAAGCCTACGTAATGCTCACCAAAAAAAAAAAATGCTCACCAAGAATCGTTACTTGTCGCAACACAACACAAAAAAAACCCTAGCAGCAGCCACTCTCCCTAACCGCAGATGCTCCCTCATCCCAGCTGCAGCAAGCTGAGGGTGGCTGCTATGACTCACCCCTCTCTTTTCTTCTTTATTTTTTTCTTCTCAATCGTAGTAGCCACCCTTTCTCCCTCCAGTCGTAGAGTCCCCCCTCCCCTTGGCGTAGTAGTCACCCCCGCCCTCCCCTTGGCGTAGTAGTCACCCCCGTCCCCCCCCCCCTCCCCCCACCCAGCAAGCTGGCCTTCAATCCTTTATCTCTGTCCTTTTATTTTATTTTATTTTTTTAAAATTTATTACTCTTATTTAAAGAGTTTTTTTCTTTTCAAAAAATTATGAAATTTTAAATTTTTATATTTCGTTATCTAAATTTATAATTTTAAAGTTAAAACTATAATTTTATCTTTAAATTTGAGTAAAAAATATTAAATTTACAATTATAAATTTATTTAAAAATAAAATTAAAAAAAGTTAACTTTTTAAAAATATTGAAAAATATGGCTCTCTTAAATTTATTATTTTGTAAATATTGTATTATTGTGTATTTAAAATTTTAAAATATAATTTTGATAAACTAATATTTGTGAGATGTGTTATTTTTATATATTTTTTATTGTAAGATCTATTATTTTATATCTTATATTTTTAAAAATTATAGAGTTAAATTATTAGACTTAGTTTATTAATCTTTGTATTTTATTTAATTTCTAACTTTATGCCTCGTATAATTATTAGTGGTATTCTACTTATTTAAAAAAAAATTTATATAAATTATGAATTGATTTTAAATAATAATACTTTTTAAAAAATTTTGTGATATAAGCGTTTGACATGCTATAAATTTTTTTTTAAGTTATAATTATTAAAAATATATAAAATATATTTAATTGATTTTAAATAATTATTTTTTATTATTATATTTAGTTGTAATAAATTTTTTAAAAAAGTTTTAATATTTTAAAAAAAATATTTTTTATTATATTAAGATGAAAGAAAAAAAATACGAAAATAAAAAATTAAGTGATAGAACAATGAGAGAGAAAAGAAGAGAGAGAAGAGAAAAAGTGTAAAAAAAAATATTATTAAACTTTTATATTTTTAAAAAAATTTATATCATAAAAAATTAAATTTTTTACTCTCATACAACAAAATTTTTAGTGAAAATTCTTCTAAAAAAATATTTACAAACATTTATATTATTTCAGAATTTAAAAATTAAACATAAAAATTTAATTTTTTTTTAAATTTAATTTATTAAGAATTAAAAAATATTTCTCTATCAAATACCGCCCCTACCTCAATTTTAGATAAACTCGAGATATAATTGTAAGCCGGTCCAAAAAAAAAAAAATATATATATATATATATATATATAATTGTAGGTAATATAAATAAGAGTTTCGAATATTATAATCATCCTCCGGATGCCGTGCCTGAAATCCATCATTGACTATTTGTAGAAACTTATGTCCAAAAAAAAAATAAAAATGGGACCATTTGTAGAAACTACAGTTTTTTTTTCTTTCCAAAAAAGCAAAATAGGTAAAATTTCCGTTCCCATGGAATTAAAATAAATTCATGAATGCTATCTATCATCAATGTGGGAGGAAAGCTAATAGGTTGGTTGCCTTTGGAATTGGGGGAGAGAAAGTGGAGCCAGGCATCCCATAATCATTTGGAAGTAAATATCTATGCTTGCTCTCGCTCCCACTTCTTCACAGGTTGACATTACATTATCGTGGTGGTTGATTTGTTGAGTTGCGAAAGCGCTCTTCCTTTGGGCCCCTTTATTAGTTCTCATAGTCTTCCAATCCTTGAAGATATCTGTCTTCCAATCAATAGTCAATACAGTCTCTTTAGATCTTAAGCTTTCGGCTTTAGGTCAATCAATTCTCTTCCGTGAGGCTCGCCGATCTGCCATTTCTCATTTTCTCTTCATCAGGTACGTTTACCCATTGACTCTGCGAACCTCACGGCATTTCATTACCTCAACACCCTATTCTCCAGCAACCTTAGTTCGATTTATTAAGTTTCTCTGGAACCAGATAGGCTGACTTACACACATTTTTCTTTCAATTTGACCCCCTTTTAACCCTAAACTCAAACTCTTTTCTACTCAGTTTTCTCATAGTTGGGTTTTTCCTAGCAGCTCAAGCTACCGTAGAGGAAAATCTAACAGGAAATATAGACTTTGAAGCCGATCAATTGCATTGGGCATTTGGGATTGGTGGTCAATCTGGTGAAGTTAGATCCATAAGGCATAGCTATGTCTTTTATCGGCACCCAACAGAAGTGCAAGGCTTGTGAGAAAACGGTCTATCCCGTTGATCAGCTATCCGCCGATGGCGCTTCTTACCATAAGGCCTGCTTCAGGTGCTCTCACTGCAAAGGAACATTAAAGGTAGTCCTGTTTATTCATTTGCTTGCTTTCTAGCTACATTATTGATTTGACAGCGTACGAGTTTTTTTTTCCTTTCTTTTTCACTATCAAACTTAGGTTTTCTATTATAATTCGTTGAATTCTGCTAAACATCTTTGCTTTTATTTGATTCTGCCGTTTATATTAATTCCGTAAGAAAGGGATAATTTTTTAGACTATGGTTTTATGTCAGCTACGTAGGACAATAATAATCTATGACTTAATGATGTCATCACAAATTGAAAGAAGGTATGAACTGAAAGTAAGGATTTTGGGATTGTAAATTCTTTACTTTAAAATTGCTATTATTTTTACCAGTTCTATTAGTAGTGTTCATGTTTTTTTTCCAACAAAGTCGGGTTATTTTGTGTATCTGAGTTCACACTTTACCCTCGGCCTTGATGATCTTTATGTTTCAGCTAAGCAACTATTCCTCAATGGAAGGTGTTCTCTATTGTAAGCCTCATTATGAGCAGCTCTTCAAGGAGACAGGCAGTTTCAGCAAGAACTTCCTGTCACGTATGTCTTCTTCTTTTGCAAGATATAGCTCTGTGTGTATTTCTGAATCAGTTACCTCTTTAATTGGCCATATTTCATTTTGAACAGCTGCAAAGTTAGCTGAGAAGACAACACCTGAGCTGGTAACGTTATTAAGTTAACTTCATTGTGATTAGGAAATTTATAAATAGGTATATGGCATTTGGTGTTATAGTTAACTAGTGGCATCTTTTGTCTGTTTCAGACAAGGTCCCGTAGTAAAGCTGCTAGCATGTTTTCTGGAACCCAAGAAAAGTGTGCTACATGTGGCAAAACGGCTTATCCATTGGAGAAGGTAGGATCCGAAAATCTGATGAACAAATTATTTGATGGTATTCAATATAGAATTATAAATATCTTAATTTCAAATTAGTTATATGGAGGTCAGGCCTAAAGGCAAAAATTCTTTATTATTATTCAATAGTCAAATGAATCACATTAAGATTCAGTAGATTAGTGGAGTGTCCTTTTTCTCTAGTGGTGTGATATATTGGAAAACACTCATATAGCATCCATATGTCTTTCTGAAAGTTACTAGGGGTTTAGTGGAGCATAAAAGGTCAGTGTAAAGTGTCTTCTCTTCATTTTATTTTTTTATGGAAATACTGATAAGTTTTGGACTAAATTGCCTGCATGAGAACACATGTATTAATCTTTCCTTTTGCCCTTTCTAGGTTCTCATGGAACTCAGAAAACATGTAATATGTACTATTTTTGTTTTCTACATGCTTTCTACTATATCGTGCTAGGCTATGAATTATTCAGAGTTTAAACTCCATTGTGATTCTTTGAACTATGAGCAGGCTTCGATATGGCTTTCTTATCTTATTGGGATAGTTTTGGTTGTAGAATTTTATATTTATAAAAATAGAGGAAATAGAACTTGTCCACCCTAATCTATGCTTCGATTACAGTTTATCCCATAATCTAAAAATTATTGCAATATCTCTCTAATTTATATATTCAATGCAAAGAAAATCTGTCATCCAAAATTGTTGCTAAACTTAGCATCTTTACTGTCACGTGCGTTGCATGTGTTATTTCTACCACTTATACCATACAAAATGACAAAAAGTACCTCTGATTCTAGAGAAAATTGCACTTTTCCACCCTGATCTATACTTCCAATTGCAGTTTTTTTCAATCTAAAAAACATTAGTGTCCTTACAATTTATATATCGCATTGCAATGAGCATCATCTATACAAATTAGATGTTAAGTCTAATGTCTCATACTATCGAGGCAATCCAAAAAATCCACTATACCCCTCCTCATACCTTTTTATTCCGCTTTTCCAGTTTATTTTTGCTAATTATAGCATGGAGCTCATTCCTGTCTACCAAGATAGTGAACTTTTTTGATTGATTTAATGGGATAAAAATCCCGTGCAACATACATGACTTTAAGAACGTCAAATTTAATGTTTAATTTGGGCAAAGGACGCTCATTGTAATGGAACATATAAATTGAGAAAGACATTGTAATATTTTTTAGATGAGAGAAAAACCACAATTGGGGATATAACTGAGGTGGATAAATGCAATTTTTTTTGGAGGTATTTTTGTTATTTTGCATAGCCTGATACGTGAAACACACATGATAGTAAAAAATTTGGTTTTTAATGATAATTTTAGCCGGCGAAATACTGTTTTTGCAATGAATATATAAATTGAAGAAATATTGTAATTTTTTTTAAATTAAGAAAAAATTACAATTGAAAATATAAATTAGAGTATATAAGTGCTATTTCTCGTAAAAAACATTTATCAAAAGAGTTTGTTGGGTTCATCAATGAAATATTTATGGGAGAAAACTTGTTTAAATAGGATTTTTTTTTTCTGTGCCTTTTAAAAGATAATGTATTATCATGAAACCTTTCAAGTGAAGGGCATGCTTCCTGGTGGGATATGATTAATTCTCAGACATGCCTTTAACTACTAGTGCGGAGTCGGGCAACCCACGCTCTCCCAAACTTAAGTAAATGTATTGTTGATAATTGATATTGTTCCTTGCTGAGTAAATCTGACTAGTATATATCTGCAGAATTGTCCTGAATTACGATGCCTAGGTTTGCTTTTAATCATCTACATAAATATATCTTCTGAGTGTAGGTAACAGTGGAGGGCCAATCCTATCACAAATCATGTTTCAAGTGTTCACATGGTGGCTGTCCCATAACGCCATCAAATTATGCAGCCCTTGAGGGCATTTTGTATTGCAAGCACCATTTCTCCCAGCTTTTTAAGGAGAAAGGGAGCTATAGTCATCTCATCAAGTCTGCATCCATCAAACGGGCCGCAGCTGCTGTTCCAGAATCTTAAATCCTGATGCCTTTTATTTCATTTTGTTTGGTCAGCAAGTGTTTGTATGTGTGCTTTTTGTTCTGGTTCTATGACTTGATCATTTCTTATTTAACTACGAGTGTGGGGTCCAAATCATTGTGATTGATTTATCAAATGCAGATTCAGTTATGAGAGTGTGATTTGCTAGATATATCTATCCAAGTGGATAATACAGCCTCTTGTGCATTTGTTGCCAATTTTGAACAAGGCTTCCTTGGGAGTTTTTAATGTCGCCTCACTCTCATGTACCAGCGGGCACTCTGCTAAAAGCATTGAAGTTCGCCCCTCATTATGTAATTGAATAGCAAGGGTTGCTTACAGAGAAAGTGTGGCTATAGCTAATAATGAGGCTGAATTTTACTCTTGACCTTTTAAGTTCACTCATTAGAGTAGTTTCATTTTAAACTTCAATGTCTTTGGGTTTTAGTCAGACTAATTACGTCCAAATTTAACATGGTTACTGATTCGATCTGGTTTTAATTGAAGATGTTGCACTGAAAGTACAAGCAGAGAAGGTTAAGTGTAATTTCAGTTTAATTATTAAAATTAGTGGATAATTTAATATAATTTTAAAAGGGATCTGCTTGGGTCAATTTAACCTAATAATTCATACTGAAAAAATGAAATTTGTTGTCAATTCTTGTTACTAAAATTAAAATGTGGTTCAGAAGTAAAATTTTTAGGACTCATTTGGAGAGCAAACTATGATAGGATAGAATATGATAGAATAATAACAGGATAATTTTTATCTTATCTTGTGTTTAGAATAAATTAAATAATGATAAGATAGAATAAAAAAAATAAAATGACAAAACTATCTTTAAAATAAAATTACATATATATTTATTTAAAATTAATTTTAATACAATTTTTTTAATTACTTTATATATTAATATAAATTTTAAAATAAAAATAAAAATATATAATTAACAAAATAATATCTATAAATTAATGTATTATATAATAATTAATGATGAATTATTTCACAACAATAACTATTTAGTTGTATGTTATTTTATTTAATTACAATATAATCATTTAAAAAATTAAACAATATAAAATTATTGTCATCCATGAGTTTCATCAAATCATTATTATCTATAAAATTTAACAATATAAAATCATTTAAAAAATTAAACATTATACATTCAAATCATAAATATAAATTCTCAATTTATTGTCATAAGTTTCGTCCAACCAAAATAGACTACTACCAATAACATTTTTTCTAATAATTTATGGATAGAAGATTTTGAGAAGATAGAGGGGCTTTACAATAAGAATAGCCAAAATACAAGAAAGAATCCAGGGAAGGAGGCCATTAATATGCCATCAAATTAGCCAATAACTCAAGCCAAGAAGGAATACTTGAACTACTCCTGGGGATTGCACTATAGCAATAAAGGGTGGTCATACTTCATAAATTTGATCCAATAATTTTTGTATCTTTTCATCGTAATATCCAACCATGGCTTTCTAGTTCCATCATAGTGTATAACTGTAGCCTGCTCAATTTCATTTTTATCTACACCTGAGTTATAACCAAGGTCAAGAACATGCCACAGTTTGTCTAACACCTTCTGCTTGTTATAGAAGGTGAGCCAACCTAAAGGCAGACTTCCAGAATTCCACATTGACCTCTTAAAACCCTGCAATAAATCGTCTAGACAAATAGGCATTAGAAATCAATTGCATCACTATTCATATATGCATTTGGAGGAATACTTAAAAAAAATTAGGGGAAAAGAGGGGAATAAGTTCCTTAAATGAAAATTTATTCTCCATTTATAAACAGCAACATGAGGGAGAGCATAGTGATATTGCTTATTGTAAATTAACCACCAGATATTTAAAAATAAGGAAGCAACACTTGGAAATAACAAATCTAGCAATAGAGATGTCAATCCTGATAATAGTTGCACATTCAGGTAATAATTCTTTCCAGTTCTTTTTTCTAAGAAACAGTGATGGAAAAATAACACATTTTGTTTTTTATGGGGAGCATAGAAGTTTAAATTAGCTAAGTGAATACAAAAATATAATAGCCTAACTATAGTTATCTATTCTCAGAAAAAATAGCCAAAATATATCTATAATAAGCAAAACATTCCCCTCCACTCCCATTTTCAACAAGCTTTCGATCGCTAAAGCAAGGAACATTTGAGATAGAATTCACCTTCACATTTCTATTGATTGTGACAAGGACTTCCAGATCCAGACAAAGGCAGCAATTTGAACATTCACCTAGTTCTTAATGCTCTGCTAAATTGCTATATGAATTGGTCTAATCACGTGCTAGCAAAATAAATCAAACAATAGAAAGAAACCTAGTCTTCCACTCAGTAAACTCAAATTTTATGGTTTATGATGTCATAGCACTAATAGAACAAGATTTGGAAATTTAGAAATAAGTAGAACATGACAAAAAGCTTTGATATCTTTGATAACAGAGTAGCCTAAAAATTTGAAAACAACTACACATACTAATTTATTCATTACCACAATTTCGCCAACTAAGATGAAATGTCAAGTTGTAAATACACTACTACAGTTCCACAAACACTCGGCAAGAAGGCAGAAAAGTGAAACATAACTATATCACTGTTATTTTTTAAATGAATGTTCTGGATATAGAATATATGCATTCAATCAAATGATCAACTATGCCCAAACACAGCCACAAATAACAGAGTATGATGCATCAGATTCACATCGATCAAGTTTTTTCGATCCAAGGCAGAATGTGAAATCTGTAAACGAAGAAGAAAAAAGGAATCAAAATTTTACCTTCTCCATGATTCTTGAACCGATAGAAAATGAAAATTTCTCCTTCGCGGAAGAGGAATATAGGGATGCTCTACTTCATTGAACCGATTTGGACAAAGAAGGAGGATGGACAACGGGATGAACGGTGCGAAGGAAAGTTGGGGTGGATGCGATGGAAAAGGTGCTTTGCTAGACGGTGCGTCTGAAAGCTGGGGTAGATGCGAAAGAAAAGGGGCTTCTCGAAGATGGACGAATACGAGAGGTGGAACGGTAGAAAGATGGAAGCAGAAGAGAAACATAAAAGAAATGGGGGAGCTCACAAACGAAGAGGTGAAGTGGCTCTGCTTCACGAGAAATGGAGGAGCTCGCGAAGGTAAAGAGGATGGACAATATTTTTTGACTTAAGAGAGAAGCTCGCAAAGGTAATATTGGTGGGAGTTCTATCTGATCTCTATCTTGAGTGAACCCACAGGATATAAGATTATTCTATACTCATAGGATAGGATAGCAGATCTAATTTTACTATCCTATCCCATTCACTCACTAAATGTAGGATAAGAACCGAGTAGGATAAGTAATCCCTATGGTCCTTATCATGGGCTTCAAACGGGCCCTAATGTATAAAATGTCGTCGATCCTGGTACGATGTTGTCTTAGGAATTCTAAGAGTTCTCGTGCTGGCGGCTCGGAAGACAAGAGCAATGCTGCTGCGGGCATCTCTCCGGTGGCCCTGGCATCGTGCAGAGTGAGAAACCAACTCGGTCGGACATGTCGGGAACGGTTTCGAGCCTCGGCCGTCTTCTCGTTCAGTTAGCTTCATCACTATCTTTCTTTCTTTCTGCCTTGTCAATTTTCGTTTATCAAAATGTAATTTCTTTTTGATGCTTGCCAGTTTATCAGAGCCAATTACTGAGCGTCTTACCAACACACCCTACACACCACTTGAAGGCTCCAATGTTTCCGCCAAAGCCATACTCGAATCTCTTCTACCAAGTAAAACGCCACCAGAAGATTCTTCCATTCACGCTACTATCAAGGATTTCGCTCTAGCATGTGCTTTGCTATCCTCCTCTAGCTTCAAGCCCTTGACCCAGGACTATTCGGACCTTCTCTCATGGATCCCCGATCATCTTTCGCGCCTCGCAAGCTCTGCTTTTTTCGATTTCTCCAAAGCGTATCTTACTGTTTTCGACGAAAAAAACTCGAAGAGGATCGTTGAATTGGGTTTAAATTATGACGTGATACCTCAAGAGAAGCGATTGTTGGTAGAATTGATGCCTGAGGTTTTGCTTTTTCTTAAGGACAGAATTAAAGAGGGTTCCATCGATAAGTCCGACGAAATTAATGAGTTCTCCGCCGCATCCGCGAGAGTCCCAGTTGGGTTTGTGATTGTGGCTGCTTGTCAATTTAGATGGTTTATTACTCAGGTATTAGTCTGAAAGATATGTGCTTTTCATTTTTTAAAAGATATAAATTTTGGTTCAGTATTTTGTCCCTTCTGATCTTTTGAGTTGTTAGCGTGTTGATTGCTCTACTATTCACAGGTTGATCATCCTCATTTAGGCAAGTTGTCTGGATTGGTGATTCCTTGTGCACTGACTGCTGTTGACCATTGGTCGCCGGAGGTGAAGGTATGGGATTCCCATGAAATTATAGAAGGTGGCATTTGACCATTTGCCATCACGAATCAGAGGTGGTTATTGTTGAGTAGGGTCCTCTCTAGTCTCTACATTTTTACTAAAAAAAAATTCATTGATGGATGAGGATATATACTTCAAAGAAAGGTGGCTTTATCGAATTCAACCATTTCTGTATCTGCTTTGCCCCAGCCCAGAAGTTAATAACACATGCTTAGGATCAAACATCAAAGGATGGAGTAGTTTATGTCGGGAAATGGACACAACGTTGCCATTCCAAATACAGAGAACCTTTTGTAGACTTTTAGACATTTCTAGTTTTCTACATAGGTATAGTTATTCACTTAGTGTAGGCAGTAACTTGTAAGTTACAACTATATGGAAGGGATTAAAACTGAAAATAGTTCTGTTGGTATTTATTACGTTCTCTTGTATACTTTCAGGGACAGGGTATGATTAGCCTGACTCATATTGGAAAAAATGTGGATACTGCTGAGCTTGGTTGGTATGCAGACGTGACTCTTGATGCTTGCTGCCAGAATATTGCTACTAGTGATGAGATCTGGAAACATGTGATTGAGACATCAGTACTTCTTGTGACTCGCACTCAGAGAAGTAATCCACGTAGCCCATGGTATATTGGTGCCCTATGTTCTTTCACAATTAGATGTTATAGCTTCCTAAAAATTTTGAGATATTCTCACGTGTTAAATACCAACTGGATCGCTTTTCTGGCAGTGGAATGACTCACTGAATAATGGGGGAGTGGGTAGTGGGTACGTTATAAGCAAATGTCTTATGCAATCAGAATATATATTTGTTTGTTGACCAGTGTCCAGACTGAATTTTGTAACATGTTTTTTGGAAAGATGGTACCTCGTGTGTTAATTCTTTGAGCATAGTACATATATGCATGTTGATTGGTCAATAATGAGGCTTAGTGTTACTAATTTTTTGTTTGTCTAGCTATTATATCTTCAATCTTCACTTCAATCAGTTGTTCTTTTGCTTAGGTTTGAAAGGCTGCTAAATGAGATGTTAAGTCACTTGGAGCGCCAGCCTAGAAACAAAGAACGTCGAGTTGCATGGCTTGAATCTGTTGATCCACTATTTAATGCAGTTGGTCTTGTGTTATTAGCTCACTTCAGGCGCATTTTCCCATTATTCTTTCAGTGGATGCATGCTGATGATGATGGAACTCTTATATTGGCGAGTATTTTTATATAGATGCATAAGTCATTCTTGTCCTACTTATCAATGCGGAAGTTTTAAAACTTCACCCGATTATGACTTTGAATTTTTGAACCCCATTATTCAACTTTTTTCTCACGATTTTGATTAATATTTGATTACAATTACTGAAATAGAATTTTTGGGTGCAACAATATTGAAGTAGATACGCGCTCAAAAAATAATCCCAATTGTTTTAACTTGCCTGAGGTTTCAGCATTGGTTTTCTGTTCTCTTTGTATGGCTTTGACATACTTGCAATTTTACTCTTTATATTGTTTTTGGTATAAAATTTGTAAGTAATTTCTGATTAGTCCTTTTTGATATATTGTTATTCTGCAGGTTCTAAAACGTACTTTTAAGATTCTGAGACTAACGTGGATTAGGAACTCACCATATATTGAAAGGTGAGTCAGATAATATACTATATGAAATATGTACTTCAGATAAAAGTGGCATTGAAACGCATGATAACAGGGTATCACTTTTCGGTTTACTTACTCAGCATTCAAGCATTGTATTCCCTCATGTATTCATGAAACATATTTTTGTAGTTAATTTCCTTCTAAGATCACATGGTTATTCTAGGTAACTACCAGAAGTAACTATTTCATTGACTTTAGCTCATGCAAAAAATTTTCCATGTCGTGATATGAAGTCTCCAATTTTCATTTCAGGTATAAATGTAGAATAAAATAAAAAGAAATAGTGAAGGAAAGAATAAGATATGAGGTCATGGAAGTACTGATATTCCTATTTAATGTTATTCTAATGAGAATTGTCGTGTACTCAAATGTTGGTATCTACCTCAAACAAAGTGATGCATTAGAACTTAATTTTGCTTGATTAGTTCTTTATTCACACCATTAGATGCTGTGACCTTCGAATGATATCCCAGACTACATTATAATTGAGAACCTGTTAGCATCCTCTTTAACACCCCCTTTATGGAGAATTCTGAAGTTGCAGAAAATAATTTTGATTTCCTTCTTAATTAAAATTTCTTTGTATCTAGTTTTGGATTTTCTATGTGGCACTAATTCCTTTGAAGTACATAATTTGACTTTAGATTGGTAGATGAACTTGTTCTCGTGTATAAGGAGGCAGCATTAAGAAGCGCTCGGGAAGAGATTAGAGCAGATATACGTCAGATACTGATCCTACTTCAAGAGTAAGACTTCCTCTATTGTTGGATTAGTTTTCAATCAAAAATATTTTTTTTCCCTCCTTGAGAAGGCATCTTTCTTGTCTACCTAGAAGCAAAGGCATGCAGTTTAAAGCAACTTGGGACAAGCATAGATTTGATCCAGACTTGACAGCACTTGGTCCATCTCTAAATGGAAAAGACAATACAAACCTTGATACCATGCCAGAGCAAAGCTCAGTGCCCCTTCGGATTCCATGAAGTTGACAAGCGTTTCTGATCCTCAGTGTTTCAGTTTCCACAAATTGAGTTGATTAGTTGAAATCTTGATTACTTGAGCTTGGAAACGAATGTAACATGCAAAACTTCATTATGTTGTAGTTTTAAAATTATTTTTAATAAGTATTATGATTTAAATATTATTAATAAATAAAAAATTATTTATCAACTGTAAATTAAATATTATGTTTTTCCCTGGTCAATGCACGCAACACTAGGTAACAATAGCAGTGACATTTGTTTGCCGATTAAATGCCGGAAATATACTTTGTTCTCTGCCTTACTTTCATCCATTAATTCATTCACATTCTTATTAAAGTCGCTAAAGAGAGACAAATAAAATAGTTCCTGCCTGATTATGAGAAAAAGTATGCATATATCATTAGTAAACCAATTGAAGATATGTTAACAACAGTTGAGATACCCAATTCTATAACTGCCGTCAAAGAATACATGAAAAAGTGGCATTTCCTCGCTGATCCCAGCACGTGTGTAGTTATTGGAACTTTTTAATGTGGGCTAACTCTGCTCAATTGCTAATACAAGGGGAGCCCATAACAAAAGGTATAAAAAGTCGGAAACCTCTGAATTCTGATCACTAGCATGCTAGACAAATTTGCCTCATGGAATCCGTGTAGTAATGAATACAAAATATAGGGAGGTCACATCAGACCTGCCGAGAATGATATATCAGTATCACTTGCTTCGCTTTTTCGCTTCGCTGTAAAGTACAACTCCTAGGACCGTCAGTGAGTAACCGAGCATTCCAGTGACCGAGACTGGATTTCTAAATATTAGAATCGAAATTACAACTGCTACAGCCCCTTTAGCATTCCCGAGTACCTGTATTAGCCAACTCTTGTATTAGTGTATCAAGCACGAACACTTCAAGCTAGACCATGTACAGCTCTACAAGAAAAACGTATACCTTGCCACTAGTCCATCAAAATTACATTACATGTCTAGGTCAATAAATTTAATATAGCCATCTCGACATGGAGGAAATGAAGTATTGATGGCTGAGTTTCGATCATGAATTCATAACTAAAGTCATTATAGGTGGGAAAGAAGTCGAAAAGTATTGCAAATTGCATCTTCATCAGCAAAAATATAAGTGTTTATAAATTCAAATCAACAAAAATCGATGAACTGAACAAATGACACCACAAACTTCACTGAAAACCGGAAGCATCTCTAACTAGAACAACTGATCATCATAAACAGAACTTCGCAAAACAATTCCATCTCAATAGTTTTAGATTCTTATGACCTATCAATAGCACTGACTGAAAATACTGCTATAGCTTTAGAGCACTATCCAGCAGAAAAATTTCAGTAACATCCTCTGAGCTGTTTTTGCAACAGGTTTAAATTATTAATGAAATCTCTTACAAGCACAGTATCCAAACTCTCCTCTACAGTAATTGCTAGCAAAACTAAGTATTCATGAATTTTGAGAAACTAGATTATATATTAGGTATGCAATGTAGAAACACAAATGACCTCAAATAAATTTTTTCAAAGAATTTCATTCTCAAAGGCAAAGAGCAAAATCAAATAAGTAACAAGATATTCTTCAACCTCAGAACAATGACTGCACCAAGAATATGCCGAATGCGTATATCCAGTGATATGATAATAGACTTGTTGGTGACAACCACCAAAATTTAATATCCCAACTAATAAGACAACAGAGATGTCTGTTGGAGCGAAAAATCAAATTTAGAAAAACAAAGGGGCATAAACTGACAACAATAAGCGGGGCATACCTGAAGAGTAAGAGCGCTGGTATGCTTGGTGACCAAAAAATTGGTCAGGTTGACAAAATAGGCAAGTGCTGAATTGAATAGCAGATACCAAATGATCTTGACATCATCTCTGGCAAGAGCCAACGTGATACCAACAACATTTTCTTCCATTACAAGTGTAGCAGGAAGAAGGAACATAACTGCCATTGGAGCCATGTAAAGGAGAAGGTTCATGGAATTCAGCTTCTCTCTGATACACAATAAGAATCTCAGTACCCAATTTAATATATAACTTGAAAATAGCACAAGGTACAGAGATAAATTAATGAATAAATCTAAAGTTCCTCACCCTTCAGAAGAAAGCAAAATTCCTTGTAACACTGATTTTAGGGCCCTTGCAGCTGTTGCTGCAACACATATTATGAACCCAAATAAATGGAAACTTGGTTCACCCTACGACCACATAAAAAAAAAAGACCAAATATATCAGAAGCCGGAGTATTTTTACCCGCCAAACCTGTTGAATGCATAACAGAAAGATGATCTACAACTAAAATTAGAAATTAAGAAATAAGGAAGCATTAACTCTCAGCAAAAGTTGAATTTTGATCCAGCAATAACTAAAGCATGTAAATGCATTTGAAGCTTCCTTGGCAAATTGAGGACGCCAAACAAGTCTACTGAACATAAAGAATATTACACGACAAAAGCTACACATGCTGCTATTTATAATTGAACAGTGCTTCATTTCATACGGGAATCTAATGTCATATGCAATCTTAGCTCCGCTTTTGAAACAGCCCTAATCAAGATACATTTTGCTCGTTTGATAAGGGACTTGACAAATAAAACAGAAAAAATAAAAATCAAAAGGATTTCCTATATCTTCCCTGTAAGAGAGTAGAGCAGTGTTTTCCATCAACCACAATACCGTCGGCAGTGTACATAACCCAGTTCTAAATAGCATCGCCAATTGAAGCAGAACCATATTGCACAATTAATTAGAATGTTGCAGAATCAGAATTATGAATTGCAAAGAATAAAACAATAGCTCTCGTACCCCGCTAGCAATGATGACCCCAGTAACAACAGGAATAAGGGTCGCATACGTGAGCCAAGCCTCCTTCTTGAAGGTCATAAGGTAAGCAAAAACCGCAGTGAAGAATGGCGTCGTCGCTCCAATTGCCTGATTGAAGGAGACGGGCAAGTATCTAAGCGATATGTTTCCAAAGACAACGGAAACGCAGAAGACGAGGCTGAGAGCCGAGATCTTCAAGAATTGGACTCGGGATCGAATGGTCTGCATAGGTACCATCTTCATCCACGCTATGGCGACGTAGCTGAGCAAGGCGCAAGCGGTCATGTGGCACATGGTGAGGAAGATCGGGTACCTGAAGCCATAGTTGCTGAGCAAGTATTTGTTGAGCAAGAGGACCCCAATGTTGGAGGAGTACCAGGCAGCGACGAGCCCGAATGTGAAGAAGCGACTTGAACTCTTCATTTTGGGAGGAGGGACTTGATCAGAGTCCTGTAATGTCGAAACAGATGGGAATGGATTAGGGGAGCAGGGGTATAATAAAAGGGCATGGATCTGATAGAATATGGGTGAGGAGGGATATGGGCATCGGAGGAGCTACAGTGACGGAGAAGAAGGGACTAAAATGACAAGTAGGTAGGCCTTCCTCCATGGATCTGGGAATGCAGTTTCATGGAAGACAAAGGAAAACTTCACTAAGAAAATAGAAAGAAAGAGAAATAAGAAAGTTACAGAAAGAGACAAGAGGCAATATACAGAGACAGAGAGTGGCAGGTGTACGTCGAATTAAGGAGAAGGGTCGAGTTATAAGGATGACAGTCCCGAAATGAGCCCTGCAAACTCTGCAACCAAGACAGGCTACCCTCCTAACAACACGTATTAAGTAATGGAAGGAAGGACCGACGGCAGGAAGCTCATTTCTTTGTACCAACCTTTTTTTTCTTTTTTGGGTTTTTGCTGATGCTTTGTGACGGACGGACCAAGGAATTTTTTTTTTTTCTTCTTGTTTTTGAGTATTTTCAGTTAGTCCTTTCTTTCTGTAATTGGCTACAGATAGAAATTAAAATATTCATATTTATTATTTTTTAAAATATATATATATATATATCAATGGGAAAGAAAGAGCACATATAAATACCACTGCTATTTTCTCAGGATCCCATAAAGTTGAAGCTCGTTATTGGTGGCTGATGAAACTCGGTCTGCATAAATTAGGTAAGATTACTTGAGACTAAATTCTTTTCACCAAAGAATTGAATTTAGACTGATAAAGGAGAATACTAAACTAACTTTCTTTGAAGTTTCAAAACAAAGTAAGTAACCAGAGTTGGACGTAAGGTTGAGTAGAACGTGCATTGACGATGTTACCGCAAGCCGCCGCACCCCGCATAATCAACTGCTTGGATTAAGGGGAAAATTGCATTTTCAATAACACCATGTCAACGAGAGTCCTAACTATGCAAACCTATCAACAGCATGCCGGCTGAAGTCTGAGACTGCAAAATTTTCGTTACGAGTAATTGTTACCAAAACTCTTATTAAGAGGTACAAAATGATAGTCAAACCGTTGTTAGGGGAATCGAAGGCAAATGATTAATGCAGAAGCTCCTAAAAGTCTTAAGTTCGGAATATTTTTCCGTGATGGGAGGGCATATGCCGCTTTGCTTCCCCGATTGCACCTAATCAAAGACAAGTCCAATTTGAGATTAAACTAATATCTACAATCTCCCACAATCACACTTGGCATCCCAAGAACATGGGTTCTACGAAGGAAATTTTGAAAACCCATTCAGAACATGTCAACAAGGATTGCATTAATATATGTAGTGGGATAGGGGACATTTACAATAACAGATTTTTGGAGAGTAAGTTTCAGGCATGATTCAAGAAAATTCACTATATGAAGAATTCTATTTTTTTTTTGTTATAAAATCAATGGACTAATACTTATTAATTAGTAGTACTTAAGAATAAATGCAGTGGACAAGTACCCGAAAAAAATTTCTTTGCATAATTAATTTTTTTATATATGGCTTCTTTTCTTTTCCTTATTGCTCACATAAAGTTCATTTGATGAAGTGAATAAAAGGCTACAAGAGTGGACGGCATCTCCCAGTTTCTTGGTTTTCATAATTCCCTTTAATTTTTTTCATGAAATCCAATAAGCAAGAAACAAAAACTAAGATGAAATTGTATCGTGCATTTTCCATTGACTTGAGAAATGGGATATTGAATTGTTCTTGAGCCACCTTTTCAACCCACTACGCTATGTATTGGATTATTATCATACTTCTGTTCAGAAGCGCACATGGTTTAGAAACAAACACCAAAGCACGTTCGGTTCAAAAAAAACCGAAAGCAAAAGCATGATTTCAGTTCTGGGACGGCTTTGCAGAATATAAAGAACAAAAATAGGGTCACTACGTATTCACAATGTAGCTTCTCCAGTATATAATCATGGAATCAGAAGATTACTTTTGACTTGGGAAAAGTCGAATTTCGGAATATATATTCGTCCTAACAAATAGGGGTGTTATTGATTTGGTATCTGCTATTAGATAAAGCATTTTATGGATTCTGAGTTTTCTATTTTCCCTGCTTTGACAGCACGAGGATATGATTCCAAAACTGTAGCACTTAATTCTTGTCTTGTTCTTTATTTTCCTGGGGGATTGTTTATACATGATTTTGAAAATAGTAATTAAATTATAATTTACAATGTTCATACTGTATAAAGACCATTAATTTGAAATTATAATAATATCTATATTGGTCACTGATGAGTGATGATCACCGTCAGTTACAACAGGTATTTGATCACCAACAATAGATGATGGCCAATGTTGCAAGCGCTACATCCAGCAGTTAAACAAAATTGACCAATAATTAGCCTGCCTGAACAATATTTTTTGGCATTAACAAAACAGCTCCAGGGGCAGCTATTTCCAAAGCTCATGTGGTGCTAAGTTCGGCAGCAAAATGAAGAAGCTTTACCAGATTGAATGACTATAAGCCGGACTAAATATGGGTAGGTTTACTTTTTAACGCACAGACAGCAGCAAACAAGGAATGTTTAGCGGCATAAAAATGAGTGGGGCACAAAAATATCTATGCCAGTAATATGTTAAACAGTTGAGGGAAAAAATCGCTTACTAAAATTAAACTTATAATTCCATTAACCATAGCAAAGAGAATTGAAGGTAAAGTATGCTGTTCTTTCACCTTCCTAGACAAACATACTATTCTTCTCAAGAGTACAAAGGACATAAAAATTTAACTCACGAAAAGAAGAATGCAACTCTAGTCACAGATAAACTCTAAAGGCATCAACATGTCCATAGACTCTGCAAAGACGAAAATCAAAATGCAACATAAGAATACGATAAAACATATGCAAATATCAAGGTGGTCAATCAGATTACATGTCATACAATAAGGGCGTCAGACATTAGTTGTTCTCTAGTGGCCCAATAGTGACCAGAAGTTAACAAAAAGTGGTGTATTCTGAAGATTTCATAACCCTTTATCAGTCTAGGCTGGCATACAGACTATCTGATCCTTTTACATGTATGACAAAACAGTGCTCCTTATTGAGCAGCAACCAATTTGAAGTTTCCAGAAAGTTCACTCTTCAAGAAATGAAAATAATTGTAAAGTTTATATAATCTATTCATAAATGATTGCATAAAATCTGTTACAAGGTACAAACCCATAAAAACGGTTCAAAATGTATAACAAATTAAAAAAAAAAAAAGGTTTTGAATTTATTTTTCAAATGTCCCTGAAATGCATAAAAATTCAGTCAATTGTACCGAAAGTCCAAAACATATTAAAATAGCTCCAAAACAAGTCAGATTGAAAATTTTAATACTTTATTTATTTTATTTTTTTTACATGGGAGGTTCATGACCTTGTGTAAGGATCGAACCCAAGATATCAAAGGTCACTTGGGCTAGTAACATGTGAGCTATCAACTCATTAGAAAATTTTAATACTTTAATAATAGTATCCCATTACACCCACATCATACTTCTTCAAAATCTGCCCTATCATATAGTATCATTTCCAATATAATGCTAGTACCCACACCATGCATCATGGCAGGCGTCTCATTACAATGAAAGTGATCGTTATGGTTTGACATTCAGATTCAGTTAATGATACTCAACATTTCTTGACATGAATCAGCAAAGAAAAACAACACAAAACAAAATGGGAATTTTCTCATTGAAAGTTAACATTTAAAAAGCATACTTAGCCTAGATAAAAATTTATGTAGCCCATTATTCGCTATTAAGGCTTATTGCAGTTTCGTTATCATTTAAACTCCAAAATCATTACATATAACAATAAAATCTGTTTCAAGGTACAAACCTATAAAAACGAATCAAAATGCATAACAAATCAAAAAAAAAAAAAAACAGGTTTTGAATTCATTTTTCAAATGTCCCTGAAATGATCAAATTTTAGCTAATTGTACTGAAAGTCCAAAACCCATTAAAACAGCTCCAAAACAAGTGAATTTGAAAATTTTAATACTTTCTTTTTATTTTTTTTTACATAGGAGGTCCATGACCTAGTGTAAAGATCGAACCCAAGATATCAAGGTCACTTAGGCTGGTGCGCTGTCAACTCATTAGAAAATTTTAATACTTTAATAATAGTATCCTGTCACACCCACATCATACTTCTTCAAATTCTGCCCTATCATATAGTATTATTTACAATATAATGCTAGTACCCACACCATGCATCATGGCAGGCATCTCATTACAGTGAAAGAGATTGTTATGGTTTGACATTCAGATTCAGTTAGTGATACTCAACTTTTCTTGACATGAATCAGCAAAAAAAAAAAAACCAAAAACAAAAACAAAAAAGAGAAACAAAAGGGGATTTTTCTCATTGAAAGTTAACATTTAAAAAGTATACTTAGCTTAAATAAAAATTTACATACCCGTTTTTATGGCTTATTACATTTTTGTTATCATTTAAACTCCAAAATCATTACATACAACAATAATAATACCTAGACAGTAGAATATAAAAAAAAGCTCTCAGCATTGCACACCCAAAAAAAAAAAAACAATGACTTCAACACTTACTTATTACAGGCAAAAATAGACACAATTTAGAGGCCAAATAAACATATTAAAATAACAGCTGATAATGTATGACAAAAAATATTGCTGGGATAAATAAAAAGGTAATTATACCTTAAATATTGCTGGGATACATAAAGACTCTTACCCTTGCTCCCTGCACATGCATCAAAACACAAAAGACTCATAAAACCATATAAAAAAAATTTCAACAAAATTAATAAATCTTAAGTTCTAACAATTACCATTGATCTTGGTGGCAGGTTGGACTTGAACTTGGCACGTACGATACCACTGTTACCATGAGGCCTGATAACCTTACCCCAAATGCAGCGGTAGTGGCTTCCATCCTTCTTCACCTTGGCCTTGTAAATGTATGCCATGCGCTTGCCACAGTACCATGCAACCTCTTCCTTTGAGTTTACTCCCTCAATCTGGATAAGAGACGTGTTTGGGTATTGGTTTGACTTGGACCTGAACCATACCACCACTGATTTTAGCAGTCAAATAAATCTTACTGAATCTATATCTTTTGTATGCCATTGATTAGAACCATGAACCCAAAAGAGTACTTGGTCAGATTTCTGGAAATCTTCACAGTAACAGAACACATAATACAAAGTTAGATGCAGAAAAAGATCTGAGAAATTGATCTAGAGATAAACGTTATACCTCTTGTATCCAAGGATAGAACCTCTGATGTAAAGTCTGATATGCAAGGAAAAGAAATGATAACTTTAGTATACTTTATACAAAATCTACTATAAAAAAATAAACGACTGTGTGCTGGTGTAGTGAGAAATAGACAAAGAAACTACGATTAAAACTGAAAATGCACTTGGTAATTAGACAAACTTGTTCCAGCTCCAGAGCATACCAAACACTCAGAAGTAATATATTAAAGAAAGAATTTAAGTTCAAAATTGTCAATTTGCATACACGCACACACAAAAGCTTCTACACACATGCCTCCCCAGTCCCTATTGCTTTCTTTTTCTCTCTTCGTAACAAGATTCCATTTTATCATTTGTCTAAAAAACTTGCCCATCACCATCTAATATAAACAGTTTAACACATTAGCGAAAGCAAAAGTACGCACTAGTACTAAAATTAATTGATTACACATTTCTACAATTTTAATCTAAAACATCATGAATGTAACTTTTGAATTATCCGTCATGCTAATTCTCTCAAATTAAGATAAAAGTCACACATTTTTCTATCGTCACAGTTATTATACATGGACAACCCCTCGACACTCAACAGGGGTAAAAGGAAGAGAGAGAGAGAGAAAAGAACCCCATTGGGTAAAAGACTCTAACCATAGATCGAATATATAGAAGCCTTGACAATGATAACTACAATATTTTTTTAGTGAAATAGAATGAGTTATTCGTAAGCTAAAAAAGCTTATTTATCAAACCATTGCAAAACGTGAAATGGGAAAGCGAGGTTCATTTAGTTAAGAAAACAGATAAATAACGCCCAAAGTAATAACTGTTAAGAATCTCTATCTATTACTCTCTCCATGAACTGGAAACCAGAACTGGGCTCAGCAAGTACCACCAGGAATTGAATAAATTACACGTCAGCAGTTTTTTGGGCAAAATCAATAACTGAGGTGATGCAGTACCGGTGAATCAGGAGAATAAAGAGGAAACATTATATCACAAACCTAACACGCTCTCCCTGCCGGCCCTTCACCATTTTCGTTTCTTTGATACAGAATCGGTGAACGGCGGCTCGTTGATGCCCAAGGACGCTCGGCGAAATAAGTCACTCGATCGAGGGCTTTTATAGAATGGATAGCGTCTGTGGTTTAGGGATTTTTTTTCCCCCCCTTGGATTGTGATTGGGGCTGTTCCTTCAAAACTTGATCCCGTATATATAGTGCCTCTTTTTTGCCTTTTGGTCAGAAGTTGCGCAAATTCCTAATGGATCTCCATGAGCCTTATTAACTGGGCCTTTCCCTTACCATTTACCATTTTCTCCGTTACCATTACAAACAATGCTTGGCCCAAAATTTTTTTTAAAAAAAAAGACGAATTAGTAAACGATGGCCATAGAACGGCTACCAAATCCTCCACACGAAAGTTATTAATTTATACTTGTACCATTCATTCCTTTATCCATAACGTATTGATAAGCATTTTATACTAGTAATTCGCTCTTTTATCTTATATTTTATAATAATAAAATAATATAAATTTATAAATATTTAGATAATTATTTATTGTATATTAGTTTTATTTATGTACATTCATAAAATGATTTTTTTAAATTTTATAAATGATGAGAAGGAATAACGAAGAGTTTTTTTTTTAAATAACTAAACACTAATATGTTATTTTTTTAAAAAAATAATGAGATTAGATGATAAGGGTTAATTAAGAAACTGTGAATTAAAATTATATATTGGACCAAGACATCAAAACTTTTCAAAGACATTGTCAGTATATGTAGATTGTGTATTGGATTCATACAATTTATTTAAAAGGTGCATACTTCTAAGTATTAAATTCACAAGCACCTTAAGATTATCTGAGTGAATGAAATGCTAAGTATGAACTAAGTTAATACAGCGACGTAATGCACTGAATAAAATTATAAAAAAAAACAACAACAACACAAATTATTCTAAAGCAAGTTAACATGTCTAGTAAAAGAAAAAATAAAGGTTTACCTTTTAAGTTTTCTTTATTTGGTTTTCATGGATGCTATTAGAACTTGAGTTGGAATTGAAATTGAACGAATGAAGCAATTTTAGAATACAGAGGAAGACGTATGGAACACAGAGTGTGCATCGCCGTATAATTCGCTCTGATATATATATGTGTTTCTTTTCTTTTCTTTTCAAATGATTTAACCAGAAATAAGCCAAACCAAATAACAAAAGGAGAAAGCAAATTCTCACAACCTCCAACCTCAAAGTTACCGTGAAACCATGGTCGTCTCTCATCCCCTCTTTGCCTTATTCCTCCATTGACGTTACTTTTTCTCATATTATCTTCGAATATCATCAAACGTTGTTGATATACCAATGCACCGTGTGTCATGGCAGTATTGGCAAGGAGGGGTTTGTTAGAGAGCACAGAATATGGATTAATGAGAGAGATTGGGAGCATATTCTCGTTGCGACGTAGAATACGCCATTGGCGGAAGCTATTAATGCTCAAGAATACAGGACGTTACTTGTTCTGGGGCTTAATGGTTCTGGCATTTATGTGTGTGCTCGTCAAGTTTGTGCTATTGAATATGCTTCCTGAGCTCAGCTTAAATCCTTTGATACATTCAAACGTTGTTCAATATGTACCCTCGCCACGGTTGCCGGTTAGATATTTCTTTTTATTTTATGGTTCCACTTCTGCCTCCCTCTCTTTCTCACTCACTCCCTTCCCTTGCCTCCATTGTTGGAGGGCATTTGTGCTTTTCTCTTTTTGTTTTCTGGTTGGTTTGGACTTCAATTTTGTTCTGATAGTTGCATGCATGAATGCATGTATTCTCTATACTTGTTTAGTTCTGTAATATTGTGTAGTTATTAGGGTAGAAACAGATAAAAAAAACTCCACACGAATACCTCCCTCTCTTTCTCTCCATATATATTTATATATAACTAGAAATGTTTAGCTGCATAATTCTTAATATTTCATCTTAAAGGATAGGTATTTTTCTTAAAAAAAAGTGAAGGAATATTTTGCTAATTAAGTATCTAATATATTGTTAGACATGCATTTTTTTTTCGGAGGCTACACAGAGTAGTCTACATTTATATTTTTTTAATAAATCTTCCTGCACCTGCTCCTAGAGTGATATAAATCTAGGACAATTAAGATAAATTACCTAATGGTCAATCATTAAAGTACCCTCTTAAAAGCCCACAACTATATAATAAAGGAGCTTTGACAAAACAAGAATTCGTTTGTGGTAATATTTACTACAAGATTTAAATAATTATACAATGTAGTTACTTAGTTTAAAATTATTGTAATTTGTAATCACTTACATGGTATAGTTATGGATATATTCTTAATTATAAAGATATCTTTATTAAATAATATGTGATTGCACTCGCAGTTACTCTTGAATACGGTACTTAATTAATGTCTAGTATTAGTGAAATATATTTATTTAATATGGTTCTATTTTTATTTGACATTATCTTTTTTCAACTGCCTAGATTCAAATGCTACTGTTCACAAATATGAATGATTTAAAAATCATCTTATTTGATTGTGACGTTAGTTTTTGGTTAATTTATGTTAGTTAGACTTCTGAAATATGGAAGCAGCCAAACAGCGAAAACTATATAAAATGCAAGGATGAGGCAAAGAGTGATCGTACACGTACGTTCAACGTCCTTTATAGTTAAAAAGATTGAGTACAGGTGATTACCCCCTCGGCCATCTTTTTAACTAGCAACAATTTATATTCTACAGGAGAATCAAACGCCACAAATGGTTACATTTTGGTCCATGCAAATGGAGGATTGAATCAGATGAAAACCGGAGTACGCATTCAATTAATTACTCCTTCTACTTCTACTTGTCTTCTTCTATAGTATGAGTTTTGAACACTGTCCAATTGCAGATAAGTGACATGGTTGCTATTGCTAAAATTATGAATGCCACTCTGGTTTTGCCTTCATTAGATAAACACTCCTTCTGGATAGATCATAGGTATGGATTCTCAGCTACTTGTGTCTCTTGTCAAATATATAAATATGCCTCCCTAATTTCTCCTTAATTTGTGTTCTAATTATGATTGTCTCAGTGGTTTCAAGGATATTTTTGACTGGAAGAACTTCATCCAAGTTTTAAAAGATGATGTTGTGATAGTAGAGGTTTTACCACCCAACTTTGCAGATATTAAGCCTATCCTGAAGGCCCCAGTTTCATGGTCCAAGGTAACACAAACAGTATTCGAAGTTTTGTGTTTCATAGCGCATATATAAACGAACTGGTTTGGAGTGAAAAAATCTGTAACTAGTTTGAAACATGTAGGCCAGTTACTACAAAGGGGAGATACTGCAATTGTTGATGAAAAACAAAGTGATCAAATTTACACATACTGATTCTCGCCTTGTGAATAATGGTCTGGATACTTCCATCCAAAGGGTACGTTGTCTAGCAATGTATGAAGGACTTAGGTTCTCACACCCAATTGAAGAGCTCGGCAGGAACTTAGTCGATAGACTTAGAAGCAACAGCAGCCCTTTCATTGCACTCCATTTAAGGTAATTCATCTATGATATACGTATATATATAGCTACAAATTGCTAAAAGTTTCGATTAAGTTTCCCTTATATTAGCATATGAACAATTGCAGATATGAAAAGGACATGCTTGCTTTCACAGGCTGCAGCCACAATTTGACAAGCGCAGAAGCAAAGGAGCTTAAAAAGATGAGATATGAAGTAAAACACTGGAAGGAGAAAGAGATTGATAGCATATCTAAGCGCCAACGGGGGAGCTGCCCCATGACTCCTAGAGAGATTGCTGTGTTCCTTGAGGCACTTGGCTTTCCACTTGACACAAAAATCTATATAGTTGCAGGCGTCATTTATGGTGTAAATGGAATCAAACCCCTGCAAGCTAGGTATCCCAATGTGTTCTCCCACTCCACTTTAGCAACAGAGGAAGAACTAGAACCATTTAAGGCCCATCAGAATCAGCTTGCTGCCTTGGACTATGTTATAGCAGTGGAAAGTGATGTTTTTGTTTACAGCTACGATGGAAATATGGCCAAAGCAGCCCGGGGCCATCGACGATTTGAAGGGTTCCGAAAAACCATTGAACCAGACAAGTATGGACTATTGAACAATCTATTAGCAGTATATACTCATCCAAGTCTATTTTTTCTAACGAGGCTCCTTAATTTCTGGGTTGCAGGAAGAAGTTTGTGAGGCTAATTGATCAACTGGACAATGGTTTGATATCTTGGGAAGATTTCTCATCCAAGGTTAAGAGCCTGCATGTAAACAGGATTGGAGCGCCATATCCCAGAAGAGTCAAACGCCACCCAAAATTTGAAGAGAGCTTCTATGCAAATCCTATTCCAGGTTGCATTTGTGAGAAGTCAAGGAACACAACAGAATCATGATTAACCAATGGGTTTTTAGCTATCCGGTCAAATATATACTGCAACTTCAGATAAGCGTATATATGGAGATCAATTTGGCAATTTGAAGTTGCAGAAGCAAGAGAGGTTTTACTTACTATATCTAATTGTATGGAATAGATAGAGAAGCTTGCTTGGAAATTCTGAACATAATTCTTAAATCCCTAATCTAAAGTTATATTCGCAAATTGTTATGAATTATAAGATTCAACAACAAATTTTAATAGCTTAAAATATTACGTAAAATATATATACAAACTTGGTCGACAGTTGTAAACATAAACGATTAAAAATTATTTACAATTTATAATTGTATCAAATAACAAAAAAAAATTATTTAATTTATTATTAGTGAATAAATTTTTATTCATCAACAATATTTAAATTATGATATATGTTAAAAATAATATTTTTTTAAATTATATTTATTATATATTATAATTTAAATATTATTAATAAATAAAAAATTATTCACCACTAATAAATTAAATATCAATTCAATAAAAAATTAGTCTCACTTGCAAATAATATGTGGTTGACATTTTAAACATTTATATCTTATAAACATGTAGGTAAATAATAAATGACAATTTTTAATATTTTAAAAATTTTAAGTTCAAATGTTTATTAACATATAAATTTATTAACTTAGGTATAAAACTGATTATGAATTTTAATGTATTTTAATCTTTTCAATTATTTTTTAAAAATTAAATTCAAAATTTTATATAAAATAAAACTCAATCTTCAATAAGTCTATTTAATAAAATTAACTTTGTTCAAAGAAAAAGAAAGAGGACAGACAAAAAACAAAGAAAACTATTGACTACCAAACGGTGCGCTTTGGTCAGATTCTCCATTGTTCTTTCCTCCAGTTCTTCATTACGCCGATCCCATAGACGTCAAGCGCATCGCCATGATCTCTCCTCCCTAACTAATCTCTTGTCTTCTCTGAATTAACCGTCCTCGTCGACACCGGCCGCGGTAACGTCCGCCACCGTTCGGCTCCCGCTCCCTCCGCAAACAGGTTTCCTCCGGCTCATTTTCTCTCTCCATCTTCGGCTCTTCCTATTTTTGTTAATCTTTCATCTTTTTTTCACTTCTTTGCTTACGCCGACCTTCAGTGTCTTTTCAGTTGGTTCCGTCATTAAAAAATAAAAATATTTTTTGATCATCTGCACATTTGCTTCATTTGTTTTTTGTTAGATCTAGGATTCGTATTTATCTGGACTATTCTCAATCGTTCTTTTCAGGCATTTGGTTGGAATAGTTTGGCATTATGGTTTCGTTATTCATCGTTATTCCTTTGTTGTACTGATATATGGTTGTTGAGATTAGACTGTTTAAAATGTTCAAATGGTTAGCATCTGCCTGGGTCCGCCAATTTTTTTGATGTGTTTGAAGTCTGTACTTTGAACTAAAATTATAGACATTCAAAATAGACAAAAGGGAAGAACTGTTGAGTTGTGGGTAGTTTCTGTACTTAAAATTGAATTAGAGAGTTAATATTTGAGTTTTTAGCAGGTTTGTCCATATATATTTTTGTATGGCATTTCTAGCGGTTCTGCAGTTTAGTCTTACACAAATAATGCTCTAGAATGAATTCCATCTTCATTTCTAGCAGGGGTTGCACAGTTCTTCACTGATATCTAGAGCATCAAGTACTCTTTAATCTGACATATCAAACATTCCATAGATAACTTAAGATTTTCTAATTTGGAGCACTATTAGGAAAGTGTTTTATTTATGAATTGAAATTAAAACTCCCTTGTTTTTAAGGAGTTATGGAGATCCGTAAGATACTGTCTTAGACAGTTCATGTGTAGGAACTTGAGGGATGGATAAGCACCAGCTTTTCTAGAGGAAGTTGAAATGTCTAGTCATTTGTTGTTCTCTACTCCTCCTACCCGTTGAACTGCATTTGATAGAGCAAGTGCAATGACTGGCAACTTGAAGGTATTAGTAAGTTGAATTTGATTTCTTTGCACTGCAGGGAAATGGGTTTGTGGACTTTACTTGAGGGATTCCTGCTTCTTGCAAATGCACTAGCCATACTAAACGAGGACCGCTTTCTTTCACCTAGAGGATGGAGCTTCTCAGATTTTTCAGGCGGCAGAACAAAGTCATTTAAAGGCCAGCTTATAGGCCTCATTTATGCAACTCAATACCTGAGAGTTCCTCTCATACTTCTGAACTCCATCTTCATTATTGTAAAGTTGGTTTCTGGATGATGCCAATTGCCAAGCAAGGTGAGATGTCGATGGTTATGCCTGTTGTAAACTTTTATGTCATGTTAGTAGTTGTACCTTTAGCTTTTCATATGTTTCACCAATGAAAGATTATAGATGAATAAGGAATTATGCTGACTGTTAATAATAAAAGCTGTATTATTTTGTAAGTGAAGTTTGAGACGTTCTGACATTATTTTAGTTCACAATTCTAGTGATCAGTAGTTTTATGTTCTCCCCCCAATCTGACTGTGGAAATCAGTAAGAAATTATTGCGGAATGTTTTGCTTCGCACTTCTCAGTTTATGATATTTAAAACGAAATCCAACATCATGGTTTCAAACTTAGCAGGTAGGTCAATGTTGAAGGCAATAACCTATAGCTATAGTAGTCAGCACTCAGCAACACCTAGCAACTATCTATCGTCTTCCCCTTCCTTTTCTTTTATGATGTTTAGAGAATATGGATTCTCGTTTTCTTATTTAGGGAAGAAGCTGCTGTTGCAATGCAAGTGACATTTTAGTTTTACACTTCCTGTTTCTTCATGTTTGCAGGTACACGAATTTTCATCTGATGATTTAAGGAAAATTTTCTTAGATAGGAAATGACAGATTATGTTTGTAGAAATAACCTTTATTTGTCTTTTTTGGGCTATTGATCCATCGATGTTATTTATGCGCAAAATTATGTTATTTATCACAGTGACATACAATAGTCAGGAGTTGAGGACATTGTGATTTTATCTGGGTGTTATATTCGATTTTTTAATTATTAATTATCAGATCTCAATTAATTTTTCATTGCTACTTCAATGATGGTGAATGACCTGCTGGTGATGCTAGAAGAAGTAACTCTGATTAGTCATGTCCGATGTGGTTGATAACTTAGATGGCTTATAAGAAAGCGTATCAATTCATATTAGCGCGGCGCCTTTGAATTTAGTTATGATTTTTTACTATAAGAGAAAGTCAAAATTCATAAAATTTAGAACTTATTGTACATATGATATATCAGTTAGTTGTTGTGTAAGAAATTAATAAAAATTTATTAAAATATGACCTTGAGACTGTATATAGAGTTTATTAAAACATTTATTTTAGGGGGTTTTTATAGGTTCTTTGTAATAGTTGGAGCATATTTAAAAAATTTCTCCACTAAAATAGGAATTTTAAGTGATGGGATCTAAGGACTCTTTTGATAAGTTTCCTCCTTAGTGTGCGAAGAATTTTCAATTTTTCAACAATGCAATGTATTCGCAATAAAATAAGATTGTACAGCCTTCGAGTCGGAACCACTATTCTATTTTTATTTTTTATTCTTACAGACGGCCTATTTAAAGCCTAAAAGATGGTCATAATGGCTGTAGAAAAATGAACCTGATCACAAATCAGCAAAAAGATGGTACGTTTTGGAGTCTACTGCAATTAGCCGTAGGGCGGCAATTGTCGCTGCCACAGACATGACGCCGAAGAAACAAACGTTAAGCCAGTGCCACAGCTTTTGAAAGGATGCTAGTTTGTCCTTCTTCGCCACCAGGTACATATGGTTTGCAAGGATAAATGTAAGCGGAAACGTGCTAATGGCCCCTGTGAGGCTCATGAAATCTCCAAGGAATGGCAGCAGAGCTGACACAAATGTATTGAAGGTCAGGTAGCCACCTCTTACCAACACTCGGAATGACAAGTTTTTCAAAGCCAGCGCGTTTCCTTGGATCCCATATCTAGTATCCAAATACTCATACATTGGACTTGCAAATATCTAGCAGAAGCAAAAAAGAGAGGTCATTGGGAGGACAATTAATGAAACAATTTAAGCATACATATCTGGAGCAGAAAGAATTCTAGTTTAGACGTAAGTACATGCAATGCAATGACTGACTGAAGAAAGGCTGCAATATTGGCCGTGGCCTTCACCCAGACTGGACCATTGACACTATTTAGCAAGTAGGTTGTTGTCGAAGATCCATAACCCCAGTACCCAGTAAAAGTAACCAAATACATTGGTAGAACTCCAACTGAAAACTGGAAGTACAGAGCCTTCATCATGTTCTTCACAACTGGCTGCCTGATAGTTGCCTGTTGATGTTAAAATCAAAAAGAAAGTCATCATTTTCCCCAGCACATAAAACTAAGAAATGAATTATTAGCTCCTGCCTTACCTGTATCTCGGGAAGCATTCCTGTGTTAAATGCAAACACAAGATTAGCACTTGCCCCAATTGTTGTGAATATTTTACTTGTTGATGTCCCTGGAATATTGTAATCTCGAGGTGGAGATTTCATTCCTGGTAATTAGCTGGTGGTTAGTTAACATTTCCAAGCTGAAAACTAATCAACTCAAACTAAACAGAGCAAATTCAGTTTAGCCAATTAAGCATAGCGGAAAACAATTGTTCTGAGGTAAACTCTCTGATTCTCAACTATTGTCGTCAACCATTTAGAGTAGTTGCTTCTAGCACAATTAGAGATTTCACAACAGGGTGGAAAGAAATGTTGTAAAAGGAACTCAACCATAGGCATAAGAGACAAGAGAAGTTACCATCTTTAAGTGACAGCACAAATGCTACAACAATATATATTATGCTCAAGAATGTTGAAACTCCGAGCCAAGCTCCAAGAGCCGAAAGATGCGGAATGCATATGGCAAACATTGTACACACAAGACCAGCAATGGCAATAAAATATGGAAGCTTCATCTCATGGTCATTCCGAAATAGAACATAAGCAGCCTGCACCACAATGAACAGAAAATGTTTAGAAAAATAAAGAAAATCAACAGTCAGCAGGGCTGCACCAAGCAAAAACAGAATTGAAAAGGCATATATACGAGTGTCATGAGTTTTAGCTGATCCAGAAACAGAATAAGGCAATAACTATTAACAGAAGATTTTGCAACTTGAGCAAGGATTGAAGATTGAAGTATCATCACTGTAAAGAGAGGTGGATGTCGATTTGCTTAAAAATGTGAAGAAATTGCTTTGGGATAATTTATAGAAGATTTCGAGAGTCTTTTGCAAAGAGAGAAGTGAATCGTCCATATTAAATAAATAAAAAAAGAGTGAATATATTAAAGATTATTATATGACAAGCTCAAAATTATCATAAGACACAATTTGAAAATTTATTAAAGCTGATAGAGTTTTTTACTACTCACACATCAAATTTTGTATTTTTTTTTTAAGAGTGAGAGACACCTATAATGGGTGAAATCATATGCATGAAGCTGTTAAAACCAGCGCAGAAACGATTCACCCTAAGATGATAGTTTACCAATTCTTCCCCAATATCATTAATTGAAACATGTGAATGATTAGAAAAGATAGACTTGCTTCCCAATTATCTCTTACCTTGAGGGCCGAACCAGCCAAAATGATATAGCCAGTATTTATCATGAAAAGATTGACATATTGTAGCGCCCAGGTGAGAGAATATGCTTTCCTACCTGCAATGAGAATGAGATGAATGCCAACACATACAGCCAATTAAATAAGTAATATACTGACATGTATACAAGAGAGCAGCTGTTATACTTCTTGTGCTTACCATATATAAATCCAGCAAGATCTCTATATCTAATATGCCTTTTTCCTCCAAACTCATGGAGCTTGGCAACAAGAGCATTTGCATACAGGGATATTGCAGTAGCAGCAATTAAACCAACTACACCATATGTCCAACCCAGAGGAACCATGACCGTCCCAGAGTATCCAAGTACATAAGCACTGTTGATTCCCGTGGTGAGGACAAAACCCACTTGAAACCATGAATCTATCACAAGAACAACAAAAAATCAGTAAAAATAAGGAACAATGAAGTATACGAACTTCGTAGATGGCAGTTAATTCCTACAGAACGTTGAAGAACAATTAATTACTTATTTCTTAAGTCGCTTAACTACAATTTTATCTCACACACCACTTTATCATTAAGAAATATTGTATATACATTTTAATTTCCAACATGTCCCTTCCTTTTTTCGTAATCGTAACTATTAAGTGTAATTTCAGAGGACACAATTATGCATACAAAATAAGACAGAAGAATGAACCAGAGGGGAAGAAGAAAAAGAAAGAAAAGATTGACTGCATATGCTAAAGGTACGCCGTTCCCCATTGACGTTTTCCAGGGGTTGTTTTCTTCCTCTGGTCCTCTCTTTCAGGTGCCAGAATAATGCCTTTACGTTATCTTTGTCTCTTTTTGTTCTCTTTCAGGGAGAAGAAAGCCATACAACACATAACCCCACGACTTCCCTGTTGAAAAGAAATAGAGCTGTGTTCTGCGTTTATATTGTCGGCTCCCATTTGAGTTTCCCGGATCATTTTCACAATTACTGTTCCAACCCGACGTCACTTGAAACATAATTCAGAGGTGGGTTGCTTTTCGATTTTCCAAAATTTTTCCACTCACAACATGCTCCCCTACCATCCCCATTCACCCAGCAAGCTAATAAATAAAACGAAAGGAAGAAAGAGAAAAGTAAAGGGGCGGAGGATAGGAACCGCTGCTAATCTGATGCGCAGTTTCTGGTTTTTCAACATCCATGGCTGTTTGATCATTTTCGCGGCCATTCTGGGAATCAGGTTCACCGTGGGCTCTCCCCATAGCTGCTCCTTCTTGTTGGTGTGTTATAGACGAAGCAGCCGGTGCTCCTCCTCCTCCACTGATATGTACCAGACAGCCAGCGTGATTGTCGCAGCTCTATGCTTCTCCTTTTATATATGGTAGCAGCAAAGCCACCACCACCATTCCATTCAAAAACGAGACAGGCACCACCAGCTAGCTACTCACCCCTCATCCTTTTTTTAGAAAATTTCAACTTGATTCCTTTACAAAATCCATTTTAATATAAACACAGTTTTATATAGAAATTATATAATTTTAAAAATATTTTGCAACGCATTAAGTATTTCAAATTAATTACAAATAACTCGAATGCATTCATTTGGAGGAATTGTAGTAATCGGGTGCGTGCATTCCCAGCTAGTTTCCTGGTTCCCGCGTTTTGAGTTCCATGTCGATACGTCTTATTGTGGGACACGGTGAGAACGTGGGATGATGAATTTTCTTACGAAGGGACATGCAATATCTTCAAAGCCAATATAACGATTCTTCCCTCCTAATCCTATGAGCATCACGCATTTTGAAAAGCAGAGACATCCAAAATAGCGAATGGCCTTTTAGTTTGGTTGCGTAGCACACTAGCACAGTGGGATTTGGAGCGTTGTTCGGTGAATCTATATAGCTAAGCCTAAGAAAGCTCATTGCTATGGCAGAAGGGAAATTCTATCAGGATCAAATTAGTTACACTAATTATAGTAATATGTTTACTATAAAGAGAATATAAGAATGAAATTATATATATATATACACATGCAAGAATTGAACTAAGAAGGTTAGGGTGACTTATTTATGGAGTTGCTAATTAAAAAAATATGTAAACATATATAAGTTATGTTTAACAAAATTAATTTATAAATTAATTAAAAGTTTATAAATTAATTAAAAATTTATAAATTATACGTTATTTTAAATAATATATAATTTATAAACTTTCAATTAGTTTAAATTATTTAAATAAATTTATTTATCAAAATTTTTTAATTTAATTAAATAAATTTATAAATTAATTAGATATGCTATAAGTTAATTCATTTGACTTTCAAACATACTTATAGTTAAATTATTATCGATCAAAGAACATTAAATAAGTTTTGACATTATAAATCAAATAACATTTTAAAAATTTTGCTAATCAGTTCCCTACTAAATAAATTTTAATATTGTAAATCAAACAATATTTTAATGTACAGTTCTCATAATGTAACTTTACTTATAAATTTTAAATTAAAATAAAAATATTTTTTAAAGAATTATAATTTAACTTCTTTTTCTTTTTTCTGTTATAGAAAACGGCTCTTTTAAATTTTTTGTTAAATTTATTATTAATAACTTAAAATTGCATATTAATTTAGCTTAATAAAATATATTTTTATTAGTGAACTTTGTATTACTAAATCATAGTCCTTTGACGGATAATTCTACAGAAGATAAAGAGACTTTTAGTCTCAAAACAAAATTGGAGGAATAATTCTTTAATGTAGGGTATTTCTATTTTTAATATTTAAAGGAAAAAAAAAAGCTACATTAATACTTTAAAAAGTATGTATCAAAATATTATTTGATTTTACAATATAAACTTTATCATTTTGGGTACTGTCAAGGAAAAAGAGTCCAAAACGTATCTACCTTATCATAAAAGATTTAAGACTTTTAAGATCATTTGAGAGTTCAATCAAGATGTGGACGCTATACTCATAATATTAATTAATCTGTACATTATTTTCCTTCTCCGTAAATATGAATGAATGAATTTTATAGCCCAGCCTTGGTTAATTCTTTGGTTAATTCTTTTGACACTAAATTGTAAGAGCTTGATGAGTCGGAAATCTTGGTGTAATGAAAAATTATTCATCGGTCAAGCCAATATTATCAACCTTTATTAGTGCCTTCCCAGACACAAAACCTTTGGAAAGATATGCCACAGTCGGGAACGTGTGGATCACAGTATCCATGGCTTTTGATGCCACTAATCATAGGCACCATCGTTTGTCTCCCTTTCTTTTCATTCTCCTTTTTCCCTTTGTTTTGTTATTCTGGGTAAGCTGTCTTTTAGTGTATTCAGATTATTAATATGAAATTAGATAGTTTTATCGATAAATAATTAATCATTAATGATAAATTAAAATTACGGATAATTATTTACCATAAAATTAAAATTAAAGGAGTTATTTATAGTTTAACATTTTTGTAAATGCATATATATATATGGTTGGGAGAGTCAAGATCAAGTGAAAATGGATTGAATTATATATTGAGCAGTGAGAATCCATTAAAAAGTTGCACCCCGGCCCCTAATTAGATCCTTCGCATAATTTGAATTTCTATTGGGGTATCGTCAAGTTGGCGTTTCAAAGTCACCTTATTCTTCACCTTTAATTAGCATCTTCTAGCTGTGATATAGACGTGATATCATATATTGTTCACTAAACAACAATTTGTTTTTTAAAAAAAGAATCTAACAAGATAATAAAGAGGGTGGTGTCGTTTGTAATTCAAACTGGGACTGTGGGACACCGTATTCATATTATTGCTTTACCTTTTAGCCTTTTGTCTTTGACCCATTTTTTTATGTTAATTATTGAATGTTGAGCGACAAAATAATTGAATCGAGGACAACAAAAAAATTCACAGAACATGATAAGTTGTTCCATTTTGATGGGGGAGAGATTTTACAACACAATAGAATAAGCTTCTTCTTTTTTTCCCTTTTTATAAGATGTACATGAAATTAATAGGAATAATTAATTCACTTATAAAATAATAATGCCTTAATTTTCAGAATTTCTTGGAAACATTGTAATTCATAACACTGTTTTTGTTCACACCAAAAAATCATTTTTCTTAATGTGTCGTGGGAAGACACATTATTTAATAAAGATCAAGAGTAGTTTTTTCAAGTGTGGGCCTTTCGGTAACAATAATAGAGCAGACTCCCCATTTTCTTCGCTGAATGGCCTTTTGATGCCACAGAAAAATGAGAGGCGAGAATGCTGGCTCAAACCTGCCGTGTGGAAACCAACCTTAATTTTATGATAGAAATCATAAAATAGATTGTCTTGAATATGCGAAAAAGTTGCAATTGAATTCTTAATTTACCCATTCATTATTTCTAAATGTCTTTCAAGTAAGAGAGGCAGAGTGAAGATCATTTTTGTTCGTTTCTTTTTCTCTCTCTACTACACATATTAGTAGAAATCAAAATAAATTTTCCTGCTTTTGTTTTGAATTTTTAAATTTATATAAAAAATTGTAGACGAATATTTAGAATATTATCAAATAAAATTTAAGTTTACATTTTTAATTAATTATAATGTTGGATAAATATTTATAAAATTATGATTATATAAATATATAAAAATAAATATTATAAAGTAAAGTGGATAATCGTAATAGTTTTGTAAAACACTCCTAAATATAAGGTTCCCAAAAGCATTCATAACTTATAATTTTTACTATCCACATAATACATCACATTACCATCAAATAAAGCCTCCGGCTAGTGTTAGTTTTGAATCCAAAAACGCTATGCGGGTTGAAGAAGAAGCTTTTTTTATTTTAAGCAATAATTGCTGCTTCCAATGTAATTAATAATTACTTTGTTAGTCTTCCAATGAAGATACATGACTTCCACCAATGAAGATATATGACTTCCATTCAAAATAATAATAATAATAATAATAATTTAAATAAAATAAAATAACAGAGCATGTTTAAGGTAGTTCAACGTACGTTTGACACACTAACATGCCCTTAATTCTTAGGCCATACATACATATAGGCAGCAGACAATAAAATATATCGAATAGATGGCATTCCTATGAGAGTTACAATCACAGAGCTGAAAATGATCAACCCAAAGCAATGACGAAGACGACGCCACCATATTTACAAGTAACGTTAGATAAAGAAATTGTACCTGCTCCTCTCTGCTTTTCTTTTTTCATTTTTTTGGTCATTGCTCTCTGCTTGGATTATCTCCAAATAAATACATGTTTCCAAGAAGGTTTACTCAACCAAAATTGGGAGTCATAGCACATGTCTCAACACAAGCTCTAAATATTTCTTTGCTTGTTTCAAGGATCGGTACCAAAAACCAATTTCTGGAGATTTTTTTTTTTTTTTTGGGTATAGTGGTCAAAGATGTCCCGATCACTGATGGTGTATAAAAATCGAACCGAATCGATAAAATTGAATCGAACTGATCAAAAATCGAATCAAACCGATTAAAATTGATTTCGTTCGATTTTTTTTAAGAAAACTGACCGATTTGATTCAGTTCAATTTTCGATTAGGATAAAATTTCAACCGAACCAAACCGAATTATATATATTATATTAATTTTATATAATTTAATTTAATTTTTATTATATTTTAAAAATATTTTATATATATTTTTTTTAAAATTGGCCATTTCTATTAAAAATTAATACAAAAATTAAAGATTAATCTTTAAGTCTAAATAAAAATTTGAAATTGATACAAAAATTTAAAAAATGAGTTCAAAAAATTTAAAAAAATTTGGCAAAAAAAAAAAAAAAATTTCCAAAAAATCAAACCAACCGAACCGCTGTTTAACGATTCGGTTTGGTTCAGTTGGATAGAACCCAATTAAACCTATTAAGTCCAGGTTTTGTAGTATTTTGATAGCTCGGTTCAATTTGATTGAGCCCCAAAACTGAACTGAACTGAACCCTTGAACACCCCTACCGATCACCTTCACTGCGATTAAGGGATTCACTTCTTCTGACTTAATCTCAAAAAAATTGGTATAGTTAAGAATATACCTAACCACACAGCATAGCCAACCTCTTTGGGTTGTATATTTTCATTTATGAAACATCATGATCAAGTTTCATTCCCTCCACATGTAACCATGGAGGAGAAGGGATTATGCTACCTTTGTAGATCAGTGTACAAAGTCCTGTCTGAGTAGGGGATAGGGGATTCATGGAATCATATATTGGAATGCAGGATAGATGCAACTCAGAAAGATGTTAAATTGGTTCAACTAATAAAGTCTCTTGGCACAATTCCAAGAACGTGGGAGTTGGGAGTGTGGAAGAATAGAGAATTTAAGGGACGAGAGAGTATATTTCCTATTTTGAACCCATAATGATGGATTAAAAAAAAGAAATAGCAGTATATGAAAGCACATCTCCAGGCTACAAGCATGACTCTCATTTATAAGCTGTCGAGACTCAAGCATAACAAATTACCAACTTTAGAAATACTAACAAGATCCAAATCCTTACATAAGAGTGGTTCTCCAGTTACATGTGCAAATATTTGACAAAGTTCATTGCAACAAACTACATTGCCAAAATCTGCTACAGAAGTATTTTCCTAGTAGTTTTAAACAACATCTAAGAAAATAATTCACATCACCTATGTTCTAATTCTAAACATCATCAGCAATTTTCTCAACAGCCACATCGATTCTTTCATACCTGATGTCTGCAGTGGGTACAGGAGACTCTATGTGCCTATTAACAAAGATTGTCCATATAAACAGCAGAACAAATGCTATCAATGCAGCACACCCAGTAGAGAAAATCAACCCAGCTAGAAGTTTCAAAGGAGTATAATCTCTCCCATGGGGCTTGAAATTTTCAGTCTTCGCGTGTAAATCAGAATAACCTCGAGGATCCGCAGGTAGAGAGTGCATCGATTTCGGAACTCTCCTCAAATTAAGCTTCCATGAATAAACACTAATAATTTGTACTGAATTGCCATTATTTGACGAGCTTAAACCAACAAACACATCATGACCTCTCCACATTTTCAACAAATCAATCGCATACCCTATGATAGGATGGAATGGTCTTTCTTCTCCGAATCTACTCAACCTAACTTCCAATCTCTTTGAACTCGCATCATAATCGATCCAAGCCATTAACTTTACTCCACTATTAAGAACCAAATTCATTGCCGATATGTTACCAACAGCGACAGAAACAAGACTGCCCACGTTTATCCCTATATGATTTGCATTCAGATCACCTACATTATCATCCATTGAAGTGTCAAATTCAACACCCAGAAAATTTTTATCCATAGAAAGCCCAAATGAACATTTTCCCGGGAATCCGTGAGAGAAATTGCTGGGAACTAAAACAAGAAGAAGCCCGTCACCGTCATCCGGCGAGATCGAGAATAAAAATTCCGTGGAAAACGACGTGGGACCGGTAAACCTTACAGGATTTCTACGCAGAAGAAGACCAGAGCTAGAAGGCAATGGGCGGGTGAGTTTCACGTGTGCTCCACCGTCGACGATCTCGGCGTCGCCGAAGAGGTCGATTTCTGGGTCGAAATTGGGGTTAATGTTGACAGATTGGGTTAGAGAAGATAAAGAAGGTTGAGGAATAAGGGTAAGGAGGCAGAAAATCAAGAGGGAGAAGGTTGAAATGTAGTTGAAATTGAGAAATGCAGCCATACCGCTAAATTCCGATGGGCGAAGGATTCTGCGTCGACTTGTGGAGGGAATCCTCAACGTTTTGTAGAGGAAATGCTATTTGCTATTTCTTTTTTGTTTTTTTTTTTTTGGGACTAGGGACTGGCGCTATTTGGCATTTGTCCTCAATGCACTCCCACCATAATTTGGCATGGACGCAGGCCCAATATTGTCTTTTGATTTTTCATTTTTTAAATTCAATTGTTATTACTTGTCCAATAAATAAAAAAATCAATTGTTATTATTTTAGCTTTGATTTTTTTTTTAATTTAGTTGCATTGAAAATACTAATAGTGTGTGCATAACTTAATAACTAAAAAAAAAAATTTTACATAGGTAAGATTGAGTTTATACAGATTAATTTTAAAAAAAAATTTAATTTAAATGAACGAATATTTTTTTAGAATTTTTTAAAATTTAACCTAATCAAAATAAATTTGCCATAATTTAAAATTTTAATCAGCTTTAATTTTTTAAATCAAATTTTATTGAGACAAATTGATAACTACTCACCCTTAAAAAAATTCTTAATAAATAATTATTTTAAAAATTAATAACATAACAATACTCTTATTGGTTAGTTTTGCCAATTAACTATGCATTTTGTATATCAATATCAAGCGTCAAAATAATGAGAAGGCATGATATACTAAAATTGAATTATAACATCATATATAATCATTGTCTTACTGCTAAACATTGCTGTCCCACCAACCACAAACTTGAAAGTTAAGGCAAGTGTTGGGACTTGAAGACATATATACTCATTCATTCATACCAGAAAAATTAAAAAGGAAGTAAGCAATTTATTAAATGCCTAACCATCACAACTTCACTCCAATAACATCACATTATTCCCTTTCACTCCAATTGTTGTTATCATTAAAGTTGGACTGCCGGTATCAACATTATTGGAATGGTTCTTCTTTTAAAAAATATCTTCCAAATTGGTCACTATTATTATCAAATATTCTCACTTTAAAAAATTATTATTATCAAATTTTACCAATTTTTTTACTAATTTATATATATATTTTTCGTCTAGGCATAATTGTTGTCAGCTGAATTTTTTTTTTTTTTTTTTGGGTATTATGTCACCTGAAAATTGATTGTGATGGGAACCTTCTCTTTGTTCGGCCACAGTTGAGTTGGGCTCAAAATAATATAGGGAGTTGTGTTCGGAGAGGCCTAAATTTACGGTTTACCTGGCGTTGCCGTTGGAGCTTCTATGCCCTCCAAGCCCAAGGGTTCCCGTACACTCCACTAGTTGCTATACCATAGCTTGATATTTTGAAAATTTTATCGTCCAAAAAAAACAAAATATTGTGGAATTTTTAAATTTATGAAAAATTCAAATTTTAACGGAAAAATTATTATTTTTCCTTCTAGTCAACTGTGCCTTTTTTTTCTTTAATTAGAAGGGCTTGATGGTTAATTAATTTCCTTTTTCATTTAATTACATATTAACATCTACCTCTCCCTCCCAAACAATACAATCTTCAGTTATGTCTCTCTATGCTTCAAAATACTGCAGTTTATATGGAACATTTTTCTTTAAAAAAAGAGTGGATCTTTAACCTTAATAAAGAATACAAGAGATCAATATATAGGATTCTTTTAGTGAAGGACAGAGAAAATTCTAATAAGATTGGGGGGGCAAAATTTATTAGACCTTAAGCCTAACAATATAGGCTATATGAGTATTTAAAATGCCATTTCCCGATAAACACATACTGATTGTTAACAAGGGTGGTTATTATTTGCTTCTGGTCTAAATCAAGGAGAAACTTCGGGAGCTGGGTGAAACTTAGAAGTTCCTAGTGAATAAAGGTATATTGTAAAAGAAGTCATGAACATCTGCAAATACATTTGGGTTAATTAATTAGTTTTATCAATGTTAGATATTGACCTGTTTTTAGCCGCTGAATATATCTTGTTATTTATTTATCATCTTCTTCCTCTTTATAATCTCTAAAATAACTCTCTGTAATTGTCCCCCTACTTCACCTGGGTTTGTGTTTGAATTTCTGGTGCAGGAATAATCACCTCGTCTTGTGTTAGCAAGTCACCAAATGTAATGTTGGGAAGCTGAGATTAGTGAAAGTAATTAATTTTCACTTATATCATAGAGATAGTGCTATAGTACACTTGTGCTTATATATATCCTCCAAATTTTGTTTATATTGATTGCTTGTTCTTGCTTGATTTGAAATTGTTGTGCTCCTTCCAGTATATACCTCCTAGAAAATTTCAACAAGCTGAACTTACCAGAAGTGTTTTCAAGGGTCACGGATCAAATCTTAAACCACACTTGGACTAGGAAACCTATGAAAAACCAAATATAATTAAAGCCGAGATTCAAGAAACGTGAAGGTTCATATTGATTTTCCAATTAATTACACATTGATAAAATATCTTATACTATTAGCAAAACCTGAGGCTAGCAGTCGCAGATGGTCCTAGCTCTCCCACCTTCACCACGAATGGCAGCAGCTAGCAGATAGCTAGGGCCAATATTGATGGTACTGGCATCCCACTAATGGCATTGCTATAGGGTTGCGTACGTGCAGTGCAGGAGCTGGACCACGCTAGCTATTACCATGCCCATGACATTACCCATCTAACTTTGGCACACAACCCTAGGTTTTAAACACAATATCTCCCTGTTAATGTATGGTTGAACTGAAACCTTGCTGACTATGTCTCTGATCAGTCATCTTGCGCTGTAGACACCTCCTTCCATGTTAGCTAGCATGAATCGTTTGTTTTTTTCTGCCCTAAAACAAGGGTACATGGTTCATACAAAATGATGCTACGTGGGGCTCCATATATGTTCTTACTCTTCTTACCCTTGCTTGAGTAAAATGGATATGATGGTAGAGCTCCTAGTCAAATTCACTATTCTGATACAGACATACAGTCACTCTATATATGCTCAACTTTGGACTAGGGGGATGAATGGAGCGCTCTCTCATGCGTTGTTTTCTTAAACTCTGTGCAACCACAACGTGGGAAACCCTTAAAAAGAAGGGGATTTTTGTTACTACTTCATCTCCCTATAATTTGGACTCTCCATCATCATAATATATAGTTCTATGATTTTTTATTTATTGATTAGCTAATTTTTTAAATTGATATTCACCACACGTTACTGGTAAATAGTTATATTACAAGCAAATTTATATTTTCTTTCATACATCATAAAAAATAAGTATAAATATATCCCATAACTGCAAATTTTAAATTCCAGTAAATGAAAATTTTGGTTCTGCGCACCACAAATGAATAAGAGTAATATTATACAATTAACTCTCTTGATTTTACATTCCAATTTAATTATTATATCATTGAATCTCACATGCATGATAATGAGAAATTCAAAAGAGAGAGAGAAAAGAAAAACCGAATCATCGTCGCTAAAGGTAATATGATTATTTAAAAAGATCATATAACCTTCTTGTAATTTGATCATTTATGAAAAATTAGGGGTTAAGATTTGCTCCATTCATTTTTTTAGAATAGACAATACATATGTGAGTGTGCTAATGACACAAAAACTTCTGTGCTTTGAGCAATTATTGTGGGTGACCAGACGAATATGATTTCTTATCTGCAATAGTGTTGGCGATGTCTTATACTACAGTTCGAATTACTTTTATTCAAAAGAGTGGAAGATAGATAAAGGGGCCGGAGATAGAGGAGGGATTAACGATTAATATAACTAACTTATCTCAGAGCTTTATTTACATCTCAACCAAATCCTTCCACTGACAGAAAAATAAAATAAAATAAAATAAAATAAAAATCCTTAGTTAAATCCTCAATCTGTGGCTGCAAGTTACAAGGTGCAATCCTAAAGAATGAGAAGAAATTGAGAAAAAGGTGTTTGAATTTGGAGACAAGGTCAAGGGCCCAGGGGTCCCAATCCCAGGTGCAGCCAATCTCTTCTAAACTTGATAGTCCAATATATAATATATATTTTTTCTGAAGAAAAATTTAGTCTTTTCTTTTGGCAGCTTGTGTCTTCTTCATAAAGCTTGTGTAGTCCAAGAAGGGGACATTTGAATTACATACTCACATTTGAAGACAATTTGTACACCATTGTGTCCAGAAATTCTTCCCTACTGAGCCTAGGGCCATCGTGTATATTGCCAGCAATTCAATATCATCTTAATAGAAATTTGAAGTCCATGCACCTCTATAATTCAAGAAAATGATCATATGCATATTCCATTAAAACAACTGCTAAGGTCTTGCGCCGAACACTTTTGTTTTGTTGATGTATACACTTCTGCAATATCAAGATGTTCTGCCTTTCCTGTTCTTTTTCTTTTATATTTATTTTTAAATTCAATTATCATCATGCAGCATAGCCTTCTTTCATCAAATCTTCTTCTTCTTTTTTGGTGAAATGAAATATTCTATTATTATCAATAGCAAAATTACTACTAAATTATTTTAGGTGAGCCTAAATCATAATTAGCTGGCTGGAAATTCTATGATAATTTATGATGCTTAAACGATTTGCTTTGCTAACAACATTTGTGGAATACCATAAAAAAAAAAAAGTTAAGGTAATAGTAGGTTCGGCACATTCCTCTTCGTTGGTTTTGCCTTCTGAGGCTATAGCTTTGCAATCTTTTGTACACTCAGTTTTTGAACTCAGACCTGGCGTTGTGAAAGGAAATCATCATGTCATAACCCAAGATTTACCAATGAAACTATACATTTTCCTGTCCTGGCGTAATCAAAGGGATCTAAACTAAGTTCTCAATTTTAACGATATCTTGAAATTTGTTAAAACATCGTGGGAGCATATTAAAAGGAAGAGTGTTCCTATTTAAACTTCTTTCTGTCACAAACTGTTCGAAATTTAAAGCCCCACTTGAATTTTTTTTTGGTTGTTGTTAAATGTAGCCATATCAATTAATTATACATAGGAAGGTTGTGTGTGTATGGGTGTGTAGTTGGCCTTTTCCTTGTATAAATTAGCCTAAGTAAAATTCTTTTGCTATTTAAGGGGTAGCTGATAAAGAGAGTTCACATGCAGCTCATTTTTTGGAACAAGAAGAAGAGGAGGAGGAGGGGAGATTTGAGAAGGTTGGGGCCATGTGATAAAAGGGATGATAAGGAAGAGGAATACAAGGGTTAGTCATGTGCAAAGAGTAAGGGGGGTATAACAAAAAAAACCCTTTATTTCTTACGGAAATATATATGTTTAAAAGACTTTTTATTTTAGAGCCTCGCGTCTCAGCACATGTGCATGATTCCATTACCTTTGGAACACTCAATGTGAGGCCCAAAGCGTTATAAAAGAAGTGCTTAAAAACAACTTTCACTGCCTTGGATTCTAATTAAAGTCCGTAAAAGCTTGTATTTTTTTAGTACAATTGACTCAGGGCCACCACAAGTAGCAGTGTTATGACTTCTGACCATGAACCCGATTTCACCAATATTCATAGAAATTGGAACTGTTTGGTTCAGCACACAAGGTCCATGTCAAAATAAAAGTGGATTGTGGTCAGAAAACTGTGAGACTGTGAGTGCCACCATTTTCGTCCAGTTAGCTAGCTGGTTGTGCTCAAAATGATAATTTTCAATGCAAACAAGAAAGATACTTTATTAAAAGGTGAAATCAATTTGTTGGATATATGTAATTATCAAAAGCTTCCAAAACCGTCAAGGATTTTCACCAAGCAAACATTGTATAGAGTTCTTGTCTTCTCTCTACCAGTTGTGGCACTGTTTCATTCGCAGTGATGTGCTAACGAGCTTGCTTCCACTTTATTATATTCTACTTAATCATAATATTTCTTTTCCCAACAGTGGAATTCTCAAATTTTAAAAGCCAGAATATACGAATCTGTAGCATCTGCAAAAGATCATTTTCTTACCTCTTTTCTGATCCAATTCCCATAAAAAAGAAATTTTCCATATAATTATTGATTAAGTTAATTAATTTGCAGTTGATAAAATGTTTTTTAATTCCTAAAAGATATCTGCAAAGTATTCTTGTTTAACCAAAGTTATTTTCCAATCTATATGAGTATAGGTCAGTTAAAGGAGCATCACAGAAACACAAAATGGGTCTCAACTTACAAATTCTGCAAAAGGTCTCTATATGTACTTCCACCTAGTAAAAGCTGTCATTTAACTTGCTTATTGTAGTGTATAGACTATAGTAGATACTGCTCTCCAGTTCTAGAGAGTGACCTCGCTCTGAAACATATACATATATTACTGTCATAAATGGAAATCAAACTACTTTGGTAAAATAGCAGCCAGGATGAAAAGCAGAAATATTTTAGATAAACCTTCCTTCAAGACTGATTAATTCTTGCTTTAAGGGTTGGATCTGACTTCCCTGGGGTAAATAAATGGATCTAATGGATGCATATGAAATTTCAGATTTGAGGTATGAATTTCAACGATTCCCAGCAAACATGCATGCTTTTTTTTAGCTTATGAATATATCATTGGATTCTGGAAAACTAAGACATGAGGAAAAGGGATACAGCAGATGACTCGGCATACTGAAATCTATTTTACAAACTGCAGGGATAATTGTATCTTGAAATGGTATAAAAAGTTAAATTAAAAAAAAAGGATAAGATTAAAGAAAAAGAAACCTAGGTAAGAGCAAGAGACGAGGGTTAACAAGGTAATATAAACTCACAGGAATTATGCCATTCTCCATCAGCTACAGAATGCAGTTGGTGTGTGATGAGGCTGGGCGACGAGGTAAGCGATGGTTTCCGATGCAGGAATTAGAGGGTTGTCGAGCATAACCAGTATTAGAAGCCACCAAAGGACGAATCCAAAGGGATAGCATGATCCCAATTTGTGGGAAGGGAAAGATAGAGATTAGAGATTTAAGGCTAAGATTTGGGATCAATGCGATCCCTTTGGATGCCTCCTCCAGTTGCAGTAGTAGAATAACCAAACCTCATCTTAATTCTTCAGACTATAACCCCTCTCCTCTCTCTCTGGTGTGTGTGGAGGAAAGTGGGTTTGAGCCTTCAATATAAAAGAGGTACAGCCTACAGGTGCTTAAATTAACAGGCACTCTCTTGATTTTTCACTTTCGAATACCTAAATATATTTTAATTTTTTTAAATTCCGTAATCATCCAAAAATGTTTAATAGAATTCAATTAATTTAGATGTAGACCCCATTCCCTAACAATCCAGACACACGGAAAGAAATCTTAGCCGGCAGTGGGTCAGCTATCCATTATTGGAAATTCTCAACAAGTTGGCTACCAATATATGAATTCTATTCTCTTGGTATTTAATTGAAGCCTTGTGGTCCAATCCATGTTCCCACTCACACACCACCAAACAGTATTAATACAAGGTATACATTATAAAACCCCATTATATAATACATAAACACACTATCAATGATCATGCTTGATCTTCTGACTGACCACATACTAAACAAATTTAATGGGGGATATTTAAAGTAATCCAAGCTTTGTATATGGAGGTTATGTTTATGAAACCCTTGGTCAAACATCAATTATTAACATCACTTATCACACGTATAGTAATTAATTACCTTATGCCTCTTCGGACATTAATTTTTTTTCTTTATATTTTGTTAGTGATATTTCCACTTGATTAATTATATAGTTAGTATTCATTTTATTGTCAATATATATATAATTTTTTATCTATTAATAGTATTTAAATTATGATACGTAATGAAAATAATTTTAAAAAATACTATTTTTACTACTTGTCGTAATTAATATACTGTTAATAGATAAAAAATTATCTACAGACATTGAACAAAATTATTTTCCTTAATTATATTTATTTTCTTTTTCAGTTGTCATTTGGTAATTTAAGCTAAATACTGATTTTACTTTAATTTTACATAGGGAAAAGTAACTTTTGACAAGCAGACAAGTGCGTAATGGGCACCAAATAGAGGAGCATCTGTTTCCTTCCTAGCCAGTAAATTTGCGCATGGATAGGCACTGATAAATTAGAAGAGGTATTTTAGATGTCTAGATCCTTGCATATCTTTTCGCTCTTTCTTGCAATCTGAAGTAAATCTTCCCACACGATCAATTGATCATATGGTTAATAATATAGTATGTATAAAACTTGGAATTGTTATTCAATATAATATATTTTTTTATGCCACAATCATGGTTGTCAATCGTTCGAAAAGTTTAAGGATTTATTTTTTCTCTTAACATGTGCAAACAATAAAATAAAAAATAGTTCCACTTTTGGTAAATATTGATCACGTGAAACTTTCTAGTGATTTCTCCATATAAAATTTGTCCCAGAATTATGACATTATTGTTCTCTGATACATTTTCATGTCTTGTGTAATCATCTTATTATTTGAGGAAACTGTCAATTTCATTTGCACCTACGGGGGTAGACAAGCCTGCAACGCATATAAAGGTAGAAATGGCACTAAATTATTGAGTACTATAGGCGCACTAGCTAGTTTCTTATTTTGACAACAATTATTAGCAAATATTTTTGAATGGCCATCAGGTTATGCTTTGTTAATTAAAAATAATAATGAAATGAGTGGAGCGAGCGAAGATTAAAAATGTATCAAAAGTATACTTTGATGTATTGCTTTATATATATTTAAGTCTTTCTTCGTCCACGTACTCTTTTACCTTACATTCTTGCCAAGTATAACGTTAGTTCAACACTGGCCTGACTTCAAAAGTTCCAAGTTATTAGTTAATAAAATCAGACTAATAATCAATTCAATACACTAGATCTAGTCATTTTTGTAAAAGCAGTGGACAATTCACAAATCTTCATGTGAAGATCTAGCTACATGTCAACCATTTTGGTTTATCATGATTAATTATATATAGTTAATCTACTTAATTAATTAACTCCAGTTTTGTTCATCTTCAGCTCCAAATTGTCAACCTGCTAATTACAATGGAATTTACGTACTACTAAAAGAATTAGAGAAATCAAGAAGATCAAATTGATTTGTAGCTATAAATATAAATATGATCAGATAATGACATCATCCACTTGCCAATCGAAAGACTGAAAATAAAAATTAAATTAATTTGTCTGGAGTCGTTTCCTCGTTTGAATTGTAACCTGACAACTAAATATACACTGATGACTGCGTGGTTTTGCATGTGAAATATGTACTATAAATACGATCATTTAATTAGGCATAGAATGAGTAGTACTGGGGGAATGAGAGAAAAGTGATGCTAGTGCTGGAGAAGAACAGTGTTTCCAAACACGAACCCATCTCAGCCGTCCCATGCGCGCAAGTCTTGTTCTTGTATATATCAGTCAATGGCTCCAGATATATGATGGATGGTGCTAGATATTGTCCACACTAATGAAGCAAAAATGACCCATTCAAACGAGGTGGACTCTGCTCATTTGTGGTGCTTATGAGGACCCTACCACTACATCAACATTTTACACGCTCTCTCACGCATAGTCCCCTATAGTGGGGTAAATTTACGACGAGACTGTCTGATGTGATTTGAAGGTAGTAGGGCTCTTGGTTCAGTGCTTAGGACATATATGTCTCTTATTTGAAGGACACAGATATAGTTCCACCCAGTGTTTGTAACCCATCTAGTGGAGCACAGAGGCCGTTCAATCACCCTCCCATTTCCTACCTTTTGTGTATTTTTCCTTTCCCATCTTCCATCTCTCCCTCTCCTCAGTACGCCCACTTCCACTCACGCTTCTTTTTCTTTTGTATGCCACCCACTTTGAAGGATTTTGGTGTGACAATGTTAGTATCTATCAGTTTCAGGTGACGATGTACATATAGCTAGTGTCCATTATGAATAATAATTTCATTTGTCTTAATTCAGATTAAAATTGATTTTTTTTTTATCTGTCACTAAATTGCAGTGATGGGTTCAGGAAAGGTGACTATGCTTGTGAAAAATTGAAGCAGCTGAAGGTTTCATTTTCGAACTTCCAATCTAAATTGAATGTTTGCCCTTTGCGCCGACCTCATATTAACCTTCTCTTATTTTTCTTTTTTCTTTTTCCTCCGGCTTTCTCTCTCACATGACAGGTAAGTCATTCAAAAGAGATTGTCCTTCAGTGGTTAACTACCTCTTTTACTATACCTTTATTGAATGTTTGAAACCACGGACCACAACTGCAGCTCTAAATCTTTTTTTAAAAAAAGAAAAGAAAAGAAAATTCCTGTGCTGAGATGTTTATTTTTTAAATAAACTTATAATTTATGATGCATTACCCATCATACTACTTAGAAATACTAATAACTTCTACAAATGTACAATGGTAATGTACTATAAATTTTGAATTTCTGAAAAACAAAAGTGAATTAGAATGGTTGCGAGGCGTTAACATTTTCTTAATAATTAAGTCGTAAGTGTTTATATATGGAAGAAAAGAAGAGTATGTCTGGACATGTTATTTAATTTTAGGAATAATGAAATTGAGTATAATTTTTATTTATTTTATAATAAGGGATAAAAAGAGTGAAAAAATAAATTAAGACGAGATTAATTACTTTGAAACCATTTTTTGATTGACTGTTAACACACACACACACACACACACACACACATATATATATATATGTGTGTGTGTGTGTGTGTGTGTGTGTGTGTATTAAAGTATAAAAGGGTATAGAAAGTACTGTAGTTTTCCCTTTCACTTATTTATTTTGGTCTTCCATAATACTTAGCTACCCAACCCTAGCATTGCATGAGAAAGAGGTCGCGAATAAACAGACCACGTGGACATGCATGAGAACAAAGATTGATCAGTAACACTATCTTTGGTGAAAAAAAAGTTTAATAGAAAAGAAAAATAAGCCTAGAATCTAGAGTTTGTTCTAATATAAATTTATAGCAAACATAAATTCTTGGTAAAAAGAAAATTAATTCCAATGAATTACATGAATTTCCTACAATACATTGAGTGGGAGATGGGCATCTCCAGGACACTGAAATAATTGGTCATTAGTTATGAGTAGTATAGAATTTGATTTGTTTATAGGTGAAGGAATGGAGGTTCAACGGTACAAAGCTGTTATTTTCTAAGTATGAGTAGCTCATGGATTTTTCAATGTCACATGGATTCAATTAGGAGGGGTTTCCCACAAAAGGACAATTCAATTAGTGCTGACACCACCTACCTTCCTACCCCACTTCCTCTCTACCCTGCCCCTAATTAGTTTGGTATCTCAGTCTACCACTTTCAGTCTGGGACGTGGGACAAGCACTGTCTGCAAAGGAATTAGGGTTTTGGACCCCTCACATGCACAGAGAGTATTAAGAAATATATTCAGAGGTCTTTTATCCTATTTTCTTTCCACTTCTTCTTCTTTATGACAATATGCGGCTGTCACATTGGATCCCCTTTAATTTGTTCATTTAAATGAGTTGAACAATCGGCTTTCCTTTCTTGCTATATATGCTTTCGGCTTAAATAGGCCAACCTACATCTACATAATTTAGGGATTTGGTGCTCATCATCAGTCTCATCATTAATAAAGCTTTCATTTTATCAAAGTTCCCAGAATAATTTGGGAACCTTGCGCAGTCACTGAGTTTGTATTGGTTATTATGCCTTTTCCTTCAAAATGGTGGGCTTAGATTCTTAATCTCTATAATTTGAGGCGTTTGGGAATCCCTTTGATTGTGGAGTCACCACTCCACTGATAATAATAGACCCTCAAAGTTCAGCACTGAAGGAAAGTCCTCAAAGAATATGCCGCTATGCCTTCCATATATTGAACCACTGTCTCTTGCTGGGGTCTTTGAATATATATTAAGCCTTTCATTTTCAAGCTAACTTAATAATAATAATAATAATCCTAACTCGAATTTTTTCCCCTCTTTTTGGTACTTTGGTATATAACTTGTAATGATAAAAAAATCGCAGCATAACAATTGCAACAGTACAGTAATTCAAAAAACAATCATAGTGTAGTGGTACTAGCAAGTTTGATGAGTTGCGAATATTGTGCAAATCCTAGTCACGTCAATGAGATCTTGTACAAATAAAATTTCAATCCCCGACTTACCATAGGAAATGAAATAGGGAGGCACTTGTGTCTGTCTTGAAAAGGGAAATGGCCCAATCACCTGCGGCACCTACACTCTTATGTGGTCCTCTTGGGGGCTTGAATTCTTGCAATTTCGCTTAGGGGGTCCATCCACTTTGGTTGCTTCCAAAGCAAGCTCATCATCCTGCTTCTTCTTTGATGCTAATCATCCAAAGTAACTTTCTTTCCTTACCTTTTCATCCTCTTTAGCTTTTTACAAATAAGCATTAAAAAGAGAAAAACATCATTATATATATATATATATATATATATATATATATATATATATATATATATATATATATATATATTCGTTCTACAGATTTGTGTTTCATTCACTTCTATAAATTTTTGAGTCCTTAAGCCTTTGATTAGTTCATTTAGATGAATTGAAATATTGAAGGACGCAATTGATGATAGTTGAATCTGAAAAAGAGAGAGAGAGTATTTTTCAAACAATAAATTAAGCTTTAGAATGTGAAGGAGGGGACCATGTATGCTATATTTGATAAAGAGTGTAGAGAATGTGAAGATCAGTAGTGCTCTAAAGGGAAGATGCCATTTTCATCACCTTAAGCTTCAATAACTATTGTTGTGGGCTGAAGATATAAACATATTATTCAATGCATATATTCCATTTCCAGAACATGCATTTGAAAGGTATGCATGCTTATCTTCTCAAAAGTGAATAAAACTTTTAATTTCACGAAGCAGAAACATAAATACACAGAGAGAGAGAGAGATGTATATATAATTAAGAAGATTTGGAGGCTGTAATATAATAATGCTCTCTTTGGCATATGGAATATATATAGCAATACTAATTGAGACATTTAGTTTGAGCTGAAAAATCACTGATGCACTAGGTTTTATCTCAAGGTATCAGGCAATCTTTTTATTTCTTGAATCTAGAGTGAAGATTTGGTTAACAAGCAAAAAGCAGAAAAAAAAGGAGATCATGAAATCATGCATGTTATTCACTGTTTAGCTAACTGTTCTCCAAGCATAGGAAATTATATTTATTAATTTCTCTTGTGAGGCACTTTTTGAAGGACACTATCATGGACCACCCTAGCTAATTTCCTGACACCCAGCAAATCAATATATACCCACAGTTAATACCTAGGCTATATGAGAAGTTAGACTATGTTAACAATGGTTAATTAAATATTATATGTTCCGGGTAAGTAAGACAAATCAATATATATAGGAGGGGTGACAAGATGAAATGGTTTTGATCGATGAATAAATACAAAAGGGACTTTTTATATAAAATTTTAAGCTCAAACGTCCATATTATTTTCAAAAGAAAAACATGTAAAGGTGTGAAGAATATATGTGGATGAAATTTATTCAAAACCGATTAAATTTAAGTAAAAATACAAAGATTTGTTTTTTGTTTAGCCCTACGGCATGTTATTTCACCATCAAACTTGGAGCAGCAACAGTTAGTTAAAGGACATCTGATATATGATGCATCTCCGGTCGAAGCTTGTGTGGGCCATTCCACCTATCATTCATGGGTCTTTCGTCTCCAATTCCCTTACCCGAACAAGGAGGAGGGTGGACCACTATATATCATTCATACATCCATGCATATATATATTCATATAAGTTTTTCTGCATATATAAATAAACTCTATATATCCCACTTCATAATTATAACTCCAGTATTTGTTCATTGGCGTTATTCTTAATTAAATGAAAGTTGGGTGTGTGAAATTGATGGTACAATTCCAGTACTAAATTAGTCTTCTCCCTCACCAACCGCTTGGACTGCACTACTCCACTCTGTTAATTACTAAAGCCCAACGATTAATTCCAGGAATATTATGTTTAAATAATGCCTTTCATTTATTCTAGAATTGAATAATTTTCATGCCATTTTTCACACTATATTTTTGTTATCATGGTTTTTTTTTTGGAACGGAGAAATGTTAATATTTAAAAAGACGTGGTAGTCAGCTCTTTTTTTTTTTTTTTTCCTTTTTGGACAAAGTGGTAGTCAGCTCTTAAGGTACGGCGCCTTGTTCAACCAGAAAAAAAAAATGTATATGGGCTTTTTGGTTCGACTTATTGCTTTTTGTCATAATTTGAAATTTGATTTTGGGCTTAGATGGCTTCCATTTCAACCATTAGCCCAAAATACTGGGCTCAATACCCTCAGTCCAGCTTTTGACAAAACAAAAAAACAAAATGGAATCATTTCTCTTCCATATCAATTTTCCTATGTCCACAAAAACAGTTTTTTAAATGGGATCAGAGGAAGGCCCGAAGTTTGTCATTGTAATTGTAAAGTAGGGTCAATTTAGGTACAACATCCTCCCCGCTGCAGCAAGTTGGCAGCCACCTTCTTCCCTCCTCTTTTTTTTTTTTTTTTTTTTTTTTTTTTTTTTTTATGTTCCTCTCTCTCTTCAAAACTCTAGTCACAATTTTTCTCCCTCCTTAACCACAGCAACCACTACATCCTCCCCCCTTAAGCCACAGAGGTCCCCCCCGGGCGAGAAGCCACCTCCTCCTTCCCTCAACCAGAGTTTTTCCCTTCTACCACCCCCTCCTTCCTTCAGTTGCAGAGTTCCCTCGGCAGCAAGTTAACCCTCGTTTCTTTTTTTCGTTTTTTACTGTTCTTTTATTTTACTAGTTTTTTACTTTTAATAAAGTTTATTTTTTCATTTGAAATTTTTTTTCACTCAATTAAAAAGTATTTTACTTTCTATTAAATTTTTTTTTTCATCTTTTAAAAAAAAAAATAGTGAAACTTTAAATTATTGCGTCTTGTTATTTAAATTTATAATTTTAAAATTAAATTTATAACTCTATCTTTAAATTTGAATAAAAAATATTAAATTTATAATTATAAATTTATTTATTTATAAAAAAAATTAAAAAATATAATGTCTCTCTTAAAAATATCTTTATTTTTTTATTTTTTTAAATATTATATTATTATATATCTAAAAATTTAAAATATATTTTTAATAATATAATGTTTGCAAAATTTATTGTTTTTATATTTTCTGAGTATAAAATTTATTTTTTTATATTTTATATTTATAAAAAAAAATTTCTTAAGTTTAATTTATTTATTTTTATCTTTTGTATAATTTTTAATTTTATACTTGTTATATTCAATAGTAATATTTTATTTATCTAAAAAAAAGATAAATTTTTTTATTTTTTATTTATATATTATATATTTAAATTATTAAAATATAATATTTAATAACATAATTTAAAAATTTTATTATATTTTTATTTTTAATTATAATATTTAATTTTTATTTTTAAAAATTATTTATTTTAACTGATCTTAATATATTTTTTATAAGATATGAATATATATTTTTATTTATTTAAAAAATCGAGATAGATTGACGTCATCTGATGAGTCAACAATCTAGTCAATCAGGTAGAAGCATCTATTTCAGAAACGGCGCTATCATTTATTGCAGTTGTTGAACTGCGTCGTTTCATCTTCCTTGATGAATAGGAAAAGGGGGCATGCCGGTCATTTTAAAAAAACTGCCTTACAAAATGGGAAAGAGAAAAGGGATGTCCGAGACATTTGCGCCCATACTATGTGGTCTTGTCGCTTGTGCGTGCCCCAATTGCAGTTAGGCGGGTAGGTATAGTCTCTTCTCTTTCTATCGAGAGAGAATAAAGAAAGAGAAACACTCAAAATTCTCAAACAAACAAAACTGACGCTTTGCTAAACCAAAAACCGCTATGACTGAAGGAGACCCCACCGTCTCTGCCTCTCCCTCCCTCGACCCTCCCCACAATGGCGTCGCTGACTCGGAACTCGGCGGTGGAACTGACTTGGAACCCGTGGGTGGCGATGCTGACTTGTCGGGGCTTGGAGACGGAAACGTTGCCGGTAGAGTGAAGGGACCATGGTCCCCGGAGGAGGACGCCGTTCTTAGTCGATTGGTTTGCAAGTTTGGGGCAAGAAATTGGAGTATGATCGCGCGAGGAATACCCGGGCGCTCCGGCAAGTCCTGCCGTCTCCGGTGGTGTAATCAGCTCGACCCTTGTGTTAAACGCAAGCCCTTTACCGGTAACCTCTATTGTCTTGATTCTCTTCTCGGTGTCTATATCTGTATTGATTTCTTTTGGTGATAGGTCTTTTTGGATTCCCATTTTGGATTTGAGGGTTAGTGTAAGCTTTTTTCTCTTTCTTTGTTGTTCTAACTGGAAAAAGGTCCTCTTTGTTGGTTCGGCGGGTTTATCTGATGTTATTGTTGAGGCCTTTTGGGAAGGAGGGTCAGGCGATTGTGTTTTCCTGGTTGAAGTCGACGTTTCTGGAATCTGGGGTATAAGTTTATGACTCCATTGGGTTATATTTCTTTTTTAATAGAAATAACTTCTCTTGACTACATTTCTGTGTTACAGAATAAGTAATTTTTCTTTTCTTTTTCCCCCCTTCCCTTTTTTGAGTCACTCGTCTCGTCATAGAGAATGAAATTAAAATGAGCAGAGGATGCTTACTGTTATATGCATATATTTGACTGTTTGAGAGTATTGTTGAAAATTATAATCTATGTCTGTTTCTGCATAAGACATTACATGTTTTCTCTTATTTATGATTTAATGAGAAATAAAAATCTTCAAAATTTGCCAATTTCTTGACCTGGTAGTCATTGAGAAATTGAGGTCTCAATGGTTTGATGAGAATAAGATTTTATCAGTTTTTTTTTTTAAATGTACACGTTACTTAGACATTAGTTAAACTGCATGGCTGGAATATGAATGAGGAACTGGAAATTGTTGCTTGCATCCTTAATGATCTCATTGTTGGTTTGAGTTTTTATGGCAATCAGATTTGTTGTTCTGATATCTGCTTTTAAAATCAAACTAAGACGTGTATTCATTTTCTATCTACACTATGTTGAGATAGAATGTACACACTGGTTAATTGACTTATGTGGGACAATAGTCGAGCTTTTCTACATCCACATCAATGATCTTATTATTGTCCTTTTTATCGTTCACTTGACCAGACTTGCTGACAACACACTAACTACTTTTTGGTGTATAATATCGTGTGTTTGTATCAAGCCTTTAAGTGTCCCTTCCTTTTATGCTTGAAAGCAATCGCTTAAGAGAAAATTTATTGTGCAGCACTTATGATTTAGTTGTGCACCTAGTAACGTCCATTTTTAAATAAATTGTCCACTTGTGAGTAGGAACTGGACTGATTGCCTATTTTTGTTTGTTTATCACCTTCAATTACTGAATTTTGAATGAGTCAGCACAAATATGGAATACAAGTCAAATCACAGTTGAGGTACTGAGCTAGCACTGCTTTGCTCCTTTCTTTAATTTCATAACATGGGAATATTTAAAATCGGAGACTATATTATAAACCAAAGTAATGGTGATCAAATAAATCACTCTTAAATGGGCTTGAGTGAACTTATGATTTCACAAACAAAGTAATGGTAAAGTCAGGCTATAGCTCATCTGTGAAATTAGTAGGCCTTTAACTGGTGGAGCTTGCAACTTGCCAGTTGTGACTTTGAGGCTAATTTGAGCCCTAACGGGTATGTGTTGCTCGTGTGCATCTATCTAAATATTGGCTGTAGAGTGACTGTTGAAGGCATTATTTGATGGACTATACAAACTTTCTCCTATTTTTTGGGTGAAGAAGAAAATTTATGTCTAAATTATTGTACTTGTAGGCAAATTTCTTACTTGTTACTTATATTTTGATTACTGTATGAAGATAAAAAGAATATATGGTTACTAGTTTAGACATATTTTATTTTAATGACATTTTTTTTTGGTTAGTCTGGCTGTTTTCTACAATTACTATTAAATTTGGTGATGTAATTTGTTTACCAGCTAGAAATTCAGTGGATGTTACTTCTACCATCTTTATTTGTAGTTGGTATTTGATACGAGTACAATAATGAGATGGCTGTTTCCTCTTTTTCACATTGAAATCAAAGATGGTAAGTTTTTGGCCATTATCACCTTGCTGTGGGTGCATACCATGCATTAGGACTATGAACCTTCACCTTGAGATGTAACCCTGGCTGTGGTATATGCAATTCATGAACCTGGCTGTTTTTAGACTAGAAGTTATTTGATATATTAATACTACTGATTATCATACGGAGACAGCTTCACTATTTAAACTATTCCTGTATTTAGTGATTAGGTTGGGGTGACAGCTTATAAGCCATTGGTATCATTGTATTTCTTGAAGTCTGAACACCTTTTGGGCCTAGCTCCTTATAGTTTTGTTTGGCATCACTTCTAAATAAGACCTCTCGGCAATAAACTCAAGAGTAGCATCAACTTCTCTTCAGACTTCATCATTCTGAGACTTCAGAAAGATCATTTGTCATGTCAGGAACAAATTCGCCATATTTATTCGGTATTTTGACATACAACTGGAAATATCCTCATACCTACCTTCCCATGTACTGGTCTGCCGTATTTGATAGACTCTGCCTTTTCCATCCTCTATTTTAAATTATGAGCTTTCTGTTTGGAACAAATGCAAAGTTTGGCATAGTGTTACACTAGGATATCCATTATTTATTTAGCCGTGGCCCATGGGACAACCAACATAGAGTCGGACAATTTCTGCTTATATTGGATTATGTTGACTACTTGTGGTGGTGAATTATGTATTAGTGTTTATCACTAACAAGTGCCTTCTTTGGGGCATGAATAGATTTTCACCAGTCCTTGTTTTCTGTTTGCCTATATTAGCATGTTGAGAAACTTGTTTAATTATTGGGCTTGAGTGTCTCCATTCTGTTATTTTCCCATGTTGTATGTCACTTGTGGATGTTATGTGGGCTTCGAATTGATTGAAAGATAAGAGTTATAAAGTTGGATAGTTAATAACAGTCCACTCCATGGAAAGCTCATACCAACCCTTCTCTTATCTCTATTTTTATAAGCTAGTTATTTTTGTTTGTATGCTATATACTTTCTTGAAATAAACTTGTGTTGATTTAATCAACAAATTAGTCCTCCTTGATGAGTACTTGTGGCTTTCAAAGTCTAACAAAATGTAAATTGCTGCAGAGGACGAGGATCATATTATAGCTGCAGCCCATGCAATGCATGGAAATAAATGGGCAGCAATCGCAAGGCTTCTTCCAGGTAGAACAGATAATGCAATAAAAAACCATTGGAATTCTACACTCAAGCGCAGGTGTATGGATCTGGGAAGATATGTCCCAGTGGGTGCTGGTGTGATGGAAGATGGTGCCCTTGAGGCTTGTGACAAAACAAAGGCATCCTCTGAAGAAACCATGTCAGTAGGGGATATCAATTCATTGAATCCTACAGAAGTTAAAAATGTCATGATGGACTGTGGAATTATGCAGTATGAAGACAGTCCTCAAAGAAAGAATGGTGCAGATGTGGAGGAACATCCTACCCTTTGTCGCCCAGTAGCACGTGTTAGTGCGTTTAGTGTGTATAATCCTCTATGCACAACAACTGGATCTACTACATATTCAAATATGCTGCCGATGCAGGGCCCTTTAGTCCAATCATCCAAAGCAGAAGTAGGTGCCTGCAAGCTATTTGAAGATTTTGGCTGTGAGCCCATGGTTCCATTGCAATGTGGTCATGGCTGTTGTTCAGCAGGTTCAGGGGGAAGTCAGTCTCATGGTTCATTATTAGGTCCTGAGTTTGTTGACTACTTGGAGTCCCCCTCTCTGACAAGTCATGAATTGATCTCTATAGCTACAGACTTGAATAATATTTCTTGGATCAAGAGTGGCCTTGAGAACCATGGTACCAGGGTAACTGAGAATGCAGCAAACATGACAGCATCCCAAGGTGTTGCTACCGCATTACAAACAGGCTTCTTAGAACACGGTGTGAAGAGTGACGATATGTACATTGAGGAGGGACCAAGCAAGTTTGTGGGTGTGATGCAAGAAGTATTATCAACGCAGATGCCTAGTCATCCTTTTGCAATGCCGGCAGAAGTTTGATGGATGCTTGAGATATGTCTGCTGGTTTTTTTATCTTTATTTGTGGTTTTTTTTTTCGCCCCTCGGGTGGGGAGGGGAGGAGATAGGTGGTTTAAGTTTTTTCCTTAACGTTATTCAATCTCATCGTGGAAGGCATTAATTTTATTTTGTGAGTAGCCCTTCCTCGTTGACGTGAGGAGGTCATAGTTTCTTTGAAATACATAGTGGAAGTTTCCTCTTCTGAAAAAGTATATATAGAAATTTGATGCAGTAAAGGAAGTTTTTTTCCTTAGTATTTTGTCCTTATGCCTATTTATGTATAACGTCTCCCCATGAGTTCTATCCAGCTCCTTTTTTCCAAATATTTGTTACCAGTGGATAGGAGTAGTTGTGGCTCAATGTCTTTCCTCTCATTTTATAGGCTTAAGCAGTAGCGAAGGAGTGGCTAAGATGGTAATTAGCTTATAGTGTTAGCGTCCCAATTAATTTGGCCGAGGAAGATCGAATTCGAGGACTAACAAGTGGTTCTACTGTATAACTTTTAAGGACAGGTAAGTAGAGAAACAGTGATATGTCCCATTCTGAAAAACACTTGAAATGGCACTTTAGCTATGAGATTAATTACTCAACAGGTTAGCCATTTTAATATATGCTTGCTTTCCTTATAGTTCAAACTGTATCTTCTCGTGAAAAAGATACAACCTCACACATTGCTTAGTTTCCTCTGCTCATAAGAGAAATCTCAACTGGACAAGGCAAGGGAGCCCTATCATAAAAAAAATAGCAATATAAAAGACATGGAAAATAAATAACAAAAACAAAAAGCAGTGAAGAGGACGAGGAATTTTCTGCTTTCCACAATTTTCTGTCATGCCTGCAGCGAAAGAAAAAGCTTGTTAAGTCACCTCAATCATAAGCATCCGCTCTAAATTATTTCTCAATGCCTCTTGTTCGTTTTTCCTTTATTTTCTAATCCTTAGCCGTCTTGATTTGGAGCCCATCATAGAAGCAGCTTATCCTACCGTTTCAATCCCAACTAATAAATTTTGTTTTGAGGTTCAATGAGTCTGAAAATAAAATTATTTTAAAATTTTTATAAATGACACAAATTAAAAAAAACGTTTTAAATAATATTTTTTTAATTTTAAAATATTTTAATATAATATTAAATATATAAATATATAAAATTATATTAAAATTAATTTAAATTAATATCTTAATTAAATAATAAATAAAATACGTGATTATAATAAAAAATTTAATTTTAATTTCAACAACATTCAATAATATATCTCTTATATTTATATTTATATTTTTTTTTTTAAATTTTTATTTTTATTTTTATGTGATTATGATTATATCTTTATTTTTAAATATATCTTTTAATTATTATTTTTGTAATTTTTTTAAAATAAAGATAATAAATAAAATAATATAATAAATATGAAGGAAGATAATAAAAAATTAATAAAAATATTGTAATTTATAAAAAAAATTTAAGAATGAATAAAATAAATAAATCTAATGTTAAATGTGATGTAATGTTATTTTTAAATTATTAATTTTTTTATTTGTTAATTTAATTTTTTTTATTGAAATAAAAATATGTTTATTAAAATATTTTATAATATAATATTTTTAATTAAAATTGTATAATTTTTTAATAAATATTTTATTTTATTTTAATAACTTTATTTTGTTATAATAATTTTAATAATAAAAATATTTTAATCGTTTCAATAAAATAAAAAAATTACTCCACTGCTCAGTCACTTGCCAATCAAACAACCTGCAAATAATAAGACAAAATAAAGAGGCCCACTTTCACCAGGATCCCTGTTTTAAGGTTTTAAGGTTTTTTATTCTTATTATAATGAAGAAAAAGGGGCCAGATTTTTAATTTACCTTTTGGAGAGGAGAGAGAGAGAGAGAGAATTAAATTTCCCATCATCTGACTGTATAAGCATAATAATGTTGTTTCTCCTGTACGACACTTCTTTATTGATCTCTCACTGTCTCTCTCTCTTTCTCTTCCTCTCTCTCTCCACTTCCAAGTCCTGTACCTGTCAGGGACTTAGAACAGAGAGATCACCCACCACACAAGAGTAACGTGTTGCTTAATACCTTACACAGTTCACGTCACTCTTGCCTCCTCAGGTTCAGTAAAACTCCCACTTCTTCAACCTTCCTCAGTATTAATGATCTCTGCCTCTCGGAGTCATTTCATGAAGATTCTCAACTTGGGTGTTCAAAATGGTGATTGCAGAGCAGTCTCATGTTGTTGATATAGACAATGGCTGTCGACGGAGCTCCGTCGGCGATGGCAGTGAAGGGTATTCAGAGACCAGCGGCAGGTCTGATGGTGAGCAAAGGTCCTCCCACGAGTCTGGTCCCGAGATTGTGGGAGGGTCTGACAAAGAAAGGGGATCTTCTGCGTCCGAGTGTGAGGTGAAGGTGGATCTGGACAAAGTGGAGCCTGACGTTAAGGTGCATTTGGCTAAGGTGAGGGATTGTAGGATTTGTCATTTGAGCATGGATATGACCAATCATGAATCTGGGACTTCCATTGAGCTGGGATGTTCTTGCAAGGATGATTTGGCTGCTGCTCACAAACGGTGTGCTGAGGCTTGGTTCAAGATCAAGGGTAACAAGTATGTACATTGTGAAAGAAACTTTTATGCTGTTAAATCGGTTATGCTTGCGGGGCAACCTTTTGAACTTGAAGATCTTGATGTTGTGAATTTGTGCGATTGGTTTGGCAGCATAATTATTAGCTTCTTGTTGCAGTGAGTGAGTACCCAAATATTAGGTTGCTATGCTTGTGTTATGGGATGAAATTTTGATGAAGTTGAAACACTTAGGTGACCATGCGTTTATTTCAATTAATTTCAACTACAGATCGTCCTTTACTAAATCTGGAGCTTGTTGACTTATCTATTTCCTGCTTACCCTTAGTATATGATACGAAAAGAGCCTGGGACAAAAGAGGCTAAAGAACGGTGCTTAATATGAAGTGACTGAGTATTGGAGTATAAACTATTACATAGAACTTGTTATGCAAGCACAAGGAGAAAATTAAAACTAGATGGACGTAAATTATATGTATAAAGCTTAAGTAAAGATGAATTGTTAAGGAAGGGGTGAAGAAATCCTGCCTGCTGGTCCATACATACATATTATCCTTCCCTGTATTTGTTTCTTTCCTCTGCCTCTCTGTATTGTTTCTGCCCTACAAATTGAGTTATGCCTTCCATGTAGTCTCACAGTTTGACTTTATCGAAGTATCTACATTGTGTTGGTAATGATAGCTGCTGCTGTCATATCCAAAATTCACATATTGGCTAGGTCGTTTTTGGTTCCTAAATCATGAACAGGTGTACCACTCACCTAGGACTTTTGTGATACATGCATTTCATGAAGTAATTACCTCACTCTTTTTCATCTCTTATTACATATTGGCAATTTTGAGATTTCAAATTCTTCTTTTGTGCTACCTGCGTTTCATGAAGTTTAGATATTGATACCTGCATTGGAAGGTTTAAGGTCTTTTCCTCGTCGGGTAGTTGCAGGAACAATTCAGTCATTTATGTGTTCATCTATCTCAGGTGCTCCTATGATGGAGTGCATGGAGAAAATTCACTATATTGTCCAATTAAACTTATTCCAGTGGAGATTTGATCTGGCCCTTGACTACCAGTCACTACTTGATTGTTTAATCTGCCAGAAAGTCTAGAAATTGGAAATGAAGTGGTGTGAATTTGATAGTGTAGCTTTGCACCTGTTTCTTGTTTATCATTTATCTGCCATATTGGTTCGTTCACTCTGTTCTGTCATTTGTGATTAGAAACCGGAGAGATAAGCCCCCTATCTGTCACTGTGGGGCTATCAGATGTCACTGAACTTTAGACCACACTTTTTGGAAAAGTCTCTCCTTGTAAATGAGGCCTATTACTACTTGGTGGAATATGTCTAGGAACATAACGCAGCTCTAGTAGTAACCATGACAAAGATTTCTTGGTAATTTTTCCCCTCAATTATCTTGCTGGTGTCTTGTCTGTCCCTTGTAGTGTTACCCTCCTCCCATTTTCTTCTAGCCCTTTTCCCCCTTTAAATGAAAAATTATTACTGACTAGGCTGTTTGGCTAAATTTGTGGTTGACCTTATTATATATGGACAAGTTACATGACCTTTTGTGTTCCTAATAATCTGCAAACAAAAATAGATTGCAGGATTTGAATTTAAATTGGCTTGAATACGCTCAAAACATGAATGCCTTTATAAGTTGGTTGATAGCTTCTTAAAATATTCTTGATATTGTTAGAACTTTTTAAATGAAAACCCGATGTTTCTAATCTGTGATTCATTATCTTAGCAGTATCTTTGTAGGCTGTAAACTATCATGTGTAGTTGTACCATTGAATAATTTGATTCCTCGTAAGATATTGCAAAAGCATTTGATGTCTTTTCAAGCTTTCAGATTGTAAGAGCAGAGTTGAGTTTCTGCTTTGTGCATTTTCACTTAAGCAAGTATATATACTATTTAATATTATTGATGAATTGAAATATTAAGTTTGAATCGTTTTGGTAATTCTAAATAAAATACCGGTAGTATTTTTAAGCAGTTGGAGATCTCGATGGATTGGGAGGTGATAACCTTTATGGGATCAACATCTGTGGAAGTTACTTCATCTGCTCGGAGTCTTAAGGATTATATAATTTCTTGTGTTGTAAAGTTATATGATACAGGTGTGCCCTTGAGTTAAATATGCTGCGACTCCAATTTCCCGTAGCGCTACCTTTCTAGATTAACTTTGAACATATCATTAATAAGTTTATAATTCTTAAGCTGTTTGAATTGTTTCTATTATGCTGCTTTATGTCCATTTTTACGTTTGGAAGCTGTTTAGTCCTTGTCAGAACCAGAGGGCACTTTTTTTGGGTTCTAACTGCACTAATTATTTAACTTGCACGACAGAACCTGTGAAATCTGTGGATCAATTGCAAGCAATGTAGCTGGTGGTGTTGAAGTTGAAATGACAGAACAATGGAATGAGGCAAATGATGCCTCCATGGTAGCACCAACCGGACTTGTTTTGATCCCTTCAGAAAGTAGAAACTTTTGGCAGGGACACCGGTTCTTGAATTTTCTGCTTGCTTGTATGGTGTTTGCCTTTGTCATTTCTTGGCTATTTCACTTCAATGTGCCCTCATGAAAATCCTGTAAACTGAGGACGAAGCAGGTAAGATGATTGAGACTATGCCCTTAAACACAGGTACCATCCCGGGTACCTGATTGGAGCTATGCGTTTGGCTGCATACATGATATTCATATTAGTCCCACCATGGCTAACTGCTGTATAGTTTTTGCTATATTGTTGTTGATCTTCCTAGAATACTGATATCTTGGACGCTTATACCTGTATCTGTACCACGCTTACTCTTCTCATATTGTTTCTCCATCACGTAGAAATTGTATTGGAAATACATAGACAAGCTAAGCTGGGCATGTCGGAGGAATATACTTGTATGCGAGACTGTATTTGGTACGTAAGTTGAGAAGATGAAGCAGTATCCTTGATTCCTTGTCACTGGCAGGCATGCTTACTAGTAGATTTGGATTTTAGAATTTATCAATAATAATATAATTATTGTTTATTATTAGTTAATTAGAATTCTAGAAGTTGAGCCGGTGATTGTGAACCAGTTGTTGCGACTAATTCGGCGGAATTAGCGCTGGCGATATCTTACGTGGACCTTATCCTACATCTTACGTCATTGCCCCAAGCGCAGAGACTATGGGCACTGAATGTATAATGATAGTCAAGAACGGAAGAATTAAATAAATAAATAAAAATCAAAATATGTGAAATTATGAAAGGCTGAATATTTCAAATCTCCTTTTCCAATTCATCATAATATAATAAAAAAATTAAAAAATTCAGACGGGCCGTTGCGTGAATATATAACTGACTACTTTTGGCAAACTAAAGCAATTAGTATTGGTAATAACCGACCAAGTTAATATTAAAAACATTTTTATCTGACACCAACATCGTTTCGCCGACTAGCGTTTCACGAGAACGTGGACGACACCACAACGTACTTTGTAGCTAGATACCGTCGTAGTCCCGACACGTGTCACTTCCCCAATATGCCAACTCCGGTAATTTATAGATGGATAATAAAAAATGGGATCAAAACATGACCTTATTCTTTGCTCTCTTGGAGACATCGATAGATTCATGTGATCCTAACAATATATGTGGGGCAATCTACTCTCTTGGGAGCCCTTGTACGTTCTTTGACGTCCTCCTTTTTGCAACATAACCAAGCCAATTCTTCTTTTGGATGGTTACACTTCTGTTCTAAGTAGTTTACATCTTAATTAATCAAATCCACCCATTTTGTAAGCGTGTTTAGAGAAAGAAACAAAGTATCTTAAACGTAAGGATACCATCTCTGCTATATATTCAACGTTCATGTATGGGACGGTGGAAGCGTGATGCTTTGAGATATAATTACGCTAATTAATATTAAAAATTGGTTGCTGGCCTTATGGGACACTTTTTTTTGTAGGGATCAACTAAATTAATTAATAGAATTTAGGCATCACTCAAGGGAAAAACAATATCATCTAATTTTAATGACATTATAACATTTAGTCAAAATCTCCAATGATTACATAATTGGAAATACCATGAGTGAAACAATCAAGTGGATGGAGATCATTCTTGCACCACTCAAACTCTGAATTCCCCGTTACTCTTAAGCTATCAAGATTCAAGATTTAGTTGATAACCATACTATTCTACCACAATCACATTGATAGTCTTACCTTAATCAACTATATAATAATTGCTTCTGCATATACTATGTTTAATTAACAATACAATTTCAAACCCTATCACGAATAAATTAAAATCCCCTATAATTTGTGTCTCTGAAAAGTCACACAAAATAGTAACTCTTCCACTTTAAAATCAATAAACTAAACGTGTTCCCTTTAAATAAAAAAGGAAAAAAAAAAAGAGTTGATACTAACTTCATAAGATTAGGAGTCACCATCTCAATAATTTTGAATTAGAAGCGTACAATAAGTTTGGTTGCTTAAGATGGTGTAAATTGTGAAGTGAAAGGCGTGCAAACACGTTACAAAGGGCCCCATAGTTTTATTGATAATCTTTTCCCGCTTTCATACTCCCCTCTCTCTGTCTCCCTTTCAATCAAAGGCAACAACCCCTCTTGCCTCACTCAAGCTATATCCATAACATAATCTCCATCTCCAAACTCTTGCCTTGGCCAACTCTGCTCTGATGAAGAAGCTGTGTCCTAACCTTGATCGGGAAGATGGGCTGGAAACGGTGCTGGAGGTCCCCATCCCGGAAGAAATGTTCACCAACAGGAGCGGAACCACCAGGGCTTGGCATAACATGAAGTCTTGGATGAAACCAAACGCAGAATCGAGACCATCATCAGGTTGCATGCCACAAGTCTTCGGAGGCAGAAACACAGAGATCCAGCTTCTGCTTGGTGTGGTGGCAGCTCCATTAATTCCCTTCCCCATCAGCTCTGATCAGAACCAGCCTTTCTTTCGCAGCATTAAAGACCAACACATTGTCAGTAATGGCCACTTACTTGTTACTATACCCTATATACATTGATCTTAAGAAGAATATTGAATATGCCCATTTTTTAATGCTGGCTAAGTTTGTTTGTGTTATATGTGTTTAATCTGTGAAGGAGGCTTCCATGGCGAAATATATAGTGAAGCAGTATGTGGCAGCAGTGGGAGGAGAGCGTGGTTTGAACTCCATAGAGAGCATGTACGCAATGGGGCAGGTGAGAATGGCAATGTCGGAGTTTTGCGCAGGGGAAGGGTGTAAGAAGATGGTGAAGGTGAAGAATGTGGAGAGGAAGGGAGAGATGGGAGGGTTCGTTGTGTGGCAGAAGAGCCCGGAGCTGTGGTGCTTGGAGCTAATTGTTTGTGGTTACAAAATCAGCGCAGGGAGTGATGGAAAAGTGGCATGGAGGCAAACCCCTTGGCACCACTCTCATGCTTCTCGCGGCCCACCAAGACCTCTTAGGCGTTTCCTACAGGTCAATTCCAGTTACCTTTCTCTTTACTCTTCTATTACAACCAAATTTACCTCAGAACGCATTTGTCCTTACCATAGAAGGCCTACAGTTTTTCTTTTTTTCCTTTTTTTTTTTTTAAAAAAAAAGACATCAACTTAAAAGTCAAGAATGGAATTTTTCTTTTCAGTAGTTGCGAGAAGTCAACAATATCTACCCACCCTCTGACAGCCTGTTTTCTTCCTTACAAAAAGCTCTTTATTTTTCATTGGTCAACGATTTGTTTTTTTTTTTTAGACGACGAGAACTATTTGTTTTTCTCAAGCATTTTGAAAAGCATTACTAATTGTGGATTGTTAACTTGATGTATTTGGATTTGGATTGCAGTTTTGTAATGCAACAAACTTTTTGGTATTTATATGGGCCTTGACGGGTCCTAATTCCATGGATATATCAACATGATAATTGATAGCCATTGGCATAGTTGTCGTAATAAGAAACTTATCTACGCATTACAGATTACTAAATTTTACGTTGTTAAGAATATTAGGAATTATGTTTTCCATTTTATGGATCTGTCGAACTAAAATGTAAGGGTTTTTGAACAGGGTGTTGATCCAAGGTCCACAGCCTATCTGTTCAACAACTCAGTATGCATTGGTGAGAAGTCAGTGAACAACGAAGACTGTTTCATATTAAAACTGGAAGCCAAGCCCTCTGCACTTCGAGCAAGAAGCAGCAGCAACGTGGAGATAATTCGCCACACCATGTGGGGCTACTTCAGCCAAAGAACAGGCCTCCTGGTTCAGTTGGAGGACTCCCACCTGGTAAGACTCAAATCCTCTGCCAATGACGCCATCTACTGGGAAACCACCATGGAATCCTTGATTCAAGACTACAGAACCGTCGATGGCATTAACATAGCACATGCTGGCAAGACCTGGGTCTCCCTCTTCAGGTTTGGCGAAGGCCCTGAAACCCATTCAAGGACAAGAATGGAAGAAGTTTGGCAAATCGAAGAAGTGGATTTTAACATAAAGGGATTGTCCGTTGATTGCTTCCTAGCTCCTAGTGACTTGAAGAAAGAGGAAGAGAGAGGAGAAGCAGTGGGAGGACTGGTTGCTAGACATGCCAAGTTACCCTATAAGATTCGGTCGGCGTCTTTCAGGATTCATGCTTCGAAAATAGCAGCAATTAACGTTGATGATTCATGTATCGGTGAAGGCGATGAAGACATCTAAATCTGTGTTCCACTCTGTAAATAGATGAGAGCTATAATATAATTTAATTCCTTCACTTCTTTCTCACTTGTGAATATATATATATAACGGAATTGCAAGAGCAAGACTAGAGAAATAGTATATATATTAAGGAAAAATATTCGGTGTACCGCGGTGATAAATTAAATTTTACACAAATAGTATTAAAAATCTGCTATTAATATTTAATTTAATTAAAAAAAATCTTATTTAAGTGAACAGTCTAAACCAGATACTTATATATTATTGGTATTAGCCTAAACCTTTACACCAGCGCTCTGTTTCTATGTCAACAAACCTTGCTATATTTCAAGACACTACACACAACACACGAAGATACACTATTTCACAACCAAAACGACGCAGCACACTTCTCCTTTGTATCCAACATCGACGCAACAGTAATTAAGCAAAGAGATTTAGCCGGATATTTGAATTGACTTGACCTCAGGTTTCTTCTCTTCCTCCTTTGGCACAGAGACTGTGAGCACCCCATTCTCCATAGTAGCCTTGATCTGATCCATCTTAGCATTCTCACGCAACCTGAACCTCCTCATAAATTTCTGTCTCCTCTCGATGCGATGCCATCTATCCTCCTTCTGTTCCCGCTCCATGCTTCTCTCCCTACTAATCTGCAGCACTCTTCCATCTTCCACCTCCACCTTCACCACCTTCTTTTACAACCCAGGAAGATCAGCCTTAAAGATGTTAGCCTCTAGGGTCTCCTTCCAATCCACTCGAGTGCTGGCTATGGCACTGGTTTCACGAACAGAGGAAGGCACGTTGGCCACAGTGCCGGAGAAGGGGAAGCCCTCTAAGGGATCCCATACGTCCAGAGAGAAAGGATCAAAGATGTTGCTTCGTCGAACGCCCAAGAAGCTAGGGATGAGTGGCATGGCAGATGGGGCTCGATCAAGCTGGTTTCTGGTATTAAGGTTTCTGAGCTCTGGGATTTGCCGCATCTGAAGCGACTATATATAGAGGAAAGGAGAGACCTAAGGTGGCGTTTGGGTTGAGGAAAGAGATATATATAAAAATTGATAAAAAAAAAATTTAATCTTTAATAAATAACTTTTTTTACTAATAATATTTAAATTATAATACATAATAAAAATGATATTTTTTAAAATTAATTTTATCACATAATCTAAACATTACTCATAAAAAAATTATTTATTAATAATAAATTAAATATCAATTTAAAATAAATAAAAATTTATTTTAGCACATCCCCATGAGGTGTCGTTTAGCGGCAACATCAAATTGTTGAGGTGTGTTTTTATTTAGAGCTTGATATTTATGTACCCAAAAAAAAAAAAAAAGGAGCTTGGTATTTATCTTGGGAGAAGAAGAGTCATGAATTAGACATTTATTGTAGATAGTGACATAATTTTGTATTTAGCTGAGGGCGTTAGAACGATAACAAGTGATTAACAAGGCTCTCTAGGGATTGAAATGAAGAGCCTCCCACCATTAGGCATTGTTTTGCGTTATTTTTCAAGTTCTCTAGTTTTTCCTTCATATCGTTCCTAAATGCCTCATCCATGACCTTCCTTACAGCCCTCTCTATTTCTTTTCTTTCCAATTTGCCTTCTAAATGTACCCCGACCTTCCAAACATCGCTCACGTATCTTGCATTAACCAATTGATCCCCGAAACTAGGAGAACAAATCATTGGAACTCCTTCACAAATGCCCTCCATGGTTGAATTCCAACCGTTGTGTGTCCAAAACCCAACCACTGAAGGATGTCTTAGAACTTCCAACTGAGGAGCCCATCTCACAATGTGGCCCCTGCCATCCAAATTTTCAAGGAACCCCTTTGGCAATGGTTCGGTCCACTCCCAACCACGTATTGACCCTGGTCGAATCACCCACAAGAAGGACTGCTGGCTGTTGGCTAGCCCCCAAGCTATCTCCAAAAGGTCATCTTCACTTATTCTGGAAACGCTCCCAAAGCTTACGTAAACAACAGAGTTGGGTGCTTGCGTGTTGAGCCACGAAATTGCAGTTTGGTCGTGTTTCAGTAAGCTGCTGGAAGAAGAAGACGCTATTTCAGGGAAGTACTCGTGAAATGGACCAATTGCAAAGACTGGGATAGGGAAGTCCCTGCGGCAAGTGAGGAGTGCAGATTGTTCAAGGTCTTGGAAGGAGTTCCAAATGAGTCCCGAAGATGACTTGATCGCTTTAATCACATCGAGTATTAGCTCGTAGAAGTTATCAGTGTTGCTCGTCTTGATCAAAGGGAGGTCTTTGATTTTGAGCGGTGGAAGCTCTATCACTGGCTTTTCTAACTGAGATTCTGTAAATAAGTATAGCAGCAAATGGTCATAAGATCTCCATCGAAGTAATAAGCACAATTTGATTTTGCATGAACATAAGCTTCAGTTTAGAATTGGTCAAGTTAGATTAACCTTGTTGGGGAAGGTAACCCATTTCACGTAAAAATGGCAAGGCATCCCAAGCTAGAAAAGAACAGACACTGGATGGCCGTAGTACTATCCTTGGGATGACAAGGCTATCGGCAACTGCTTGTGAGAAGTGCCAAATGGCATCTGCAATCAAGCAAGCTATAGGCTCTTCAGAAGCATCACTTAATAACTTTGCCAAGCAATTACGGAATGGCATCAAACAGTTAGCATTTAATTGAGTGTGAAGCGCAATAGGATCTGCAGGGGAAGCTTGGCTTTCTGTCAATCCATCGGGAATTGAATGAAAGGTGAAGTGAGGATAATTTGAAGGATTGGGAGAGTTGAATTCTGTGTGAATTATGGTGATGGAAAATCCTTTAGAATAAAGAATGTTTGCAAGCTGAAGCATAGGATTTAGATGGCCTTGTAAGGGCACTGGGAAGAGAACAACACGCTTCCCTTTTCTTTCAAGCAAATGCAACTCTCTGAGGCTCATGTCTGATCTTAGGACTCCGTTATTCCTTGCTAGTTTCTCAGTGCCTAGAATGCATCTTACCAAAATGTGCATTTAAAAGCTGGGCACGTAATAATTAAATATTAGGCAAGTTAGATGAGGAATTGAATGAGGGGACCCTTTTTTACACCATCAACAAACCCTTCACTTTAATGAAAATAATATTAATAAATGCATGACAATATGTTAGCTTTCAGTTTGTCACTTTCCTTCAACTAACAACAACTGCAAAATAACGCGGGATACTGGAATGATTGATGATTCTTTCTGGCAGGCCAAAAAATTTATTCATTTGAAATGAACAGACGGTAATATAGAATTTGATGGCTACTCCTATATTTTTTCATCCATAAATTCTGAGTTGTTTTGCATAACACAACATGTGGTTGAGTTTATTTGGCGACGTTCTCAAATAGCAGAGTAATCAATCAACTTTATCTGACAAGATATGACTAACCAAGCCATCCAGGGAACGGTAAGACGAACCACCTTCTTTTAAGCAAAGATTTGCCTTTTCCTTCAGATTTAAGACTCGCTCTCTAATCTCCTTCCCTTCATCCTCTATCATTAATTTTCTAATGCTGTTCTCTACTTCTCCTCTCTCCAGCTCATTCTGTAATTGCACCCCAACCTTCCAAACGTCACCAACATATTTGGCATTGACCTTTTGGTCTCCAAAACGAGCCATACAAATCATAGGAACCCCTTCACATATGCTCTCCAATGTTGAGTTCCAACCACTATGAGTCCAAAATGCTCCCACTGCCGGATGGCTCAGCACTTGTTCCTGGGGGGCCCACTTCACAATGTGGCCTCTTCCTCCTAAATTCTCTAGGAACCCACTTGGCAACGGTTCAAGCCATTCGGAGCCACAAATCAATCCAGGTCGAACCACCCACAAAAATGGCTGCTCGCTGTTGGCTAATCCCCAAGCCATCTCCAAGAATTCGGTCTCGCTTATTGCAGCAACACTCCCAAAACTCACATAAACAACAGAGTTGGGTTCTTTTTTATCTAACCAGGGGATGCAACTTTTATCTGGTGTCAATAAGATGCTAGAAGAAGTTGTTGATGTTGAACCTGCGGGAAAGTGTTTGTGAAAAGGTCCAACTGGGTAGATTGGTATGGAGAATTCATGGCGAAGTTTTGACAGCGCGGATGATTCCAACTCTTCAAAGGAGTTCCAAATCACTCCTGAGGAGGCCTTGCATTCATTAACGAAGCGACAAACAAATTCATAAAATGCCTCGGGGTCGCGCGTCTGAATCTTAGGGAGGTCTTTCACTTTGAGGGGTGGAAGCTCCACCACGGGTTCTTCCAAACGAGAATCTGAATTTTCAGCACGAAAATTTCGGAATGTTCAGATCTCATCATGGAAATGATAATCCCAAATACATGTCTGAATAGCAGTTTGAAAAACATAATGATATTAAAATAAAAAACTTGCGTTTAGTGTTTACTGATAAATAAGAAATAGTTGTTTTTAGCAAAACAAAGCAAAGCAAAGCAATTCCGAATTGGAACAGACCCCAACCATTTTATGCTCTTCTTACCCTTTATTAACTCTTAAAAGCCCCAATCAATTGATGATCATAAATTTCTTGGGTCCTAGTAATTACTATTGACAGATGAATATCAGATACCAGGAAATGATTAACCATGTACATGATACAACAGAGATGGTAAATTTATTTATCGGTAAAACAGATATCAAGTTGGAATTTAGAATTTACTATCATAGATGAAAAGGGGATCAAATACCCACCTTGAATAGGGAGATAACCTCTTTCTCTAAGAAGGGGAAACAAAGCGAACACCACAAAGGACGATGCCCCGCCAGTCCGTAGCACAAGTCTAGGGAGCTGGAGAGCGTCACACACAGATTGAGTGAAATGAAGCGCAGCATCAGCGATCAAGCAAGCAATAGGCTCCTGATCAGAGGGAGCAGATAACAACTTAGCCAAGCACTCTTTCAATGGAGCGGCGCATCTGATGTTGATAAGATCAGTGAGGTGTACAGGGTCGGCTGTGGAGGCTTCAGTTTCAGATAAACCATCAGGGATGGAAAGGAAGGTGAAGTGGGGGTACCCAGAAGGGTTAGGAGAGTTAAAGATGGTGTGGATTATGACGATGTTGAAACCCTTCGAGTAGAGGATGTGTGCTAGCTGAAGTAGGGGTGTTATGTGGCCTTGCAACGGCGAGGATATCAGTGCCAATGTACGCCCTTTCCTCTGTTGCTCCATTTTCGCAGCGTTTGGTGGTGGTGGGCAGGTAAAGGATTTTATTGGCGGCGAGGGTGGTGGGAAAATAAAGTTAAATTTATAGGGAGGGGATGAAAAGGAAAAAAAAAAAATAAGGGTACCTTTTTTCTTGTTTTAAAAATAGTGTTTTTTTTTTTTGGTTTAGAATAAAAAATATATATTTAAAATTAATTTTTAATTATAATTTTAAAAATAAATAGTTTTTAAAATAAAAAATAAAAATAAAGAAAAGTTGAGCTTATTTAGTAATTATTTTAAAATATAATTTTTTATTTTAATTATTTTTTTAAATTCTTTTAAAAATTCTTTTCTTCTTTATTTTAAAATTAAGTTTTAAAAATAATTTCTATTAAATAAATAAATAAAAATAAAATAAAATAATTTTTATTTTTAAAATACTCAAAAACAAAAAATATATTTTTAAAATACTTTATCATAATTTTTTTATTTTATAGAATAATTTTTAAATATAATTTTTAAAAATAAAAACATAATTAAAACAGTTTTTTTATTTTTAAAATAAAAATAAAAAATAACTTATTTTTAAAATAATTTTTCAAATGAAATTTTTTTATTTTTGTTCTAAAAAATAATTTTTAAAAATAAAAATATATATAATTAAACAAGTTCTATTTTTTATTTTTTTATAAAAAAAAATAACTATTATAATTCTTCTAATTTTAAATAAATATATAGTAAAATAGGTTAAGATTATTGTAAAATTATTTTTTCATTAAAAATTTTATTTTCAACCAATCCTTTAACATATTTCTTCCACTTTTTTATTAAAAAAATGTTAAAATTATTTTTTATTATTATTAAGTTTTTTGTATTATTTTAAGTATTAAAAAATTAGTTTATTACACTTTTAGTTTTTTATCTATTTATAATTTTTTTTATTTAAATTCTTCTATTTGTGGAGTGAAAAAAAAAATAAGGGAGAGAGATTAATTTTGAACCTCCATTTTTTCCTCTCCCAAAATTATTGAAACAAACAAAAAATTTAAAGAAAACATCCCTCTTCCCCTCCCCTCCGTTCTACCCAACCAAACACCGCCTATCGAGGTGTTTGTGCATTTCAATTTTGCTTTCCCCTCCTCGTCGACGCTTTAACTTTTGAAGAATTCAATTTTTTTTTCTTTTTTTTTTTAAAAAAAAAGTAATAAGGGAAACCAAAATCTTGGCTCAAATCTAAGTAAGAGAGAACGCGCATTGTCCATTTAGTCGGCTGAAAATGACACACTGAATTTCAAAATTCAACATATGAGGGTGCGATCATACGAATTTATAATTCCTTTTGAGACTTAGCGGCGAAAAAATAATATTACATTAAAAATTAATTTTAAAAACCTAACATGTTAAGAAAATTTAACAAACTTTTTGGTACACATTTTCGTTGATGATAACATGATAACCCAAAACATAAAACCTCATATCATATTGGAATCCCTGCATGAAAGTATAGTCACTGAGCTGCAAATGTGTATGGTTCCAATGACATGATGTAATTAACCAAGTTATCCAGGAAACTCTGAGATGAACCACCTTGTCTGCAACAAAGTTTTGCCTTCTCCTTTAAATTTAAGATTCTGTCTCTAACATCCTTCTCTTCCATTTACTTCTCTAATAATCCTCTCTATCTCCCCTCTTTCCAGTCCTTCCTCTAACTAGGCATGCATATCATGGGAACCCCTTCACAGATACTGTCCAAAGTGGAATTCCACCCACTATGGGTCCAAAATACTCCTACAGCTGGGTGCGCCAGCACTTCTTGCTGAGGAGCCCATTTCACAATGTGGCCTCTCTCTTCCAAATCCTCTATGAACCCACTTGGCAATGTTTCGAGCCATTCCGAGCCATGGACCAGCCCAAATTAAAACTCACATAGACAACAGGGTGTGTCTGCCTTTGAGAGTTTTTCTTTTTATCATTACTTGTGAAGTTGTTTGTCACCAAACTATTTGCGGTGCCATGCGTGTGCAATAAATAATATATATGTGAAATCACATTGACAATAAATAAAGTTGGACAAACAAATAAGCAGTGTACGTTGCCTATTTTCACTCGTGCTCCCTCCAGTCTTGAAATTAGGTAGATGCATTGAATTTCGTCGTCGTCATCTTAGGAACAACATCTGTCTGCTGGTGGTGCACTGTGAGTCCCTTTGGTGGTGTTTTTAATTTTTTTTGTCTTTTTAAATTATTTTTTTAAGTAGAGTTTTAAAAAACATTGTAACAGAAAAAACAAATAGTATCTGTTATCAATATCATTATTTTTTAATCAATCCCTTGAAAAAATATTTTTTTTATTATCAAATTACTAAAAAAGATATGCCTAAAAATGATATTGTAAGTAATATCAATCTTACCCATTTCATTTTTATAATATATTATTATTTTTTGTTTACTCATAATTTTTTTAACAAAAAGGAGGACTATTATAATTTTTAAAATAAAAAATAAATTTTTGTTTGTAAAAATAGTGTTTCTATAAAAAAAAAATGAGTTACAAAAATAAAATAGGCAAAATTCTATTGATACAAATAATAATAGTAGTTATGAGAAAAGAAGAGAGAGTGAGATAGAAAATAAAAAGAATTTTTAAAAGATAAAGTTGAATATGTTTATAATATTTTATTTAATAAAAATATTTTTGTTTTGAATAAAATTAATTTTTTTTTCTGTTTCAACTTTGAGGAAGAAGCTCTAAATCGATCCTGCTAATTTTTAAAAGTATTTTTTAAAAAATAGAATTTTTATTAAACAATTTTTTTTTTTAAAAAAAAAGTGCCAAACAGGTTTTATATTTAGTTTGAAATGGCTCCGGACTCCAGAGTTAGCCTTAATTCCAGTTATGATTGAAAGTTAGGTGACCGGAGAGAGATAGAGAGAGGGCTTTGGGGGATCAATAGATCCTATACGGGATTGATTGTGATTTGTGGGAATTGTGAACCATATGTCAAGGAAAAAGAAGGCAAACAAAAGCTGAAGTTTATTTGAAAAATTTATGAAAAAAAATTTGTGCAATTGTCATATGTAATAAAAATTATATTTTTTTTAAATTAATTAATTATATATAACGATCTAAATACTGTTAATTATTTATTTATATATTAAATACTATCTCAAAATTTATTTTCTATAGTTGTCTCATTTTCATTTTTATTTTAGAAAGGATGAAATGTCTTCCAAAACAGACTCTGCTTCGCATTTGTGGGGTTAAGAGACCCAAATTGTGAAGCAATCAGGTGGTTTCAAATCTAAATGATTCCAATGACATAATGTGACTTATCAAGCATTCCAGAGACTGGTAAGAGGAACCACCTTGTTTCAGGCAAAGCCGTGCCTCTTCCTTCAAATTTGAGGCTCTCTCTCTAATCTCTTTCCCTTCATTCCCTTCCATTAATGTCCTAACAGTCCTCTCTATCTCCCCTCTCTCCAATCCCTTCTCAAATTGCAAGCCTACCTTCCAAACATGGCTCACGTACCTCGCATTTACATTTTGGTCCGTGAAACAAGGCATACATATCATAGGAATCCCTTCGCAGATACTCTCCAAAGTTGAATTCCAGCCACAGTGAGTCCAAAATGCTCCTACGGCTGGGTGCGCCAGAACTTCTTGCTGCGGAGCCCATTTCACAATGTGGCCTCTGTGTTCCAAATCTTCTACGAACCCACTTGGCAGTGGTTCGAGCCATTCCGAGCCATGGATCAGCCCGGGTCGAACCACCCACAGAAATGGCTGCTCGCTGTTGGCTAAGCCCCAAGCTATCTCCAAGAACTCACTCTCTGTTATTGCAGCAAGACTCCCAAAACTCACATAGACAACAGAGTTGGGTTCTTGTTTGTCTAACCAGGAGATGCAACTTTGATCTTCGGTCAATAAGCTGCTAGAAGACGAGGAAGCAGAGCCCGCAGAAAAATATTTGTGAAAGGGGCCTATTGGAAACATTGGGATGGAAAACTCATGGCGAAGTTTTGCCAGTGCAGAAGATTCCAAGGCTTCAAAGGAGTTCCAAATTACTCCCAATGATGCCTTGGTCTCGTGGACAAATCTGCATATAGACTCATAAAAAATCTCGGGCTCTTTCGTGCTAATCACAGGTATGTCTTTCACTTTGAGCGGTGGTAGCTCTGCCACGGCCTCTTCCAACTTAGACTCTACGTTCAGCAAGCAGATTTGGAAATAACACGTAAGAGGTAGTCCAAAAACAGGACTGTTTTGTGTGTTTTCTAGACCAAACCAAGACACAAACATAGTACAGCTCAAATGATTGGTTTGATATATGCAAATATGATAATCATTAACAATCAATCGAATAAATTTTTGGGTTTATATCCAAAAGCAGTGGAATAGGAACTGACCTTGTACGGGGAAGTAGCTTTTATCTCTTAGGAGGGGAAAGGCGGCAAAAACAACAAAAGAAGATAGCCCGCCAGTTCTTAACACAATCCTCGGGAGACGAAGGCTGTCAGCAACAGCTTGAGTGAAGTAACAGATGGCGTCTGAGATCAAGCAAGAAACAGGCTCCTCAGAAACATCAGACAGCAACTTGACCAAACACTGCCGGAAAGGCGATGCACATTTGGTGTTGATTAGGGTGACGAAGTTCAAGAGATCCGAGGTAGAGGATTCGGTTTGGGATAAGGCATCTTGGAAGGAACAGAAGGTGAAGTGTGGATAGTTGGAAGGGTCGGGAGAGTTGAAGGAAGTGTGAATAATGGTGATGGAGAAACCCTTGGAGTGAAGGATTTGTGCAAGCTGAAGCATTGGGTTGATGTGGCCTTGCAGAGGGAAAGGGATAAGCAGCAATCTGCGTCCCCTTCTCTTCTCCATATCCACGGGTATGGTGACTATCAGACAATTGCTTCTTTAACAACCAGTCTTTCTCGGTTACGGTGACTCGGGACAGAGCCTTCACATAACGTGCACCTTTCTTCGTCTCGTGATTTGAACGATTGCAGAGGCAAAGGGATAAGCCCAAAATGTGCTTTTTTTTTTTTTTTGGCTAGGTAGTATAACCCATTAGGCTATTTGAGTGAGTAATAGATCCAGAGCGATCCCAACCACGGAAAAGATGTTGTCGCGGGCTGATGTGTCCCAGATTTTCAAAATGCTACTTGCACGCACCATTTTTTTAAATATTCTCGGTAACTCCGTTGAAGTTAACAATTAATTTTAAAGTTGATATTTAATTTATTATATTTTTATTTATAAATAATATTTAAATATTAATATATAATAAAAATAATTTTAAAAAATATTATTTTTATTATATGTCACGATTTAAATATTATTAATAAATAAAAAATTATTTATTAATAATAAATTAAATTATTTTTAAATTTTAAAATTATTTATTTTTTTATTTTATAATAGTTATTATTTAATTTATAAAAAAAAATACTCATATTATAAATTGATTTTAAAATTTTTAGTTTTAAAATTGTGGTACAAGTTACAATATGAGGGGACTAGTTTTTTGTTTTTGTTTTTTTTGGACGTAAGAGGGGACTAGTTATTAAGAATGAATAATGAAGATTGTGAGAAATGAATAACGATGGTTGCAACGAACATAATTCCATGGAGTATGGTGGTATAGGGGTGTATATAAATTCGGTTCAGTTTGATTTTGGATCTCAATCAAATTGAACCGACTATAAAAAAAAAAAAATTAGACCTATTCGGTTCAGTTGGAGTTCAACCAACCGAACCGCCAAAAGGGGATTTCGATTGGTTCAGTTTTTTTTTAAAAAAAAAAAAAATTTGCCAAATTTTTTAAATTTTTAGTCCATTTAAATTTTTTTGGGCCTAGTTTTTTTTAAATTTTTGAGTTTATTTCAAATTTTTTGGGTCCATTTCAAAAAATTTAAAAAAAATTATATAAAATATTTTTAAAATATAATAAAAAATAAATTTAATAATATAAATTAAATATATTAAAAATAATTTGGTTCGGTTCGGTTTGATTCGGTTGGACCGTCCCAATCGAATCAAACTGAACCGAACTGGTCGATTTTTTTTAAAAAAAATCAAACTAAACCCATTTTAATCGGTTTGATTTGATTTTTGATCGATTCGGTTTGATTTTTTTGGTTTAATTCGATCCGATTCAATTTTTGTTCACTCCTAAGACGGTAGTATTTAAGGTTGCTGCAGTTGGGCCTAGCCTTGGGCTGGTCTCTGAAAAGGACGTGTTTTAAGAGCGGCCTATTCTTAACCAGTGTACGAATCCAAGCAGTCTCTAACTTGCTCTCGCGCAGCGTTGCGAGAAGATTTTATTTCTTTTTTGAAGAAATTTGTTTACTTCCTTTTAAAAAAAAATCTCTTTTGAAAAGATTTTAGTAATTCAAATTTATACATTTCTTATATTCAGATTTATAATTTTTTAGTTGAAGAGATTAAATTCTAAAAAAAAAAAAAATTAAAAGATGTATTACTTTTATATAAATATTTTTTTTTTTTTTTATTTTCTGTTATATTAATTATATTTTTGCGATATTGAATTATAATATTTAGTTTATTAATGTTTAAGAATTGTGTTACCTTTGCATTTTTTCAAAAATGTAAGACTAATTTTTTTATATTTATTTTATCTACTTTTATCTTCTCTTGTTAATTTTTATATTTGATATAATATCTTTTATCGTAATTTTATAAATAAATAAATAAAAAAGGAGTTATCCCTCGTTACAACTACCCCCATCTATCACCAAACTCAGGTTTATATTCGGCCGGAAATGAGATTGGGTTGAAGAATATAATGAAAACTGCAAATGATTCAGTTAAGTGCGCACCACGCCAAGGGGGGAGCATGATAGACGGCATTTAACAAAAGGGAATCCATCATGTGATCAACTCGAATATGTGGGCACTCCAGGATCAGTTCAACGCCACAGCTACCTCTAATTCTTCAAAAATAAATCAATACAATTAAAATTTTATTGTATATGATTGAGCTCGCCAAATTATCATTGTTTATTTGCTGACATAGATTGTATAAGCGTGAAACCAACTTCCATGTACTTTTGTTTCTTTTACCCGGTCATACCTTATTGAAAGAGCAACAAGTATAAAATACAATTGTTATAATTATACTCACATATTTATATATTTTATACTTCACGTCAATTTGAGTTTAGTTTACCTCATTCGAATCTTTAGCTAAATATCTGCCATATTTCAAATATCATAAAATTACTGGGAAATATTATTTTCTGACAATTTAATATTTAAATTTAAATTTGATTATTTTTAAAAAAAATACCAAAAACAAAAAATGAGGAGAGATTTAAGACGGAGAAGCTTAAAATAGTTTGGGAAAGTGAAATGGACCCAGAAGAAACGCGATTGACGGCTAGATACGGGCCACAAATAAAGCAGCAATCTCAGACCCATCCCATAAAAGAATAGAATCCCTCTCATCCCAATCCCGTGATGTCATTGCACCTACCGGACACCAACTTTGCGACCCTCCACGTGGTGACAACCCATCTCTCCTTTCATGTTGTTTTAAATTTATTTTTGCAGGCGCTGCTTCATATCTCGCTGCTTCCATACCCAGAAAAGCCAAATGGGGAGGAACATATATGGCGTTGATTAACTAGGAAAACACCCGTTGGACGCAGGAGTGTGACGCTTGCCCATGTGTTTGATTATAACAAAAGGCAATCACCAAACCAATTAAATCGTTATCAACCACTCCCCAACTATTTTACTCGGTACTTTTACAGATTCATCGCATCAGCATTTGCTAGCTGCGCGACTGAGTCTACTTAATTATTGAGTTCATAATCAATTATCCTAATCAGGATCCCGAGTGATTGTGGGGAAATAGCCCTACTGCTCACTACTACTACATTCATTCCTCTTAACAATTATTCTGAAGCATAGCTGCACCGTCAAATCTTGTCTGTATCAAGGATCTAACCACACGTGACCATGGGCTACACAACCTTATCCCATCTGTTTGCTTTGCATAAACCAAATGCCACATGCACACCCCCCATAGCTGTACTCCACTGCCATTATTATTATTACCTATTACTATTTGCAACTCTCTTCACATGTTCTCAACTTTACTGTTTTTATTTTTAGCATATAAATTTATGTTCTTTTTTTTATAAATAAACTAAATTACATTATACTTACTTTGACACTAAATTAATTTAAAATATGTAATTTATTTTATTCTCACCTAATAGCGAATGTAAAACATAAAACTATCGACGAGTCGAGTCATTTTCTAATTGAAAACTACCTTGAGTTCAAACTTATGGGGTTCCCAAATGATAATCAAGATTCCATTTGCCATAAATAACAGAATAACAAGATTCTAGTAAGGAGTGAAAAAGGCTTGGAGATGACAGGACAGGACTGCACGCATTCGAAATAATAAAAAGATAAAAGAGTCATTTTTAATAGAGAAGATTTGACCGAGTCAAAATCACTAATGTGTGCCCACACTACTTTCGAAGATGTTTCCGTTTTCTTACGGTTGCTTCTTTTGAAGGGGAAGGGCCCGGGCCCCAGCCGCTGAGTCGATGTGGGGCGAACGGACCCATCCAAATCCAACCTCAATTTTCAATGCCCACCCAGAATCGGAGGCAGCATCATCTTCTATCCCCCTCCACTCTCTGCTTTCTTACTTCGGGGAAATTACATCTCAACCGATAAAATTTCTTTTATTTTTGTTAAAAGATAATGTTAATCACAAAATTGAATATAAAAAATGCTCATGTTCCAGATAGTGGTTCCAATTAGACCAACAAGCATCATCTAAAGCTTGTGGCCTCCGAGTGAGAGTGGGAGAACAGCCAAAAAAATAGAACATGAGAAATGACATCATAATAGAGCTAATCTTTATTACATAGTATAATTTATTACATACTTTAACGAGCAAGGGATTTTGCTGGAAATATGGATAATCAATCTTCCGAGTTCCAACCCTTTGACAATACTATTTCGAAACTTTGGCCAATATCACACAATCCCTTGCCCTTCTTCTATCATCACCATAGCATCAATTATCTCTGAAAATTACACGATATCTTATTAAACTAAAACACAAAAGAACCCTTCCCTACGCTGCTAATTCTTTCACTGTTTCTTCAACTAAAAGTAGATCCCAAAAAGCTGCAATCTTCTCCCAACAAAAACTGGATGTTTTATTGCAACTAAACTAGCCAAACATTCTGAATTTCGACCTACAATAAAAACCAAAATACCAGATTCCCTATCACAACCTACTAACTTTACTAATGTCTCGTCCAATTCCAACCACGTTTGCTGAGTAATTTCAATGAATCAATACGTCCATTCCTGAGGCAGGCGTATTTCACGGTTCAGTGACTCTTCGGTTAATCTCTGCTGCACGAGAAGAGTATTTCTTCGAGCTATCAAAGCATCTGCAAACAGATTCCACAAAAGCAGAAGCTGTAAGCTTCTAATTTCTAGTTAGAACTTCCCTTGCACTAAAGGGCTTCTTTAAAAATCAGCTCACTTACCATAGTCCGCGGCAAAAGCACCAGAGACACGTGCTCGACTAGTCGCATTCAGGTCATCAATGTTCAAGTTCAGAGCATGAACAACCTTCGCCGGGAGCTGGACAGGTGCACAACCTGGTCAGAAGAGAGCATGTCAGAAACACAATAAAGCAAACAACCAAGACAGAAGGCAATAACCGTAAAATCTAAATACACGAGCAGTGAGACGAACAAATCAAGGAATAAAAGAGTTCCCAAATCGAAAACTTCCAATGACACCCTCTAAACGAAAGATTATAAATTCAAGGGAAATACCCAGCAGATGAGAAAAGAACGAGTGATTACTTGATTTCTTGCGATTTTCTGGAGGATTCCCATACTGGCGAGGCAAGAAAACCCCTGTTCCAGCACATCCCCTTTTCACACCAGATCCACTATGTAAGACAGCTCGCGGACCGGACCCATTAAGTTGCACCTGTTGATTTTGGTGCTGGGCTTGCAGAGGCGGCCATGTAGATTGGGGCAAAGACAGGGGACGTGCACATTTTACAGTCTGATGGCCATGGTTACGCCCTCTGTTCTGGATCTGTTGCTGCTGCTGAGCTAACCAGTTAGCTTTGGCTTGCCTTCCCCATACTGAAGCCCACTGTTGCTTCAGCACTTCTTCCTGCTTCGCCTGCTGATTTTGAATCTACAAAACAGAGAAGCAGCAACAAATCAGACATGCACGCTATGAATAGTTCCAAAAATAAAAAGCGAGAAAGGAAAACGGTTTGGTTTAGTTTAGGATCTCATTATCCCGCAAATAATGTATGAGACACTATTTTTCGGAAAAATCAAACGAACGTGAGGGGGTATTAACAAAAATAGGTTTGAGCAGGCTCACAGTTAGCTCACCTGGGAAGGTTGATTGAGAGTCCGAGCAAGACTCTGCTTCGAGTACGGGGCAGTGGAAGGATTCTTTGCTGCGGTAAATGGAGTTGCAGCTCCAAGGTGATCCAGTAGTTCTCTGTTCTGATAGTCATACTTGCACACTTCGCCATTCATCTTCAACCTCGCAACTTGCCCCGCAACGGCGAATATGACATCCCAGGCGTCGTTCTCGGCTGCAAACGGCGTCGTTGGTGGTGACGGAACCTGGAAAGGTCCATTTGGGCTTCCATCACCCGAGACGGCGCTGCGGCCCGACCAACTTCCGATTCCAGTCAGTGTCGATTGAGGTGACCGGGCTGTACCCGAAGTTTCCTGGCTCTCAGAAAAAAGACCCAAATTAGTTTCACCAGAAAAGAGACAAAAATTTGAATCTCGGAAGAAATCTCCAAAATCTTACCTCAGCTTTGTCCCTAGCGCTAGTGGGCACAGTGAGTTTCCGTGTTTCGTGAAGGGCAGATTGACTCAGCCGGCGAGCCAAGCCAGCAAAGAAGTCCTCCTCGTCGCTACCCTCAGTCTCCGTCGAACCGGCCATTGACTCCACAGGCGAGCTGAGAGTCGAGGGAACTCCAAACGAGTCAAACTCGTAGGGGAACTCAGAAGGGAAGCAGAAAGCGGCATCTAAACCAGCGTTGACACCATTCTTGTTGTTTTCTTTGTCACCAAGCATGTCTCGGGCGGTGAGGAACTTAGATGTAAGCCAGAGCTCTGCATCATGCACGGATTGAGCCATGCTCTGCGCAAAGCTATGAAGGGGGGTGAGAGGAAAAGTCGAAAAGAAGAAGCAGTATGGGTAATTGCAGTTATGGGAATGATGAGAGTGAGCGAATGGAAGTTGCTGGTTGAGGAAGATTTAATAATGACCCAGCTGAGTTTGCTGGGTTTGCAGGCGAAAGGACCCTACACAGAGAAAAGAAGAGGATGAGAGAGATATAGAAATTAGAAAGAGATCGAACGAGTAGGAAGCTAGCTGGAGCACAGAAAGTGGAAGACAAGCGGTTTTTATTAAGGTTTGAGGGTTCCTTTGAGACAGTTCAAAAATAGGAAGATGAGAGAGAGAGGGGGGGGGGGGGGGGGAAGGGTCGCAAACAACTGGAACAATGGCCCAGTGGTTGGAGACATTTGTCCCCGTATGCAACCCACCTGCCATTTGTCTACTTCGAACGTTAATCTTAATTAACTAAGCAGCAGAATAACGCATGATTGGCATACATGAGAATATAGGATTTATACAGCTTCTGGTTCACTCTTCTCAGCAAAATTGTTAGCTTTTGACACCAAATTTCAAACTTGAATCAAATTTTGTACCGATGGAAGAACTATTATTTAGTATTCACTCCTCCCGATTCCACTTTTCCATTCTTGTCAGTAATTTTTGAGTTTGGTCAGATTCATTTTCAAATTTTTTAAAACTTTTGACTCTTATTCTGAATTATTCCGGGTGTCATTATTGTTATAGTAGTGATTAGATCTGTCGTTGATACTAACTTTGATATTAAGATCTATAAATATTTAAAATTGCCAAGGTTCTGGTTTTCTCGAAATATAACGATTGGCAATTAGCAGATGCATAATCGCCGTATCTGCATATGGACAAGCCTCAAGTTTTGAAGCCGTGCGACTTTTTTAAAAAAAAAGTTGTTATAATGATTCATGATGGCTTTAACAGTGTATTGATCAAATCACTAGTACTTTTCACAATAATGTTATCTTAATAATAGCATACCTTGTCGTCCGAGCTTTGTTTTTTTTTTTTGTTAATTTAGTTTGCTTGTAAAAAATAAAAAGTTATTTAATTAAAGGACAAATGATAAAAAAGAAACATTTTACATCATAAGAAAGCAATATATTTAATTCCACAGTTTAAAATTAAATGAGAATTTTACGAAAGGTAAAAAAAAAAAATTGTAAGAAGAGTTTGCTTCGTGATTAATTTGATACTTCTTTATGCGTGTGCTTGAAACACAAGGCCATGCTTTGTTGAAGAAGATGGAAATTTGAATTTTCAAAATGATGTGGAATTCTTTCGGCTATACTTAATTGCATGGAAAGTAGAAAGTGCAGGAATGGTGAGAATTGAACCATAAAAACCAAATAGTAGTTATGACTCAACTATATTATTTAATGTGCCTCAATAATATATATTTTTCCCCGCAAAACATTTTTAATAAATTGATTTCATTATCATTATGTCCTTAATTTTTCTAATGACTTTCCTCGGGGATTACTCTTTGCTTTTATATATTACGATAATGTGAATTTAGGAGAACGACTATTTCTATATAACTGGGCAATATATAAAAACAATTAATTAGTAGGCCATATTAATATAATATTATTAAAAACTGGTTTATTGCGATGTAAATCAGAGATGGCTTTGTCATTTAAATTCATTGAACAGGTTGAGGTATATATTATTGACAATGGATGAATACGTTGAGATCTTTAACTGCCGCTTTAAATAGCGAACTCTTCGTTATTAATAAACACCGGACATAATCATCACCGCGTTTGACTCTGACCCACACTTCTTGTTTAGCACGAGTTCTCATTCTTCTTTTTCTCTTCAAACACACAGTGAAATTGTCCAAAAAAATAAAAAAAAAATTACTCCAAAATATCCGAATCCATTTTTTCTCTCGGTAGACTGTAGTGTAATCCATTTTCTCTCTCTCTCCCTCTCTCGAATATAGGCTTTGAATTTTATTTAAATAAAATAAGAATTAAGAAACAAACTCTTAAGAATATAATACAAAAGAGTTGTATTTGAGTTCAAAATATACAATCAACATTTGATAAAATAAAAACGTTAATTGACAAAAAAATTAGCAATATATACAAACTAAAATTCAGCAATAATCAAGAATATTCAAAATTTTATAAATTTTTTTTTTTTTGTATTTTTCACAAACAACAGATATACGGTCTACCATTACTGAAACCTAACTTCCTTTTTAAATTCTCAGCCTCGCCGCTATCAGCTTGGTTTTACTGGGAAATACCACATTTGAGATAATTATTAATTGTAGGAGAGAGACACACAGAGACTGAGTTGCATGAGGGTGCGCGAGCGAGCCTTTGAAATTTTGTTTGCTCCTTATAAGAATTTATCCTCGTCGCTTACGCTTATTTTGTTGAGTTGATATTTAATTGATTATTAATAAATAAATAATTTATTTATTAATAATATTTAAATTATAATAAATAATAAAATTTATATTTTTAAAAATTATTTTTATTATGTATCATAATTTAAATATTATTTAATGATAAATTAAATTATTTTTCTATTTTTATTCGTAAAAATAGAGACTCTCGTGATTGGATAATTAAGGACGGATAAAAAATGGAAACAGTTTCAAAGGTAAAAAAAAAAAAAATTGGTTTAAAAGGGGCTGAATAAATTGTGCACAATAATGGACTGAATAAATTTATTGGTGGGGGATGTGAATCATCAGTGACGTGGCAGCGTGGCCCATTTGGTACCACCGATTGCACACTCTAGGCAACCGAGCCCACACACCCCCACCTTGTCCCCTTTCCGAGGTACCTCCCCATTTATCCTTTTTTTTCCCGCCAAAACCGGATATCTCTGTTAGAAAATGGAGTGCCGTGAACTTCCCAATAAGTTCGTCTCCGTTGTGATATTAACTAAAATAATTAATACTATTAATTAAATAAAATATGAATAAATATTTTTGAATATTAAGAAAATCATTTTCTTTAGGACTCCTCGCTACGGTTCATTTTTCAAGGCTAGCTCTGTTTGTGTAAAAATAGTAAAAATAAATGGATTAAGTGTAACTTATATATTTATTACATAAATTGAACATGTTGTTATATAATTTAAGAATGATTTATTACTATTAAATTCAATATATTTATATGTAGATTATTTTTTTAATTTTATTTTCATTTATTTAATCAAACTACCTCACCAAGCATAATTTTAAAATAATTATAAATGTTATCTCTTTTTTATTTTATTTTAGTAATAAAATTTAGAGTTTAAACTAAAGTAGTGATGTAGATAAAGAGTCACCGGCTCACCGCTACCCAAAATGGAGGTGGATTACAAATTACACTCCTTTCTAATTTTTTTGAAACTCTTGAATGAATACGAGGCCAGGGTTAAATTTGGAAAAGTGAACTGCTTTCTAACTATGTTGGCTGTTTTTTATTGATATTTTATCCAAATTTTATCCTTCCAATCAATAACGGGTCGCTGGTTAAATTGTTTTTATAATTATTAAAATATTAAAATTAAAGTCTATTTCGATAATATCTATATTTTTTAAAGATTAATCTCTAATTATTAATTATGAAATATCTACCTGATGTTTGTAAAAAAAAAAAAAAAATTCATGTTGGAATTTGAAACAGATACTCTTCCGGCATCGTACTCGAGAAGTATGCACACGTGCCATGTTTTACGTCGGTTTTGATAATTGACCAAAGCTACGTGGATAATGTTTCATGGATTTTATTTATATCTCGAAAAGGATTTAACTTAGGAAAATTAAATTTTTTAATAAATTCACACCTTGTTATATTTAATTGTCATTAACTTAATTAGACAGTATAAATTATATTTATATACAAATTTACTGTTAGGAGAGTGGTAATACGGTATGAATAATTAAAGAGGAAAGATAAATTGGAAGAAAGCAAAGTACAATCAAAACATTACCTAAAAAGAAGAGAGTGTGATACGGAGCATCGCAATCGAAATATATGACTAAGAAAGGCTGAGAACTGATAAGACAACCGTTGCCTATTTGGTATTTACTGATAGTTGTAAAATGTTTATTTGCACTTTGCGACGGACTTCAACCAAAAATATTAAAATTAGTATTTTTATTTAATCATTTTAAAATTGAAGCCATGATAGTTACTTTGAAATTCATGCGCAAATTTTAATAGTTAAATGAATATTAATTAAGAAATTTGTTGTTTGATTTGAATAATACTTTAATTTTTTTATTTTTTTGGAGTGCAATAAATATGAATTTGCCTGCTATGCCGTCTTAGTTGAAAAGAAGGGTGAAATATTTAGATATTGGAAATGGGATTGTGAGGATGTGACAAATGCACTTAAAGGAAGGTGAGGGTTGTGTCCTTTCCACTGTAGAGAGCAGTGAGATGATATCATTAATGTTGATTGACAACTACCTACCTACCTTTACGAGATTTGAGTAAACCTCAACCTTCTTTATTTTTTTTTTAGGTCAAAATCAATCTTCTTTTGAATAAATATATGATCTTTATTGTGCACCACCACTCTCTTCCCATCTAAGCTGGCATACTTCATCAGACTTGTGAATGGGAGTGAGGGAAGGTTGTGGTACAACAACATGCCATACCTTACCCAACCAAACATCCAATGTAACTGCGGTTGCATTTTGATACGATCAATATTAATGTACGTAAACTTCCTAGGTTTCCTTATAAAGGGGGATAAGGGGGAGGGACCCCAAATCAAAATGCATCAAAACCCAACCCCACTTCTCCACCACCCTCTCTACTTATTATAATGAATCTCAGTCCTTTGCCAGTTGCCACTATATTCAAATTTCGAACATCCATTGTCGGTTCCCTTTTCTAAGTCTCCAGCATGCTTATATATAAAAAAATAAATAAAAAAACAACAAGGAGAATGCTTTTATTTTTTCAAACTCGATCCAATCCGTTTTTCAAATGACAGAGATGATAAAGTCAAGATACAAGCTTGCACTAGTTTTTGTTTTTTCTTTTTTTCAATTTTCGATCATTACATTGGGAAGTTCTCATCGTATCGCTCAAATTTTCCGTCAGTATCACAACCATTTGAGTTGAACCCAAGTGATTAAATTTTGAGGGCGTTTAGTATAGATAAATTTTGTTGTTGTTATGAATCATGTTTTTTGAAATATTTTTTGAAAAATATGATTGATAAAAATAATAAATTTTAAAAATATATAAAATATGTTTGGTTAGACTTTAAAATTGATAAAAATTTTAAAGTAATATTTTTTAAAAAAATTTTATTTTTCTGTTTGATTATATTTAAATTTTTTAAAAAAATTTCAGTAATTTTTAAAAAATGTATCTTAACTTTTTTAAAATAATTATCTTATCTATTTTTTTTAAAAAAAATTAAAATATAAAAGAATAAAATAAATTAAAAAATAGTTATAATTATTTTTTCAAAATAATAAGATACTTTCTCTGTAATAAAAGAATTATAAAATTTTAAAAATATATAATCTTACATAAATAATTACATAATAATACTATATTACAAAATAAAAAATAATATCTATATAGTATAATGTTAATATTTTAAGTATAATAATTTATACAAAATATTTATACACAAAATAGATAATTGAAAAGATATAAAAATGGGTAAACTCCATGAGAAACTTGAATTTTCACTCCTTATATGAGAAAATTTTAATAGAAATTCTTGTTAAAAAACATTTTTAGAATCATCAATTTCTGAGAATCTTGTTTTAAAATTTAAGAATCAAATATAAAAATTTAATTTTTTCAAAAAGTCAAAAAAAAATTTCTTACCAAACGCTCCCTTACGTTAATAATTCTCCGCCAAATAGTGGATGCCTCGAATAAAGGCTGGAAAAAAAATTACAGGGAAACAAAACAAACGAAGAAGCAGTTTAAGCGTAAGAATATCAACTATTTGGATCTTCTAGATTATTATGAGCTTTACATTGAATTTGGACCACCTCTCTCTCTCTCTCTAAAACTACACAGCTTATTTGATGTAATTAAACAAATGGGTACCAAATTCCAGCAAGAGGACAATAATTCGTGTTATAATAATTCAGAGGTGTCTACGTCTCAACCTTTTTGTAACATGGGCTACTCTTCTTTCACTGTACTTGCTTCACTCACGAGCAGAGCACCTAGGACTACCAATGCTGCACATGCATGCTTCTCCTTTTATTATGCACTTTAAAAACCTTATTATCCATTTTTTATGAACTGTTTCTAATTATAATGTTTCGTTTATACAATTTCTTTCTATGGCCAATGCCTATATGACACATTTTGTATCTCCTGACGTTGAAACAATGCAACATTAAACACATCTCAATCTTAAAATCAAGACTGATTATTATATTTAGTTATAGATGATGATCCAACCGCAGGATAGTAACTTCTAACTGAAGAACACATAAGTGGAGCGTGACTACGCTTAAAACCTCAAAACCATATTTTCAGGTAGTTTGGTGTGATTCAACCAGGAAATGTTCTCAGATGACTGTAAACAAAAAGATGAGGAGGATATGATGCATAATAACAGGGAAAGTAATACATACATATAATATACAACCTAGTAATGCACCAACATGTCTCATTGTTCTGCTGGAAAGAGACCTCGTGTCTGCGAACTGTTTTGGAAGATTCTTGGAAAAGTGAGTCCACTACAGAATCTAACACCGCTTTCATAAATTATCATTTTTTCTTCTATCCATGTCTCCACTACCGTCATTAACAAGAAAACAATCATAATAATGACAACATAACCATCAAGAGCATAATTAATGCATTTTAACCTTACTTGCCCATAAAAGTGACTGTTTATTTTAATGGAGCACCAAAAGGTATACCTCAATTTGATAAAATATTATCAAGTGCGGTGCCAAATTGTGAAAGGCCGGGAATCAGGGCATATAATATAAAGCGGAATTTTTTTTTTTTTAAAAAAACAGATTTGGTGTAAAAAAAATTTAATAGATCAAATATATCATTAATAAAAATATGAACATGTTAATAAATTTTTCAGTGTAACTTACCTTTAACATGCTTATGTTTCTATTCATAAGTAATTTGGTATACCAATTTTTTGTAAAGTGAATCTACTTAGAAATTTCTCCATAAACTTGCAGACATGCATTTAGAACCAACACGCTTTCTTTACGAAGTAAGGTCATCCTCATGTCAGAAAAATGAGTGAGGATGCATTTAATGTTTCGCCAAGGAGGTCATGATTCATGAATGAAGATGTAGTGCCTACAGCACATGCATTTATTTAAGTAAAGCAGGATACCTAAATTTCTGTCTACTCTATATGGGGAGTGCTATACTTTAATTATATGTAGTATACCTGTGTAGATAAGTATTCATCTTCAGTCACTGACCATATTCAATATGTACTATGTAGCAGGTTTGGAGAAAAATATGAACTGAATAACAATCAGTCATGTAGAATGAAAAAATAGTAATGATTGACAAAGAATCACAATGTCACATGATAAGTAAGGACTTGCAGCAGAAATTATGTTAAAAAATGATGGCAAACTAGACAAGCAATCAGAAATTAAATATATGTATTCATTTATTTATCTCAAATAGAGTGAAATAATTTTTTCTGTCCAGCCGGAGCAATGCAATTGAGCTTCGAAGCCTTTTACAACATTACAGTTGCCTCACATGTTTCTGAGAAAGAATACATGGTTTACATGATATTAGAATGATTGAATTGCCACTATACTGTTGATTATGAATTAATGCATACAGCCCAGAATAAACCATTTTATGTGGGTTTTACTGGGAAGATTAAAACGGCGGAAGCTATGATTCCTTTGTAGTACCTACTATACGCAGGGAATGTGTAATATATGCAGAAAATGAAGTAACCTAGTTGGCAAATCATTGCATCAGTGGAAAAAGAAATTCACGAATCAGTATTGACATCGACGGGAAGAGCCCCAAAAGGTTGATGTTGGCTTTTGCTCTTCTCCAAATATATCTGAGCGGTCATCCAAGAAGATTAAAATTATTTCACAGAACAATATCAACTGAGTTAAGTAAGAACTAGGAAGATGTACTAAATAAATCAAACACGAAACATCTGAAATACCAATACAGGAGCAAATCATGATTTGAACAAGCCTATATCCAAAATATATGCAATGGAAGTTAGCCAAAACATCCATTTGAATTCCAAAATGAGGTGGAATTAATTATACCACATCATCGTAACCTTCATGCATTTTGCAAATCATCAATGCTTTATGCTTGTGTCACATTAAAGACAAGTGGAAAACTCAAGGAGACCATAAAGAATCTAGGTAGGTACATTCGGAATGAATATATCAGGAAAAGTTCACAATTTGTTTTCAAATATGATTTTTTTAATAATTAAAAAAAAAACAGAAGTTTGACAGAGCCCTAGGTCAGTCTTTTACTTTGAGAGGAAGTTTATAAGTTATGGTTAGAATATAAAGAACTAGCATGGTGAAAGATGAACTAGGTATATAGTACGGTTCATTAGCTTACCAAGAGAAGATCCTCATCAGTGCCAAAGGTTTTGCGAGCTTCTTCTAAGGACTTTGAAGAGATCCTCTTGTGTTTCCTGCATATTTTTTTAGAAAGATGACCATACAACTCTTATCTAAGGATAAAAATCACAAAAAATGCTAGTCAATAGTTCATCCATTCAAATAATATACAAATATTTTTCATATTCCAACAAATTGTTAATGAAAAAAGAAATAAAACATAATCTGGTCCATCAGAATATCCAGCCACAGATAAGAGAAAATCAAGTGATCATGGACGCTTTTTGAAATAACATGCAGATGGGAAAGTCAACACCAAAGTTGTGCAATTAAAGGACAGCTTGTATGCTTACGCTACTAAACTGAGTAGGCAGGTTTATACATCAGTGTAAGGTTATAGAAGTAGCGTAAATTTGACAGTACCATGTTCAAACTTTACAAGGCCAAATTGAAACAACATAACTGACAGTAGGGCTATGATCCAACTAAAAATTTAGCACGCTCATACAAGAAGTTAAGGAAACAAATGCTTGTTCCAGCAAATATGATCAAAGGGTTAATGGAAAGCACTTTCCAAAATCACATTGATCTGAGTGCTCAACAGAGAAGGCGTAGCCTAGATGATAACAAATGAATAAGTGAGCAAGTAGAATATAAAATCAAATGAAATAATCAGGTGGCATAGCATTACATCCAGTAAATTTTAAGTTGCCTTGGAAAATTTGTTATGACTTGCTGCTACTTAAAATATGTATAAAACCTTGTCACTTTAATTTGAAAACTCTACCATGGAAAATTTTTCCTCAGTTGTGATCTAAATTATTGTTTCAGTTGAGTACATAAACGACTGTAAATTGTATGCAAAATATTGTCATAAAAGTATGGCAGAAGATATTTCTGTTATTACGAAGATCCGAAGGAAACACATCCAATCCAACTATATTTTCTTTCTTTCTTTCTTTTCCTTTGGGGTGGAGGGGGACAAAATTTTATACATAATTAAAATTCTCTGTGGATTGGTTACAATTAAAAAAAAACTAGAAAAACTATTTTGACATTCTAGTAAACACATATTGCTTTTACCTGATTGTATAGCCACTAAATGCTCTAAGAAGAAATTATTTCTTGATAACAATAAATTGCCTCAAATTTTAAAGAAGTTTGTGATCCAAAGACACTGATAATAATTATGATGAAATGTTCTCATGGAAGTCTAAATTTTAGTACATTACTGATCTAAGAAGTGAAAGAGCAAAATATTCTCTGGTAAGTAAAAAGAGGAAAAAGAAGGTACTTTGAACTGGCAGGATCTCTAATTTCAAACATATCTGCTCCAGCATCATAGCCACATATCAGGACATAGTGACCTGTTAATGGCAATTGTCAACTTATTAATGGATTAATTTCATAATTCTTGAAAATAGTAATATAAGTATAAATCAGAAATGGAGAGACTGACTGGCTTCACATTTAATAATAAAAAAATAACTCTGATGGACTCCACAAATATATTTCTATTCAGATGTGTAATTTCAAGTGTATATAAACAATGCACCCAGAATTCTCTCAGCAAGATTCTGGAATACACTCATGAACATACCAGAAAAGAGAAAATCCACAAGGAATTGCAGTAGAAACAGAAAAAAAGAAGAAGATAAGTATGACACTAAGCAGCCATCAGCTCCTTTTCCACCTCTAACTTCCAGGATCCCCTCTCCCATGCCATCCTCCCAGATAAGAATCCCATTCCCTAACTGATAGTATTCTCTCTCTCATCCACCTCACCTGCCTCTTCTCCCCTATATTACCACGTGACTTATTTCTTCATTTTGTAAACCACCAGGGGCTTGGGTTTGAAAATCATGAGCCAAGCCTCATTCACCCCATTGACTGATCCAGTGGTCTGCTCGACCCTCTGTGGATCCCCCCTCCTTGAATAAACTCTAGGATAAAGAATGGGAGTCTGGTCTCCATCAAACTCTTCTTTATGATTGACAACCAAACAAAATCTGAGAGTTTAGGATTTAAAAATCGAACAGATGCTAGCCCTCTCGGTCATTTTTGAGCAGAAAAACCTGGCATAGCAACAGCACAGCGTAATTTAAATATGCACGACCTGCCCTGTCCTGCCCTGCCTATTGTGTGGGATATTGATGACTAATAATCCCTGTCATAATTTTAAATAAGGATGTTGAAACTAGCCAATGCTGGATAGCCTGACAAAACTGAATGGGTATAGGATTGCTTCAATTTTTTAATTATCAATGGATCAGGTTGTGATAAAAAACTTTGAAAATATTTTAATCCTTGGTTTGGTTGAGGTTCAGAGAATTAAATTGAATATCCCTTGCCACACATATTAACTGAGTTTCCCATGCTATGACTTGAGTTCCTTACCATCCCACCCTACCTACCCGACTCCCCTGAACTCCTAGTCTTCTTGATTTGCATTAATAGCAGGGTTTACAGGAGAGAACTGTTTACTATGCTTGAATGTCCTATTCAAATAAAAGTGTGTTTATAGAGGAAACATTTCAGAAATCAGATTTAACTCATCTTCACGAAGGAATGTCGGTTAAAAGCCATGTAGTTGCTCGTTGCCAGTTGCCCTTGAACCAGCACTGGATATTGAAACATTATAATTTCTTGATATATTTGTCTAAACCCACCCTATAAAGAAGTCATTTAAAACCATGCATAGATACTCATGCCATTTCTGTACCCAGTAAGTGCCAGGTAATGGTATGGCTGGCTGGGCACTTTGGGGTAAAGCTTGGATTTTTCATTTAAGCATGCCACAAGTCCTTTTTTTTTTCAATAATAAAAATGCAGCACTTTGCTACCAAATTCCCTTAAATGCGAAAAGAGGCATCAGAAGGTCCTAAACTCGTTCTTATGCTCTGCCTCTGTAGTTCAATCATCCACCCTTTCTCATGTTTCTGTCCGAAGCCATCTGTTACTTTGCTAGCTGTCTGCCACAGAATTCCTCTGCATTTCAACTTCTGTTATCATTCTTCTTCTTTTTCAGACTTTCCTCTTAATTACATACACATGACTATATATTTTATATATCTTGCAATACCCATAACTTGAAGTTCTAAAAATTGCCTTATACCCATACACACATCATCTCATGTACAATACCAATACTGCACCTCTGCAACAAAATCACAATATGCATACCATAGGCCTTCACTAAATATGCTATTACTTACGAGTAGAGGAAGGTTATTTTATAGTAACTTCCATATAAAAAGAATACATTTAAAATGCATAGAAGGAAGTTAAAATCAAGATATTAATGCTAACCTGTGTAGCCAGAGTTGTTGCAGAAGATAGCTGGCACATGAACATCTTCTTGCCATACATAACTAAAACACATTTTTCAAAAGCATATAAAAATTCCCCATCACCAAAGAAAATGACATAATTATGGAAGACGAGTGAGAAAGATACAGAAGGATTTATATTGCACTGCAGTGCCAAAATATGTAGAAAATGGTAGAGGATATCAATGAATTGACCTGGTTAACCTTAGGTTCTACATTAAATTAGTGAGCATATAGATGTCATACATATTAAGTGTCCAGCCAATGACAAAGAAGGGGTCAAAGAAACTGTACCTCAATTTGTTGTGGTCAACTAATGCAATTGCAATATATTTTCCAGACAATATGAGAATAGAAATCTCTTCTCCTCCAACCGACCTACACTGTAGAATATGTAAAGGTTTGTTCAGGAAAATATTAAATTTATAAACAAATATATATTATTACAGACAGCAAAGATGACAAATAAGCATAAAGTTCTGCTAGTCAGCTTCTTCCAATTTCAACAAGTCTGCCAGAAAATATCAAAATACAAAGTGCAGCTCATTTCACACCCTTAAATCATTATCCATCAAGATAAATGTACTAATGGAAACATTAATTGACAAGAGAAGCCATTAAAAGAAATGACCTGATACTAATTTTCTTTCTCTTCTTCAATAGTTGACTATCTGAGAACTTTTTGCAAAAAAAAAATTCCTACCAAAGGGAAGCTCAAAAACGTGCAGCTTACCTGTAAATTAATCCCAGCCTCCATTGCTTTCTGAAATAGCATATCCACTCTCACCAGATCATTAGGCAATTGCTCCTGTAAATATTAAAACCAAAATCTTTTCCAGTTACTGCAAATAATAGATAAAGTACTGAATGTATGCTGAAATGATATATCAGCATAGTGAAGTCATAAGACACAACAAAATTTATAGACATCATAGAGCTGAGAAGGAGGAGGAGAATCAGGAAGAAGGGAAACTCAATTTCCTTTTCAGACAATAATACCAACAAAAAAAAGTGGAATGTGAGATGGTATATCGCTGGCTCATATTTGCAATTGCCAACCTATATTCAGCTAATGTCTGAAGACCGCAGTAGTCATATTCACAATAAGATATCCATCTTTGATAATATTAAAAAGAGCCCAGAGAATGGTAGTTTAAAAACATGTCAAGTGATTTGGCAAAGGAGGACTAGGATATATGACTGCAACATAAAATGCAGTAAACAAAAGAAACCAGTAAGGTATGCTTTCAATATGAGAGAAAAATGCATCAAATTATGACCACCAAATGGTAGTTAGTCAGAACTTATCTGATTAAGGTATATGATCTCCAATTTCAAAATTTTGGCAACAATGATATGCCAGGTCCATTGCTTTCAGTAGTATTTCCAAATCCCAAGCATGTGAAGCAGCATAATAAATGCATACAACAACAAATATTAATGTACAATTATTACATTACCAACACAATATATTTTTGCATTAATATAAGGTATAAAAACGGAAAAATAAGACCCCTATAGCAAAGGTTGTTCAAAATCTCCAATAAACCAAAATATGGAGAAAAAAAATCAAACTGACATGCTAAAACCTATAGATTGGTATCCTTTCTGGCCAATCAATTATAAATAAGACCCAAAGGCCTAAACCAAGTACGGAGAAAATTTAGACAAAGAAGTCCACTTTTCTGTCACTACTGGTTAACCAAATGCCATTTAGCTGTGCACATCTAAATGATGTATTCTTGAATAATATTGTGATTTGTGACACCAATATATCTCAACCACTTCCTGAACTCTCTCATATGTGAGCACTGTTATCTTCAATGAGTAAAGATAATTAGACATGTCTGTGCATGGACAAACAATAAAGAGCCTGTGACTGTTTCTGTACAGCAGTGAATCACCTTGTAAAATGATTCAACACAATAGTTTGGGTTTGCACCCAAAGTCACTGTGAAGTAGGAAAAACTGACAGAAAATTTCTGTAGTAAATACGCCAAATCAACAGTCCAAATACTGCAAAACAGTAGCCAAGAATGAGATAAATCAGAAGTAATTTTATATTTTATATTGAATTGTGATATTCTTCTGTTTTAGCACTTGACGTTAAGCAATAGACACAATTTCAAATTGTTAACAACTTCAACTTAACAATGACATAAAGGCACATGGACAAAAATTTCAGAACTGGATGAAGAGAGCATTTTCCTAGAATCTTCAAGGATTTCATGTAAAATAGTAACCAGGAGTTCTGAGCTTGTGTAGAGGAAAAAACCTAGTTGTGCAGCATAGTTCAGCCAGTGATTGAATATTGCAATTGTTGACACCAATGGTTTTCAAAACCATCAAGACACAAGCAAGGCCACAATCCCATGTGTATGACTGGTTTACGTGTGGTACCTATAAGCATGATTTGATAAAACAATTAGGATACAATAGATAAACAGAAGAACATATGTAGTATAATATCCAAAAAAAAGGCTAAATTATAAATGACCCATTTTAACTTTAACCTTCTGGTAAATAACTATGTAGTTTCAATTTTCACAATTAACCTGCTCAAACTTTCAACATCTGGCAAATAACCCATTCAGTCTAAAATGTCACAAATGTGTAAACACTAACTAAAATACAATTGCCTAAAATCATAAATTTAGAGAAATTTATCTAGTAGCAAATTTTGTTCAATCAAGTTCTACCAAATTGCCAATTCAATTAAGCCATCCAATTTCCTTGCTTTCTTTTACTTCTTAGTGAATGAAAGGGGTTATTTGCTAGATGTTGAAAGTCCAAGGAGTTCATTGCTAACGACTGCTAGGGTCATTTGTCAAAGGGTCAAAGTTGAAAGGGGTTAATTTAAGGTTAAACTATACAAAAATATACCATCTAGATATCACATAGCACTTACTTCTATAAAACGTGAGCGGGGCAAGGAAGGAAGATGGCAACCTATGTTACTTGATGGCTGCTGAAGTAGGTAGGGATCTATTGCATCTGAAATATCTCCTTTTACATCTATTTCATCTTCTGTCTTGAGAATCTTGTTGACTAGAGAGTATAAGGGCCACATCAATGACCAAATTCGGTATGAACAATATTATTTTCAAACAAAGATTCTGGACATCAATACAACCCAAAGGAGGAAATTTGGTGGTCCTTGTCTTGTATTTTGAGTCTCAACCAGATAGTTTGACTAGCAGTATAAGTAATATCTGCAGCTGCTATGACAGAAAACTAATTAGATGTTAAGCATAAGATTTCTCTGTTTCTTTCTAATTAGATTCACCAGTTTCTGAAGCCTTTGAAGGGATATGACGTAGAGAAAGCTGAAATCAGCGATTTGTATAATTTAGAGGTACACCAATTTAACAAGTTTTCTCAAATTATAAAATCCTCAAGTTGCATGTGGATTCTACAACGTCTAGATTGAAAAGCCTTGACGCTCGACATTACGTCGAGGGTAATTCCATTGAGCTTGGACAAGGACCAGTATTACAAATATATGAAACATTTGCTGGAAATTGACAATATAAATTTTTATTTTAGATAACCAATTTAAGATCACAAGTTTATTGCAACATAACATTAATTTCTAGCGAAAGCGAAAAAAAAAATTGCTGGATCACATTGACTACCAGCAATAATGAGTTCAGGCTTGAGGCGGGAAATTCAGTGTACTGAAAAAGTTCGACTAGCTCAGGTCTGGAAACACAATGAAGTGAAGCGTTTGGATCACCATAACAGACAACGAATTCTCATCAAGATTTTTTTTTATTTAGTTGTCAATGAAATTATTCAGACTAAGAAAATTAGTAAATGATCAAGACAGCACCGAAACTGATCAAATTTTCAACATTTCCACCGAGTTTACACCAATAAAAGCTAAAGCTTTACGTCTAAATAATCAATTCAAGTTCAACCATTAAATTAATTGATCAGTTAATTAAAACATAAGATGAGCTATTGTTTGAATTTGAAGCCACGTGATCAAGTGAATCTACAAACAATATCCAATTGGAAGAAATTCAAACTTTTGTGAATCACAAAGACAGGAAAGCGCTGCGACTTAGAATTAGAAAAAGATAGAAAATTTGGATGTATTTAGTACATACCAGGGGTTAAGAAGACGCTTGTCGGAGGCGGAGCGGAAGAAGACAGGTTCAGCAAAGTGTTTGGGGGCTTTTTGAATCCTTTTCTTCATTTCTTTTGATGATTTGCGCTTTTGCTGGGGACTTTCTTTCCATCTCCTTTCCATATTTCCAGTCAGAATTCCAATGTGAAAGCTATTATTTCAGTTTCATTGACTCAAGATTGAATATTTAAACCATTCGCTGGTCCCGTGGCTTGCGGTGATGATTGCCTTCGTCTGACCCTGTCAAAATTTCAGATTTTAAACTCTTGAGACCCAAATAAGTTAACAATTAAAATAATAGTCTTTTAAAATTACTTCACAGAATATTCAATAAGCTAAATATTTTCTAATAATTGGTATCACATTATACATAATTTGTTCTATTATAATTCTAAACTGAAAATATTTTTTATTATATATCTTAGAGCATATTAGAATTATTTTTTATAGTTTATATCCACATAGAATATTAGGTTGTAGCTGAGTTACCCAAAATTAGAGATTCTTTTAAGTTTAAATAAAGATATTAACTAAATAAAAAATTACAGCCAAAGGAAAAAAAAAGTAGAACATAACAAAATAAAAAGTATAAATACTTGAATCTATATTATGCAAATAAAAAATATAAAGTTAAATATATATAATTAAAAGCGTGGTGAATGTATTAATATCGACGACTTTAAATGTCAAATTATGTAATGCTTTATATATCAAGTTTTGGCTGTATATATATTCGGTTAAAAAAAAATAGTTTTGGCCGTATATACATATTTGGTGAATGTTAGAAAAGATTGGGCTGAAGCCGAGAAAATGGGCCGAGAATAATGTAATATGGGCCGGTTTCAGATAGGTGATTTAATTCTGACCAAACTGATGATCTGAAGTCTAAACCTGCTTTAGATAGATTTGATATGGAAAATCAGACAAGAAAAGGAGTATTGACCACTGCAAATACATGAAGTAACAAGAAATAGAAGTAATGTTTTTTGATGAAAGGGAAAAAAAAGTACTATTTTATACCCCTTTTTTTAATTTTTTTTTTTAAAAGAGAGAAGAGAAAGTAGTTCAAATTTAAGTTCACTTGTATCATGTGAAGAAAAATAACTTGACTTTGGGAGAAAAACAAAACCTAATAAAGAAAGGAAGAGAAAATCAGAATGGGAGTCAAGAGAATATCACGTGCAGGGAAAAAGCCTCTGGTTTGAAATCCACCGCTGAAAATGACGTATACAAACAACAAAGGCTCCCTTTGCTATTCAGTATTTACAACCCAGGAACAAGAGACAAGGTTCAAATTCAAAACAAAGAGTGAAGGTTCGCAAAGAAGCCAAATTAACTTACCAAACCCCACTAGAGATATTCTACACCAAAACTTGATAGATGGACCATTTTAACTGCTAAGAAAAAGGGTAGTAGAACAATAAAACTAGGGTCTTAAAGTTGTCACTGAAACTGGTTTGCTGCACAGGACTTGCTTTGCATGCTAATAATACTAGACAGTGATATCAGATAAAGAATAGAAGCGTGCATAATTACAGGGCACAAACTAGGGTAGCTAGTCCTGACTGAACCAAGTACTGTCAGTGGAGCAAAAGAGAAAGGGTTGAAAAAGGAGATGGCGGGATCCAAGTTTACAAAATGAACTTTGGAAAAAGTGAAGGGCCATGCACAAACGACAAGTCAAGGGCTAACGTTGTCTCTGCTTTAAAGGGGCAATAAAAAAAAACTGCTTCTTTTTCACTTTGCTTTGTGAAATGTTTTTAGTCCACTGCCAAACACAATTTGCGAGCCGTTGTTGCCACTTTACCTTTGCCCTTTTGTCCATTTGGTTGGAAAGTTGGAACTCAACAGAAAGTAGTGGAAAATTTTGAAATATAAGTTTCTAAAAGCCTTCTGCTTTCCAGAGAGTTTATAAGAGAAAAAAAGAAGAAGCAATGTTCACGAGTTAAAGTGAAAATGCTTACAGACCCCAGAAATTACAATTTAATTATCGCATAGTGATAATGGTGAAGTTGAATTGAATACTATAAGTAAAACAATTTTATTTATTTATTTATTTTTCTGATTTGTAATGTCCTAGCTAGATTACTAAATGAACCAAGGCCTTAAAAAAACAGTGAGAATTGGACTTTCTTACTAAACAAGTTACACCCCCCCCCCCCTTCTGTGAGGTGGCTATTTCCACGTTAACTCACGTTTCCCTTTCGGCTCGAAGAGTCAAGTATGCACAGACCCACAGACCCACGCCTTATTAGGCTTTGTACATACAATTAATATTAATAAGACTTAATCTTGGTGAAAATTAAAATGCTTCCTGATTTTGGCGAAATTTTTATGTTCATACAATTAAAGTTGATAAAAAAAATTTGTCAGTATGCTCTTCCCGCAAAAGACAAGAAAAAATGGGTAACAAATTAACAATATTACAAACTCTTTTATTGTCAAAGTCCAGAAATCAAATGTCTATGTCAGTGACAGTAAAGGTCAATAAGGTAATTGAACTTGCAAATTGAAGCTTTTAAAATTTTATTAATATTTTGAACGAACTGTTCAAAAGTTTGAGTGAAGATGAGAGCGAAATGCAGAGAGACGTTGGGATGGAATGGCATGTGGCAATTGGCAGTTACCTTTCGAGTTTCAAAGTTAACCCAAATTTGGAGAAGAGATGATAGACAGATAGAGCAGGATCCCCATTAAAAGAAAGCCACATAGTTTTCATTCTTCTCTTCACTCCCTTCATACTGTTACTATTTAAACCCACCTCTCGGTTAATCAGTTTCCTCTGTTTTTCAAATTTGTTCACTGCTATGGCTGAAACAATGCTGCGACCTGGTGATTGCGAATTATTTGAGTGACTACCCACTTACCTCTTGGGTCTCAAAAGCTTACCTGTTGAGCGAAAGATCTTAAAGATGGATGCTTTGTCTAGGAAGAGTGAAAATTTTCAAAACAAAGATGGCCTTCGGTGTTCTGGAGGTAATGGAGCTAAAACTGTGTCCTTCACCGATTCCACTGGATCGAGCTCCTCAGGCTCAACTGAGGAAGAAAAAGTAAAAGGGTCTACTTCGCCTCTTCCTCTAGGCTGGCCTATTCGGAAGGCTACAGTGTCCAACTGCGGGAACTCTCATGAAAAGCAAAAGGAACATAATTCCCCCTTGGATGATACTAAATTACCCATAATCAGTACAAAAATGTCAGGTTAGGTGTTTTCTGTAGTTTCTAAATCCTCTGTTTGGACACCTAGAACATGGAAGGGTCCAATTATTTTAAAAGATTTTAAGTATGTGTTGCATATATGAAACCGGGAAAAAAATAGAAACTATTCTTCTGGAGTTCATTTAAATATTTCCTTTCACTCAGGAGATGATCAATTATCCTTTTTATCCATTTGGTTGTTGTTTAATTACTGTTTACTGAAAAAAAAAAAACTTTTGAAACAGATATTGATATGATGAAGGAAAGGTTTGCTAAGCTACTGCTTGGTGAAGATATGTCAGGATCTGGCAAAGGGGTTTGCACTGCTTTGGCCATCTCAAATGCTTTTACCAATCTGTGTGGTATGCTTCTTTCTCTTACACAAAAGTGTTAGTTTGCCTCCATTGCCAACTGCTTTATTTTATTTGGCCTTCATGCAACATGCAGCAACTGCATTTGGGCAACTATGGAGACTAGAACCTCTACCTTCTGAAAAGAAAGCAATGTGGCGAAGAGAGATGGAATGGCTTCTTCACGCTAGTGATCACATTGTTGAATTGGTACCTTCTTGGCAAACATTTCCAGATGGAAGAAAGCTCGAGGTAAAATTGGATATTGTCTTGATCTGTAGCTCTGATTTTCATTTATTGACAAAAGTTTTAGTCCAATTCTCAACTCTTCTAATTTTTATTTTACAATATGGTGCATTATGCAGGTAATGACTTGCAGGCCTAGATCAGATCTTTTTACTAATCTTCCAGCTCTTCGTAAACTCGACAATATGCTTCTGGTAAGTATTGAATCTAGTTATAACTAGTTCAATGGTATATTAGTAGTTGGTGGAGAAATCATTCTGAGGTTTCCTGTACATTTTCATCTATCACAGGAAATATTAGACAGTTTTAGCACTAGAGAGTTTTGGTATGTTGACCAGGGAATTATAGATGGGTCAGCCTCGTTTCGCCAAACAATTCAGCGACAAGAGGAGAAGTGGTGGCTCCCCGTTCCTCGTGTTCCCCCTGCCGGTCTCAGCGAGAACTCAAGAAGGCAGTTGAATAACACACGAGAATGTGCGAATCAGATATTAAAAGCAGCCATGGCTATCAACAACATTGCTTTAGCTGAAATGGATGTTCCAGAGTCATATTTGGAAGCCCTTCCTAAGGTCTGAATTCCAACATCATGAAAGGATTTTTATGTCATCATATAGGATTAAGATAAACACGTTGTCTTGCAGAATGGAAGAAGCTGCTTGGGGGACTTCATGTACCGTTACATTACATCAGACCAATTCTCTCCAGAGTGGCTGCTTGATTGCCTAGACCTTTCCTCTGAACATGTTGCAGTAGAGATTGCTAATCGAGTGGAAGCCTCAATTTATGTATGGCGTCGAAGAGCTCACTCCAGACCCCTACCTAATCCCAACCGTTCAACCACAAAATCTTCCTGGGAGATGGTCAAGGACTTTATGGCTGATGGAGATAAGAGAGAGTTGTTCGCACAAAGAGCAGAAAACATTCTGCTTTCCTTGAAGCAGCGGTTCCCAGGTTTAACTCAAACTACCCTCGATACCAGCAAGATCCAGTGCAACAAGGTCCCATTTTATTCTCATTCACTTTCATAATTGCAATATTTGTGTGAAAGTAACTCACATTTACACATTTCAGGATGTTGGAAAATCCATATTAGAGAGCTATTCAAGAGTTTTGGAGAGCATGGCATTCAATATTTTAGCTCGTATAGATGATTTGCTCTATGTGGATGACTTGACCATCCGTTCAGATAGGTTTCCGTTGGTGGTTGCTCAGCAGAAGGTTGCGCATCCATTCTCAGTGCCTGTCTCAGGCACTCCCCACAAAACAGCAGTTAGCACACCAAGCTTTTCACCTGCATCACTAATTAGTCCTGCAAAGGGGGAGAAAACTCCGATCCAGAGCAATAGTAACAGCATTAAACCCCATCGTCGTGGGTTTGGGGTGAAACGAGTGCTGTCAAATTATCTGAGAGTGGAGACAAAAACAAAGATTTCAACTGAGCTGAATCGTTGAAACCCAAGTAACATTAGAACAGAATACTCTTCTGTCAAAAAGGAATTCACGTTCTCTGAAAAACAAGACAAGATGACTGGTTGGGGACAGGGATGTCTGTTAAATAAGTCACTTTTTTCATGGTAGATGGAGTACGGTTTGACCTGGGGAAGGAAGTTCATTACTGGGAATCCTTCTGTAGCCATTTATGTATGTTTATTCTCTTTCTTTGTATTTAACTCGAAAGAGGTTGGTTTATGTGTGAGTATTCAAAATTAGCCAAAAATTCATTGAATTTTAAATGAGATTGCTTGTCAGTTATCTGTGAATTTTTTTAAATCAAATTATTATCCCTTCCCTTATTTAGAATTAGAGCAACAGCGTAAAACTAAAAAGAGAGATAAAACATGTGGTAAGGAACGGGACCTACAGAAAATTGAGTGTCAGATGAATTGGACAAGGAGGGAAAAGCAGATGTTTTATTCCGTAGGGGCATTCCGAGAATTGAACTCGGGACCTCTCGCACCCTAAGCGAGAATCATACCACTAGACCAAATGCCCACAAGTATTAATTAGGAAATCACATTATTTATTTGTATTAATTAAAATGGCAGAGAATTCTAACTTCTTATTTCATATATACTCTATGAAAAGGCTCTTAGCCAGCAGTAGCACCCAGAGCTATTCATTCACTGCCTTAGCGGAAGGACCTTTTAAGCACTTAAACCACACCTTCTCTCGTTTAAATAATCTAATTACAGGGGAAAAAGCAACGGAAAGATTTTGCATCTAAAGGTAGTGTTTGGTATTAGAAATTTTTTTAAGATTTTTTAAAAAGTTAAATAGAAATTTCTTTTTATATTTATTATGAGTCATGAAAATTTATTCTTAAAAATATAATATAAAATTAAGATGATTCTTACTATCACTTGAGAGTGAGAATAAAATTTTTTCATAGAAATAATTTTTTTTATGTAAAATAATTAAATTATCCTTAATTTTAATTTTTAAATTCTAAATCTTAAATTTAATCTCGAAATTTTAAATTCTAAATTCTAAATCCATAAACTCTAAATTTTAAATTTAACTTCTAAATCTTAAATTTTAAATTATAACTTATAAACTCTAAATCTTAAACTTAATTTTAAAATTTTAAATCCTAAACTTTAAACTTAATTTCTAAACCTTAAACCATAGCCCCTAAATTCTAAATCTTAAATTTTAAACTTAATCTCAAAATTCTAAATTCAGACTCTTAAACTCTAAATTTTAACTCTTAAACTTTAAACTCTAAATTTTAAACTTTAAATCCTAATATTTAAATCTTAAAACTCTAACCACTACCATAAATCTTAAATATTAAATCTTAAAACTCTAAACCCTAAATTTCAAAACTCTAAACTCTAAATCCTAAAACCTAAAACCTAAAACTTAATTCCTAAACTTTAAATTCTAAAATTTTAAATCTTAAACCCTAAAATTTTAAACCTTAAATCTTAACTTTTAAACCCTAATTAATCTTAAACCTAAACCCTGAATTTTAAATCTTAATTCTTAAACTCTAAATTTTAAATCATAAATCTTGACCCCTAAATTTTAAATAAAAAATTTTATTTTATTTTTTGTAAAAAAAAATCTTATTTTTTTATTTACTCTTTTTATTTATTTATTTTATTATCTTACTTTTTTTATTTAAAAATTTTTAATTTTTTTTTAAAAAATAATTATATTTTTATGAATATTTTAAGTGAAACAAATATAAAAATAAAAATTTAATAGTAATACAGTAAATTATTATAAAAAAATAAAGTGATAATTAAATATATTTTTTAAATTTTTTAAATTTATTTTATTTTTAAGAATCTCATTCTTAAAAATATAATTTTTTTTAAAAATAAAATATTTTAAAAATCAAACGTCATCGAAGGCTCAAGTTTAACAAATGCAACGGAAATTTACGTGAAATAATTTTCTACTTTCTCTACCAAACAACAGTAATAAGCGAAAATTAATTGGGTGTATATCTTGCTATATATAGAGTTATAGAGGTGGAGATCATACCGGGCATATGGGTACAGCGGCGACAATTCGTGCATTGTGCGCTTGCAAATTAAAGCCCAACTTACCATTACCATCCGTTGCCATTTTAATCCCAAGCGTCTCGAAACTTTCAAGTTTCAAGGTATTTATTATTCATATATCTCTTATACCCTGGGCAGCTACATTGTGTTATCAAGCCAGCTGACCTCTTTTTACGTAATTTGGATGGCGGTTGTTGAGAGCTTGAGTTGATCCTGTCTTTGCTCCAAGGATTTGTACGATTGTACTTCTGTTGAGTGTTTATGGGGTTTTCAAACCTTCTCTACCTAATTTGGCATGTGTAGAGAGAGATAGAATCAAAACTGCTATTCAGTGTGAAGAAAAAAGAGAATGAGAAGTCTGTGTTTGGTTGCTTCTTTGTTAGTGCGGCCCCTGTTTTTGCAGAACGAGTTAAGCTAGAATTAAGCAACCCCGTCGTTTGGTCCCCTATTTGTCACTACACTAGATCAAACACTTCTTATATATGCATGGTTTAGTAATTAATGAGAATAACATGCAGTTGAAAATTCTACACATATTTATGCTACATAGCTTTGACGAGTAGCCTGGACAAAAGGGGGATTCAAGTCCCAATATTTGTGACTTGTGTAATGAGTAGAGCATATAGGGTATGTTGTCTCTTGGTCTTTCTGATCGATCATTCTAACAGTTGCTGGATCCCATAATGGGGTTCATGCTGCTGGTGGCAGCTTGTTCGTGTTCCAAGAGCTTCATATAGATGAGCTCTTCTTTGAGGCGGATCGAATTAGGTTATTTAGGAGACAAATTAAGTTGATCCTATTGACAAGGTCAGCTGAATTAAGTAGCTCATCACATACAACTGAATTCTTTTACAGAATGTTAATTTAACTTAGAGTTTAACTTTACTTTTATTTATTGGCTGAATTATAAATAAACATTTCAGATCGATTTTATATAACAAAGTTCAACATTTTTAGAGTTTTACCCTATCACGGACAAAAACCATGAATTCTTGACACCGGTAGAAAGAATAGACAAGTGGGTGGATTGATTCTGCAGGCGCACCAGTTATTTACTGTCTTGGTTGAAAAGAATGTGCGTGCAGCCTTCGCCCCGTTAACCTCAAAGTGAAAGTTGCATGCTAACTTCTTGCTTATCAACGATTTATGAGGACTTTTAGCAACAGAATGATTCTTTGGGAACCTTCAGAGCTGCTTACTAGTTTCACTTTGTAGTCAATCTTTATATATATTAACTTGAGAGTGAGAAACTGAAGTGTTGTGTAAGTGTTGATCAAACATTACATTGAAATTTTTGAAGAAATGGAAGGTCCCATGAAGTCAATTATGTCGATACTCTTCCTTGTCGTTGTTGCTGCAATTGCTGGATGCAATGGGGATGATGAAGCTCCTGTAGGTGCATGCAGGAATGTTTCAATAGGTGATATTTATAAGCTGTATCGATCCCTGTGCAGCAGCAGCAAAACACAAGACAGCTTTGGTTTCTTCGAAGTGCTGCAATCAAGTGAAGAAGATGAAGATATCCAGTGCTTGCCTTTGTGCACTTCTGCTTTCTGACACCGCCAAGATAGCAGGTGTGAAGCCTGAAGCCGCATTTTCGATTCCCAAATGTTGCAAAATTGCTAAGCTTCCTATGGGTCGCAAGTGTGGAGGTGGGTAAACAGTAAACATATGTAGCCTCTCCCTATTTTCCCTTAATTACATAGCACTGTTAGCATCAACTTCAGTTTTGCTAATTCATTTCATCTCAACTTTGCAGCTTATACTATGTCTTGAATATCACTGACGTCGACGGAAATATGGTGCCAGGTATATTTTAAAATGATTACTGTGTTCATTAAATAAGCATAAGAAATAAAGGTCACTGTTTAGGCCATAGTACTAGGCATTAGCCTAGAGTGCACTGGGGCGTCTCAGTTATCATAGAGCGCTCATAAAAGCAGCTCCTAACTTACGTAAAAAGCCAAAAACGAAAAAGGAAGCAGTTTGTAAGTTTGATATATTTAATGTAACAATCAGACACCTTATGTTAGTGATAGAAAAAGTTGTGTTTGACAATTTTTGGACGTGTAGTAGTTTCTGTTACGAACTAATTAATGCCGTGGAAGTGTATTGTGTTTTGATAGAGAGAAAAATTACATAGAGCACAAAATGAAACTGATGTTCTGAATTGAATGAAATCAATTATTACAACCTCATATGAAATAATGAGAACTTAATTATAGTTAAGAGTAGTAGTAATTGTGGATATTATTTCATAAAGGTTCCAAAACCTATTCCCAGATCAAGCGAAATATTCCCTCAGTAAAGAGAGCTAATTTGCATTTTACAATTACACCGAGTTTTGGAAGTAAGGCGGCACGGCACCGATACAAATAGTTGGGACATAAAAATTACGGAAATTTAATATTTTCACTCTTTATATAAAAGAACTGGAGAGGCAATATGTTAAAGTTGCATTATGTATTATTGTTATTATGTCAGGGGGAAATTAAAATGTATTTCTCCCTTTCTTTTATTGAACTTTGGTTGATGAATATTATTTATAAACATGTCATCATCTTCAAGTTCAGCATTAAATTTTTAGGTATAATATATTTTCTTTGGGAATTTGAATTTTGTTTTTCATATGGAAAATTCTTGTTTGCACTAGGACTTTTTCTTCAAATCTGTCGCTTTTTAAATTGTTTTGGAATTCTTTTGTGAGAGGTTTTCTATTAAGACGAAGAAGTAAAAAAGGAAAATTACAAGTGAAAAGAATCATGGTATATGTTTATAAATTGAGGTAAAGAGACAACTCTGCCAAAATTTAACATTTTAAGAGATCAAACCTTTCCTTAAATTTGCCGTAGCATAAAATTTTGGTTTACCATGTGTAAATAAGTGGAGACAAAAACCAAGATTTTTTTATATATATTCTGGTAGAAAGAATAGGTTAGTGGGCTAAATTGACTCTGCAGCGCATGCAGGCACACCGATTATTTATTTATTTCTTTTTGCAGTTTTAATTTGGTTGGAAAATAAAAGAAACTGCATGCGTGCATGCAGCCTTCACCGTTTAAGGCGAGAGTTGCTATAAAACTTGTTGCTTCAAGCAAAGCTTCTCAAAAATTTCAAAGGCCTTGAGATTATAATTAGGACCCTCAGCAAGCGCCAAAGTCTTAATAACATTGAATTTTTTGAAGAAATGCGTGGAAGGAGACATGAAGTTCATTGTGTTGATGCTGTTCCTTGTGATTGTTAGTATAATTGGTGGGTGCAAGGGTGTTCCTGAATGCGGGAATTCAAGCGCTGATAGGGATTTTCATAAGCTGTATCCATGTGCAGAAGCAGCACAAAACAAGAGAGCTTCGGTGTCTTCAGAGTGCTGCCATCAAGTGAAGAAGATGTCCACTGCTTGCCTATGTGCTCTTGTGCTCTCTGACGCCGCTAAGACTGCAGGTGTCAAGCCTGAAGCCGCAATTACCATTCCAGAACGTTGCAAAATCGCGAAGCGTCCTTTGGGTTACAAGTGTGGAGGTGGCTAAACATATATATATATAGTTACTATAATTTTAGTCTAAGTTTCTAAATAGCATCAACTTCATTTTTGCTAATTCATTTTAATTATCTGAACTTTGCAGCTTATAGTCTACCTCGAAGACTCGCCAATTAAGACCATATATATGGTGCCTAGGATATTATATTGTGCAATGGTTACTGAACGTTAAGCTTAAAGGATTACTGCATGTCTAGCACACTGGGACTCCGCTCATACGTGCAAACAGCTCGTAATTAAGTTATGTTTGTTGAAAAAAAGAACAGATAAAAAGAAAGAAAGAAAGAAAGTCTAGTTTATAAATTTAATATATTTACCATAGACACCTTATATATCAGTAATTTAAAAATTCTTTGGACATGTGGTAAGGCGTGGAAGCGTATTTTGTCTTGATATGCAGATAGAAAGTGTAGAGTACAAAACTGATGTTTTGAGTTGACTGAAATTAATACAACTTTATATGAAATGATTAGTTAAGAGATGTACGTCGTCCATGTCAAATTAATCTTTCCCGCAAATATGATGAAAATCTCTTGTATGCCATGTTTGACCATGTTTTTAATTTTGATTTTTAAATTATTTTTTGAAATAGAGTTTCAAAAAAAGTTCTATAACAAAAAAAAAAAACGTTTGATCAATTTATTTTAAAACGTTATTATCAATATTATTAGTGTTTGATCAATCTCTTAAAAGTATATTTTACTGTTAAATTATTAAAAAGAACATATAATTAAAAATAATTTTGTAAATGATATCAATTTTTTCCATTTTATTTTTATAATTTTTTTCTCAAGAAATTTCCTTAACAACAAAAATAAGACTATTATAATTTTGAAAATAAAAGGTGTATTCTTTTTTTCCTTGTACAAATATTGTTGTTTTCATTTTTTTTTATTAAAAAATGAGTTTAAAAAATAAACTCTGTAAAATTATATTTTACAATGATAGAAATGGTAATGGTGGTGAAAGAGGAAGAGAAAAGAGAGGAAAAATAAAAATATTTTTTAAAAAAATAAAGTTGGATAGTTTTGTAATATTTTATTTTAGATGAGGATTTTTGTATAATGAAATTAATTATTTGTTTTTCCTTTTGCTTTAATGGACAACTCCAAATTGCTGCTGTTTTGTTCCGGCAGAAAATAATAGCTTGGAGAAAAAATACTATTAGATATGTAAGTAACCAAATTATCAATTGTCGTTGTAGTATAGTGGTGAGTATTCCCGCCTGTCACGCGGGTGACCCGGGTTCGATCCCCGGCAACGGCGAATTTTTACATTTTAACATTTGAAATTCATGTTGCGGTGGAATGAATGTGGTATTTTGGGAAGATTCTAAACTAGACGATGTAGTCGTTTTCTGCAACTAATATTTTTCACAATATGATAACATCAACCCAATATGATTGGGACTGATTCATTTACAGCAGTATTAAATGGATGAATTTGTTTTATCAAATGTAATTAGAAAATAACGTTAGATACCGTGTACCATAAACTCCATCATGGCATGGACTACTTGAGTTGGAAATTTGAGCAGCCTTCGGCTCCGGTACTAATTTAATGATAATGTGAGAAAAAATAATTTTAAAAAAGTGTACGTAAAAGTATTTAAATCTCACATTAAATGGTTATAAAAAATTTTAAATTTTTATAATTTAATTTTTACATTATATATTAAAAAAAATTTAAAAAATAGAAAAATACAAATAAATAAATAAATAAAAATATTAACTCATTCCACAATGAAAATTGTGGCCACAGTCGATAATACCAGCATTGAACCCTCTGCCATTTTCAGGGTGTTACACATAGTAACAAATGAGGCATCCAACCATTTGCGACAACAGTATATCATTGTGGTTATGGAAGATAAATTGACAAAAGTGAGATAGTTAATTAATGAAGATACGGACTAGATGATGGTATCTTCTTATATATTACCTCATTTTTCTCAAATTTAATAATAATAATAATTATTATTATTAAAATTTGATCATGATTGTTTTTATTTAAAGCATGAGAAATTCATTGTAATGATTTTTCACAAAATTAATGTTTCCACATTTCAAATGAATTGAAATATCTTTTTTGAATAATCTTTACATTACTGATAGAATATTATTATTATTATTACATATTTGATAAATTATAAAATTGAGGTCCATTAATATAACAAAGTTTAACATTTTAAGAGGTCAAACTTTTTATAAAATTGCCCTAGCATAAAATTTTGGTTTACCATAGTATAAATCGTTCGGCACAAAAACCACGATTCTTGAGTCCGGGAGAAATAATAGATTAGCAGGCTGGATTGATTCTGCAGGCGTTCCAGTTATTTTATTATTTTGGTTGAAAAAAAACTGCGTGCAACCTTCTCCTGTTAACATCAGAGTCAGAATTGCTAACTTCTTGCTTCAAAAATCAAATGGAAATCTTCTTTCCTGCCGCTTTTTTATTTTTAATGCCATTTCTTTCCTGCTACTTATCAACAATTTATAAAGGACTTTTAGCAACAGAATGACTTTTTGAGCAACTTTAGGGCTGCTTGTTAATTTCACTTCGTAGTCTTCTATATATATAATTAACTCAGGCCGGGAATGGTTGTCTTCATTGAAACAATGAAGTTTTCGAAAAGAAAAATGAAAGGTCCCATGAAGTCAATTATATATCTTGATGCTCTTCCTTGTAATTATTGCTGCAATTAATTGCAGGATGCTGTGGGGTTGATGGAGATGGTGCATGCAGGAATGTTTTAATAGCTGAAATTTATAAGCTGTACCCACGTGCAAAAGCAGCAGAAGACAAGACAGCTTCGGTTTCTCCGAAGTGCTGCCATCAAGTGAAGAAGATGTCCACTGCTTGCCTTTGTGCTCTTGTGCTTTCTGACAAAGCCAACCGGGCAAGTGTCAATCTTGAAGCTGCAGTTACCATTCCCAAACGTTGCAAAATCGCTGAGCGTTCTGTGGGTTACAAGTGTGGAGGTGGGTGAACATATATAGTTAGTATAATTTTAGTCTAAGTTTCTAAATGGCATCTACTTCAATTTTGCTAATTCATTTTCTTTTTTTGGTACATGTTCATTCTTTTTATTTGAACTTGGCAGCTTATACCATGCCTTGAATATGATGATATATAGAAAATTAAAATGTTGTTGTTTTATTTTTTTTATAAAAAAATAAAAAAAAGAGTTAGACAAGATGTTGTATGCTGTTGAAATTTGAAAGTGTTTATACTATAGTAATATATTATACTTACTATTAAGTTAAAAATATTAATTTAATTTAATTTTATATTTTTATATCATTAATATTATATTAAAATTATTTAAAATTTTAAAAAATTATTTACAATAATTTAAATTTTTTTGAAATTTTTTTTTCACAAAAATTTCAAAAAAATTCTACTTTTAGAGTCATTAAAACTGTATTTCAAGATAAAATTTAATTCCTTACTTAGAATATAATATTGTGAACTGGTTACTGTGTTAATTAATTAAGCATAAGAAATAAAGGTTACTGTTTAGGGTACTGATCAGTTATTAGAGCTCATAAAAGCAGCTCCTAAGTTATGTGGCAAACAGATTACGTTATATATATATATATGTACTGTAACAACCAGACACCTTGTTTGACAATCTATATATGGAATTAATAAACTTCTTAGTATGAAATGATAAAGATCGATAGTAGTAATTGTGAATATTCTTTCCTGAAGATTCCAAAACCTATTGCCAAATCAAGCGAAATCCCTCAGAAGGTTTTATTAAATCCAATATATACGTCAAGGTTCTAATTTTTTTAATCAATTATTATAATAAATAAAAAAAAGGACTTTAAAATATATTGATCACTAGTTTGAAAAAACAGGTTGCGGTCAGTGTATGGACCTTTCATTTGTTGTCTCTTCTTTATTCTTTTATTCTTGTTTTTCTTATTTTTGTTTCGAGGTGACATGAAGCATAAGGACCTTAAACCCAGATGCCTTTTGCTAAAGTGAACACTGAGTGGTCAACCCAACCAACTCTGCGGCTTCAAATTAAAGAGTAACCTATTCTCAACCAAAAATAAAATAAAATAAAAAGTTCTCTTACATCCTCAAGACCGCAGGTTTCTGAATAAAAATTGAAAATTTAAACGGAACAGATTAATATAGGTTAAGTTTGTTTATATATAGTTTTGTTAAATATATATTTTAATACAGGTTTTGTATATTTTAAAATAAAAATTCTTGTGTAGGTAATGACATAATTTACTTTAAATTAATTGATTTATATTGCTCCCCAATTTTTAAACTAATTATAAAGAAAACTGAATTGGATCAGTTTTATAATCTAGCTAGTCTTACACTAGACTTGAATTTAATACAAATCAAATATTTTAAATGGAGTCGATTTTGTGTTTTTTGAAATGAAGTCTATCAAATCTTTGGAATAGTTTGATTTGATGGTCAATACCAGTTTGGAGGATTTTACTTTCAAGAGTCTGGAGCAAGTGCACTAAACTTGATGCGTTAAGCAATTAATTGAGAATTAAGTTTTTCTTCTATATTTAGTTCAACGACAAAAAGGAAGGGGGAAAATATCCTATAGTTGAATGAAGCTACATAAAGTAATATTTAGTTAAGCTATAGAAGTACTAAAAAGTAAGATTTTGGAAGATTACATGTTCTCTGCAAATGACGGAATAAAAACATCCAAGTACACTCAGAAGAGAGTGAGATGTGTTACAGGTAACTACAATAATTGGACGAAGACCCAGAAACCATGAGGTCCATGACTGAATGCTAACATGCAAGGAATAGGATTATTATAATAATAATAATTATTATTATAACTGAAGTCTAAATGTTTTATCCATTTTTGTGTTCGGTACAATTATTCTGGTTCTAGCATCAAGCTTCTGTTGAGTGGTATAGATACTAGCTTACATAAGAGACCTGCTTCATTTATTTCAGACAAAAAGGACCTAATAACATGTTGCCGATCGAGAGAGTACTAGCTAGAGTCCTAGTATGCTCTACTATCTCTTATTTCCATGGAGTTAATTAGATTAGAGTAGCTAGATCGTCTAGAGCGTGGTCACCATCCTGCAAATTTGTGAACAAAATTCGATGTTAATTTTTCAGCTATTTGTAAATCAAAGATACACCGATGCTTTCATTTTACTAGTAGATTCCAGCAAACTGTGCCACCTTTAGTTTAATTTGTTGGTAAATGAGGATTTGTAGTAGTTTTGGCATGCGAAAAAAGAAGAAGCAAGTGAAGCTTGATAAATATAATTTTCTATGCACTAGTTTTGCCTATTAACTTCTATTCACTCAGTTTTTTTATCCCCCTCCCCCCGCCCTCTTTCTATAAATGAAATTGATATCAAATTATTCATGTTGATGAGCCCCTTAATTAATCCCGAAATCCTAGGTATCTAGGCAATTCAACGAAGAATAAAAAGAACGAACGGACAAATTAAGGAGTTAAACTTTTGAATACCTGGTGTATACAGGAGGTTCGACTTCTATAGTATGGCAGAGTGAAGTTAATAATAAAGGGAACCTGCGAAAAGCAAAGATAACAAAGGTGCACCAAGAGTGAGTAAATTAACCATGTTTCAAATTTACTTAGTAATTATCTCCTGGTCCAGCAATACTGTCCTACCTTGCCACCAGTTCCCTCTTGAAGCGCTGTTTGAATTGTTACCACTGGGATCATCATCATCTCTATCCTTCTTGAACTGCAAATTTTATACCAAAATGTTATATTCTGAGTGCTCAACATAAACTAGGAAGTAAGAATCATAAAGTATCAGCTTCTGCATCATTGCATGCCTCGGTCACTATTCAATATCTAATTTATGAGTTTTATAAGTAAATCTTCCAATCTTCCATTGCATGCCTTGGTCACTATTCATATCTCAGAGTAAGTAATATATGAATTTGGTTGGTTTTATAAAGTAGTATTTGTTAACCCAGAAAAAGAAAGGAACTAGTAATTAATAACATTGAGCTAGGAATGAGATGTTATGAGACTGACAATAGGGTGGGATTCAGTGGTCCTGGTTCTTGGAGAATAATTTTCTTGACCACCATAGTAGATGGATGAGCTGAAGTAGCTGGGCTCCAATGTCTCGCTCTGATAATTGGTTCTATTGTTCTTGTTACATATGCCGCCACTGCTTTCACCTCTGTTGCTGAGATTTCCTGAAAGGAATCCAACCCCAAGCATTTTCAAATAAATCCACATATTTAAAATAAAATTAATATTTAATCTATTGTCAGTGAATAATATTTTATCTATTAATAATGTTTAAATCTTATTATGTGATATAAATAATTTTTTAAAATTATTATTTTTTCATGTGTCATAATTTAAATACTATTAATATAAAAAAATTATCAATCAATGATATATCAAATCATTTTTCTTCAAAATATAGCCCCAATTGTGTAGGCATTATTTGAGATGAACAAGGTCCTATAAGCTATAAAGTGGACATTAGTGAAGTCAAAACTTATAGTTATTGTAAAAACTGTCTTGAGAATGATAAAAGGGCATTCTGAACGAACCTGGAGCTCCAAAATTTTTGTATCCCACGTCTTGCTTTCTTGAATCTCTCCCTAAAACCTTTATGAGTGAGAAAACAGTGCCAGAGTGAGTGAGAATTCTCTAACGGGTATATGCTATACAACATACACAAAAAATCTAATAACTTTGTCTTCAATCATAAAGTACTTGATATTAATGGCGTGCCCGCTTTACTTACTTCAGAAGATTAAGAGCAGAGACTAAAAGAGGTTTACAAGCAGTGATAAATGTATGTACATGATTATGCAGAATGGTAAAAGAACAGGTTTGACTTAAAAACGCTGTTTACGTTATCAGGAGCCATTATGTTCTTAAAACTGGATTAGAGCTACCATGTAAAGGTGCTATATGTCCCAAATGAACTCTAATAAAGTTCCCAAACCTATGACTTTCACTAATATGGTATGCAGAAACTACTGGAAAAAATTAGCTTTTAAGAGAACCAGTGAAGGTTCTTTTCAAAGCTATCATACAAACAACATTCTGGCAAAGAAATAACACGAAGGGATCTAATTGAGTAAAACCAATATAAATACATTATAAAAGGCAGTAGTAGCAGTGATCCATACAGTGGATGGAGGGGGGAAAATGGAGCCAAATATGCTGGTAGAGGAAGAAGAGGAGGAGGAGGAGGAGTCCTTGGGACCAAAAAGATGATCGAAATTCGTGGGAGAAGAAGAACTGAGTAGTTGCTTTTTGTTGTTCTCCATGTAATTTGGGAGAGCTTTCCTTGTCAACCAACGAACAAAACTAGTAGTTGGATGAGTATTCTGTAACGACTGAAGACCCAAGAAAAGGGAGGGATTGGAAAATATTTGCAGAGAAGCCAACAAAATGGATAAAAAGAAGGCAGAAAGGTGGAGGGAGCAGAGCCGAGCAGAGCACGTGAAGAGAGCATGTGTAGGAACATCAAAGGGTCTCTGCTATATATAAACGCCTAAAGTGATGCTAAGCCCATCCCCATGTGCTCTCTCATTCGATTCAATCCCATCCCTTTCCCTCTATTATCTCCCCAAAGTGCTCATCATGCCCAGCTCCAAACCCATTGTGCCACTTGTTCGCATCCTCAATTTGTGACCTCAAAATATCATTAATAATTGATATGCATCCAAGTCATTCTAATAATTGAGTTGTTATTAAAGGTTTGAATATGTTAATCAAATAATGGTAAAAAAATTCCAATGAAAAATAATAACGTAGCAGTGAGAGAAAATTTATACATGAAAATATGAAGAGAGCGAATGGAGTTGAAAGCAAAGGGTGAAGTGGTAGCAGTGCCACGCACTACGAGATAAAAAAGGATAAGGTAAGGAGTGAATGATTGGTCAAGTTGGGTAATATTCGGATCCCACTCGTTACCGCTAACAGTTGACGCTAGAAATTTATCGTCCTTATATAAAAATTAATATTACCAATTTCACTACCTCAATTAAATCTTTAAAGAATGCAAGTATGATTTTGGGATAGAGATCCGAGTCTCTGGTTAGATGCATGCAGTTCTAGCTAGGCTTTTGCAAATATTAATATGCCGTTCTCTAGGTAGAAATGAATAGTGAGGCCCACAGAGGAATGGGAAAGGTTGCGGCAACTATGATTTACCAAAACAAAGCAAAGTGCAAAGCGTTTGCGAAGCACTAAATATTGACCCACATGACTCGTCTTAAGGATAGTTCGTAATTATATTACAACTTTGATTAATGATTAAACATTCTGTATAATATATTAAAACATTCATTTTTATCAACGATTATTTGATAGTACATAATGTTACTATACAATATCTAACATGCTATGCGTGAATGAAATATATAAAATCTAATGATAAAACTTATACTATAATATATAAAATGCTATAATTATGGCTTTTTATGTTATCATCTTTGTTTTATTTAACACCTTAAACAGACATTAATTAATGAATGGTGGGATCTACTAATCTTCAGAATATCTGTAGCGTAGATCTTTCAATGTGGATGGACGAGAATATATGACTTATTATATTAAATGCTCGTAGAACTTGATATATATATATATATATATATATATATATATATATATATATATATATATATAATTGAGTATTTGATAAGATTGTCAAAAGGAAGGAATCGAGAAAGCAGCAAATTAAGTAACTTTATATCCTTAATGAATGATTAGGTTGTTTAAATATTGTTAACCCGCAGCCATTGAAAGATAAAACCCATAATTAATTTGTGAAAAAGTCACGTGGGACGTGGAAAGAAGGCCTAAAGTGGACAGAAGAGGATATATATATATATGTGTGTGTGTGTGTGTGTGTGTGTGTGTGTAGAGAGAGAGAGAGAGAGAGAAGGAAAACTATAGGAGAATTATTTAGTGGGGATATATATAAGTTGGTTAAAGGAATGCTCTACATTCTTTGAGGTTCCTTTTGGATAACTATATATGGATAAGGACATCCATTGGCGAATTTCATGAGATGCGATATCAAAATAAGAATACTTTAATTTATATGAACATTGGTATGGGTTAATGTTGTGAAAATTGCTCCAAATCCCTGGAAGCTTCTCTTTGCAAAATGGACTGATCACAGAAGCTTCGACCATTTTGTCACTTCTTAATTAGTTCTTAGTGAATAAATCAAAGGTTGAAAATTTAAAATTTCCATATAATTCAATACACACACACACACACAGAGAATGCAGACTCGTTTCTTTAGAAGCATGAATTGAAATTGAAATTGAAAGTTCAATCAGTTTTTTAAATATTTGTGAAAATAAAATAACTTGTTGAAGACATTTGGGAAAAATATTTTATTCTCGCAATAGATATCAATATAACCAATAAGAACGAAAAATAACTAACAAAACTTAAGCAAAAAAATCATAATTATTATACTTTCCATTATTTAAATTATATTTGAAGTTAATTTATTATAAAGTTTGAAACCAGAACAAAATAAATAGAAGCAAAACGAGATGAAAAGGTAATGAAATTATTAAAGTGTTATACACAGATTGGCCATACATAACGTTCAAGAGATGCCATTGCACAAGCTCAATATCAAATGATGTACCATGCTGCTTTATAATTGTCAAATTGCATATGGCAAAAAGAATATTATATTTTTGGTTTGCCCCACTCTAGAATCTAATGGCAATTTGAAGGGTCCTTTTCCATTTTTCTAGCGTTAGCATAATTAATAAGAGTACCCATTCGTTGTGAGAGTGAGAAACCGAGAATAATAAATTTTGACTGTTGAATTTTACATGAATAGTCAGGATTAAAGCAACCTTAAAAATTAAACAGTTGACTTAGTTGATAAAAAGAGATAATATCTATTTTTCAGATTTATTTTTTTAAAGGGCATTTTAGAAATAGAATCTTAAATGTATTAAATTAACATGGAGAGTCCTGTCTTACGATCAATTAGATATATAAGAGATTTAGTTTTAGGTAAAATTTATGCAGATTGAAATACTAAAATAATGAAGTTAAAAGTCAAGTTTTGTAACTTAATGCTGACCATTCATACAAAAATAATAACGAAAATTAATTGTTCTTTTCACTCTCATAATAAATTAAATTAATTAGTGCTATCATCACAATTTCTTTTTGGTTTTCTAATTAGATAGCTGGCTCTTGTGGTTTGAACTTTCTTGAAAATAATGGGATGGATGTAGAAGTGAGAAAAAGAAGGAATTTGTAAGTGAGGTGAACGGGGATATATAGACTTTAAAAAGAGAGAAGCAGAATGTATTCGTTTCTCCAACGTGATTACCCTTGGAAAGTATTTTAGACTCGTTTGACATTAGGAGAAAGAAAATGCGTTTGGCATTTGGAAAAAGGTCTTTAGAAGACAAAGGAAATTCCAATTACAACTGATGACTTATTCTCCCAAGAACCAAGAATAATTAAACATATGGTATGGTGTGCGCCAGAAGAAGATAATATACCGCGCATCATTGACTGATTGCAAATGCAACTAGAGCAAACTGTTTTCATCTCATTATACAAGAAACATCCATGGAAAATTGACTTTTTGTCATATTTTTCTTTTGCTTTCTTGCTCTTTTTCCATATATTAATATTTCCAAACGAAACTGTGAGTGCTCGGTTGAATTTCATAGCCAATATTATGATTAGGTAGAATTTATTAGCTACTAGCTAGATCAAATGTTATACAACGTAATTGTGGTTGAGATGGCTCTTTGCAACAGAAGATAATACGTACGATTGATTGAATATATATATATATATATAAGCATGCATTCACTTTACAGTTTTATTGTCGTCTGAATCTCACCAACCTTAGAAATGTTTAAAGCTAGAAAAAGGAAGCCTCAAAATGCAAGTTTAGTATTTAGAATATCATAATAATCATATATGTACGTAGTCCTCCTCGTTATTAATTTCTGAACAATATTTAGTATTTTACATCGCAGCCAACCAAATTTAATCCGTGAAAATTTTGTAAACAAGTTTATTATATAGTAGAGAATATAATGGAAAGAGTGCATATAAGGGTTTAAGGCACCAATATTTGTTGATAAAGTGAATAGATAGCTAAAGTGGAGGTGCAGTGAGAAGCTAGTTCTTTATGAGGGTACATATCATATATATCAGCATATATATGCATGCCTCTATGATCATCTCTAATATTTCCAAGGATGGCAGCGAAGGTTAGAGCAAGGAGCTTCCCAAGTGCTTCTGCAATTACCACCTTCACCATCGCAGCACTTGCACGCAAGCCCCAGACTCGAATAAGTTACACGCCTTGAGAACCCTATTTAATTAATCAACAATATGCATTAATATAGATTTCTCAAAATTGATTATTTAATTAAAATTTGGGGGAAACCAAAAAGAGAGGCGAAACCTTAAATTGCTTACCTCCATTTCTGTGAAGGGTTAAAACCTGGGTGGCTGCCACAGAATTAGGGTTTGGAGACATGGCAGCAATAATTAGCAGGGAAGCAAAGAGGAGCACAAAGCACTTTTGAGTGAGCATTTTCTTTCTAAATAGGCAAAGCACAGAGAGAGAGAGAGAGAAGGAGAAAAAGAAAAATGGCGAGAATGAACACTTGAGAGAGGAGAGGGGGTTTGTTTTTAAAATGGGTGAATAAGTATTCTGAACGGCAAAAGGCTTCTGGAAATCAATGATGGCCAACGCGCCATGCACGCGGGCCAAATTAATCAAGTTGCGTCTGCATGGGGTCAGGTTAATTCAATTTGGGGTTAAAACTGTGAAAGGCTTCTGTAATTCTTTTTGAAAGCGGAGGCACGACAAATTAAGTCAATAACTAATACATTACAGATGTAGGGATCAATTAATTTCTCATTCATATTTAATAGAAGAATTTCATATTATCATAATACTATGTATATTAAAGAGAAATAAATGTTATTGTGTCCCTTTTTATGGCAGCATATTTTGTTAGGTCATAGGTGCATGCATGCCTTGTCCACTATATATATATATATATATGTTGCTTTTTGGTGGCAAATAATTTTTACGAGAAAATTAATCGAATTACAAGTGTATATATTGTGTACGTACGTAGAGTGATTATTTTATTGACATTTACAGTTCTGTAACATGAAATAATATTCACTCTGATCATTGACAAATTAAATATATATTAATCATTTATAAAAAAAAAATCAAACAAAGAAATGCATTTTTATACATATATTGAAATTAAGTTATGTTTATAAGATATATAACAGCGCATGCAGTAGCATAAAAGTATTTAAACAAGAGATTGAGCTTTCTTATTAATGGCAGAAGGAAATGCAAAAGGGGAGCACTCTACTATATATACATAAGAAGAAATTGTAGAACTATTTTTTTATATATTAAAATTCACTCAATATATGGTAAGAAAAATTATTATAAAAACAGAGAACAACTAGAAATTATTCAAACAATGACAGGTTCCAATATTCTCTTAATTTCTTTTTCAACCTCGTTCTTTCGTTTTCTCCTTACTCCTCCAACACGTTAGAAGACTTCTATTTATGGTCTTGATTTGATCGAGCACCGATTAACTGTACGTCTATATTGGTTTGGAAATTATTAATATTGAATTTGAGAATTTGTATAGAATCTTTCGGATCCTTGTGAATGTTTATGTGATTATAATGAGTTATACCTCAAAAGACATGCAAATCAGATAGAGCAGGAATAACAAAATAAGATATACATAATTATACCACGTTAATTATCTCATCCAGATAAAATCATCGCTTAAAAAGAATGGCAGTAGAGAAGTTGAAAGCCTAAATATAAAGAGATTCTTAAATACTATTGAGAAGATGGAATATTTGCCATTGTTTGGTCTCAATTCATCCCATGTTTAAAATGCCTTACAGACTTGCGAATACTGAATTCCACAGTCAACGGGATATAGACTTGCGATGAATTTTGCAAGAGAAACGGGTGCGCTTCGCACATGCATATGCATGTATTAAATTTCTCAATCATTTTTTTTTATGAGAGAATTAAAGAAAAGGAATAACTTGTTTAGTGTAGGCAAAGTTATTTGTAAAGTCAGACGAGAAACCTATTTCCTCAACAACTCCAGACCTTTGTATGTTTTGTCGCATTGAATTTCTTTTTAATTCTTATATTTGTTTTGACATTATTGATCAGCTAAATGGATGAAATCTATACAATTTAAATGAAAATTAATGACACGATCCATTACCGTTGAATGAAGAATGATTAAAACAGAAACTCGCGTGGTAAGTTCAGTTTTTATTTTCTAATTTTAAAATTATATAATTATATATGAACTGATCAATTAATTAATTAATTATATATGTAATATAGACAACATATATATATATATATATATATATATATATATATATATATATATATTATGTGAATAATTCATGGCTATGCTATTAGTATTAGGTCGTGATTAAGAGTGCAGGCCCAAAGCTAGTGAGCTCAGGCTTCAGACATGCTTGAATTGGGCCGGTATGCAAGTTTAAGATGCCAGAAAACTGATCATAGAGGGAAGCCCATTGTCTTATCCAAATATCCATCATTCATTAACTAAATCTAAATTTAAAAAGTGTGTTATTTTTTTTATTTTAAATTTTTAAAAGATATAAGAATTATTTTTTTATTTGTTAGTCTCAATATCTGATATTTTTTTTTGAATATAGTTTTTCTATTAATTCAAAAAAAAAAAAAGAGCTAGACAGCTGTGTCCTAGTGTTGGTGTGACAGCTTGCTGATGTGTTTGCTGACATAGGCACCATGTACGCCTACACACGTGGTTGGATGCCTCAAATTGCAGGGTCATTCTATCTTTCAACAGGTTTTTGTACACATTCGTTTGTTACCATGAAAATGCAAAGAGGATCCAACGCAGACAGTGTTATTATTATTTGGTCCTTGTCGTTATTATGAAATACTCCAGCAACTTTTATCCAAACATGGGCCCTGCAATACAATAATGGTGGTGAGTCCACACAAGCTTTAATGATGACATGAGACCAACCTTCTTTATAGTATTGCAAACAATTTACGTATATGTATACTTAACATGATTATCATTAAATTTTATATAATTAAATAAAATGTTTTTCTATCGTTAAAAAATTGAAAAATATTAATAAAAAATTCTATAATATCATATCATATTAGAGTAGAATTCCAATGTTTATAAAATCTAAAATAAAATAATACTTTTAATTATTGCATTTATTATTTATACACAATTTATTAATTTCATTATTATAAAAGATAATATTGTAATAATAAATATATATTTTTATTCAATTGTTCTGACTTCCGTTCAACTGTTATGGAATCGCTAAATTATGAATTTTTTTTTAGTTCAATAATTTATATGATTTTAAAAATATTAGTTATTGGAAAGGAGAAAAGAAGAGAGGAGTTGCAGATTCGTGAAGGGGGCCGAAACCAATCTCTTGTATTTATTCGTACGAACTCACATGCGTAGATCATGGAGTCAAATGTTTAAGGCTTCGGAGCTAGCTTCAGCACCGACATTCATTTCTCGGGTCCATCACCCAGTAAAAACGATGAACTCCCGATTGAAGTATAGATAAACTCGGGGATAAAGTCCCTTTTTTTTTCTTAAAAAATGATGAACTGAAGATGAGTTTGACAAATTGGTGGGGTTTCAATTTGCACGCATAATTTACAACAGTCGCTCACACTCACTTTTTCACAGGTTGCACTCAACTTCACTTCGCGCACAGTCACTTGTGTTTTCTCTCGTACCCCACTTAAACTCCACTTTCCCTCCACACTTCACGCACTCTCACTCGTGTTTCACTCCACTCTTACTCACAATTGCTTTTTCAAGGTGTGTAACTAGGATCCTTGAGTTATTTACCGCCACAATCACTCGATTGCTTTTGTACTTGCTCGTGTCTTGCAACTTTTCTTTGTAATCGCTCGTGTGATTGAAGCATCTTAGAGTCAATAATTCAATCTTTATTGTAGGATCACCGTCAATGTCATATTTGTTTTGGACTACGCCTCTTGTTTTTTAGTCTCTTTTTAAAAGCTAATATCTTATTTAGCTACAAATTAAATTATATACATTGAATCCCATTCTTTTTTATGTCTTTTTCTTAAACAAATATAGTCTTACGGAAAGTGACCTTTCTTACCACAATTGTAACATACTCCGTTTCTCTTTTTTTGCTATTTTTTATTTCTCGGGTTTCAACTGGTTCTCCCTAAATAAGGACCTCTTTCTTGTCAACTATTTTGCCAATTATCTTGATGTCCGCAAACATTTTCTTTATTCTTTTATGATTGTGCTCCTGGCTACCAGTAATTTTTGCTAAAGAGAGCAGTTTTCTCTTCTTTTAATAAAACTCCAAAACATTTGTGAGTTTAAATCTTCTTGATTGGTCAGAATTAATGCTTTCCAACTCATAAGAGAGTTAGCTAGTTCTTAGCCCAATTAATCTCTTATATATAATAGTGATGATCGACCATTATATTTTGGATTTAATTCACAAATAATTATTTTCCTTATCCTCTCGTTTCAGTAATAACATAGTATGGATCTAATTTTGAAATCTCCTTGTATATAGACTTGACTTCAGAAAAACATTGACGTACTAGCATATATTTTTTTTAGTGCATAATCATTATTACTGCAACTTAATTTGCATCATTATTCCATGAAAAGAGTGTGGCAAGTGCTTTTCAAGCCTCCTTTAGTGTCTTCGTAATTTTTATCTGATTTAAAGTTTGATCTTCAACCGCGTGACAGAAAGCACATTCATGGATTTGCCCTCAACTTCACTTTACACACAAGCACTTGTTCGCACACGCCACAGTTCACACACTGCCACTTTGACTGATTTATTTATTTTTTGCAATATTGTTAATTTATATAACTTTTTTTTTTTACTTTATCTACTATAATTAAATTTTTCACTGTATATTTATAGTTATATGTATATATATTACCAAAAAAATTTATAGTTATATAATTATGGTATTATTTAAATTAATCGTTAATTTCATTATTTGACTCACATCCACATCATTTGTCCAATTTACTATGGATCGATCCAAGTTTTAAAATATAGTATAAAACGAACACATCTTTTTGTGGGTTGCGGAGATTTTTTTTTTCTTTTGTAGACGAGGGTAAGACAAACAGAGAAACAGGCAGGAAACACAGAAAAGAACAAACTAACGGAGATTAGCAGCTCCCAGTCTATGGGTAGAGAGGCGATGAGGAGCACTTCTGCATTCTTGAAGAGGCACACTCTACTGGACACCAAGTTTAGCTAAAAAAATCAGTACAGAAGTTTCTTTCTGCTGAATATCATTAAGGACACCCCACAAAGGGTGTCAAGGACTTGCACGATTGAACTGCCGTGATATGGTTTGGTTTAGAGCTATTTGAGATCAGTACAATGTGATTAATTCGATACTTCTTTTGTTTAATAATAAAAAATATTTATTTATTTAGAGAAGCTAATAATAAAGTGGCGAATGGCTGCAGCGATAAGGGTTGCCGAATACGGGAATGACCAGCGTGCTTGCATCCCTGATTCCTAGTCTATACTAACTGCAATTTAAGGAGCTTACTAGATAATGGTTCATACATACGTAGATGGTCAAGTACAATAACTATACTCTTTTCTTTTTTTTCTTTTTAAATTATTATTACAAGCAAACTGCCCAAAACAGAAAAACTATTCATAACCTATTCCAAATTAACGGAGGAAGATGGAAGATTCTATATATGTCTAAAAAAGACACAACCTTCAAATTAGATTGGTTTTCACAAAATAATTAAACCAATTAATGCATGATTGAATTAGTTTCCTTGGCTTTATATATCAAGTTGGCCTCGAAACTCTTCACAGCTCATCACTCCTATCATAGTATTCGTGACTTCAAAGTGTAGCATTAAGACTACATAACTATCGGATAGCATAAGGAGCCAGAAAATTAACCAGGCTTGCGAACTCGCCCTCTAGTATTCATTCATGACTTCAAAATGGAGGTCAATATCTTTTTCTTCTTCTTCTTTTCATTCTTTTTTCTTATTTGTGTCGTATGAATTTGTTTTTGGTGCCACAGTGAAGGTTAGAAAAGGACGATAGAGTGAGTCCAGTGTCTCATCCCAATGTCCATTAGTCATTAGCTAGCTGTAGAACCAGCTGGGTCCTAGTAGACAGTAGTGCGGATTGATCTGACTATTGACAAGAGTTTGCACTTAATTATCACAAGTCACGCGAGTTTGAACATGCTTGTTCTTAATTGATTCCTGATGGCTCAAATTAGGAATCATTTTCTCTAACAAGTTAGAATAGGTTGGAATGGAGCAGAGGGCTGTGACTTGTGAACTGTGAGCCAACTGTGAGCCATTCCCTACAACTATTGAAGTCTTCATTATCTTTTAATTCGTGGAAATTAATAATAAATTGCCATTCCAGCTCATCCAGCCTCGTGTTTATTAATTATCTCACTTTTCTCAATTTATCTTCCATAGCTACAATAAATTTAGTGTTGTCGTTAAAGAGGATCCAATGCTACAGTTTAGTTCATACGAATGAATTTGTTTTTAGTGCTATCAAATATGGTCTCTTAATCTCTTTTGCGCCTGCCACTACTTCTCATCGCAAAATTAATTAATTAATGAATTGGTTGAATAACTTAAAAAAAATATACAGGTTTTTTTAATAAATTGATTGAATTAATTTAAATCTAAAATCAAAATGAACTAAATCACTGGACTCTTAAAAAAATAATCTCTTAACCAAAAATCTTTTTTTAAACTTGTGAAAATATATATTATAAGAGTTAATATTTGGTCCATCGGTGGTGGATATTTTTTTGTCTATCAACGATATTCAGATCATAACACGTGACAAAAATAATTTTAATAAATATTATTCTTGTTACGTGTTACGATTTGAACACCGTTGATGAATAAAAAATTATCTACTGTTGATGGATCAAATATTTTTTTATATTATAAATTTTAAAAATATTAATTAGTACTAGATATTCTAATACATAAAAAAACTTTCTATACGAAAATAAGAAAACTTTGATTAAAAAAAAACTAGAGGAGATTTTAGGAAAAGTTATGCAACTTGTTATGGAAAAGGAGAAAAGGTCACGACTTTTGCGAAGGGGGCCTTACATCAACTTGTTTGTCGTATTCATTTGCGGAGACTCATGTCTGCCCTATGCATCACGAAGTCAATGTTCACCACTAAAAACAATGATCCTCCAGTTGAATTATGGACTCGGGGATAAATTCCCTCTCTCTTTTAATAATGAACGGAAGTTGAATTTTACAAATTGGTCGAGTTTTAATTTGTATACATAATATTTAACAAAATAATAATTGGTAATAAAAATCTAAATAATTTAATTTTAAATCAATTTTAACTTTGACTGATTTTTTTTTTACAATATTCCTTAGTTTATATTGTTAATTTATAGCAATTTTTTTACTTTATCAATGATAATTAAATTTGTTAGTGTATATTTATAGTTATATGTGTATTTACTACTAAGAAAATGTAATAGTTATATAATTATAGAATTATTTAACTTAATCATTAATTACATTAATTGATTCATATCCACAATTTCTGTCGCGGTGACATCTTTTTGAGTACACGAGACTAAAGTAAACAGAGAGACAAACAGCAAACAGAAAATAACAAACTAACGATGAGTAGCAACTGCACTCTATCTCCCAAGAGCAGGGTAGAGAGGTATTGAGGAGCACCATTCCTGAAGAGGGACTCTACTAGGCACCATGTTCAGCACAAAAAATCAGCACAGAAGTTAATTCCCGCAGTGTATATATGGTGGAACGTAATATCGTCTCTTCCATCCACAAGTCTTTGAATCATTGAGAACACACCAAGAAGGGTGCCAACGAGAAGCATCAGTACAAGTGATTGGGATTGAGTGACAATTTTTTAAGCAAACGGTGATTGGTTGGATACTTGTTTATTTAATAATAATAAAATATTTATTTATTTAGAGAAGCTAATAATAAATGCAAGAAATAAGTTAAAGTACCATTCATAACTTCGTCCAAATTAACTGAGAAGCATGAGAAGATTCTGTGTCTCATGAAGACAAGGACACAATATCCTGGTTCACACATTGGTAGGGAAAAGATTGAGAAGTGGAGATAGGGACCCGGCGCTGAATATTTTGGTTCACACAAATGCCTCGTGGAGCAATGAAAACTTGTTTTTTCTTACTGATTGACATAATAGAGAGTTTTATTTCAAATTAATTAGATTGATCTTCAGAAAATAAAGCGATGCATAATTGTGCTAGCTTCCTAGGCTTTATATATCTTGGTAAGGCCTTGAAAGCCTTCACAGCTCATCACTCATAGGGCAAACATGGCCTCTTCGCGCCCCCGCCTACTTCTCCTCATCACTCTCACCTACTGCATTCTCATCACTCTGACGCATTCCAAGGATGATCGAAAGGCAAATATTTTATACATATAATAAATCTCCTTATGTCAACTACTTTGTCCCCGTCATATATAAGCTTTGCGTATGCACTTGGATTACAGCTTAAGCGGACACCTTTTAACACTTGAATATGTCTTTCTTCACTTATACTTTACTCTCATCGTGTTCTATATGCAGACTTACATTGTGTACATGGGTGATCATCCTAAGGGCATGGAGCCAGCATCATTACCTTCGCTTCACATGACCATGGCTCAAAATGTCCTTGGCAGGTTGCACATTATCATTACGCTTGTTGCCCCCATTCCGCATGATATATAACATCTCTCTTTTCAGAAACTTAAATCTATTACGGTGGTGTATAAAATATTAATAACTTGCAGAGTGTAAACTTTACAATTCGAAAGTAGATAGCTAGCTAACATGGAATTGGTGCATATCATAAGACTGACCTTCCCAATTAATGGGCATATTCATCCAGCGATTTTGCCCCTGAAGCTGTACTGCACAGCTACTGGAAGAGCTTCAATGGATTTGTCATGAAGTTAACAGAGGAGGAAGCGAAAATAATGGAAGGTACTCTCTCCCACCACACCTTACAGAATTAATGTACATAATCATGCAAGTTGAGAAGCCAACGGTTGTTAATTATATAATATTTTATTAGGAATGGATGATGTAGTGTCGGTTTTCCCAAACAAAAAGAACCAGCTCCACACAACAAGGTCGTGGGATTTCCTCGGATTTTCCCAGCAAGTCAAAAGAACAGCTCTGGAGAGCGATATAATTGTTGGCGTTATTGATTCCGGAATTTGGCCTGAATCTGATAGCTTCACTGACCATGGATATGGTCCTCCACCCACCAAATGGAAGGGCATTTGCCAGAACTTCACCTGCAATAAGTAAATATATATACCTGTCATCAATCAGCATGCATATGCATTTTGAACTGTGGCAATGAGTCACTAACCGAATATTTGTGCAGCAAAATAATAGGAGCAAGATATCACCGTATTGATGGAAAGCATGCCAAAGACGATATCATAAGTCCAAGAGATACAGTCGGCCATGGAACCCACACTGCAGCTACAGCTGCTGGAAACTTAGTTAGTTCTGCAAATCTACTAGGTCTTGCCCCCGGAACAGCCCGAGGAGGAGTTCCATCAGCCCGCATTGCTGTCTACAAAGCTTGTTGGGCCGTGCCTCATGATCACTGTAGTGATGCAGACGTGCTAAATGCATTTGATGAAGCAATTGCGGATGGTGTTGACATCCTTTCCGTTTCACTCGGAGGGAATAAACCCTTACCCTATTTTAAGGATCCAATTGCTATAGGATCTTTTCACGCCATGAAAAGAGGCATATTAACGTCAAATTCTGCAAGCAACTCAGGTCCGGGGTTTTATACCATTCCAACCTTGCCACCATGGTTACTTTCGGTGGCTGCTACCGCTATTGACCGAAAGTTCGTTACCAAGGTTCAGTTGGGCAATGGCATGACTTTTGAGGTATTCTTATTACTTAATAATAGTCTAATTCTTTTTAGAATAAAGCTAAGCTAACTTTTAGGGACCTTTTTGCTTTGAATGCAGGGAATTTCAGTAAATACATTTAATCTCAAAAATAAATTTTATCCATTGATTTTTGCCGGAGATGCACCCAATATCCGCGGTGGATATAATACATCACAAGCCAGGTACTGATGGAATTCTAATGAGTATAACTTTCATTCAAATGGTACTAATTATAAAATTTAATGCACAGTTTGTGTCTGCCAAACTCGTTGAATAAAGCTTTGGTGAAGGGAAAAATCATTCTGTGCCTTTTCAATTTCGCGGATGAGGAAAGGGTTTCGTTTGTAGCAGCTGGTGTTATAGTAGCAACCCCAAGCGCAAAAGATGATGCAAAAATATATGCCCTCCCTGCAGCTCATATTAGTTATCAGGACGGTTTACTCATACGCTCCTACTTGACTTCTACCACTAATTCTTCTGCAACTTTATTCAAGACTAATGTGGAAAAAGAGTCATTGGCTCCTTACGTAGCATCCTTCTCATCGAGAGGTCCCAATCCAATTACGCCTGACATACTCAAGGTAACTTGTTCATACTACATCCACTTTTTTAAGGTTTATAACAAACGTTAATTTCTGCTATATTTTTCTGATGTTGTAGCCCGATATAGCTGCCCCAGGAGTTGATATTCTAGCTGCATGGTCTCCCATTTCCCCTGTTGCAGATGTAAAAGGTGATAACAGAGCATTGCACTATAACATAATCTCTGGCACTTCAATGGCATGCCCTCATGCTTCTGCCGCAGCTGCTTACGTCAAATCATTCCACCCCAGTTGGTCACCTTCTGCAATCAAGTCTGCGCTTATGACCACTGCTGTTCCTTTGAGCTCTGCTCTTAATCCCGAAGCTGAATTTGCTTATGGAGCCGGGCAAATTGATCCCATTAAGGCACTGAATCCTGGGTTAATCTATGATGCAAGTGAAAGTGATTATGTGAATTTTTTGTGTGCGCAAGGATATGATAAGAAAAAGCTTCAAGCTGTTACTGGAGATCACAGCGGTTGCAGTGAAGCCAAGAAGGGACGAGTTGGGGACCTCAATCTCCCATCTTTCGCTTTTCAGATAAACTTGTCAGCATCTTTTAGTAGCGTTTATCATAGGACTGTTACTAATGTTGGATCATCTAAATCCATATATAAAGCTAGAGTGATTGCTCCACCTGTGTTGGGTATTCGAGTAAATCCCAAAGTTTTGTCTTTCACATCTATTGGGCAGAGGAAGTCATTCACGCTTACCGTGGAAGGGGAAATAAATGTAGATATAACCTCTGCGTCTTTGGTTTGGGATGATGGCAAGTCCAAAGTAAGAAGCCCCATCGTGGTTTACAGTAACCGCCTTGTATCCAGTGCCGAGGAAGAAGCGGCAAAAACTTAGCTTAGTGGAAAAGCGCATAAGAAGGAATAGCGCTATGTGCAAGAATAATTATGGCAATAAAACGATTTTATTGTCAGTATTTACTTAGCGAAAAATTTACATATATCTTTAAACATGAGTTCAATCCTTCTAAGCAGTACTCTAGTGCTGAATATAGCAGACGATGTAGGAGAGAATTCTTAAAATCTCGAAAGTTAGTTTCAGGATAGTGCTTTCTAGAATTATAGCTTGCACTCATACCACACTCACATCATTTCGCGCAAATCATCAGATAATAAATTAAACCACACCTCAAACGTTTTCTTAATAGCTCTGCAATTACCAAAAATATATATAAATTATCTTTACCCAAAAACTAATTATCACTCTTATACGATATAAGTTTCTCTTATAATTTTTTATTATTATTTCATTTATTTTACTATTACAGCACACAACGAAAGAGCGAAAACCACACGTTATTCTTCAACGTTATGTTAAAAAAAAACAAAAACAAAAATTATAGTAAATTATGTTTATTTCCTTCTCATACCTAATACACGTATAATGCTAGTTTTGTTGTACAAGAAATACAGTAATAGGGCTCCTCACTTGGTATGTGCCATCATCCCACACCAAGGAAGCAGAGACTATGGAGCTAGCTATGCTTCCCGCAACACTGAGCTTAAACGACAGCTTCTGTCCAATGGAACTGAAAGATAAACTTGGGGGTGTCATTGGCTTTGAAGTCCCGTTGGAATTGTCACAGTAGCTTAATACATCCTCCTATCATAACCTTGTCCGCATAAGAAATTCACATAGTCGACTTCTCTTGCATCGTATACTAAACCAGGATTTAGTGCCTTAATAGGATTTATATGGCCTGCTCCGTACGCAAATTCAGCATCTGGGTTTAGTTCAGATTTCATTGGCGTCGCTGCGAGGACCATGCAGATTGTGAAAAAAAAGATAAACGCATTATTGAGTGGCATAGCATTTTAAAGAGCATTTTTGACCTAGATTTGAAAGAAGAAAAAAGCCGTTTATTTTGACGATTTGATCAAATATTAATAGCTTTTTTTTTTTTTTTTCCAACTACTTTTTAAGAAACTAATTTTAAAATAAAATAGTTATAAATGAAGCAAAAAGGGGCCAAGCAGGCACTAAAGGCTTGGATTGGGAATGTAGCCATTACCAGTTGTCATAATTGCAGATTTAATTGCTGCAGGAGACCATGTAGGGTGGAAGGATTTGATGTAGGCAGCCAAGCCGGTGGCATGTGGGCACGCCATTGATGTACCTGAGATGATATTATACTGTACTTGTCTGTTGTCACCTTTGACTTCAGAAGGAGAACCATTTGGAGACCATGCAGCTAGAATTTCAACTCCTGGTGCTGCAATATCCGGCTATTATAACACAAAATTACAGCAAGTTAGAACTTATATGATTCGTGGAATTGCAAGCAGTAAGCAGCAATATTGTTAACAAGCATTTATGAGGAAGTTACCTTTAGAATGTCAGGCGTCACGGGATTTGGACCCCTTGAAGAAAAGGAGACTACATAAGGAGCTAAGGTATCGTTGCCAGAGGTGCTCTTCAGTATGGTTGCGGTTGGATTACTGTGATTTGTTTCAGAAATTTATTAGGGTTAGTATGTTGTGTAAATTTATGATCTTCTATAAAAGAACAAGAGAAGGTTTCTAATTCTGATGATAAATACCTTGTGGTAGTCATGTAGGCGTATATGCTATTAGCATCCTGTGTGTTAATGTGAGAAGCAGGCAAAGCAAAAGTGTAACCTGCATCTTTAATTCCTTCGCTGTGCATTACAATTCCAGCTGCACCAGATGCAAACCCTACTTTCTTAGCACCAAAACTGCCATCACAAAGAACAATTTTTCCCTTCACCAAATTCTGGTCCAGTGAATTTTCGAAGCAAAGCCTGCATTTCAACATTATTGCAGTTGATCAAATTTTGATTTATCCAACGAAAAAGAGTAGAGATGTGTTGTTACATTTGGTTGTTAGTTACTTCTTAGGTACCTGGATATGGAGCTATTGTAGCCTTTGAGGATGTTTGGTACATCCCCACCATAAATTATAGGATAAAGATTACTACCCAAGTTGAAGCTATTTACTGAAACTCCCTGTAAGTAGCAGACAGATCAACATAAGTACATTCTAATTCCACTTAACTTCTGACATGGAAATGGAAGGATTTCTACCTCATAAATCAGCTTGTTCCCCAGCTGAACCTTGGTGAAGAATTTTCTGTCAATGGAGGTGGCAGCCACAGAAAGAGACCAAGGTGAAAAATTAGTGACTGTTGCAAGATTTGGACCACTGTTCCCAGCAGAATTCGAGGTCAATATTCCATTTCTCATAGCATGAAAAGCTCCAATAGCAATTGAATCATAAAAATATTGATTAGCTGCTTGATTTCCAACTGAGAGCGAAATAATGTCAACCCCATCTGCTATTGCATCATCAAATGCAGCAAGAATGTCAGCATCATGGCATCCATCAGACCAGCAAACTTTATACACTGCAATTCTTGCTGATGGAACCCCGCCTCTTGCTGTCCCTAAGCCAAGACCATAAAAGCTTGCTGAGCTAACTGAGCCCCCAGCAGCTGTTGATGCAGTGTGTGTCCCATGCCCATTTGAATCTATTGGAGATATGATATCATCTTCACCAAATAGCCTGTCACTGCGATAATATTTAGCTCCAATGATTTTGCTGCATAGGTAAAAATTGCAAAACTTGTTAGTAACTGCGAAGAAGAGTTTTCTGGTATTGTAAGAACAGAAGATACGGTGATATACTTGTTGCAGGTGATATTGTAGCAGGCTCCCTTCCATTTAGTGGGTGGAGGACCAAATCCTGAATCATTGAAGCTGCTGGAGTGTGGCCAGATTCCAGTGTCAAGCACCCCTATAACTATATCGCTTTCTGTTGTAGCTCTTTTCGCTTGTTGAGGAAAGCCTATGAAGTCCCATGACCTTGTGGTGTGTAATTGTTTCTTTCCATTTAGGAACACAGAAACCACACCTTCCATTGCTGATTACCAAAAATGATTGTCAGAATGCAGAGCAAAACATATCAAAATTTTAAATAGAAACTTTAGACCCCAAAGGTTGGCCTGAAAATAAGGGTGAACACGTAATTTAATGTGTGTTTCGGTGTATTTTACAACTTTGAATTCTAACTTCGCCAGTTTCTTTGCGCCAAACCACAAGCAATTTTCTTATGGATCCTACCACCTTGGATGACGGTCAGATAGCATCTAACTGCAAAACTTAAAAAAAAAAAGGTTATTTGGTTACTCACCAGCAACTTTTTGCACTTCCTCCTCTTTAAGATTCACAACAAACCCATTGATACTTCTCTTGAAGCTATGAAGTAGTGCATCTACTGCCCTATTGCTGAACACATGAGAATTGAAATGTCACTGTTTTGATAATCTCAACGCTTGATAATCTTTGATGCTACAAGTACATCTATCAACCTATCGAAGGGAACCAAAAATATACCTGCCAAGGGCTTTTTGGAGCATGCTCATGTGAAGCATTGACTTGGGGATATCTCCACTTGGATAGTTACCCATGTACACAATATAAGTCTGAATTCAAAATGTAAATCGCAGAAAAATTATAAGAAGAAATAGAAGAAAGTATGACTAAGTAGTCAGTAGCAAATTCTCGGGTATGGCCAACTAAACTCTTAAAACCAGTCTAAAGAAAAGGAAAAAAACAGAGCATGGAAGTATATTATTGGGCTGAAGTTACAAGTAATAGAAGCGGTAATTGCCTTTTCATTATCTTGAGAATCAGCATGGGCAGTCAGCAGCATGGCTGTGACTGTAAGGGTGAGAATGAGAAGCCATGAACGCGAACACAGTGTCCGTGCCATTGAACAGATTAACTGAAAGCTCTGTAAGAGCAGGACGAATGTTCATATAGGGTGGTTGGAAAGCTTCGTATATATAGATACTCCAGCAGGAGCAGTAGACTTTCTTGAGTTGACAACAGAATACAAGGTTATGCTCTTCACGAGTAGTAGCTTCTTTATTAAGGAAACCATTTTACTTCAATTCGGAATATACATAAGATTAATTAAGTTAATTGTCCTCAAGGCAACACTTTGCAATACCTAGAGAGCAATGTTCTTTCAATGGTTGGAGGAAAGGGTGTTAATGATCATTTTCATTGACTTCACCCACAAGGCAAATCATACAATTGTATAATACACAACTCTTTTCGTAGTCCTACTGAAGAGATTTTATATACATTACAATATAATAACTATAAAATTTTATTTTCACAATATATTTCTATTAAGAGAGATACTAGTTCGCAGAACTTATGCCAAAGGTGAAGTCTCTGTTAGAGTCGACACGAGAGTGAGAGACCACCATATTTGTAGGGTAAATGACAGCAAGGGTTGAAGAACAAGTCAAAACCATTAAATAAAAAGGAAAATAAATAACTATATATTAGCAACTTGTTTTATATAACTAAGAATGAATGTGTAAGGAAATTGGATAAAATAAAAAACACACAATTCAAACTTGCAGGAAGAATCTACTTCTTCCACGAAAATGCAGTCGGGGCGCGTTTTTTGTTTCTAACATATATTATTGTCATTTCTTTACAATTTTCTAACCCTGATGACACGATGAAGATGGAGTCGAATTAGATATAATATAATTTATTTGATCAAGTCTTGTTTGGTATGCCAGTAGTAATTTTGTAAGTCTTTCACTCATTTTCTCTGTGGGGCACCAATATTAATGGTTGGACTCCCTAATTTAATGTTTGATTAATAGTAGAAGACTCGAGAAACAAAAAATGGAAGTCCACGATAATGAAGCCCACTACTTCACATTATCCTCTTATTCCCTTTTTCAATTGATAAACCATAGAAGTGGAATTGATATATACATCTAAACGATTAATTCACTACCTCGTACCTTTGACATCTAATTCGTTTGTTTTGTTAAAAGATAATTTTTTTAAAATTTAAAAATTAATTTTATGATACAATTTTTAATTAGACTTCATAAAATTAAATACATGTTTGGTTGATTAAAAAAAATTAAAATTTTATAATTTAATTAAATAGAATATGTTCTATAGTTCTTTTAAAAAAAGTATTGAAATTTTAATTTTATAGTTTGTATTATTTTTTTTGTATTTGATTTGAATTTTTGATTTTTTAATTATAAAAAATTTATGTTATAATAATTTAATATAATTATTAAATTATATATTTTAATATTTTATAATTTTATAAATCAATTAAATAAAAAATTATTATATGTTATCATAAAAATAAATAAAATGATAAATTCAAATAATAAAAAATTAATTTAAAAATACAACCTTCAAATTAGATTGGTTTTCACAAAATAATTAAACCAATTAATGCATGATTGAACTAGTTTCCTTGGCTTTATATATCAAGTTGGCCTCGAAACTCTTCACCGCTCATCACTCCTATCATAGTATTCGTGGCTTCCAAGTGTAGCATTAAGACTACATAACTATCGGATAGCAGAAGGAGCCAGAAAATTGACCTCTCGGCCTCTAGTATTCATTCATGACTTCAAAATGGAGGTCAATATCTTTTTTTTTTTTTCCATCCTTTTTTCTTATTTGTGCCGTATGAATTTGTTTTTGGTGCCGCAGTGAAGGTAGAAAAGGACCATAGAGTGAGTCCAGTGTCTCATTCCAATGTCCATTAGTCATTAGCTAGCTCTAGAACCAGCTGGGTCCTAGTGGACAGTAGTGTGGATTGATCTGACTATTGACAAGAGTTTGCATTTAATTATCACAAATACAGGTGTACATAGATTCGATTCGATTCGGTTTTGAACCTCAACCAAACTGAACCGACCATAAAAAAAAAAAAAAAAATTGGACCTATTCGGTCGGTTGAGGTCCAACCAACCGAACCGCCAAAAGGCGGTTCGGTTTGGTTCGGTTCTTTTAAAAAAAAAAAAATTTTTTTTTGCCAAATTTTTTTAATTTTTGGCCTATTTAAATTTTTTTGAGCCTAATTTTTGGGCTTATTTCGAATTCTTTAGGCCCATTTCAAAAAATTTTAAAAAAATTATGTAAAATATTTTTAAAATATAATAAAAAATAAATTTAATAATATAAATTAAATATATTAAAAATAATTTGGTTCGGTTCGGTTTGGTTCGGTTGGACCGTCCCAACCGAACCGAACCGGTCGGTTTTTCAAAAAAAAAAAACCGAACTAAACCGATTTTAATCGGTTTGGTTCGATTTTTTCGATTTAGTTCGGTCCAGTTCGATTTTTGTTCACCCCTAATCACAAGTCGCGCGAGTTTGAACATGCTTGTGCTTATCCATTCCTGGTGGCTCAAATTAGGAACCATTTTCTCTAACAAGTTAGAAGAGGTTGGAATGGAGCAGAGGGCCGTGACTTGTGAATTGTGAGCCATTCCCTACAACTATTGAAGTCTTCATTATCTTTTAATAATAAATTGCCATTCCAGCTCATCCAGCCTTGTGTTTATTAATTATCTCACTTTTCTCAATTTATCTTCCATAGCCACAATAATTTTAGTGTTATGGTTAATGAGGATCCAATGCTACAATTTAGTTCATACAAATGAATTTGTTTTTGGTGCTACATGGCAAACATGGTCTCTTTTGCGCCTGTTAAGGAACTAATTTTTTTGTTTCATCGAAATGACCAAAACGTTTTTATTTTTTGAGTCACCGACACGAAACGAAGTGTTTGTTAAGAAATTATGCTATTTCGATTGAACTTACTATGTTTCAAAATATTTCGATAAAAATACTCTTATTTCAGTAAAAATTTCGGTAGAAATACTCTTATTTCGGTAAAAATATTTTTGTTTTGAGTTGTTTCGATAGAAATATTCTCGTTTTGAGTTGTTTCGATATAAATATTCTTATTTCGAGTTGTTTCGATAGAAAAGTACTAAATTAATTTAAAAAATAAAAAAATTGACAATTTAAAAGTAGATGAAAGTAGTATCATATCACATACAACACCAAGTTATTTTCTTCCATAAATCATAATATTTTTATTAACTTCCTACTCTTTCCCTTTGTTCTCATGACATTGTTTTCTTTCATTATCTTCATTTTAAAGAGGAAACTATAAAAAAAAAAATAGATTGAAAGACAAAGAAAGAGGAAAATACATGAACATAGAGATAAAATTATGGTCGAGAGAGAAAGAGACTTAAATATAGATGCTACGAAAGAGTTAAGAAGAAAGTGGAAAAATAGATGCAAGAGAGAGATTGTTATTGAATGCTATTAGAATTTGAGTCAAAGTCTTTACTGTAGTAGCATGTTTACTTACTATTCAATTATAGACATTAATTTAAATTAATTTTAATATAATTTTATATATCTAAATTATTAATATTATGTTAAATTTTTTTAAAATTAAAAAAAATATTATTTAAAATTATTTGAAACGTTTCTTAAAAAATCGTCCGTTTCTTCGAAATTTTCGAAACGTTTTCATTTCTGAAGTCACCGAAACAGTACATCAAAACGAAATTTAATACCTTGGCACCTGTTACTACTTCTCCTCATAGCAAAATAAATAAATTAATGAATTGGTTAAATAACTTAAAAAAAATAAACAGGTTTTTTTAATAAATTAATTAAACTAATTTAAATTTAAAATCGAAATGAACTAAATCGAAGAATAATCTCTTAACCAAAAATCTCCTTTTAAATTCGTAAAGATATATATATTATAAATTTAAAAAACAAGTTTATAAAATTTTAAAAATATTAATTAATACTAGATATTCTAATACATCAAAAAAAACTTTCTATACGAAAATAAGATTAAAAAAAAAAACTAGAGGAGATTTTAGGAAAGGTTATGCAAAGAAGAAAAGGACACGACTTTCGCGAAGTGGGCCTTACATCAACTTGTTCGTCGTATTCATTTGCGGAGACTCACGTCTGCTCTATGCATCATGAAGTCAATGTTCACCGACATGCTTTGGTCCATCACCCACTAAAAACAATGATCCTCCAGTTGAATTATGGACTCGGGGATAAATTCTCTCTCTCTTTTAATAACGAGCGGAAGTTGAATTTTATAAATTGGTCGATGTTATGAAATTATTTATTATGTAGATATTTATTTAATTTTTTAATTTTTAAAATAATAAATATTATTAAATTTATTATTATTATAAGTGTCTTTTTATTTTTTTAATTTTTAAAACTATTGAATCTCATTCATTTTTTTTTAATTTTAGGTTATCTATATTTATGATTGTATGCCTATAAATAAAAATTTCTATAAAGTAATTGCAGTAGAAATATATCTTTCTCTCTGTGTTATTCTTTTTTAATTGCCTTTATATTATATTTTTTCTTTGTGTAAATTTTATTTATAACACGTTATCAGCACGAGTTTGCTCTTGACTATTCATTTATTTATGTGAAAAATGAATTTGGTGCTATAGATTTCTATTATGATTTACATATAATTAAGTATAACTGTTTCATGAAAAGTTTTATTCACAAAAGAAATTTTAAAAAAATAATAATATTTCACAGAGATATTCATATACGCTAAGATAATTTTTTCTGTGGTTAGTCCTTGCAATTAATTTAGCATAATTGCGTTGCCCATGTTGAGATAGTTTTTTGAATATATTATAGTTCCTAGATGTATAATCAGCGCTGAAACACTTGTAGATACTAGTAAATTGTTCATGTTTGATAGTGCTACATAACAAAATGAGAATTATTACTTTTGGATCGCCTTATGTTAATAAGGATTGTTAATTACATTTTTATTTAATCCTCTATATACATGAATGCTTTGAAAGTTGTTTTAATATAATTATTCTTAGAAATATTAGAGATGGATTTTTATTCGTCATGATTTATCATGTTTTCATCCAGCCCAAAATAGTGAAAATTTTTGTAGAAGTATCATAAAAGGTTTTTGAAAGACCAATAATTCTCTTATGGGTTGGTTTGAATGAGAACTATAACCACTAAAAATTTAATTTTGTGAATTGTACATTTATGAGTATTCTGTTTCTAAAATTTATATCCTATTGAAAACTGAACTATAGTTTTCTACAATATAGTTGAAGAATTTTTTGTAATACGGACTATAAATTGAGCATGACCTCTAGTTGATATCTATCTATATGTTTTATTTAATTGAATTTTCTGTATGGGTATACAATTATACTGTATGTAGTTATAGGTATTCTTGAATTTGGTATGTGGGATATCGTATAGAAGGCTAATTAATTGCATACTTTACTAAATAATTTGTGAAGTGTGAAACTCTTCTTGACATTCACTTTATCTCTTTCTAAATTAGTTAGAACTTATATTATGGTTATTTATCACTTGCATCAATATAGTGCTATCTTATACCACCCATTTTATAATGTGCCTAGTTACTTGAAAAATGATTCTTTTAATGCAAAATTCACAATTTGTAAATTGCTTGAATTAAGTCTTATATACAAAAAGAAGTATTTGCGAACATACTACAATAAACCATAAGTTTATTGATCACTGTTTGACATGATCGGTTGAGACATCTTAAATCAATAATAATGCAAAAAATTATTGAAAATTCACATGGACACTTATTGAAAAACCTAAAGATTTTTCAATCTAAGGAATTGTCATGTGTTGTTTGTTCTCAAGGCAAATTGGTTATTAAGCTATCACTAGCTAAAATTGAAACTGAATCTCCAACATTTCTGAAAAGTATATATGGTGATATATGTGAACCTATTCATCCTAAATGTGGGCCATTTAGATATGGTATTAATAGACACATCCAGTAGATGGTCTCATGTGTGCTTGCTATCAACTTGTAATCTAGTGTTTGCAAGATTACTTGTTCAAATAATTCAATTAATAACACAATTTACAGATTATACAATTAAATCGATTCACCTTGATAATGCTAGTGAATTTTCTTCACAAGTTTTCAATGACTATTGTATGTTGATTAGCATAAATGTAAAATATCATGTAGCTCGTGTTCATACACAAAATGGGTTAGCTGAATCATTTATTAAGCAATCTTAATTAAGAGTTAGACCCTTACTTATGCGAACAAAGCTCTCTGTTTCTATTTGAGGACATACAATTTTATATGCAGCAGCATTAGTACACATCAAACCAATAAGTTATCATGAATATTTCTCCTTTATAATTGGCTTATGGTCATGAGTTAAATATTTCTCATATTAGAATTTTTGGGTGTGTGGTATATGTTTTAATAGCCCCACCACAACACATTAAAATGGGTCTTCAAAGGAGATTAGGAATATATGTTGAATATGATTCTCCTTCTATTATAAAATATCTTGAGCCAATGACAGGAGATGTATTTACGACATGTTTTGTCAATTGTTATTTTGATGAACTAGTCTTCCCAGCATTAGGGGGAGAAAATGAAAAACAGCTGGTCAAAGAAATTACATAGAATGCTTTGTTATATCTTGAACCTCACATAAAATAATATGAACTTGAAGTTCAAAAGATAATTCACTTACATAGAATAGCAAATCAACTGTCAGATGTATTTACTGATCTAAAGAGAGTGACCAAGTCACATATACCAGCTGTAAATACTCATGTATAGATTGATGTCCCTGAAAAACAATCCGTTAATGAAATCACTAGTAAGTCTAAAGTACGTCAGAAGCGTGATAGATGATGAGTGAGTTTTATAATCATGAATTGAATACTTTCATCTTAATTCTTTTTCATGTTTAAGCACTTATTTTTCGTATTTATCTTTAGTTTTATGCATCTTCTACATATGGAGAAAAAAATAGAAAATTGACTCAATTGGAGAAATCAAAACTAAATTGTGGTTCTTTGGAAATTATGTTTATAGATCAAGCAGTAAAAATGAAATCATTAAGGATGGCTAAGTAAGGAGCATTATCTTTTTGACTCTTGAGACGCATCCTAATGGATATATTTAATCTTGATTTATGACCATATAATATTCAAAGAACCTCAAATGTGAAAAATCTGTGTGCTGTTTATTTTTCTGTTCGACCTTACTCTAGTAATAAATAATAAATTATATATCCAATATATGTGAAATTTGGTAAGTGAATATCTGACACAATTTTCTACAACTTTCATGTTTACGTGATCAGCTAATTTGGACGGTAAAAGGGCAAAAATTGGGTTAGAAGAAAATCTGTTTGCTCTTGCAGTCCAACCCAACCTTGCTGTAGTATTTGGGCCATATCTTATAAAATACGCAATCAATGTACACAAAATTTGGTAGGTAGCTAGCTGACACAATTACCTACAACTTTTATTTTCACATGGGCAGCAAATTTGGCGGTTATCAAGGAGGAATATCATGATCACTTTCGGTGGATATAGTAGAATCCAACCTGCCAACTTTAGTGCAACTTACTTTATCACTTACCTCATTAGTTGTATCTATAAATAGAGGGGTCTTGTGAGCTAAAGAGGGGTCAAAAATTATCTGAAGAGAGTGTAGTTTTGAGACTATAAATTTTAGTTTTTAGTATTGTAATGTTCTTATTTCTTTAGATACTTTGTTATCCTTTCATAATATCATCATACTTGTTCATCTTCATTTTTGCTTTCTTAATTTGACTGTGGAGAACTAATCTCCTTATGCTAAGGTAAATGGTGAAACTCTTGGTGTAAGAATAATAATTAATCTAACTCTTAATCTTAATGTTTATCTTTGATATTGTATTTACCTTTTTATTTCTTTTCTCATGTTACTTCTTAATGGCTGGTTTTATTAGACCGCCGATTTCTTGTTATTTTTATTGGTTGGTTTTATTAAACCGCCTATTTCTTGTTATATTATGTTATTGTGCTTATTTTCTTTCTTCTTATTTCTTGTTATTTTTAATTGGTTGGTTTTACTAAACCGCCTATTTCTTGTTATATTATGTTAGTGTGCTTAGTTTCTTTCTTCTTATATATTGTTATCTTATTGGTTGGTTCTATCAAACTACCTATCTCTTAGTATGTTCATGGTTGGCCTTGCCACCTACCTCTTGTTATGTTTCTTCTTCGTACCTCTTTTCATTCTAATCTTGTAAGGTGCGAACCTTGGTACATTGTAGACAATTTTGGCACAATAAATTCTTGAATCAATCTTGATTTATTGTAGACAATATAATAATTGGCACAATGTATACTTGAATTCATTTTACAAGCATATATTAATGGTGTAAAAGGAGGGAAATATAATTCATGTATAAAGAAAAGTGAGTTCAAAGTAATACATTTTTCGATTGGAACTTTATTCATGTGAGAATTCCAATTGAGTGATAAAAGTGTTAAATTTATCATTACTTATACCAGGAGTGGATCCCCTAACCTTAGCATTCTTTTACCTTGAATACATTTCAATTTAATTTGAGTACATCAATACCCTGCATACTTGATTTAATATTCTCCTCACAAAACAAATATTTTGACAACTAGGTTAGAGTTATTTATTTGGATTCAAGTTAGAGTTTTCTTTCTATTGGCAATCCTCCTAGGATCGACCTTGCATACCATTAAATCTGTACTCCAATAAATTCGTGCGCTTGCGAGTTTAATTAAAACAACAAGTTTTTGACGCCGTTGCCGGGGATTGCAATGGAAAAGTTAAGTAGATCTAGGTAAGTATAATTCTTCCACTAGTTATAGTTTAGAATTTTTTTATTTGTATAGAAATTTTTCTTTGTGAAAAAAAAAAGATTTTTTTTGTGTAATTTCTTTATTGTATTCTCATTTTGTTTGTAATTATATTGTGTGCCATTAGAAACACTTGTTTATAGTTTTTCTTTTAGTTTATACATGCTTGGAAACGTGATAAATATCAGCGTTTGGTTAGAAAAAGTTTAGGATCACCCATTCATTTTAACATTGAAACATTAGACTTTATTGGGACACCATAAAAATGGAAGAACAAGTTGTACACGAGAAAACTCTTATGGAATATTTCTCACCTGTCATAGCTAGTACTCCATCTTGTATAGTGTTACCACAAACTAATGTAATTCACTTTGAGCTTAAACCAGCCATAATCCAATTGTTGCCATTATTTTACGGATTAGAGAGAGAAGACCCATACATGCATATTAAAGAGTTTTTAGAAATTTGCTGGACATTCCGGTTTCAAAATTTCAATGATGAGTCAATCAGGTTTAAAATGTTTTCATTTTCATTAAAAGATAAAGCTAAAGCCTGGTTGAATTCTCTTCTTACAGGAATTATTACTGGTTGGAATCAATTAGTAAATAAGTTTCTGGCCAAATTTTTCCCCATGTCTAAAACTGATGCCCTTATGAGAGAAATCTCTGATTTTTTTCAAAAAGAGGGTGAACAATTTTTTGAGTGTTGGAAAAGATTTAATGACCTTCTTTTGAAGTGTTCTCATCATAGTTTTGAAACTTGGAGACTCGTAAAATATTTTTATGATGGTTTGACTCCATCAAACCGTCAAATGATTCAAAGTATGCATGGCAGGAAATTTCTACAGTTAAATGAGGCTGAAGCTTGGGCATCCTTAAAGTCTCTATCAGAAAACTCTCAACATTAGAATTGCATTGATCCAAAGGATAGAAAGTCTCAAACCATAAAGAGAAGAGGAATTTATGAAGTAAGTAATGATACAGATGTGAGAGTTGCTTTGGCCAATCTTACTAGAAAGGTAGAAGTTTTGAATTTAAGCCATACTCTGAACTCTTCTACCAATACTAGGAATGAAGCATGTGTTTTATGTTCTAGTACATCTCACATTGTATAATATTGCCTATCCATACCAGCTTACCAAGAAGCATTCTCTGAGCAGGTTAATTCCCTCTAGTCTTATGAAAAATCATCAGATAGTCCATTTACACCAACATACAACCTAAATTGGAGAAATCATCCAAATTTATCATGGAAACAAAATTAGCTTCCAATGAATCAAGGTGGGCAGCAATTTGTCCCTTTCAATTCATACCCTCAAGTTCCTCAACATACTCCTCCTTTCGAAGTATCACAACAAAGAAAACCTTCTTTGGAGGATACCTTGCAATAGTTCATGCAGTCGACCCAACAAGTTTTGCAATCTCACACTCAAGCTATTTCAAAACTTGAAACACAATTGGGTCAAATAGCTAATGTTGTAGGAGAGAGAGAAAAAGAGAAATTTTCCAGTCAACCTGTTCCTAATCCTAAGGGTCAATTTGAAGTAGGATCATCAAAAAATCCTAATGAAGAAGTAAAGTCTGTAACAATCCTTAGATCTAGAAAAGTCATTGATAATCATGTTCACATGCCAGAAAATGAGGAACATAGTCAACATGAATCCCAAAATAATGACTCAAGTGAAAAGAAAAGTGAACAGATTTCTTGTGCCCCCAAAGCTCCTTTCCCACAAACACTTGCAGCAATCAAGAAAGATACTCAGTATAGTGACATTTTAGAGGTGTTTAAGTAAGTAAGCATTAACATCCCTTTTCTAGATGCTATTAAACAAGTACCTGTTTACTCAAAATTCTTGAAAGATCTTTGCACGGTGAAAAGGAAAACTAATGTTCCAAAAAAGGTATTCTTAACTGAACTACAAGTGAGCTCTATAATTCAACAAAAAACTCCTATCAAGTACAAAGATCCTAGTTGTCCTACAATTTTCTGTGTGATAGGTGACCATGTGATTAACAGAGCCTTACTTGATCTAGGAGCAAGTGTGAATTTGTTGCCATACTCTGTATATGCAAAACTTGGGTTAGGAAAGTTGAAGCCTACATCAGTGACCCTTCAATTAGCAGATAGGTCCACAAAAATTTCTAGAGGTGTCATAGAGGATGTTCTCATAAAGGTTGATAAATTCTACTTTTCGGTAGATTTTATTGTTCTAGATATTGAACTTGTTGAGAATGTGGATACACAAATACCTATCATTATAGGTAGACCATTCTTGGCAACATACAATGCAATCATCAATTGTCGTAATGGTATCTTAAATTTGTCTTTTGAAAATATGACAGTTGAATTGAATGTCTTTAATGTATCTCGTCAACCTGTGGACACTGGTGATGTTTGTGAGGTCAATATGATTGAGAGTATAGTCTATGACTCATTTTTTAGTTCTTTTGGTGATGACCCTTTGGAAAAACGTTTGGTCCACTTCAATATGGACATAAATGAGGATTGTTTAGTTGGTGAGGTAAATTTCCTGTTAGAAACTATTCCATTGATGAATACCAATAAGTGAAAAGCCGAAACAGAAACACTTACACCTTCTGAGTCTGTCTTACTACCTTCCATAGAGAAACCCCCCAGTTAGAATTAAAACCTCTACCTGATTCTCTGAAGTATGTGTTCTTAGGACCTTTTGAGACCTTGCCTGTGATCATAGCATATGATTTAAATAGTAAACAGGAAGTTGAACTGATAAAAGTCCTCAGTGAACATAGTGAAGCCATAGGTTGGACAATAACAGACATTAAAGGTATCAGTCTATTAATCTGCATGCACCGAATACATTTGGAGGACAATGCCAAAACCTCAAGAGAGCCACAAAGACATTTGAATCCAAACATGAAGGAGGTTGTGAGAGCTGAGGTAATTAAACTTCTTGATGTGGGTGTCATTTACCCAATTTCTGATAGTGCATGGGTTAGTCCTGTTTAGGTAGTCCCCAAGAAGTCTGGAATTACTGTAGTAAAAAATGAGGAGAATGAATTAATACTCACTAGAATGCAAACTGGGTGGCGTGTTTGTATTGACTACCGTAAGTTGAATGCTGTCACAAGGAAAGACTATTTTCCACTTTCCTTCATAGATCAAATGCTAAAGAGGTTGGCTGGACATGCGTATTACTGCTTTCTTGATGGATACTCTGGGTACAATCAAATTCCTATTGCACCTGAAGATCAAGAGAAAACTACCTTCACTTGTCCTTTTGGAACATTTGCCTATCGTAGAATGCCATTTGGATTGTGCAATGCACCTGCCACATTTCAGCGTTGCATGACAAACATATTCTTTGACATGGTAGAACGATTTCTGAAAGTATTCATGGATGATTTTTTTGTACATGGGTCTAGTTTTGAGGAATGTTTACATCATTTAAGATTAGTCTTAATTAGGTGTAAAGAAAAGAACCTTGTTTTGAATTGGGAAAAATGCCATTTTATGGTTAAGAAAGGAATTATTTTGAGGCATGTTGTGTCACATCAAGGTATTGAGGTAGATAGGGCCAAAATTGAATTGATTTTCAGTCTTTCACCTCTCCAAACAATGAAAGAGGTACGTTCTTTTTTAGGCTATGCAGGGTTTTATCGCAGATTTATCAAAGATTTTAGCAAAATCTCCAGACCATTGTGTAATTTACTTACCAAAGATGCATCTTTTATCTTTGATGAAGAGTGCTGTCAAGCTTTTGAAAAGCTAAAATTCTTACTCACCTTTGCACCTATCATTAGACCACCCAATTGGAATCTTCCATTTGAAATCATGTGTGATGCTTCTGATTATGCAATTGGAGCTGTCTTGGGTCAACGTTTTGATAAATTTCCGTATGTGATATACTATGCTAGTAAAACTCTTAATGATGCTCAATTGAATTATTCTACAACAGAAAAAGAGTTACTAGCTGTGGTATTTGCTCTAAACAAGTTTAGATCTTATTTGTTAGAATCTAAGGTTGTAGTCTTTACAGATCATGCTGCACTTAAGTATATTCTTTCTAAAAAAGATGCTAAAACACATTTGATAAGATGGATCTTGTTGTTGCAAGAATTTGATTTAAAAATTCGAGATAAGAAAGGATATGAAAATGTTGTAGCTGATCACTTGCCTATACTGGTAGTTGAATCAGGTGACAATAACTTGCTTATCAAAGACTCCTTCCCAGATGAGCAACTCATGTCTATCTCTCAGTTACCCTGGTTTGTTGACATTGCTAATTATCTTGTCACAGGTCAAATGCCTACACATTGGAGTAAACAAGATCAGGTAAAAATTTTAACTAAAGTAAAGAAATTCTTTTGGGAAGATCCATACTTATTTAAGTATATCCATACTTATTTAAGTATTGTCCTGATCAAATCATTCGAAGATGTGTTCCTGAGAATGAGCAACATAATATTATTTCTTTTTGTCATGATCATGCTTGTGGAGGTCATTTTAGTGTTAAAAAAACTGCTGCAAAGGTTTTGCAATGTGGCTTTTATTGGCCATCACTCTTCAAGGATGCCCATTTGTATTGTAGTTCTTGTGAACGTTGTCAAAAATTAGGCAGTATCTCACGCAGGAATATGATGCCTCTGACTCCCATTCTAATTGTTGAAATATTTGATGTCTGGGGAGTTGATTTCATGGGTTCTTTTCCTAATTCATTTGGAAATTTATACATCCTTGTTGCTCTGGATTATGTGTCAAAATAGGTAGATGCTCTTTCATATAAAACAAATGATCACAAGATTGTGGTGAAATTCTTGAAAGAAAACATTTTTTCAAGGTTTGGCACACCACGGGCTATCATTAGTGATGGGGGAAATTATTTTTGTAATAGGCAATTTGAGCATTTAATGAAGAAATATGGTATCACACACAAAGTTGCAACCCCATATTACCCACAAACTAGTGGTCAAGTTGAGATTTCGAATAGGGAAGTTAATTTTTTTTTTTGGAAAAAACGATTAACCCAAATAGAAAAGATTGGTCTTTGAAACTTTCTGATGCTTTATGGGCTTATCATACTGCTTTTAAAACACCTATTGGAATGTCTCCTTACCGACTTGTGTATGGCAAGGCTTGTCATTTACTTGTTGAAATAGAGCATAAAGCTTATTGGGCCATCAAACAATTTAACTTTGCTCTTGACAAAGCAGGTTCTCACAGGAAGTTTCAACTCAATGAATTGGAAGAAATATGGAATGATGCATATGAAAGTGCAAAGTTGAAAGCTACATTCTCGGTGGTCAGGCCCATTCATTGTTCGTGCTGTTTATCCACATGGTGCAGTAGAGATTGAAAATCCCAAGAACAGTTATGTGTTTAAAGTGAATGGTCAAAGATTGAAAGTATTTTTGGAATTACATAACTCGAAGATAGAGGAGACATCTTTGCATGATCCTATCTACCAGAATTGATTTGATTCTGTTGTTAAAGGGTGCCATGTACGCTATCTAGGTAAGATCGTTTTTTATTTAACTTGCATTAATTTTTCCCTTCAGTGTTATCTTATTTTGAATTTCTGTTGTTTTTCCTACCTTTTTGCTTTTGTTCTTTCAAAAAAAAGAGAGAAAAGAAAAATTGAGTCGAGAATGGAGGACATTCTCACAAGATTGAAAAATCATTTTCCTTTTCTTCCACCCAATGCATTGAGAAAAATTTACAAAGTACGAGTTGCAAGATTAAGGGTGTTGATGAACATGAGGATGCCTGTTGATATTCAGTCACTAATTGAAGCTAAGGTATGGTTATCAAGTGAGTCTGCAAATAATTTCATCTCTTACATGCCTGGTTTGGGGAAAAGCAGTTTTGCTAAAAAGCGCAGAACTAAAAGAATGGGTGTTTGTCACAAATGTGGACGTGAAACTTGCAACAAACGTTGTCGTTCTTTGGGTTTGATATATGTAAATCGGGAAGACAAAATTAAGTTCATTAAGGATGGTTTGAGTAAGGAGTCATTGGATGATGACTTTCATCCAACGTCTCTTGAGACACATCCTAGTGGATCTGTGCACATCGGTATTGTCGGTTTATGGCTCCATTTCAAAAAAGAATATAAATAGTACAGTCTTGGGAATCTGACGTTAAAAGACCCTGTTCTCAATTTATAAGAAAATTAGATGGGAAGCATATCATCGACCCATAGAGGGCGTTTAAGTCGTTACTGGACGTAAAACCAGAGGAAGATGTGAGCCACAATCACAAATACTGTACATATACATACGTGTCATCATCTTTCACCTTTACTTTATCTGACATCCACCGGCCTACTCACCTAACCACTGTAAGTATGTTCTTGTCTGAGTTCTATAAATGCACACTTTACCATCTTCACTTGCATACTCAAAATTAGTGTAAGTGCAGTCATGGAGGGAACCGCAGTTTGCCATTTTAGAAATATTTGTGTCTTTTGTGGTTCCAGTCCTAAAAAAATGGAGAGTATGTAAAAGCAGCACAAACTTTGGGTATGGTACTAGCCAATAGAAAAATGCATTTAGTTTATGGTGGAGGGTGTCGAGGGTTAATGGGAAGTGTGTCTGGCTATGCATATTTAGGAGGATGTCAAGTTCTAGGTATTATTCCTACAGCTCTAGCTGCATCAAACATTGTAGGAAAAACAATTGAGGAAGAATGCAGGGTATCCTCCATGCATGAACGCATAGATAGAATGTTGTGCAACGCTGACGCCTTCATTGCCTTACCTGGTGGCTTTGGTACTCTGGAGGAAATTTTTTAAATCGTCTCTTGGGTACAACTGAACATCCATCATAAACCAATAGGTTTGTTGAATGTTAACAATTTTTTTGACGGTTTGTTGTCTTTTCTTGATCAAGCTGTAGAAAAGAAATTTATCTCACACTCAGCACGACGGATTCTCATCTCGGCCTCAAATGCTGATGACTTGATTGACGCATTACAAGCGTTTGTTCATGTACCTGATCTAACTATGGCTCAAATAGATTGGACATCAAACAACCGCTTAAAGCGCAAACTGGACTTGACTCTCCATCTATAACTCCTTTTATTTGATTGCATAAATTTTTATTTCTTTGTTAATGTGCTGCAAGTTCATCTTCTCCTTAATCTCTTTTCAGGTAATATCTCGTTCAATCTTTGTTGTCTGTTTTATGTTTGTTCATCTTTCAAAAATTTTTTTTTTAGTGATGTTTTGAAATTTGGAAAAACTAACACCAATGATGAAAATGGTTTAAAGTGCCTATAACCTTTGAAAAATATATGAGTTCTGAGTGTTATGTATGAACTTAAATTCTATTGCAACGTATGTTTTACTTGAAAATCTCAAATATCTTGAGCACTTAATCTTTTACATTTGACTTATTGTTTATTCAGAAAAGATTTATGTGATTCAAATATAACAAGTGATTTCATAAGACTCTAGAACTTATTTGATTGTCACTTGAGGCGAAATCCTAGACTACTCTCCATTTAAGAAATGAATTAGGCATTGTTGGAATCGTTTGAGCCTTTCAGACCAACCTATTCATTATGCTATCTCTAATAACCCATTTTGAGCATATGCTTCTCATTTCTTGTACACCTATATTATTCTCTAGCCCTTAAACAAAAAAAAATGTTTCTAACTCTTATCTTTCAGAAATGATCACTTGAAAAGCTATGGTTCATGGATGGATAGATGGAGTTAAAAAAAATTATTATATAGAACTCCCTAAATAAATAAGTTTGGGGGTTTATGTTAAAAAAAAAGAAAAAAAAATGTAGTATGAGCAGATAATGTAAGGATGAGAATAGGGTTGGAGATAGAATCTGCATGATAGTATCAAAAAAATTTGAAAGGACCCAAATGATCATGTATGTTGAATTAAGCATTTATTAATATCCTTTTTATCTACCTTTAACCTATGCCATACATTACAAGTCTAATGAAAGTCCTGATGATCTTAAATGTTATGATTAATCTATATTAGTGGAGAGTGACATAAAAAATAAGTTTATGGAGTCTTACAAGCATCTATCTGGAGATTTACTTTAAATATTTAACTACATAAATTTATTTGAATGCAAAAAGTCCAATGTCAAAGGATTACCACACACACACTTGAGATTTAAGAGTAAACTATATGTTGCATTTGAATTGAAGTTTTACATAACCTTGGATCTTGATATTTTCTTTGGTTGTACATTTTAAATCCTTAAGGAATGTTTAGTAATCAAATACAACTTATCACTCATCTTTTGAATTTTGAATTTTGTGTGTTTTGCTTGAGGACAAGCAAATGATTAAGTTTGGGGGTACTTGATGAGTGAGTTTTATAACCATGAATTGAATACTTTCATCTTAATTCTTTGTCATGTTTAAACATTTATTTTTCGTATTTATCTTTAGTTTTATGCATCTTCTACATATGGAGAAAAAAAAATAGAAAATTGACTCAATTGAAGAAATCAAAGCTAAATTGTGATTCTTTGGGAATTATGTTTATAGATCAAGCGGTAAAAATGAATTCATTAAGGATGGCTGAGTAAGGAGCATTATCTTTTTGACTCTTAAGACGCATCCTAATGGATATATTTAATCTTGATTTATGACCATATAAGATTCAAGGAACCTCAAATGTGAAAAATCCGTGTGCTGTTTGTTTTTCTGCCCGACCTTACTCAGTATTTTAATCATAAATAATAAATTACATATCCAATATATTTGAAATTTGGTAAGTGAATATCTAACACAATTTTCTACAACTTTCATGTTTGCATGAGCAGTTAATTTGGATAGTAAAATGGCGAAAATTGGGTTAGAAGAAAATCTATTTGTTGTTGCAGTCTAGCCCAACCTTACTGTAGTATTTGGGCCATATCTCATAAAATACACAGTCAATGTACACTAAATTTGGTAGGTAGATATCCGACACCATTACCTACAACTTTTATTTTTACATGGGCAGCAAATTCAGCGGTTATCAAGGAGGAATATCATGATCACTTTCAGTGGACATAGTGGAATCCAACCTGCCAACTTTAGTGCAACTTACTTTGTCACTTACCTCATTAGTTGTATCTATAAATAGAGGGGTCTTGTGAACTAAAGAGGGGTCAAAAATTATATGAAGAGAGTGTAGTTTTGAGACCATAAATTCCAGTTTTTAGTATTGTAATGTTCTTATTTCTTTAGATACTTTGTTATCTATCATCATGCTTGTTCATCTTCATTTTTGCTTTCTTAATTTGACTATGGAGAACTAATATCCTTATGCTAAGGTAAATGGTGAAACTCTTGGTGTGCGAATAATAATTAATCTAACTCTTAATCTTAATATTTATCTTTGATATTATATTTACCTTCTTATTTCTTTTCTCATATTACTTCTTAATGGCTGGTTTTATCATACCGCCGATTTCTTGTTATTTTTATTGGCTGATTTTACTAAACTGCCTATTTCTTGTTATATTATGTTATTGTGCTTATTTTCTTTCTTTTTATTTCTTGTTATTTTTAATTGGCTGGTTTTACTAAACCGCCTATTTCTTGTTATATTATGTTAGTGTGCTTAGTTTCTTTCTTCTTAGCTCTTGTTATGTTATTGGTTGATTCTATCAAACCGCCTATCTCTTAGTATGTTCATGGTTGGCCTTGTCACCTATCTCTTGTTATGTTTCTTCTTCGTACCTCTTTTCATTCTAATCTTATAAGGTATGAACCTTGATACATTGTAGACAATTTTTGGCACAATAAATTCTTGAATCAATCTTGATTTATTGTAGACAATATAATAATTGGCACAATGTATACTTGAATCCATTTTACAAGCATGTATTAATGGTGTAAAAGGAGGAAAATATAATTCATGTATAAAGAAAAGTGAGCTCAAAGTAATACATTTTTCGATTGGAACCTTATTTATGTGAGAATTCCAATTGAGTGATAAAAGAGTTAAATTTATCATTACTCATACCAGGAGTGGATCCCCTAACCTTAGCATTCTTTTATCTTGAATACATTTCAATTTAATTTGAGTACATCAATACCCTGCATACTTGATTTAATATTCTCCTCACAAAACAAATATTTTGACAACTAGGTTAGAGTTATTTATTTGGATTCAAGTTAGAGTTTCCTTTCTATTGGCAATCCTCGTGGGATCGACCTTGCATACCATTAAATCTGTACTCCAATAGATTCGTGTGCTTGCGAGTTTAATTAAAACAACAACAATAGACCAATCGGTTTAAAAAAATAAAAATCCCCGTAAAAAGAAAGAAATAATTATTCAATATTAGAAATAGATGTTTTTAAAGAGACTAGAGACATAACAAACAAAGTACTTCCAGAAGAAGTTCAGGTACCTGAAATTGATGAAATTGATGAAAATGAAGAGATCTCAAAAGATTATGTATCTACGGGGAAATGATTAAATCGAAAAGAAATAGTTGTCGATAACATTTTTGTATAAATAGTAGCACTTAATATTTTGAATGACAATGATGATTATAAATTTACATCTGTCGATGAGTGTCGATGTAGATATGATTGGCCAAAATGGAAAGATGCAATTCGAGCAGAATTGAATTCACTTAAAAATTGTGAGATATTTGAATCTATAGTTCAAACACTTGAAGGTGTAATACCCGTTGGGTACAAATGGATATTTGTATGTAAAAGAAATGAGAAAAATGAAATTGTGAGGTACAAAGCACGGCTTGTTGCAGAAGGTTTTCACAAAGACCTGGAATTGATTATAATTTTACATATTCTCATGTGGTAGATGCAATTATATTTTGGTATCTCATTAGTCTAGTAGTATATGAAAAACTTGACATGCGTCTTATAGATGTTGTTACAGCCTATTTATATGGCTCACTTGATAGTGACATATATATAAAAATTCTAGAAGAATTTAAGATACTTGAAGCATATAATTCAAAAATTCTGGAAATTTTATTCAATTAAATTTCAAAGATCTTTATATAAATTAAAACAGTTTGGACAAATGTGGTGTAACCATTTCATTGAATATTTGTTAAATGATAATTATAAGAATGACCATATATGTCTATGTGTTTTTATAAAGAAAGCAAATTCAGGATTTGCTATTATTATGTTGTATGTTAATAATTTAAATATTATTGAAACTCCTGAAGAGATTATAAATGCAGTAAAGTGTTTAAAGAAAAAATTTGAAATGAAATATTTTGGAAAAATAATTTTTCTATATTACAATTTTATTATTTGAGAAATAAAATTTTTATTTATCAATCAACTTATACAGAAAAAGTCCTAAGAATTTTATATGGACAAAGAAAATCCATTTAGTATCACAATGATTGTTCTCTCACTTGATGTGAAATAATATGTTTTCGACCTCAATATGATAATAAAAAAGTTCTTGGTCTTGAAGTACCATATCTTAGTGCAATTGGTACACTGATATATCTTGCCAATAATACAATGTTTGATATAATTTTTATTATTGGTCTGTTAGCTAGATTTAGCTCTTGTCCAATGTGAAAACATTGGAATATAATTAAACATGTCTTTCGATATCTCCAAGGTACTATTGATATGTGATTGCCATATGCAAATGGATCTAGACCATAACTCATGGGTTATGCAGATGCTGGATGTTTGTCTGATCCACATAAGGCCTGATCTTAAACATGATATTTATTTATATGTGGTGACGTATAACAAATTTATTCAAGTGGTAATTTGACATATTTATTCACCAAAACCTTACCTACTTTAGCATTTGAAAGACTAGTATATAAAATTGGGATGCATCGACTCAGAAATATTTAATGATACTGAGAACAGGGGGAGTATACAAGGAATGATGTACTCTTTTTCTTTCACTAGAATTTTTTTCCACTGAATTTTTCTCTAGTAAAGTTTTAATGAGGCATATTCCTTGTAAAATGGACATATAAGGGGGAGTGTTATGAAATCATCTATTATTGTGGATATCCATTTGGTTTTTCAACTCTCAAAATAATAAATATTATTAAATCCATTATTATTATGAGTGTCCTTTTATTTTTCCAACTCCTAAAGCTATTGAATCTCATTCATTCTTTTTGACTTTTAAGTTGTCTACATTTATGATTGTATGCCTATAAATAGAGGTTTCTATAAAGCAATTGAAGTAAAAATATATATTTCTCTCTATGTGTTATTCCTCTCTAATTGTTTTTACATTATATTTTCTCCTTGTGTAAATTTCATTTACAACAGTCGAGTTTTAATTTGTATACATAATATTTAACATTAATTTTAACAAAATAATATATAATTGGTAATAAAAATTTAAATATATATTGTTAATTTATAGCAATTTTTTAACCTTATCTATGATAATTAAATTTGTTAGTGTATATTTATAGTTATATGTGTATTTACTACTAAGAAAATGTAATAGTTATATAATTATAGAATTATTTAACTTAATCATTAATTACATTAATTGATTCATATCCACAATTTTTGTCGCGATGACATCTTTTTTTTTAGTACATGAGACTAAAGTAAACAGAGAGACAAGCAGGAAACAGAAAATAACAAACTAACGGTGAGTAGCAACTGCACTCGATCTCCCAAGAGCAGGGTAGAGAGGTATTGAGGAGCACTTGACCATTCCTGAAGAGGGACTCTACTAGTAGGGGTGTGCATAACCCGTCTAACCCGCTACAACCCGCTTGAATCCGATTAAAAATAGGTATTTTGAATTGATTAAATCGGGTTGATGGGTTTAATTGGGTAAAAAAATTTTAAAAATCGGATTTATCGGTTCGGATCGGGTTTAGGATATTTAAACCCGAAGTAACCCGATCCGACCGATAATATATAAGTTAAAGTCAAATTAGCATAAGGGAATACTTGTGGCTGAGTGGTGAGGCGAATATATAGTGGCTCAAGAGTCTCGGGTTCGAATCCCGGGGGTTGCTTTAGGTTGCTTTTTGTGTGTAGAAAAACGACTTCGTTTCCCCTAGTATATAAACACACCACCAAACCCTATCCCCCTTATTCGGTCATTCCTCCCGCAGCTGCAGCTTCTGATCTTCGGCTTCTTCGCTTCGCAGCATCAAACCATCATCCCTTTCCTTCCCGTCGTTCCCTTCTTATGGCACCAAACGGTCCAAACCCATGTATCTCTCTCAATCTACCTCCTTAGTCTTCCAAAGACTTCTATAAGACTGAAATCACGACCCCTAGTGTTCTTGTTCTATTTTCATCTCCAACGACGGTGTTCGTTTCCACTACCTTCCTCAATGTTCTTATTCTGTTGCTTGGTTGTCCATGGCCTTTTTTTGAGCCATTCTTCATCTCCAGTAATAGAACACAGATATGTTTGCTTTATTTTTCTAGATTTGTTGGTATTTTGGCTTTGTTTTTCCAAATCTGTTATTGTTGATCTGTTCGCTTACATTTTTCTTTTTTTGGCTTTGTTTTTCTGGATTTGATGTTTGTTGATCTGTTCGCTTACATTTTTCTTTTTTTTGGGCTGTTTTTCTGGATCTGATGTTGTTGATCTCTTTGCTTACATTTTTCTTTTCACTTTTTTCTGTGTTGGGACAGAATCTTTGAACTAAGGATGCGGGGTAGCCCGTGACCCGACCCAAACACAAAGAACCCGATCAAACCCAAAATCTTCGAATTACTAGATATGATGGTCGGTTTCGGATGATATGTTTACAAACCGACAATGTACGGGTCGGATAGAATTTATACCCAAATCCGACCGAACCCGACCCGTGATCACCCCTATCTACTAGGCACCAAGTTCAGCTCAAAAAATCAGCACAGAAGTTACTTCCCGCAGTATATATATGGTGGAACTTAATATCATCTCTTCCATCCACAAGCCTTTGAATCATTGAGAAGGCACCAAGAAGGGTGCCAACGAGAAGCATCAGTACAAGTGATTGGGATTGCGAGTGACGATTTTTTAAGCAAATGGCGATTAGTTGGATACTTGTTTTATTTAAGAATAATAAAATATTTATTTGTTTAGAGAAGCTAATAATAAATGCAAGAAATAAGTTAAAGTACCATTCATAACTTCGTCCAAATTAACTGAGAAGCATGAGAAGATTCTGCGTCATATGAAGACAAGGACACGATATCCTGGTTCACACACATTGGCGGGGAAAAGATTGGGAAGTGGAGATAGGGACCCCGCGCACCAAATATTTTGGTTCACACAAATGCCTCGTAATCGTAAAGCAATAAAAACTTGTTTTTCTTACTGATTGACATAATAGAGAGTTTTATTTCAAATTAATTAGATTGATTTTCAGAAAATAAAGCAATGCATAATTGTGCTAGCTTCCTAGGCTTTATATATCTTGGTATGGCCTTGAAATTTCGCCTTCACAGCTCATTACTCATAGGGCAAACATGGTCTCATCGCGCCCCCGCCTACTTCTCCTCATCACTCTCGCCTACTGCATTGTCATCACTCTGACGCATTCCAAGGGTGATCGAAAGGCAAATATTTTATACATATAATAAATTTCCTTATGTCAACTACTTGTCCCTGTTATATATATGCTTTGCGTATGCACTTGGATTACAGCTTAAGCGGACGCTTTTTAACACTTGAATATGTCTTTCTTCACTTGTACTTTATTCTCATCATGCTCTATATGCAGACTTACATTGTGTACATGGGCGATCATCCTAAGGGCATGGAGCCCGCATCATTACCTTCGCTTCACATGACCATGGCTCAAAATGTCCTTGGCAGGTTGCACATTGTCATTACGCTTGTTGCCCCCCTTCCGCATGATACATAACATATTTCTTTTCAGAAACTTAAATCTATTACGGTTTACCAAATATTAATAACTTGCAGAAAGAAAATTAATGTCTGTGTAAAAAGTGTTAACTTTACAATTCGAAAGTAGCTAGCTAGCTAGCATGGAATTGGTGCATATCATAAGACTGACCTTCCCAATTAATGGGCATATTCATCCAGCGATTTTGCACCTGAAGTTGTACTGCACAGCTACTGGAAGAGCTTCAATGGATTTGTCATGAAGTTAACATAGGAGGAAGCCAAAATAATGGAAGGTACTCTCTCCCACCACACCTTACAGAATTAATGTACATAATCATGCAAGTTGAGAAGCCAACGGTTGTTAATTATATAATATTTTATTAGGAATGGATGATGTAGTGTCGGTTTTCCCAAACAAAAAGAACCAGCTGCACACAACAAGGTCGTGGGATTTCCTCGGATTTTCCCAGCAAGTCAAAAGAACAGCTCTGGAGAGCGATATAATCGTTGGTGTTATTGATTCCGGAATTTGGCCTGAATCTGATAGCTTCGCTGACCATGGATATGGTCCTCCACCCACCAAGTGGAAGGGCATTTGCTAGAACTTCACCTGCAATAAGTAAATATATATACCTGTCATCAATCACCATGCATATGCATTTTGAATTGTGGCAATGAGTCACTAGCTGTATATTTTTGCAGCAAAATAATAGGAGCAAGATATCACCGTGTTGATGGAAAGCATGCCAAAGACGACATCATAAGTCCAAGAGATACAATCGGCCATGGAACCCACACTGCAGCTACAGCTGCTGGAAACTTAGTTAGTTCTGCAAATCTACTAGGTCTTGCCTCCGGAACAGCCCGAGGAGGAGTTCCATCAGCCCGCATTGCTGTCTACAAAGCCTGTTGGGTCGTGGCTCAGCATCAGTGTAGTGATGCAGACTTGCTAAATGCATTTGATGAAGCAATTGCCGATGGTGTTGACATCCTTTCCGTTTCAATCGGAGGGAGTAAACCCTTCCCCTATTTTATGGATCCAATTGCTATAGCATCTTTTCATGCCATGAAAAGAGGCATATTAACATCAAATTCTGCAGGCAACTCAGGTCCGGGGTTTTATACCATTCCAACCTTGCCACCATGGTTACTTTCGGTGGCTGCTACCGCTATTGACCGAAAGTTCGTTACCAAGGTTCAGTTGGGCAATGGCATGACTTTTGAGGTAATCTTATTACTTAATAATAGTCTAATTCTTTTTAGAATAAAGCTAAGCTAACTTTTAGGGACTTTTTTGCTTTGAATGCAGGGAGTTTCAGTAAATACATTTAATCTCAAAAATAAATTTTATCCATTGATTTTTGCTGGAGATTCACCCAATATCCACGGTGGATATAATGCATCACAAGCCAGGTACTGATAGAATTATAATGAGTATAAGTTTCATTCAAATAGTACTAATTATAAAATTTAATGCACAGTTTGTGTCGGCCAAACTCTTTGAATAAAGCTTTGGTGAAGGGAAAAATCATTCTGTGCCTTTTCCATTTCGCGGATGTGGAAAGGGTTTCGTTTGTAGCAGCTGGTGTTATAGTAGCAACCCCAAGCGCAAAAGATGATGCAAAAATATATGCCCTCCCTGCAGCTCATATTAGTTATCAGGACGGTTTACTCATACGCTCCTACTTGACTTCTACCACTAATTCTTCTGCAACTTTATTCAAGACTAATGTGGAAAAAGAGTCATTGGCTCCTTACGTAGCATCCTTCTCATCAAGAGGTCCCAATCCAATTACGCCTGACATACTCAAGGTAACTTGTTCATACTACATCCACTTTTTTAAGGTTTATAAGAAACGTTAATTTCTTCTATCTTTTTCTGATGTTGTAGCCCGATATGGCTGCCCCAGGAGTTGATATTCTAGCTGCATGGTCTCCCATTTCCCCTGTTGCAGGTGTAAAAGGTGATAACAGAGCATTGCACTATAACATAATCTCTGGCACTTCAATGGCATGCCCTCATGCTTCTGCCGCAGCTGCTTACGTCAAATCATTCCACCCCAGTTGGTCACCTTCTGCAATCAAGTCTGCGCTTATGACCACTGCTGTTCCTTTGAGCTCTGCTCTTAATCCCGAAGCTGAATTTGCTTATGGAGCCGGCCAAATTGATCCCATTAAGGCACTGAATCCTGGGTTAATCTATGATGCAAGTGAAAGTGATTATGTGAATTTTTTGTGTGCGCAAGGATATGATAAGAAAAAGCTTCAAGCTGTTACTGGAGATCACAGCGGTTGCAGTGAAGCCAAGAAGGGACGAGTTTGGGACCTCAATCTCCCATCTTTCGCTTTTCAGATAAACTTGTCAGCATCTTTTAGTTGCGTTTATCATAGGACTGTTACTAATGTTGGATCATCTAAATCCATATATAAAGCTAGAGTGATTGCTCCACCTGTGTTGGGTATTCGAGTAAATCCCAAAGTTTTGTCTTTCACATCTATTGGGCAGAGGAAGTCATTCACGCTTACCGTGGAAGGGGAAATAAATGTAGATATAACCTCTGCGTGTTTGGTTTGGGATGATGGCAAGTCCAAAGTAAGAAGCCGCATTGTGGTTTACAGTAACCGCCTTGTATCCAGTGCCGGTGCCCAGGAAGAAGCAGCAAAAACTTAGCTTAGTGGAAACACGTGCGCATATGAACCTATTTTAAGGGAATAGCGCTATGTTTAAGAATAATTATGGCAATAAAACGATTTTATTGTCAGTATTTACTTAGCAAAAAGTTTACATATATCTTTAAATATGAGTTCAATCCTTCTAGGCAGTACTCTAGTCCTGAATATAGCAGACGATGTGGGAGAGGAAATTTTTAAAATCCCAGCATTTAGTTTCAGGATAGTGCTTTCTAGAATTATAGCTTGCACTCATACCACACACACATCATTTCGGGCAAATCATCAGATAATAAATTAAATCACACCTCAAACGTTTCCTTAATAGCTCTGCAATTAACGAAAAAATATATAAACTATCTTACCCAAAAACTAATTATCACTCTTATACGATACAAGTTTCTCTTGTAGTTTTTTATTATTGTTTCATTTATTTTACTATTACAGCACACGACAACTTAAGAGTAAAAACCACACTTTATTCTTCAACGTTATGTTAAAAGAAAAAAAAATTGTAGTAAATTATGTTCATGTCCCTCTCATACCTAATTCACGTATACTGCTAGTTTTGTTGTACAAGAAATACAGTAATAGGGCTCCTCACTTGGTATGTGCCATCATCCCACACCAAGGAAGCAGAGACTATGGAGCTAGCTATGCTTCCCGCAACACTGAGCTTAAACGACAGCTTCTGTCCAATGGAACTGAAAGATAAACTTGGGGGTGTCATTGGCTTTGAAGTCCCGTTGGAATTGTCACAGTAGCTTAATACATTGCTGTTGGAGATCCAACATTTGTAACAGTCCTACTGAAAACTCGAGTGGTTAATACAAGAGAAGAGATGGAAATAGCAAAAGGAGGATAGTTTGGATCCCAAACACTTCCATCTGTGACTCCAAGACAGCTACTGTTATCCCAACTAACAATCTGTAACAACCTCGTATCATAACCTTGTTTCATGTGGGCACGCCATGGATGTACCTGAGATGATATTATACTGTACTTGTCTGTTGTCACCTTTGGCTCCAGAAGGAGAACCATTTGGAGAACCATGAAGCCAGTATTTCAACTCCGGGAGCCGCAATATCTGACAATCATAACCCAAAATTACAGCAAGTTAGAGCTTATATGATTCATGGAATTGCAAGCAGTAAGCAGCAATGTTATTAACAACAATTTATGAGGAAGTTACCTTCAGAATGTTAGGCGTACCTGGATTTGGACCTCTTGAAGAAAAGGAGACTACATAAGGAGATAAAGTATCGTTGCCCGAGGTGTTCTTCTATATGTTTGCGGTTGGATCACTATGATTTGTTTCAGAAATTTATTAGGGTTAGTATGTTGTGTAAATTTATGATCTTCTTTCAATGGTTGGAGGAAAGGGTGTTAATGATCATTTTCATTGACTTCACCCACAAGGCAAACCATACAACTGTATAATACACAACTCTTTTCGTAGTCCTACGGAAGAGATTTCATATACATTACAATATAATAACTATAAAATTTTATTTTCACAATATATTTCCATTATGAGATATACTAGTCCGCGTAATTTATGCCAAAGGTGAAGTCTCTGTTAGAGTTGCCACGAGAGTGAGAGACCACCATATTTGTAGGGTAAAGTTGAAGAACAAGTCAACCCATTAAATAAAAAGGAAAATAAATAACTATATATGGCAACTTCAATTAAGAATGAAAGTGCAAGAAAATTGGATAAAATAAAAAACACACAAGTCAAACTTACAGGAAGAATCTCCTTCTTCCACGAAAATGCAGTCGGCGCGCGTTTTTTGTTTCTAATATATATTGTTGTCATTCCTTTACAATTTTCTAATACTGAAGACATGATGATGATGGAGAAACTTGATGCCAGAACCAGAATAATTTATTTGATCAAGTCTTGTTTGCTATGCCAGTCGTATTTTTGTAAACCTTTCACTCTTTTTTTCTGTGGAACACCAATCTTAATGATTGGGCTCACTAATTTAATGATTGATTAATGGCAGAAGACCTGGGAAAAAAAAATTGAAAGTCCACGATGATGATGCCCACTACTTCGCATGTTTCTCTTACCCTTTTTCAAAGGATAAACCATAGAATTGGAATTGACATATGCATCTAAATAATTGATTCACTACCTCGTAAGTTTGACATCTAATTCGTTTGTTTTTTTGAAAAGATAATATTTTGAAAAATTTTAAAATTAACTGGTAATCGACTTGCAACAAAATTTTTTATCTTCCCCTCACTCGCTATGACAAAACGACGACGACAAGGAACAAAGGGTACATTGCCACCTTTTTTGTTTTTTTTTTTTCATTTTCTTAATTTAAATTTGATATCAAAATAACACTTACCGAGTTTGGCGCGTTTTATAGCAGATGAATGGCCGCTCCAAGTGCCTTCTCGTCCGTTAATTCTGTTTCAGTTCATTGTTGGCCTTGGAAAATGCCTTTTCTTCTCTTCCCTATCTCCTTCTCTGTCCCTGCTCTTCTCTGCATATTTTCTTCAATTGTGAATTTTCAACCCCTCTAATCATCCTTCATCGTCACCCCACTTGGCTTTACCCTTCTTTTTATGGTCAGTATTCTGCCCCCGCCTCACATCCCTTGTTTGTTTATCTTGAAAATTTCATACTCATGAAGGAATCGCACGTTGCTGATGGAAAATGCAGCCATTTTTACAATCTCTCTTTTTTTCTCCTCATTTCTTGACCAATTGTTTTTGAATCCGTGCATTTGTTAATACGAAATCTGAATGGATGTGGCAGGTTTCGGGTGGTGTCGGGTGTCGGAAACATGTCGTACAAAGTGGACCATGAATACGACTATCTTTTCAAGATCGTATTGATTGGGGACTCCGGTGTTGGAAAATCCAATATACTTTCCAGGTTTACACGAAACGAATTCTGCTTGGAGTCTAAGTCTACCATTGGGGTTGAATTCGCAACCAGAACATTACAGGTTCATTTTTTATTTTTTGTCTGAAATATGATGAAATCTGTGACCCATTTTTCTGCTTATCTCCTAATTAGAGTCGGTGGGGGTATTTGTTTATTGGGATTGCCGAGTTTGCACACGGACCTAGTAATGCAGATTGAACCTTCATTGAATAAAAAAGTTCCCTAAGTGGTAAAGAACAGAAGAAATGAGGTAGTTCCTTTGAATCCTGAGGATTTAGCACATCTGATGCATGTATAATTTCGTTCACCTCATATTAAAACAGTAATGAAAATGTCGGCGTTTGTTGCTACTGGATGGAAAGAGGGAGAAGGGGGAAAGTACTATTGTAGTTTGAAATGAATCCTGCAAGATATTTTCCTTCTAATTGCTCTTTATGTGTTTGCTAATTTGCTTATGTGAGAACAGAGAAGCAATTAAACTTCCACAGGCCAGATTTTCTTTAAAGGTTGCACCCAATGTTGATGCAGTTAGTAAATTTCATATCTGGGGTGTCCTGTGTCCCCATTTTCGTATATATTAACATATTGAAGAGTTAAATTACTTGGGAAATGCACACAGGTGGAGGGGAAGACTGTGAAGGCACAAATATGGGACACTGCTGGTCAAGAGAGGTACAGAGCCATCACTAGTGCCTACTATAGAGGAGCTGTTGGTGCCTTGTTGGTCTATGACATAACTAAGAGGCAAACATTTGACAATGTGCAGAGGTGGCTTCGCGAACTAAGGGACCACGCAGACTCTAACATTGTTATAATGATGGCTGGAAACAAGTCTGATCTAAACCATCTCAGAGCAGTGTCTACAGAAGATGCTCAAAACTTGGCTGAGGGGGAAGGGCTGTCTTTTCTAGAGACTTCTGCATTGGAGGCATGTAATGTTGAGAAGGCATTCCAAAGCATTTTGTTTGATATATATCAAATTATGAGTAGAAAGGCATTGGCAGCGCAGGAGGCAGCTTCCACGCCTGGCCTTCCTCATGGGACTACCATAAATGTCTCAAATATGTCAGGTAATGTGGAGAAGAAAACATGTTGCTCAAATTAACAGCCTACCTCTGTAGAGAAGGAGAGGAATACTTGCTATCTTCTGCCTGATTTCTTTTTATTTCTTCTGTAAGATGTAAGAGATGGATCTCTAGTCTTTGACAGTCACAATTCAAAATGAATACAACAGCGTTAACTATTTCTCTTCTTTGCTTTGGCATTAACTGGTTCTGAAATGCTTGCATTAGGAGCTAGGGTTTGGTACTGTTCACACCAGTTTAATCAAAAGAAAGCATGGTAATTATAGTGTAGTTGTTTTTGGCAAAGTACTAAATTTCATTTTGAGGTACGGTTTTAGTGATTTCAGAAATTAAAGATTTTTCTAAAAATGTTTTAAATGATATTTTTTAATTTTAAAATATTTTAACATAATATTAATGATATAAATATATAAAATTATGTTAAAATTAATTTGAATTAATGTCTATAGTTGAATAGTAAGTAAATATGTTATAATAAAGACTCTGACTCAAATTCTAATAACAGTTAATAATAACCTCTCTCTTATATTCATCTCTTCATCTTCTTAAATTTTTTGTAATTTTTGTCTTAAAATTTTTCTCTATCGACCATAATTTTGTTTCTATTTTCAAATATTTTTTTCAAGTACTTTCTTATCTCTTTATCTCTCTTTTAATTATTTTTGTAATTTTCTTTTTGAAATAAAAATAATGAAGGAAAACAATGTCATGAGAATGATGGAAAAGAGTAAGAAGTTGACAAAAATATTGCGACTTATAAAAGAAAATAATATAATGTTGGATGTGATGTGATTTTATTTTTATTTACTTTCAGATTGGTAATTTTTTTATTTTTTAAATTAATTTGATATTTTTTTATTGAAACAACTCAAAATAAAAATATTATCATCAAAACAATTCAAAATAAGAATATTTTTATTGAAATAACTCGAAACAATAATATTTTTATCGAAACAATTCAAAATAAAAATATTTTTATCAAAATAACTCAAAATAAAAGTATTTTTACTAAAACATTATATAATATAGTAATTTTAATCAAAATATCATAATTTATTAATAAATATTTTATTTTATTTTAATAATTCTGTTTTGTGTCGGTGATTCAAAAAATAAAAATATTTTGATAAAAAAAATTTAAATGTTTTAATTTTTTGTCAAATGTGTAGTTTAGTTGAGTTCTTTTTCAAATCATGGTCACTTATTTGTTCTGTTCTTTTGATCTTGTATATGTTATGTTAACTTCTTTTGTGAATATGAGATAAATTTGATTAGACCACGAATCTTTTATCTTGCTGGGCCTTTTATGGGACATATACTAAATTTTTATCTTAATTAAGTCAAATTTTAACGCTATATAGTAAATATTCTCCAGAGGATTAAATTAATGCTAAGAATATCCTTTAGGCACCAAAATATAACCCACTCTTTATAACTTCTTTGGTTAAACCTAATTTATCTATTACATTAATATTCGTTTCTAAACAAGTGAGGATTCTAGGTTATTGGTTCCCTTTTATCTTAGGCTCTGCATTGTGCGCTCCCAACATGAGTCTAATTAGTGATTGTACTAATGATAGAACCATGTATTAGATTATAAGATTTTCTTATTATTACAAATAATCTTTTTAAGGTTTAGCGCTGTTTCTAACCCCCCAAAAAAAAAAAACATAACTCCAATAACAGAACTATATTAGATCGACTTGACATTCTTAGTTGTTCAACTTTTTGTCGGAGAAATTATGATCCACACTATCTGATGACAGTTCTTTGCAAAACGTTTTGATTATATGCCACCAAAAAATGGTACTTTCCATACAGCTTAAAATTTTTTATTAACAATTACTAAGATGTTTTTCACAAAGAGACATCTTCTGATAGAGAAGGCTCATCTGTTTAATTTAAAAAAATGTTCTGCTGGCGATTCATAGTTGTTGGCGTTTCAACAATGACAACCCCAAGAGTCCAATCGGTGGGTGAAGGTTGCAATAATTGGCCAATAAATAAGTCTATCTTGGACCATGTAGTAAGAGAACATAATCAACATACAATAAAGCAAAGTTATTGCAAGAATCCAAGAAATTTTTAGTTGCAATGGCTTTTATCTCAAATGTGAAAGTTTAGAGTATTGTCTCTCCAATGTGTCAAAACAGAAACCCTATTAATCTAATTAGAGCCATATCAGATTCAAATGGATACAACATGACCCCTGAATTGCATTTATTATGTCAAAGTAAATCCTGACTTGGAATTCTTAAGAACTTCTAGGGAGGCATTGGAGGACTCATTTGATGAAGACTATTAAGCTTCTTCCCTATCTCTATAAACGCATTGGCATTTAAAGCGGCGATGACCGATGTTTCTTATTTAATGAAATAATATAACTAATGTGTAATGATTAACTTTAAAACTTAATACTGAGAGAGGGGAAATATAGTCAGTAGGACTAGGAAGTGTTCAATTCAAACATTTTGTTAATCACATACAACCAAAAGAAATTTGTCTAATTAATCTAAATAGACCTTAACAAGTGCCTGTGAATTTATGAAGTGACATTTTTTTTCTTTTGATATCACGAAATTTAAATTAATTTGTGCACACGTAAAATTAATTTAAAGAAAAACTAAATCTCTAAAAAATTGAAGCTTGTGACAATGTATATTTAATTACATGTTACGTGTTTGCTTTGGGCAGTAGTTTGTCCAAGGCTATCAAACCACCTACCATAATTGTTTTCCAATTTGGATTTTTAGAGAAGGTGGACCATGTTTATTAATTGAGCTTTGATGAATTTGAGAAGTCAAATTTATTGACTTATAGGTTCTCAGGTTGACCTTCATATCGGCTGGGCCCATTTATTTATTGATTTATGTAAAACCACAAAACTTGTTAATGCAAAAAAAGAGAACGGCCACGCTCCGATATTTCGTGTACTGAATTATGAGTCTGAACCTTTTCATTTTCCCACAAAAGTTTTTAACTATGTTATCTCTTCACTTTTTCCAAGGGAATTCGACTATGTTGGTAGATTTACTTCTAGCTTTCAGTCACACAATTCCAGTTTGAACGCCCACTATTTTAATATTTTAATGTAAAAATATATATTATTTGAGTCCAAATTTATTATTTTACACCTTCTCTTTTAGAAATGAATTTAAAATTTTTTTAATTTTTAAAAAATTTATAAAATTTTAAAACTCAAATTGATCCATAATTAAATTGACTTTTAATCTTTCACGTAAAAATGAGTATATCGGTTACGGTTACTTTATGGATTCATTAATGATATAGTAGTGCTTGTATCATCATGATATGCAGGCATTAAACATGATGGCGGAAAAATACAAAGTTTGGAGTCAGTTTTTTTTTTTGGGAAAGAAAATGAAACTTATCTTCTCTTATTTTTTTTTTGGCTATTGAAATTTTCTTCTCTTTTTACACAGTGACAATGACTGCTTCACAAATTAAGGTATGGTTTTGACTATAAAGCTGTGCTATAAATGACTTAAACCCTTTATTATATAAGAGCTGATATGCTTTAAAGAATCCGATTCAATTTGGAGGAAAGAACCAAGATGGCATTTATTATGAGATAGAGGGACGGAGACCCTGCAGTTGACAGAAACAAGATGATGCCAGAAAACGTTCGGAGAGAAATTGTCCAAACTTGTAACGTCATTTCTACAGATCCTTAATCTATAAATTAGTTACTCTCTGTGTTAGCTTCAAGGTTCTGTTCCATCGAAGATTCACTGACTTATAACGCACCTTGTAACTTGTGAGGTTCCATAAGAAATGGAGAAGATAGAGGGAGGTAGAAGAGCAGACGGTGAAGAAGAGAAATGGGTGCATGATACATCTGTGGATCATAAAGGCAGGGTTCCTCTGCGTGCTTCTACTGGTGTTTGGAAAGCTTCCCTCTTTGTACTCAGTGAGTAACGTGTACTAGTAGCAGTTATATGGTGTGTGTGTGTGTGTGTGTGATTAGCTGACTATGAACTTAACTTTGCGGGATTTTCAATTTGGAGCAGCAATTGAGTTTACTGAAAGAGCAAGCTACTTTGGAATAGCAACAAATCTCATCACCTACCTCACCCAAGTGATTCGTCAAGACCTCGGAACAGCAGCAAAGAATGTAAACTACTGGGCGGGAACAACCACCCTCATGCCTCTTATTGGGGGATTTGTTGCCGATGCCTACACCGGCCGATTCCATATGGTCCTCTTCTCATCCCTCGTATACCTTATGGTAAGTCCAATTTCTGATTAAAATATTTTCAGTTTGACCCATCTCAGCCTGGACAAAATTTGCAAAAATGTGCCTCTTTTTGTTGTTGTCAAAGCAGGGTTTAAGCCTCTTGACTTTGTCTCAGTTTATCCCAAGTCTAAAGCCATGCAACATTAAGATATGTCATCGTCCTCGGAAGGTTCATGAAGTGGTTTTTTTCCTTGCCCTGTACTGTATCTCTTTGGGCACTGGGGGATATAAACCATGCTTGGAAAGCTTTGGGGCCGATCAATTTGACGATGATCACTTGGAAGAAAGGTTGAAGAAGATGTCTTTCTTCAATTGGTGGAACTTTGCCATGTGCTTTGCACTACTGCTTGGGGTAACCGTCGTTGTTTATGTTCAAGACTATGTCAGCTGGGGAGCTGCAACTCTTAGCCTCACTACTCTTATGGCCCTCACTATCATGGCTTTCTATACGGGTAAGCCTTTTTACAGGTACAGGAGCCCAGAAGGAAACCCATTAAAACCCATTTTGCAGGTCTTAATTGCAGCCATAAGGAAAAGGAACTTGCCGCGTCCCTCAAACCCTGCTCTGTTGTATCAAGGCCCCAAGTCAGAGAAGCTCCAAGGAAGGCTTCTTAGCCATACTAGCAGGCTCAGGTATATACTAAGCAACTAAAATTGTTTTTTAACGTGCAACCTCTTAGATTAAGAATGAGTATTTTAATCTTAACAGGTTTCTAGATAAAGCTGCGATAATGGAAGAAAGATGTGGCGAGCAGGAAGAAAATCCATGGAGATTAGCAACGGTGACAAGGGTGGAGGAGTCGAAACTTATTTTTAACGTGATTCCCATATGGCTAACTTCAATAGCATTTGGTTTAACTGTAGCACAGGGCTCAACCCTTTTTGTCAAACAAGCAGCTGCTATGAACTTAAAGATAAGCAGAACTTTCAAGATCCCACCAGCCTCCATTGCCTCTGTTGCAGCTATTGCCACCTTAGTATCTGTCCCCATATACGATAAAATCATTGTCCCAATTCTGAGGAAAGTCACGGGAAATGAAAGAGGCATCAGCATCCTACAGAGGATTGGCATTGGCTTGACATCCTCAGTTGTAGTTTTGGTTGTTTCGGCTTTGGTGGAAACAAAGAGACTAAGAATGGCCGGAGGAGATGAAGTGATTAGTGTATTTTGGTTGGTACCCCAGTACCTGATCCTTGGCTTTGGAGATTCTTTTTCGCTGGTTGGTTTGCAAGAGTATTTCTATGACCAAGTTCCGGACTCTATGAGGAGCTTGGGAATGGCATTATATCTCAGTGTGATTGGGGTGGGAAGCTTCTTAAGCAGCTTTCTGATTGTAATTGTGGATCATGCGACAAGGAAGGGTGGGAAAAGTTGGATTGGGAAGGACATAAATTCGAGTCGATTAGACAAGTACTATTGGTTGTTGGCGGCCATAAATGCTCTAAATTTGTGCTTCTATGTTTTCATGGCAAAAGGGTACACTTACAAGACAGTGCAGAAGAAGGTCATGGAAGCTGATCACTGCAAGGTGGATGATGGGGTGGAGGTGATGGCGTGACGAGTGCTATTAAAGTGTAATTAACTTCTTTATATAAAGTTGAACCAAATGATGAACATATTGTTTCTGTCTGCTAAGTTTAAAATGTTTAAAAAGGCGGGTTTCATGTTTAAATTGCTATAGAAAACATCCATGACTTTATCATTCATGTAAGTTTCTAATCAAAGTCAGTCACGGAAAGTTACAGTGCAAGATGTTATGATTTTAGAATTGATATTTAATTTATCATGGATCGACTAAATTATTTTTTTATTTTTAAAATAATAAAACAAAAGTCTGTTTTAAAATTTTGATTTGAAAATAAGGTTTTAGAATTTAACATTTAAAATTTTACAATAATACTATTTTAAAAAATATTTTTTTAACTGTAATAGTATTAATGAAAAAATTATTATTAACATATATGTATACGAGTGAATGACTATATCCGTTATAAGAATGAAGTTAATAATTTTAAAATTTGTTTTTTTAATATTTTTCTATAGTGATGCTTTTAATTGTAACGTATTTATTATTTCTTTTATAGTGTATATAACTTTTTTTATTATGTTTAGGATTAAATATAATCTTTTGTACTCCAAGTGATTATAAAAAATATATATAAAGAGTATGAGATAATTCTTGAAAAATTAATCTTATAAAGTATGAGATAATTTTTAAAATTTTAATATTTTTTTTATCATTTTAATTTCCTTCTCTTATCTCTCTTTATGTATTTCTATTTTTTTTTTTATGTTTGGAGAAATATTTTGATTTTTTTATTTTTAAAATAAAAAGTTTGAGAACTATTGTTAAAACAAACCCTTCAAAAATACAATTGTTAAACATATTTTTTTTATTTTTAAAAATACTTTTCAAACAGCTACCATTTAGAGCCAGATAAGTTGCCTACTAAGTAATGCATCACGTATTTTGTGGATTTTGTTCATGGCCAATTCAATTTATTTAATAGGACATTTATGATTTTTTTTTTGTCTGTATAAAAATATCAATCATGTGTCTTTTGTATTACATATATATGTATGTAATAGATTAATATAAAAAATGCATGAAATAATTAAAATATGCCACATTGGGGATAAAAATAACTATATTAAAAGAAAGTAACAAAAAAGTTGATTTACTAACATGTTTACCATTGGAAGTAATTCCTAAATTTAAGGTGGATTGAAAGGATTCATACCCAGAAAGAAAAAAAAAAAGTTATAAATGCGCTTGGCTCACATAAATTGATCTCAGCCATAATACAAGGGCAAGAGAAAATAGTGATTCTTCAAATTTCTTGTTTTTTTTTATATATATTTATATTCTCAATCTAATCTTTATCCAGTTCGTAGAATCTCGAATTTCTTATATTATATTGCAATATCTTAAAAATTAAACTTGATATTCATATAAATAAAATTACTATAAAGGATTGTTCTTATTTTGGTGGCATATTTTTGAGAATCCTATAATAAAAAATAAAAAAAAAAAGTTACGGAAAGAAAAGTTTGGACCAATGAGGAAGTAGGTCGGTGGCTTCCCTCCTTACGTGTCGCTGTTCAAGAGGCAGAGGTTGCCCGTCCAAAAAGAGGCAGAGGTTTAACCAACATAGCACTAGCGTGAATTTCCACAATTATCAGTGCACGTCCTCCGGCAGGTATATTCCCGTACAAAGTAACAGATATTCGCAATGGGAGCCCATCTCCTGCTTCCGGGTCCACGGTAACATTCCTTATACGAAAAACAAGTACACACAAGTCAATCAAGCACAGATGATCAGCATGTCTTGTAACTGGAACACGCTACTACCGTATAACTGACCACAACTAGGACAAATCCAGGGTCGGTAAGTTGTCTATCACGAAAACCCCTCGCTGCCATCCTTTCCTCATAAAACAACAGTGCCTAACACGACGACGTTTTGATTGCCTCGGACGGACGCCACCAGCACCCGCTATCCTTTACCCTCTCCTCTTTCAAATTTCACCTGATTGAGAAGAAGCCGAGACCCGTTGCAAGAAGGATGGCATAGAGAACCTCAGAATCGAGCAATTGCTCGATAACCAGGTCTCTTTTGGTCTTCTGATAGTAAAAAGTTCGCGATTTCGCAGCGATTTACTACTTTTTGGAACTCTAGGGCAAGGCTTTTTTTTTTTTTTTTTAAAAAAAGAAATTGGTGGAAGGATTTTAGGAAAAGAGGGGAAGAAGGAAAAAAAAAAAAACAGAACTTGGATATGCAAACGGAGGCTAGGGTTGGTGTGGCGGTAGAAGGGAGCCAGAGAGGTATTAATTCGAGTCATGGAGGTGTTGCCGTCGATGGGGCTGTCAGGAAGTTGGCGCAGCAGCAGCAGTCTCAGATTGGGACTATTTCGCAGCTAATTGCCGGGGGCGTTGCAGGCGCTCTTAGCAAGACATGTACGGCGCCCCTTGCACGGCTGACCATACTCTTTCAGGTAAGTATTTATCGTTTTTTTTCCCCTTAAAAATCATTTTCAGCTTGCTGGACGAGTTGTTTTTCTTTTTCTTTGTTTTCTTTTTGGTTCTTGGCTGAAATAGCCCGTGCCACTAATATTAGGAATGCTGTATAATCGGGGGGATCTATTGAATTTTACCGTTTCCTCGCCACGCACTTATTACCACACGGGTCACACTTTCTATTTCTTTCTCTTTTTTTTAATCAAAGAATTGTTAGATGGGGCATAAGTTTTGAGTTATGCCTGGGTCTTTTCAGTTACTTCTACGTTTTGGTCTGGCCAAAGAGAGAAGATATTAAAAAAAGATTAGCGAGAAGGGGAGAGCAGAGAATGAAAGCTTCTGGCATTTGATCATTCAGGTCTATTAATTTAATTTGCTATATTGCCTAATCATGAGCAGTGATGGGTACAGAGTAAGATTCAGGTTTGATGGAGGAGCCGGATAAAGGTGGTGGCGAGGGAAATTTTTTTTTTTTTCCAATTTTGGGGGGAGGGTGGTTGTAGCGGGTGGGGCAGGCAAGAGGGCTAGAAGGAGAATAAGTTTGTTCGAGAATATGAAAATATGCGTTCAGAGTGAACTTATGGTTTCGGAGCCACCATTATCACCATAAGTTGAGTTGATATTGATAGGGTGTGAATTTTAAATATCAGAACCAGACTAGACTGAACAGCTTGCCCAGAATAACCAAAAACTGCTCTGCACTCTGGCCAGTTGGCTGGGAACTGGTAGAACTAGAATTGTGATTTAACCGTTTGTAATTGTATGGCCTCTATCTGGTATTCTCTGCTTTTCTAAGTAATTCAATGTTTTCAGGTTCAAGGTATGCACTCCAATGTTGCAACATTGAGAAAACCCAGCATATGGCATGAGGCTTCGAGAATTATCAATGAAGAGGGATTTAGAGCTTTCTGGAAAGGGAATCTGGTTACGATTGCTCACCGTCTACCTTATTCCTCTGTAAATTTTTATGCATATGAGCACTACAAGAAGGTTACTACTATTCTGATATGGATATTTTACCTTTATAAGACTTTGATAGATGGAAAAATTGCATTAAAAGGATTCTTGTCCTCAGTGTGATTGGTAATTAATAATATTTTATTTCTACAGTTACTAAAGACAGTTCCAGGACTTCAAAGTCATAGGGTTAATGTCGGGGCAGACCCTTGCATACATTTTGTAGGTGGTGGCCTGGCAGGAATAACTGCTGCCACAGTTACGTATCCCTTGGATCTTGTAAGAACTCGCCTAGCTGCTCAGGTAAGATTTAATGATAGAGATTTTAGCTTTTCTTACGCCTTTTTTTTCCAATCTCATTTCTTCTCTTCTTGGACCCATGTGTATGGCCTCCAGAGTCGGCTTTATTCTAGATTTGATGAGAATTGTCTTCCAACATTTTGTGCCTGAGTTGCTGTCCAAGTTCATGTAATTTTTCCCTTTCTTATATGCTCAGAAGTTGGAATGGTGATATTTTCATATTTTGAAACGAGAGCATACAAGAAAAGAAACATTTACTTAAATTTGGTTGAATGAACAATTCATGCTTAGCCTGTGGTTGATTATCTTTGCATTTTATTTTACTTCATTAATTAAACACTAAATATTTTGCAGACAAATGTTATCTACTATAGAGGTATCTGGCATGCTTTACTAACTATTAGCAAGGAAGAGGGATTATTTGGCCTTTATAAGGGACTTGGAGCTACACTACTGGTATGTTGGTATTATTAGATAGAATATTACCTGAAGTGGATGATTCCTTTCTTGTTTAATTAACTGCAGCTCTGGTGCTAATGCAGGGTGTAGGGCCCAGTATAGCAATCAGCTTCTCTGTGTATGAAACCTTGAGATCTTTATGGCAGTCAAATAGGTAATCAGTCCATAAATTAAATTAGCAGTTTAATGGAACTTCTATTTTTGCCTTATTTCATTCATTTCATAGCTAGCATAATCTTATGTTCATCATATTAAACACCAGGTCCAATGATTCAACTGTCTTTGTCAGTCTGGCCTGTGGCAGTCTTTCAGGCATTGCATCATCAACAGGTGAGTGATCTAAAGGAATTTTGATAACTTATACTTTTGATGTTCCTTGTCGCATAAAACAATATTTTTGCTTCTCCATCCTATAGGTTACTGTTGCCATTGTCAACATTTGTATATCATTTGATGTTGTTTTCTTGTGGTTGTGATTATAAATATTCTATTATGTCATGTATAGTTTTGTGTTAAACTTCAAGTGATTACACAACTATTCTATTAGTATTTTATTTCTAATATTTTGCAACTCTTCCTATATATGGCGTTAGAATACTCAAGTTAGAGTGTCTGTATCAAATGTTCATTAGACGTGCAATTACACTTAAGAATTCTTAAACTGATGAATTTGCTCAACCAAAGGATGTTAGAGAAGTTAATGTATGTAGTGGTTTACTATGCTTTTGATGCAGAGAAAGAGGGTTTGGTGCGTGAACTGCACCAAGTATATAACCAGACTGACCCCTAGAACCAGAGACCAGGTTGCAGTTGTTCATTTATCTGGCATACGAGAATTTAGTAAGGAAGACAATTGCAAATAAATAAATAAAAACTATGTTCCTATCTTTCTGCAACTTTATCATTGTCTAAAGATCTTGCTCAAGTGATCATCTTCCCAACTTTTATTCTATGACATGTCTCCCCAAGCTATGCAGTGGATTACATTATGGGGTGGCATTAATTGGATGAACCTATATGGCTATGTCATTCCCCCAAGTTATTAAATGTGAGAGGTGTCCTCTTTCTGGTATGCTCACGTCCTTCACCTGACGTTGGATGGTTATCAGAGTCCTTCAAGCCTTGTTCATGCATTTCTGAGGAGTTTGCCCTTACTACTTTAATAGGATTGGCTTCAGCATAATCATAATGATGGTAATAATAATTTATTCATGACAAAAATTAATAAAAAAAAATTGTCTATTGATACAAAACTGATGCTTACTTCTTTTACATGGGGAGAAAAACTTTATCTCCTCATCGATGGGCGATCTGTTGTGTGACAAAAACTTTTAATTGAGGTCTGACTACATGCATCCAGAGTATTTATGTATATGAAACCTGGTAGTGCACTCTTCAATTGTGTCATAAAGGTATTTTTTCCTTTCTGATACACGATCTCAGTGTCCAGGTAAGGCTGTATGTTTTACTTTGCCTCATTCCTCTTTATGCTAATTTTATGAATGATTTTATAAATGCTGTTATTACAAGATCTAGCTGATAAGATGCTTACTGGGGTTATTCTGAAATATAACCTGTTAAATGTTGCAGCTTTAGCAGAAACACAGAACCATTACAATAAGAACCTCATGTTTCGTACATGCTTTTATGGATCATATCTACCAAGTTAACTTTTATTGAAATTTCTGGTTTTTGAGTTGTTTACTGATTTAGGCAATTTATCAGATTTGATGATGCAGATATGAAGGATTCATGAGCTAGAAGCAATCATACATAATATATCCCCCATTTCAAAGTAAATCTCTTGGACTAGAATGTGATATGGTTTTCAATTCATCTGTGCTTATTTTATGCAGCAACATTCCCTTTGGATCTTGTGAGGCGACGGAAGCAATTAGAGGGGGCTGGTGGGCGAGCCCGTGTGTATACAACGGGTCTCTTTGGCGTGTTTAGGCACATAATCCGGACAGAAGGTGTACGGGGCCTATACAGAGGAATTTTGCCAGAATATTACAAGGTGGTGCCTGGTGTAGGAATATGTTTCATGACCTACGAGACACTGAAGATTCTTTTAGCGGATATTGCTGCTACTTCATAGTTGCAGCCATGAGTGGGATTGAAGGAGCTTATTTAAATTCGTGGGTTCCCATGGTGGTAAATTTTGCGATGCTGCTGGGGGAATACATATTTTTCTTTGTACAGAGTCGATTCTTCATTACAACGCCAAGCTTACACAACATTTAAGATTAGACTGTCATCAGTCTCTTTGCATTTGTCCTAACTTTTGCTTTTTCTCTTCCCACGGCCCCAAATGAAAAAGTTTTGAACCATTAATCTGCAACTGAATGCCTCGAATACAAGGGCACTAGACTGGATGTTGACATGGTGAGGGATCTGTTACTGACTGGATCAACTATTCAAAGCTTAACAATAATAAATAAAAGATTATACTAGAAAATGCAAATAAAATGTATGTAAACTATATTAATACATATATACTTGATGTACGAAGTTAACATTCTTGGAAACAAATGATTGTGGTAAAAAATTAACTTAAAAATAATTTGTGAAATTAGAAATAAATGTTTTTTTAGACAAACAAAATATTTAAAATACTATTGAGAAGTGATCAATACTTACAAGAAAAAAAAGTACATTGATTCAAGTCATTGTTATTCAAGACTTGATCCAAAATTTAATTGTTTCAGTAGCTAGTTTACCAATGGCCAGATGATGCAAGTTGAAAATTTTATGGGCTTTATTGAGTTTTCTCAACATTATGAAGGTCTCAATCTATTTAGTGGGGAAACAAAATTTAACTTCTTGACGCACTGAGGTTTCATAAAATTACTCCAAAAAATATCACAACAATTCTAAAGTACAGACAATTATTAGTCGTTTTGGATTTGTACATCCTTCCGGGATCCCATGATACAGTTCATGTCTTGAATACGAACCAATTCATGGCCGAAAACCTGAACCCAAACGTCCTTGGCGAAAGTTTTATAGTGGGAAATTACCAGTCAACTGAATATGGTCGAGGGTACAACGCAAACCATATTTATTGACAGCTTCATTAGCAGCTCTAAAACCACCGCCATAAGCTGGAGAAGAATCATTCACTATCTGGTTAATGAAAAATTCACCCAGCTTATTTTCAACTTGTGATTTTGCACCTTTCTTTGACGAGGAGGAGGAGGAGGAAGAAGAAGCTGCTGATGTTGATGGGCCTGGCATCACTTCCGACTCAAGCCACATATGAGAGAGAACTTGACAGATACCTTCCTCTACTTCAGGTTTAAGGTTGCGGTAACCTGCTTATTTCAAGACAAAGGACGATGAAATTTGCGTATATTGAGGAGTTGAACACCTAAAAAGAAAGATTCAAGATGGAATATATAATTATACCTTTCAGGCGCAACCAGGCGTGCATCAACTCGTGGGCAAGAATAGCACCTGTTAGTAACCTGTACCCCACAAAAATATCAGAACCAAATGATTGACCGTTTAAACAAAAGCAGACCCTTGATTCATTGACTATTACCTGGGAAGACCATAGATAACAAGAATGGCAGTAACTTCACATTTTCTAGTCAGCTTTTGAGGCTGAGTTCTCATCCCTATTAGTCGATGGCCTCCAATTCTTGGCCTTCTTCTATGTATCTGAAACAAACGATTTCTAAGGCTTCATATTCTAATTGGATAAATCATAAGTAAATATTTCTGAAATCATACACTGGTCACAGTCTGCTCTTCTGATAGGCATAAGCCTCTTGTCTCTGGCAAGTGATGGAAACCCTGTCAGAAATCAACTGATAGTAAGAAGAATTCAACCAATTATTTGAGTCTCGACCAAAAAAAAGGACCATTCATTACATTCTTCTCTCCCACTATAGCTTCATTGAGTGCTTCTCTCTCAACTAGAAGCATGGGAATTTGCTGATCTATTCTCATATTCATTCCTTCATAGTAATCTCTGATAGCATGGTAAAGAGGCTGACAATCTCCAGTATCCGTTATAGCCGATTCCATGCACTCTAAGCACAAACTCCGTCCATCTTCCAAACTATAGTATTTTGAATTCCAAGACTCAAAGAAGAAGAGATTTAGGGGGGAAATGGGAATGTCAGCAAAATCTTCCTTCTTTGTTGTAAAAGCAAAAAAATAAATGTGAAATGGAACAATTTATAGCACCGGTCAGATTTGTACCTCCAATCTTTCGCAACTACAGCAGCGAGCTGTGTTATCATATTCATGAGATGGGCAATACTTTTGGGACCAAAAGGGGTGGCACCTATACTCGATCAAACCAGCCGCGTTTATAGGAATCTGATGAAAGTGAGATAAAATATCACAAGCGTCAATTCAATGACCTTATTCAGAAATTAACAATAATAATTTAAAGCAGTGCAACTTGAATAAACCAAGGAAGATTAATCTTACAAACTGGTGGCAAACTTCACATTTTGGGTGGTTTAACTCTTTAAAACAGGATTTGTGATATGGATGCCTCCCTGATAAAGAAAACTTGAATCAACAGAAAAAAGGAAAAAAAAACGCCAGTAAGAGATAAATGAAAGAGAATAAAATTCAATACGAATGTTGAAGAGAAGTACTATAAACATATGAATGCATGCGCATATTGTGTCTGTGCAAATGTGTGTGTTGAAAGGCCTAAAAATGGTTTCATCATAATCCAAATCTCAAGAGGATCAAATTACCTCACGCTCAGTAATGGGGTGACGACAAGAGTGACAGCAAAAGCAGTCTGGATGAAAGTAAGTACCCATGCATTCCAAACAATTGCCGTAGATTATGTCCTGGTTGCAGCCACCACATATCCTGCTTTTCAATGGCAAAATGCACAAGATCAACCTAGCTAAAGGCCAAATTGGGAACACTTGATGTTTGCCATGCACGTAGCACATACGAGATTTAAGACGGCAAAGATTTTACCTATGTCCCCTAGGATAAAATGGCGTGGGGGCATATGGAGGATGTGCAGCTGAGTTGAGGCTATCCTGTAGTGCCTTTGCATAGTCTTCATCAGCGTCTGTTCGCCATCTATATTTTTGATGAGCTAATGGAAATAAAAGCTCAACTTTTGATCTACAAAATTAGGATAGCTAGAGAGCAAGCACTTATCTGAAAATTAAACACATACCATTTGGTCTCTTTAGATCTTCGCCTAAAGACAGTGCAATTGCATGGTCCAGATCCTCTTTCTCTTTCTGAGCTCCAGCACCGTCATCCTGATGACATAATAATTTTTATTGTAATAAGAATCAGATTGGCGGAAAGAGAAGAAACCACCAGATGTTCTAAGGAGCTATCGAACATGACTGTAATATGTGAAACTAAGTTGTCACTTTTGTGGGAAAAATTAAGTTGCAGAATTCAGACGTACTTCAAGCTCTTGTCCAGATACCAAGTCTCACTTCACCATGATGAGAAGAAGAGGTTATATAATTAACTAAACCAGAAAAAAGAAATCAAATTTCTGGTGCTCGTGACTCATGACAAACTTTTGGTTGATGACATATAGGATAACAATGGGTTCAGCCTAAAAGTAGCATATAACACTGATTGATTATATCCTATTTATTTGGAGCAAAGCAATGATGATATTAATAACAAAAACAAGAACATTAAATATCGTTGGATAAAAATACAAAGTTGTCATTAAAAAAAAAAAAAAAACCAGAAAGTCAGTGCTGCTTTTTACCAAAGGTCTATCTGGTGAGCGCCAAACCATGTTTTCCTCAGGCTGCTGCGGGCGACGACCTCTCCTTCCTCGACTGGACCCCCTTTTGAAAAGCTTACTAAACCATTTCATAAAACTAGACTTTTTCTCTGTGTATGAAGAAACAAAGTCCCTTGCTTACCATCAGAATTTCAAAATAGGTTAAATTTGAGCTACTGAATTATAATTAAAATTGAATTCCGATTATCAGCTTAGTAATAACATGTCAAAGATAATAATTTAGAATCATACAAAAAGTAAATTAAGATATATTGAGAATACCCATTTGATAAAATCCACAAAAAAGACAAGCTTCATTGTCTCATTATTTTGTCTTCCACGTGTTAAAGACAAGTGCTCTCAAGGAAATTGTTTTTACAGTGTCTACAGCTAAATACATGAAGCTCTGATTTTGACGGAGAATACTAAAAGGGGAAGAGGAACAGGGAAGATACCATAGATATATGGGTGAGAAAGATGATCAAAATCTGAAGAAGGATCCATGAAGATGGAAACCTTATGTATAGCTTTCGCCTTATGTGAGAATGAGACCAAGGGAACGAAAAGGAAAACGACAGAGGGAGAGAGGAGCAGAGGGAAAACAAGTACCATTAGACATCGTTAATAGTGGTTGAGAGAGATATGAGGGAGTAGCAGAGAGAAAGAGATTCTTGGCTTGTGAAGCAATGAAGAGAAAGTATAGAATGGCAGAAAGATAGGTTCTGGGTGGGTGAGGAGGGAATCTACTGAAGCGGAGAATATTAAGTAACGGTGGATTGCCGAGAATCAAAGAGGGATATAGAGAGTGAAAATTCCAAACAAAAAGAAAAAGAAGGTAAAAAGTGCTGAGTTTGCACGCATGGAGTAGAAGCTGGATAGAAAGAAAACAAAAAATCTTTCTTGAGTTAAGGTTTTAATTCTGAAGAAATTTGCTGGGGAAACTGACACAGAAAAATTTGTTTTAAGTTCAAACATGTTATTGGCATTCTTCAAGTTGTTGCAGATTTAAAGGTTTCAAGTTCACAACTTCCTAGCCAGTAATGCTATGAGGGGAAAAAATAATCCCTAATACTCGGATATAGCTTTCATTCCAATTTTTTTGGAAAAGAATCTTTGCAGCTATGTATAATATTTGTCTGAAAACTGAAAAGCAAACTGATCTGCTAACTTCATCTGTCATGTAGAGTAACTGCAAAAGATAAAGAGAAAAATAAAGAAAGAAAAAGGCCTTCTCTTCCTTTAGAAAGGTGACCATCATTGTAAATCTTTGCATTAGAGGGCAAAGAAGGTGACTATCATTGCAAATTCTGCTCAATACAATAAAATACAAAGAACTAATTTACTGCAAAATGATTCATTGATGGAAGTTCCTACTTCCTTGACACCTAAGCTAATTCTGTTTCTAAAGTCACATTATTCTTGGGAATAAATCTTTTCCAAAGTACTTTCAAAATAAGGCAACAAAAGAGGCTGATGCGTTGCTAATACAGCCTATAATAGCCCAGTTTTCATATAAGAAAATATCATGATCCGTCCTTACTTTTTAGCTTTAATCTGAAGCACCTGCTTCATCAATACAAAGTTGATATCTGTCTTATTTTGATCTCTAAAGTGGATGCCTGTCATCTTTAAACTGCGTTTTTGTGCTTATAAATTAGGTTAGTTTTGAAGCGTAACAGCACAGCATATGCTATGGCAGCCTTAAGCTCTCTCCAGTAGCTGGCCAGGAAACTGCAGTTAGATATTAAAAAAGAAAACAAAAAACAAAAGAAAGGAAAGCATTTTCCTTCTCAAATTCTAGACAGACTTCCTATATTAGAAACAGGAAACTAGAAAGGCATACTTTCTGACTCGGACCACATGTTGGAGAGCACCTTGAACATTTCTCTGCTTAATTTATTATAGACAGTGGCAGGTCCCTTAAAAACCTCAAGAGAAGCTATAGGTCATGACAGTCTGATCAATCCATATATTCGCCACAATCCTTTTTTCTTAAATTGTCTATTCATTATCCATCAACAATATAAATTATAAAATCTCAAGAGGGAGGTCAAAGATCACCCTTGAACTCACATCACTTTTATTTTGGGGGATAGGGGACTAGCTGCTGACAATCCTAATGCACTTCAAACCCCATCAGGGTAATGGGGGACTTGCTAAAAGCTTGAGATAAATAAAGTTGTCCCATCACTCTCACTTTTAGTCCCATATTCCCTCCATTTGAATTCATGACCGGAAAAAATAATTATACCAACCCAACTTAAACACTTTAATGGATAAAAAGGAACTTAAATAGTCCTCTTTCTTGTCACTTTGCAAGGACAATTCAAAAAAGAACTGTATACGTCAATTACGTACAGTGCTAAGGAGAGGATGAGCAGAAATTCAGAGAATGACTCAATAAAAGTACTAATGTGGCCTTCTTTGCTCTCACCTTCCAGTGGAATAGATTTATAGGTATACTTATGTGGGCACTCCCTACCCAAAAAAGTCTTCCAGTGAGTGTAACAGCAGAATTTTCATCTGTCTGGAGAGAGAGAGAGAGAGACTTGCTTCCAAAGCCATAAATTCACAAAAAGGAGAGCTCACTCCTCACTAGCCACTAACCCACGCTTTATAGTAAATCCTCACATAAAAATGACACACCTGGCAATGATGCATTCTTAGGTTGTAAGATTAATCTCATCCTATGTATATTAAGCATTAAGCAAGGTTATGTGCCTTAAAATTATGTAAGTCATGTAAAGCATTAAGATTCATGAAATTCTTGTTATATAAACTGCATATTCAATTTGTAATCCGAATTTACAAGAGTAAAGAGTTAATTGGAAAAAAAAAATTGAAATTTTAAACAGGTAAAACAGTTTTGTGTTGCTCAAGGTGCCCAGAAGAAGCCCACGAAAAAATTACATTAATGAAACAAATCTCATGAAAGAAGAAGCGAAAGTGAATCAAATTAATAAATAAATTGTGATTACCCAAACAAAAGATATCAGCATGAACGACATCACAGGGACGGCAAGAGAATATAAAAGACACTGTTTAACGATGTCGTTTGAAAATGATACTCTCAATGCCTCTTTTCTTTTTTTTCAAGGAAAAATAAAAAATAAAAAAGAAACTTCTCTGCCTCACGACACCGTTGAGGCACTATTCCTTTTCAGATATTATAGTCTCTGCGATGCTAAAACCGAACTTCTCTCTCCCACGCCATTCTTCACTTCCGAGAAATTAACCCTATAATAATAATATTTATTGAGAAAATTGTGCGGATTAAACCCCACAGGGTCTCCGAAGGGAGACTACCAAGGGAAGGAAAAAGTGCTTTCAGTCAGAAACTATTCTTCTCCCTTTTGAAATCTCTAGGAGGTTCTCTTTAGTCTTCTCCCTTTGATTTTCTTGGTAAGAAATATTAATCCGCTGAGACCAGGATCCGATGACCACACCAGGGCAGGGAGGGATTGACCATGCCGTGCTCGATGATATAATCAGACGGCTCACAGAAGTCCGATTAGCCAGACCCGGAAAGCAGGTTCAGCTCTCTGAGACCGAGATCAAGCAGCTATGCATTGCTTCCAGAGACATCTTTCTTCAGCAGCCCAATTTACTAGAACTCGAAGCCCCCATCAAGATTTGTGGTACGCTGCACGCATGTGCTTTCACGCCAAATACTTTTTCTTTTTCTTTTTTTCACATGGGGGTTTTCAATTTTTAGCTACTATGTTTCATTTATTTTTCAGAATAAAAAAAAAAACTCTGTTTGGTTTAAGGTGTACTTCTGGGTCCTGAAGACGGTTCCTTCTGGTGACAGTGAAGTGCCTGCGTATCAATCCAGATTGTTTTAAAGATTTAAAATTTAGTTGTAGAGCTAAAGGGTCGAAGATTCTGTATATATCAGCTGCAAACTATCACTCTGTGAGATGGGACATTGTTAGAGATTAAAATAATTTATTTATAAGTAACTACTTTTTAGGGTGTTCTTGGTAGGATTGAAAATTGGCAATGCATCTAGACATGACCTTAACTCCCCTTGAAGGAAAATTTCTGATTCATACAGTTACTTATTAGATGTTTATGATCACTATGTTGTCAGGTTTCTCTAGTTCTATTAAAACGCATACATAGAATTTCTACTATTGCATTGCACACTAAAGCAGAATGACAAGAATAAATTACTGTTAGTTTTATTATTTTATGATGTAATTATCCTTTGAGATCTATAGGGTTGTAATTAATTATATCAAGGTAATTTTAGGATTAGTTAGGACTATCATTAGAGGTGTTTGAGTTTAAGAAAATGTTATCTCTTCGTTTTATTTTATTAAGATTAGGATTTATATTTCAATATTTCATCAGGATTTGGATCTTATTTTATTTGCCATTACATATGACTTTAGGAGAATAAACTAGTAATTCCTTTTTTATTGATAAAATAATATTGGTTATTGAGATATTTTTAGAGAGTTCTCTGGTTGTTTTCCTTTGGTTCTACACCATACACAAACATTATTTTGCCGATAATGCATAAAGACAAGTGTATTTATTCTCTCAAAACAACTTCTCTTTTTTACTTGTCATGTTATACCCCTCTAACCTCTTGTTTGGTTTGTTAACATCCTTTGATGGGTATGGTCGTTGTTCTTTAGTTCTTTTCTTACTGTCTACAAAAGGTGTCAATTTATTCTCCCATGTGGGGGCATCCTTATTTTGACTTCGAGCTAAGAAAACCTTCTTACCTGGCACTCTTCGAAGGGCATATAAAATGAGGAGGATTTGCCCTATATTGTTTAAGCTTCTCTTGTCCATCAGGGGTATGATGGTTTCTTTCTTTCTTGCTTTCTTTCTTTTAGTGTTGAGGATGGTGGATTGGAGATTGCTAAATATTAACTCAGAAATATAATTATCTATGTCTTTTTGTTCTTTAAATACTTCTCCTGTTGCCGAAATACTAGTCTTTGTTTAGAGTTATTCACTTACAATGCAAGTAGTTTGGTTTAGTTTTCGAACTATAATTGAAAATTTCAGCATATTTCATGTTTTTGCCTTACCTTTAGACATTCTTTTCTTTCATCAGTTCATGCTGTGGATTGCTGAAGTCTATTATGTGTCTTCGTTCTTTGTACTCTTTTCTGGTATGATTGAATCCTGTCTTTCCTTTTTCAGGTGACATTCATGGGCAGTACAGTGATTTATTAAGGCTCTTTGAGTATGGGGGTTTCCCTCCTAGTGCTAACTATCTTTTTTTAGGAGACTATGTTGATCGTGGGAAGCAGAGCTTAGAAACCATATGCCTTTTGCTTGCCTATAAAATCAAATATCCGGAGAACTTTTTCCTTTTGAGGGGAAATCATGAATGTGCTTCCATTAATAGGATATATGGATTTTATGATGAATGTAAGCGACGGTTTAATGTGAGGCTTTGGAAATCTTTTACAGACTGTTTTAACTGCCTTCCTGTGGCAGCTCTTGTAGATGAGAAAATATTGTGCATGCATGGTGGTCTTTCCCCTGACTTAACAAACTTGGATCAAATTAGAAATCTATCTCGTCCAACTGTTGTTCCAGACACAGGATTGCTTTGTGATTTGCTTTGGTCAGATCCTGGTAGAGATGTAAAGGGATGGGGTATGAATGACAGAGGAGTCTCATACACCTTTGGCCCTGATAAGGTGGCTGAATTTTTGTCAAAGCATGACCTGGACCTTATCTGTCGTGCCCATCAGGTCATTCTCTGGATTGTTCTCCCCCCCTCAATTTTCATTTCCCTTCTGTAAGAAAAAGAATTTAGCTGTAGTTACTCTTCAGCAAACTGACATTATAATTTTGCTATAGGTTGTAGAGGATGGGTATGAATTCTTTGCCGACAGGCAACTTGTTACTGTCTTTTCAGCTCCAAACTACTGTGGTGAATTTGACAATGCTGGTGCCATGATGAGCGTCGATGAAAACTTGACGTGCTCTTTCCAGATTCTTAAGCCTGCAGAGAAAAAAGCCAAGTTCATGATGTCAAACAAAATGTGATGGTTGGCAGATTACTGTTTCCTAATTGACTAAGGTTGCTTTTGTTTCTGTATGGTATTTTAAGTGCGATGATTTTCCATACATTCCCAAAATGCCAATATTATTAATGTGAGAGTTCTTGCTGCTATATTGGTATAGTTCAGTGTTTTTTCTTTTCAAAAGAAGGAATTTTTTTTTTTATATTTCATTTGCTTAGAATTTTTCTAGTTTTACTTTGTGGAAAAAAATGGCAACTATATATATACAATAGAATTGCATTGACTAGCAGAGGCATGTATTTTGGTTTCAACATTTTTTTTCCAGATGTTGATGGTCAATAGCAAGAGAGTTAGGCTTACCTTAATAACCAACCCCTGTCATTTCAAGTCAACCACCAGACTTTATTGGTTTTTTTAAGTATATAAATAGATATTTCAGTAGATCAAGTATATTACATATAGTTGTGACTTGTTGAGCTAGAGTTTGTTTTATTGATGAGATCTCCTTTACTCCTTGATGTCTTAAACATCCCCTTTACTCTAATATGTCTTGTAACAAGTAAATGGATTTTTTGGGTTTGTTTTCTTTAGTCTATCAATTTGATTTTAGATGTAGTTACTGAACATATTCAAAATTTGGGACCTCGATGTATGAATTTTGCAGATGATATAGTATTAATTTGTGAGTTGAAAGAGGAAATAAATATGAAGTTAGAGTCATATAGACAAGTTTTGAAAACATTAGCTTTCGTATAAGTAGAAATAAAACAAAATATATAAATTTTCATAAAAAAACAAACAAATACGAATTTAAAAGTAAAATTTGGAGATCATCTTATAAAACGAATCACAAACTTTAAATATATTGAATCTATTATACAAAATGACAAAGAAGTAAAAGAGGATGTAAACTATAGAATTCAAGCGAGATGGATGAAATGGAAAAAAGTTGAGTTTTATTTGTGATAGAAAAATGTGTCTCAAAATTAAAGAAATATTCTGTCGTACAGCTATAAGACCGGCAATATTGTATGGTACTGAGTGTTAAGTGGTTAAAAAGTAATATAAAGATAAATTCAATGTCGCAGATATGAAAATATTGCATTGAATGTGTAGATACACTAGAAGAAATAAAATGAGAAAGTTGAGGTAGCACTTATTGTAGAGAAGATAGTGGAATTTTGTTTAAGGTGATTTGACTATATGTGAAGAAAACTTGTAAAAGTTCTATTGCGAAGAGTAGATCAGATGGAGAGTAATTCGATAGTTAGAGGCAGAGGGAGACCAAAGAAAATAGGTTAAATCATTAAGAAAAATTTAACAATTAATTATTTTTCTATTAACCTCATTTATAATAAATTACTGTGATATCATTTGATCCATATAGTCGATCCTACTTAGTAAAAAAATATTTAGTTACTGCTGTTGTTGTTTTCTTTTAGCTATGAGCTAAATACATTAATTAATTATATATAAATACAAATAAGTTCTCATGTGGTTAATTTTTCTGTTTACATCGAAAGGGATCAAATAATTTCTTTACTCTTGAAGTTATTTTCACTTTGAGCTTTTTGATCAATAGATTCTTCACTTAGCAGTTATCTCCAAACCAAAAAAAGTAAAGAAAATGAGTTGTCACCCTTTGTCTGAGATTTCAGTGGGATGCTTGGGTAGACATAGTCTACCTATCTACACAGACTAAATCAATGAGAAGCAGCCATGTCGGCATGTCAGGTTACATTCAGTGGGTCCCACCTAGCCCACATGGCTGCTTGTCATAAGTCTAGTGTACATATCTTTTGTAGACTATGCCTACCCAACAATTTTTTATTCTTTTATGATAAATTATTGATGTAGAAATTAGTGTATACTATCAACAAAATTTTGTTTTGGCATCTCATCAAATTCCTACTGTGGTTGTTAGTTCAATGCTTCTTTGACCTATAAAACTGTGTTACAAGCTTTTTGTGATATAATATTGTGTCCATTGGCTTTGACAAGTTTTAAGGCATGCCAGAATTCTTCAATACAAACCCAGTTATAGTTCGAAGCTTCTTTGCACTATAATTTTTCAGAATATGCATTGTAAAGGTTATTTTGTTTCAAACCACCACTTCAAGAGCCCCATTATCTTTTGTTGCTTTGACTCATTAGTAAACAACACCTTTCTATATAAATTGAAGGAAGTTTCTATTAATTTATGCTCTTCTGTAAGAGAGGATTTTAGCTTCTTTGTTTTTTTTTTCTTCAAGAATTTTCTATAATCTGGAAAATTCCTAGGTCAGAACTGAAGCGTGTTTATTACACAGTTTGTGTAGCTAAAGATGTTTTGAAGTGCTTTATTTGGTATAGGACTCGGTAGGATATTTTTCTCTTCCTTCTCTTGTCTGGTATCACGGGCAGAGGATAACCTAACAGGGCACTATTGGAATGCTAAAAGGAGGCCTTTCTTTTTTAGTTTTTATTTTATTTAAGTTAGAATTCATGTGCTTGAATTTGTTACTCCTACCACTACATCAGGTGTTGTATCTTAGTTATTGACCCCCCATTCTCTCTCCTCTATTTTTTTTTTCTGGTGCAGATGCCATTACCTGTTTGTTGTGGTAAAATCAGATGCAAATGTAGATTGCCTGATCTTAAGTTCCATTCCATTTTGAGGAGATGACAAGCAAGTTTTATGGTTATAGGATAAGCCCTGCTGGATGGCCATACAGCAAAAACATTTAGTTCCTTTGTTCTTTATATTTCTCATAACTATTTAATGGATAAATATGTATATACATGTGGCGTAGATGGGCAATGGAAATGACCTTTGCTTGCTCTGAAAGGTCTCCTGAGTCGTAGACTGTGGTTTCAATTTACACTTATAGAGCAGTTTGTGTTGATGATCCTAGCCAATTGTATTGAGATGGTAAAATTGCCATTCCTGGATTTGGCGGTTATATATTGTGTTGTGCTGTTTGACATCTTGATTCTCACGTTAGTCATCATAACTATTGCTGTTACCATATTGGGGATCCTCTATGTTGCTTTGTTCGAACAGATTTGAAGGAATTCTCGAACAGACATAACATTTAAGGAGAAATGAGTAAGATGATGTCAGTTCACTTCTCTGGCGGATGAAATGTGCCAACAATTGCTGGCACGTTATTCCGGGAAATTTGCTTTGCATAAAAAGTCTTCACACCCGTTGTGACGAAATAGACAGTGATTTTAAAGAACGAAATGGAATAGATGCCTCTTCCCTGGTCCCCACTAACAGAACACTAAAATACGGTAATTTTACCTTGATTTACTTTATTCTTATTCTCAGCCATGTTTTGATTTTGTGAACAACTAATATATTAATTGTTACAAAATGGGGATGAGAAGTTGAGACTTGAAAATACAATAAGTTGGAATGAATGACCTTTTTATGTTCCATTGTTTGGTTTAAACTTCCAGGTGATCGGAATTACGTATTATTTAACTAAACAAAATATAGAGAAGTAAAAGAAAAAGAAAATTAAACTAAACAAGTATTAGTTCAATGCTGCTCTCGAAATACTACGTCATACCGTCATACCCTTCGAGAGGGATTGATGATTTTCGTCTCTTAGGAATCCTTACAATAAAATTATAATTCCTCTTTCTTATATTAAATATAAAAGTCATCCTTAACTTACTAAACGATGTGCTATAAAATATGCATAATTGGGAAGTTATAAAGCTATATATTTCTTTTATAGAATTTTGTTAAAAACCTTTTCATTTTCTCCGTTTTCCTACTTTTTTTTAACAAATAGAAAAATTATATATGATATCCTCTTTTTTTTTTTTTTAAAAAAAAAAAAGGCAATTCGTACGGACACCAAGAGACTCGGTTTGCTCCCAGATTATCGACAGCGTAAAGGCGCCCACATTCTACGTTTCTTTCGTTTAAATTTTCCTTTCTTTCTCATCTCATGTAAGGGTTTTCAAAACCAAACCGGGAATGTTGAATTTCTCTCCGCCTTTCCATTTTTCTCCTATGCATTCCCAGAAAATGTTCAATCTTGTTACTAAGTTCATTTAGGAAAATTCGAGTTAGGTAGTGGTAGTTTCGAAAGCTTTTGTCAAAAGTGAGCTTGTGGTAAAGTGGCTTAAGAATTTTGGGGATCCGTTAATGGCGCTGTTGGCAGCAAGTGGAGGAGACACTGTGAAATTATTCGATGCCTCGGTCAAGCCCGGCGATCCTTGCACATTGAGTTACACCCCTTCTCCCGGTTGCCAAGTCAATTCAGTGAAGTGGAATCATACCAGTGAGTTAGTCTATGGTCTTTTTCCCTATTGCAGTATGTATTTTTCAATTTTTTTCTTTAAAGGGTTTGCATTTGTCGTATTGAGTAATTTTTATTTATTTATCTTGTTATGGAATTGGTATTGTATGTAATTATTTTTCGTTCGATCGGTTCTCATTATTGCTTGGTTTTGTTGCCTTTGAAAACGAGAGATTGAAAGCGATTGAAGTAAATATTGTTGTTTGACTTGGTTGGGGCACTGATTTTATGAATTCCTTAAAATCGTGATGGTGTTAGTTTTAGCAACTAATTCTGTTTGCCTCTATCTACTTAGGAAATACGAATTTGCTTTATCTGCACTAAAAAAAATTTTCTTCATAGATTTGGTTGTGGCAAGTGCTGGAGATGATAAGAAGATCTCATTGTGGCGAAAGAATGGGCACAACATGGGGACAATTCCTGTCGCTGGTACTGATAGTGGGGACATTGAGGTAATTCACGCGGTTGCTGAAACACTGTAATTCTTATCTCATAGTTTGAAGTGGTTGTTCTAATACATGTTATATGTAACAGCGAAGTCAGCATAAAATCTGATAAACATGATGTCAATAATGGGTACTGAAGAGTCAAGAATGTGATGTTAAATGTTATTAATAATGTCGAAATTTAAATGTTGGAACAATATGAAGGCATTAAAAAAAATTAGATAAGGAAATATCGTATCTGAGACCAATGATCTTTTTGTTGTTTGATGAATCTTAACATACTCTTTTTGAAACATAAGACACCACAGTACTGTAAGAAAGCTAAATTAACACTTAAAAGCAAAATGAATACTTCTAAATTAACATTTGACAAGTGACACTTAAAGATTTTGATAATGGAAACAAAAGCAAATTGATTTAATTAGCTTCCATATTTATGTACTTCTTGAACTATTTCTTGATTGGAGAGTATAAGAGTAGACGTTGCACTTCACACAATCACCAATGGATTGATAATTTAGTATCAATCTCACATGGCTTGCTATTAAGCACCAATACTTTAAAGATAGAGGCTTATCGTGTCTAACACTTATATTGAATATGACACAATATTTTAAATTACATGTAAACACCAAATATTTTATGATGTCTTGGTATTGGTATCCCATATCTATATCAGAATCCAGGCTTTTTAGATGCCTTGTAAATGTAATTATTAACATAACTTTCATTGAAATTTTTTTGGAAAAAAATTATTACAGAAGACCCTACAACTTTTGATTCAATAAACAATGGTTTGGACGTTAAGAAAAGAATTTATGCATGAGGGAAGGATTATCCTGTTTTTCTGGCATTTTCAGAAGAAGCAACCAGAGGCAAGGAAGCCTCTGTATAAATATCACTGTGCCTTCTCCATCTTTGGTGTATTTGTATTATTCCAACTTAAGACACAAAATTGATGCCAATATTCCATTCAGGTATTTTATTACAGTTCGAGGTACTTGGCAGTATCATTAGGCCCTTTCTCTTTATTGATCTGTTACCTGGAGTCAGTAGTCCTGATAGTAATTTGTTTTCTGCACAATCAAGCTCGTTGTGTTCTTTTTGGGGTTAGTTCATGCAATTTTGTTTTAATGTATTTTGAAGGAGTCTATATTGGCTATTAGCTTCGGCAACAAGGCATCCAGATACCTATGTTCTGGAGGAAGTGGTCAAGTTGTAAGGATATGGGATTTGCCAAGGAAGCGCTGTATTAAATGGTTGAGGGGTCATACTAATACTGTTACAGGTGTAATGTACAATTGCAAAGATGAACATTTGGCTTCTATCAGTCTTAGTGGGGACCTTATACTTCATAATCTAGCTTCGGGTGCCAAGGCTGCCGAACTCAAAGACCCTAACAAACAGGTTTTCTGCTTTGTTGAACCTTCTGCTTCTTGAGTGCTTGGCTTTGAATCAATGTTTCTGGACTAATCTCCTGTCTTTAAAATTGTAAGACCAGGTGTTGAGAGTTCTTGATTATTCCCGGATCAGTCGGCATCTTCTAGTGACTGCTGGTGATGACGGGACTGTACATTTGTGGGATACAACTGGGCGTAGCCCAAAGGTATGTGTTATGTTCACTAATTAATTATATAACGTATCCCGAAATATTTTACTATAATGAATTCCATTTTTCTTGTTTGGTAGTATGTTTCTTCTAAAATATTTATCCAATGAAGTTTTGGTGGACTTTGAGTGCTTTGCTTTAATAGATCTAACCTTGGTGTGCAACAAGTCGATGTTGTCTTGTTTAACGATGCTCTAGAGTTTATTTGTGTTTAGTTTAATATTTAGATATTTAGATGGTTGCCAGAAAGTATATATAAAAAAAAAAAAATGTACATGAACTGCATTTTGGCACTTTTGTTGAAGCAGTGCATTGGCCTTCTCCATGCACAATAGTATTAGAGCATAACTCATAGTTGCTATGCTTTTGTTTATACCATCTGCACAATTGTTTGTCTTAAAGTAGTTATTAAATTAATTAGTTCAGTATTATTGGTTATATAATGAGTTACCTCTTTATGTGGAAACTTTTTTCGTTCATGCTTTACTTTTCATTATTTCAGTTATCAAATTGGGAGTTGACAGTATCCTTTTCCACTTTTTCTCTTTTGAAAAAAAAAAAAGGTTTCATGGTTGAAACAGCATTCTGCACCGATTGCTGGAATTAGCTTCTCTCCAACCAATGACAAGGTTTCGTTTCTAATGGCTTGTCCTATTTTATGCACGTAGGAGACTGTTTTTTTTGGCCATGAACTTGTGAACCTCCCTTTGGGAATTATTGGAAACTTAGTAATCGTTTTTTTTTTTTTTGACATCTTGCTTCCAATGCCAGATTATTGCTAGTGTGGGTCTTGACAAAAAATTATACACTTATGACTCTAGTTCTAGAAGACCTTCATCATGCATTTCTTATGAAGCACCGTTTTCTTCATTGGCCTTCAGAGATGATGGTTGGATGCTGGCTGCTGGAACAAGCAATGGTCGTGTGGCATTCTATGATGTTCGTGGAAAACCACAACCGTTTGTTGTTCTTCATGCTTATGGTAGTTTAGAGGTAGTTTGTTTTTCCCCATTTACAATGTTCTGTCATAGTCTGCATGATTTAGTGCTTTTAAACCTGGCAGTTGGTCACTGATTGATTTTTGTCTCACATAACATTAGCATGGACCCATGGAAGTATAGAGGCACTTGTTTGCTCCTTGATGTTGCGTCAAACAATAACATGGATTCATGGAAGCATAGAAGCTGCTTTAAGTTTTTCAAATTACATTTAATATGAGCATTCTCTCAACCCTGGATGGGGGACAGTAGGCATTATATTCTATACAAGATTGGTTCACTTGGCCTCTTGGGTTTCCAGTGCCTTCTTAGCAAATAGCCATTGATATGTCCTAATAGTGAGCAAGCTACCTTAATTATGTTTGTTCTATATGCATGATCTGTCAAATTTATGAAGCCCCATATTTTATTATTTGTCGTCCACTAGATATAGAATGCACAAATATAATGGTAAAGGGTATTGGAATGTCCTATTGATGAGTAACTTATTAACGGGCTAAAAAATTTGTTTTTTAATGCTAGTGAACCACTTATGACCAGCTGCCAAAAACTGCTTCCTAGGCTTTCTCATTCCCCTTTAAATCTGGTGCCAGCACCTTTATCAATATCTTTGATCATGATTATCTTTCTGTTGTTAATCAATGATTGCTTTATTCTGTATATGTCCATGTACCAATCATATATTTTTCAAATTCATTCAGCTCACTCAGATTTGATGCTTTATTACACTGTTATCAACAGCTTATATATATATATATATATATATATATATATATATATATATATATATATAGATATATATATATATAGTAGAGATCAGGAATCTTGACCATTAGATTTTCTATAACGGCCAGGATTAAAAAAACCACTAAGGTCGTGTTAACAGTTGAAAAATTTGCATGATTTAGACTTTTGCTCTTGACCATTCATGTGAGATCTGATGATCAATATTCACTTTCCTCACTCATAATAGACCAATGCTCTCACACCATAGACACATATTTGTTGTAAACCAAAAAAGCATTCTATGCTCAAATTTCAGTTAAAGAACAGCTTGCAGGTGATGTTTGAGGACAGGTGGCATAAGTACTTTCCCTGACTAATGTCGTTTGTGGACATTATTGGACAGAGGCACATTCTTCAATCCTACTGTAGCATATATTATTTAATGGCTGATCTGCTGAGGATTTGTTTTTTTGGTTGCTTAGTAATTAGTTGCCGATGTTTGATGAAATATAAATGTGAATATGTGTTTTTTTTTCCTGATGCGGATCGATTGTAAAAATACAAAATCAAATTATATTATGGCAGGACTGCCTTGTAAGTAACTAAGTAGTGATAAGGAGGCCTTATGGTCATTACTTATTAATCATTCATTAATTTTATATTTACTAATGCATAAAATGAAATTTCTTTTAATGAAACATTAAACTCCTGGTATTAGCTCAGTGATTCATGCTTCCAAACTTAATGTCTTCTTTTTACTAAATTTATAGTATGAAGCAGGCTGTTACAAGCTTATGCTGGCAAAGGTCAAAACCTGTTATTGTTAATGAAAGTAACTGCACAGCTGAGACTGCTCTTGTTGGGGATGCAGTTGAAGATTCAGTCCTTATGCCCGACCCTTTACCTTCTGCAACTTCATTGAGTGTTTCCCTATCTACCACAGTGTCCAATGCTAGGAATTCTGGCCATCTGGGTACCTCCATTGAAGCATCTTCAGTAACAGCGTCCAGAAGTGAATTTACTTCAAGCATACTAAATTTGTCTACAGCGGAGGAAACACCACGTCAAAGTCATAAATGGCCAATTGGAACTCTGTCAAGGTTACATGCTCCTCATTCTGGTTATAATCTTAAGGATGACATGGAGGTATTCTCCCCTCTTGTGGATGTTCAGCCAATAACTCCCTCACTATGGGATGACAATGGAGCAAAGAAGGATAATGTATTTGCAGATAGGAAACCTTCATCACTGTTGTTTCCTTCATCTGGTAGGAGATTTCCTAATACAGAGGAAGGAAGCAGTGATCATCCAATCTTTGACTGGAAAACTGTTTCAACTTCCAAGCAGGTTCTTGCTTTTTGTTGGCCTTAGTTTTGAATTTAACTGCTCTATGTGATATACTCATATATAAACCTTCAATTCAAAGTGTGAAGTATGTCTTACCTTGCATCCATGCCATTTAGTCAAATAGTGTTTGACGCACGGCACTGGAATTTTCTAATATGCTATGGGAGGAAAACATGGTTGCTGGAAACAGATATGTAATTGGAACTCGTCTATTAGAAAGAGCATTTCTCTTTCCTTTTCTGTTTTTTATTTAACACTGTCAACTAAGAATGCCCAAAAAATATTGACGAGTTATTTTTTTTTTGTTTAATTATCCTTAATCATATCTGAATAATTGATATCAGTGCTATTTTTCCTGATGGTTTATGCTTCTTCTTTTTCTGAGTTCCCTGCAAAAATTTGATTCACTCTGAGAATGATTTTAGTAGGATTTAAGTCATGCATTTGATTTATATACGAGTTGCAGGGACTTAAAAGCATTTGTTAGGTATGTTATCATAATTTAATTCATCAAATCATTCCCTAGGGCTTTCTTTTTCTACTTTCTTGGGCAATAATTTCCAGGATTTCATGTGTACTATGTAGCTTGGTTTATTTTTACTGTACCTGCTCAATGAAGTTCTATTTGATATATATTTATGACCAAGTAGATTCTCCCATTTTGAATGATTATATTGTATCATAACTTGGTATAGGAAGAAACTCAATCTTCCTTTCCACTTGCGGGGACAACTCCTTCTCCTTCAAAGAATGAAGATTCTTCCATCACTCCTCCTGAAGCTTGGGGCGGTGAGAGGTTATCTGATAAATATGCTTATCTACGTCAGCCTATCAATGCGCCATCTCGTTTTGGGATGATGGCTTCTGCTGGTCAGATAGCAGGATCAATGTTTCCTGGGTTGCAGGATCCATCCTTGTCAACGGGTATTAGTTCCTCTACATATTCGAGCTATTGTGCAAATTTACGCACAAAAGATGTCTCTACAAGTCAGGAGACTTCATTGCAGCTTCCTGATCACATGCTCCCCTCCTTGTCTTTGTCCATCGAAACAAAAATTGGACAGGCTAGCCTTGATTCCCCAAGAATGTCATCTCTGACCTTTCCTCGAAGATTCTCTACCTATGCAGAGAGAATAAGCACTACATCTACCTTCGGTGATGTACTATCCCTTTCAGTAGGTTCTCCTAAGGTTAAGAAATCAGGAGCAGAAACTCGAGAAGAACTATTAAATAGCTTGCTGGTGAAGTCTGATACATTGGTCCCAGTAGAATTGGGTTCTCTACCACCAACAAATGTATGAAATATATATGTATACACACACACACACACTCTTACTGGATCTGATATTTGCATTGATTATATTGATGTTTGCGTTGCATATATTGGTGTTTGCTTTTAGAGTAGAGTGGAAAGAACATTTATCTTTAATGCTTCATCCTAGACTCTTACACTGCTGTGTTTCAGGGTAAAGCACAGACAATGTGTAGGTTACATTGATATATGGTGTCATTCAGAATTTAAATTAGTAATGGAATCAATTACAATAATTCGCTAAAAGATATCTATTTTACTTGTTCTAGTTTTCTTCTTGTTAACTGTTTGGTGAAATCTATAATAGGGAGTAATCTCACATCAGAAAGCATCTCAGTCGGACGCACAAGGAAGTTCATTTACACTTCAGCTTTTTCAACGGACCTTGGAAGAAACTCTAGATTCCTTTCAGAAGTCCATACACGAGGATATGAGGAACCTTCATATTGAAATTTTAAGACAGTTTCATCTGCAAGAGGTATGCATCTGGGATTAATAATGGAGTTTTTCATCTTTTCCTTTTATCAAATTCTTCTCTTCCTTTCTAATTTGTTGTCACATTTAACAGATAGAAATGTCAAGCGTGATGAACTCCATTCTGGAAAACCAAGCTGAGTTGATGAAAGAAGTTAAGTCCCTTCGTAAAGAAAATCAGCAGCTCCGGCAATTGCTTTGACTTCTTTAAGGTTGTGACTTCTTTTTTTCTTGGGGGGGGGGGGGGGGGTTCTTTATCCCATCTCTTGGGATCTGTTGGTTGTTCCATTTATCAATTTATTGCTTCTCCGAGGAATATTAGATTAATGAAGAAAAATATCAAAAATAAAGGAGAAAAAAAATGTTAGAATAGGGCTGTGAAAAATGTACAAAGATGATTATTTGGCAATTATGGAAGCTTTCTTCAGGGTGATCAGTATCTAAAATTTTGTTGAGTTCTTATCACAACCACTTATGACAAAACATCTTTGTGGTGGGAGATGTAAAGCTCAGATTGATGAGCATCTACCAGAGCTACTATTTTCACTTCATCGTTATTCTTGGTTAAATAGAAAAAAAGGAGACAAATAACCTTCTTTCCCTTTCAGCCTCGACAGAGAGTATCTTTCTCAACACCTCCTACATCGTTGAATGCGGTCATCTGAATTGGTTTTTCATTTGGATTTGCATGAACAGATAACGTGCTATCAAAATTAAAAGGAAAGGGATTGGGATTGAATTGAATACTACAATGGATTTTATGGACTTAAGCTGATGCATTCAAACACTTTATCCCTCAACAACTCTCATCAACGTAATGACTCATCGTAGTGGTGCATCAATTTCTTTTTTTTTTTAATTAGGTTCTGAGCTTATGATAATAATAAATGAATTGGAATGTTGAACCCTAATATTAATCCAGATGTCTTTCTCAGAAAATTCCAGATTATTCCATCCTTATTTATTTTTCCATGATCACCATTCGAATTTGATTCTATATTGACAGTTTAATGGACCGAAATTTAAATTGAATCTTTAAAGAGTAGTAAACTAGTAAAAGATAGAGTAACGCTATATTTTTTTTGGACATAAAGTAATCCTATATCAATGATAGTTTGGGATAATGTGTGAACTGAGGTAGATGAGGCAAGGGAGAGGCTGTACTTAGAATGGGAAGTTAAGTGTTTGAAATACCTTTCAATTAGAGTGAAAAATGTGTTCAATTTAATAAGGCAAGGCATTACGGTACAACGGGAAGTAATTCGCCGGAACCTTATGCCAGCCATGAAACATCTGAACGAAGTGTTGTGATGAATGAATTGAGTACCAAAAATGAAAGAAATACTTACATATGTAAGATACATTTGTAATCAATTACCAAAATCCTTGAAAATAATATTTTTCTTTCTTTCTTTCTTTCTTTTTAACCAAGTCCAATGTCACTTTATCAGTAGGGTTAACAACAGGGTAGCTCAAGACAGATGATTTTTTAAGTTTCCATCCTCGCTCTATTTTTTGATGAAATTTTTGTGTTAGTTTTTATTCTTGAACTTGTGAGCATTTTAATTTCTCAAATCGGTCCCCCAGTCCTGTTTAAAGAAGATTCATATATCTATTCATTTTAGATGTTTATAGGTTGAGTAATTTTTATTTTTTTTACTAATAATATCCTATCTCAAAGTTAATGAAGTTATGTGAGTTACATAATTAAATTAATTTCTACATGAGTGTTACACTTATAAATTAATTATTTGTTTAAATTTATAATTTTAATATCTAATAGAATGATAATTTAAAAATAAATCACAAACTATAACCAAGTAATGAAAAATATACACATCCCCCATCCTTAAAGGTAAATGGACGTAACTATCCTTTTTCATTATTAACAAAAATATGTTTAATTAAGATCAAACAAAAACTTATGATAAATACTTTGTCTCATTAAATATTATAGCATAATGATAAAATTTAATAAATGAATATATATATATATATATATATATATATATATATATATATATATATATATATATATATATATATATATATATATATATATATATATATATATATAATGCATGCATATGTCTAACTGAATAAATAATTTTCTTATTAGTAGTACCTCATTTTAAGTTAATCAAATCATAAGTTATATTGTGAGTGTAATAAATTAATTAAATTATTAATTTATATTTATATTTTTTTTATTTCCAATAATGACAACAAATAAACTATAATGAAACAGTAATAAATATAAATCTTTTATAATTTTAAAATATAAGTGAAAATAGTTATGCTTTTCTGTGGGTACATCAAGGAGCAAAAGCCCAAAAGGGAAAAAACTATAAGACAAAATATGAGGGTGGTGTTACCTGCTATATCGCTAAACAAGAAGATCTTCATATTACTGGGAAGCTCAGTTAAGAAACGAACTCTGTAATCAAAATGTAGACTACAATTGTTTGGTCAGTTAATATTTTTATTTCCTTCACGTAAAAGAAATGCTTAAAATAATTATGCTTTTTAATTATTACAAAAATATATTTAATCAATATTTTAATATTATTATATATATAATCCCAAATTCATACATTTGTTTTCCGATTTTATGTAAACCCTAAACCTGTTTCCATACGCCGATCTTTGATTCACTCGCTCCAAAATGGACGAGACAAATTAATAAGATCAATCGTACGGCAATCATAGAATGCCACCTTCTTGACATGTGTGACTTATGAGTTTCTAGTAAGTAGTAACAGTCGTACCGAAAAGTCATTGCTTCGTTCGTACTTGACGCTATCAACAACCGCAGCCACCATAAAACAAGATGACGTAATAAACCGCAAAAGACAATTCTTTTTATCCCCTCTCGCATCTTTCCATCCTTCCATCTCAATCCCACCTTCCATTTTCCAGTTCACCCGGCGCTGTAACTCTCTCTCTTTCTCTCAACTAATCTGCATCTCTGATTTACAATTCACGGAATTTTTTTCTTTTTTGTATTTGATTCAGAATTCAATCTAAAATCGTCATGGCTGAAGGTATTGCCTCCCCCATGTATATATATTTTTATTCTCCGATTTGGGTCATTTATTATTCCTTCTCGCGGTTTTCGGTGCTTCTTGAAGTTAGTGTGTTGTGCATCAACTCAAGTCAACATTTGGATCCTATGCTGATGCATTCATCGCCCCTCTTTTTTCTTTTTTTTGCCATGAATTTGTAGAAGGTGGCAATGGGTCCCCAAAATCATCTGTAACACCGTATGAAGAAGCATTGGATGCATTGTCGTCTTTAATCACCAGACGCACTCGTGCTGATAATAGTAATATGGGGGATCGGTTCGACGTGCTATTTGAGTACCTAAAGGTGATAAGCTTGTGAACTGAACTTAAATACTTGGTTACTTTGTTGGGCAAATCTAGTTGGTGGTGTAAAAAATAGTGAGCTATTATTGCTACTGCAGTTATTGCTGATGTTGAAATATTATGATATATGAATTTCAATAGATGCTGGATTTGGAGGAGCCAATTTCAAAGATGAAGGTTATCCATGTCGCTGGTACCAAAGGGAAGGTATTTTCATTTCCTTCGCTGGTTGCTTGGAAATGAAACCATGCGCTTAATCACGTATTACTGTCTGTTAATATAATATGCGATTCCCTTCTTTTTATCGTTATTCGTTAACTGGCTACTCATCTATGAATTTCCAGTATTCGCGCCTAATTCCTAATTACTACCTTCAGACTTTAAGAATCTAACTGTATCTTGCCAATTCTAATTTTAATCGTAAAATATGCTTGGACTTGTCATGATACACATTGTTGTTGGAATTTTGCTTCCATAGGGATCTACATGCACATTCACAGAATCTATATTACGTAATTGTGGTTTTCACACTGGGCTCTTTACTTCTCCTCACCTCATAGATGTCCGAGAAAGATTTCGTTTAGATGGGTGAGTATGGATTTATTGCTTTTATTTCCTTTGCTGTAAGTTGTGACATTTAGCATTCTTGAATGGGCAATTTGAAGTTCTTTTATCTTTATGTGCATCCTGTTTTATCAACGGGGCATACTAATTTGGCCAGAAGGGGTGGTTTTTGTTTGGGGGGGGGGGGGGGATACTAAATAAGCATTTGAGTTCTGGTGATTTTGAAAATAATGGACTAGTTTCATATTCTGCATGCAACAAAAGTGATCTTTCATTTTAGTAGGTACTGGAATCTCCTCAGTCTTGTACCTCCTTTCTTTTACCAAATTTAATGGAGCTACTAAAGTCCATTACATGGTGCCTTTTATTTCGTCTTTGCAACATTGCTAGGGTGGTTTGATTTACTAGAACTATTCTTGTTGCTTCTGCAGTGTGGACATATGTGAAGAGAAATTTTTAGCATATTTCTGGTGGTGTTATGATAGACTAAAGGTATGTTTTGTGCATTATCAGTTAATCACTTTTTTAGAATCTGAACGGGCAGAATTACTGTGCAGTGGAAAACTATCTCATTTTTCTCTGTTTTTGTTTATTTTGAAGCACAACCAAATCACCTTTGAACAGGAACTTCTTGGAACTTTAGCTTTACTATTCTGTGATCTAATCTGCCTATTTAGAGTGACAAAATGGATATTTCCTGCTTGGAATTTTTTATGGTTATTTTATTTCTCCTTTTGATGCATTCATTTCAGAAGATAATTGTGGTGGTAGAGCATATGAATTAGATCTGATGGTGCCTTTGACTTTAAACTCAACTTAAGGTGTGAGCTTTTAAAGCACAAGGCAAATAGGGATCTTGGGTATTGTTTTATTGAGAAAATGAATAAAAAGCCATGGTTATTAAACCTCAAGTGTTAAGGATTTTATCTATTTGAATGTCTTCTGGAACAAATATAACATGATTTTAATGGCAATATGACAATTCTAGCACTATCACCTTCTGTTTTGTGTTCCAATGCCATGTTCTTCCTCAATAATTTAAATTCTAGAGCAGTGTACAATAATACCATATTGTTGAGTTCACTGTGCGTGATTATCATAGTGATCTCTTGGAGTGAAATTCTCAATGCCTTAGAGACCATTTGCAATTTTATGTGCTCTCTTTTATTTTCAGCATAAGTAATTTCTCATTTTTGTTGTGCGTAGGAAAAAACTGATGACAATGTTCCAATGCCTACCTATTTTCGCTTCCTTGCTTTACTTGCCTTCAAGATATTTGCAGCAGAGCAGGTTTGATTCCTATGTTTTGGTTATATATGCCAACTTGTTCCAAACTGTACCCTTTTTCTATCAATGAAGAAGAGTACTTATTTTCATATTTTATGCAGGTTGATGTTGCTATAATGGAGGTTGGATTAGGTGGTAAATATGATGCAACAAATGTGGTATGCACATAATTGTTATATCAGCAGAAATATGTCGGTCTCTATAAGCCTGCTCGAGTATTGATATTTTCTATGCAGTGAATATCTGGGAACAAGCTCATGTAGTTGCTGACATTTCAGGTTCAGGCACCTGTTGTGTGTGGTATAACTTCCCTTGGGTATGACCACATGGAGATTCTAGGTTAGTTTTGTAATTTTGTATTCAAGGTAATTGCTAACTAATGCATAAGTTATTGCTTACAAGTTAATACATATATTTCCAAGTATATATGTGTTGTTTTAACTTGTAAATCTTGAAAGCAATTTTACCTTGAAATTTTTTGTCCTGATCTATGTAATGGTATGCCCATTTGACAAGAAAAAGAAAAAATAACTCTTTCAAAAAATTGCAATAGTATACTTGGAAGTGTCTGAATATGGTTGAACAAGTTGAACTGCCACAAATTTGTTCAATCAGTTAGGTTTACTTCCTCCTGCTGCATTTCATTAACAGGGAATACTCTTGGAGAAATTGCTGGTGAGAAGGCCGGTATCTTCAAGGTATTTTTTTGGAGTAAATAATTTTCCTTTTGATATTTCTTTTTTTTAAAAAAAAAAGAAAAAAAGAAAAAGAGAAGACAATTATTTTGAAGTCTGTTTCAAAAATATGTTCTTTCAAGTGCAGCCCAGCTGTGATTGCATATATATATTCTTTCTTACACTTTCCTGTCTTCCCTTGTAGCACCAACATAGTTAATTTTTTTTTTCTTCTGACAATTTCCTTCTATTTACTCTTTTTTATTAATGTAGCATCGGGTTCCAGCTTTTACTGTGCCTCAGCCTGACGAAGCAATGCGTGTACTTGAAGAGAAGGCTTCACAATTAGATGTGGGTACATTCTTTCATAAGGGTGTTGTATTTTCTATGGGAACTGGATCTGAATGACTTATGACATGGCTATATAGTATAAAATTGACTTGCCAAAGTCAAGCAAGAGGGCACAAGTTGGCATGTGTTTGTTTTGAATTACAAGCGTGCAAATCAATTATGTTTATTAGTTGAGTTGCATTGTTTTGATCACCTATCAAGGCAGATCAAAATGTTGAGACAATATGACTGTTTTTTCTTGTATATACTTGAGTCTTAAATTATTTCCATTATCATTACCTAATTGCCCGAAGTAGTTGTTAGTTCAATTGCAATTTAGCTATCCTAATAGTGTAAATACCTGTATTTAATTTGTCAAAAGATATCTAAGGGTTGTCTTGGAAAGGGAAAATTTTCTTCTTTTATATTTAACATGCCTTGTCATACTCATATTACATTTAATCAAGTTCTCTTTTATTCTGTGCACTTTACATTTTTCAATGATCTTTTGAAAGCCAGGAGGTACATGACATCAAATTTGTTAAACTTTCTTGGCTTGGCTTTCTATTCAAATTTGGAGGGGTGTTGAGGGCTAGCTTTCTTGGCTGCCCTTGTTGGAATAGTTTGACTCTTTGCCGTCAATCATCTGATTAAGTTTTAGTAACTACAGGTACCTCTTCAAGTGGCACCCCCATTAGATGCCAAGTTGTTAAATGGTTTAAGACTTGGGCTTGAAGGTGAGCATCAATATTTAAATGCTGGTCTAGCCATTTTACTATGCTCTACATGGCTAAAGAGGACTGGACATCTTGAATATAACTACTTGGAACAGACTGTAAGTTCTAACTGTGAAAATTCATTCTATTACACCCTTCACTTGGTTTATTTCGGCCCTTGTTTCTGTCATTTTGCTGGAGTGATTCATTTATCTGTATTAAGCAGCACTCTTTGCCAGAGCAGTTTGTTAAAGGGTTAACAACTGCAAGTTTGCAAGGAAGGGCTCAGATTGTTCCTGATCAACACTTCAACATTGAAAGCTCGAATGAACTTGTCTTCTTTCTAGATGGAGCCCATAGTCCTGAAAGCCTAGAAGCATGTGCAAGGTGGTTTTCTCTTGCTGTTAAAGGAGACATACTGGACCAGACCTTGTTTCATCAGCAGCCTGATAATTCTAAGTTCTCACATGAATTAGTGAATTTGCACCATGGTGAAAGAGCCAGGAGACAATCCACACAGGTAGAGCACAGATTTTAAATTTATTATAAGTAGCTGTTATTGGATGGTCAGCAAATATTAGCTGAGAAAAGTAGTAGTCAAAGTTGGAAATGTCATGGTAAATAAAATAGGCAACTAAGTTGGTTGAAGTATGATATAGAATGTGTGTTGAGTTGTCCCATGCTCAGAAGTTTGAAGAATGACACCATAAAACTTGTGAAAGAAACTATATAAGAGTAACTAGTGCTTACTGGATAGTTGGACAAATTGCTTGATTGATCCGGAACAAGTTCTTGGAACTTGGAAACAGATTGCTTGTCTCACTTATAGAATAGTATTCGATTTTCCTAAAGTAATATACCAATTTGCCACTTTGTTCAATGCATTAGTCATTTCATTATATAGGCACCTTTACCATGTTTTAAATTTCCAGATTTTGGCATCTGTAGGTATTAAATTGACTGTCTTTAATAAATAAAAAATAACACAAGCAAACCAATTAGATATACCGGGCTTAGTTTGCCACTAGTTGAATGAAAATCGGACCACCTTATTTGTCAAACTCTTTTCCCATTTGATAGCCAAGTCATTATATACCTGTCAATTGTTTTGTCATGCTGTATATAATTCATGTATCTAGTTAGTAATATCTGATGCCCTTGCTTAGAACATCGTCATTTATAGTGACTGCCAAGTGATTAACACATCTCCAGGCACGTGAATTGCTCTGAATGAAAACCACGAAAGTACAGATTATTGAGTTGCTCAAATTTCCTATACCTTAATCTTTCTCAAATACATAACTTGAGGCAGAGATGAACTAATCTCCTTGGTAGGATTACCATTATCTTCTATTCGAAAACCAGTTTAAAGTCAGCATTGCCTTCTCCAGATCACCCAAACGTGTATGCACTTTTTACAAAAAAGAGTGATATTAGTATCTTTGTCATCTGAGAGCATGGTGAATATTAGGAAGTTTGTACACTGTTCCTGACTGATATTTGACCTACATTTTTGGGATTTTGGGGTCCCCTATTCTAAAATTAAGTTGCTTTCTATGAGAAAATATGAGACAATGATGTAAATCAGATAAATAATTTTCCTGTATTTATCATCCAAATGTGTTTCAATGTCAAATACTAGATAACCAATTTTGTGTTTTTTCTTGACATCTATTGTTTTTTCTTTGCTCTGGTCCTTTCTCTAATGAACTTATCACTTTATCAGGAGAACTGTATGTCATCATCTTTCTTGTATGAACTTTTACAATAATTAAAAACTCATGAGACAGCAACAAATGGACTGATGTTTTTCATGGGGTTCTTGAACTGAAGTTTTTGAGTTACTTGCAGATATTATTGTTCAATTGTTTGTCAGTTCGAGATCCTCAGTTGCTTCTTCCTCGCCTAATGAAATCATGTGCTGATCATGGTAAGTGATCTCTGGATTTTTGTAGCATATAGTTACCCCATAACGGATTAGTCTAATAATTGATGTAGAAAACTATCTATAGATTAACAATACTCCAAAAATAAGTGGCCTTTTCGACCATTAATTCTGTAATGACCATGTGGGTCAAAAAACTAAACATTGCACCTATCTTTTGCATAAGTAATGCATAATATGTTTCTCACTGGCGATCTTCTCCTCATAAGAATTTTATTCTTCATCCATGGAATAAAGAAAAAAATTGAACTGAAATTGTAGGTGTGCACTTCAAGAAGGCGCTCTTTGTACCAAGTTTATCAGTGTATAACAAAGTTGGATCCCATTCTTTAACAATGACTGAATCTAACGTTGACCTGTCGTGGCAGTTAACTCTTCAAAGAATGTGGGAAAATCTCATGCAAGGAAACAGAGGTATTGACTGATTGTGTACAAATTATGTGTCCAGAACCAGAACTCAGATTTACATATCATTATTTTTGCATAGATATTTTTTGTATAATAATATTTGAAACGTGTGTCCAAATAAATGTCACAACTATTTGTTTAAAACATGCAAACTTGCTTGTAGGAATGGAATTGAGTGAACTGTAACTGTTGATAGATCAGATTTGAGCACATGTCATAATTAACCTTTGCGCTATTTAGTGCTTCTTTGGGGGTGTGCCATTAGTTTTTGATGCATTTGTCATTGTACCATTTTTATAAAGCCGTACTCTAGCCTTGTAATTGATTACCTAAATTGGCTTATTGAACAAAGAATATAAAAAAGTATTTTGGGCTTTTGTTGTCTCAGTTTGCAACCTGGTCCATGATTGACTCTAACTGAATTTAATATTTTTATTTCGTTTCTTGTCAGTACATTGAGACTTCCAGTATGATGGCTTTTCAGTGGAGTCTTGGACTATTTTCTGACTTTAATATGTTTCTTTGTGGTCACCTGGCTTAGTAGGAAATGATGCCAAAAGTACAGATGCTATTTCTGACGAATTTAAAGATGATATAGAAATGAGTGCCAGTAATTGTGAACATAGTGCGGTGTTTTTGTCATTGCCGTTGGCTATCAAATGGCTCAGGGACAGTGTGAAACAAAATCAGTCTGTTCGTTTTCAGGTAACATAATACACTGTCTATTAAGATATGACATTCAATGATAAAGTTGATTGGGACATTGAAAATTTTGAGTTGAAACTATTAGATTAAGAATATTTATTTTTAATCGTATGAAAGAGCGGAATCAATAGCTGTAATTGGAGTTATTTTTAGATTTTACTCCTTTAGAAATACTGATGATTGATAGAACAAATCCAGGCTCTGATATAAGGTGTCGATACACATGATTATGGGTTTTCTCAACATCTAGCTCACATACTATGCTCTACTTGTTAAACCTCATATATTCTCTCTCAATGGCCAACTGATAGACTGAATGCAGAGTTAACAACATCTACAAATTGCTCTTAAAATATATAAAGTTTGTGTTAAAAATTGATTGTTAGATATGCCTAGTACAGGATCTGACTAAATTTTCCTGGCTGATACATCAGGTTCTTGTAACTGGTTCTTTACATCTTGTTGGCGACGTATTGAAATTAGTCAAGAAGTAATTGGTTGGACTAAATTGTTGTTTCCTCCAAGATAAGGCCTCCATCGAGATGAGCTAGTGTTCATGACATTATCCCGGATGAGTTGGAGTTTTCTACGCTAATTTTCTCTGGCATTTCCTGTCATTCAGCGCTATTACACTTGGTTCTGAATAACAGTCTTGGACATTAGATGCATCCATTTCATATGGTTCATCAGGCTGGTGAATTTCTTAGTGGACCTTTCTCAATCTTCTTTCGGTTGTAGTTGAAAAGGAAATTATTGATTCTGTGGAGTAAACAAAAAAAAAAATCCAGTAAAGCGGGGTCTATTACACAGTGACGTCCACTTTACTTCTACAAATGGCCGGGGGCTGGGGCATTGAATAACATTAACATAGTTGTTCTTTTTGTACCTCTCAGCGTGAAGGAAACGCCGCTGTTTTTGCTCTTAACAATACGTATTTTATTATTCTCTTGAAGTTGGGTTAGGAGCATAATCATCTGACCTTAAGAAATTCTTTGAATATCTCAGTTAACTTTTCAATGAATCGTATCTCCTTCTCATTGTTGCTTTTCGTTGCTTTAGTCTGCTCGTCTTTTTTTAAAGAGAAAATGATATCTATCTTTTTTGGAATTTTAAATATTTATAAATAACCTTTTAAAATGGGATAAATTTTGAAGAATCTCTTTTAAAAATAAAATAAATAACTTCTTTTTCTCTACTTAGAAATTTCAATGTAACATTAACCAAAAATAAAATAAATAAATTTCAATGTAACAAATTTTCCTTAAATATTCGAAGTTTTTATAGTTTGCCTGGCTTTCGTTAAAGATTATTTAAGATATTTCAAAATCTAAGGTATAATTTACACTTTCATTGTTTTTCTCTTATGTTGATAAATGAAAACTTGAAGCTCACGCAAGGGGTAGCAGCTATGAATACAAATGCCATAAAGTAACATCTATTGAAACAAATTTGCATAGTAAAACAATACATCTTAATATGCACTAGCAGATAAAAATATATAACATAAAATTATACCTTAGATTTTGAAATATATATATATATATATATATATATATATATATATATATATATATATATATATATGGACAAAGTTATCTCTTAAACTATAGATATTCAACGCAAAATAATTAGGTGGCCGAAAAGAAAAGAAAAAATAATTAAGTCCAATCTACATCCATGTAAAATGATTACCAACATGTCGTACACGTGAGCCCAAGGCCCATTATAATGGGCCCTGTTCAGCCCAATTGAGATTCGGATCACGTCATCCTCGCTGGAAAGCAAGGCCCTCCACAGGGAAGGGTGAAAGGAGAAAAGAAAGGGTAAAAAAAAGAGCGATCTCCAAAAGTCCCCTGACCCAGCCCTGTGCCAGTGAGTCCCTGGTCTCTAGTATCGTCTTCCAAATCTCAGTTCTCCCATTCTCAGGAATTTCCATTCAGTTTTCAGTTTTCAGAACTGCCATGCCAACGTCTCTCTGAGCTTCGAAGCTTGTGTTGTGTGTTTCTCTGTGCACGATGGAAGAGTCCTACACCAGCCTTCCCACTAGCCATTTGCTCGGTTCAGTTCCCGTTCGTACTTTTCCGATATCTTTTTTATTTTCTCCCTAATTGACCTTTTATATAATTCGATGCTACATTATTTTGTGCATATTCGTATTTGGTAATAAATTGATCTGATGGTGGAGATACTTCATTATTGCAAAACTTTCCCAATTTGTTTCGTTTCCGACAAAGTATATGTGCTCAACTGATCAATTTAAAATGAGAAATCCGTTACAAACTTCTATTGTTTCTCCTTTTTCTTATTCTTTTTATAACCGTTCTTTTGACTTGAACATCATCTGTGATTGTTTAATGCAATTAATCTACCTTTTGAGTATTTTTGAAGTAGGAAATAATTTGACCCAAAAAAAAAGATAGGAAATTTTTTGAATAGTTGTCTTTATAGTTTATCTTAGTTCAATACCATTTAACTAGAACCACTACTATGTGTAACAGCTGCTCATATTATACTGACAGTATTAAATAAAATGATCAAACATTTGAAAATGTGGCATCTGCTGCAAACTCCTCGTGCAATGACAAATTTACAAGGCAACTTCAGTTTATTAAATTATTAGGAAGAGGAGTGCTTGCAGCCATGTAAACTATGCTTACTTTGCTTTTGTTTTAACGTAAGATATGCCATTAGTTGTTTACACGTTTCACTTCCTTTAAAATACGAACTTCATGTGCTTTTGATATATTGTAAAAGTTGTTTTCTTCCTGAAGTTTGTCTAATCCAAATTCGTACTCTGTTTTGCTTTTTAAGCATTATTTCATATATTTTATCATTGTTGGTTTTGTTTTTATATTTGTCTGGTGCTCAGGCTGTCATATCTGAACAAAAGAATACCACAAACCATGAAGGTATGACGTTATAGCGCTGAGTTTGTCTTTCATGTGTTAAAATGTGTATTATTGCCTGCTATTAATGTTTCAGTCCCTTATGCGGCCCCTGAAGCAAATATGCAAATATTCCCTCCCAACAATGGAGGAGAGAGAGGAAGGGGATATCAAACTCTTGGAACTCCAACTGGTATGTTCAAACTCCGTAAGAATGATGATGGGATTATTTTTTTCATTTTTTGTTCTTTGCTTGTCCTATTGATAATTTGACAGAATAATGCAGCCCGTGCTTGTTACTGGATGACAACCAGTATAACCTCTATATGTTTTAACTTCTTTGTTAAGTTGGGATATCTTATCATACTTCAGTTTTCATAAGGAGGTTAAAGACAATATTGTGAAATCAAAGTATAAAAAGAGATTTGCTAGTTATAAATATAGTAATATACCATGGCTGGTGTGGAGAGGATTTTTAGTTATCTCAAGTAATTAGTTATCTAGATCTGTCAGATTAGAGACTTCAAGAAGACTCATCTTCTTGATATTGTGTACAAGTTCATTACATACAATATGTTGTATCATCTAAATTAGTTCCTGCTTTCCTATTATCCTGAACTATTTTGAAATTAACACTAATCATAATCCTCATGCCTTTACTCAACCGGTAATTGGAGGAGGAAGTTTGTATAATCTATAATTTATTTAATAAGTTTCTGTTGTAATATTACATGTTTTCATCCATTTTTCCTTATATGATTGCTGGATATATTTTCCTTTTACTCCTCTTTCTTATTTTTGTCTGGCTTGGAAGCAAGATTTGATCTGCTTGGCTTACGCAGAGTTAAACCAAAAGTTCTTTTATTTCCATACTCAAGCTGGCATTCTTCATATTTAAGCTGCCTTTTGACCTCAGAAGAAAGAATCTTGATATGATAAAATCACTTTTCCGTCTATTGTTTTCACTGATAGGACTTCTGACAATCTGACTATTTAGAAACTTATAAGTTCTAACTGTTCTTATGATATTGTTTTAAATTGCTGTGCTTATTTTCAGCAATAACACAAATTATGATAAATAGGATCTTTTAGAAAACATAGTAATCTTAAAAACTAAAGATATATATGTGTGATAAATGGTGTTAATGCTTTTCCTGACATCTTAATGAGTAATTTGTCATATTTGAGTTAAGGCAGTGCACAGAAAATTGACCAATCTGTGCACTCTGTTGAAAGGTCAAGAAAAGTAAAGAATATATAGATCAATAGGACCAAGAACTTGTACATCCTTTTACTTCAGTGAACTCGATTATCTGTATAGCTATCAGTCATTGCCCTGCAAAGCCTGCTGTTGTGACATATGATTTTTAGTTTATGGAATTCATCAATGATGGATACATTCATCTTGTTTAGCATCTTATTTGATAATGAGTTGCTCAGTTTCATCTTTAACTATTGTGGTGCATTGAGACCATAATTATAGATTATAATTACACCCAAAAAGAAAAAAAAATTACAGACACGCACATGCACACACACACAAGTAGAAGCACCTATTATTAAGTATATCAAAATCAGCATCTGTTAAAAAAGTTGGAACAACTTTTGGCCATCACCCCTGTGCTAACTAATATTTGACCATCATTCAGTTAGAGCCCTTTGGCCTATCATCAGGTTTTATGGCTCATGAAAGTCAGTCTTCTAAATATACATTGATGTGAGTGGGTAACATATTTTTGTTGGGGTAACAAGTTTGTAGCAAGGTTCAATTGACCTTGAACCCCGCAAGTGCCATTATGTAGTATATTATTTTATTTTAACAAGTTTTGCTAATATTAAATGAAATCATACTTTGTAAATAATCTTTACAGTCTATGGGTAATTTGTAATGTGTAAATCAATATAATACCATCTGCTAGAAATATTTTTAATTATGATTCCATTAAAATAATAATTACATATCTTAATTGTCATGGTTTCAGGCTTAGCAATTGACCTAATTTGTTTTCTAAATAGTAAATGGTCTGTGTTTCAATATTTATCTTTCTTTTCTTTTTCCTTTTTTGTGTAAAGATATTTATTTTTTATCAAGATAATATTCGCACAACTGAGCTATGACTAGCTGTTGCTTGTATTTTCATTTTGAGTGGCTGCTGTAATAATGACCTCCCTCTGTCTTGTCCATCCATACAGAAGCATTTGAACAACAGCCAACAAACAACTGGAGGGGAGTCTTTAGTATCTCATCATATACACAGTATTTCAACGTGGATACTGATCTTGTCTTAAACAGATTGATAAGCTCCATGAATCCAGTTGCTGGAGATTTTTTTAGCAAGATAGATGCTAACCCTGATTTGTAAGTTATGCTTTCTTACTCTTGTGCTTCCATACTTTTAAAAATATGAAAAAGAGATACTAATTTGGATTTTGGATTACATAGAGATAAATCTTCATTGACAATTGGACTGTTACTATAACCTTTAAAGAAAAAACTTCTTTTTTTTCTAGCACAAAAAAAAAGGCTAGTAATTTGCTTTCTGTTGGCTTTCCTTGTATGGTTCCCTTTTCTTTTTCTTTTTTTCTTCTTTTCACCCATGCAATTTTTCTGACATGAATTTGAACATGTGGAAGTCACGTGGGAAAGAGAGGTGGGAAAATATGAAACCATAACTTATTATTTTATGCACGCTGGAGGATGGATGGTTAAACTATAGATGTTAGACCTGATGTTTATCAACCCCCTCCTGCCATTCTGCTAATAGAAAAGAAAAACTACCTGCTCTCTATGTCTATGATCACTAGATTTTTTTCCTTATTATGTAGAAACTTCTGAAATAAATATCTTTTTCTTTCTTTTGCAAATACACTGACCCTTCCATTTATTGTTCTTTTGTTTTCTGTTGATTAAATACAATCTGAATAATGTTGCATGTAAATTGAGAATTTGATGGTGCAAATATTTTCTATCATAATAGATATGGGCTTATATGGATCTCAACAACATTGCTTTTTGTACTTGCCTCACTTGGAAATCTTGCAACATATCTCATTCAAAAACGGGAAGATAAGAGTACTTCATGGAGCTTTGATGTCAGCTATGTTAATATGGCTGCATGTTCAATCTATGGCTATGCATTAGTTGTTCCACTGACATATTACTTTCTGCTTCAGTATCTGGGTTCAAATGCTAGCCTTATTCGGTTTTGGTGCATGTGGGGGTATTCCCTTGCCATTTTCATCCCATCCTCTGTAAGTTTCCACTTTCTCCAATTTGGCATTTTTTTTTAATTAATTTTTGTGTTATTTTTGGGAGACAAATCATTGAAAAATGTTAGGGAGTGTATATCCCTGTATGCTGAGTTTTTTTTGTCATGATAGGATAGAAATGAAAGTTATCTTGTATTCTACCTTATTGAAGACTCTGTTCAAAGTGAGGGTTGGATGGTAGGGGCCCAGGGAGTAGGACTGTAGGAGGAGGAAATGACTAACTGCAAATAAGATGCATAGATGGAGAAGAGGGCTATTGCATTTCTCTTCGCATTTCTGTTCAGCATAATCTGTGGGCCAAAATGTAGCATGACTTCTTTTTGCATGTACCTCCTTCGGTATTAATAAGAAATTCTTACTCGATTTACAAACTGAACTTTTATCATGTGTAAAGGAAACGTGTTATCATTAGTGGTCTATTATGCTTTGAATGTATATCAGGTTTCATAATATTATCTAATACATACTTCCTACAAAACTTTCAGTTTCTACTTCTTATTCCTGTTGAGATTCTTCGATGGATCATAATACTCCTTGTTGGCACTGCCTCAGCTAGCTTTGTGGGCTTGAACCTCAGGTCTTACATAGAAGGCAATGATCTTTCAGTGTTGATAATCGCGGCATTTTGCTTGCAAATAGCTTTGGCAGTCTTCATCAAGGTCTGGTTCTTTGGATAGCTTAATGCGTCATGATTGTGAAGAATAAAACCCAAACCACTATCATTCTAAACTTGATCAACTGGTTACTTTGCTTATAACGTGAGTGGAATTCTCTGGAACTGAGTAGTTTTGTGTAATTTGGATTTGCTAAGACTGGATGGGAGAAAGCATGGTACAAAGAGGTTAGCGCGATTGATAGTGCTTTCTGTAACAGACCGGTCTGAATTTTCTTTCTGTCATTTTGGGGATCAAACATTGTAGAGACCAATATATTGGTAGGAAAAAAAAAAAAGTACAACCATCGGTGTAATATTTGTCTCTAAATATCTGAGCTTTCTTGCATCCGTATGTAAATGTGTAATGTCTACTAAAGATATGTTTATTTATTTAATTTTTTTTCTTGTTAATCCATGATTACATTTAGTCATAGGGGATGTTTTAGGTATTGTATATTTTTACAACTTAATATTATATTATTGACTTTGTTAAAAAAATTCTTCACGTCATAATTTTATTACAAAATTTTATAGTAATTTATTTATTATATGTGTTGTAGCCCTTTTTTTTTTTTCTTTTATCGGCTTTTTCTCCTTAGGACCACTTGCTCCTTTACTTTTCAATGGCAAAAAGATTTAAAAAAGAAATAGACGACAAAAAGCTAAAGTTTTGTTTGGTTGACTTAGAATAGAAAATGAATGAAATATGAAATTTAGAATTTTATTATTTAGATTAATAGATTTGATGAAATAAAATATTTTATGGAATGTTCTATTGTATCAAATAAAAGTAAACTCTTTTTTTGCAAAAGTTAAAGAAATTTTGTGTTTCATCAAATAAATAAAAAAGTTATTCTTTTATAATGTTTTTGTAAGTTATGTTTTTTTAATTTTATTGTTTAGTTTGAATTTTTAATTTTTTTTTTGTTATAAAAATTTTATAATATAGTAATTTAATATAATTATTAAATCGTATATTTTAGTATTTTAATTTTTTATAATTTTTTAAATTAATTAAATAAAAAATAATTATATTTTATCATAAAAATAAATGAAATGATAAAACTAAATAAAAAAATTATTAATTTTTTTAAAATAAATTAATTTAATTCAAATTAAAATAATATTTTTTATAATTTAAAATTTAAAAATAATTAATTTTTTTATTTACATTATCTTTTTTATTTATTCAATTTATTTTTTTATTAAATAATAAAATATCACATTATATTAAATTTTTTTATTACATAGAGCTAATTAATTTTTTTTATCTTTATTTTTTTTTATTAAAAGACACTAAAATCCAAGTCTGAACAGCAGCCATGCGATCAACAGTCCATTTTGCACAGGTCAGCCAAGTTCCCAAAAAATACTCATGAAAATGCTAGGGTAAGCTATGTGTTGTGTCATAGGGGAGTGATTCTCTTTCCTTTATCAAGTGAGGAGGGAAAATTAAAGATGTGAGAGTGGATTTCTTAAGCCTCGTGTCGTGCTGACAGTTATTTACGATAAAAGATGTGACATAAAATTGATGTGTTAAGAGCGAGACTTGTGTGCAAAATAAATTTAGTGATATATTATGCAAAGATGTACAAAAATGATGCATGTTCTAAGCAGTTCTCAAAAGGCATTTCAATTTGCCAATTCCCCCTAGAATGTGCATAATCAGGAACCCGACTCCGCTGGATGCTACGTTTGAGTTTTACTATCGAACCCAGGACACTAATTCTCCTTGTTTGTGTCTAGTCACCCTGCACAAGCAAGCAATTTTATTTGTTTTGGGACCTACAATGTTAGGTCATTTGCTTCCGCAAGCCATGTGTGTCTTCACTCTTCGTCTACCAACAAAGGAAATCACGTGCCACAACACCGCAATAGCTTATGCGCTTAAACAATTCATTGAACGCCATTATTGACGATAAAGATTTATCTTTATGAAACTTACTGCAATAGGTTTCTAATATGCTACTTTTGTCGTGGGCTCCAAGAGTTGTTTCACAAAGAACCTTGTCCCTTTTGAGTTTTTCTTCTTTTTCCTGCACCGACACTCAAAACGTGTAATCTGAATTCAAGTTCAATCAATAATCTTGATAAGTTGGGTATTAATAAATAAATAAATAAATAAGTATCTGTTCAATTTATAATTTAGACCAAATCCACCGAAAGAGAGGTAGAAAAAAGGGTGAAGGTGACTAGTTATCCAATCATATTTGGATGGCTTCACCTTCACATGATGATCCTGATTCAAGATAACACATCCACACTAATGCTCCTTCGTTTGGCCCCATAATTAGCAGATTTACCTGCTAAAAGTGTTTCAGTTTCATGACAAGGGTCCACCAATTATCTTGTTATTTTGCGAAGGCGATGCTATTAAATGAAAACATGACAAATGCTATTTATGGTATTGGCCTCTATGTAAAACCGAATAACAAAAGATGAAACACGCAGGAAGCATTCATGTTTTAATCATGGGATTCAAATTTGGAATTGAGAAGTGATGACCGCTAGATTATTGCCCTCAACCTTAGCTTCTTGCAATGGCTTAAGAGTGAGGACAGGAGAGAAACAATTAATAATTTATTTCTATACATACACAGAAGTTTGCACAACTTCTGCACAAAGACCAAACGCATGCCCTTTACAAAGACACTGACCCTTCAACATTGTAATCGCATCATTCATTATACATAACGCTGACCTGTACAATATGTAGGGAAAGAAAATGGAAGGAAACGAACAAACATATTTCAGACTCAATAACTTACTACCTCCTAACCCGTTTTACGAATTTGAACAACAGAACCTCACATGACTATCTCCGGCTTCAAAATGCTTGACTTGATCTCCTTGTGGGGCAAAACCACACCACCATTGCTGTAAATTTCATCACATACATGGACATCTTCTCCAAGAATAGTCATGTTTTCCACACGTGCCCATTGCCCTACAGTGGAATGCCAACCAATGATACTGTTGGATATGCAAGTGTGATTTTTAATTCGAACTCCTCGCATCACTGTGCAGCGCGAGAGCCTAACACCTGACTCAACAACACAGCCAGGACCAATTGCGACATCAGGTCCAATAAGACAACCCTCACCAATTTTGGCAGTCTCATGCACAATGACATTCCCCACAATGTGAGGGCCACTGGCCAACTTAGAAGAAGACTTTTTCCTCAGTGAGTCTAAGTAGAGTCTCAAGCCAGTAATATAGTCCCTTGGTTGTCCAATGTCCATCCAGAATCCTGGCAGGACCATTGCATACAGCTTTTTCTCTGCTGCAATCTTTGGAAACACTTCTTTCTCGATAGAAGTAGGCCTCAGTTTAATTTGATCCAAAACCGAGGGGTTCAAAAGGTAGATTCCAGCATTGATTTTGTTACCAACAAATAACTTTGGCTTTTCTACAAATTTTTCGACCTGCCCTGTTTTCTCCTCCATTACGACCACACCATATTTTGATGGCTCATCAACCTACACAAATAGATGAAAATTATATGAATGCTCAAAATTGTCCTAAACGTCTTATATAGTTTGCCAGAGAATTTTTTATTCTTATATTTTATCTGTTACCTTTGTCACCATTATGGAAGCCTCTCCTCCATGGGCTTTATGGAATTCAATCATTTCTTTAAGTGGGTACTCACTGATAACATCACTGTTAAGAACAAAAAATGGCTCTCCAGAGTCATCTATCAGCTTGTCCCTGGCAAGAGCCAGAGGGCCTGCAGTCCCCAGTGGCTCAGTTTCTTGGGAACAAGTTATCTTGATGCCAAGCTTTGCCTCAAATTCCTTCAAAAAATTCAACATCACCTGCAGTAGGGAGCATTAACAAAATCAAAATAAAGAAAGGGGAGCCACATTAATCTCTTTTAAGCATTGACAAAATAATGCAGTAAGGAGAAGTGTGGTCCTTACCTCTGGTTGGTAATTGATAGCTAATACGACTTCACTAACTCCAATAGCCTTAAGAGCCTCTATCTGAAATATAAGTAAATTAAAAGATAAATTAGAAACTCCAACTTTGACTTGTTAAAATGGCAAAACTAATTATATCCATCATGTATTTGGTCAATTTTTTTAATTACCCATAGCACCAGGCTTTAAAAAATGTGACAGATCCATGACATCTAAAATTTAAGAGATAGTGCACAGAAATGCCATTCAACAAGAAGGCATATCTTCAATTTACTAATATAGAATATCAGATCTAAGATTTCTAAAATAGAGGATTTACTTTCTACCTGGTGCAGGATCATGGGTTTGTTAGCAAAATCAACGAGAGGCTTAGGGACACTGAGTGTCAATGGCCTCAGCCTTGTTCCAAATCCTCCAACCAGAATCAGTGCCTTCATCGTGATACGCCCCTTGCTTTCCCTGTAAATTATAAATTCAGAAGCAGATCAGCAATGCCTAACAGAGAATACAATCTCAAATATGAGCTGATTGGTTCCACACTGTCCTATAAATATCTATGCCAGGAAAAGAAAGAACTCTATTCAGTAACATTTGTATAACTTAAACAACTGGCAAAGAAGTTAGCCAGAGCTGACAGGTGTTATGACAAGCGTGACACGGATGCAGCTAAAGTAGGGAACTGAAAAAAGAAGGAAGAAGAAGGAGAAAAAAGCCAGTCTGTCATAGTAGCTTGAAACATAAGCACCCAAAAATTTAATGCTCATCCAAAGGGAAGCAACCAAAAGAGACAAATATGTCATTACAAGAATCACAAAGTTAGAAAGGAAAACAAAAATCATGCAAAAGGTTTAGCTGGATATGAAAACAAAGACAAAATCCAGCTATTCACAGCCAATAGTTTTAAATGAGAACAACATCATGGTTTAATTCTAGGGTAGGTTACTCCAAAAATGATATCATCACTAAACGGGAATCAAGGAACATAGTTATGTTAGTAACTATCTGGTATACAGAAGATAGTTCAAAGTCCGTAAATTTTTTGTTCTTGCAATGGAAGATTTCATGTTTAGCATTAATTATGTGTTTGATAATCCTCAAGTGTACAGTGCATTGTTTTGATTCAGCATCTGACAAATCTAATCACCCTACAGATAAGGACATTTGGTTTTGTTAATTGTTATTATTTAAGAACCTAAAAGGGGACAACAGTAATTCTAAAATAGTCTCCTTTTGCTACATTGCCTACTGCTCTATGTATACAATTTAAACTAAAAAAAGTGGAAAAAGATTGACTAAACAAAAAGATATAAACAAACAAAATATCCAATCACAGATGGTATAGACATCACCATGAGGCAAAAATTTTCCCCTTGATATTATTTTCCGGGATAAAATCCTCAAAAATAGTATATTTCAAAAGATATGAGGAAGGATACCGTGGGAATGTTTTCTACTAACTAGTTTACCCAGCAGAAATTACGTTTTTACAAATAGACGGTTTTTGGTCCTCCACAATAGTCTATGCATTACAAATTTACAATGAAATCTTATGGCAGCACTTTTTCACCCTATAAGAATCTTACCTCACAAAAGTTTTAAGCATTGGCACCAAACCAAATCCAGAAAAATGAGAGTGAAATTACTTGATAGATAAGCAACCATACAACCAAAAAAAAAAGGACAAAACATACTCTCACACGCCCACATACACCCAGCACCATCTGACTGGCACACATCGCCTATTTCGCTTAATCTGTAAGAAAATGATATTGAAGCATAATCAAAGCACCCCAAATAAGCAAAATCTACCTGGCATGAACATTGCAATTAAATCATCGGGAATGGGAAACAAAAAACACAGCGTAATCGTGAAATCACACAAGCAACGTGAATGGAATCAAACTAAAGCCAACACATTGCCAGATTTTCACCCTAACCCAACATGAAACGGTACCATAGAAAACTCGTAGCGCCCAATTGAAATACCAGAATCAACAATAACGATACGCATATTATACCTTTGATTAGATCTTTCACGGAATCAAAACCGGCACAGAGTCGCGAGCTTGAACCCCAATCTACAGGGAGTGGCAGTGGCGTTCGAACACCTCCAACGATCCCGATCGTCAAAGTTCAGACTTGTAATGGCTTTGGTAATGATGGTAGGGGAGATCACGTGTCATCTTTATATAACCGCGCCAATCCTAACTCGTTAACTAAAGCTAACGCAGCCTTTTTCTGTTGCTGATTTGAAAATAATCTTTGATAATAATGCCAAAAATCCTTAAATTTTAAATTAATTCTAATATTGGTACATATAGACAGCTAAATCACCATTAGTTCAACACTCAAATTACACTATATTATAAATATATAAAATAATAAATTATTTTAATTTTAACAATATATATATATATAATATCTGAATTAATAATTTTTATTATTTAATAACTGAATTGTTTATATGGTAATTTTTATAGTCAAATAAAAAAATTATAACCACATAAAAATGGTGATAAAAAATATAATTTAATATTTTTCAAATGCATTTTTAAAATTGTTGAAGGAGAAAACTTAACTCTAACAGAGTTAAAAAAAAACACTTGCAAAAAACTATTAAAAAAAATTGTGTTATAATGGAAAACAATATAAAATTAATTATTTTTTTTCGGTGACAGTTAATTATTTTTTTGAATGTTCTTTAAAAAAATAAAATATATAACTTGCAAATATTAAGGTGTGGATAAAATCTACACTTAAATGAAAACAAAGTTGATTTGGAAATCCAACTATATATAACTTGCTAATTTTATTTCAGTTCATTCATAATTATCAATTTTGAGGAAATTAATATTCATCAACAAAAAGATTAAGTTTATGATTCAAGTGAACTCTTAACAATCTTAGGTAGTTTAATTGGTTTGGTGAAGTGGAATTTAAAACTTCGTGCCACGATGAATGAAAAAGAAAAAAATGAATTGCACGTACAGTAATTGGTATACAATATTAATTATTCATAAGCTAGCCACCGACAAATTTAGCTTTAATCGCAAGATCCGTGAAAAGTGTAGAAGGCATCCTAAGTGGACCTCGTAGATTCCAGCCAAATATTCCACTCAGACCAAACCCAAACCAACCGCCATTGATTTATATTAGAATTGAAAAGAATATGTAAAATGTGTGGTCAATGGTTTTATTATTGAATATCATTGACTTACTAACCAACTAACCGCCATATATACACGAAACCATTGTACGAAGAATCTGTGGGTTTATATATAGTAGCTAGTAAGGCTTTTGTGTAAATAAATGGTGCTCCTTTTCCTCTCTCGTTTTCTTTAAATTGCAAAAAAATCCTCCTAATAGGAGGATTTCATGTAAATATTGACCTAACTATACGCGTTGACTTTGACAAATTAGCACCTAAATTTTTTATTATTTCAAAATGTAAAACCAATTAATGCCATGATGAGAGTGCACCCAATAGTAACGATCGATGAGAAAACTGTTGTGTTTGATAAGTTGAGAGTCAAAAGACAACTTTAACTTCGCAGTGTTATGGAAGGAAAATGGTAGTTAGAGTTCACCAATCACGTATAACTGTAGCTGCTTTAATTTAACCTAGATTTCTATTCTTAACTTGGAGGCATGCATGAGAATCACAATTAATATATATAATGTGGGTTCTTTTTAGTTTAAGTATTATAGTCCATGTTGCATGTGGGGAATGAAAAAGAAAAGATTGTGCGATAAACGTGCCTCAAATATTAAGATGCTGATAGTGAAATACCAATGACAAGCTTTTGACCCTTCCAACTTTCGGTCCAACAATAATCATTTTCATATAATTTATAACCTCGTCTTAATTTCTACCTTACCTGATAAGGAGACCACTATACTAATTAACTAGTGCACCAAAGTGAAACCAGAGCCAAAAATAAACAAAGTCCAGAGAGAAGAGAAGGTAGAGAGAGAAGTGAAATCTGTCTCGTGAAGCACGAGGTAAAGTGGAGGAAAAGAAAATAAAAGCTTCATTTTTTTCTCTTTGTGTAATTTATGAACTGCGCTCATTCTCTCTCTAAAAAAATATTTATAAATTGAATAATGATTTCATCAACTCGCAGGTTTAATTTATCATCAGCTCTAATTATTGTACAATAATTATTAAATATAAAATAATATTTTGTTCATCCTATTAAATGCTTACCATATATATGAACATTATAAAATGATTTCAAATATTTAAATTTTTGCAAATACAAAGATTCTTAATTTTTCTTTTAAGCCATATAAAATTTTGCAACTTTCTTTTTAATTAATATACCATAAAAATAAGATTTAGTAAATAACATATTATTTATTCAATAAATATTTTAATCATTTTCACATGAAGCATTTAATAGTACAAATAGAATATTATTTTATATTTAATAATTGTTATGTAATAAATAGAATTTTATGATGAATCTGAGTTAATAAAATCATCACTCTTATAAATTAGGGTGGTACTCACTTTCTTTCTTAAATGTGAATGTTGAAATTCTTAGAGAGAATGAGGTTTACTCTTCACAAATTAGGGTGGCAACAGTAATAATATATATTGGAAAAAATTATTTTAGATAAGCTATATGCAATTTTTTATCTCAAATAGTATACTTGAATTCAAAAACTGCCCAAATTAGTTTTTAAAGAAAAAAAGGAACTCCTTTCTGAATATTTAGTGCGAGATCGAATTGATAGTTGGGCCCGGCATGGCTTTCATAAATTTCTTACTTGTTATGTTACACCCTGCACCAGATAGAAAAACCGATGTTGTTCGAGAGACAATGGTGGAGGGGTCTTTTAAAGAAAAGATTATGAGGATGCATCATTTTATAAACGGTGTCCAGTATTTCTCTATAATTTCAACTGGGATTTGATTTTAGTAAGAGTCCTAGCGTACAATGTCAGTTGCTAATAATAATATACCCTGGAATTTAATGTAGATTGAAGGAAGCTAGCTACTCATAAAATGTTGGAAAACTCTGTTAAAGTTATGGCTTTGTCAAACTTGCGACTACACCTCTTCATTGGGCCTAAACTCACTAAAAAAATATGAACAAAAAAAATAATTCGTATATTTAATACAAAAATAAAATTAGCTAGGACAAATGTACCTACAAACTGATATAACCTGTAAATATTTACTTGTTGCAAATCGTCAGGAATTCAACCCAATATTGCTAATTATTTGCAGCTGTCGATAGAAATAAATGAAATCAAAGCAATTCCAAAACCCTGAAGTGGTTGACATTTCTGCTGACCAGAGCAAGGATCTAAACTGCGTTTGCAAAGGGTAGTTCCAGCAGAACGTACAATCATTCATATTAAGGTAATATGCATCAATACACATAATAAGCACCAAAACAAAAAATTCCAAATTTCTCTGCCTAACAAGAAAAACACGATCATAGGTACATTAGCACAGACAACATAAGAAAAATGATTGAATCAGTCAGTGGCGACTTCAAAACTAGTTTTCTGTATTTGTTGCTGTAGCAATACTAATGATATACTCAATCTCCTCCGCCACCTCTTTCATTGAAGGTCGGTTCTGCCTTCGTTCCTCCAAGCATCCCAATGCCAGAAACGCCACTGCCTTCATAGTCTCCAGTTCCACAGTGGTAGCTCCATTTTTCAGCATTGGATCAATGACATCCATCAACTTCTCTTCCTCCGCCATCCTGTGCACATAAACTGTCAAATTCACATCATCTGGTTCCCTGTTAAAATCTATTGCCTTTTGTGCCGTCAACAGCTCCAACAACACCACCCCAAAACTATACACATCACTTTTATCAGTCAATTGGTAATTCCTGTAATACTCGGGATCCAGATACCCAAGAGTCCCTTGAGCACAAGTTGAGATATGACTCATATCAGTTTCAACCAACCTCGATAAGCCGAAATCCGAAACCTTAGCATTCAGTTTGAAATCTAGCAGAATGTTACTAGACTTGACATCTCTATGGTATATAGGAGGCACAGCCAAGAAGTGAAGGTACGCAAGACCTTCAGCTGTGTCGTGGGCAATTCGAAGGCGATGAGTCCAAGTAAGCATGCCACTCCCCTTAGGCATGTGACCTTTCAAATGATCAAGAAGTGTCCCATTCTCTATGAACTCATAAACCAGTGTTGGCTGCTCTAACTCCACGCAGCAACCAAGAAGACCCACGAGGTTGCGGTGGTTGACTTGGCATAATATGCGAACCTCGTTGAGGACTTGGTCGGTGCCTTTGGCGTTTCCAAGCTTGGCAGATTTAACAGCCACGACAGTGCCATCACCAAGAACGCCTTTGTAGACTTCGCCATAACCACCAGCACCAAGAAGGCGGTCTCTGGAGAAATCGTTTGTGGCTTTTTTGAGTTCTTTGCCAGAGAAAAGCTTTGCGGCTCTGCCTCCACCACTGGCATTGAGGATACCCTCGCGCTCTCTCACTAGGCGTTCTCGTGCTTCCTTGATACGTCTGTGGCGTTTGTAGAGTAGAACGGCAATGGCGGCTAGGATCAGGGCTGCACCAATCCCACAGGTTAAACCTGCATAAATTTGGGACCAAATCCATTCATATTAAAATAGATAGATTATGGAATCTTGGAGAATTGTCATCAAATTTATAAAATAGAACAATTTCAGAACTTGTCATTCAAATAACGATATTAAAATGGGATTATTTCTCTACAGATTTATTATAAAATCAAGCATAGTCAACTAAAGATAAATATTTACATTCGAAGTGTATTGAATTTACGATTTTATATTTTAAATAACAAAACTATTGGATTCTTTTTTTGAGTTATAAAATCGTATATGCGATTCGCTTTAAGAATTTTGGTCATTCAGGGAATACCAGCTATAAGTGCTGTTCGATCTGTCGAGCCGCCACAGTTCTCCGGACTTTGACAAGTAATTTCTGAAGGATCACAAAGTCAAACCCAAATTCCAATTATTAGCGATTTAGTCAACGCCTCTCGACAAATTTGAATTAAAAAAAAAAAAACACTTAGATAGCCGCCAGATGGCTATTCTCCTATACGACTTACTTTCAGTGCACGCCCCTTCGATAGGGTCCCACACAAGCCCAGTATTACAGAAACATCTCTTGATCCCGTTGCTCGATGGGTTGGACCCGCAAGTTGAGTTCCCACCATCGCAATCCGCTTGGGACCCACAGATCGGTTCCTGCGGTGACACCCACTGAATCTCCAACCCCGGTTCCGGCCACCGGTTCACCGGCAAAGAAGGGTCCAAATTCACGAAGCTTGAGTAAGCGCTGCAACCCACATCCCGGACCCGAATCATGTAGGAGTTGCTGGACCCGCCCGCCCTGAACGTGCAACACAGGGGCGTGTCCTCGCATGGGCGCGCGTCTCGGGTGCCGTTGATGTAGGTGTGGCACAAGCTCGCCGACGAGCAATTCAGCGGCGATAGGAGAAGCGTGGCCGTACAGTTCAGATAGACGATGGTGTTGTCGCTGGTGATATTGAAGGGGAGGCTACTGTTGAGCTGGATGCCCTCGTGGATTTTATCCGTCGTAACGCAGGTGTTAGATATGAGGGAAGCGGGTCGGATCACGAGGCGTTGGAATTGCGGATTGATGGATTCGATCGGGTACGAGTTGTTGAGGGTGTCGAATATAAGTGAGCCGGAGCTGCACCGGATCTTGTATGACGGGTCACCACAGGTGGGTGCTGTGCTAAATGGGTAGGGTACAGAGGAGTTGCCACAGTTAGGGCAGCGGGTGAGGGACACTCCATAGCCGACGCACGTTAGCAGCGCCGCCGTGAAGAGGAGGAATTTAGACGTCGCTTTCATTGGGAGCACACCGATAGACATCCAGACAAGACGACGAAGCGTTTGGCGCTGGCTTTATATTTATATATTGAGACTCGGTGACTTAAAAGTTGCCACTTTTTTAAAAAACTATTGGTTAATACCGTACCGCAATAGACGTAAACGATTTATTAGGCAGATTATGCCGGCAAAGTCTACCGTGCCAAAGTTCATGCTGGCTTGAGTTTAACTTTGACTTAATGCATGGAGCAATAGGTTTAAAAAAAAATGCATGATAATCTAAAATCTTTTTTGTTCTTTAATTCAAGGAAAACTTTGTGCGTGTTTCCTGATTTTGATTACAAACTTCATTATATTGTTATTTTAAAAAAAGAAAGGTTTGATTTTATGTTTCCTCCTGTAGCTGGCTAAGTCGCTTCTAATTTATTCAACTGTCACGTCTTAAGCGTAAAGATACAGATCAGTAGAGTTAAGAGCTCCTCTTCTCAGAATTATCATAAAAAAATGCATAGGTGTGCGTCATAGTGGACTCGAGGAGTTCCTCTACGTGAATAATCACAAACAATGCATATTTGGTATACATTTATTTTTACTCATATTTATTATTAATAAGCTTATAATATTGACATATAAAGTAGTTATTGGTTTGTATAATGGTGTCTAATACTTGTTCATAAATGTGAATCAATATTCTTTAAAGTTTTACCAATTTTTAGTAATTTTTTATTTTAGATCAAATGCAAAAATATTAAAAAAGTAATAATCTTATTATTTTGTGCTTCATATTCATGCAACCAAAATACTACAAATGAAAGGTATTGTATATTAAACATCTATACTTTCCCCACTTTCAACAGAGCGAAGCATTTAGTAAATGACAAAAATATGGTGTGACAGAGAACGAAAGGAGAGAATTTTAGAAATGTGAAGTTGAAAAAAAAAATGTACTTTGAATGGAATAAACGTAGGGAAGAAGTAGATTTTTTTTTTTTTTGGTACAAAATAAGAGTCATAGACTAAACATAACTACGACGGGGGAAAGAGACTCCCCTAATATCATCCTCCAGAAGATGGCTCACTCCAGTGGGTGGGTCCTTGAAATAATGCATTCCTAACTCCATGATATGGCCTTTCTTGGCTAGATAGTCAGCCACTCGGTTACCTTCCCTCAGGGTATGCTTTAGTGAAACCTCCCAATTTCTACTTAGAAAATTCCTGATGTTGGCAACAATTTCGGCGCATGGATGTTCCTTTTTGCAACCTCTCATGCATAGTTCCATCGCTTCCTCTGAATCAGTCTCCACTTCCACTCTCCTGAGTTTTCTATCCCATGAGATTTGAAGGCCCGTGAGAATGCCCCATAACTCAGCTTTAGGGATATTACCTCTGCCCAGGTTTCTTGTGAATCCAAAGATCCAGTTTCCAGCCATGTCCCTAAGCGTTCCTCCACAGCAAGCCTGGTCACCATTTCTCACTGATCCATCCACATTACACTTGAACACGTTACTGCGTGGTGCCGTCCACTTCACTTCCTTGCTATTCGCTCTACTCCCCTGTAATCTATTTTTGTTTTCCGCTGCTTGTAGACAGCACCTTGTTTCGTTTAGGCATGCATAAAACAGATCCTGCTTGGGTTGCTCGTTCGGTTGAAACAAAATTTCACATCTCCGTACCCAGATATTCCAGCTAGTGATTCCAAATAGTATGTTCCATGAGTGATAGCTTAGTCCTTCTCTGTTCAGATTCCTCAAGAGGTTCATCGACAGCCAATCTATTCTCTCAGCTGCAAAGAACCTATTCCAGTGTTTAACGTGAACGAATTTCTTCCAGAGTTGTTTGGCGTGATCACAATCACGCAGGCAATGGAGGATTGTTTCTGTGTCCTTTCGGCATAGGCCACAGATTCCTATCTGGTCTAGATGTCTGTCAACCCGTAGTTTATTTGTCAACAGGCTATTATGCGTGATTAACCACATGAACGTTCGAATCTTCTGCGGGCCTGGCCACTGCCATATTTCTTTCCAGAGATTAGTGTCGTGCTGATACCTTCCAGTGCGGGCTCCATAAGCTGTCTTAATTGAGAACTCTCCGTCATTGCTAAATTTCCATGCTAGTGTGTCATTGTCCGAACCACTTTGTGGGGGTGTAACCTGCCCAATGAGAGTCAATGTCATTTCAGGGAGTAAATGTTGAAATTTTGCCCAATTCCATACTCCTCTAGTGGTTGTCATGTCTGCAACCTTGCAGTTGATTAAGTCTTCTAGGATTGGGCAGAGAGCTACTTCTATAAGCCTTCCACCTTCAGGGGTCCAGTCATCCAACCAGAAGAATGTTGTCATTCCATTCCCTACAATCTTCCTAATGCCCTTTCCAACCCCTTCCCACACCTTCTGGACTCCTTTCCAAAGGTTGGAGGAATTGCCTCTCCTTTGGTTTATCTGAGGGATTATGTGGTCAGACACTTTGTATTTTGCTTTTAGTGTTTTCACCCAGAGTGCTTCTGGGTTCTTTATGATTCCCCAAGCAATCTTCATAAGAAAGGCCTCATTCATTTCCCTTAATCTCCTGACTCCCAAACCTCCATTCATCTTAGGTTGGCAGATTTTATCCCACTGGACCAGGTGTAGTTTGCCTGATCCTTCTCCATCTCCCCAGATGAATCTTCTGCTTATTCTCTCTAGCTCATCACATAGTCCTAGTGGGAGGATGGCTGTTTGCATAGAAAAATATGGGAGATTATTAAGGACGCTACATGTAAGTGTTACCCTTCCAGCAAGTGACAATGTTTTGGACTTCCAATTGCTCAATCTTTTCTTGACCCTCTCAGAGACATGCTTGAATGTTTTCCTGCTAACCCTCGAGTGTAGAAGTGGCATACCCAAATATGTTCCTAGGTCATTAGTGAATGAGAATCCCAACTCCGTGCTGTATTGCTCCATTCTTGTATGGTTGATGTTTTTTGAAAAAAAACATCTTGATTTGGTTTCATTAACTAATTGACCCGAGCTGCCACAAAAGGAGTCAAGGCATTCCTTAATAAGTTTACATTGCCCAAGATCAGCTTCTGCAAAAATAACCAAGTCATCTGCAAAGAAAAGGTGAGATAGATTGGGACTATTCCTGCCAATATGTATGGGTTTCCACAGCTTTTCCTCCACTGCCCAATTAATGCAATGGGACAATCTCTCTATACAAAGGACAAATAGATAAGGAGATAGGGGGTCTCCTTGTTTTATGCCTCTTGAAATATTGAAATAATCCGTCATCTCTCCGTTCCATAGTATGCACATAGAAGCTGAAAAGACACATTTCAGGATAAGGTGAATAAAGTGGCTGTTTAACCCTAACTCCTTTAAGGTGTCCTCTAAGAACTCCCATCTGAATCTATCATAAGCTTTTTCAAGATCAACTTTCAGTGCCATCCATCCTTTCTTGCCCTTCCTACTTCTCATTGAGTGGATAACCTTCTGGGCAATAATAATATTATCATTGATGCTCCTTCCAGGAATAAAACTACTCTGACATGGTCCTATCCATTCCTCCATGAAAGGCTTTAATCTATTTGCAATTGTTTTGGTTAGGATTTTAAAAATAACGTTGCATAATGCTATAGGTCTGAATTCCTTTAGAGAGCTGGGATTGTCTACTTTGGGGATGAGTACCAGTAGAGTTTGGCTAAACTCTTTGATCTTATCCGGGTTTTGGAAGGAGTCCTGGATTGTTCTGCACACCGACTTTCCCACCAGGTCCCACTGGCTCTGAAAAAACAGTGCATGCAAACCATCAGGGCCAGGGGGTTTGAGTCCCCCCATGCTGAATATAACGTTTTTGATCTCTTCCTCTTAAGGTGGGTTATGTAGTTGGGCTAACTCTACATCATTCATTCTTGGGAATCTTCCTGTAAGAGGTAAAGGGTGATATGGGTTGCCATCCTGGTTAAAGAGTTTGTGGAAGAAGGTCTGTGACATCCCTTTAAGCATTTCATTATCATATATCCACTCTCCTTCCTCATTTTTCAAAACCTTGATCTTGTTCCGTCTTCTTCTCACCATTGTGGCTATATGAAAGTATTTGGTGTTTTTGTCACCCATATTCAACCAATTGCAACGTGCTTTTTGTGCCTAGATGGCTTCCTCCTTCATCAGGGAAGAAGTAGATAGACAGTTGGCAATGAGCGTTGAATATGGCTCAATTATCCAGAAGGCCACTAGCCAGCAAAGGATGAAAATTGTCTTCCCAACAAAAACATTCGCGGGACTACATACATCCCGGCCAAGTGAACGTAAACGATGATGTAACATTTTCTTCGCATAGACCAATGAGAGGCATAGGCCTAAAATAATGGGCAAACCTTGTTTAGGTTAGGCAAACCTTGTTTCGGTATTTGACTTTGACCAAAGAATATGGTTATATATCTCACCCTATATTGATCTCCATCATGTCATAGTTAATTATAATATTCCAAGAGCAATGGTATCGATGTCTTTTTCTAAGTCTAAAGTTATATTCATATATTGCAAAATAATATCAATAGTTCGTAAGAAATTAATAAACCTGTTGAATTGAACAAGTTGGGAATAATCCAATGATTCCATCGTCAGTCTTTTCAGAAACAAGAAGTAAGAAAGCTTTGAAATTTGCATTTAAAAGATCAATCTGAACCCATACATTTGACATAGTTTCCAAAAGGCCAACTTGCCTGGGTGTATATATATATACTAATCTAAAGAATCACCCCTCCCACAATTACAGGCATACCAACCTCCAGGGCACCTAATCACACTGGAAATTTTTACAATAAATTTATACACAATGAAGAAGAATCTTACAAGCTGAGAAGAACCTAATAGTTCCTTCCCAAAACTAGCATCACTCTGGTGTTGTTAAATGCTAGAGCCAATCATAGTGATTCACACCATGAAAGAATACAAGCATATACATATATGTATATGTATAACGCTAATGTATGTACATATACATATAACCTACCCATCTTAAGAACTCCTAACTAACAAAATTGGGTCAAAAGCCTCAAGATGCCATGACTTCAAGTGGGCGACTTGGCCAGAAGAAGAGTATGCCACCAGCCACATGCAACGTTCAGAGGGACACAATCGTCAATACTCAATTGAGAAGGAATGTTACGGTCAATCACATCCCCGAGCCCAAGCTGCCAAATCCAGATTCAAGCAAAGGAAAAAAAAATTACAAGTTCTTAGAATAACATCACACCCGAACAAGAGCTCCAGTAATGTACAACTCACTTAAATTAGATAGTTGGATATATAAAATTCCAAACATAACATTGTTTAAAATATTAAATAAAACGGGCATAAATAAGAAAATTGTCAAAGTGTGTACCTGTCCATACTTGTTCCATCCCCAACAAAAAATTTTTCCATCCTCTTGAAAATACAACAACAACAAGGTTAACTGATAAGAATCTATTATTAATAAAATATTAAGTTCCACATGTTTTTAATTAACAACAAAAGGGATATTCAAGCATCAATGAGAAACTAGCCTCATGAATATGTCTGACTACTACAAAAGTAAAGACAGTACTGTACTGAATAAGTGAAGTCTTGTAAGCCATCCAATTGAGTCACACTTCTTGTTATAAAGATTTTGATCAGGTAGGGTTAGGCATGAAAGCCCAATTCATAACGGAGACTAGATTTAACTATTCAGGGCCAACCTCACCAGAATCGTTTGTATTTCAGTTTGACATGCACCAATGCCATTGTGAACTTTATAAGGCCATGAAACACATTCATCTCAACACCATTTCACACTAACACCAGCATCCCACATTTGGATAGCATCAAGCACTAATTTCCCATTATTCTGAGCACTAAGTTGTCTTGGCAATAGGTATATCAACCAAGCCTTGAGGATAAAAACCTCCCTCAAGACTTCTGGAATTAAAGCATTGATTAGGAATAAGTAATTTTTAAGTACTAGATGCTACAGCGCCTTTTGAGAATTTTATTATCAGAAAAGGGGTGAAGTACTTCACAGAGAGATTCAACAGATACTCAAGTCTATCAGTGCCCCGAAATTTGTTCCAATGACTTGAGTAGTTGAAACCTAACTTTGCCCAAAGCAGTTATGATAACGACATAAGCAGTTCTAAGCATTATGATATACCTGTTATTAAAGCAGTGTGACGAGCCCCACAGGAAACATTCTTCGCATGCATATTTTCCAAGCTTGGAGAATCCAGTAGCCTTGGTAGAGTCTGCTTAAATATTCAAGATAATACTTAAAAGTTAATCTGATAGCAAAGAATACCTCAAGTAATAGAAACATGAACATGGCATGCATATTGGAGCTTTGCAGCAATTACCATTAAAAACTTGTCTAGAAGGGATAGTGAACATTTTGCTTTGTTTGCTTAATGTATTATGCACAGAATAATGAAATGAAACTTATGCTATTCATTTGAATTGGTGTGCAAATCATTTGGTTAGTCATATAAACCAGTGAATTATTGTAAATAATTGCATTATTATTGCTTTCATGACAAGCAGAGAAGAGAATCAATACCTCAGCTTGATCAGCACCAGTTCCTAACTGCCCAAACTGGTTTCCACCAAATGCATATACATCACCATCAGTCGATACACAGACTGTATGCCACAGTCCTGCAGCAACTCCCTCTATTTGGATACCCAGTAAGGAAGTTACACAAGTTGGGCTTAGCTCATCATCTGTACTTCCTTGCCCACACTTCACCAAAACAAGACATTTAGTATAACAAGCATAAGAATGCATTGACCAAGAGAGCAACAAGAAACATAAATATTGTAAAGGAACAGAACGGATTATCCCTTGTTAGAGTGAACCTCATCTTCAACATCTACATTGCTTTTGTCCACCATTTTCTACTTACCTACATTCCGATCGTACAGAATGGTTAACAGTTGAGAAAATCCAAGCAGTACCATAGATGAATATATGTCAACTGTGTAAAGAATAATTTAGTTTAATTATTATGCAAAGAAAATTCATGAGTATAAAGACTCCCTCAACATCAAGCAACTCAGTGTACAATTTTACTCAGATGCATTTTTATTCGCATTGCTCACAGCACCAAGGAAGTATTAGATTGCAAACTAAACAACAGGATGTTAGTGAAATGCAAAGTGACTCAGAAATAATTGGTGTAGATAACTCTCTCCACTTTAGAAGCTTACTGGAGTATCTGAACATGGGATTGTCCTCAATCCTCAATTCTTCATCATCAAAACCTATACCTACTAAAATCTGAATAATAAGATGATTCTAGAAGAAGGAAAAAAATATATTTAACTTGAAAAAAAGTGAAACCTAACAAAAGACTTTGTTAGGTGGCCACAAAATAAGCATTAGAAATATGCAGGTGACTAGGAAAGAATTAAAAGCTCAGCAAATGTCAATAGCAAAGTAGGATATGCACTATGAGTGAAGCAAAATATCCAAAGATATCCCAGTTCACTTTTAATTACCTGTCCATATAGTCCCCAACCAAAAGTAAGCAAAGCTCCAGCATCTGTCAGTTCAAAAGATAAATATGGGAACATCATTGTATATGCAATTAACCATATAAGAAAGAGAATAATTTATTATTATAAAAAATACTACTAAGTAAGCTATCCAGGTCTCTGTGCTAACCATTCAACTGCCATTCTAGGATCCAGAGAGAACACCAGTTTTACACACGCCCAAATTTGTAGAGCTTTTTCTTGGAATTTTATTTCTCCCTTTTCTCATTGAAATTGTATCTAACACTTCCCAGTCCGACTATCCCAGCTAATGCAGAACTAGTTTTCTCTTCCAAACACCCTTATTCAACATCCTTAATACCAGCTAGGTAAATTGCATTTCTTACAAAGTGTGTAAACAATCTCATTTTGTATTCTGAGAAATAACTAAAATACAATTTTTCTCCAGAAAATATGTCCAGCTGCAATATACTGAATAGACCAATGCGGTGTACCTGTGATTACTGCACTATGTCGACCTCCACAAGCAATTCCCTTTACATAACTTCCAGGAACTCTAAAATTCTGTCCCTCAGAACTCATGCTTCCTCGAGCAAGTGCTGTAGATCTATCTTTTCCATAAGGAGAGGAATCAATACAAGGGACGAGATGAGGAGAGGACACCATTCGTATTCTGGAACCCAAACCAAGCTGCCCTTCACCTCCATAGCCCCAACCCCACACCTGTCCTATATCTGAAAATTTCAGGAAATGATAATCAATGACATGTCTTGCTCTAAATAACTGATCTTGCACATCATCAAATATATTACTCAAACCGAACAATCATCACTCATCGGAGTTTAGCAAAGAGAAAAAGAAACAAGCATAAAATATTATGCCTTTTTTTATGAATAGTCCAGACTTCGGAATAAATTCATCACCTGACAATGCTAGGGTATGGCGTCCACCAGCAGCAACACTTGCTATCCTTACCCCGGGGTTTAGTGTGACAAGACACGGCAATGCTGTCAGAGTATCATCACCAGATGATGAGCTTTCAGCTGTCTGCTTCGCCGAAGATACTCTCCTTCGCTTTGTACTTTCTTCTCCACTAGTACTGGAGGCAATTCCTCCAGTAGACTTTGAGCCTTGAGAACGAGGACTCACTGTAGCAGAACAAATCTCGATCAGTTATCAATGATCTCCTGATTTGGCCATCATAAAGGAGCTAAACTCTTCTTTCCTTTTTTCTTGGGGGAGGAAGGAGGGTCAGGGTTTAAACATTCTATCCTATACTGTTGCAGCACCCCCCCCCCCCAACTTCTTTCTCTCTCTGTACACTTTGTATAACTCGCACTTCTCCCAGAGAGGGACAAGTAGCCGTAGACGAGTGGCCATTGTAAAGAGGTCAAACATACCTTGCTCTGTCAAGAATGAACTCTGCTTTTCTGGTACATCCTTTTCAAGACTTACCCACGTCGATGATTCACCAAATACCTTCCCAGAGGGAACACATTCCTTCCACCCCCATGTGTAAACTTCTCCACCATCTGCAAAGGAACAGCAATAAATACAAGCAATCAAAAAGAAAATTTTACTCTGTGAACGATCTCTTGCCCAGTTGGATGATTATTTCTTGGATCCATTTGCAATAAATTACTCGTCAAAATTAATTGCTTATTGGACATACATGATTCCCTGGAGATGAGATCTACGAAAACAACATTTTAGGTTCTTTTTTATAGCCTAGACCTTCCTTTCTGCCTAATCACATCATATTGTGCTGTTTTCTTCCTCAGCAGACAATGTAAGGAAATCAAGCTTACCTGTTACAGCAACACAATGTGCCCATCCAGCTGCAGCCTTTATAATAGAAGCTTCAGTTGGAAGTGGGAAAGGCTCTGGAGTTTCCTTCACAATTAAACCAGAAAGTTTAAGTTGCCTGACAAAGAGACAGAGAGAGGGAGGAAGGGGGGGAGACCATATTCAGTATCATAATTATATGGTTGTGCATTACCCCGTGCTTGCCAGACGTCACATAACTTTGGCCCAGATCATCTGTTGAACCCCATGTGATGAGCTTTCCTGACTCTGATTAAGAGAAAAAAAAAAAAAAAAATATATATATATATATATATATATATATATATATATATATATATATATATATATAAGCCATGATAAGTCCTCTAAGTAAATAAAATGTAATAGGGAAATGCTAGGAGAAAAGGGATAGAAAACTAAAAAAGATGTACAAATAACAGGGCTGCCATGAAAAGAAAAGAAGGGAAAAAACAAGCGTGGGCTTAATATCGGATGTAATCAATCGAAAAAACAAAAGCTGCTTCATACCAACGACATTCGTTATTCCTGAATCCTGAAATAAAAATGAGGGCATTCTAGTATCTAACTAGTACAAAACATGTTTGCAACCAAAATACCTAATATGGGCAGTCTAGTGGAACAAATTAAAGCAAAAAAACAAAAATAAATATGGTAACTGTAAAAACAGTTTTTTATTTTCAGATACTTTAAAAAGAATTAGTTCAAAAACTATTTTTTACTTTTATTTTAAAAACAAGTTTTAGAAAAGAGTTATTTAAAAATAAAAATAAGAAAAAAATTTCTTTTTTTTTTTCGAATACTAAAAACAGAAAATAACATATTTTTAAAAACAGAAAATAACATATTTTTAAAACAATTTATTAATAAGACTTTTTAAATATACTTTTTAAAAAAAATAAAAAATAAAAAAACAAAAACAAGGCTAAACCTACGGGACGGAGAGCAAAAAATCGATGACATAAAGTAGAGCTAGTGTGAAGGAGTAGCGAAAATCACGCAAATGCAGGAAAACTCTTAAACTTGTATCCTTTAATCTGACGAATCAAAGAAAAGAATGAAGAAAGGGCCAAAAGGCAAAGCAAAAATAAGGCAGAATGAAAGGAAAAAATAAAACATCAAGAGCTATTTAACTTCAAAACCGATAATTAAATTAAATAAAAATATTTGTTCACCACACACACAAAGGGAGAAGGGGGCAAAGAGAGAGAGATTGTTTGATTTAAAAAAGAAGACGAAATTATTTGGACCTGAAAAAACGAAAATTGGACTCTACTGAGAATAACATGAGTGTCGAGCTGAGGCTTCTAAGCTTTGTTTCTCTTTCTTTGAAAGGAAATAAAGTAGCAAATGCAAAATTCGAAGTTTCCATTCAAGCTTCTAATTAGGTTTTTCTACGAACAAAACAGAGGCAAATGTGCCGGAGAAACGATTCCTTCCATCTCAACAATCTAAAATTTTCATCCAGTTAGCTTGGTTCTCTAACCGATTTTTGGAAGTAAGAAGACAACAAGGCATATCCTGAGGTTTTCAAGCCAATAAATCTAGATTACCAACACACACAAAAAAGAGAGCAATTCATGAGATAAAGCACCAGAGATAGCCATAGCGAAACCACAACCACCACCAGAAACATCCTTCCAGGAGTAACCAGGAGCTGGAACCCTAGCGGTGACTGGCGTCAAAAGCGGCGCCCTCTGCGGCAGAGCTCCCGGAAGGTAACCCCACATGTATACCAACTTCTCCTCGATCACTTGCAATGAAGCAGCGTCACCTCCTCGCTCATTTCCCTCGCCATTCATGGCGATTCGAAGAAGAAAAGAAAGGAAACGAAAACCAAATTCAAAATGTATAACTAAAAGAGAGAGACTCAAAAGGTAAAAAAAATTTCCTCGGGTTCTTTGTTTTTTCTGGGACTTTCTGATTGGGGAGAACAGCGAGAGAGAAGTTTTTTTGGACTCAGTAAGAGTTCACAGAAAGTGCCCTAGTCTTTGCCGGAGTATAAAAGGAGGCGTATCATTTTCAGCGGAACGGGGATGCCACGTCGGATGCTCACGTGGTTCAATGTACACGTGGCTGCATGCTAACCGCTAGATGCCTCGGTCATTTCTGGCCATGAGTTGGTTGGAAGTTTCTGGAAGTTCAGTCCTCCAAACCCCAAAGCCCATGCGTAGAGCAAACGTATCGACATAATATCATGCCACGTGTCAGCCTAAAATGGGAACTTCAATCATTATATATAACTACGTGTCGACAAAACTGACATGTACATATTGACACATCACTGGTGGACCCTTGCAGTGTATGTGTGATGTGTTTGCTTTTGGCTATTCCAGCTCTTTTTTTTTTTTTTTTGTACTGGCGCGATTCCAGCTCTCAAGCGAATAACTGTGGTTTGTGCCCAGAACTTGGCAGCGCAAGACACGTGTCGAACGAAAGGCGTACCTAGTTTGCAAATTTTCTAGTGAGAGAATAACTGTAGTTTGTCCAAATTATTTTTCGTTGGAACAGTTTGACTACGAAAATTGAAGACAATTAATAATGTCAGGTACATTGACAAATCACCTTTAACTTATTCCATAATATCTCTTCCAGCCAAAGTTTTAATAATTGAGTAGAGGTAGTATACTTTCTTTCTAACTTTATGGTGGGTAAAAATGTTTTGTAGGTTAATTATCGATAATTGAATAATTTTAATTTTAAGTATTTAAATTAATTTATAAATTATTTATGTAAGATAAAAAAAAATTATAATTTTAAATATTTATAGACTATACTTTAAGATATTTGAAAAATAAAATGTCTGGTGTGCAGAATCTTTCACAGAGACAAAAATGGATTGAGCAAGTATCACTGATGGTAGAAGTTGGATCCGTGCTTTACAAAATATAAGTCAAAAAATAAAAAATGCAAACAAGAAAGATGGTGATGATTTGTGAAGTGGTGGATCGGGGGTGAACTTTATATTAATCACCTTTAGCTTTCTCGTAGAAAAGGAGTGGGGGTGGGGCAAAACCAGTCACAAACGCTCTTCAATCAATGATCTACTCTTAATGAAAAGAGTTATGTACAATTTAGCCTTTATTTTCGCCTTTATTTCTTTTCATTATATAGAGCTAGTCTAGAATATGCCTGCGTGCGTTCCTTTCTCTTTTCTCCACTTATACTATTATTATTCCCCCGGCCGAGAAACTTCACGAATAAGGTGGAAGGATGAAGCTGGCAGGCATAAACCAAACATACTGTTAACACTTTTTTGTGCTTGTTTGCAAGTAGCAACCCACCCAAAGGACCCAAAAAAAAAAAAAAAAAAAAGTTTAGTTGCATAACGATTTCTGTCATTGTCAAACGTTTTGATCACCCACTACAACCAGAAATTAGCATTAACAAGAAATAGAAGCATATATAGATAGAAGGAAAAAATTGCATGAAATGTATCGGATTTGTTTTGTTCTTTTCTTTTCACTTTTAAAATTATAGATGACACCGAAGGCAAAAATACTGAAACTGCATGCCAGTATCATTTGTGGTTGTAATAGCTCATATATAAGTGAATAAAATAAATGAATCCAACTTCAAGTCCAACAAAGATCCAAAGAAAAATGTTTGGAAGCTTTAATTAGGCAACTGTCACCGTTTATCAACTACCAAAGGATGGTATATACTCCATATTATGAAAGCTACAGTTTGTGCTTTCACCTATAAAACAAAAGAATTGTTTAAAGACTTAACTCTTAAGATACTTCTTTAACTCCATTTTCTCCAAATACACGGAACTCCCTCAAATTTAATGTTGCTATCACATCTTTCACACCAACTAAGTAGTTCCACCAATCATAGATACAATAATGTTGCGAATTTAATTAATGATTTGGAATATTTTATCGGCTTATATTTATTTCGATAAATTTTCAGAATTTTATTGCTTCAAAATTATTTTCGTTTTTTGGACGGTGGTTCATTTTGTGGTCACTGCTGACACAAACTGGCCCTTCATGATTCAACAAATACATGAGTATGCACATGAGAAGAGTGGAAACTGGAAATGGAAATTGGCAGAGTACTGGCTGTGGGGGTTGAAAGCGAATTGATGGGTCACTCGCAGCTACCGAATCTGTAGGATATTATTATTTTGGGGTCAAAACAGAATTTGTGGGTGAAAAGTAAACAACTGAACTATCCAACAAATGGACTCCGACGGTTTTCTTTGTCTGAACACGAAGCTCAAAGGCCCAACCCAAAACAAATTTTATGGAGACACGTCGCCTCTTAAAACCACCCTCCGAGCCACTAATTTTTGTGGCACAAGACCTTCTCGCCAATTTCTACTTTTGGGCCTCAAGTGCGCCACCTCCGCCATAAATTCACGATGACCCAAAGACTGTCCAAAATTGGGCCCCCTCTAGGCACACGTGTCGACTTATTGTTGAACATCTAAATACGCGACCTTGGATCGTGTGGCTCGCAAGGCCTGACCAATAATTGTACGAATCGGGCCATGATCCAGCGGCCAATCCACATCGATATTCCGTAAGGCCGAGCGTTTTGGATAACCGAGTCTATGGTTTAGAATTCCCCTCTGATAATTGCGTGAGGCGGGGCCCATGATAACGCGACGGGTGACAGCTTCCGAGCCGTGAATCAAGTACGGAAGCCGTGAGATCAAAAAGCAATCATGGAAGCCATAATAATGTCTAAGTTTGGCGCTTGATTTGAGCCTCAGGTTAAGGACGTGTTTGAAACCATTAGGGAACACGATAATTCTGAAGATCAGATGGGAGCCAATTCAGTTATAACCGTTTGATGTTTCTCTCTACAATCATTGGATGGGTCGGGTTGTTTTGAGGTTGAGGCAAGAGATCGTGTGGTGAGGAAGAGGTGCGGGCAATGATTGGGTGTAGCGACCTGACATACAGCGTTGGTGTGTTTGTCACCACATATCACTTATGGGTGTCAAAATGGTATTTTTCTTTCGGAGATTTTTTTTTTTTTTCAAGAAAGTCTAATTACAAGCTATTTACATTAGAGGGATATGTTCATATGGGTATAAAAGTTGTAAATTAATTAAAATGATCGATCAAATATTATTTATCGTTGGATTTGAATAATTTATAAAAGATCTGGCATTCAATTTTTCTGTTTCCATTAGTGATTAGCATTTGCTTTAGTACCTGGAGGTCTATGCTCACATGTTTTGCAGAGTATTGTTATGAAAATCTCAGCTTGTTTTAAGAGGTTTGGAAGTTAGGCTTTTTCACTATTAAAACTGGACCTTTTTTTCTTTTTGGTTCAAAAATGTGTTTTATTTTGTGTGATAATTAAGAATTTTTAAACAAAAATAAAGATTTTAATGGTAAGAACACTTAACCTGTAAAGAAGTTAAACTTTCCATAACAACATTCTATTTTATAACCCTCGTGGCTTTTTCTTGTTTCTTTCTGTTTCTCGCACGCATAAACACACATAACAGGATATCTCCCTGGAGCAACTAACTTGCTGCGCGAGAGAAGGTACACCAACCCATTCATGTGACACCCCTAGCTATAACCTCATTGCCTTCAACTTAGCAACCCTATATATCTCACCCTTAACCATTGAGTCATGCAAGATTTGGAAGTAAAAAAAAGAAAGTGTCTAAGCATATATAGGAATACAGAAAAGAGAGAGAAAGATGGAGAGCCCCCAAAAGAAAAGCGCGAGCTTCTTTCAGATGCCTGTTCATTACCCAAGATACACCCAGAAAGACTACCAGGACATGCCTGAGTGGAAGCTGGATGGTCTCCTTAAGGAATATGGGTTGCCCACGCATGGAGATTTGGCATACAAGAGAGAGTTTGCCATGGGCACTTTCCTCTGGCCCAAGTTTCATCGTGATTCGAAGTCTTGAGGGTTCAGCCGAACTACAGCTTGAAATGCGCCGCCATCTTCTTAACAAGAAATTTGGTTTACGAAGCTGCATTTGCAGTTATGCATGTAACAGGCATAAAATTATTTGTCAAAAATACTGTTTAATTAACAGAAAATACTTCAGAAAGAGAAAAACATGTAATATGCTTAATCAATAAATCTTTTATAATTGCAACCCCACCCGCATCATGTGCATGCTCACTATTTTCTCTCCCTCTTCAATATCGCAGCTGTTTTCTCCTTCAAAACTTTACATGATTCAAAATGCAGTTTTTTTATAAGTTTAATATCTTTTGTATAATTATCCCATATTCAAACGAGATGGATAGTGGACATGAAAAAATTCAGATGGGCCAGGCGAGGACCTTAAAAAATTTCAAATAAGCCGAAAATCCACCTCCAAGATTAATTCATACACCAAACTTGAGCACCAAGAAGCAACTCAAGTCTTTAAATGAGAAACATTCAACTATGTCGGCCAAAAAATGAAAAATATATAATCTTCCAGAGGATGATTAAAAAATATATCAGCTATTTACCTTTTATTAATGGCGTCAAGCACAGTTTACCCTACATTAGAAACTGTTTTAGCGTCAAACTATCATTCAGAATGCTATCCTAAGTAGCCCCCGAGGGAAGTGTGAATGGCAAGGCCAGAAGCTGCACATATAAAAGACATGGGAACCACACGTATACAGGCAGTTTCATGACTTTTTTGGGTTGGGGGAGTCATCTATATCACAATTTCAGGAACAGTGGGTTCAAACTGCAACCCAAACAAACTATGTCCGCCTCCTAATACGTCTGCCATTCGGATTAACTGATTCAGCAGCTGCCGCCCCATCTGCTAAATCTTGCCCATATACACTACTGCCACTTCTCTTCCTGCTCAATGTCTGGCTTGAGTTCTCATCCACCGATGCAAATGTCTCCAGCAACTCCAGCAACATTGAGGGGCAGCTCTCCTTCAAGTGCGTGAACGCTTCAGACTGCATTACCGCTGTACAAAGCAAATTAATACATCAACGAGTCTTCAAAAGTCATAAATTCAAGGAATTCCGAAGGCATAAACAATCAGGGGACAAACTCCAGATGAGTATGCATAATGATAAGCACCATTTGTAAAGATAACAACGATAAACAAATGATACAGAAAATCAAAGAAATTAAAATATTAAAAATAAGAAAAGAAAAAAGATCTGATCATAGTCAAAATGAAGTTCTACCACATTATTGACATTTATATTAGTACATATATCCACATAACATCAATACATCTATCCTACCAACTCGTAAAACACATAACTAACACGCATGAAAATGTAATTTATCTGGAAAACATGAGGAACCACCAAGAATGCCAATATATGTTATACTAAAAGAATCTTACGTTGGCATAGCCTAGAACTTTCACATTCATACTATATGGATAACACGCACCTCCCAAGTTTGTCGGATTTGCAATAAACTTTAAACAGATGGCTTTAAGCTGTGGACATTGGTGTTGCTCAGCCAGGGCAAGTGTTGTTGCCACAGTATCAGTATTGATTTCTTCACACAATTTTGATTCACATAACAATTTTAGACGATCAAGATTATACCGATCAGCAGCAGCCAAGAGATGCTGCACCATGGCAGTATGTGAGCACATGGGTATTGAGCCCATAACGTCATACATATCAGGAAGTTCGTCTGTATAAATGAAGAGAAGCATTACCTACAAAGACAGATAAAAAAAATTTCATTGTTCGTTCTGAAATTGGTAAAATGCCCATTTAATGGTGAAAAATCTGACCATAGGAACAAAATCCAAAAAACCCAGCCAAAAAACTTAGCCAAGGACCACACTGGAATGAGAGCATAAGTGCCAAAAATAACTCTCAGTATTCCATCAAAGGCTCAAGTTGACTTGCCATCTTCATAATAAGCAACATTCTCTATAAAAAGTTGCAACTGAACCGATTTTATTCACCACAAACAACTTTCTCAGGACGATTCACCCAGTTCCAACTGTCTGCTTCAAAACCAAAACGAAAATAAAGGGCAGTGACAGACCTAAACCATCATTGTATACATGTCTGAACACTATTTAATTGCATGCAATACTCGTAATCAACAAGCAAGACTAGCATAGCAAGGTTCTATTAAAATTATATTAGAAAAAAGAAGAGACAAGCATAGCAAGGAACTTATGGCTATCAAGCAGTAATATATGTAAACACCACAGCAATATCATAAATGCCATACTGGAGGGTCTTTCTATAACGCACTTATACCCCTAAAGAAGTACCAAGTTGCGTATCAGATAACACCAAACTCCATTGCAGAAACTTCTCTGGCACTTGTTGGACATACCTTGGCTACTTCTCAAACATGATTCGAGTCTCTCAACAAAAGTTGGCACATCTTTAACATTTTCCAAACAAATTTGAAGATGTCTAGCACTTTTGATTTGAACAAGGAAAAAATACTATTTGTTTAGTTCCAATTAATAGGTAAAACCATTAAGAAGTATTTAGTAATTAATAATCTCTTTATTAACTTTATTTATAATAAGTCACTGTATCGTCGTTTGATCTACGTAGCTGATCCAATTTAGTAGAAAAAAACTTAATTATTGTTTGTTTGTTTGTTTAGTTCCAATATGATCCAATATGATGATAGTTCTATTGGCTCCTCTTAACATACTGATTCTATAATACGATGAGCCTTTTTTTCTCAATGAATATATCATTCACTTAATAAAAAATAAAACAGATACTAATAAAGGTTCAAAAGAAAACTCAAGTAATATGTTCTTTTATAGAACTAAATAAGGTGGGAGACTACCAACGGCTATACCAGGAGGGACCAAGAGGACCTCCAGGTTAGTCAAGAAGTCTGATGCAAGTCTAGAAAGGAGGTTTGGGCCTTAAGATTATAAATTCTAAGAACATTTATGCCATTTTTTCTCGACATCTCGAGCACTTTGGCACAAAGTGACAGAGCAAACATGGCCTTTGACAGAAGGACTAAGATCCAAAAATCAGGATTAACTCATCCATGCAAGTATCTGGAAATTAATCTCTCAGGAATAAACTTCTTTCTCCTTCTCTTAGACTGTGTTTAGTGTAGGAGATGGTTCTTGCTTTTGGTTCTACAACGATTGTTTGCTAGGTAAATATTCATTCTTTGATCTGTGTCCATGATAAGTTTACCTCTCTACCTCGCACTATGCATCAATCTTATCTTTTACTCTTTGCAAGCTTCCCTTTGCTTTGGAAATTTCACTTCCTAAAAATCTTAATGATAGAAAGGCTTCCAACCTCAGATTCTTGCTTTCTATCAAAGACATTTGGACTTCAACTCTTCTAGTTCTGTAACTTGTTAAATCCTTCTCTCAATATTTGACTGACTCTATCTCCTGCCAGCCAGTGTTTGATTCTTACCAAGAGATTTTTGAATGGAAAAAGCTCCCAAGGTAAAACCTTTTGTTTGGACAAATGTATGTAATAGGATTAATATCAACAATCTTTTACAGGTGCAGTGCATGAACCGCATAAAGCCATATCTCCTGAACCCTTATACCTGTGTGCTGTGTTATTGTAGTTAGAAGATGCGTCATAATATTTATCTTCAGTACAAGGTGGCATGGAACCTTTCGAATAAACTCTGCCATTTTTGAGGAACAGTAGGTTTCCCAGATACTTTGGAGCATTTTCTTTATATGCATTCCCGAGGTTTTAGGAGAGAAAAGCATGTGAAGACCTGCTACAATGGCAAGTGATTGACATATTTGGCTAGAGCCAATGCTAGAATTTTCAGCCAGAGCTGCTTGTCCTTATTTTTGCAGTGGAATTTATCTTTAAGGCCTTGCAGGTTAAAGCACATGGTTGCTTTTGGGGGACTGCAGGAACTGCTTTCTCTCTAATATGCAAATTGCACAGGTATTGGAGAACCCTTATGAGCTTGTGTATCTCTTCTCATCTGTTGTTTTTTTATTTGTGGAAGTCTCTTCTGACTTAATGCTCTTTCTCTCTCTAGTCTCTACTATTAATTTATTCATTCATCCTGAAAAAGAAAAGAAAAGGGAAAAAACAGAGAAGACAAGCTTAACAAAGATTATCTCTCTCTCTCTCTCACCCACACTAATGTAGAGGACAAAAAAGACAAATCCTTAAATCTCAAACAGTATTACGTTCCCTTTGCTCTTCTATAGGTTCTGGCCATGCCTCACGCACAAAGTAAAGAATCTCTCTAAAAAATTTAATCTTCTAAGTTCTTACTACAATAATTCCTGCTGCTACTTGAATCATTAAGGAAACATATCAAACAACAGAATGCCACATGAGCACTGACAGCATGCCTTACGAGGTGAAAAATCCATTGCAATACAGAAAAGATCTAATTCCCAGACTCTTATTCATTTATAGACAAAAAAAAAACATTTATATGCAAAGAGACATAAAGATAACCACATCTTATGACATAAAAATGTAATTGATTATTATACTTTAGATATCGGGAAAGGCAGTAATAAAGTTAAACACACTACCTTGAATATTAAGGGCTCAATATCCTCTAACACTACTTCATCTATGCTAGGATCCCCAACAAGTCCAAAAAACTGCGCTCTGAACACAGGAGATCGAGCAGCAAGTATCAACTTATGAGCCTTATAGCTTTCATTCCCAACCTTGAAAAGTATGTCACAACCAATTTCAGATTCTAACAATTCCTTAAAATCTTGACCCATGTCTGACCGTGGTACAATAACACTCTGTTTAGTGCCCTCAAAACGAGTTATGACGACACCAACAGTGCAATGCATGACAAGGCAATCATCTTTCAGATATTCTGAAGTTTCCAATAGTGTTCTTCTGAAAAAACGCTTGTAACCCCTGAAATCAACACAGAAAAGTGAGTTCAAGGAAACAACAAGATTACAAGGACCAAACCCACCCACCCCCCAAAAAAAAAAAAGAACCCCGAGCCGCCCTTGAAAAATTAATAAGAAAAAGAGATACAATCAGTCACAACATTCAAAAAGTTGTAATAAATACCTTCTTTATGGACAAAAGCATGAAAAGGTTTAGACACTTAATGAGAACAATTGAGAAAAATTCTGCAACATCCAGGATATAGACCAATGACAAAACACAGAATGCTCGCCAACTAAGTTCCAAAGTAGCTATACCTATAATATTCTAGATACCTAAGAGCCGTTAAATAATGCTACTAATCTTTCCAAATACCAATTTCAAAATTACCTAGAGAGGAGTATCGAATTATAAAATGTACAACCAGATTGCATCAAAGACAGTTCTTGAGTAGTAAGACTACCCTCACCGTAAACCCAAATCAAACAATGGGTCAATCAATACGGCGCCCTCTTATTTATTTATTTCAAATTGACCACACAAGAGAATAAAACCAATCTCATCAAACTAGTTCTTATAATTTGCCAGCCACAGAAAAGCTAATGGACAGTACCCATATAATCATGCTCACACCAAAACTAAAAAAAGAATTACGTTAATGCTCTTTTTTTAGACAAGTAGATTAAATTACATTACATCCTTCACAGACATTATCCTCACTGACCCCATTTCTGGTAGCACTAGCAGGGAAATCATCCACTCCATTCAAACCCCTCAACCCCATATTTTCAAGGTAAACCACTAAGACACTATTCCCAAGATCAGAATTAAAAAACGAGCATTAATGACAACAATATCAATCAGTCTACTAAATTCATACCACATGCTGCCTCTATACTTCAATGTATATGGTCCACTGTCCAGCGGACGATCAAAATGACTATGTACTTTATCATTCCCCTTCTCACTCTGATCCACCAAAGTCAACTTGAACAAAGCTCTCACATCGGTTCCCTCGCTCGCCAATGCTATGAAAACCGAAACGTACATGGAGTTATCCTCTGGGTTCTTGCCATCGGGGTAAAAATATATCGCCCAATCGTAGCCACCAACACTGAACGTGTCGCTCATTATATACTTGCCGGCACCCATCCCTTTGGCCAAAGAATACCCCTTTATGGTGAATCGGTGCGATCCATTAACCGTCTCGCTAATTGACCTCGAGCACGACCCCGAGTCCGAGAAGGGCTTGAAATCACCCATTCTTTCTTCCAATTCAGACGCTGCCGAAGGTTTTGGGGACATCAGGGGTAGGACTCTAAAACCCTAGAAATCAAGAAACGGACCATGTAGGGCAAAACCGAAAGAAACGGGTAGAGTGAAAGCCCTAAGTGCCGGGAATTGAAACGCAGAGGAGTGCAAGCACGGCGAGAGAAAACACTGGCAAAGAATTGGAGAGAGAAGAGAAAGAGAGGGGGACAGAGTGGAAGGGGAGAAAAGGAAGAGACGGGTGGAGTTAGGCCAAGGCGGGGGACCTTAACGGACTCGTAATAGCTGAGAATTGAAGTAGTAGAAAAAGAATCAAACAGAGAGTGCGAGTGTGTGTTACGTAACGTAGCTTACGGTTTTGGGAGGACCAGTGTTTGTGCCTCATCGTATTTATTTATAGGACCAGGGGGCTGGGAAAGGGAACGGAACATAACAACAACGCACTTGGAATTGCAAAAACTCAGAACTCAGGCATCTCGGAGAAAGTGAAATGACTTGTTAAATGCATTTTTTGACGTAGTAATTGAATAAGGTTTTATTTCCTTTTCATTAGTCTCCCAAAGTTTAATATTTTAAATCAGAACCTGTTTTTTTTTTTATATATATATATATATATAGTCTTATGTTTGTTGTTGGACAAAAGGAATACTTGGATATTATAGTAATTAATGTTTTATATTTACTATTTTAAATAAGGTTTTGTTGTTGGACAAAATTATTTAGTTCAAGTTGAAGAATTGGCTGCGAAAATCTGCCAAAACAAAGGGGCGTATATACGACATCATCATTTTGGTTTCTGAAGACTTCAAATAATCTCTAATACATCTTGTTAATTACAACACCTCTAATCCCACGGTTTTAAATAGAATAATCCACAAATTATTTTATTTTAATAGTGTTAAATTGTTGCTACCTACCTACCTAAAACAGCTCGATCAACGCATGGACGAAAGATGAGTCTTTAAATCAGTGTCTGTGGAGAGCAATGTAGGGAATGTACAAATGTATGACTGGTTTGAGGTCTTCGTCGGAATACTGCAGTATCTGAATTACGGGAACCAAGAAGAAAATGGGAAAATCCTCTTGCAGTATTTATGCATAACTCTGGTACTTACCAAAATATTGCTTCTTTATATTTATTCATACGTTGAACAAACTTCTCAATCAATGGAAGTGATTGGACTTGCAATCACGGGACCCAAACTATTCTGGATGCCGATGTCCATGTAAAGCACTCTTGTATTTATTTTTTTGGTACAAAACTAAGAGTATCTTTCTACCACATAAATAAAAGACTAATTTTTCGAAAATTGTCAATGTACAAAGACCAATTACTTTTTTATATACATTAATATCTGAATTTCAACTCAAAATCAATACTTAAGGTCAAAACTCCTTACTATTTTGACAAACACATTGTTGGTAGGACTCTTGTATTTATGATTTAGCACAATGCGTCGTCCATATATAAGTTATATAGAAGAGAGAACAGTATTCTAGCGTCAGTTTTTGGAGCGGGGCTTCCATTCACTTCTTTTTCCTCTTTTGTTAGCTTTTTCCTTTGATAGTATGAAAACTCTACCTTTCTTCAAGAAAAGTTTCTCTTTTGCTTTTAAAAGTTCTCTCCCTCTCTTTCATTTTTACTCAAAATTTTTTTCTTTTTTTTTTTAAAAAAAAAGTTATTCATTTTTTTATTAAAAGAAATCTGATACTAATCAATTTTTTTAAAAAAAATTACAATCTACTCTTTACTTTTACAATATTTCAATCTTTGAAGAAGGATTTTATTTAAAAGTTTTAATCTTCAAAATAAAAATAAAAAATGAATTGAAAAGAACTTTTTCTTTTCATTTGAAATTTTTAGTCAATTGTATTTTAGTAAAATATCTTATAATTTTTTTAAATGTTGTTGATTAATAATAATTAGGATATATATTATTTTTTAATCCATAATTTTTTTTTCTCTAACATTTAAGAGTACAAACTCAATCTAGGAGAGTACAACTATTTCGTTTTGGTCAACAGAATATCGTATCGATTTCATGTTTTTCTTTTTGGTCAACAGAATTTCATTTTCTTTGGATGATCCCTTTTTCAGATAAATAAAAAAACAAAAATATGAACTCTAAAAGCTGGATTGGCTGAGCCGTTGAGCTATGAATATATATTGACCAAATGCAATATAGCCTAAAAATATTATGCTATCGTGGGTCTCCCATTTCAACATTTTACAGGTCTTCGTCGACACTATCTAGCCGTTGCCATATCAAGAAACCTCTAATAATACCTATCTTAATTTCCATATAAGTTAAGCTAATCATGTTTCGAAACATACTAGACTTTTGAGGTCAATTTTTCATCGTCTGTAAAAAACTAAAAAAATGAAATAGAAATGAAGAAAATGGATGCTTGCAAATTGATCTGGCCTGTCACATTTTGGATTCCTAAATGTTCATCTCTCATTCTAAGGACGTGGAATTTACACAAACATTTCTCTATTATTATCACTGCAATTTACAAAGGTCAACCAGCAGGAGCAAACAATAAAAGAAAAAAGAAAGAGACATCTACAGAAAATACTTTATAATCGTAATATAAATTAAATTCTTCTTCGTACCAAGCCTATTTCGATTGCAAATAACCATGAAAAAAAATAATAAGAGTAATTATTTTTAATCTCGGGTTTATCATAAACTTTATATATTACATAGTAATTGTTAAATGTAATTAAAATCATGTTATTAAATGTTTATATAATTTAAATATTACACAATGATCTCAAAGATTTAAATCCTTACAGATATAGGATCAATTCTATTAAATGCTTGATTTTTATTTTAAGAGATGTAAAATTTTGTAAATTTTAATTTTTTTATTAAATAAATAATTTTTTTAATTATTATTTTCTTTAAAATAATTAAATAAGTAGTTGTACTTTATTTTCATAAGAAAAATTTAGTCATTATAAAATTTAATACATTTTACACATCTCTAATATGTTTAATCATCTTTCATTTTTATTAAAATATTAATTTAATAGCTTAGTTTATTAAAATTTTTAATATAAATTAAAAAGCATTTGAAATTTTTAATTAATATACATTAAAATAAAATTCATTAAATAGTATAATTATTTATTCAATAAATGTTATAACAAATTACATCCAAAACATTTAATACTATATGAATAATATTATTTCTTATTTTCCAATTACTATTTAATAAATATCATTGATGGTGAACTCAAATTCACGAGCCATTACTCAAATTAATGAATAATAAAGAATCCTATTTAGTACAAATAGTAAAGAGCAAAATAAGATCAAAATGAGTATTAAATTGTTTAGAACAACTCCTAAAACTTTACATTAATATTTTAAAAAATGAAAACAGTTGATTTTTGGCTTTGTTGACATTAATTTTCATTGGTCTGTAATTCGATCTCTACAATTTTTCATTTCCCAAAAGTTACAGTTCTCTTTCTCCCCAGTTGATCCAACCAGACACACCTACAATTCCATTACAATCACATTGAATTAGGTAAAGAAAGGATTACCCTCCGTTTTCTTTTCATCAATTTATTTAAAAAAACAAAAAGTTTGGCCAATTTGTCGCTTAATTATTATTTTTTTCGTCCGTTAATTAGGTTGTTATTGTTGTTGATGTGTCCTCAAATCAACTACTACCACGCTCAAGTTGTCCGTACTATGTCTCGCTAGACGCCTAGACCCAACTTTGTTAGCACAATGGATGCAGGTCTCGGGTGGTTTCTGCGCCTTCAGGCACATCCTCACCACCCTGCCTGCGGTACTGTTGTTCGAAACCACGTCCCACAGCACATCACTCTCCAATATCAAAAACTCATCTTCATGTGTTCGCTCTGTAACCGTCACCTCCGGCTCCGAGGTCACGTAGGGTTTAAGATAATTGTCGCCTGAATATGAACAGACACAATCACAAACGTTAATTAATCAGAACAGTAGGCTAAAATGCACCGGTATATGGAATCAAATTAAATCTGCTGTGGTGCCCACTCACCTATTGCTCCGGACATGACTAGCACTCTCGACCCGTCCCAATATATAACGCAGCCTCCGGCAGCTTGCACTCAGAGCAATTCGTCGGGTCAGTCGGGCTGCACTAAAGGGATATCATCAATGTTAGCATGTGTACGCCACGCGCAAATTAAGAAATCAAACATCAACCAAAAGCTTGAAGCCCCACATGAACCGACTTTGCCACTACTAGTGGAAGCGGCACAATAAGACCACATCGCTCATGCTTGGTCGCGCCAATACAAAGGTTGCCAATAACATTTCAAATTGTTATCTCCCGGCAAGTCACTGGGATTTAGATATCCAACCCCAACTTTTGTTTTCTGTTTGATTGTCCCGGAAACTCACCTTGTGATTGAAGGATAGATGGCTGGCGACGCCATTTCGGCAAAGAAACGTACAGGAATCACCGCAATTGTAGACAATGACCTTGTCTGGCATAACAACGGCAACAACAGCCGTAGATCCAACGGCTTCGCAGTGAGATGTCTGGAGTTACTCTGGTTCCAGTTCTGCCCCTTCTCGTCCATGCTTCACCAATCTCCTCCTTCACAATCTCATGTAGCCTCTCTTTACACATCGTTGCCACCGGTAGAAACAAAATTAAAACCAATTAAATTAGAAACCAGATCGATTAATAAGCCATGGAAATATATGTAGAAGCAACGGATTCGAGCATTTACATGAGAGTAACCAACCAGGGCCGTCGAATACACCAAAGAAATGATACCCTTTCTGATATTGATTCTGTTCTTAGCAGAATGTAGGATAAACTGAAACAACGTCCTCCATATCCTTTCTCCTACCACAAACAGAAGTTACTCCAAACTTTGGACAATCCTGAACAATCTCAGTTTCTTTGTCCTTCGTCGTCGAATTTAACAAAGAAATATTTGAATCACGCGGAAGCGAAACTTCATCTCCCTGGGATTCTTTCTTTTCCTCCTCCTCTAAGCGTTTCTCACCGCTCCTTTCACAGTTCTCTACTGCCTTATTGCAGTCTAGGCGATGTGTCATAGCATTACAGGAATCCCGCTTCTGGAGTTTCCGGCCACCTTATATATTTCAAGGGTAGCGGGCCCAACCTCTGGTGCTAGAAGGTCATGAGCTGGGATCAAACGGAGTCTCCGACTCTCCTTCTCTAACTGATAGTCCCACATTGGTTGTTGGTGATGAAGATCTTAGGTTTCATATATAAGATTAGAAGGCACCCTTTCACCTTTCTATCTGTAATAATAGTATCAAACCCCACATTCGGCGAAGGAGATATTGGTTACATATAAAATTAATGGAGTCACCTTTTTTTATTAAATTAATTTTTTTAAGTTACTTTTTTAAAAGAGTTTTACTTTTCAACTTGTAACAATAATATCAGAGTCTGACATGTTAATGACGTAAACCCTACAAACTTCTAACACAATTCTGTGAAGATGAGGTATAGTAAATCTCAAAAGAGATAGATAAAATCTGTCTTATATGAAGATATGCAAACTTCAAAAAATGAGTATCGATAGTCTCACATTAATTAACGAAAAAAATATTAAATTTTATATAAGATTAGAAGGTATATTTTTTTAATAGACTAATTTTTTAGAGGAGTTCTATTTTTTGACTTGTAACACTAACAACACCGCAGCAAATCCCAGCCATTCCAAATTTACCGAACAAATCAATGAGAAGAACCTTTAAATTCCTGTCTGATCCTAGCCTCAATTAATAACCTTTCAATAATCTCCAATGAAACTCAAGCAATAGCTCTGAGACTACAAAAAGAGAGACATATTTGACGTAGTAGGCTTCACAAGGAAAAAAGCAAAGCAAAGAGAAGATAGTTAAAAAGGGATCCCACCTGAGCAGTGTGCAATTATAGGACCCATTAAAATGCACTCGGGAGAAGCTATGTTATTCCAACAATATGAAAAATAAGGAAAATAAAAAATTGTAGAAAAATAATATTAGTAGAGTCTTAGCTAAGATAGCGATATATCGCTTTCTTAAAAGTAATTCGCGTCTCCCAAAGGGTTTGTGATCACAAACATCTAATGCAGTGAGCTTATGGTCACCTTAAAAATACAATAGTCAAGTAATTGGTCATTTCATCTTTCAACCTCTCCACTAAGAGGAAGGATTCACACCCTAGGCACCTTTTCTTAGTCAAATGTTGAGTTTTATTAAGTATTTTTCAGAGTCTATTTCACAAGTTGTGTCAGTATTGTATATGAGGTTAGATATTTATAGGTATTTTGTGCTTATTGAGTTGCAGAGGTTTAATTTCGGATTTTAAACCACATTAAAGCCACTTATTCAGATATTGGATGAATTACAAGAGTTATGGACGAAGCTTGTAATTATTGTGACTGTTGTGTTTATGCTGTTGCAAATTTTATTATAAGAAAATAAGTTTTTAGTATTAGTTTCTTTAATATTTGTATATTTAACTACAAGAATAATAATTTAAAAATAATTAATTATTTTGATAAAATCATAATAAAAAAATAGTATTATTATTTAAATTTATATTTAATTACAATTAATTCAAACACAAATAATATTCAATACAATGTAACTATATTTCAAAATCAGAAAACAAAAACGAATAACTACAAATGAAACTAATTAATCCTTACAATGAAAGTTAGTTAGTAGCTTCGTAGGAGAGAACACCTCCACCTCATATATATGTAGCAGTCACAGGTTGATAATATGAAAGTTCGAGCTCAGCTCTTCTATAACTCAGTAATCTGATTCCCTTGTCATATGAAAGAATACAATCACACCTGAAAGATAGAGTTAAACAAACATCATAAAGAAAGTTTTAAAATATGTTGTGTTCTTAAATCAAGAGAATAGCAATGCTGAGCATCTTTCCAATGCCGAATAGCATCTCTTTATATCTAAAGGAATAAAGAAAAGTGATGATGGCAAAATCCTCCCTTAAAAAGGCGGTAAAAAAAGGTTATAACTTATCAAGAGGTAGTAAATTGTCAAGCTGAAAAAATTACTAATATATTACGTTCCACATCCAGCAAATCCACATATTACACAAACCCAGAGATTCCCTAATGTTCCACAAACAAAACTATTTGGCTTCTCATCCTACTGCTGACAGAATGGACAAACCTAAAATATAAACATAAGCTATTTAAAACAAAATTTTCCATAAATATAATTATCCATTTATCCTTAACATGTGCCAATTCCGTCGAAATCACTATTTTCAAAGTGCCCTGGGTAAAGAAAACTCCAGCCTAATAAATACTACCCAGAAAATGACAAGTCAACTTCCAAAGAAAATCCATAAGAGGCATGAAGTTCCAAAGTTTTATTTAAATGTATCCTTCATAATAAATAACCGAGCTTACACCAACACTTGAGTACTAGTACAATGTATTTCCAGTTTACAGAGCATATGACTAGTACTTAGTCTAAGCAGGAAACTTTTGAATTTATATAATCCATCCAAAATGAAACAAATGAGTTCTTGTTATAAATGCAAATTTAATCTGTCAAAATTATTAATATAAGAACAAAGAATTATGCTAAGCAACTATTTGCTCAGCATTTAATTGTAGCTTTCACCTCTTCAGACTATATAATAGTTGGTCTAAAGGATGCAAAACAAATTTAGTGAGACGAATGTAAATGCTTCATCTCAACTAGCAATATCACCTCACTTGCACCAATGCACTAAAGTTGAACTCTTGTACAAACTAACATATTAGGACAACAAAATTACTAACGGTTTGTGCGAAATACAATATCGAAATGAAATTTGAAAGAATGAAGGACCTGCTAACCTGGCAGGATAAATAAGTCCATTTTGAAATGAACGGTCACACAGTGTACTGAGTATTCCACTTGTATCAGGGTCAAATCTCTCTAGCATTCAAACAATGAAATAGATGACGGATGTAAATATGAATTCACAAGATTATCATCATTCTGTACAATTTATAATAGTAACAAAAAAGGACTCTCCAAGCAAACATAGTCACAAATCACAATTCATATAAATGGAACTCACCAAGGCAAATTGGGCAAGGAAGCATAATAGTATGTAAAAGGAGTTAAAGTGTAAAAAAATGAACAAATCAATTTTCAAAAAATTTCATATGCAAAAACAATTATGACATTATGGCCTTTTTTTTTTTAACAATGTAGGACACTAACGAAATTTAACAAAAACCAAAATTTACAGTTATATATGAAATTTCTTTTGCAATATTTTTACCAACCAACATTTACACATGCTTGAGCAAACATAAAAAAGTGAATAAAGTAAAGAACGAAACCCGCAAGTCCAAAAGGGAGGCGATGTCCAGTTGGGAGAGAGCTTTTTTATTGGTGCAAGTCAAGAGTCAAAACTATTTAAAACAGACACGTGGGGTAGTAATTCCCCTTGAATCATCAACCAGTGTTTGGCCCAGTCCCTCGGGTGGCCTAGTGAGAATGTGCAAACCAAACTCTAAACCGTGGCCTCTTCGTGCTAGCCAGTCCGCTGCTCTGTTTCCTTCTCTCAGAGTGTGCTTCAATTTCACTTCCCAATCTCTTGCCACTAAGCTCCTGATCTGGGCCACGAGGTTCGAACAGGGATGTTCTCTTTTACATCCTTCCCGGCTTAATCTCAGAGCCGTTTCAGAATCCGATTCCACTTCAACTCTCCTAATGTTCTCCTCCCAAGCTATTTGCAGGGCTGTAACAATCCCCCACAGTTCAGCTTTCGTTATGCTACAATTCCCCAGATTTCTTGTGAATCCTACTAGCCAGTTTCCTGCAGCGTTTCTAAGAGCTCCTCCACAGCTAGCCTTATTTCCATTTATGACTGATCCATCAACGTTGAATTTAACTACGTTGTTCTCTGGCGAGATCCATCTTATTTCCCTGATGCTCATCGTTCTCCCCTGAACCTGGGCATTGTTCTCTAAGGCTTGAAGGCAGTTCCTTGCTCCGTTTAGACAAGTAAAGAATAGGTCCTGTGTTGGATGAGCCTCTGGTTGGAACAAAATCTCGCATCTCCGCACCCAGATGTTCCAGTTGGTGATCCCGAAAAGGGTCTTCCACGTTATGTCATACAGGTCAGCCCTTCCTAGGTCTCGCGATAGGTTGAGTAGCAGCCATTCCTTCCTGTCAGCCATAAAGAACTTCCTCCAGTGTTTCACATGGACCACCCTCATCCATAGATTCCTTGCATGTTCACAGTCTCGCAGGCAATGGAGGATTGATTCTGGCATCTTCCCGCAGAGTTGGCAAGTCCCGGTGGAATCCAAGTGGCGGTTTAATCTCATCATGTTGGTTAATAAACTATTTTGTCCAGCTAGCCACATGAATGTCCGGATCTTTTGGGGCCCCGGCCACTGCCAGATTCTTCTCCAGAGAGATTGGTTTGACTGTTGTCTCTCCACCTTGTGCTCATAGGCCAATTTTACAGAAAATTCCCTGTTTTTGCTCCATTTCCATGCCAAAGCGTCCTTCTCCAACTCATTTGGTGGAGCCACCACTTGTGTTATAGACTTCCATATTGCCTCCGGGAGATATTGTTTGATCACGGGCCAGTTCCAGCATCCTTCTGCGTTGACCATATCTGCGACTTTACAGCTCGATATTTCATTTGGGACTAGTTCATTCGTAAGGGAGATCAGCTTTCCGTGTTCTGGTACCTAGTCATCCATCCAAAAAAGGGTAGATTTACCATCACCTATTCTATACGTGATCCCCTTTACCACATCTTTCCACACCTTTTGCACTCCCTTCCATAGGTTAGATGAATTTCTTGGTGTATTGGCTAGAATGGGAGTTCTGTCCTCAGACACTTTGTATTTTGCCTTCAAAACCTTCACCCATAGAGCTTCTGGTCTCGTTATGATACCCCACCCTATCTTCATCATAAATGCCTCATTCATACCTCTTAATTTTCTAATTCCCAGACCTCCTTCCCCTTTGGATTCACAAATCTTATCCCATCTGACTAAGTGCATCTTCCTGTGGTCATCTCCATTCCCCCAAATGAAGTTTCTGCTAATCTTCTCCAAATCATCACAAAGACCTAACAGGAGAAGGGCCGTTTGCATTGAGTAGTATGGGAGATTATTCAAGACGCTGCTTGTTAGTGTGACTCTTCCTGAGAGAGAGAGAGTTTTGGTTTTCCAGCTGGTCAATCTCCTGCGCACTCTTTCTGAAACATGCTTGTATGTCCTTTTGCTAACTCTTGTGTGCAAGAGTGGTATTCCTAAGTAGGTGCCCAAGTCCTTAGTATGTGGGAATCCTAACTCCATGCTGTATTGTTCAACTCTCGTATGGTTGACATTCTTGGAGAAGAAGCATTTTGATTTCGAGTCATTCACTAGCTGCCCTGAGCTATCCCCGAAGGTTTGAAGACACTTGTTGATCAAGCTGCACTGGTCTAGTTCGGCTTCTGCGAAGAGGACTAGATCGTCTGCAAAAAAGAGGTGGGAAATGTGAGGGCCATTCCTGCCTATACGTATGGGCTTCCACAACTTCTTATCCACAGCCCATTCTATACAATGGGAGAGTCTTTCCATGCATAGCACAAAGAGGTATGGAGATAAAAGGTCACCTTGTCTCACCCCTCTAGAAATGTTGAAAGGTTTAGTTATCTCCCCATTCCATAGGATGCTCATAGAGGTAGAGGAAACACACTTTAGGATTAAATGTACGAGGTGGTTGTTCAACCCAATCTCCTTCAAAGTGTCCTCAAGGAAATCACATCTAAGCCTATCATAGGCTTTTTCCAAGTCAATCTTGATTGCCATCAGCCCTTTCTTGCCTTTTCTACCCCTCATCGTGTGTATGATTTCTTGGGCTATGATAACATTATCATTGATGCTCCTGCCGGGTATAAAGCTAGTTTGACATGGTCCCACCCATTTCTCCATTAGTGGTTTAAACCTATTAGCAATTGATTTAGTCAACACTTTGAAAATCACATTGCATAAGGCGATGGGTCTAAATTCCTTGAGGTTTTCAGGGTGTTCAACCTTTGGAATTAGCACCAAGAGTGATTGGCTGATGTCCTTCACCTTGTCCGGGTTGTTGAAGATATCCTGTACTGCCTTGCACACTGACCTGCCAAGTGATTCCCATTGGCTCTGAAAAAATAAGGCATGCAGCCCATCTGGTCTCGGTGCTTTGAGAGCTCCCATATTGAAAACCACTTCTTTAATTTCATCGTCGGTCAAGGGTGACTGCAGTTTGAGGAGCTCTTCCTCATCTGCTTTTAGAAAGCTTCCCTTGAGAGGAAAGTCGCCAGGGTTGGAATTATCTTGGCTAAAGAGTTTCTGAAAATAGTCACATGCCATCTCTCTCAAAGCATCATTGTCCTGAATCCATTCCCCTTCTCTGTTTTTTAGAGCTCTTATTTTATTTTTCCTCCTTCTCACCATGGTAGCCAAGTGGAAGAATCTTGGGTTTTTATCACCCATTTTCAGCCAATTGCATCTTGCCTTCTGAGCCCAGAATGTTTCTTCTTTTGTTAAGATTGACTCATATTCCTTCCATAATTGTTCCTTCAGATTGTACAGAAAGGGGTTTCCCCGGATGCTGAGTGCTTTATCAATCCCTGTCAAACTTTTTAAAATTTCAGTTTTCTGCTGGATGATATTCCCGAAGACCCTTTGGTTCCAGGCCGTGGCCTCCTCCCTGAATCTCCTTGAGGCTTCCTCCCATTGTCTGTCATTTCCCCAGGCTTCATTGACCAACTCTTTGAAGGAGTTGTCAAGCAACCATGCAGCCTGGAACCTGAAAGCTTTCCTGTTTCTATCTCTTTGGTCATTTGGCTTCAGCTTAATGCATAAGGGTCTATGATCCGATTTCAAGGCTAGTAGGTGTAGGATAACTGAGTTGGGGAAGTCTGTGTGCCATTTCAAGTTTCCCAGACCTTGATCAATCCTTTCTTTTACATTCCCTCTTTTCCAAGTGAATTTAGGACCTTTGAATTCTAAATCGACCATGGAGTAATAGTCTATGAAGTTCCTAAAGTCCCTCATTGAGCTCCAATTGTGAAAATTGCTCCCCTGCTTCTCATCGAAGCTCTTGTAAATATTGAAGTTACCTACTACAAGCCACGGTCTGTTCTGGTTATTGCTGAATGATTTTAATTCTTCCCAGAGCTCCTTCCTTTTGCCTTGTTGTGGGCTACCGTAAACTAGTGTCAAGAGCCATGAGGTATCTTCATCCTTGCATCTGACTTCAGTATGGATATACTGTTGGTGGTCCTAGAGAATCTTGACGTCAAGGGCTCCCTGGTCCCATAGCACCCAGATGCCCCCTGCTAGCCCATTAGCTTCTACTCGATACTGTCATTCCCATCCAATCTTTTTTATGATGCAATCAGCCCTTTTCCCACTGATCTTGGTTTCCACAAGGGACACTAAGCTTAAACAATGCATTCTGATCATATCTCTTATCAAGTACGGGAATGACTTAGCTCCTGCACCTCTGCAATTCCAGGATAGAATGTTTGTATTCATTAAAACAACAAAGATTTTATGTATTGAGAGTCTGACACTACAGCCATGTGCTGTGTACTCCTGTAGAGGGCGTTCCTTCACATCCTGCCCGGTCTTCGTTGCTGGAATTATGGTTTCCTTCCGATGGCTCAATCGGCAGTAAGTTGGGGTCCGGCGGTTTTCTGACCTCTATTGATTCCTGTGAGTGCAGGCACCCCTGTACGTCGTCCCTGTCTCCCCACTGGTAGTTGGTTGGCAATGGGGCCCTGATGCTGGATCTGAGGGATGGGTCTTGTGTGGCTTCTGTGGGTTTGGGCTGCTGGCCTTGGTTGGCTTCGCTTGGGATTTCTGCTAGGGCCTGCCTGCTGGGGCTCGGGCCTCTCGTGCTGTAGGGCTTCGCTCCAGTTTTGATTGGGCTCTTGTATATGCCCAGTCTTACTCCCTTTGGATTTCTATCTTGGGCCCCTCGGCCCTGGCCCGCCTTGGCTTTTTGTCTTATTCCCTTGCCCTTCTGAGCATTTATCCTCAAGTTCTCCTTCCCATTCGAGATCGTTCCACTTTCCCTTTCTCTGAAAGCATCCTGCTTTCTCCCATCTATTCCTTTTTCCATGAAAGTCCCAGAGATGTCAGAGGCGCCAATCACGGCGGGGCTTGGTCTTGCGCAGGATGTATCAGGGCTGTCTGTGCCCTCCTACTCCTCTGGTACGTTTTCTAAGACATTGAATATGCTGCTCTGTGCGTATCTTGGGAGTCCCGTCCCTATCATCGCCGATTTGCTTTCCCCCTTGCCGGTCGGTAGGTTCTGGCTTTCCTCCGTCATCTTTGGCCTTTGTTTCTGTCTCCTCTCTGGCCTCTTCACGATCATCCAGGGTCCAAAGTCTTCTGTGATGTCTTGGATTCCTATTTCGGTCTGCCTTTGAGGGTCTTTACTGTTTGTGTCTAGTGTTGATCTGTCTTCATTCCTCTGCTCATTTTCCTTATATCCCGAGTGCTTATCGCATTCTTCCTTCCGGTGGCCGTATTTCCCGCATTTGAAACAAATCAAATGTAAACCCTCATATTCCACTGAGAAAATCTTCCTCCTCAGTTTGAACTTGGATACCAACTTCCTCCTGAGGTCAATTTCAACACATAATCTCGCGAACTTGCCTCGTTCTACCCCATATTCCTCCCCTGTGTCTGAATTCATTTTTCGTAGGGTGTGTGTGTCGATTTTAAGCATCCTTCCTACCCTGTTACCTAGCCTCCATAGAAAGTGGCTGTTGTAGTACTCTATGGGGAGCCATGGCACTCTAATCTAGATCGCCACTTTCTTGAAATGATCCTCCTGAGGGCTGAAGTTTGGTCTCCATCTTTACACAATAAGATAATGATCAGCGATCATCCATGGTCCCTCGTGCAATGCAAACTGGTAATCTTCGCTGTTGGTAAAGTTGGCTAGGTAGAATTCATTCCCGACATCTATCAGATTGAATGTTCCTCTAGGATGCCACAACTTGGACAACCTATCTTTTAGGTAACGGAAGCCAATTTTTCTCCCCATAAGTTTGATAAATAAGGATTTCCTCCACGGTTTATAGTAACTTTTCCTCTCCTCCATTGTTACTTCTACATTCGGGCATGCACCTTCGTCCTCTGTGATTTCCTCATTTGGTTCCTCGTCTCCAGGGTCATCCTCTGACCATTCCGATTCTGAGTCTATCTCAATCTCTGTGTTGTTCGCAACTCCGTTGAATCCCAGGAGTTTGTCTTTGTATGAACCTATCCCAGAGGGTCCAGGTTTACTGAGGTTATGTTGGGTAGCTGCTTTGTTCATGCTTCCCATTGAGCGTTTTCCAGCGTCTTCCTGAATGCAGTTTTCCCCCACCATTAACCCCTCAAGGTAATGTTGGGGTTCTAGTTCATTTTGTAAGGTAATTTCGCCCATAACGTCGTCCATTGGTTCTTCGACTACAAGGTTTCCTTTAATCTTTTTGTTGCTCCGGTTCAGTAGATCCTCCTCCTCCGTGGAAGGGGCTGGTGTCTCTGTGAAGGTCATTGGCTCGTGAATGTTGGGAGAGAGCTTTGATTGATAGAACAACACCTCAAACTGATGAGAATCTATGTTTGGATAAGGGTAAAATATAACGTCTGTCAAATCCCTAGTATATAGCAATGTGAATGGCAGAATTAACAGCATAACGACACACAAAAAATTAAGGTAAATTTCTAAGTAAGGACGCGAATCAAGAGAGTCAGATAGAGGGGCCTAATAAGGTTTAGAGTGTTGCCCGTGACAAGATGAACAAACTAAGGATTATTGTACTCTAGTCTCCAGAAAAGGGAAATTCCAGCAGAACCAAATCAAGCATAGTTCAGTTCCTGCTATACAAAACAAGAGTAACTCCAACCCTTGAACCGGGAATATATTATTACTTAGCCAAATCTTAAAAAAAAAATGCAGATGAAGATGCATAACCAAATTCAAAAGATCCACAAAAGAAGAGGAAGACCCTACATGAAAGTAAATATATATATAAACCCCGTCTGGTAGGTATAGTCGTACTCCCACCACTTTAACAACCAGGCATATAGGACAATCACTATCCCCCTCCCTGTAAACACCAATTGCAAGCCACACTCAAGTAGAATTAGAAATATCAATACTCAGAATAAACTTAGAAAACCCAGAAATAAAAACTGGGCAAACTGGGTACGGGACGATTAAAATGAGAGAGGAACGAGAGGTAGGGGTTGGAAGCGACGAATGCGATATGCTTCGGAACAAATGCAGTATGCCTCTGAGTTCGCTGAATTTAGGGGTAGGGGTTGAATCTTTGTTGGACTGGGTAGCTGTGAAGGTGATTTTAGGGGTGAGAGGTTGGTCGGAATCCACTGAATGGACTCGGAGGAAGAACACGGAATGAAAACTGTATCTTCGAACAAGATGAAATTCGAATGGTTAACCAGGTTTTAATACCGAACCACCATTTTTCTACATAAGATCGAGTTGCCCCAAAAGCAAGCTTGGGTTCACGATATCAGTGGGAGCGTGCGAAGAGGGAGCGAGATAGTAGCAAAGAGAGAGACGATGGCTTACTTTTAGTGGCGACTCGTTGTTATTGAATCGCTGCGGAAATTTTTATTTTCATTTTTTGTTGTTGTAATGTTTGTTGCCGTTCTGTTATCCGAAAATATTCTTTTACGCACGTGCGAAATGTGTGTAGTCGGTTCAATCGCGTATGATATAAAATTCTCATATAAGGTCAGTTTTGATATACAGTTTATTTAAGTATTTATAGAATAAGATCTTATATAAAAAATATTTATAGAAGAAAGACTTTTAAATTAAATTATTTAGTATTTGGATACATATTTAAAAAAATACTTTTAAAATTTATAAATTTTTTTTTAAAATATTTAAATATGGTTTTGATAGAAGGAGAGAGGTGAATGATATAATTTTGATGAAATTTTAACTTATAAAAGTATAAAATAACTTTCTGATTATGTGAATTTAAATTTTTACAAAGATTTTTTTTAATAAGTTTAAAAAATTAACTTATGAAATAAGTTAAAATTAATTTATTGAAGATTGATAAGTTATTTATTTAAATTTATATAAACATTATTTTTTTAACATAAAAATACTTATATTGATAGATAAATTTTAATAAATTATAAGCTCTGTTATTTAAATGACCGCGTTACTTTTCAATCATACACGTGTGAGCATGGGATCTGTTTCTCGTGCCTCTCAAGACGTGGTTGGGAGGTTGTAACACACTTCGTAATATCAGCCATGAACAGCTTGTGATTTTGTCCTAAAATTTTCCAATTATTACTTTTCGTTCATTTGAATAATCATCTCATCTTTGTTAGTATGATGGGATGTATTCCCATTATTTTAATTGTTTTAAACTAGAACTATGAACTGTCAATTCAATTCTACTTCTCAAAAGTTGATAATATAAAAAAATGACTTGTGAAATTTTTTAATTATTATTTTAAATATTTATTTATTAAGAAAAATATTTTCAAAACAAGCTATCCAAGGCGTTCTTTATTTTAAAAGCTAAAAGTGAATAATAAGATAATGGTGCAAGAGCGTGTGAGGGCACACGGGTGGCTATGTTCCTGTCGTCCAATGAAAGCGATCAACGTAGTAATGGAGATTTCGACATGTGTACGGCCGCTTGTCAAAGTGGGCTGAGATTCCGATAGTTTATTAATCGACACGTGGAAACTACTGACGTGGACCGTTCCACCACCCCTCTTTGTTTTTTGCAATCATCTGATTGCAACTCAAAAACAGTCGCACATTCGTAAAAAAGAAATCTTTTTATCTTTACAAATTTTTAACAAAAACCATGTGATCTTAAATTATAAATAAGAATTTTAGATAATGTAATAAATTTTGATAATTAAGACATATTTTATTTCTGATTTTCATACTTTTTCTGTTATTATTGATCTTTTACTATTATCTTTTTTCATCTTTATAACTTGTTTTATACAGTAAGGCCACATTATGAAGGAAATAGTGCTGAACCTGCACTTGACAACAACTTTTCTTCGACATTAGGAATGTCATATATATTTTAAAAAAGTTAATTCCCGGTAAACCATAATCGGCACTTTTGTGACTTTGTCACCTCCTAACCATCCATTCTCATGTTTCACATTTTAAAAAAATCATCGACAAAGGCACATATAAGTGGTGTTAGATTTTTGTTCAGTTGAGACAACCTCAGATTTTTATCATCCATTCTCACTAAACATCTTTTTTTGCTCCTGTACTTCCTAGCCCCGGACCAACACTTTAATATCGGCATCACTACATACCACCCTAAAAGTTAATTCCAAGTCCATATAAAATCCACACTCATATTTTCTGTGTGACTCAAATTTCATCCCTTTGATTCCACATACAAGCAGAGAACGAACACTTTAAAGTGCAAAACTTTCTTATTTGTTTTTGAACAGCAAAAGTATGTCCATTAATACAAATAACAATAGCAGGCCACTAACAAATTCTACACGTCTGACTGAAACAGGGTAGCCAAACCCCATAAACAGAAGGGCACCATGTGTTGGACTCATACTCCAGAAAAAGGAAATATTGCTCAGTTAGATTTCAAGTTGATTTGAAATCCATTCACGGTGAATCCTCCATCAACAGAAACAACCTGCCCAGTGATATAGGAGGCAGCAGGTAGGCAAAGAAAAGCCACCAAGGATGAGACTTCATGTGCTTCTGCTATTCGCTGGATAGGCGTTCGAGAAATTACCTGATTGACAAACTCTTTGTCTTCAAGCAACTATTATGAAGGTAAACAATTAGGAACCAATGTTATGTTATGGAAATATATCATTATCTAAAAGTCAATAATACGGATCATTCTAAGATATATAGTTAAAAGGTATTATATACAGCTTTTTAAAAATTGAGGCTCATTACTGATTACACAGGAAAAATTGCAGATCCAGCAAGTTCCAAGGTTCATCTCACCAAATTTGCACAATAACGATCCTCTTTCAAGAGAAAATTTCCAATTCCTCCTCATTGAGATTAAAGCAACTTTATAAACGTATATTATGGAGGTGGTAGAAGATTTTAAAAGGCTTAGAGTCTTCCTCTACAGATATCAAATTTATTAGATGTCGTCATTATGTAAAGATTACCTGGGGCCAGGCAGAGTTACATGTAGGTTGAAGTGGGTCACGGCCCCAACTTTTCAAGTTTTTTAATCCATTTTTGTTATGTTACCCCCTACCCAACCAGTTGATTTTCTTTTCTAATAAAATTTTCTTCTTAATTTAAGAAGCATATTCCACAAAATTCACAGTAACTATTAACTACTACAATTGCACTGTGAAGTAACAATTACAGTGGGTCAATATATTTTATTGTTTTACAAGATGTACAATCTTGGTCCAAAATAGACCCATTAGTACTCAATAATCTTGCTAACTGGAAAAGTCCAGCCACTGATAGTACTTAACCATAATTTTGGGATCACTTTGATATGGAAACCTGAGTAAAGGGGTCCTAGTTTTGCTTATTTAGCCTATATTTTGAAGCTAGACACTCTGAAACCATGCAAAAGTGAAGATGTGTTTGTGCACATACTTAAGTCAAGCAGACTGCAGGAGGAAAAATATGAAAAACAAAAAATCAGCCAATAATTAACATTTAAATGACTATTATGACACAAGTTACAACAAGCAAAAAAGGATAAACAATATATCTGTTAAAATTTAACCCGAAACTGATCCATTCCTTGTTTCAATTTTTGTTTAACTGCTTCTTGATATTTTCTATATTATTTGACCCCACTGGTAGTAATTATGCTAGTGCAAAGTATAGCACAGATCTCACATACTTTTTCTGTCAATATGGGAATAACTTAACTGGTGATAAAGTAATAGAGATGAATACCGTACATGGAACAAAATGAGCAAAGCAGACCACAGGCCCACAGTGTAGCAGAATGGATATGAGCCATCGCCACATATAAGCAAAATGGATTTTCGTAACAAGAAATCTAAAAGATTACAGAGTCTTTAAAGGACTGTTAGACACACTTCTTATCTGATACACTCCTACATTCCTGATGATCCTAGGATGCAGCAGGAGTGCAAGAAGTAAGAACTTTGAAAAGCAGATTATGTATTGATAACTTCTGTCATGAAGACTTAAGTGATGAAGATAGTAAAGACAACACTCGCAAGATAGAAGCACACTGTTAGAAGTCAGCAGTCAGCACTAAATTCAATAATGACATATTAGCTCAGTTTTTAAGCCAACGCTGTTTTTCAATTGGTCAACATGCTTTTCTATAACCAATAATCACATCAAGGTTCAGCTAAAAACAAAAGAAAAACAATATGGCCTTGGAAAAGAAATTAAAACATTATAAAATAAACAGGGTGTAAGAGCATTACATGTTCAACAAGTGAAGTTTTTGTATACCAGGGTGTTACACAGTTGCTCCTTATATTGTCTTTTGCCCATTCACAAGCAAGATTTTTTGTAAGCTGATTGATTGCAGCTGTAAAAATAAGTATGCTGAATCTCTTTAGGCATCTCTTTCAATATAATTTGTAATCCATCATTTTTGAGCAAAAGATGACACCAAATTATAACATTAACTCACCTTTAGTTGCTCCATAAACAGTTCCAGTACCTATATGTAACAGACCTGCAACAGAGGAAATGAACACAATGCTTCCATTTCCAGAGGCTTTGAGAAGGGAATACGTAAGTTGGCATAGATGGTATGCAGAGTCTAAGTTAGTATTCATCAACTTCATATAATCTTCGGCAGTAAACTCAATTGTTGGCTTCCTCACATTTGTTCCAACATTGTTTACCTAAGCTCACAAGATGCATCATAATACATTCAAGTTTCCACAGAAAAACACAACTTTTTGAGTGCTATTCTTAAAATGATGGCATGCTATAAGGTAAACAAGTTACCCTATTTTGAACATTAGTTATATATGTTTTGTAATTCGAACTGATACCAAATAATTACAAATAGTTAAGTCATATAAAATTGGCCTTCTTAATGCACTTGAAGCATCAATCGGATGGTTTAAACTATTAGGTGAGATGCTATCAACTACTTGCAAATTGAGTGCATGTAAAATGGGAATATATGAAAGACCTGCACCAGCATAACAAAACTCTTACAGCAATTTTTATCGTTTCAACAAGCACTAAAATTACAAAATAACTCGTCAAATATCAATAATTTCCATAAGTTCCCCCACTGACTACTAAAGCTCATTAAATCATATCCATTTCTTCCGCTTGGAAAAAAATAAGTTTGACATAAAATTTTGTTTGTGTTTGATTTGCTAGAAAAGAAATGTTTTTCCAACAATCTAAATTTTACCTCTATCTTTCAAGGGAAAATTTCTTAAGAAAATGACTATACAAGCAAGGAAAACCTCAAATTTTATTTTTAACCAGTTGCCATCAAAACCACCGCCCACTGCCTACCATCGCCGCCCAGCATGGGCCACTGCCGGTTGCCACTGACCACCACCCATTCCCCACTGACACCAATGCCTACGGCCTGCCACTATAATCACAATTTTTTAAAATAAAAAAATATATCACGAGTGTTATTATCTTTGTATAGCAAGAAATAACCATTTAGAATTTGATTCTTATATCTTCTTTAACGATCTATTTCCCGAGCATGTTAATATTTTTAATATGGATTTTCATTTTTTTTCTTGGCGTAAGCAAGCAACAAGCTACAGACGCGCTGGAAAAACAAAGATAAAGTGCCTGAATGCTTTTCATAACACAGGAAAGAACGTACAAGTATGTTCAGCTTGCCGTTGAATTTAGAAGCCACTTCTTCAATAAGCTTCTCTCTTTGGGGTCGAGAAGAAACATCACAAACCGACCCACAAACCATAAAGCCCTTATCTTGCCACTCCTTTAAGCATTTATTGAGCTCCGCTTCATTCCTAGAACAGGTGTACACAGTCGCACCAAACTCGGCTAGTTCCTCTACCACAGCATGCCTGAACACCATATCCGAGAAATTCAACGCAAAGAACTAAACTTGAAGCACATTTAAGAAATCCCAGAATCTTAAAAAGAAGTTAATTTGAAGTAGGAAACAAAATCAGTGAAAAAGGTATAGTACAACATTGTGGAGCGAAAATGGGAGAAGGTTTAATCATTTGCGATAAAGAAAAGGAGAAGAAAAATTGAACCCGATCCCACGAGTGCCACCAGTGACAAGAGCGGTCATTCCCTCGAGCGACCATCTTGAACCTCTTTTGCTACTCTCCGGCTTCGCCATTAAAGTGTTATAGTTTCGTTTTTTAGGATCTCTCAAGCTGGGTTTACTTATTTTTTGGTCGGAGTAGCCGGGATTGCTCTTCCTCTCGTTTTACGGGAACCGAGTATCGTGGTTTAAATTTGTTTAAAGGATAAGGCCTACAGATTGTATAAAAATTTTATATAATACAATATTTAATGTATTATGGTATAATGCATGAAATTATATAATTATGTATTTGATGTTCAATTATATAAAATAAAAAATAATTATTTTGACAAAAATAATCCTTTCAGATAAGAGTTTGAGTTTTATTACATTCACTTTGCATATTTCTTCTATTTTTTTAATTTAAATAATTTTTATTTGTCAAAAAAATATATATATCTGATATAAAATTAGTCAAATTTATACAATTTCTGCCTTTGCTGCATCAAGTTCAAAAAGGAACAACTGCAATCACAGAATCAATTTCATCTAACTTGAAATTGTTGTCACAAATTAATAGAATCAATCATAGAATGAAAGGAGCGAATGAAAGAAATGAATGAATGCTGTCACGAACAATTGCAATTACAAGGCTCTGTACACCTGACGGCGAATGAACGGAGGAATGTCATTGATGAAGGTTCGATGGAAGACGCCACGGTGGGTAAAGTACAACGAAGACCTCGCCGGTGAAAGGTGACAGTGAAGTGAACCAAGTAATCGGGTGACGAGGGGTGGGAAGAAGAATAGGGAGGAAGTATTTCTTACTTGGCGCTAATTTTTTATATTTTATTTTTATATAATCAAGTGTAGGCAGATTAATAGTGGCCTAATTAAATTATACAGTAATTATTGTATTAAGAGAGTTTGACTGGATAAATTTATACAATGATATACTAAATATCTAATAAAAATGGACTATATTGTATAAATTATACAATCAAACATTTTATACAATGCATAAAATAGGGTAAGTGAAGTGATGTTCTTTTTGGGGGACAAATTGATGCAAGACACGTGATTTTTGGTTTGGGCGTATTATTTTTGGGCCACCACCAACATCCTACACAAAATATTGGGCCCAATTATTGTAGTCCGGATCTCAACATGGACCCACAAAATCCTAGTCCAAAAAAAAATGGTCCCAGAAAATGAAACTAGTATAAGCTTTTACAATTGACAAAGATTATTTCTCTTAACGTTCAAAAAAAAAAAGACAGATTATTTCTCTCGGATGCTTTTATACCCACAAAAAAAAACAGAGAGATTATTTTGAAAGATCTATAATTTATTTTTCAAATTTATAATATTTTAAGTTTAGAATAAAAAAATTTTTTAAGAGTCTTGATACTTCAAAAAATTTGAAAAGTGTGTTATCTTATTTTAAAGTATTTTTTTTCTTAAAATTTATAATCAATTATATTTTGATAAAATTTACTATAATTTTTTATATTATTAATTAGTAATAATTATGAGGTGTGTTGTGTTTTTTATCTATTACTTTTTTTCAATCTTCAATTGTGCATGCTTAATATATAATATAATTTAGTTGGTAAAAGGTAAAAAAAAAAAAAAAGGGGGGGCAATAGATTACCTTTGATGAAAAAACAAATGCCTACCCTCTAGCGGTGGGTTGCGTTGAACTCAGACAACCATTACCTATTTGGAGTTTTGGACGACGGTAACTAAAATTAAACATGTATACATGTAACGAAAGTAATTATTCATTCCCTTGATTATTGAAGCGCGACTTAAATTTTGTACTTCCATAGACATAGCCTCTGAAAAATCTGTCAAAAGTTGGAATCTTTTGTTTATGGGGTTGCCTCTTCTGGTGCCGCGATCCACTCGCCTCCTTCGACAATTCTTTGACTTGAGGTGTTCGCATGTTGGAATCATAAGGAGGAGGGAAATGTTGTGACCGTGATTTAACTTAGAAAATACAGTATTCATGCATGTGGGACATATAGGCATCAACAAAACCTATCAATCGCAGGATGAGATTCATTATAATTACAAACGGCACCACGTGCAGGTAGAGTGCCATTATACCTCTTTTCTTCCCTTTGACCAAAAAAATGGACCCCATTCCTCTCTCTGCGGAACATGGTATTACAACCTAATTATTTGAGTGTTCTGTGGAAGGGTAAGGAGGAGAATAAGGTTGTGAAGTGTCGTTTGTCAAAAATGTCTTTCGCAAACCCATTCATCAGCTAGATTAATTATATGATGAAATGCCCGTATAGGTGTTTTCAGTAATTAAAGCTACGAAAGCTCCTAATCTATAGACACACACGTGCTAGATCGTTGCAAATGTCAAACTGCCTCTAGACTCTGAACTATATTAAAATATCATGAGCAGCACTAACAAAGACACCCTGCAAATATCAAAACGCCCTAAAAAAGGGAAACTTGCTACGTATGCAGCACATCCTCGCATCCGAATTCCTACAGTAAACACCTGTAAGAAACACAGAAAGCACACACATCGTGCCCATGTCAGCTCTCTACCTATTACTGCAGATTAAACATAAGATGCAGACAGAACCACCGAAAAAGCAAATTTCCTGAACCAACTACTTCCTTCCCCTACATAATAAACAAAAATGTATATAAATTGCAAAGTCAGATACTTCTTAGTTTCCGGGTATAGGGCGGGAAGTTAACTAATATAAATTCAGCCCATAATAGGAAAAGTTTGTGAGGGATAGCTGGAATTCCCCTCACATACAGCCATTCCTTTTGTATCTCTCTGCAAACAGCAAAGAACAATAAGTCAAAAGCCTTGTTTCATCAAGTTTCCCTACAAAGAAAGGTTGAAAAGGGAAACAGATCGAGACCGCGACGTTGCCGTGTATTCTGGAGATATACCATCGGTGTCGTAATAAGGTGGTTAACACTGTTTTAACATTACCTTAAGGAGACAAGCGCTCTCGGGGTTCGAAGCATATTGAAAATAGGTACATTTTTTAGGTTCCTATGTGGTCGGGACCACCGGCCATTGGCCGTTGAACTGTAATAGCTGACATGGATATCGTACCAAGAGTAAAAAACAAAACCGCGTTAATAAAGCCAATGATGTGATGTTGTCCTCTCTCTGCTCAACGAATTAATATCTCGTTCTCTTTTGTTAATATTCAATTTGGTTCCGTGTAGTTGGTTGGAATTTTAGAAGCGGTCAGACTCGTGAGAGGGAGGGAGAGAGAGAGAGATGTGGAAAAACAGAAGGATTTTCAAAATTTTTGGGGATGTGAAGTGGAAAGCTGATTAGTAATAATCCTAGTAAAAAGGTTACGTTTTCAATTTTATTATAAAAATATATTTTTTTATTTTAAAAAGTACTTTTTAATTATTGGAAAATTTGAAATTATAATAAAAAAATTTAATTTTTTTTTTAATATTGTAATACAGGATATGAATTATATTTTCACGATTATTTAAATTATATTAACAATATTTTATTGTTTACATAATTAAAAAATAATAATAATATAATATAATATAATGTAATTATATAATTAAAAAATAATAAAAATATAAATATAAACTAAACATATTTTTTAGAAATATAAAAAGTATAAAATCTAAAATAATCACACCGTCTATCATTTTCTGCATCATGCGTGTCACTTGCCAAAATTCTCCAGGACTATGTATTAATTATTTGTGTCCAGAAATCATCTTTGGATATGAAATATTATATAATATAAATATTATAAAATATTTAATTTTTATATAATATCATATTCTATATAAATATCAAACACTATCATATATTTGTATTTATAAAGTATCAGTGTTTTATAATTATTAATAAACACTTAATAAAAAAATAAAAAAATACTTTTAAATGATGATACTCGCGTACTCTTTTTAATTAAATTTTCATTAATAGTTTGCGTAGTTTAAAGTTTTCACTCACTCACGGTTTCTTTTCTAGAAAAAAAAAAATGCATGTCACTTACTGTTAGTTCTTTGGGATATATGTAGCTGAAGTGACCTTTTATTGTCAGTTACTGTCAGTTCTTTCATCTCTTTAATGCCTTACAGTGAATTTTCCTCCTCCCTTTATCGATCTCTGATTCCTGTCTGGGTCCATCGAATTTGCTAATGTCAACCGGAGTCGAAAACAGAAACATGATAAGATAGAACTGGTTGATGATTACAAAGCCATATACAGCCATTGTTTCTGAAGAAAAGAAAAAGAAAAAGAAAAAAGAAAAATCCACGCTGGGTTCTTTGATAGAAAATTCGATAGTTATCTGTTTTTTAATCTTTCTTTTGTATCATCCTTCAAGCGGAAACCCTAGCTCAGAGCTATTTTCATTTTCCATTAACAAATAATTTCCGGGGAGCGAGCTAATAATCCAAATTTATCACAATCAGATGATGAATTAAAGTTTGTACTCCACTGGTATTGCATCTTCCTTTAATTTGTCTTTTACCTCCAATGAACTTCATGCATTACTGCTGATAAATCTATGCTAAAAAACGGAAAAGTTATAACTCGAGATAATTACATATACAAGGGAAAAAAAAAAGGGAGAGCATGCAAACTAGAGATAGAATTAGTATTCAAACTTCCAACATTTCCAGAAGGTAATTAACATTCTGTTTAAGTTTAATTAGGAAAAGAGAAAGGTTCTCGAGTTGTTTTCTATCAATCCAAATGCAAGCAAAGAATTAAAACTAAGATTAGAAAGAGAAAGGAGGAGGAATTACAAGCCACACTGACACTCCAATACAACTTGCGTCCGTACTATATTACTTAACTTTCCGTTGTTTCCCCAGTCTGAGTTCAAGATCCAAGTCTTCCATACCAGGCCTAAGTTCAAGTACGATTTCTGCAGAGGGGAAAGCCAGGAGCCTATCATTTGAACATGGCTTGAGGAAGACAGGCAGTGAAGAAATGGAAGTAGTCTTGGGTCTTTTACAACTGATAATCATGGCTTCGTCCCCACACGACCCACTTGGTAATGTTTGGGGAAACATTGGATTCAATCCCACAGACAACTCTGTTTCAACATGATTACAACTCAGGCCTCTAAAATCTTCTTCCCTAACGTTGATTTCCCCTTCTGGTTCTGAATTAGGACAACCCTTCTGCGGCCCCCAGCTAATAGACGAAGCGGGACAAGGAAAAATGGTTTGCCGACCACAATTTTCTAGTGTGGATAAAGCTGAGAGCCTAGAAGGTGAAAGTCTGCTTGTGGTGGGAGAATCTAGTTGGGAGCAGATATCTGCCGAAAATTGAGCACCTAATGACTTACAATCATTATTGTGGGGACTAAGATTTTGTTTTAGCCTAGCTCTGTCCCTCCTGTGGACGTTCATGTGACCTCCTAGAGCTTGAGCAGACCTGAACTCTCTTTTACAGAAACTACAAGAGTAAGATCTTTGAGGCCACCATATGCACCCACCAAGTGTCCTAGCCGCATCTTCTGCAAAAGCCCTTTCTTCCCATGAGTTGTTGCAGACTCTAACTGGCGCTTGAAGATGTGACTTCAAGATTTGTTTTCTCTTCGTCCACGTCAAATACTGAGAATGAGATTCCTCCATTTTTACTTCTAAAGCAAATCTGCTCAAGTTGAGCGAGAAAGTAAGACAAAGAAGTGTGATGGAAGCTAGCGTATAAATGGATTAGAGCTAGGTGTGTGTCTGTAAATATATATGAAAGCAACTTAAGAATCTATGAGGAAAGAGTAAAAGGTGGTGTTATAATTTTGTTGCTTTCCCTTGGTTTTCTTAGTGTGGCTATCCTCTTGGCGTTTTGCTTGGTTTGATAATTCATAGTCAACGTCTAGTTGGGTCCCATAATTTGAGCATCTGTGCCGCATCAGATTTGATCCACAATCACGGAGAAGCCAACGGTAATGATCGTAAGGAAATAGAACATATGATAAACTGGTAATAGTACTGGCATATATATGCCAACATAACTTTTGTTAAGTCAATAAATGAATGTCTTTTATTTCTGTTTTCGTTATAGTAATATCCATATGTTATATCCTTTCTCATCTCTTTCTCCTCCGAGGATGGCGATTTAAAATAAGAAATTGAGTTGGAAATTAACCAAGAGAGAAAAGTTATATTTGCTGCATATGATTGCTATACTTCTAGATATTTAATTGCAAAAGAGAAAGCACAAGGAATTAATGGTGATCCCAACAAAATATGCAAGCATTTAATTAACTCAAGAACTGCGCGCCTTAGAGAAAACAGAAGGAAAAGAAAGACATAATTAATTAAAGAAACAGGGAAAAAGTGTGAAATATATTTGTATATAGGTGTAGTCTTGTGAACTTCATCTTACACCTTACATAAACATACAGTTCGAAGCCTGTTGCCTGCGTGAGTGCGTGTATGTAGTAGTTAAAAGGTTGAAAAATTAACGAAAATAATTCGTGAACTTTCTAATCAAAATTTAATTGTTTAAAATATCAAGATGTTAAGAATTCAATCACTGGCCGCCTCAAACCTTCGTATTTTAATTAAAATTTTCACGCAAGGGTTTTAGCTAATTAAGAAAGCATGGTGATCTAAGAAAGTCTCGAGCACATTTTCTTTTATAACGTGCCGCTAATAAACACCTACAGGATCCCTACCTTATCACGCTAAGCTAACAAGTCAAATTAATGGGGGGATTAATTACCCCTGGCTAGATCTCTCTCTCTCTCTTCAGAGCACGCGCACACACTTGCTAGCTGTTCTACCAAATATACTGGTAGCATTAGCAAGATCAATTTCTTCCTTAATTTCTGCGTGGAATTGTCTTCCAAATAAAATTGAATCCACTCGGCAGAAACCAAAAGTGAATTTTATGGTTGACACGTGCATGCGCGTTCTTATAGTTTGAGATTAAATTGTTTATTTTGATAAGCATTATGATGATTTTCTAAATGCTTAAGTTGTAGTAATTTTTGTTTTCAAACTAGATAATTATATCTGGAACATCATGCATGCATGTTGGTATAATAATAAGTTGTCTGTTTTTATGTATTTATATTTTGTGAACTTCTGTGGAGAGGAATATTATCGCAAATGGTTTATTTAAAAACCATAAATCAATTTGGCTTCCAGCCCCCACAATCCTGTGTGACTTAATTATTATTCTCTCTCTCTCTCTCTCTATATATATATGCATACCATTTGTGCTGACATAAAGCATTGGAGGTACTTATGTATGTATGCCAGTGTTCCTGCATATATATATATGGAATCGAAAGCCAATCAAGATACGAAAGTGCGATAATTAATTAAGGTTTAAGTGTGAATTACAGCCAAAGGCTCATGCAGCAATATAATTTCAGAGCTAAATTTTAGTTGTTTTTAAAAAATTGCTGGTCAAGAAGTCACCTGTAAAGATATAAATTTAAGATAAATCATGAAGTTGGGGACCAAATCCAGCATAACATATTCAAAGTAGAAAACGTATTTTAAAGATAAACAGTACAATAATTCTAGTAATAGACAATCATATACCTTCTATTTCTTAAAGCATATTCTTAGCATCTTAGAAGTAATTCCAATATTCACTTTAGCTAATAGCTAAGAAGTAACTAAATATATATGGTGGAATAGAATTATATGCAGTTCTTGTTCATCACAAAAATTTTACCAACGACAAAGGTTCATATTCATTAATCTCCCAACACAAAGAAAGGAATTCATTAATTGAATTGAATTGAATTGAATTGAATTTCTTATGGGATTCCAAACACTGCGTTACTTCCCAAATGGTATTAATGCTAAGAGTTTCAGATGCACGAATGATCCCAATAACATAGACAATGATAGAATGGATATGAATTAAGATGTCAAGGTCGTTGACTCTTAAAGACAAAATTAATACTAATAGATTCCACGGAAAATATCTTTAACTACTCTCAACTTGTGGTTTGAAAATTATACGCACTCGAGTAACTTGATCACAAAACGAGAAAAGGATGGGTTAATGAATAAGACCTGAACATTAATGGGTTCTTATTAATTAATGGATAATCATAAAATAATAAGTAAGTTAAAGAAATTAATGCAGTATGTCTGCGTAGCTAGCTACATGGAGAGTGCAGACTTGGTATAGAGTTTGATATATCAATTTAAAGCGACGAGTGCGAAGGGTGCATATGTACGACATTTATTAGATGTGATTTGACATTTGATTGTGATCAGCGTTAAACGGTATTATAAATTTTGATTAATTCTTCAATTAGTGGGAAAGGAATGGAGCGGAAGCAATTGACACAAGCAAGATATATAATAATAGTTTGGGTTTGAATCAATGCAATGAGAAACCCAAACACCGGTTGCTTTGAAAAATGAGATAAAACAAAGTCTGTGGTTACGCCGTTCGTGGTAATTCCATATAATTTATTGCCGATTGCTGAGTTCACTGTCCTTCGAGTTCTTCCTAATAATTAAAAAGACAATGAATCATTGACGTGAAGATTTCAACCATATCTTCTGCCAACTTAATTATTATTATAATAGCTAGAACATTAAATTATTTCTTATATACAAGATAGCTAGCTTATATATTATTAATTGGATTACTGACACATTTTCTTCCATTTAGAAAATTGTAACATTTCTTTGCCAGATGATTTGTCTGCTATTGTTTTTTTATTTTATTTTAATGGCTAGCATTGGCCCCTTCCCTCTCGGCACCCAAAAAATATATATTTAATTTATATACAACAAACGTTTTTATCAAGCTTGTTCGTCTAGATGAGGGCCAACTATTCGCTCGTGATTTCATAAACCATACACCTCAGCCAGTTAAATTTCTAGGAGTGTGGTGGTTGTTATGGGCCATTGTCATATGGAATGGATTGGTCCCTATCTCTGGGCCATGGTCTTGCCTCCCTTACCCTCCTTGGTGTATTATGGAAATCCCCAAAACAAAAGATGCAATAGGAAATTATATTAATTATTCAACTACTAATTTGAAATTTAAGGTTTATTTTCTTTATAATAATTTCAAATTACAATTTACCCACCCCAAGTTAGTATTTTTGTGTAATTAGAGCTAATTATTTTGTTAAAAAATGGAAGACTACGTTAAAAAAGATTTGAGGGTAATTGGAAAAGACATAACAATAGAAACGAGTGAGTTGTTAAAATATTTTGTAAGTTTAAATAAATAAATAAATTGTAAATAGATATGTATGAATTTATTATTTAATAAAGAACATAATAAAACAATTTATTAAATTGATAAAATATTAAAATAATAGATATAAGCTACATTATATATAAAAGTCTAATGTGACTTAATATTAATTTTTTTTGTAATTGACACAATTATAATTTTTAGAATATAAATACGGTAAAATAATTTTATATATAATTTTTTTTTATCTTATTTCAAACTAAAAATATAAGATTTATTACTTTTAAAAAATTAATAACTTATTCAATGTTTATCAATAGATTTTAATAATTTAATATAATATTTTGATTTGATATACGGACGGAGGTGATTAAAATTTTCCAACATGAATCCCCACTTTAAAGGGTAAATAAAGCCTTTGAACAGTTCAACTTTTGTTTGGCGGAAAATTCTGTGGTTGTAAACTGGTAACCTATATGTGTTACATCATGCCTTGGTTTTCACTAACCTTTCCTTCCTTTAAAGTTGTACTCACACACGTCAAATGTACGCGTAAGCCTTAAATTTAAGCAACCGACATAATTAGGAAATAACAACACATTTGATACGTTGGCCCTTTGTTCGTACATTTAAAATCTTCTCGTAATTTAGATATTAATATTAGTATTTAATATATAAATATTTAAGATATCTTAATTTAAAATTATATGTGAAAAATTTTAAATAAGAATGTTATATATAAAACATACACAAAATATCTTAATTTTTTTTTTAGTTTAATTAGTTCTTACCAAAATTTAAATTTGAATTTTCAACTATATTAATATTATCGAACCAATTGCTGCACTTCAATTTCTATTAGAGTGATCGATGGTTCCTAAAGTAATTGCCCGTGCCATACGCCACAGTGTATTGGTCCTTTAATTATGACCTAAAATTAATTGAATTCCAAGTCTTCCGAGTCTTCCTGACAAAAAAAAAAATGGTCTTTTAAGTCATTGTATAGGTCTGTAGTCGCAGTTACGTAATTGAAAATTTCTGCAAGAAATAACCTAAACATTATAATTACAATGCTGATTGCAAAGGAGTATATTAGTTTATACGTAAAACCATTTCACAAAAAGATTCTAATAAAACCGCAAGTTCCAAATTAATTCTAAAATATTGATATAATTAAATATACGATTGAAAAATATAAATAATATTGCTATAAATCTAAGCTCAATTTTTCTTCTGTGAATATTATTCTGTTCCGTCTTTTTTATATGCAGTTTTGGAATAAAATTTTATCATTTCTTCAATTTAAAACTCGAATTCCAAATTCTCTGTTTAAATTTTCAAATTCAAAATATATTAATATTAACCACTGTTATTGAAAATAAAATAAATTTATATATATATATTTTAGTGGATAAATATTTTTTTCAAAACTAATATTACGGTTAATTAAGAACGTATATAGGATTGTTACGATACAAAAAAACCAAAAAAATTCCGTAAAAAAAAAAAAAATAGTGGAGGTGGAGCAAGCATCGGTTTGAAATTTCAACCTAGAGGTCAAGAGACTCACTCTGCCCGACCCAGTTTGGTAGGAAGATTAGATGCGAAGCGACTTAATTGGATTATTCAAAAAAAAAAAATTGATAACAAATAGATTCATCACCGTAGGATCGATAAAGTTCAAATCATCACCGTGCTTTCCGCTGTATCAATACGATAGCAGTCTCATAAAAGTAAGTGGGATCCACGCGTACCTTATGTTCCTCGGTTTTAATAATATTGTGTTCCCGAGAACCCAAAAAGGTACGGTGCGAGTTTTGCATGGCACATCCTGAATGGGTGAACCGTTGGAGATTCGCCAGTTTCGCCCAACCAACTTTACCGGTTCGTTCGTCGTCTGCTGGGTTCCCGACGCGTGTAAAGGTCTTTCGTTTTTCAAGACGACACTTACTTGCCATTATTGCCCCTCCTCAATTTTTAATTTCGTTTGCTTTTAAAAATTTGATTATAGGTGTCGTTAATCATGGGTCGGGGTGGCCAATCAATGTCCCACGACGACAAATTCGTTGGGCTCCACTTAACTGACGACTTTTTTAATTTGAATTTTAAGTCAGAAAGTCGCACCGTCTTCTTCGGGGCTAGACCCATGTCCGTATAATAAACTTCGCTCAAAAGTGAACCTACTTCCCAACCAAGAAAAGGTTAATAATGCTTGTGCCCCATGAAAAAAAACCAAAAAACAAAACTCGATGCTTAAGAGGAAATGCAATCTCTCTTATTTGCATTGAAATTGTGAATATAATTTCTCAGTTAAAGTTCAGTTTAAATATATAATTTATTTAAATATTTATAAAATAAAATTTTATGTAAAAAATATTTACAAAAAAAAACTTTTTAAATTAAGTTATTTAATATTTAAATATATAATTAAAAAAGTATTTTTTAAATTTATAAATTTTTAAAAAATATTTAAATATAATTTTGATGAAAAAAAAAATGATATAATTTTGATGAAATTTTAATTCATAAAAATATAAAATAACTTTCTAATCATAAAAATTTAAAGTTCTATAGAGATTTTTTTTAATAAACTTAAAAAATTGATTTATAAAATAAATTAAAATTAATTTATTAAATATTAATAAATTATTTATTTAAACCTATTCAAATATTATTTTTTTAACAAAAAAATATTTGTATTGATAAATAAACTCTAATAAACTATAAACTTTATTATTCAAATGGATTCTAACGGTTAATATATATATATATATATATATATATATTATTAACTTGTTTTTTAATTTTTAATAAATTAAGTATGTTGTTTTTAAGTATAATGTCGGTCTATGTGGGTCGGGTAAGGGGCAACCAGGCTGGTGAGATGACCTAAATCAAATTGACATGAAGATGACTTCCTGTATCTAAATCGGCAAGTCTTTCAGAATATGTGCCACATATATTTTTGTGGTGAGAAGGAAATTCTTCTAACTATTTTCTATTTTTAAGATAAGACGTTGTTTTGTTACAAATATTACACGTACAATTGTTGATAAGATTGCAAAATTTAAGTTGAGTTATTTTGTTTATTATATTTAAGTTGTAATTTTATGAATTATTAGATAATACATTTAATTTAAAATAAGCATTATATGTAAGACTAAATTAAATGTTATTAATGATACTTAAATAAAAAGCACGATTAGAATATAATTACGAAAATTAGAATTGGGATGTGTATGAACGCGTGCATGTTAACTGGAGCGCGCATCATCATACAGTGAACCGTACTCGTACCGCCCAAGGAAGACTGTACCCTTTTTTTTCTGGCACTAAGGAACTGCCGGGGTGCTAAATTGTCAATTTAAGTGGTGTCCCCAGCGAATGAGCAGCGGACGAGTGTGCGGATTCTACGCAGAACAAAGGGAAAGGAGAAACAGAGGTACCATCATTCCCATCATCAACCTCGAGAGCTTCCTCGGCGTTCATTCTTCAATTTCAAGGTAGCTGGTGGCGGAGACGTCCATTTCTAAGTAATGCGCTATCCACCCACTTCTGCCGATGAAGTGGGCTGAAAATTTGTGTACGCCATTTTTATTTTGTTCTCCCCTTCTTCTTCTTCTGCATCCTTCTCTGTTATGATTTTCGTCTTCGGTTTACTATTTTTCCTTATTTGTCTCTTTTCTCTGTTTCTTCCTAGGCTATTAGTCCTGGAATTGAAGCCCAGAAAAGGTTGCAACTGAAATTATCCTTTGTACGCTGAGAGTTGTAGCATAAATATACACCCCTTTCAAACGTGTACTAATCTGATCGGTAACCCAAGGTAAGATGCGATACTTTGATTATTTCAAGGATTTCGTTTTTTTTTATTTGCCATATTTATTGGAAATTGATTTCTATGTCTCTATCTTGCTTATGTCATTTTTATTTTCACTACTCACGTTTTAATGAGAAGATTTCCATTATCATTTTGGCCTTTTCATTTTTAATTTACTGAGCTTTATAAGGTTGCTTGGTCCTTATGCTAATTTTATGAGTGCCCAATTCCAATGTGATGATCCAAGAGGCTAGACAAGCTTGATTAACTTGTGCACATGGAAATCTTGATTTGGCTTGTATACCGTTTCGCTTAAAATCGCGTTTCGTTCGTTTCTGTGGTTTGGCACGCATTCTTCTTGTATATGCAGCTTTCATAGACACCTCCAGTAAATTCCCAGATTTTGTCCTGTACTTCAGGGTATGTGTTGAAATTATTATTATTTTATTCCCTTTTTCTAACTCCGTTCCCAGTTTTAAACTTTCATCTTTTCCCGATCTTTTTACCTCACCACTCCGTTTAGCCAAGAACAACCTTCCGGTAATGGTTTTTATAACCGCTTAATATTGTTTTGAACAGAAGGAAAATAGACACTGTTGTTAGTCTTCATAAACTTGTGTCTTTGGGTAAAATTGAACTCATGGGTTTTACAATCTTGATCAAATACGATTGGACAATTGATATAGGAGCCCATATATCCTACATTCACTTGAATAACTTATCTCTCAAATAAATATACTGGAAATTGTTTAAGATTAATTTTATCAGTTTGATTTTCACTTCAGGTAGAAAACTTTATCTGCTAATCAATTGAATTTTATTGCATTAGAATGACTTCCGGCTGTAGGTTCAACTTGGGGTGTCAATGCTCTTGAAAACATATTATTAGTATCAGAATCTAAAAATCTTTATAACCTAACTGTGCTTTTTACGTACCAACTCCATTGTTTTAATGCTTTATAGACATCCAAACCACTTGTTGATGATTATGTTTGAAATATTAATAAACCATTTATGACCCTTCTCCTTATATCTTTAAGTTTTTGGAATGAAATGGTCAGTGTGTCATTGACATGGTATCACAACTTTCTTGACTAAGTGCTTAAGAGCTTGATTCTCGCTCCCCCTTTCTCCTAATTAAATCAAATTTCATCACAAGGTTTGATGGGTTTGTGTTTTATCCATGGCCAAAGTGCTTTTACGTGAGGGGATGAATTAAAGATATTAATAAAACTATTCATGAGTCTTCATCTAACAGCTTTAACTTTTGGAATAAATGGTTCTTGACAGATCAAATAAATAAAAATAACAGATGATAAGGGCTTGTGCTCATCTTTATTTGAATACAAATGCTGAGCAGCATTTCTCCAATGAAAAAACAACCAGAGAAAAAAATTCCTGATCCAGGTGACGGCCTCTGCCCAGAAGGAAGAACACTTAAAAAATCAACCAAACATAGCACCTGTTTACTTATTCTGGGTAGTTGTCACATTTAGATCTTTTAGCACTAAAAAAAAACGCTGAGATTTACAAATTCTTGACAGTTCAGGATTCTCTGCTAGCTGAATAAGGAAGTTTGGGACATTTACTGGTTAGACGGATCTTTTTTTTCTGGCGAGCAAGGTGGTTCCATCAATTAAAACCTTCAGCAAGCCAAGATCCGAGAACACTGGTTTAAACAATCTGAGCCATAATGTAATGATATTGGTTTTTATGGTCACTTTCTTTAGTTAGAAGTTGTATGATTTCTTGCAATATATTATTCTAAATTCTTACTTAAATCAAATGTTACAGGCAGAAGAGGATGAGTCATGCTCGCTTGGAGCCTTGTCAAGAGCCTTTTAAAGCATCCAGATTCTTTGTTGTTCCTGAAAAACCTGGTGATATATTCCTAACCTTGATAAGGATTGGCGTACTTGTCTGCCTTGTCGCATCCATTTCACTTGCTGTCCACTCAGCATTTTCTAAACCAGCCCGGTGGTTCCCATTACCAGACCATTTACATGCCTTGCAGAATTCTTCAGACATAGATAGGGGATCCACAAACATCTCACATATTCTATTTGGCATTGGTGGTTCAGTTAACACGTGGCATAATCGTAGTCGTTATAGTAAGCTCTGGTGGAATCCGAACACCACTAGAGGTTTTGTTTGGCTCGACAAGAAACCTAAATACCATGATTTGCACGCTGAAGTGTTAGTCCCATATCAAATCTCATCGGACTGGACCCAGTTCAAGTACTTGCACTCACAGTCTGCAGTTCGGATAGCTCGGATAGTTTATGACAACTTTAAACTTGGATTGCCAAATGTGAGGTGGTTTGTAATGGGAGATGATGATACAGTGTTTTTCACAGAGAACTTAGTTACAGTGTTGGGAAAATACGATCACAATCAAATGTACTATATTGGTGGAAATTCTGAGAGTGTGGAGCAAGATGTGATGCATGCTTATGACATGGCTTTTGGCGGCGGTGGATTTGCAGTTAGTTATGCATTAGCAGCTCAACTAGCCAAAGTGTTGGATGGTTGTCTTGATAGATACTACTATTTCTATGGTTCTGACCAAAGGATCTGGGCTTGTGTGAGCGAAACTGGTGTGCCCCTTACAAAAGAAAGTGGATTCCACCAGGTATACTGTGCTTCCTTTTTTTGCTTTTCTGTATTTTTTGGTATATACATAGTTTGATCTCTTACTTTCCTCAAAATCAGATATCCAGTCAGGGGATGGTTGTTGAGGAATTGTCACCGTGCAAAGGGTGATTTTCATGACTCATACTGATCAAGAACAGAAAACTTGGTTTTGCATTTTGATATATACGGAATAAATCAGTAGCCAATTTATCAATGAAATGAACAAGGAACCATGTTGCATGTTTTCAGTTTTTGTACATTCATGCTCACTATGTATTTGCCTAACAGATAGATCAAGGACTGCACTTCTTTCCATTCTTGCTAATTTTAAGTCCACCAATAAACTATAGGAATTTCTTGATGGTTGTGAAATAAATGGACAGAAGGGAAAGTCACGAGTGATGAAGTCTTAAAGAATATTTTCTAATTTTATTCTGTTCATCCCTCTTACTTGAAAAATAGATATCAAAAGGTTTTATCTGTAACCTTTTTTTTAACAACTTGTCCATCTGTAAGAAACTAACTGCGTTGCCTTGACTTTTTCCTTCAGCTTGATATTAGAGGGGATCCATATGGTCTTTTAGCAGCGCACCCGTTGGCACCACTAGTATCTCTCCACCACCTTGACTACTTGAATCCGGTGTTTCCCAACCAGACTCAGAGAGATTCATTGGAGAACCTCGTCAATGCATACCGTGTTGATCCAGCTAGGATTATGCAACAAAGTTTTTGCTATGATCTTAAGCGTAAATGGTCAATATCCATTTCATGGGGCTATACAATACAAATTTACACGACATTGTTGACAGCTGCGGATTTGCAAACACCATTGTTGACATTTCGGACATGGCGAAGTTGGAGTGAGGGTCCCTTCACTTTTAATACTCGACCTATGAGCTCTGACCCTTGCCAGGAGCCAGATAGATATTTCTTGGACCAGATTGAAGAGGTTGGCAAAAGTGGGAGTTTCACTAGCTATAAGAGATTTGCAAACAATAACGGGAAGTGCATGAAAGCAGATATGAATAATGTGGAAGTGCAGAGAATTAGAGTTTCTGCCATGAAGCTGGACCCAGAATATTGGAAAACTGTATCTCTCTCTCTCTCTCTCTCTCTCTCTCTCTCTCTCTCATACACACACACTCAAAACATCCCCTTAACCCTTCACCGCAAAATCATCCAGTTAATTCTAGTTGTTCCTAGCTTGTCGTAATACTCTTAAACTGATTTGACTGAACTGAACTGAAATATTTATACATTTTCGGTTTATATGTGGCGTTTAAATTAATGATACTATTTTTTGGTTGTATTGAATCAGACACCACGAAGGCAGTGCTGTCAAATTCTGGATGGCGGAAGCATTAAGGATGGTAGTATGCAGATCAGGATTAGGAAGTGCAGACCCCGAGAGATGATTACTTTTTAGTGATAATTTGTTTCTTTTGATAGGCATAATTAGTAGATTCCATGAACTCAAGAGTCTTATAGGTCAGGCCACTAACATTTACTTCTATGTAAATACGTAGTTCTGGAAACATTCACACCATCTGTACTACTAACAAAATAAAGAGAAGTCCTACGATGTTTTCTATCTACATATATTTGGCAGTACTGCCGCAAATATCTAGATGTACCCTTCATGTTTTGCCTATAGATCTTTTTTTTTTTCATTTTTCTTACTTTTTTAGTCCCATTTGATACACAGTTGAGGTGATGGAATGAAAATACTCATTCCATTTCATAAAAAAAGTGTTTGGTTGCCAAAAATGACAACCTATGGAATATAGATTCTTTTAGGGATGGGAGAACGCATTTTCACATAAAAAAAAAAAGAAATCAGGCAAAATAAAATAAACAAAGTAAAATATTTTTTTTAATTAAATAAATAATAAAAATATTTTTTAAAAAAATTAATTAATTAAAAAATGTTTACAAAAAAAATTTAAAAAAATTTGACTTATTGTCTGTAAAATAATAAATAAATATTTTTTTCAAAAAAATAAATAAATATTTCTAAAATAGATAAATAAATTAAAAAATATTATTTATTATTGATAAAAAAAATAAAAAATATAATATTTAAATTATTTTTTAAAATCATTAATATTTTTAATAAAAATTTTATATTATTAATTATTATTTTTATTTATATTATTTTTAAATAAATTTTTAAGTTAAAATAATATTATTTTACTAATTTTATATTTTAAAGATATTTTTGTTTTTTTAACTGTTTTTATTTTATTTTATTTTATTATTTTAATAAACATAATTTTAATTATAATATTTTATTTTATTTAAATTTATTTATTTTTATTTTATTTTTAATTTATATTTTTATTCTCTTTGTTGTCACCAACTAAAGGAGAACTTATTGTTTTTATTTTTTGGTGTTGCATCCCTTATTCCATCTGTGTCTACATTGGATTTGAACGTCTATCGCTCGAGAAATTGCCCAGCTTCTCCCTGCAGCGGCAACGTCTATCGCTCGAGAAATTGCCCAGCTTCTCCCTGCAGCGGCAATGATCATACCATTCAAACCTCATCTTTATGTTCATATTCCCATTTTACGTTGCTGAGCCTTTATGTGCAGGCTCAAAAACTAAAAACTGGATTGCTTAGTCGTTAAAGACTGCATCATCACCACTGACCCATCTTTCTCTTATGTTAATACTATTATGATTTTATTGCATTATTGCACAGATGAACTTCAATTCAGTTGAAATAATCACGAGGTAATTTCTTCTATCTTTTTGCATCTTTCTCTGTTTTCCTTCTTTATTCCTTAACAAATGTTACAAATTATAGTCAAATCCAACCAATTCCTTCCTACAGATTCTACCTATAATCCTTATGCATCACTCATAAGGAAAGTCAATCACTTTCAGATAGCTTCTAAAATGAACACGGTTAACCTTAGGTGATTCTTAATAATAATAAGAATTAAACATTTGAAAGTCACTAGATGTAGTTAAATGGTAAAGAGTATAAACAATTAACAAGAAGTTTTAAAATTAAATCTCTTGCTCCGTCAGAAGAAAAAGAATTGAACATTTGAACAGTTTCATATTATAGTTTTGTAAAGAGAATTTCCCTTTAAAATCTGAATGCTAGAAAGCTCTACCATCACAAATTAGCAAGTGTAGAGATTCGACTTAGATATCCAGCATTTCTATATAGTTTGAGTTCAAATATTCACACTTGCTAATAAGCATGTCACATTCTTACATCCAAGCATAAGGCTTATATACCAACCATAAGAAAGCAACAAAGATTCACAAAGGCAAGAAATCTTGTAAACACATGTTAAGATGCGAATACACAACCTAATCATAATATATTATGGGTCTTGCTAGCTAACGCTCTATAAAATTAGTGCACAGGTCTATACGAAAGTTAACACTGGATTATCAAATATTTATTTGTTATTATTTTAATTTATGATATCCCTGAATTAATTACATAGTCAACGAATTATACGAATACTTGTCTTGAGGGTATTGGTTGGTAGAAACCATACAATTCATGATTGTTTCAAAACCTTAGAATTAATGCCACAATGTTTAGCACTCGCAGAAATATGAACGCCGGCAAAATAAGACTAGGAACTTGGTTATCGGCAAAATTCCCAGTGAAGAGCATCTTGCAGTACGAGATAAATAACAGTTTCGCGGTTCTGTACAAAAGACAATACTTTAGGAAATAAGCAGTTAACTGTCACTGGCGCGCAGCCCCCTGGGTAGTGGGAAGCGCCCTGTAGCACCCTTCGAGAAGGGTAGAAATCTAATGTGACTACTCAGGCTATAACATTTTCACCTAAAAAATTACACTATTAACACGCATCCATGGGGGAAAATACGAGAAGGTTTAAAATGATAAGACAAATAGCTGTATCTTCACCTGAGAAAACTACAGGCTGTCCCTCCTGTAATACCTTAATTCTGGTAGCTCCAATCAAAATTAAGATGTGACTGTGATCCACGTTCTACTATATTCTGCATATTTAATCCGAGAACCCAGACAATCTTCAATGACGGGAAAACTATCAAGGTCTGAGATCATGGGTTCATACAGACACATAGCCAAACCAATTCCAGTGTCACAATGCTGAAGTTATAATTAACCATCGATGCCATCATCTTCATGGCTCACTGTTTCATTCGAAGGAACAGAATCCATTTCATCAGGCACCATACCTACTGATTCACCCTGTTTGTTTTGCAAATGCTCAGAATCTTGCTCAGGGAATACTTCAGATTGCAATGACGGAGCAATATTATTCACATGTAGCCACGTCAATTCCCACAAACTATCACCACCTAAGGCACTCCTCTGCACCAATACGCCTCTTGTTTTCATAACAAGTAAAGTGTTTTTAAGAAGTTCAGGAACTAGATCTTGAAGCTTCTCGCTTCTTTTTCCCCTAACTTTCACCTTCATATATTTTTCCATTCGGCTCAGTACACCCAGCCATAATTTGCAGAAAGTTGTCAATTGTGAAAGATCTTGGAGTAACTGAAGAAAAACTTTAGATAAGAGCTTCGTGGCAAAAATAAGTGTGCCTTCAACATTGCGGTAGTCCTTTTGAGTGTGTCCCTGTGCAATTTCAAGCAGGTCATCAAGCAAAGTGAAGATTACCTGATCAAAACACTGTAACCACAAACCGTGTGGGAGATAAATCCCATCAGCTCCTGTCAAGCACCTCTGCAAAGATAAAAAAGCATGATTTCTAACCTCTTCTCTCTGGTCTAAACACACTTTCCTTAGTCCCTGCACAAGCCTCAACCACATCTCCCTGATATCTTGAGAGAACTTTGACACTTCCTCCTCCTCCTCCATTGCTTCCTTAGCCTCAGTAGTCCACCGGGCTAAGCAACTGACAGACCCTGCCATGAGATCTAGTGCCCGCACAGATCGCTCAGACTGTCCAACACGAGATTCGGCAAAATGCCTGATGGCATCTATACAGAGAACATAATTAGCTGGCAGCAAGTGGGCTCCATCAGACATTATGAACAACAATGCATCAAACCCAGCCTCAGATGCTTCTGGGTGTCGAGCTGTGATGGATAGTAGTGATGTAATTGTACGCCATCCTAACTGAGATCTGATATGAGAAGCATTTGACTTCACAAGGCGACTAACTTCCTGTGTAATCTGCTCACAGTATGCATCGGCTACCCGCGCATCAAGTTTCAAGACAAGTTGCAATGACCTCAGAAGTTCATCAGCAATGTTCTCTTTGTATGGAAGCAAACGCTGGCAAATCTTCAGGAGTCCAAAAACAGCCTTCTCTACCAGTCGACCAGGCATCACAGTTGACTGAACAATATTGGATATGTGCTCATAGACACCCTGCCAAAGAAGTCCGATTCTATCTCTGTTACTCAAAGTGATTGCAATCAGCAACTCCAGGCAGAAAACTGCGGTATCTTCATCCTCAGTTATGTTGTTTCCTTTCTGAGGTCGTCCTGCAGCCCAAATTAGTGCTCTTGCGAGCTGCAATAGAGATTCAGCTTTCAGAAATTTACTTTCGGTGAATATACTGTCAATGTGACACTTCTGTATTGTTTGTAGAGTGCGCTGATGAGCAGCAAGTTGTTGCTCAGTAGGTTGTGATCTTGGCTCTTCAGTGTCGAGAGATAAGAGTTGACTAAACCTGCCCATCAATCCTGAGGATCTCCTTGGAGTACCAATAGATGGCATATGAGCTGATGATAAAGAATTTGTTATGGGCTTTCCATGCCCAGTTTCAGAAGAAAGCTCTGACTCATCAGCTGCATCACTGGCCACACGGGCAGGAAGAAGACCTAGCTTGTTCAATCTTAAGATGCAATCAAGAATGTTTCGCCACCCTGTACGGATGTAATCGCCATACCTATTTGCAATAGTGAAAACTGTCACAGTTGCCTTTCTTGCTTTTGTGTCATCTCCAAAGGCTAGGACTGGTTCCTCAACAGACGATGGATTCAAAAGAGTAGTGAACTTACAGAGAGACACTACCAGGTCATCCAGAACATCTTCAAGATGATGACAAGCTGAAATCTTTGCAACAGCTAAAAAACCATCTATACAATTTTGGTATACATCTTCATGCTCAGCGTGATCAAATACCACAGAGATGGCAGCAATTGTTGGGCCTGACATGATAGCAAACATATCATGATCAAGGTAGGCTCTGGAATCAGATACAATAAATGGAGCAGTTTTCTTTGACTTATGCATTAGATCAATCCACCGACTTGGTGTCATTTCAGGAAATCCAAAACCTTGTTCAGGGGTTGTGCGGATCTCATTCTTACAAATTGATTGGTAAAGCTCAGAAAGGTATTCTCGGGGTAGATCACTGCCACCATTTATATGCCTATTATTCCGAATAAAATCCTCTTCTGTCATCTTCTTTTTTACCTGTACATTGTGCTGATCTGTATTAAGCATAATAAGTGAATACGACAACAAGAGAGCAGCATCCTTGTTAACTAGGATATGTGGTGACTGTTCATAGTATCTCTCAGAAAAAGCTTCAAGAACCCTTTGTATCTTTTGTGATTCCCCTGGTAATCTGAAAGTCTCCAAAAATAGTCGCAGGGCAGTGTCTAAATTCATATCTTGGAAATCGAATGTTCCAGCAAATTCATGAAGAACCTGAACACAGAATTCATCATGGTTTCCCAGGAAATCACCAACAAGATTCTTGTCCAACCCAGCAGTGTATCTGAAAAAGCAGGCAACACTTTGGGGATCAAGTTTGTCAGGCAAAAGATGTGTTCCTTGGAGAAACTCTAAACCTTTCTTAGGATCACGATTAAAGTGGTCAGCTCCAATCATCAATCTTCTCTTGATGTATTTTCTTCGGCGAACAAAAGGAACCCAGTGATTTGGATCAATGTAATTCTCACACTTAACCATCCAGAATGGAGTATACTCTTCAAGATTCACAGGCATATGTTCTGAACTTACAGATCCGTTGCCTATCCTTTCGGCCATTCCCTGTATAACAGCAATAAGACCATCCAAAGCGAGAATGTGCATGGAAGACAAAGGACAGTTCACAGGAAATGCACTTTTTGATAGTAAATTAGCAAGGTCTTCAAAGACATTACTGCAAGTAATGTCACAATCGAAATTAGCGTACATGTCTACCATAAATGTTTTTTGCCTGCAGAAGTCAACAAGGGCCTCCATGGAAACCTCCTGCTGCTGGTATGAAGCCCCATATTTACTTTGTGCAAGCCTTAAAATGACACAAGAAAAGAATGCTTCAAGCTGTAATTTGAGTTCTGTACGAAGATGATGATACAAGTTGAGAACAATGCTACACACCATTGAAAGTATAAGAGGACTCGTTGATAAACCAAACTGCATCAAATTGCGGAACAACTCATCCTGAATTAAGCTCAGCAACCTTGGGTGACGGCGAATGGAAGACCCTCCAAATTCTACAACTGAATTAATTAAATTTAAAGCAAAGAGAGGCACATCTTCATCAAATGCTGTTGTGTTTGACCTAGGACCCATTCCTATATGCTCGACAACATTCAACAAAGAACACAAATAATGGAATATTTCCACTGTGCAGGGAACTCCATACGGTTCAGTCATGAGATGCATGTCATATGGTACAGTCTCCTCGCCACTATTGGCAATAGCCATGTTTTCGTCTATCACTGTTGTTGTCACAACAGTTGCAGCACTAGGAGCAAAGTTCATGGATAATGGCTGATTATCATATTCAGAACTCATGTTTCCATTCTCCAATTGTCTACTTCCAAAAGCATACTCATTAGTCTGCACAAATAATCAAAAAATACATATACTCATATATAAATGTGCTAAATATCAAAATTCAAGTTCTGGATCACCAAAACTAATCATTTTAAACAGGACAGTGTATGGAATCCTTATAAATGTATGCAGTTTTGACTGTTACTGTCATTATTAATAGAACGACCCACAAAAACAAACTCTCTTCCCACCCAAACTACACACAAAAGCAGACTATAAAGACACTTTCTGTTTAACTTTTGGGGGATGGGGGGAAGGGGGGAAAGGGAGAAGCAGAGAAGAGAGGTCTGAGTAATCCATTTAACGATGTACAACAGTCTTACAATCCATCATAATCAGCTAGTTAAACACTGTTCATGACATGTAACACCCTGAAATTCATGATATACAATTTATCAGGAATAGTAAATTGATGGAAATTGTAAATTTAAACATGAAGCTGTCAATATTCCAACCAGAGAACAAAGAAGTCAGAAGTTTCTCTTTTAGATAATTTACCAAATTGCAAACAGAGACAACTTGCATAATAAGAACAATAATTAATATCAAAGCAACTCCTCTTCTTTATCAAATTTTACTTTCTATATTTTTTCTTCCAAAGCAGCTGACACTGTAAACATGAAAAGCAGAAAGTCATAATGAAAAGGAGAAAGGTAACACGAATCTTATACCTCTTGTTTCAATGTAGAGCTTCCATTTACCAATGCATGTTCTGTGTTGTCAACATATTGAAGGTGTGTGAAAATACACCTAACAAGTTCATGCATTGTGTAGCGAGCTATTCGCTGCAACAACTCACCTTTGGTTCCTGCCTGATGAACTATTCGGAAACAAGTATTCACTATGGTGCAAACGTGTTGGTTACTCAGCATTACAGATGCTTTACTTTTCATACATGCCAGAAGAACTTGTAGCATCTTCATTAAAACCACTTCTTCTGATGCGGGATCTGTCACCTCAAATCTGCAGCTAGTGACAGCATCAACCACCAAGTACATGGCATCCTCAACATTAACAGTGCTTTGATCAATCACATCCAGAGTTAAGATCTTGTAAACAGATGATAAAGCAACACTGGTAATTGGTGCACCAGTTTCATCTGATCGAATCACATCCAGAAAAGGTTGGAGATACAATGCAGGGTTGACGGCATGCCACTGATGCTGCCATGAAAAGATTTGCCTCCTTAATGTCTTCAAAGACTGAATAAGGGAGTGCTCCAGCTGATCATCAGCTGACATATAACGGCCTCCCCATCTTACATTTCTTCGCATGACTGCCAAAACAGCACCAATTTCTGAATTGATCATGCATGCCAAAGTGATTTTGTTAGGATACGCATCATCACACTCCTCAGGTTCCTCCTCTATTGCATTGATACCAGGTTGCAGCTTTAGACGTCCCATTTCAATGGTATTCTACATACAGAATAGATCTAGTTGAGGTTTAACAATAGAATGCTGAGATAAAGATAGGACCTTGGAAAGCACACTGAAGTCCAAATTAGGGTTCACATTCCAAATAACATACTTATAAAGCGGGCTATAAAAACATATGAATATTGTCAAAGACCATTTCATACCAAAAGCTAAGCTATTAGATGAAGGTCCAGGATTGGTTTTATTACATTTCTAACATGCCCCCTCACAAAATGGAAGCTATTGTGGAATATTCTCCTGATAATAGTCAAAATATAGTTCTTACATGTGCCAATTACAAAAAACTGCTTTTTTAGTGAATACACTTTCTCTTTGTGGTATTCCACCCTTTGCCTGTTTTTGGTCCAAAGATGAAATTCTAAATGATAGTTTGCTGTATTCACAAATTTTCATTGGGCTTGAAATGTGGATAAAGCATAAGCCCATCATACCATGTGTTGAAATTTAATTTATGTAAGGGAATCGAGGCAACAAGGATAGAATGCTTGATCACTTAGTCATAAAAACTTAAAGTTTAATAACATGTCAAAAACCATTTCAGCCCAAAAACTTTAACTATTAGGCGAAGGCCCAGCATTGGTTTAATTAATATCTCTAATAGATATGTCCAGTCAAAGAATAATGCATGAGTAGCAGAAGTTTAACTCCATCTTCCCCATGGTCCACCCATAGCATGCTACTCCCACTAGTAACTATCTTTTATGAACTCTTCCATCATAACTCACCCACCGTCCCATCTTTGGTCACACAACCATGAGTGTCCAGAAAGAAACCCATGATGGTCTAACATAGCTCTATTTAATATTAATAAAATTTACCGAGCATAAATTTGATTAATAATAACTTTGACTAGATACCCTACTACATGCATTGAATTCCAAATAATCTCCCTCCCTCCCTCCCTCCCCCTCCCCAAGAGAAAGAAAAACACATTAGAAGAGTAGAATAACCAAACTACATTGTCATGCCTTGCACTTAATATAAAAAAAAAATTCAAGCTACATAATACATTAGCTCTTGACCCAAATTGTCCAAGTAGGAAAAAAGATCACATTTCATCTATAACAAACAAAAACATTCTGAACCGCCACCCAACTGACATGGGAAAATTTCTATCAATACTCTTTGTTCCAGTTTAAATTATGCAGTTACTCATGCAGATGGTTAATGTTAAGTGACTCTAGTAACGTGACGACAGTAAGGCTACTACATCAACTGTGTCAACAGGTTCATTTCAATATTACTCAAAGCTCAAATATTCAGGTGTGAACTTTAACTTCAATGCTCTTGTTGGAAAAGCACATTGACTTTAAATTTGCATTAAACAAGAGATATTTATACCCACTTCAGGTACATTCCAGTGGCACTTCCATTAAATCAAAAAAAGAAAAAAAAAAAGACGGCATCAACAAGTAGTTACTTTAGGTCTTGAAATAAATCCTGATGGGACCCTAATACAAACTTCGAACCATAAACATAACTTAACCTAAAACCTCTGAAAGCTTAGATCTACTGTTGAATGGCACCATTTCATTCAACCCATTTATTAGCTAGCAATTTTAGCATAGTAACAATAATATTTTTTAGTTTCATGGTATCTTGAACGTAATTCTTCTCGAAGTGAGCTAAATTCAAAAATAAGGGTCCCAAACACTGCTAGAATTTTGATTCCAAATGATTCAACTACAGTGACATAAAAAGGAAAAAAAACGTAAAAAGCACGAATCAACTACGAATAGAAGAAGATGGAGATGACGACGAAGAAGAAGAAAGGTGACTAACCACGATCCCCTGTTTAGTAAATGGATTGAAGAAGGTGGGTTACATTACTCAGAAATGTTGCCTTCTGCTGCTTCCCTCCTTCAAATTGAAGTTGCTCTCCCCAAGTCTTGTACCAGGGACTTTCTTTCTCCCGTTTTCAATTTTTATTTCCTTTTCTTTTCTAAAAAATGTTTTTGGCTTTCTTTTTTGTTTTGGTGCCCTTGCAATAGTAGTAAATTACCGAACGGGTCTTTACTTCATATTAGCTCGGTACATCTTCTTCCTGGTTATACTGAATTTCTGATTACCATAAAAAATTTTAAGGTAAGTAAGATTGATTGATAAAATTATAATCATCATTAAAACAATTAAATTCACTTCATTTAAGAAAAATTTAAATAGAAAAATATAGTAGAAGTATATCTTGTATATTTTTTTTGGATACATTTTCATCTTATATGTAATTGATTAAAAAAATATGTCTAACAATTGAAATATCAGTGATATAATATTTATCAATGAAATAAATAAATATAAATATAAATTTTTAGATTTATTAAATTTTTATAATTTAATCTCTAAATTTAAGTCATTACACAATTTAATTTTTAAATTTATTTAATTATTCTATTGTTTTTATACTACCTGTTTGTTGACGTAACCCATTAAATGTTTACGTGATACGTTAAATATCAAATAATTATATCACATTAATATTGACTCAACTTTAAAAAAATACATAATTTATTTTTTAAATTTATTAATTTTTTATAATTTAGTCTATAAATTTATTAAAAATTAAATAATTTAATTTTTTATTATTATTTTTATATTAATTACTTGTGATATAGTCCGTTAAGTGTCTATATAATAAATTAAATATTAACTAATTATAGTATATTATTATCGTTAATTTAAATTTTAAAAAAAATAAAAAATTTTTGTTTTCACTCTATTTTTTTTTCTTTAAAAAATTATTTTTCTGACTTCAAATTGCAACGCTGTAAAACACTCTATTAATATAAAATTATTTTAATAAATTTTTTATAATTAAAAATAAAAAAATTATTCTATAATATATTATATTAATAACTAGAGATAGTTAGCTTGACGCAATTTACGGAAACAATTGTTAAATTACGAATTCACCCTGTTCTGCGTTGTAATTAATAGTCATCACTTCCAAAATATAAAATAATAGGTAGAAGCCATACCAAAAATTAAATCATTGGCAGCATAATAGTCAACGAACAATAAATTACATATTTTGGCATCGACTCATGTAAAGTCTTTTTTTTTTTTGGAATTTTCCTTTTAATTTCTTTTTCAGTAAATTATTATTTTAAATTAACATAAATTTATTCTCCACTATAGATGTTAGTAAGCTTTACTTACCCCAAAAAAAAAACTTCTAAAAAAAAAATCATAAAAAATTTTATGATCAGGTTATTAATTTAAATGCCCAACCACTCTAAGATGGGTATATAATTATTATATAATAATTAAGTTTATAAAAATATATATATATATTCACTTTTATACAAGAAATTCAAATGCATGATATCATAGCCCTAGTAGTACGATGAATTTTTACGATATCATCTTCCACTCGCCGTCCTATCGGGTCCTATCGGGGTTCCATAGAACGAGGAGAGGAGTGACCAAGCATCGGGCAGTCGGTAGCATCGCTTTAGAAAATTCAAAGAAAGCTCAGTCAGGGTCCCACAGAAGCAGGGAACGTGGTTAGAAGAAAACTTCCCGGACACGGAAAATGAAGACTCGAGCTTGACTTGGAACATTCATATCCCACGTTCAAACACTGCCTTTCAATCCTCTGAATTAGATTTATTCTGGGCATGGCTCTTCAACTGCATTCCCTTCTCCTCTGCTTACTGATTCTGCCACCTATTTGTGTTTTTGCCCAAACCAGAAGTAATTTAACTGTGGGTGATTCTCTCTCCGCTGATGGCAACTCCACATGGGTGGTTTCACCTTCTGGGGATTTCGCCTTTGGGTTTCAACAACTTGAAGATAATGATTTTTTTTTGCTTTCCATCTGGTATGCCAGGATTCCAGGCAAAACCATCGTTTGGTATGCCAATGGAGACAATCCTGCTCCAAAGGGGTCAAAAGTACAGCTTACTGCTCAGGAAGGGCTTGTACTTACTGATCCTGATGGTGTGGAACTGTGGAAACCAGATACCCTTACTGGTACTGCTGCTCATGGTGACTTGACCGACTCCGGCAACCTTGTTCTTGAAGAGAGGAACTTTAAATCTGTCTGGGAGTCCTTTAAGAATCCTAGAGATACCATGTTGCCATCGCAGATTCTAGAAAAGAAAGGAACGCTTTTTTCTCGAACGTCTGAGACTAATTTCTCAAAGGGAAGGTTCCAGCTGCTTCTTCAGGATGATGGTAATCTTGTGTTACATTCTATAAACTTACCATCTGATTATGCTACTGAAAATTATTATGAAAGTGGTACTGTTGAATCAAATACATCAAGTCCTGGCCTTCAACTGGTCTTCAACAAATCAGGAGACATGTATATTTTGAGAGAGAACAATGACACATCCAGACTCTCGGACAGGACGATAGCCTCTCTGACCCAATTTTATCTTCGAGCTACTCTTAATTTTGATGGTGTTTTCACTCTCTATCAACATCCCAAGAGTTCCTTTGGCAATGAAAGTTGGACCCCTCTCTGGTCTCAGCCAGATAATATCTGTACCAAAAGCCGTGTCACTTCAGGTAGTGGTGTTTGTGGATATAATAGCATCTGCTCCTTGGGTGATAATAATAAGCCAATCTGTCGATGCCCAAGAGGTTATTCTCTACTTGATCCTAAAGATCTGTATGGTAGCTGTATACCAGATTTTATACAGGGCTGTAAAGAAGATGAGCTTAGTGGGAGGAAAGATCTATATGAGTTTGTTGAGTTAACAAATACTGATTGGCCTCTCTCCGATTATGTTCTTCTAAAGTCTTTTACTGAAGAAGCTTGCAAACAATCTTGTATGGAAGATTGCATGTGTGCTGTTGCCATTTTCAGATTAGGTGACAGCTGCTGGAAGAAGAAGTTACCACTTTCAAATGGCAGATTTGACACGACTCTTAATGGTGGTAAGGCTTTTATTAAAGTGAGGAAAGACAATTCCTCCCTAATTGGTGCTCTTGGTCCTCCTCTGATCGAGAGAAAGAATCAGGACACTTTGATTTTGGTAGGCTCCGTGCTTTTGGGTGGCTCTGCGTTTCTTAATCTCATATTGATTGGAGCAATGGTGTTGGGCTTTTCCTACACTTATCAGTACCAGAAGAAGCTTAAAAGAATTAACCGAAGTAACAATGTTGTTGAAACCAATTTGCGTTGTTTTACTTATAAGGAGCTTGAAGAAGCTACAAATGGATTCGAGGAAGAGTTGGGAAGGGGAGCTTTTGGTGTTGTTTACAAAGGAACCATAAACATGGACTCTACAATTCATGTGGCAGTCAAAAGATTGAACACCTTTTTGTTGAAAGAGATTGAGAAGGAATTCAAAAATGAAGTAAATGTGATTGGTCAGACCCATCATAAGAATTTGGTTCGATTGCTTGGATTCTGTGATCAGGAAGCGGAAAGGTTACTGGTATACGAGTACATGAGCAATGGCACATTGGCAAGCTTTCTTTTCAGTGACTTGAAACCCAGTTGGAACCTAAGACTTGGGATTGCATTTGGGATTGCGAGAGGACTTGTTTATTTACATGAAGATTGCAGTACCCAGATCATCCACTGTGACATAAAGCCTCAGAACATACTTCTTGATGACTACTTCAATGCTCGAATCTCTGACTTTGGATTGGCCAAGCTCTTGAACATGAATCAGAGCCGAACACATACTAACATAAGGGGTACAAAAGGGTATGTTGCACTTGAATGGTTCAAAAATATGCCTATCACTGCCAAAGTTGATGTCTATAGCTTTGGTGTATTGCTGCTCGAGATTATTTGTTGCAGAAAAAGTGTGGATATGGAGGCAGACAATGAGGAGAAAGCAATCTTAACTGACTGGGCTCATGATTGCTACGCACAAGGTTCTCTAGAAGCTTTGGTTGAACATGATAGGGAGGCATTGGATGACAGGAAGAACCTGGAGAAGTTAGTAATGATTGCCATGTGGTGTGTTCAAGAGGACCCAACTCTAAGACCCACCATGAGAAAGGTTGCACAGATGCTTGAAGGTGTGGCTGAAGTGCTTGTTCCACCATGCTTGTCCCCAAATAGTGTGAGTCAAGATCAGTGTTACTCACTTTCACTATGATTGGCAGCGTGGTGCTAGTCTATGCCATCATATTCTATCCTCCTCGTAGTCTGCTAGTAGCTCTATGTCCCTTTCGCATTAGGAATAAAAATGTGAGAGTGGTGTATAATTAGTGTACTTTGCTTTAGCATATAATATGCTTTTGCCGTTGGGTTCGCCTTCAATTTGCTAATAGTGAAGGAAGAGAAAAGTATCACTTGTACAGCTATTTATGTATGATTTATTTATTTTATTTGAGTTTAATGGAAAAATCTTAATTATATGAGATTAGTGAAACTAATATGGGAGTTCATGAATTGTGACTTTAATGTTTTATTAGTATTACTTAAATAGAACCCTGATACTTTTGGGATAAATTTCATTTGAAAATACTGAAAAGTGTGTGAAGAAAGGGGTGCTAATAATTAAGTTTTCTCTGTTTTTTTTTAATTAGAATAAAATTAATTTCTACTTTATTACTTTAAATTAGGGATATCGATGCAGATTTGTTTACTTTAACTATATTTGAATTCAATTATCTTAATTTGGTATTTTGTTCACCATTTTTAGATTATTTATTTATAGTTTTAATTTATCACTTATCAATTTAATTAATAACATATCACTTGTATTAATCATTTATTCTTGGTGGCTAATGGTGATTTAAATACAGGTGTTTTTAGTCAATGATAGTCTCACAACTTTTGAATCAACATTAACCGTTAAAATTAAAGATAGTTTATGACTTAAAACTATTCAAAAATTATTCATAAACTTATGACTAAAATAATAAGTATGATTGAATTTACTAATTTAAGAGACTTCAACAATAATAAAGATTTTAGCATCTAAAAAAATATTTATTAAAAATGACAGTTTCAATAACTAAACTATATTAATTTTATTCTATAGAAATATGAGGATATTCATATAAATGAATAGAAAAAGTTAAAAGTTAAAATTATTGTACAATTCTTCAGCAATTAGTATTGAAATTTGTAATAAACCTCTCAACTAATTTGGAATTAAATCACGTTCCTTATACTTGTTTGACCTAATTATGGAACTTTTTTGTGTTTGATGCTGGTTGTGAAAAATCTTATTTGTTGGACTTTATTCCATGCAGGAAAAGAAAGCAAACAATCTACCAACGAGACCAAGATATGAAAATTTAATTTAAATAAAACAACATGGATAAAAAATGCAAACTACATCAAGAATAGACTTGGATCTTATATGAAAAATTCATCACACTTTCAACAAGAAAATGTCTAGTGAATTCAGCAAATTTTTTTTTTTTTTTTTACATGACAACATGAAGGTAAAACTCCTCCTACACTCCAGTAAGTCTTTGATAAGCTGAATCAATGTTAAAAAAAATTGAGTTAGCCGAACCCGAAATAAGTTTGGATAAAACTTTCTTGTTTTATAATTTTAGACTAGAATCTTTGAAACCTTATTTGACTTAAAATTTGTCATTGGGCCTGATGATAATTCAAAAACGGGCTCTTTGAGATTTATTTAGAAACTTGGTCAATTTTCAAAGTGTCAAAATGGATTAAGAATCTAATTTGGACAAAGTTGCAGTGGGCTAACCTAGATCTAAATTATTTTCATAAAAAATAATAATATTATATCATGTAAGAGTGATAAACTTATTTTATGTAAAACTATATTGATATCTCAAATATTAGTATTTATTTTTTAATTATTTTCATCTTAAATTAATTTTTTATTTAATTTAATCAATTATTATTTTAATAGATTATGTTATATAACATATAAATTTAAGAGTAAATATATAATTTAATTTTTAAATTTATTAAGTGCTTATAATTTAATCTAAAAATTTAAGAAATTATCCAGTTTAATCCTCAAACTTAACAAACGTTAGACAATTTAATTCTTTCATTATTTATATACTAATTGTTTGTTGGTGTAACCTGTTAAGTCTTTACGTGGTATGTTAAATGACTATTAATCATATCACATCAACGCTGACTCAACTTAAAAAATAAATAAATATATAATTTAATTTTAAAATTTATTAAATCTCTACAATTTAATCCCTGAATTAAAGTCATTATAAAATTTAGTATTAAATTTCAAATAATTTAATTCTTCCGTTATCTCTACAATAATTACTTGACGTTAAATGCCAATTAATTATGTCCCATTAGCTCTAACTCAGTTTAAAAAAAATAAAAAACACATAATTTAATCCATAAATTAATTAAATTCTTATAATTTAGTCCATGAATTTATTATATCTTTACAATTTAATCCCTGAATGAAGGTCATTAAACAATTTAATCTTCAAATATATCAAATGTCAAATAATTTAATCATTTTTTTATCTTTATCTTAATTGTTTGCTGATGTACCTATTAAGTGTTTGCGCGATACGTTAAATATTAACTAATCATACTGTATTAACATTGATTTATCCATAAATTTTTAAAATGAAATTGTTCCTCCAACCTCATATAATATTATTTGTTTTAAATTGTCGAATTAACTATTACATTCGTTTTACGAGCAATAGAAACTATGGAAGTATTTAAAGAAAATGGTGACTATCGTAAATTGATTTACAATTTAATGTAAACTTTTTTTATTTAATCAACTATTTAGTAGCAGAGTTATAATATATTCTACAAATTAAAGTACATTTTTTCCTGTCTTTCAAGAAAAAAAATAATATATCTCAAGTAAAATGATCTACAAGAAAAGAAATATTTTATTAGAATACAGAAAAGTATTCAAACATAATCACAAGGGTTAACTAATACATATAAACTAAAAATTTTTAGTATTAAAATACCTGAATTATAACAAAAATTATAAAAATTAATACAACACTGAACAAGAAAGTATTAAAAATATTAAAATTATGACATCTCCTTCTAATTTTTTAAAATATCACATGGCCTCAAGTTAACCACCTATGGTTATTAATATAACAAATTTTAAAATAACTTTATTGTTTTTAGTCATAAAAAGCCTATTAGAATAATTTTTTTAATAAATGAGTATTTTGTGACATTGTCAATTGAAACCAAAAAATAGATTTTTTAGAGAAGGGAAGAAAATAAAGTGAAAACGAATTATTTTAAAATTTTTTAAAAACTAATTTAACACTAATGTAGCATGATTAGTTAACATTTAATGTATCATATAGGCACTAAATGGGCTACATCACAAGCAATTAGTGAGAAGATAATAGAATGATTAAATTATTTTATTTTTAGTAAATTTAGAGACTAAATTGTATAATGACTTAAATTTAAAGATTAAATTATAAGAATTTAATAAATTCAAAAAATAAATTATATGTTTATTTTTTTAAAAAAAATTGAATCAATACTGATGTATCATGATTAGTTAGCATTTAACGTATACATAAATACTTAATGGGTCATGTCAACAAATAGTTAATATAGAGATAATAGAAGAATTAAATTATTTGACGTTTAGTAATTTCGATAACTAAATTGTGAAATAATTAAATTCAAAAATTAAATTATAAAAAATTAACAAATTTAAAAAATAAATTATGTATTTACTAAAAAAAATTGTCTCAAAACAATTTATTTGAAGAAAATTCTGTGAACAATTTACTTTTGTAATTCTTTCTATAAGATTTTATTAAATTTGATGTAAGTGGTAGTTGAATTTTAGTATAAGTTCCAAAATTGTTTTTAGGTGATATCAGTATTTCATAATTTGTAGATATAGAATTAATTTTATTTAAGATGTTAAAACTGTTTTTTTAACTGATTATTTTTCTACATACTTAAACTGTTAATATTATAAAAAACTCTTAATTAGTAAATTTTATTTTATTTATTACTTGAACAATAAATTTATAAATTAAATCTCACAATGTTTCCTTCAACAGGAAAAAGAAAAAGAGTGAAGTAACTGTATTTTGCATGAAGTATTGCCTAGAATCTTATTAATATATAAGATGCCTGAGAGCAAGAAAGTGGCAGAGTATATCTATCTTAGCAAGTTAATTTCCATAATCCATGAATTCCCTATATATATATATATATATATATATATATATATAGTTTTACAATGTTGTGCTGTTATGATCCTCAAAAGGATGTACTAGTCAAAACACAAAATAACAATTCACCTTGTTTAAATGAGTTGTGCTTTTTGGTTAAGTGCTTCTGCAAATTCTTGTATGATATCCCGAAGAGAACGGAAAAGAACCACAATGAAAAATTGATTTCTGTAGTGTCTGTCTTCATGCAAACCATACGAAGTAAATGACAATGTTATTTTCACCAAATTCAAATAATCACTATACAGTGCTGGGCCTGACCTTTTGGGCGATCGGAGATATTATTAGTTTAGATTATATTTGAGGGGCGTAGGCTGCTTCATTCCTTTTTTTTTTTTTTTCATATGTTATGTAAAAATTAATTTAATTTATTGTTTGATAAATAATTTTTTATTTATTAATAATATTTAAATCATAATACATAATAAAAATAATATTTAATATATATTATAATTTAAATATTATTAATAAATAAAAAATTATCTATCAACAATAAATTAAATATTAATTTTATATTATACGTTAAATAATTATATTATTATGTTTTTTTTTGTTATATGTCTTAAAATTTGATTTTTAGCTTAAACACAAACACTGAGGCAGTTCATTGAAAAGATTTGAAAGTAAAAACCGAATTGAGGTTGTGCAACCATTTTATCATACTACTTCACCAAAGAAAAGTAACGCAAAAATTGAAAAATTTCCACCAGTTGCCAATTAACCTGACTGGTACATGTTACCAGTTTCACGATAGTTACAGATTTAAATAACATGATTGCAGCTACGCCATTAGAATAAATTTTAATTTATTAAAAAAATGAAGTAAATAAAAGAAAACACCTTTTATAATGTCGATTGTAATCTAATGAATGGATCTTTTGTTCCATGAAAAATTAGAGTGATAACTTCTCCTTTTGAGTCTGAAGCGAAATAATGCATTTATTGTAAACAATAAGAGTTATAGAAAGGTTATGTGGTAATATTACTATCTGTTCTAATTAAATTATAGATTTGTTTTTTTTTTTTTTTTTAAATTTATTCTATAAAATAAAATTAAAAAAATATTCGTTTAATAGCTTGTTTCAAAAAAATATTATTTTTTATTTTAAAAATAAAAACAATTTTTTTATATTTTAAAAATAATTTATTTTTAAAATTTATTTTCAAAACAATAATAAAAAATAATTATTTTAAAAAATAAAAAATAATTTTTAAAAATTAAAAACATAGAGACTTTATATTTCTCAAAGATACGAGTCATACCATATGACTTAACAGAAGCTTAAAACCATCGTCACGAGCCTCAAATGGAGTTGGAGCAACGAATTATTAAGTACCAAATTATCATTGGATCGAGTTGACGTTCAAACATATATTTACGATCATCTCAATACTTTTGTTGTTTACATCAATATAGAGTAAAATACATCTCGTAGCTGAAGAGATAATTTCGAGTTCTGTACAATTTAGCAAAGACAATATTTCTGGAAATTTTGCAATTAATTGGTTCCGGGGGGAACTCATGGGCAGAAGAGGGGATCTCTATAAGCACACCCTAAAACAAGGGGAGCACTCTAATGGTTCTCAAGCTATAACACATCTCTATCCAAAATCACACTAATAACAAGCATCATGGGGCAAATTTGAGAAAGAGGGAATACCAAAGGACAGGCAACATGAGATTTAACAAGACCAACCCTCTCCAACCACAAATCTGATCTGTCATATTCTGCATAATCAATTTGAGAACCCAGACAACCTCCATAAAGAAAAACTATGAAGGACTAAGATCATGGGTTCATAAGGAAACACGGCAAAACCAGTTCAGATAAGCACAGCACGGCAACCATAATTAACCAATACCGGCACCATCTTGGCTGGCAGTTTCACTTGAAGGCACCAAAACATTTTTATCAGGTCCCAAACCTCTAGCTGATTCACCATGTTTGTGCTGCAAATGCTCAGAATCCTGCTCAGGGAAAACCTCAGATTGCAATGACGGAGCAATTTTATTGACATGTAGCCATGTCAGTTCCCACAAACTATCGCCACTTAAGGCACTGCTCTGCACTAATATGCCCCCTGTTTTCATAACAAGCAAGGTGTTCTTAAGAAGCTCAGGCACAAGCTCTTGAAGCTTCTCGCTTCTCCTTCCTCTGATTTTTACCTTCATATATTTTTCCATTCGGCTTAATACAGCCAACCATAGTGTGGTCAAGGTTGTCAACTGTGATAGATCTTGGAGTAACTGGAGGAAAACTTTAGACAATAGCTTCAAGGCAAGGATAAGTGTGCCTTCCATGTTTCTGTCCTTTTGAGAGTGTGCCTGTGTAATTTCAAGCAGGTCATCAAGCACAGGGAAGATCACAAGATCAAAACACTGCAACCAAAAACTATGTGGGAGATAAATCCCAACAACTCCTGTTAAGCACTTCTGCAGAGATAACAAAGCATGATTTCTAACCTCCTCTCTCTGCTCTGAACATACTCTCCTCAGTCCCTGAACTAGCCTCAACCACATGTCCCCAATATCCTGCAACATCTTTGCCACTTGCTCTTCATCCATTGCTTGCTTAGCCTCACTAGTCCAGTTTGCTAAACAATGGACAGAACCTGCCATAAGATCTAGTGCTTGCACAGATCGCTCAGACTGTCCAACACGAGATTCGGCAAACTGCCTCGCAGCATCTATGCAGAGAACATAATTAGCTGGCACCAAGTGTGCTCCATCAGACATTATGAACAATAAAGCATCAAAACCAGCCTCAGATGCTTCTGGGTGCTTAGCTGTGATGGAAAGTAGTGATGTAATTGTACGCCACCCTAACTGAGATCTGATATGAGAAGCATTTGCCTTCACAAGACGACCAACTTCCTGTGTAATCTGCTCACAATATGCATCAGCAACCCGAGCATCAAGCTTCAAGACAAGTTGCAACGACCTCAGAAGTTCATCAGCAATGTTCTCTTTGTAGGGAAGCAAACGCTGGCAAATCCTAAGAAGTCCAAAAACAGCCTTCTCAACCAGTGCACTAGGCATCACACTTGACTGAACAATGGTGGATATGTGCTCGTAAATACTCTGCCAAAGTGTTCCAATTCTATCCCTGTTATTCAGAGTGATGGAAACCAGTAAGTCCAGGCAGAAAACTGCAGCATCTTCATCCTCAGATGTGCTGTTCCCTTTCTGAGGTCGTCCTGCAGCACTAATCAGTGCTCTTGTGAGTTGCAATAGAGATTCGGCTTGAAGAAATTTACTCTCAGTGAATATGCTGTCAATGTGACACTTCTGGATTGTTTGTAGGGAGAGCTGATGAGCGACAAGCTGTTCTTCAGTTGGTTCTGATCTTGGCTCTTCAGTGCCAAGAGATAAGAGCTGACTAAACCTGCTCATCAATCCTGAGGACCTCTTTGGGGTACTAGATGGCAGAAGAATTGATAAAGTATTTGCATTGGGCTTGGCATGCCCAGTTTCAGCAGAAAGCTCTGACTCTTCAGTTGTATCACTAGCCATACAAGCAGGAAGAAGGCCTAACTTGTGCAATCTTAAGATGCAATCAAGAATATTCCTCCACCCAGTGCGAATGTAATCACCATGCCTATTTGCAATGGTGAAAACAGTCTCGGTTGCCATCCTTGCTTTTATGTCATCTCCAAAAGCTAGGACTGGTTCTTCATCTGATAATGGATCCAAGATAGTAATGAACTTACAGAGAGACACAACCAGATCATCCAGTACATTGTCAAGATGATAGTAAGCTGATACCTTTGCAACAGCTAAGAAGCCGTCCATACATGTTTGGTATACCTCTTCATGTTCAGCGTTATCAAATACCACAGAGAGGGCAGCAATTGTTGGGCCAGACAATATAGCAAACATATCATGATCAAGGTATGCTCTCGAATCAGATACAATGAATGGAGCAGTTTTCTTTGACTTATGCATTAGATAAATCCAACGACTTGGGGTCATTTCAGGAAATCCAATACCTTGTTCAGGGGTTGTGCGAATCTCATTCTTACAAATTGAATGGTAAAGCTCTGAAAGGAATTCTCGGGGTAGATCATTGCCACCATTGATTCGCCTATTATTCCGGATAAAATCCTCCTCTGTCATCTTCTTTTTGACCTGTGCATTGTGCTGATCTGTATTAAGCATTATGATTGAATATGATAACAAGAGAGCAGCATCCTTGTTAGCAAGGATTTGTGGTGACTGCTCATAATATCTCTCAGAGAAAGCTTCAAGCACTCGTTGTATTTTCTGTGATTCTCCAGGTAGTCTGAAAGTCTCCAAAAATAGACGCAGGGCATTGTCTAAAGTCATGTCTTGGAAATCAAATGTTCTAGCAAATTCATGAAGAACCTGAATACAGAATTCATCATGATTTCCCAGGAAATCACCAATTAGATTCTTATCTAACCCAGCAGTGTATCTGAAAAAGCAAGCAACACTTTGGGGATCAAGTTTATCAGGCAAAAGATTTGTTCCTTGGAGGAACTCTAAACCTTTCTTAGGATCCCGATTAAAATGGTCAGCTCCAATCATCAATCTTCTCTTGAAGTACTTTCTTTGGCAGACAAATGGAGCCCAATGGTTTGGATCACTGAAATCCTCACACATTTCCATCCAGAATGGAGTATACTCTTCAAGAAGATTCACTTGAGAATGTTCTGAACTAACAGATCCAATGCTTATCCTTTCAGCCATTCCCTGCATAATAGCAATAAGACCATCCAAAGCAAGAATATGCATGGAAGATAATGGGCTGTTTACAGGAAATGCACTTTTTGACAACAAATTAACAATATCTTCAAAGACATTATTGCAAGTTATGTCACAATCAAAGTTAGCATACATCTCCACCATAAATGTTTTTTGCCTGCAGAAGTCAACAAGGGCCTCCATGACAACCTCCTGCTGCTGATATGTAGCCCCATATCTGGTTTGTGCAAGCCTCAAAATGACACAAGAAAAAAATGCTTCAAGTTGTAATTTGAGTTCCATACGGAGATGGTGATACAGATTGAGAACAATGCTACACACCATTGAAAGTACAAGGGGACTCATTGACAAACCAAATTGCATAAGATTACGGAACAGTTCATCCTGAATTAAGCTCAGCAACTTGGGGTGATGACGAAAGGAAGACCCTCCCAACTCTACGGCCGAATTAATCAAAGTTAAGGCAAAAAGAGGCACATCTTCATCAAATGCTATTGTGTTTGATCTAGGACCCATTCCCATATGCTCAACAACATTCAACAAAGAACACAAGAAATGAAATATTTCCACCATGCAGGGAACCCCATATGGTTCAGACATGAGAAGCAATTCATGAGGATCAGCCTCCTTGCCACCACTAGCAATAGGCGTGTGTGTGTTTTCATCCAATATGGTTACGGTTGCATCCACAACGGCTGCAGCATTGGAAGTGATGCTTGTGGATAATGGTTGACTATCATTTCCAGAATTTAAGCTCCCATTCTCCAATTGTCTAGTCTGCAAAAAAAAAAAATCAATAAATATTCGTATTTATTCATGTCCAGGCTCTCAAAATTAATTTTTGCACCAGAAAACTGTTAAATTTAGGAGGACAACCGAAACATTTTCTTTAGAAGTATGCAGAAATGAATATATACCTATCAATAATGATTCACAAAGATAACCTCTCTACCCCTAAATAGTAATTACGGACATACAGCCTCTGAAGATTCTATCTTTCAACTCTTTATTGAAGGTGGGAGAAGGGAATTAGGGAAGGGATGTCTAAGTTCAATTTAGGCGTTTTCACAAAGACAAAAATAAAAGTTAAAAATGTTTATTTTTGGCTGTAATACAGACTTACAAGCCAGGTCTAACTGGCTGGCCAAACACTATGCATAGTATCTAACACCCAAAAATCAGAAATTTGTAGGAATAATTGAATAATGAAAATAGTGAATTTACATAATAAACAGTAAAGTAAGCAGAGATTGTTGAAGTCAATGAAGTTTTCCTCTTCACTGATTTGACATTAGTTAGCTGAGGCTAATAAATGATACCAAAGCAACAATTCTAGCGTAAATAAGAACCTCTCTCTCCCTAATTTTCCTTTGAATTGTTATTTCTCCCCAGAAGCTGACAAAATAATAACACAAAAACAGGGAATATTGCAACCAAAAGGACAAAGGTAACAGCAATCTCATACCTCTTGTTTCAAAGCAGTGCTCCCGTTTGCCAATGCATGCTCTGTGTTGTCAACATCTTGAAGATGTGAGAAAATACACCTAACAAGTTCATGCATTGTGTAGCGTGCTATCCGCTGCAGCAACTCACCTTTGGTTCCTGCTTGATGAACTATACGAAAACAAGTATTCACTATGGTGCAAATATGTTGGTTACTCAGCATTAGGGATGCTTTACTTTTCACACATGCTAGAAGAACTTGTAATATCTTCATTAATACCACTTCTTCTGATGCAGGATCAGTCACCTCAAATCTGCAACTTGTGACTGCATCAACCACCAAGTGCATGGTATCCCTAACGTTGACAGTGTTTTGATCGATCACATCCAGAGTTAAGATCTTGTAAACAGACGACAAAGCAACACCAGTAATTGGTGCGCCAGTTTCATCTGATTGAATTACATCCAGAAAAGGCTGGAGATACAAGGCAGGGTTGATGGCATGCCACTGATTCCGCCATAAAAAGATTTGCCTCCTTAGTGCCTTCAAAGACTGAACTAGAAAGTGCTCCAACTGATCATCATCTGACATGTAATGGACTCCCCATCTAACATTTCTTCTCATGACTGCTAAAACAGCACCAATTTCTGCATTGATCATGCATGCTACTGTAGTTTTGTTAGGATATCCAGCATTGCATTGCTCAGGTTCTTCCTCTATAGCATTGATAACAGTTTGTGTTTGCAACTTTAGATGCCCCATATTGAAGAGCTGATCTGCTTGACATTTACCAAAATGCAGAGATGAAACATAGTCCCAGGAAAAGCACAGTTGAAAACGGTAATCTATACAATGTGATTAAGGCTTCCTCCACAAACTAGCAACTTTAATGAAATATGAGTAACACAAATAGTTCAACTTAAACATGGTTTAAAATATATGAAACAGAGCCTGAGGAAATGTTGAATTCATCAGCAGACCATATAAACAATAAACACACATAACCATGGATGTATATATAGGAAGATAAGCCTATTTCAAATTTTTACACGCACAAGTGAAACCAGCTTTTTCATTGATCCCCTTGAAAATGATCCTATAATTGCCAGACAAACAACATGTAGGAATATCAAGTCACAGCACACTACAATTTCTGTCTCAGTTGCTGAATCATGACTCTAGCTCCCTCATATTTCAGCCATCCTAAATAAGCTTCTCTTACCATTAACTAAAAGTTGCTAAACCTTCGCTCATAATCCTTGGATAGAAAATCCCAAATTTAATTACAATAAGTAATTAACATATGAGTAAACAGAAGGAAGCCCTACATTAGGGTAACAAATCTATATAAAATGTTGAAAAACTTTATCCAATCACAGGAATGCCTGGAAAAGATCTCTGACTAGTTATATCAAGAACATTAACATGCATTGAATTCCAACACAATCACTCCCCCAACCCAAAGAGTTGAATTGCTATACAACATTTTCATGCCTTGCCCTCCAGTAGACTCTAAAGGTCTGGGCTCCATAATACATCAGTTGCTGAGACCAACAATATTTCTCAATTTATAACCTCCAGTAACATCTTAAGTCTCCACCTCAAATAAAATCCAGCATTTCCATTACTGTACTTGTTATAGTTTAGAACAGAAAGAAAAAAGAGCAAAAACAAAAAGCTGTACAATCAGTGATGTAGATGGTTGATATTAACTGACACTGCTCAATGACCATTACAAGGCCACTATGTTGAAAGTGTCATTAAAAACTCATTTGTGAACTTCAACTTCAATGCCATTGTAGAAAAGGCACACTGAATTTTAAAAAGAAAAAAAAACGTAAACCAAGAAATGGAATTTGCACATTAGATGCATAGAGAGAGCACATCTATGTGAGAAAAAAAGAATAGAAAATTAACGTTGTGAACAACCCGTCACCTCAGGATGGAAATTAATACGCATATGACCGTAATATAACTCAACCGGTTAAGCCCGTAACAACTTGTCAAAAAACCACAAAAACCTTAGATCTACTAATAAATCTCACTCCTTCGATTGAATCCATTTCCTTGCCAGTCTTCTTAGCATATTAACAATAACCATCTTGAGTCTCATAATCCATTACGCATAACCCATTTGGAATTGAACTATATTCGAGATAAAGGGATCCCGAATTTTATGGTAAGGTTTTGATTCCGACAATGACGTAAAAGAAAACGAATATGAACATCGGGAAATAACCGTGACGACGAAGATGCAATAAGAGAAAGAAGAAGATGGAGGAGACAGGCAGAAGAATAGCGGGGAGCTTACCAAGATCCTCGCTTAATCCACAAATCCAAGCTGGTGGGTTGCATTACTTAGACGCTGGAAATCATGTCTTCCGTTGCAGAGAACCTCCCCTCCCCTGGTCCTGTCGGAAGTCTTTCTTCCTTTTTTTTTTTTTTTTTTTTCTTGTTTAATTATTTCGTTGGATTTCCTTTTCTATGTGCCCTTGTATCAACGGAAAATTACAAAAAATCCCTACAGTCTTTATATTTAATAAATGGACAGAGTCTGTCCTATGTTCTTGTAGATCAATTAATAAAATAAAAACAATTCATTAATTATAAAAAGAAAAATCTCTCCTCCTGAGAAGTATGTTCTTCCAAATGGAAAAAAATCACATAACAGAAGCACTACAAATTTAGGAAGACAAATAATAAAAATTGTGGGTGTGTTTGTTTGTTTTTAATTTTAAAAATTATTTTTTATTTTTAAAATAAAAAAATTTGTTTAATAATTATTTTTTGTTATTTTAGAAATAAATTCTAGAGACAAATTATTTTTAAAATAAAAAAATAGAAACAATAAAAAATTATTTTTATTTATAGTTTTTATTTTAAAAAAATAAAATAAAAAATAATATATTTTAAAAATAGTTTATCAAACAAAATTTTTTTTTATTTTACAAAATAATTTTTAAAAATAATTTTAAAAATAAAATAAAAATAAAATAAAATCCTATATCTCTTTTTTTGTTTTGTTTTTTGGGGACAAGTAACAATTTAGATAAAAACAAACGTTGGCAATGACTCTTTCACTGAAGTGGGCTTAGTGGGCTTTGAGTTTGTTAATGACTGGGCTGTGCACTTCCACACTCGAATATCCATTCCGGGGTAGGGTTTCCAGAATCTCTCGTATTTCTTCCAACCAAATTTTGTGGATTTTTTCCTCTACGATCTAGTATGTAAACTAAGACCTCGTAGAAGCAAGGAAAAGCATGTTTGAGGAAATAAAAGAAAAATGAAAAATGAATCTAATGACATGAAAATATCTCAGATGAAACTCGTAAATTTTCAGAAAAGGCACGCTCTTCCATATAAAGTAATGCATTTCCATTCTCATGTATATTATAAACTGTGATATATTCTTTTATTTTTTTTATTTTTTTATACACTAAACAATCAACTTAAGAATTAGAATTTAGAATCTAATTTCCTCTATGCCTTTTATAAGGACTCTACATGTATATATTGGTGTAATTCATCAATCAACCTCTTTATCATTTATTTATTTATTTTTTATATTATGATCACTGTATTTAGAATTTTTTTTCAAAACATTTTTTAAAAGGTACATCCTCGTGTGGATTAGATATATTTAAAATTTTATTTCTAAATTGTTACGCAAAATAATTAAATGTAAATTGAAAACAAAAAAAATATTATCTTTATCTATCAAGAGAATTAACTTATTGGATATTATTGTTTATTTCTATTAATTGCTTCCAATCACAAAGTTACATTGAGCTTATGTCAAGTTATGGATTAACTTAGATTATATTTAGTAAAAAGAATTTATAAATTAATTTAAAATTTAAAATTTAATTAAAATTTATAAATTATATGTTATTTAAATTTATATATAATTTTTAAATTTTTAATTAGTTTAAATTATTCAAATAAATTTATATATTAAATAAATTTATAAATTAGTCAATAAAATATAAATTAATTTATTTAATTTGTAAAATATACTTTTATTTATATACAAAATATTTAAATTATTTGCACACTATTTTGATGACTTTGATAAATATGTATATTTCATACACTCACTGATTGAAAGAACTATAGGTTTTTCATGATCTTTTTTATAATAATGTTCCTTACAAGTAAAACCAACTAAAGATCTCACAGTTACCTTTGTTCTTATGTAAATTGAAGCGAGTTTGTACCGCTCTTGCCATCTCAAAAACAAAAGAAAAACCTGCAGCGTCCAAATTTAGACATTTATCAATGGATATGTTGGGCCAAATTCTCTTCCATAATGGGCAAGCCTCATAAATCCTCTTCAGGCCCAATTTTTTTTAATTTAAAAAAATTTGATTGCTTTAACATAATTTATTTTGGGTGCCAGGCCCACAAACCTCAATACAGTGGGCATGTTTTCTTGTCCGCCTAAGCTTTCCCCAGGCTCAGTTTTATCGCAGAACAAAAGAGATTATATTAAAAATTAGAGGTACGTTTTTACCGTTTGTATTTTATTTGGAAAGGGTAAAGAAATGAAATAGTTTTGGAGGCAATGAAAATTAGAGGCGATACTTACCTTATCTTGTTTGGGAATCCAGAAAAAAAGAGGGAGCAAATTTTTTTTAAAAAATATTTAATCTGAATTCCTAAAAAATTTTATATGATAATAATATTTTTAAACGCACAATTGTCTTCTTAAAGTATCACCTTCATAAAAAAAAAATTATAAATAAATATGTAATTAAAAAATCATTTTATTCCTTTCGTGTATTTTGTATTTTAACATCCAAATTAGAGAATTTCTTTTACTCTCTCATTTCCATTCGAGTCGCTTTCGTTCTCCTCGTTGGCTTGGTTCTACGTGTACAATCCAAGGGGTGTTATTTATTCTTATTCTGCTTTCGTCAAAGTGTCAATTGCATTCATAAACATATTTTGAAAAAAAGAAGAAACGAATAAATCAAGTATACATATATTTGGAGCCACTTTTGCATTTATTTGCATTCCACCCATGAGTTGACAAATCCCATCAATAATATATTAAAGTTATGTAAAATCTAGTCTAAAAATTAAACAAATTAATTAGGGGACATATCTATAGAACGCCCTCTTTTTCCTTCTTTTTTTTTTTGAGCCCTGCGGTTAATACAGAATCGAAGCGTGATGCTAGTCCAGAAAAAAAAAACGGTGATGCAAATTATTGTGGAGGCTAATGAAGGATAAGTATGACATCACCATCCCATTTATGGATAAAACCCTAATTTGGGTATGCAGACAAAACTGGGACACATGTCTTCAACAATAGTACTTCCTGCAAAATGAATATTAATATAGTGATATTGATGGCGCTTACCAAGTTTGAAGAGATTTGGTTCATAAGAATACTTTTCAGCCACTACTCCTAGATTTGGTTATCCACCACGTTATGCGTATGGATGGATGGTCGCAAATTCAAGGGCTTTGACAAAACCCTGCAATTCAAATTTGGAAACTCATTTGACAATGTTTTTGTTAATTTGTTCTAATTTCAAACTCTCCAACCCCACGAAGCTACCGAATCTACCGTGTTCCCAAAGAAAACTTTTACCTACAAACGTTGAAAATATTAACACTGCCTTTTCATTTTTCGTCGTTCTTAGTATTGTGATGTTGGAGAACGGTGTTGGTGTTACTTCGAAGAAGGTGCTAACCTGGGTAGCAGCCACCTTCAAGGATCTAGTCAATTTTTTAATTTATTTTCAATCGCAACAACCTTATAGATATATATATTTTTATATTTGTTTTGGTGAGCTAATTGATAGTCATGATTAAACCTTTAAATTTTTTATATATATAAAATTTAAACATAAAAAGTTGATAAACCTAATTAAATTTAATAATTTTTTAATTAATTTTTTTTGTTACTTCTAACATAAGTTTCTTACTTCAATATTTTTTTTAATACATTATAAAATAAGCATAAAAGGATACAATTCAAACATAAGAAAGTAATGGGAGGTGATTCATTTTCAATATAGCATCATTAAATCTGACTAGATTCCGTCTCTTTAAATGGCTGCTATTAGTAATAGAAAATCCTTAATTAAATTTCAGAAACAAGCATGATTCCAAGTCCGAAAAGTGGATGTAAGTGGTTGGAATAGCAGGAGTAGATGAAGTTTCCACGTCTCCTTTTTCTTTCCAAATTTGGTAAGAGTTGCCCGGCAAGCAAAAGCATGGAAAGTACACAAGTATTGGGACAGAGAATAGAAAAACACAATGATTGGGTCGTTGGCATAGAATTTAATTGCTAAGATGCAACAGTGCTCGTGATTTTGTTTACACACACCTTCAAATGAATGTTGATAAGATGAAAAGGGATGGATGGGGAAGGGATCAAGGGAAGAGAAGAGAAGTGCTCCTCCAATATTTGACTTGCTTTGCTTTGAAAGATCATAGTAGAGACAAAGGGAAGGAGCAGTGTTCGTGCGCCGTCATGACCATATCTTTTGCTAAGAATGCATTCAACTATGGCATGCAGACCAAATGGATGACTATATTTAGTAGTCTTTTTCACCGGAGGCTCGCAGAAACCAAGAAATATGCATATTTATTGTTTCCGTGCTTATATCATCCATCCAGATTATTGTTAATTGAATTAAGTTTCTTCTCGGATCAATCCAGTATGAAATACTCTCTCCTTTGTTTTCAGAAATCTTTATGTAATATTTACACACCGCTTCGTTGCATCATTTTCTACCTAAACATTAATCAATTATTAAATTAGACGTGGTTTGAAACAATTTCTTCTGTTTGGGGTCTTACTCATTTGGTGGACAAATCTCTAGTATAGATAAGTAATCCCTTCATATTGAGTTTCAAATATTTAAATAACTCAGGCCTTAATTATATATTTCATCTCTTTAATTTATTGAGTAAAGTCATTGTTATAATTTAAACAATTCTAATTTGCGGATTATCCCAAATTAGATACTAGAATTTCAATTAAAACAAAATCATCTTCCCTAGTTATACAGAAAAAAGTTATTAAAAACACTTTTAAGCTCTTTTTTTTTTTCCTTTATAAAAGTTGACTATAATTCCTTTCAGTTATCCGATTTCTTTCAATACAATAAGTATAAAGACAAGTGTTTTAAGTAAAGTCAAAATAATTTATTTACATTAATGATTAATTAATGTTTATTAGAATATTTACATAAAAAAGGGGGGAAAAAAAAACCACGCTTCTCGATTCCTCGAAATGGCTGATTAGCCCAACTCCCGGAGAGTTCCCGATTTCCTTGTCCACAGGTGTCTCCTGGAGTCGGTTAAAGTCACAGACCCACACAGCTACAACTTTGCTTACTCCTTTCATTGGTAATGCCATTGCTCAGAAGAAAAGATGATTCCTCCTCAACTAACCCTGCGAGAGAGAGAGGATTCCTCAACATGATGAACATTAATTGAGGCAAAGGGGCAGAGACTCGGTCGCTGCTAACCGATGGCATGTGTTTTGACGGTGATGTTCCAGACCCTTGGCATTCGATACCTTGTCGGGACCTGCAGACAGTGACGTGTTCCCACTACTCGATCTGCACGTTACCCCACCACCCATCCCATCCCATGCCCCCACCCATTTTCCTTCTCTTTTCTTCTATCTTTTCGACAGAAGGGGGGGAAAAAAAAAACTCTACCCCCGTCTAAAACATGTCTCTATCTTCTACGACTAGAAGTCCAACATAGACTAACCAAAGCTTTGAACGAGTAGCACAGGGACACAATGGTCTTTGCACCCTTGTACATCAATCTTAAACGAGTTTTCTCGGTTATGTACAGTCACTTATTACATATTAGTGGAAGCGAGAGACTAGGGTACCAGTACGAGGGGGACACGATGGCAATTTTGTGAGTCTTTTCTTGCATAATCTATGCAAGTTGGTCTAATCTTGTTTTGAATGAAGCAGTATCAGAGTAGGTGATACAACAAGTGGAAGGCTCTGCCAACTAGGGAAGTTGAAAACTTTGAAGTTTGAACAGAGCGCAAGAAACGCTTTACCGGGGCGACGAGGAAAACCACATCCATTGCAGAAAACAACTAACTGATCACTGATACATAGAGCGATACCAGGAGAATAAAACGTACGCTATTCCTCGGTGAAACACTTACAGAATCAGATAGGCATCGGTAAAATCAGCTTCAGGAATAGCTGGGGGACCCCCCTTCCTGGAACTGTTTCCACCGTACCAATCTGCCCCCTTTAGCGGCATTGATAGAGGTACAAAAGGATACTTCTCTTTTCTCAGCCTGTGGAATAACAACCCACAAAAGTTCACCTAGCAGAAATCAGAGAGCATTCAGGCGGCTGGGCTTCTTAGGAGTGAACTGCAAGGACGCTTTCTATAGTTTGGTGTTGATTAATCTTCTAAGCTTTTTCGGGTTCGTGGGGAATTGGGTTTTCTGTCATAATCTTAATTAGGTGGATGTGAGTTATCTAATCGGAGGAATTTATATGTGGTTAGGGTTTACATGCAAAACAAGCAAAACCCATGTGTTTGATGTCTGATTCATATGCAGTAAGTTTTGCTGGGCAAGTGGGTTCTTTTTCTTTTTCTGGGGGCGAGTTAAGGGGATAAGGTTTTGGATTGTATCTGTTGGATTTTCGGGTTCAGCTATATAGATCTGAATCTAGCGAACAAGGAACTGAGAGGTTGGAAAAGCTTTGAGTCTTGATGTCCATATAGTCTTTTCGATTTCGTTGTATTCAAGCTTACATTTGTTGTTGGGTTTTGTCATTTTGCAGTTCAGCACAGCATCCACAGAAAGGAAGTGCAAATAAAGAGGTTTTGTTTCGTTCCTAGATTTCTCATTATCGTAAACTTTTCAAACATGGCGAATCGGTGGTGGGCTGGAAATATGGCATTGAGACCTACGGACCCCATGTCTTCTCCATCACTTCAGCTCAGGAACCCAGAAGACGACCATGGTGGACTGAATCGACTCGGGCCTAGACGAGAGCAAGAATTCATGGACAACAGCAATAACAACACCAACGCCACCCCAACTAATAGCAGCAATAGCAACACTAACGCAAACGCCAATAACACTTCACAGGGACAGAACGCTGAAGATGATGAGAGCCGTGACACCGGGCGTGAAGCCGATGATCAAAACCCAGGTAGCCACGAAACGGTCGAGCCTGGTAGCAGCGGCCGCCGGCCCCGAGGCCGCCCACCCGGGTCGAAGAACAAGCCAAAACCCCCCATCGTTATAACCAAGGAGACCCCCAACGCACTTCGAAGCCATGTCTTGGAAATCAGTAGCGGCAGTGATGTCGCCGATAGCATTGCCACCTTCGCAAATCGTAGGCATCGTGGGGTATCGGTGCTTAGTGGAAGTGGCATTGTAACCAATGTCACCCTTCGGCAACCGGCTGCGCCTGCTGGGGTTATCACACTTAATGGAAGGTTTGAGATATTGTCTCTATCAGGTGCATTCTTGCCGGCCCCTTCGCCACCTGGGGCCACTGGGCTCACGGTGTATTTAGCGGGTGGACAGGGTCAGGTTGTTGGGGGCACGGTGGTGGGTTCTCTGGTGGCATCAGGGCCTGTTATGGTGATTGCAGCTACATTTGCTAATGCTACTTACGAGAGGTTGCCACTAGAGGATGAGCCAGCTGGGGAGGAAATGCAAGTGCAGCAACAATCAGGAGTGAATTCTGGAACTACTGGAACTTCGGCATCTCAAGGTTTGGGTGAACAAGTTTCAATGCCCATGTACAATTTACCTCCAAATTTGCTTTCGAATGGTCAAATGCCCCACGATGTATTTTGGGGTCCTCCACCTCGCCCTCCCCCTTCTTACTGAGAGAGAGAAAGGGAGAACGAGAGACTTGTCAATGATCTTTGGTCCTATTACTGACTTGTACTTGTGCAGTATGTTCTGACGGTTTCTTTTAAGAATAGCGAGGTAGGTTAGGACGTTTTGTTTATTTGCTTTGCTTATGAAATCTCGGAAGATTTAGTAATGTTTAGAAACAATACGAGTTGCTCGTTTCTCTACTGTTTCTGCAAGAGTTCATTTATGATTGGGTAGGTATGGAGGGAATGGTCCAGAAATAATGTTGGAGCTATGCAAGGATTTATGGTAAGCGTACTGAGTTGTCTGACTTTCTGCCTCTTTCTTCGTTTGGCACTTGATCCAATAGTAGAATCGCTGGAAAAGTCATAATTTGAGATAATGATATTGGACAGTAGCGCAATATTGAATATTTTTGCAATTGGATAATCTTCAACTTTAGAGGAGGAAGGGTGGTAGGGTCAGTTTATGTCCTCTAATTACCTGAATTAGGCTGTTGAGACTGCTCTGGTTAAATCTAAGTTAGCAATATTATGCATCATCAATTGTCCGTGTTCCTTTAGAAGAACCTGGAATTCTTGGTTTTTTGGGGACCAATTGGGAAGTATAATAGCAAACTGACACCTGTTGAATATTGACTGAATAGTGTAAACTATCTACAGCTATATGTCTTTGGTATTTAGTTTGTGCTTTGTACTATCCTTGTGCTTAGAAACTTTACAAGCCAACATCTTTTTATCAATATCTTAATGAGAGAGAAATAGGTTTTAATAGGAGCAGAAGAAATGTGTCCATTATATCTTTAGATTGTTTGATATTGGATCACGGCCAAGGTAGCCTCTCAAGGATTTCTAATTTGTTGATTTATTTTTGTTTTCATATATACAATTTTTACCCCACAAATTCTTTCCAATTTAGTTAAAGAGGGCAGATTTAAGTGGGAGGAAAAATATTAAATTGGTTGGGAGATGTTGCCCTCCAAGTAGATAGAGGTCCAAAATTTCCACTGCATTAATCTAGAATGCTTGATAGAAAAATAAGTGTTACAACTTGTCTATTTCAGTCACAAGGGGTTGTCCTCTTATATGCTTGCATCTGTCATTATATATCCCTTTTTCCTTTGTTTTGGTTTGGACATTTCTTTTCATTGAATGATGATGGAACTGGGAAATGTTAGTATGAATCAGTAGTTTCTTGTCCATCGTCAATGTGTTTGACTTATTTAAGGACTTACTTGTGTTTGGCTTCTGGTTGTTTCGTTTTTATGTTTCTTTGTGTGTATATTTGTATAGTAGAAGGTGACCTTTGTATTGACTATATATGACAATTGTAGCATCCTCAAGTTTTTTCTGGTGATGTAAGTTAATGTAATATCATTGCATATCTTTGGTCTTTAGATTGTTGTTGTTCCTAATTTTTTACTTTATGATGTCTTGATAAAACTTCTCTATTTTAAGAGTAAATGTGATGTTTATGGAGCCATTTTAGTTTTTTATGGAGTTAGAATGTAAGTTACAGTTCTTTGATGGGCTTATGATATTAATTATTAACCAACATTTAAGTTTTGTTTTCAAGGATTTTCTTGAAGTCCTTTCTCATTTATCAGGTGTTGTAGGATATTAAAGTGGGAGGGGTCAGGAAAGGAGAAAGAAACACAGTTACACACGTAACGTTTTTATTTATTCCTATTATTGTGAGATGTTTAGAATTAAATAAGGGTAAGTATATTTAGTGGACCAATAAGAATAAAAAGACTGCCACCTATTTGCTTAAATAATTTTTTTTAATTAAATCAAATATAAGTGGCAGTCTTTTAATTCTTTGTTTGTGTACACAATTATAAATTGTGTAGACAAGTGATAGTCTTTTAGTTTGTCTAATGCCGAGTGTATGCATAGATAGGCATTTATAATTTTCTCCCCCTCCCAAATTAAGCATTTTACCTTCTGCAAATTGGCTTGAAATGTGGGTACACAATTTACATGGTAAAAGTAGTGAAATTAAACAAGTTCAGATCTGGTGACTTAATGCAATGCGAGTAAATTATACCATAAATAAAGAGGTAAGATTCTAGCGAGAACTTTATTTCTCTTAGCCAAACGCCGGAAAAACTTATTTTATAGTTGAATGCATGTTTGTGGTTCTTCTTAAATTTGCTTAAGACAGTGATCTGTAGTTTTTAGGTATTGCATGTGCTCCTCCAAAAGTGCTTTATTAAGAACATAGAAAATCAATGTAGTAGATAGTAAATTAAACAGAGATAAACAATGTCAGTATAGTAGCTAGGATGAAGGAAATGAATATATTAACTAAGTGGAAAATATTTTTTATCAATAATTTTCTATGATTTGTATACTGTTTACTTTACTGGTGGGGAGGACAATTTTTTTCCAGACTTGACGATCTTCTTGATAAGCTGCAAAATTTTGCCTACTTAAATTGTAATTGGATATATACATTTGTTTGGTGTAATGCCTGCTTTAAGTACCTTCCCCTTTTGCTCATAGTATAGTAATTAAGGAAGTGACCATATTGATGAAAGAAAGGATTAATATAATATATAAAGAGAGTAGTTCTATTGCATACTGCATGACTTGCAAGTCTATGTTTCCACTTGAATATGTCCATAATGGGTTCTCCTGCTTCCCTTAGGGTCAAATATTTCACGTGATGTGTGGAGTGTGAATTGTGTCTTTTGGGTGATGGCGTCTGATTTACTCAACATACGCTTTTTCTGCATGGAATAAAGAGGTTACCTAACTTGATTAGAAATCTTTATATCAAATGATTGGTTCTAATGAAGGTTTCTTATATATTCTAGTCTCACCTGAACTGCATAGGTACCAGGTAGAATAACAGTCACTCGTTCATCCTATTGCTGAAGTTTTTGTGTTGTTTTACATACGATGAATTTGGCTTCTGTAACTGTTGTTTAGTCCTGGAATGAATGTTTTTCTGAGGCTGCTTCGACAGTCTCTAATGATGGTGAAATTTGGATATAGAGTTCCAAGTGATGTAATCCATTGCTTTGGCTGTCTTGTGGCTAAATTATCTTTTTGGGTTTGAGGTAATGGTGGAGTTGAAAATTTGAAAAGTTGGCAGATGCACTTTAGGTGGATAACTTTTAGACTTGGTGCATGTATATTGCTGATTTAGGGTGAGGACTTTGGGTATGGGTAGTTGAGATTTGGGAGGAAAAAGAAACTGAAGGTTTGGTTTGAATATTACCTGTTGCTGTTTCTATAAAATAACGTTTTTACTTTATTTTTTTTGTTTGTTTTGAAGATGAACAATGAATAATGGGATTTGGAAAGAATAGTTGCATGTAAAAGAGGCTTGCAATCCATCAAAAGTTGTGTATAAATCCATCTGGGGTAGCTCGTGATTTAGAGAGGTGTGCTTGGTTTAGGTGGAAGTAGGAGGCGAAGAAAGAGGTTTTACCGGTAAAAGCAATATAGATTTCAAGCATTCTCACGAGATCAAATTAAACACCTTAGAGAATGTTATAAGGGATGATGAGCTTCTCAATATAAGCTCGGCCTCTGTTGTAGGCTTGATCATGAATTGAGGGGGATTGCAAGTTTGAGTTTAGCTCAACTATAAAAGCCCAGAATTCGAAATTCCATAGATTTTTTATGTAAAATATAAGACGAAACTCAATTTCGTATTAGGTTTGTCTACTGGTTCATACCTCCAAACACGATTATTTTATCAAAGGGAGAATTGAATTTTACACGCCAGGATGCAAAATTTTGAAACCAAGTTTTTTCAACTAGGCTGAGTCGATCCGTTGAAATAAGTAAAATCTCATTTGAAAAAAAAAAAAAAACTAGATTTCATTACAAGATTCAAAAGGACAAGTTCGTCAATCAGCTGTTTCTATTTTATTATTCGTTTATTATTCCTTTTTTTGTGAAATTCGATCAATATTTCAGCCATTCTATTTTCTACCATAAATATGAGCTTAAGACATCATTTTTACACATAATCATTTAATATTGATACATTAATTTGTGATTATTGAACAAAGATAGTGACTCAACCAAGAATTGCATGAAACCTGAATTTTATGTATTTGTAGTTACTGATTTGATGGACCAAAGATGATAAATTAAGTTTGCGCCTAACCAGTACTAACCAAAGTAAATTCCCAGGCAAAGACTGTTTGGACCCTACGATTTCGCTTAGACTCTTATTGCCCATGTAAAATTATGTTTTGATGTGATAAAATTTTATAAATTTTTGGAATATTATTTCAAGAACACATTTAAAGGTTTACCTTAAATCAAGTAAACCTAGCCGCCTAGTCTTTAAAATTCACTTGTGACATTTGTCAACATTTAAATATACTCCTAGATTAATATTTCCACATAAAAATTTTCAATTTTAAGGTACAAATATTGAAATTAAACTAAAAATTATTAAGTTTTCAACAAATTTGAATTAAAATATTATACATAGACCTTATTATAATTATTTAAATCAATTATCGAATAATAAAGAAGTAGACGAAATAGATTTTAGTTGATATTCTTATCTTACTAATGAAGTTTGTTGCATAGATAGATGATTTATATAATTTGTGAAAATTTTCTTCTTTTTCGTAATATGTTTCCTTTTTTTTTATATAACTAATTAAGGAAGAATAAAAATTTTCTTATCGCCTTCCATATTAATCATATCTCTGGTCGTTCATACGACGAGGGAAAACAAAACATAATTTTTTATATAATACAGAAATAAAATAAAATATCGTACCTGGCAATTTCCATAGGGTTTTTCTGTGCCCAAAACCCTCTCTGTCTCTGCCTTTGCCGGCGGCTGTCGGACAGGTGGCTCTCCTTTTGGTATCCAAGTACACTTAAAAAGTTGCGTGTGATATCTAATTGCGTTCAGTTCTCGAAGCTTTATTTACTTTTTCTGCTTAGAGTTTTCCGCGACTTGATTAAGCTTAATCATGGCGGCTGCTAGAGAAATTGGGGTTTCCGAATTTCTGCAGGTTTGCTTTTACTCCCTTTGTTTGAGATTTGAATTCCCACCACAGCGTAGCATCCTATTATACATTCTCTCATGGCGTGAAGGGACTGTTTGAAAATTCGTGTTGCTGTACTAAAATGTATTGATCACATATGACTTGAAAGTTTACATTTTTTTTTTTGAATTCCTGAATTGTAGTTTCATTATGTGACATAACTGTTTCTTGTTGACCAACTGGTCAAAATTCTGTTGGGTCTTGTTCATGCAGCATCTTTAATTAGGCAAATTCCATGCTGCTGTGCTTATATGTTTGGTAATTTGGTGCTATGGGTTACAGGGTACTTGCAGGCAAAATCTATTTTTGATGAAAAATTCTCATAGAAGGAGGAGCCATTTGCTACGGAGTACACTATGGAACCGAAGTCTGGCGCTGGGCTCAACTAGAAAAGCCTTATCTTTGAAGTGCCATACCGAAAAAAATTCCAGGGCTGTGGTTTCTGGGGGTGTGAGCAGTTCAGTGGACCAGCAGTCTAACTTAGTTGAGAAGCCTGCTTCGGAAGTTATTCAATTTTACCGTGTCCCATTAATCCAAGATTGTGCAGCTGCTGAACTTCTCAGGGAAGTTCAAATGAAAGTATCTAATCAGATTGTGGACCTACAAACAGAGCAATGTTTCAATATTGGGCTTGATTCGAAACTTTCAAGTGGAAAGCTTTCAGTCCTTAAATGGCTCCTTCAAGAAACATTTGAGCCAGAAAACCTATTAACTGAGAGCATTCTTGAGAAGAAAAGGAAGGTAGGTTTGAGGACTGTTATAGTAGAGGTTGGTCCTCGGTTGTCATTTACCACGGCATGGTCTTCTAATGCCGTGGCAATTTGCCGAGCATGTGGACTGACGGAGGTGACCCGTATGGAACGATCAAGGAGGTATTTGTTGTACACCAAAAGTGAATTACAAGATTATCAAATAAATGAATTTGCATCAATGATTCATGATAGGATGACTGAATGTGTTTATCCCCAGAAGCTGACATCCTTCCAGACGAGTGTAGTTCCAGAGGAAGTTCGTTATATACCCGTCATGGAGAGGGGGCGAAAAGCATTGGAAGAGATTAATCAGGAAATGGGGTTAGCCTTTGATGATCAGGATCTACTATACTATACAAAACTTTTCAGAGAGGATATTAAGCGTAATCCAACAAATGTGGAATTATTTGATATTGCACAGTCCAACAGTGAGCATAGCAGGCACTGGTTTTTTACTGGAAAGATTTTTATTGATGGACAGCTCATGAATAGGACTCTGATGCAGATTGTGAAAAGCACTTTACAAGCAAATCCGAATAATTCAGTTATTGGCTTTAAGGATAACTCAAGTGCAATAAGAGGTTTTCAAGTAAAGCAGTTGCGACCAGTTCAACCTGGTTCAGCATGTCCATTAAACATGGCGGCACGGGAGCTAGATATTTTATTTACAGCTGAAACCCATAATTTTCCATGTGCAGTGGCACCTTATCCTGGTGCAGAGACAGGTGCCGGAGGTCGCATTAGGGATACACATGCAACAGGAAAGGGGTCCTTTGTTCAGGCAGCCACAGCTGGTTATTGTGTTGGGAATCTCAACATGCCAGGATTTTATGCACCATGGGAAGATTCATCCTTTACTTATCCATTGAATTTGGCATCACCTTTGCAGATCCTCATAGATTCAAGTAATGGTGCTTCTGACTATGGGAACAAATTTGGAGAGCCATTGATTCAGGGCTTTTGTAGAACTTTTGGAATGAGACTACCAAGTGGGGAAAGACGGGAATGGTTGAAGCCAATCATGTTTAGCGGAGGCATTGGGCAGATTGACCACATCCATATATCAAAGGGAGAGCCTGACATAGGAATGTTGGTTGTAAAGGTTGGAGGTCCTGCTTATCGTATTGGGATGGGAGGTGGCGCAGCTTCAAGCATGGTCAGTGGCCAGAATGATGCAGAACTTGATTTCAATGCTGTACAACGTGGAGATGCTGAGATGGCACAAAAATTGTATCGGCTTGTTCGTGCTTGTATTGAGATGGGGGAGAAGAATCCCATTATCAGCATCCATGATCAAGGAGCTGGTGGGAACTGCAATGTTGTAAAGGAAATTATATTTCCAAAGGGTGCTGAGATAGATGTCCGAGCAATTGTGGTTGGAGATCACACAATGTCTGTCCTAGAGATTTGGGGTGCAGAGTATCAGGAGCAAGATGCAATATTGGTGAAGCCTGAAAGTCGAGAGCTCTTACAGTCAATTTGTGATAGGGAAAAGGTTTCAATGGCCGTGATTGGAACTATTAGTGGTGATGGGCGTGTTGTGTTAGTTGATAGCTTAGCAACTCGTAAGTGTCTCTCAAATGGACTCTCTCCACCTCCCCCTGCCGTGGATCTTGAACTTGACAAAGTACTTGGTGACATGCCTCAGAAATCTTTTAAATTTCATCGGTTTGTTTATGAACAAGAACCACTTGATATTGCCCCTGGGATAACAGTAATAGATTCTTTGAAGAGGGTTTTGAGATTACCATCTGTATGTTCAAAACGGTTCTTAACAACCAAAGTTGATAGGTGTGTTACTGGTCTTGTGGCACAGCAGCAAACTGTTGGCCCTTTGCAGATTCCCCTTTCTGATGTTGCAGTCACTGCTCAGACTTTTACCGATGTGACTGGAGGTGCATGTGCCATTGGGGAGCAACCAATCAAAGGTCTGCTAGACCCCAAAGCAATGGCAAGATTGGCTGTTGGAGAAGCACTCACAAACCTTGTATGGGCAAAGGTCACTTCCCTTTCTGATGTTAAAGCAAGCGGTAATTGGATGTATGCTGCCAAGCTTGATGGGGAAGGAGCTGCCATGTATGACGCCGCTATATCTTTGTCAGAAGCAATGATTGAACTTGGTATTGCTATTGATGGAGGGAAAGACAGCCTTTCAATGGCAGCCCATGCAGGAGCTGAAGTTGTCAAGGCTCCAGGAAACCTTGTAATCAGTGTTTATGTCACTTGTCCTGATATTACAAAAACAGTGACACCAGATTTGAAACTTGAAGATGATGGTATTTTGCTTCACATTGATTTGGCAAAGGGAAAGCGGCGGTTAGGTGGATCTGCTCTAGCTCAGGCTTTTGACCAAGTTGGTGATGAGTGTCCTGATCTTGATGATGTTCCTTACCTTAAAAAGGTTTTTGAAGGTGTTCAAGACCTTCTAACAGATGAACTGATCTCTGCTGGTCATGACATCAGTGATGGTGGGCTGCTAGTTTGTGCCCTAGAGATGGCATTTGCTGGTAATGGTGGATTCGTGTTGGACTTGACTTCACAAGGGAAGAGTCTTTTCCAAACACTCTTTGCAGAAGAGCTTGGATTAGTTGTTGAGGTAAGCAAGAAAAATTTGGACATTGTAATGGATAAACTGAACAGTGGGGGTGTTACTGCTGAGATTATAGGACAAGTAACTGCTAGCCCATTGATAGAAGTTAAGGTTGATGGGGTGACTCATTTAAAAGAAAAAACTTCTACCTTAAGGGACATGTGGGAAGAAACCAGTTTTCAGCTGGAAAAGTTTCAAAGATTGGCATCTTGTGTGGATGTGGAGAGAGAAGGATTAAAGGATCGATGTGAGCCTTCGTGGAAACTGTCCTTTACTCCTTCCTTCACTGATGAAAAGTATATGTCTGCAACTTTGAAACCCAAAGTAGCTGTTATTAGAGAAGAAGGAAGCAATGGAGACAGAGAAATGGCTGCGGCATTTCAGGCTGCTGGTTTTGAACCATGGGATGTTACAATGTCAGATCTTCTTAATGGAGTGATCTCTTTGCTAGAGTTCCGCGGAATTGCATTTGTTGGTGGGTTTAGCTATGCTGACGTGCTTGATTCCGCTAAAGGTTGGTCTGCTTGCATAAGATTCAATGAGCCCCTTTTAAATCAATTTCAAGAGTTTTATAATCGTCCGGACACCTTTAGTCTTGGGGTTTGCAATGGGTGTCAGCTTATGGCTTTGCTGGGATGGGTACCTGGACCAAAAGTTGGGGGTGTGCTTGGTGCTGGTGGAGACCTATCACAACCAAGATTCATTCACAATGAGTCAGGGCGGTTTGAATGCCGCTTTACAAGTGTGACAATCAAGGAGTCACCGGCTATAATGTTCAAAGGTATGGAAGGTAGTACACTGGGAGTATGGGCTGCTCATGGTGAGGGAAGAGCTTATTTCCCAGATGACGGTGTGTTGTATCGTGTAGTTCATTCAGAGTTAGCTCCTCTAAGATATTGCGATGACGGTGGCATTCCAACAGAGAAGTATCCTTTCAATGTGAATGGCTCTCCTTTAGGTGTTGCAGCAATTTGTTCTCCGGATGGGAGGCATCTAGCCTTGATGCCTCATCCAGAGCGTTGCTTCTTAATGTGGCAGTTCCCATGGTATCCAAAGCAGTGGGATGTGGACAAGAAGGGGCCTAGTCCGTGGTTGCGCTTGTTCCAGAATGCAAGAGAGTGGTGTTCTTGAGATGGTCAATTTTGCTCTGGAAGTTCTTTTCTTTACTTTAGTTGAGAACTAATCCCTCTCCCTCTGATGCACAGATTGCTTAACAATAAGAAGGCGAGAATAAGGGTGGAATTCATGCATTTTGCTATATATGAAACTCATCCGTAAGATTAGTTTCGTCAAGTGGAAAGTTTGTGGAATTTCAGTTTCTCAAGCGAGTACCAGAATTTATGGTGCCAAGCAATTGGTACTCGGTTTTTAATATAAAAATGAATGATATATTTATCTTATACGGCTTGTCTCAAACCATTTTACTCGAATTTTATGTAGTTGTCCATGGAAGCTAAGTGGCAAATTTGTGGTAATGAAGTAACTTTTGTTGAGCAAAGTAATTATTATTCAAAATCTGAGGTTAATTACACGATCAAATCACTTTTCGACAATGGTTACTAACCTGACAGTTGAGGTTGAGAAGTTCTACACGAAATATACCAAAAATTTATGCATGCAAGAGAAGTATAGTCTTTTATAGTACAGAAAAGGTTCATGCATAAATTCGGAGTAACTCCATTCATGAGAGGTAACAAGATGTTTGACCGCATCCATCGAAGAGATAGTCTTGTGAAGGCTGATATACACCGGCATCCATTTTATGGTAACCATTTATTAAAAAGAGTAAATAGATTAAATTAATTATAAATAAATATTTAAATATATCATGCGTGAGTTTTAGTCAAGAATGTATATGATATAATTAATATATTAATTTATAATAGACTTTATTTACTTAATTTTAATAAACTAAATCTACACTAAAATTTTTTGGGGTAGCAACAGCTGAGAGGAGGGGTCAGTGCCCCTTGCTCCACCCAGTGTTGGACCATGAATGAACAGGGTTGTTTTGTGATACAGAGTGGTTATTCTGTTTCAAAAAATGTGTTTATTCAATAATAAAAACTAGCTTTTTTCTCATATTCCAAATAGTCTGAGCATCTTTTACCCGTGTTCTGAGAGAACATTTTGCCTTTTTTTATGTTTTTATATATGATGGACTGTGTTAGAAAGGCAGATAGCAGCTAACATTTGGTTCTTTTGATCGAGAGTCAACACTTGTTCCGCAACCATGTCTGGTTTGTACTAATTACATAAAACTGCCAATGACTTTCTTGTTCATCTGCTTACTGCGTGTGTAGGCTGTCCAAAATTGATGACCTCAAATGTCATGATACTTGCGGCTACATGCTTCCGCAAAGGATGTTTATTTAGGGAATTAAACTTTTATAAGCCTAAGCTAAAACCGATAAAGACTGCAAAAAAAGTTGTCAAAACACAGCTTGTTTCATGTACACTTCTCGCTCAAGGTCTTAAACTTGCAAGCAACATTTTCCAGTTTTGACATTCATAAATTTTTTTTTTTTTGGTTACATAGAAGGCCCATGACATGGAAAGAAGAGCAAGAAAAGAATAAGTAGGGATTGAAAATAAGAGATAAAACTCACATCAATCTTAAAAGGCTGAGACTAGTTATAAGAGAAGCTACCAGCTTGTAATTTTTTATGTCCCTATTTATGTATGATTGAGCCATGGATGATTCAGAAAGGCCTCTTGGTCTATTCCATATAAGAGCTTGTCCAAGGGGTTTGGGTTGGACTCACCAAATAAATGGTCTTCCAATCCATGCACATTATTAGTGAAGTCTAAATCCATCTGTCTGTGTCCGTCCAAGCTTTGGTAGACTTTGCCACTTCCTTCGTGAGGAAGTTGATTAGCCAATTGATTTTGATAGTTTGGTAAAGAGAACTCTATGCCATTATTTGAGTTTGTTAGTGCTTGAGAACTGCCACAACCAGCAACACCAGCTGTAGAATTCGCCACTAGATTGAAAAAATCTATCTCCTCTTGCAGGCTAGCGACCTACACGAACGTAGCAACGTTAAGGTTATGCATGGCTTAATGCAGAGAAACTTATGATCATAATTTTGCATAAAAACCTCTTGCTGCAGTGCAAGTATATGAGCTACACAACCATATATTGGATCATGAACCCGAGCCAATGCTTCGTAAGATATGGTGCTGGCAGCAACACTTCTGTTATGCAATGGTAGGTGTGACAATAGCCTGGACGCATTGCTAGCCCCAAAAACCTTGTGCACTGCTGCAAAATAGGAAGAAGCTTGGTCATAGGAGAAGTAAGGAGCAAATACACAATCAACACTGCACTTTCTCCTCAGGAACTTGCATGCTCCACAAGAGCCACACCCTGTCATGGTCCTAATTAATTAATTTCTACTTGTGTATGTCTCAGTGGTTATTCAGTAGTATATATAGAACTTGTGTGCTAGTATGGCTGAGCAGAGCTAAGGATTCCAACGCTTTATAGCCGTAACTTGGGAAGGGAGGATCAGTTCTTTTAGTTGTCTCCAAAGGGCATTATTACTTATTTTAATTTAAACTTTGAGAGTATGTTCTTTTTGGTCTCTTTTGTGGCCTACATTGTCATTGTCATTTAAGGCAACCTCCTCTTTTACGCCTTGAAAGTGACCGTTTTCATACCCAATCATCGCCATTTGTTGGGCTCAGAAAAATGATCAGATTTACATGAAGACATTTATATGTCCTTTGTAGAAAATTACAACTCATATATATTAAAAAAAAAAAAGATAAATAAATTTGATGATGCTGGCAGAGAACATTTTTACTCCAAGCAAGGCTGATTAGAATAAAATTGTCAAGTCCTGTCCTTTCAGCTCCTGTTGTGATTGCTGCTGCCGAGCAAAGCCAAATGCTAGAGTAACTGTTTGAGGGAAAGTTAAGCAATCAGTTCCAAATTCAATTTCTTGTACAGTTTTTCCAAGCTAGAATAGAGTGCATGATTCATTGCGGCTTTTTTGTCTTTATGTTGTTAATGGTCCATTAATCCGTCTACTTTAATCTCTCGTTTAAGTGTTGCTTTCTTGTAAATACACATTTTTTGTACGCTAATTTAGGTTTAGCTGTTGGCCACTTAACTCTATATGATCGGCGATTATAAATTAAATCACTTCTTGCGTTATTCCCCAAAGTGTTCATTTGCTGACTCTTTGAGGCCAAAGAGACAAATATAGGCTCGTATATAGCCATCAGCATCAGTTGCTAGGTGTTGAACTTATTCTCTGCCCTCCAATGGTTTGGAAGAAAACAAAGGTTGTGCTAAGGTGCACGAAAAAGTTGGGAGACAGTGTCATTTACCCTTAAAAGAATTTCTGGTTTCTGTCAATTCAAAACTGTGACTTTTTGTCTTGGATCGTTGGGCATGCATGAGAAGCTTGGGAAACGTGATTATGAGATGGTGGAAGAACAACTCTGGGATTCGAGTTTAACGATGAAAGTGTCTTTCTCTATCATGTGTGAGTCATAGTTGTTATCTCTTCATGCAGTACCCGCTTGCTTGCCAACTTCTGTCAATTTCCATTCCTATCCTCTAATTATAGCCATAATCAACCTTATTTCATGGTTTAGTTATGGCAGAGACCATTCTGTGAGCTGCTATAGGGTCTAGAGGTAAGGATAGGCATTTTCATTATTTTGGAGAAATCAATCTTATTCATTTTTATTTTTATTTTTAATTATAACTTTTTTTAAATTATTGTAATATTTCTCTAATTTGTATGTCTCATTTATAACGGGTAATATTTTGTCTAAATTATATATTAAATATATACTTAATTATTTCAAGATTATTATGTTATATCTTGAAAATAGTTATTATTATATTCCAAAAAATAGGATTAATGGATTTGTGGGTATTATTAGGTGTTAACAGTTGTTATTTCATGCCATAGATAATGGTTAAACTCTATAAAATATGTTTCCAAGACCAACTTGGAGGGAAATGGCAATGGAAAAAGAAGAAAAAATAATGATTATTCTGTTCGTTTAAATGTTTAAAATAAAAATAAAAATTAGCATAGAGAAAATTCTAGTTAAGTTAAATGAAGCGGACCAGAAAGCCGCACCTCTAGATTAGCTTATCGAACAATTACCCAAACCCAAACCCACTTGTCGTGAAATATAACTAGTTGAAAAAGACAAAAAGAAAAAAGAAAAAAGACAAAAAAAGAAAAAAGACAAGAAGAAGAAGAAGAAGAAGAAGAAGAAGAAGAAGAAGAAGCCTTTTTAGCGATATCCTTCTTTGTTTTGCTATTACTTTTTACCATGCTGTCGTCTAGGATGTTGTGGTCCATTTAGCATTTATTTGTATATGGTAAAATAAAATTTGACATTAAATTTTTTTTACAATATTAAAAATTTAAATTTATAATAAAAAAATTAATACTTTAAGTATTTAAATAAAATTAGTTTTGACAATAGATTTTATTATTAGATTTGTGATACTTTTAGCCTCACAAGAATCAATTTATCGATTGTAATTCAAATTTGACTTACTTCAATTACAATAATAACACTCTTGATATCTAAGTTAAAAATTAATAATTCAGAGATTATTTATCTTGGAAGCTGACACATTAACAATACTATCCCTAATAGTCTATCTAAGATGTTCATTCTCTAGTGTTAGTTATTTAATTCATACACTTTATTTTTACTTCTATTGTAAAATCTCATACTCCCTTAAGTATCAAAATTCTTGCTGAAGTTAAGGCTCAGCTGAGTACAAATCCTTTTTCACAAGTCCTTGTAGAGCTAAATCAAGAATAAAAATTTAGAGTTGGAGAATTCAACAACAAATTTTATATCAAAAAAGTATGAAAATATTTCTGTTAAGACAAAAAAAAAATTGCTTGAACTGTATATTATACTACAAATGGTGAAGAAAAGAAAAGAGGAAATCAAATAAAAGGTGTACACACACGTAGGCACACACATGTATGTGAAATGTATATATGTATGTGTTTATTCCTTTGGTAATGAAAATGATCTAGTCACTATCATTTGTATAATTGTTTTTACTCTTAATGTACATATTCTACGTCGAATTCTTAAATAGTTTCTGGCTTTCTTTAGAAATATTATGATGGGAAGAATGATACTCTCACAGTGGGATCCAGTACAGAAGCTTGGATTCTCCTTTAAAACTTACGAGTGAAAAAAAATGTTAAACCATTGATTTTGCATTGTGTGAGGAATGTTAGAACTCCTGAAGCCACAGGGTAGCACATATTAGAACAGAGGGAGGGAGAGAGAGTAGTGGAGAAGCGGCTAGTATTCATCGTATTGGGTACAATTGGTATTATTAATAAAAATAAATACAAAATAATTAACAAAAATAATATTAAATTTTTTTACGTAGTTTACCTTTAATTTTTAGGCTACGTCCACATGATCAAATTCGAATAAATCTTCCATTATAAAAATAACAGGTATAAGGAGTCCTCTCTATAATAAATTTAGAGACTACAACTGAAATCTAATCAAAATAGTGGCTCACAAAGTATTTTCTACAATACTCCAAAAGTATTTACTTACTATTTAAAAACTATTTCTCATATATTACGCCAAACTCTCCCTTCTTTTTCTCTTCAGAAAACTTCTCTGACTTCTCAAGCTTATTGCCTCTACTTCTTCTGATGTGATTTTTCTTCATTCCTTTCCTGCCTATTTATAGGCAAAGATGTGCCTACATGAAAGACGGTGCCTAATTTTTTCTTCTTTCCATAATTGTTGAATCTTTCTTCATTTAGTGCTAAATTTAGCTCTTGCACCATAATTGAAACTGACTGCTTCTTCCTTCTGTTTCCTTCTTTTATTTTGCTTTTTGTAAGTCAATGGTGGTTGGCCCTTTATGTTGGAGGGATCCATCCCACCACTTACAAATCTCCCCCTTCCGACTACATAGAAGATTCCACCATTCTTGTAGTTAATCGACAGAACTCAAACTTCTCTCTTGGTAGAATCTTTGTCAACATGTCTGATCTATTTTCATCAGTACGGATCTTCTCAAGTTAAAGTAGCTTCTTCTCCAATACATCCTTAATCAAATGGTATCTTATATCAATATATTTGAATCTTGAATGAAAGGAGAAATTCTTCTCAAGGTGAATAGCACTCTAACTATCACAAAATAGTTGATATCTGTCATGCTGAAAATCAAATTCATTTAAGAACTTCTTCATCCATAGCAGCTCCTTGCACGCTTCTATTGCTGCAATAAACTCTGTTTCGATAGTCGAAAGAGCAACACATTTTTATAACTTTGATTGCCATGATACAACTCTCCCTGCAAATGTAATAAGATAACTTGAAGTAGACTTTCTTGAGTTTACATCGCCAACCATATATGCATTTGTGTAGTTGACTAACATAGGCTTGGTATCTCCAAAACATAAACATATTTTGAAAGTACCATGAAGATACCTGAAAATTCACTTCACTATAGTCCAATATTCCTTACTAAGATTAGAAAAGAATCGGCTCACTACTCCAATCGAGTGAGTAATATCTGGCCGTGTACATACTATGGCATACATCAGATTTCCGACTGCTGAAGCGTATAAAACCTTATTCATTTCTTCTTTCTCCTCATCTGTAAAGGGATTCTGTTTAGAACTTAGTCTAAAATGATTAGCAAAAGGACCACTTTAATCTTGTCCATATTAAACCTCTGAAGTACTTTCTCAATGTAATTTTTTTGTGACAACCACACTTTTTTGGCGCCCCTATCTTTAATAATCTTCATGCCAAAAATTTGCTTTGCTGACCCCAAGTTCTTCATGGAAAAAACTTGCTCAATTGTGTTTTTAAACAATTGATTCTGAAAACATTTTTGCCAATTATCAGCATATAATCCACATAGAGCAAAAGATAATAAAATCATCGTTAAAGAAATTCTGCACAAAGACACAATGATTTGAAGTAGTCTTCTTGTAGCCTTGCTCTCCCATAATAGACTCAAACTTCTAATGCCATTACTTTGGTGCCTGTTTCAAGCCATAAAGACTTTTTTTCAGTCTGCAAACATAATTCTCTTTTTCTTTCTGTTTGAAACCTTCTGGCTGCTCCATGTATATCTTTTCCTTCAAATTACTATGAAAGAAGGTAATTTTCACATCCATTTATTCAACCTCTAAGTCAAAGCTCGCTACTAAGTCTAGCACTGTACGGATATATGTCATTTTCACATCTGGTGAAAATTTTTTGTCAAAATCAACGCCTTTTTTTAGTTGAATCCTTTAACAACCAGTCTAACTTTGAATCTCGGATGGAGACTGTATTCATCATGCTTGATTCTGAACACCCATTTATTTTTTAAAACTGTCTTACCTTTCGACAAGTTCACCAGCTTAAACGTTTTGTTCTCATGCAAAGACTTCACTTCATCTTACATGGCTTCTCTCCACTTCTGCTTATGCTCATCTTCCATAGTTTTTTCAAAGTTATCAAGTTCTCCTTCGTCAGTGAGTGTTACATGCTCATCATTAGGATATTTAGTAGATGGTTGTCTTATTTTACTACTTTTTCTCAATCGATCTTAGGAAGGCACAGGTGTTGGTAGTTGATGGTGAGCATCATCATCATCTTCTTCTGTTTCAGCCTCTATGGGAGTATCATGAGCTTGATCGTCATCTCCAACTTGCATCGTCACCACTGTTGAAAAAACTAATATCAAGTTTGTTGAGTCGCCATTGAAATAAGGAATATCCTTCTCCATTTTTTTTACGTCTTTAATGGTCTAATCTTCAACAAACACAGCATCACAGCTTTTGATAAGCTTTTTTTAGACTGAGTCGTAGAATCTATAGCCAAATTGATCTTGACCACAACCAATAAATATACACTGTCGTGTCTTGACATCGAGCTTAACCCTCTCATTCTCAAGGATATGCACGAAGGCTTTACAACCAAATATCCGCAAATAGTTATAAAAAAACATTCTTTCTTGACCACACTTTTTCTGTTGTATCACACTGTAGAGGAACACATAGTGATAAATTTAATACGTGTACAGCTTGTAAGCAAGGCTTCACCTCAAAAAATTTTGAGTAACTTTGCATGTGAGAGTAAACATCTGACTCTCTCTATCAAAATTTTACTCATCCTCTAAGTTAAACCATTTAACTGTGATGTTTTTGGAGGCGTTGTCTGATGCCGAATACCATGCTCTTTACAATAAACATCAAATGGTCCAATATACGCTCCACCATTATCTGTCCGGATACATTTTAACTTCTTCCCAATCTGTCTCTCAACTAAGATATGAAACTGTTTGAAGACATCTAACACTTGATCTTTTGTCTTCAAAGTGTATGCCCATGTTTTCTTAGAATGATCATCAATGAAAGTTACAAAGTATTGAGCATCACCAAGTGACTCTGGCATTAGTCCACACAGATCTAAATGTACCAGATCCAACACATTCTTCATTATGGAAGAAAGGAAACTCTTGAAAGTAACTTTGTTATGCTTTTCCATCAAGTAATCAACACATTTCTCCAAATGTACTTGATCCATTCCAGATAGCATTTTCTTCTTGGCCAGACATATCATATTTTTTTCACTCATATGGCCAAGTCTCCTATGCCACAACTTAACTATATTTTTTTGCTCCATGGCATTTACAGTGTCGTTGGAGAGCTTTGTATGCATAACATACAGTGTTGAGTCTTTTCTATCTCTGGCCACCACTAAAGGACCTTTAATGAGTTTCCATTGGCCATTCATGAACATGTTGCATAAGCTTGCATCATCAAGTTTGTCAGTAGAAATTAGATTCAAGCGAATATTTAGAATATGCTTGACATCTTTCATCATTAATCTGGTGCCATTCTCTGTCTCTAAGCAGATATCTCTTCTGCCAATAATTTTTAGTAAGTTGTCATTTTCCATCTTAACAACACTAAAATCTCTTTTTGTGTAAGATGAGAAGAATTCTCAACGAGGTGTGGCATGAATAGTAGTTCCATTGTCAATCACCCAACTGGTCTCATGGGTTATAAGATTGACAATATCATCATCATAAACGACATTAAATTTGTTTATGGCATTTGTATGTTCATCATCACTACTGTCATCTTTCTTCACTTCCTTGCCTTTGTTCTTATCTTGTTTGAACTTTCGGCAGAACCTTTTGATATGCCTTTTCTTCTTGCAGTAATGGCATTCAATGTTGGCATATTTATTCGACTTTTCTCTACTTTTATCTATAGGCTTTGTATGCCTAGACTGGCTCCTCCCTCTGGATTCTGTAACCAAAACATCTGGTTGTGATAAAGAAGTTGAATATTATGATATTTTTCTCATCTCTTCATTCAAAATACAACTTTGGATAGATTCTATACTCACGACATCGTTAGACGCTGAATTAGTAATTGAGATATTCAAAGTCTCCCATGACTCTGGTAAGGAGGCGAACACCAGGAGAGCAAGTACTTCGTAATCAAACTTTACGCTCATCCCCGATAACTAGTCTACGATTCCTTGCATCTCATTCAAGTGATCTGCTACAGAAGTACATTCTTGGTATTTTACATAAATCAATTTTTTCAAATAAAATAATTTGTTGTTGCCGGTCTTTGAAGCATACAGCTCTTCCAGCTTATGACACAACGTTTGTGCATGAGTTTCATTACAAATGTGATTATACACATTATTTTCAACAAACTGTCCCTCATGCTCGAAGTCCCATTCTTCATTCGATTTATCTTCGAGTTTAATCATGGTAAACACCAGTAGATGCAGCTTTGTCACAAACAGGAGATCTTTCATCTTGTTTCTCTAGATGTGGTAGTTTGTGCTATTTAGGTTGATTATCTTACTAGTCTTTGCCTCCATTTTGAGTAGTATAAACAGTACCAGTATGTATGAACAATATCCATACATATGAATAGTCCGTATATATGAATAGTCAGTACGTATGAACAGTATTTGTACAGTTTCCTTCAACCAACAGTAATTCTAATAAAATCTTTTTTAATGTAGAAGATTAGTCAATACTGTAACCATAGAACATACTAAAAATTTTAAAAGAATAATTATCACGGCTTTGATATCACTTGTTGGGCACAACGGGTATTACCAGCAAAAATAAATGCAGAATAATCAACAAAAATAACACACAAAAATTTAACGTAGTTCACCTATAATTTTTAAGTTACATCCACGGTATCAAATTCGAATAAATCTTCCACTATAAAAATAGCAGGTACAAGGAGAGTCTTCTCCAGAATAAATCTAAAGGATGTAACTGAGATTTAATCAAAATAGTGGTTCACAAAGTATTCCCCACAATACGCTAAAAATATTTTTTCATTATTTTGTCACTCACTATTTAAGAATTATTTCTCAAATATTACACCAAATTTTTTTCTCTTTTTCTTTTCAGAGAACTTCTCTAACTTCTCAAGTTTATTGCCTCTACTTCTTCTGGTGTGATTTTTTTTCATTCCTTTCTTGCCTCTTTGTAGGCAAAGATACGCCTATAATCAATGAAAGACGATGCCTAATTTTTTCTTCTTTCCGCAATTGTTGAATCTTTCTTCATTCGGTGTTGAAATTCAGCTCTTGCACCGTAATTGAAATTGACGGCTTCTTCCTTCCATTTTCTTCTTTTATTTTGCTTCTTATAAGTTAATAAGAGTGAACTCTCTATATTAGAGGAACCCACCCCACCACTTACACATTGTTGGGGCCATGGGCCCTAGACTCCCCACCCTTTGGACAGTGAGTGCCATGAATCAAACCCCTTTTGTAAAACCAGAGTCACCCAATTTCTAATTTCTGTTCAATTACAATGCATTCCTAATTTTTCTCAACCGGAGAATAATCAAATTTCATGAAAACTGAAATTAAATTTGAAGTGTTGGGGCATTTTAACATATGCGACATTTAAATGGCACCTCAACTATTTGTGAAAATGACCATTAGAGATAAGATTTTATCATTCATGAGTGATCAGGGACATCATTTTTCTTATGAAACAACAGTAACCACTGCTTGAATCTGAGTCCTCCTTATGGTTGTGTGGTAATAGACTTCCTTAATACTGGTGGAGCAGAAAATAGCTTCAATGCCAACCTCAGGGTCTAGGTCTAAGGGTGACTAAGAACTTGCAGGTACTATCTGCTCGCCACGTGGCACCACATAATCTTCATTGTGTGGACGTTGAGGAATCTACAACCAATCCACAAGATATGAATTTCTGTACACTCAACAATGCAACTACTATAAATCTTCTCTGGTCATTTCTGCTCCCCTCAAAGCTCAACTCTGCATTTGCTTCCAGTACCTCTCCTCTTCAGCTTGACCTAGAAAACAACCATGGCTGCCTCCGTTTCCACTGTCGGAGCTGTCAACAGAACTCCAGTACGATGCCTTCCCCACTTTGTTACCTTTACTATTGTCCTTAGCATCTTATTCAATATGCATGTTTATATATTCAGCGATAGATAATTCAATTTAAGGGGTATCTGAATATATATATATATATATATATATTTCAACAGCAGTAGCATTTTCTTTTCCTTCAAATGTAATTGTACAGGGTAAGATCAAATGGGTTGATGCCATTTAAGTTGGTACTTTGGTATAGTATTAGAAAAGAGGGGTGCTTTTCTTCTTGCTGCTTGATAAAACCGGGTCTCTCACTGTTTTTCTTTTGTTTGAACTTGAACTGGAAGAGATTGAACTTTGTAAAGAGTAACAACTGTGATATTGCAGCTGTGCTTAAATGGCTCAGGAGCTGGAGCTGGAGCTTCCGTTCCCAGCTCAGCCTTCTATGGCAGTAGCTTGAAGAAGGCTGCCTCAAGACTCCCCAACACCAAGGTGTCCTCTGGAAGCTTCAAGGTTGTTGCTGCAGAGATTGACGAGAGCAGCCAGACCGAAAAAGACAGATGGAAGGGTCTGGCCTACGACGTTTCAGATGATCAGCAAGACATCACAAGGGGGAAGGGTATGGTTGATTCCCTTTTCCAAGCTCCAATGGATGCCGGAACTCACTATGCAGTCCTGAGCTCTTACGAGTACCTTAGTACTGGACTTCGCCAGTGAGTGAAACATCTTGGGAATTCCGTATTAAAAAGTGTTTACTTATTATTTTATAATGAATTGAAAAAACGATGTCTCTTCTAATGTAGAGTTTTTGATTTCTGTGTCTTAGGTACAACTTGGACAACAACATGGACGGCTTTTACATTGCTCCCGCCTTTATGGACAAGCTTGTGGTCCACATCACAAAGAACTTCATGACCCTACCCAACATCAAGGCATGCAATTATATGATTTCTGCATGAATTGCCTTTTATGCTTTATTAAGAGACAAGTTCAGTATTTTCATTATTTTTACAGGTTCCCCTCATTCTTGGTATCTGGGGAGGCAAAGGTCAAGGGAAATCTTTCCAATGTGAGCTTGTCTTTGCCAAGATGGGAATCAAGTGAGTTCTAGCTAATAATCGCTCCACCCAAATTAGACGTTTTGGTCTTTCTTAAATGAATTTCTCTGCTATATTTGCTGCCTAACTTGTACTTCCTATGTAATATTGTAACTATAGCCCCATTATGATGAGTGCTGGAGAGCTGGAAAGTGGGAACGCAGGAGAGCCCGCAAAATTGATCAGGCAAAGATACCGTGAAGCTGCGGATCTGATCAAGAAGGGAAAGATGTGCGCCCTGTTCATCAATGATCTTGATGCAGGAGCTGGTCGACTTGGTGGAACCACCCAATACACTGTCAACAACCAGATGGTTAATGCCACCCTCATGAACATTGCTGATAACCCTACAAATGTCCAGCTCCCTGGTATGTACAACAAAGAAGAAAATCCCCGCGTCCCCATCATCGTCACTGGTAACGATTTCTCAACACTCTATGCTCCTCTCATCCGTGATGGTCGTATGGAGAAGTTCTACTGGGCACCTACAAGGGATGACCGCATTGGTGTCTGCAAGGGAATCTTCCGCAGTGACAATGTTCCTGATAGCGACATTGTCAAGCTTGTTGACACCTTTCCTGGCCAATCCATCGGTATGTTAGTTATCTGCTAAAGATTGAGAAACCCAGTTGAGATTTCAAACAAAGTTCAAAACTTTGCTAATTCTATGGCTATCCCTTTTTTTTTTTTGCAGATTTCTTTGGTGCAGTGAGAGCCAGAGTATATGATGATGAAGTGAGGAAGTGGGTTTCTGGTATTGGTGTTGACGGCGTGGGGAAGAGGCTTGTGAACTCAAAGGAAGGACCCCCAACCTTTGAGCAGCCCAAGATGTCATTGGAGAAGCTTCTTGAGTATGGTAACATGCTCGTCCAAGAGCAAGAGAATGTGAAGAGAGTCCAATTGGCAGACAAGTACCTGAATGAGGCTGCTCTTGGTGATGCTAATGCAGATGCTATTAGTCGAGGATCTTTCTTCGAATAAATCCCCTATATTACAGGCCTTGATGGGAGGTTTGCATCTAGCCTTTTCTCCGAATTTAAATTATAAACTGATTAGGATAAAATGAAAGTTGTTTAAAAGCATTACTTGTTTCTTCCTGCAGTGCCTCAAACTTTGACTCAACTGCCAGAGGGATGCATGGAAGATGCTTATACACGTTATGAGCATTTCTTTATGCATTACTTAAAATTAAGGAGATGCAAAGATCTTATATGATCAAATAATTTTATCTTGTTCATATTGGATATTGTTATCATCTATAATTTTGTGTTATGTTGTGCCCAATGTTAAATTGAAATGGTGCTTTCTCTGCCTATAAGTTGATTTATTACTTTCCTTAGATTGAATTCCTTGCTCGACATAAAGATATTACACTGCTATTTTGTTTACCACGCAAAATTTTCAATTTTTCAGCAAAAAGATCTGCATATATGCCAACAAAAGCTGTTGAAATTTATTATAAAAGAGAAAAATCAATTTCTAACCACATTCGGTAACAGACTAATTGAAATTTATTATAAAAAGAAAATTTAAAAAAAAAACTGATGAATTCTGCATTTTTATGGGATTCTGACATTTGACATCATGAATACAAGAAAAGGGAATAATAAGAAGTTTAGAGAAATCATATGGTAATAGTGTGTTGTGCTTCGCACTCTTCTTATTCTAGCCCAATCAAGATTTAATGGACTTCACTCAAGTCAATGTTGTAAGGTTACATCAAATGAAATCAAACTAAATAAGTCTGCACCTAAAGAGAAACTAACATATTGTCACGGAGAATCTTTGAAACAATTCTAAGAAGACTTTAAGGTACCGATCATAAGTTTTAAGAAATAATGCACCTCTAAAAAAATAACTAAAATTTTAGATAAAGAATATAATTGAAGAACACATTTTTATAAGAATATGTAGATTATATATAAGGAAAGATAAGACACATTTTAACCTTATTTGAAAGTTAAGTCTCTTACAACTTTTCTTCTATTCAGATTTTTAAATTTTATTAAAATTTTGAGAAAATAAACTGCATATTTTCAAATTTTATTTGAATGCTGAAAATTTTCTTCTTATCAAGAGGATAGAAACTTTCAAATGGGAAGAAAATTGTTGCCGGGGGAGTTTTTAGGTAGGGGAGTATACAAAAGCTATAAAAAAAAAATAACTCTTGAATCAAACTTTTTGCATGGAGAGGATGTTTTCTCAAATTATTCTTTGACTTATACCTAAAAATTTAGGTTATGTTACAACTATAAAATGTAGCGGTTTCTATGCTATTGAATTGATTATATATCTATAAAAAAAAAATTTGTCAATTTCAAATTTGAGTACAATCCAAAAACCATCACATATGCAGCTATGCTAGTTGAACCAAAATGTACTGAGATTGCAGTGTAGTCTTGGCCAATAATTTAAGTTTATATGATGAATGATTCGTTGACCCCAATGAAGTCTTAAGCTTGGGATGATTGAAGGAAATAATAATAGAAATTGAGTTCCAACTTCCAAGTCATATGCTTATCCCATTGAACATGTCATTTTTCGGCGGTAGGTAGGAGGGTTTGGTTCGTCCCAATATGGATTCTTACCAAATTTTGTTCAACAAGACTGCTTCAGATAAACCTAGAGCGACGCCACCGGTACTTTATCCTTCAAGACTAAACCTAGAGGGTCTCCCCTCCCCAATCTATAAGTTGGAAAAAGGCAAGGGTAGAAATCAGATTCCCATGATTTAATCTTAAAAATTGAAGTTGATCTCGTGTAAACTATCAATTTATTATCTTTTCTTTTTTTAAAATGCACTTTAATAATCAAGTACTCTCATCTATTTGTGAGTTTTCACCAACTTTCATAGAAGATGCATCATTTTTGAAGGAATATTAATGCTGCTTTTATCAACTAAGTTCAATAGCTCACATCATCCAAAAAAAGAAAAAGAGCAAGCTTGTCAGAAACTAAAGATTGTGCGTCAGACCATAGTTTACCTTTCCGCACGTTTATGGCGCCACTTGAAATTTCAGGACAAAAGTCAAAGACAGCTTCCAAGATTCTAAATATATGGTCTGGTGTCACCCTTTTTTTTTTTGAGTCGTAATGATTTGATTAAGGTTACTAATTAATTAAGCAGGCAAACCGTGTTATTAAATGACATCATCTGTGATAGCGATTTGATTAATTACGGCCTCTCCAAATTAAGGTGGCTTGTTCTCCACATTCTCTACTTGATTTTGACTATACTTTTAAAACAGTATTATCGTTATTTTAAGTAATAGCTGTAAAAATCCAAACCATTTGATAAAAGTAATTCTAATATATCATATAAAATAAATAACTATTTGACTTTTTTTTTAAAATTTAACCTTAAATATATAGAATTTTTTTATATTTTAAAATTAACAGATCAGAATCAAAAAAATAAATTCATTTAATCACTTTTGCAGGTTACATGTTAAAGATTTGATGGTCAAGTATTTAGAATACTCTTAATTAATTTATTATACATAATAATTTCCGGCATTAATTGGACAGTAAAATTATTAATATTTTTCCAATTTTGAAAAATTGAAATTATAAACAAAATAAATAATGTTTAAAAAATAAAAATGTGATGTACACTGAATCAATGGAATTCTTGACAAAAAAGAAAACGTTTATGATTTAGGCATTTGACCACTAAATTTAATATTGACTATTCATGGATTCAAAGTATTATCTTTATTTGTAAGAAGGAGGGAGAGTGTGGGAAAAGTGGTGCGATTGATTGGGAATTACGCAATAGCCTTTTGGAGTATGTCTCTGGGTTTCAGTTGCTTATTAGACGTGAACAGTTTGAGCCAAAAAGAAAAGTTAACAACCGAAGTTGACCTCATTAAATAAAGTGGAAAATCCATTGACATGTGATAAACTTTTCTTTTCTGGGTGGAACCGACCTTTGAATGAAAGGGAACACACCTGCATTTGCATTTCACACCGTCCCAGGGCTGTGCTTGCTTTTGATAACAAATATCTACCACTATTAATTGCCTAAATTTAATGCACTGCGTCAAAACAAGGAATAGTAACCTATAAACATTTATCAATCACCACCTAGTCAACATCTCAAGTCTAGACACTCAGAAAGTCCTACGTGGAAACGCGCAGACTCTGAATTTGAAAGTCCAAAGACCATCTCGAATTCAGATTAGAAATAGAGCACCAAAAAGAGAGCGCTGCAGGGATGCATAATCAAATTAGGGTGGTTAAGATTAATCCACACACACGCACACTTTTTCCAATTATATGACCTCTCCATTCTCATAAAGCAACAAATTATTGTCTAAATGATGTAAGTTAGTGAATTCCATTATTTAAACCATATATTTTAACAAAATTTTTATCGATTTCGTGCACAAATTATTTAGCTCTTATCCTGAATGCGACAATACATAGTGTATTTGCACTAAAAAGAAGCAGTTCGATTTTTTAAGCAAGACAACCTTTTCAAAAAGTGTAACTCAGTATTGGCGTAAAATATTAATATTGACTTATTCCTATTCCGTCTCGTGGGACTTGGTAATTATTTTTTATTTTTTTAGAGTTCTGACTTTGAATAATTTATAACCAAAAACAGCGACTTAAACATATAGAATCCAGAATGAAGCTGATGCGGATCAAATGTATTATTATGTTAATCAAGATTCCACTTTTGGCGTTCCATGTGTTATTATAAATTTGTTTTCTAGTCTTTATAACAATTAATTCTTTTTGCTGTGAGTCTTTTTCTAACAATGACTAAAAAAACAATCTTAGCTCCCAAGAAAGTATAAAGAAAGAACCACCTGTTCCAGATGCCATCTCCAATTATCCAGACATATATAAACTCAAACTATATATAACAAAGTTATCCAATAAATAATGGACTATAAAGGGAACATAGCATTTCTAAGTCTAACACATAATTTAGAAGTTTTTTTATTCTATTAAAATTTAATTTTTTTTATTACTATTTATGGATAAAGTTTATAAATAATACGAAGAAAAAAAATTCAGTTATTTGAGAGACAATAATAAATTAAAAAAATTGTGTTTTTCAAGCATTGAGAAATGTCTTATTCATGTTTTGGTATAAAATTGGTGGTGGAAGCCAAAATCGGAGTGAGTGCTCCAGTGCTAGCAATCTGTAGTGCATATAGACCGTGTGAAACAGAAAACCACGTTTTCCTTCGTAACCCACATCCTGGAAGGTACTGCTCTGTTTCTGTTTCTGTTTCCTTTCTCTTCCTCCAAACAATAAAAATGTTAACACGACAGATAATCAAATATTTTCCCACCAATTGCCCAACCTGATCATATTTACTTGCACCTGCCAATCCTCTGCTTCAGCTCTGTTATGGCAAAAGCACTCCTACTTCTCTTGTTTTTCTTTCTGGCCTCAAATCCAGTAAAATCTCAGCATGACGAGCTGTTCTTTAACGGGTTTGATGGCGCTGGCAGCAACGTAAGTTTAAACGGAGGTGCAGAGATTGGGATCAATGGCATAATTTGCTTAACAAACGACTCGCTTAGAGTACTTGGGCATGCGTTTTACTCATCACCTATCCGGTTCAAGAAGACCACCGACGGCAAAGTTTCCTCCTTTTCCACCGCTTTCGCTTTTGCAATAATTCCCCAGTACCCAAAATTGGGTGGCCATGGCTTCGCTTTCACCATTTCTCGCTCGAAAGAGCTTGCTGGTGCGTATCCTAGCCAGTACCTGGGCCTTCTCAATCCAAACGATGTTGGGAATTTCTCAAACCATTTATTCGCTGTGGAGTTTGACACTGTTCAGGACTTCGAATTCGGTGACATCAATGATAACCATGTGGGTATCGACCTGAATAGCTTGATATCGAACAAATCGGTTCAAGCTGCGTACTTCACCCATGGGTCAACCAAGCAAGACCTCAATTTGAAGAGTGGTAAGGTCATTCAGGCATGGGTTGACTATAATTCCTCCAGGAATCAATTGGAAGTTAGACTTTCCCCTACTTCTGCAAAACCCAGTTCCCCAATTTTGTCTTATAGAGTGAATCTCGCTCAATTTTTTGAAGACTTTATGTATGTGGGGTTTTCTTCTTCAACTGGGTTGCTTGCGAGCTGGCACTACATCCTGGGTTGGAGCTTCAAGATGGATGGAGAGGCAAAGTCTCTGAATTTAGAATCATTGCCTTCACTTCCAGGACCTAAAAAGAGTCAAACAGCCTTAATCGTGGGAGCCTCTCTATCTGCTGCTTTTCTAATAACTGGGGCAATTGGGGTGGCATTTTATCTTGTTAGAAAGAAGAAGTATGCTGATGTTATTGAAGCGTGGGAGCTCGATGTTGGTCCCCACAGATTCCCATACCGGGAGCTCAAGCAAGCAACAAAGGGCTTCAAAGACAAACAACTACTTGGGTTTGGTGGGTTTGGTCGAGTCTATAAAGGAGTTCTGCCAATTTCAAATACCCAAGTCGCTGTAAAGCGAATTAACAATGAATCAAAACAAGGTTTGACAGAATTTGTGTGTGAGATAGCTACCGTTGGTCGGCTTCGTCATAGAAATCTGGTTCAATTACTGGGTTGGTGTCGAAGGCGTGGTGATCTATTACTTGTATATGATTTTATGCCCCACGGGAGCTTGGACAAGTACCTCTTTGATGAAACTAAAGCAATTTTGAGCTGGGAACAGAGATTTAAGATCATAAAGGGCGTAGCTTCAGGTCTTCTATATTTGCACGAGGAATGGGAACAAACTGTGATTCATAGGGACATAAAAGCTGCGAATGTTCTATTGGATTCAGACATGAATGGGAGGCTTGGGGACTTTGGCTTAGCTAAGCAGTATGAGCATGGGTCAAATCCAAGCACGACCCGAGTAGTGGGCACGCTGGGTTACTTGGCACCAGAGCTCACACGTACGGGGAAACCCACAACAAGCTCGGACGTTTTTGCATTCGGTGCTCTATTACTAGAAGTGGCATGCGGGAGAAGACCCGTTGAATCTAAAGCGTTACCGGAGGAGCTCATATTGGTGGACTGGGTTTGGGATCGGTGGCAGGTCGGTGCAATATTGGACGTAATAGACCCTAAATTGGGTGGTGAATTTGATGAGCTACAGGCTGTGGTGCTGCTCAAACTGGGTTTAATGTGTTCAAATAATTCGCCGGAAGCTCGACCCAGTATGAGACAGGTAGTAAGGTACTTGGAGGGTGAGGCGGTGCTGCCTGAGGTGGTGCCGGCACCTGATGCATTGGATGTAAAAAAGGGAGAAGGAGCTGCTGGCGGTGGCGACGGTGAATTTGAGGATTTCGTGCATTCATATCCAATGTCATCGTATTTTGACAGGGCGAGTACGTGGTCATTGGCCGGCGATGACAGGGACGTTGATGTTGAGGCTGGCCCTGCTTCGCCTCTCTCTCTTTCCAGTAGACGGGAGGGTAGGTAGTTAAAGTTTGGCATGGCCACAATAGACTTCCTGGGGCTTACAGTCACATAACTTCTTCAAATTTGGGTTGGGAGCATTCGAGCTTCATAAGCTTGGTAAATAGGCCACAACAAGGTGTATTTGGAATTGTACCATTTGTTGTAAGTTATTATGGCTTTTAATCTCATGTTAATGTACATAAAATGATTTTGATAATGTGGAGCTCTTGTTCTAGTGCTCTCTGTTCAGAAGGAGAATACTATTTGACACAAGTATTATTTTTTTATTGTGTTAATATCAACTAAGGAGCATGTTAATTTATTTATTTTATTATTATTTTAAGATATAAATGAAATGTTTTAAAATTTTCAAATGATTATCACCTAAGCACCATTCTAATTTCTGTTGTTATTTCAAAGTAAAAATATTTAAATTATTTCAGAATTTTAAATAATTACTCATTAATTATAATGTTGTAATTATCCGTCAGAACATGGTCAAAATCATTTTGGGTTCAAAGTCTCAAACAATTTAGCAACATCTCACTCTATTATGCTTAAAAAAAAAATCAGACATCACTAAGGTCCTGCGGCCACAGAAGCTTTGGTGTTCTCAGCCGAAGTTCCCAATTTGTTACTTCAGTAATTTGACAATGAAGCCGATTTCAGCTAAATGAAAGAGCTTACAACCGCATAACTATTACATTTCAGTAATTTGAGGATGATGCAGCTTTCAGTTAAATTAAAGAGCTTATAACTGCATAACTATTACTCTGCAGTCTGCTCCAATGAACCATGGAGACCTGTCTGACTATATAGCTTAAGCCACTTCAACTTCAGAGTTTACAATGTTGTCTGCTTTTATTGCTTCTACCTTTACAGAAGCGTCAAGAAAGCGTTTGTAATTGAATTACAGAAGCATTGAATAATGGAAAAAATAGACTGACCAATGTTGATACTTCATTTTTTTTTTTAGTGAAAAAAAATAATGAGTAGATTATTCCAATATTACCGGTCAAAGCGTCAATGTTGTTACTTCAATGCAACAACAAAGAAGCAAAAGAGCGGTAGATATAAATGTCAAAATAAGCTATCCAATTAATTGAGTTTACAAAGGAAATCCTGTATTGAAAGTCGTTTATTTTCAGTTTGCAAATCTGTACATACTATTTGCTCTAGAAATACATTAAAGCTTTCATAACAGAAGAGGTATACCTGCTCAACAAGCCCCTCTCCAGAGTTTCTCACTAATTATTTTCAAAAATAATTTCTACCTAACAGTTTTCTGAGGCTCTGGAAAGATGTGGATGTCACATTTTTTTTCTGCATTAGACAATAATGTAGAAAGCCGCCATTGTGGATTCTTCGGACATAGTTCCTTTTATCTTTTGCTAATGGTTAACAAACTTGTCTCCTGTATTTTCAATCTCACCATCTTTCACACAACTGAAAATCTCAAAATCATCAAAGCCTACAAACAGACAGAAACATGTTAATTGAAAAAAAAATATTCTTCAGTGTCGTACTTGTATCCATATGAATTGAATAGATTACCTTCACCCAATTCTTCAGTTTCATCATTTAGAGGTCTTAAAAGCATCGTGTTAACGGAAGTTGGATCAAGTGCCATCCAATCTGAGCTCCCATACTCCTCTACATGCATATCCTTTGCCCTAATCCAGTCATCAGCATTACTAATGCCTTCAACTGATAAGGGATCGCTAACATCTTGTTGGTCACTTATAAACCTGTAAGAAAACCAGACAACACAAGATAAATTTTTCTTCCCCCTTCAATTGCCAACTGTATTACCCCAATGCACAGATGATAAATATTCAAGGGTTCCGGCTCACTTTTGTCTTAATCGTAAGTTGTAATGAACAAATACAAGATCAGTAAGATGTTGGCGCTCTATGTAATTCCGTGTATTCATAATTTGTTCAAAAGGAATCTGGTTTCTCTTGCACACCGTCGCACTGCATGTTTGACTGAGAATATGAACAGCTAAACGTGCCAAGTTAGGGCAACCTCCTCCATATGTTGACCACCATTCAGCTAGAAAAATAGCATGTATAAGTGAAAACGTCTTGAATAAGTGGTCATGAAAGAAAGGAGATACTCAAATAGAATGTCTTCGGGAATTGCAATCTTAAAAGTAATGTAAAGAAGTCACATCTAATAAACTTAGCCGCTGTTTTTGTAACTCCAGGACTGGTTAAGAAATTGAGTCCACCTTTGCTGAATTAAATAAACTTATGGTCAGACAACTTAAACATGCTTCCAACAAAGTGAAAGTGGGAGTCACATGTGAAATGCATTTAGACAAGGAACATTTCAACTCCAACTCATACTAGATTGGCCATTGTATCAAAGCATAAGCCTTCTACACAAGGCAGATGCTGTCCTCTTCAGTTATCAGTTTTTACATCTACGCACCGCCCTATTTTAAACAATTGAATAAATAATTTGCATAAATTATATCTTCTTTTCTCAAATTAATTTAAAATTAAAAAAAGGTAAATGACAACAAAGTGATTGAAGATATCAATCTTGTCTAGTAGATTGGGCCCTTACCAGGAAGTAGATTGTCTCTAGCTCTGACTGCCATCTTTCTCCCAAAATCTCCTGCAGCAGTCTTGTATGAGTTCATCTCTTTAATAATTTTATCTTGAACTCTTGTATCAGGAACCAATCTCTCTATGCAATCAAACATCCCCGAAAGAATCTCATTGTGCATATCCCCTTGAACACTATAGAAGAACTTTGGATTGAGGTAGAAGCCTGCAGCATGAAGAGGATGATGCCGCAGCTGTCCCCACCTGTGATGTATAATACTCCAGTACACCATATAATCCTCCCTCTTAATAAGCTCTTTCTTAATTGCTTCTTTTGCACGGTACATTCCAGCATAAACGTATCCCATTGCTGGTCTCTTCTCACTAGTAGTTATTCTCAGAACTCGCAAGAGAGGAACTGTTAGACGAACAATTAGGTCACACGAGGACCAAAATGTCTGATTACTTATGCAATCTAACATTTCCAGTCCTGCTGTTTGCTTTGAATATGGACAATCCATCCATTCCTGAGAAGTAACCATGGCCTGTAAATTGTGTTTAAGATCAACCATTCGTTTCAATGTCGTAAAGTTTGTTGCAAAGCGTGAGAAAGAGGGATCCACAATATCATTCCCTAAAGTATACCTTTTAGCCATATTCAAGATTGCACTATAATTGTAGACAAATCTCGTTATAGATCTTGCTTGTTCAATTACTGAACTAATCCACTCAAGATTTCCAAAATCGTCAAGTATCAAATCAATGCAATAAGCTGCAGAAGGACTCCAATAAAGGGTAGGAAAAGTGTCAGTCAGCCGTCTCCCTGCAATGGCATATTGTTCTTCACCAGACGTAATCACTTGCAGCACATTTACCACTCCAACTTCTTCTACTACTTGTTTTATCAACTCATACAGAAAATCTGAGGAATTTATAATGTCAGATGCATCCATGGATTTCAGAAAGATTGTCCCTTCAGGACAATATGCCAAAAACCTTAGCAAAATTCGGCCTGTTTCTGTGCTCCATTGGTCAACTAAAATTGAACAACGAGTCCTTGCCCATGTCATCTTGCATCTTTCTATATCATTCTTCACTTCTTCAACAGAATTTTTTAAAATCCAACCCCTAAGATCATGATGTGAGGGTCGTTCAACTCCTGAGCCCCCTGAAGCTATTGCTTCAATCATTTGCTGAAAATAGACTGAGTTCACAGCATCAAGAGGTGCACCAATATCATACAAGAACCTACCTATAGCCATATGAATGCGAGTGTCCACCTTTTTGGGAAACAATGCATTTTTATCCATGGGAACAACCTCAGAGTTCGCATACATTAAAGTAGCATTCTTGCCTCTTCCTCTCTTCCTTCTTTCTAGAGTTCTACTTATTCCTTCATCAGGATTCACTATCAAACTTGAATTGTGTTCCACTGAATTTTGACCTGGAAGGCACTGGAGACCTGCATTTACATCAACCTGATTGGCAATTGTGTTTACATCAGTAGACATAGGGGTAACGTTGAGAATCTCTTCCTCAATCTTTTGCTTCTTCCTCTTTTTCACCACAACACCATCTAAGCTGTGTTGCATTTGAAGCCGAACATCATGTGGAACGCGACTGCAAGTAGACGCATTACCCTTTTGACAAGCAAGATGTTCTTTAATTCTGTGAATCCCACCACCCTTGAACATCTTAAAACAATATATACATTTCAGCTGCACCCTATCCCCATTCTTAAACATTTGACAATGCTTCCATGCCGGGTCGTGTTTTTGGGATGTAATTGGTATGGGTTCCAAATTTGTAGCCATTTTAATAATTGTATCAACCAGTGTTGATTAACTGCCCAGTTACTACAACAAGCAATTCCTCTGACAGCTTAAACCAATTGAAATTACTCGACACAGGCCTTTCAACGCCAAAATGGTCCACTTTTATCCACGAAGTTTCCAAATTTACATCGCAAGATTTCATTACCCGAAAAAAAAACAGAGAGAAAGGGAGAAGATACTAAGAGCTTACTCGTTTTCGAGTTCTTGAATTGCTTGTGACTGGCGAGTCGAGCGACGATTATATAATTTGCGGGCGAGGTGAGAGCCGAGTTGAAAGATTTGTTGTTTCAGTTTATAAGAACCGTGGAGATGTCACCGAATGGACCGGTTAGGGCAGCGATCATCCGGTTGAGTTAGCTCTGGGTTTAACAGAATCGATCCGGTTTCGTCGGTCAAAGTCGTGGCAGGGCCCGGTTCCAACAAGAAAAACCGAGACATCTGGGGACCCCCCCTTCTGAAGATTATCCGGTTGACTATTCCCAAAGCTTACTGAACCGGTGATCTAGAACCTTTTAAGCATCTGAATAAGACGCTATACCTATAACTACGATTGTGGTATGTTTTTGTTCTTGATGTGGAAAAAATAATTACTTTTTATGGGAAATAAACGAAGAGAAAGTTTGGTTGTGAAAGCCAAGCCGCTATTGAAATTTATGACTGTCAATAACTGAAATATATGTTTTATTAATATAAACATTTCATTTTTCTATAATCTCGACGCTCCTGTTTTATCATTACTTAATTATTGTTACAGTAATTTCTGTACGACATTGCTCGATTGTTAATTATTATTATTATTTAATATTATATAATTAAAATGTTAGAAGTTAATACATTAAATAAGTCGTAATTTAATAGTTTAAAATTTTAAAAGTATATAGTAATTAAATATAATATCACAGTCTTTAAATATGGTTATAATATATGATTACATCAATGGATTCTACGATAAAATGGAGGGCTGCTTCAGCAAAAGAAGAAAGCATGCTTGAAGTCCCTCGCTAGGAGTTTAACATGTGATCTCTGCACAGTTTTTGAACCTAAAAACTGACCTTCGTACTTCTTACTTAATTACAACTTGTATCTTTTGCAACAATTACGAGTACACTAGGTACAACTTTCCTGTTTTCTTTTTTCTTTTTTATTTGTTCTAAAGAAGCTTTATGAAACAAATTAAACCTTGGACTCCCTGTACAGTATCTATTACTAAGAAGACGTGAGCAAGTGGAACCGAAAGCAATGACTGCTCTTCTTTCTCTTGTCCTTTTTTCCCCTTAAAAAATGACTTAAATCCAATTTCCAAAAATTTTCCTGTAACAATAATCTGAAGTATGTATGCTTTGAATGACAATAATAAATAAACGTCTTGTAATTTTAATGAATTTATGTCTAAGAAAAATATATTAAAACCTGAGAATGTACAAGAATCTTCGCATCAAATTCTCTATTTAGAATTAAATTAGTTGAATGTGCCCAATTAATTGAAGCATCAAGTAATTGCAATAGAAGAAATAAAATAAAAAAGTCCTTACCCCCACCATTGTTTTTACCAAGGACAAGTAAGAAGCATTCTCAAATAAACTATTACTTCTCCCTACATTAGATTCCACTCTAATCCAAATCCATTGTGGATCTTTGGTGAAGTTAAATTGAAGTTAGAAAAAGGAGAGCCACGAGGCAAAGGTAGGAACTAGGAAGTAACTGTTCAAAGGGCATTCCCTGCTTTAGCAAACCGTTTTCACACATTACATATTACAAAGTTGAAATGGCGAAAATCAAGGAACCACTCACAGCCCCTCTCGCCCCACTTCACTTTCCTCTTTTCCTTTGCACAAATAGAGAACATCAGCACAAACGATTCAACATCCAAAAACCAAATGCCTCCTTCCTCACAACTCCTTGTTTTCTTCTGCATTCTCGTCTCCATCTCCCTCATAGGTACTCTTCATGGAAGCACTTTATCTTCTGCTTTCCAGTATTTGAGATTCTATTCTAGAGAACTAACATTGTTGCCTTTTGTTTTACAGATGGGATTCAACTCATAATGGTAAACAACTGCAAGGAGAACATATGGCCGGCACTTCTTGGCGGCGCAGGGCACCCTACTCCTAAAGATGGTGGCTTTCTTCTATCCAGCGGAGAAGAGACGGTTCTGGAAATCCCTGAGGGATGGTCGGGTAGGATTTGGGGTAGACAAGGTTGTTGCTTTGACCAACAAACAGGGAAAGGCTCGTGCCAAACAGGGGACTGCGCAGGGCTTCTGCAATGCAGGGGAATTGGGGGAGTCCCTCCAGCTACGCTTGTGGAAATGACCCTCGGAACCTCCCAATCAGATTTGCACTTCTACGATGTTAGTTTGGTGGATGGGTTTAACGTTCCTGTGTCCGTGAAGCCTGTGGGTGGTGGCATAGGTTGTGGGGTTGCAGCCTGTGAGGCTGACTTGAACGTGTGTTGCCCGCCTGCTCTGGCTGTGCAGCAGAATGGGAAGGTGGTGGGGTGCAAGAGTGCGTGTTTGGCTGCAAAATCAGATAGGTATTGCTGCACTGGGGAGTTTGCAAACCCAAAAAGCTGCAAGCCAACGGTGTTTTCTCATCTTTTTAAAGTCATATGCCCTCGGGCTTATAGCTATGCTTATGATGATTCCTCAGGGCTTAAGACTTGCAAGGCCACTTGTTATGTTATCACATTTTGCCCTCCAAACTGATGGATCGTATTGGCAGATAAAAGGGGCAGTGAGATGTGTTTTTAGTGTTCTATCGTTTTCAGTCTGTTCCATGTGATCTTCTTTCCTTTTAGTTTTGGCAATTTGCTTGTTTGGAAATCCTTAGTGGTCTGTCCCTTCAACTTGTAATTACATTCGGTGTCCAATTATATTAATTACCAGATGGTCTCAGTATTGAGTAATAGTTTCATTGGTTTATGTACCATTTGGACCTCTTTCGGGAATGAGAACACGAAGCTTTAAATTGCAAATCCATTTGGTAAGGAAGGCAAATCGAAAAATAATATAGACCCAAAGAAAGAACCCACTATTCAGTGTTTTAAATATATAAAGATTTTAGATACATAGCATCCAATGTTCTGGTATCTTTATATAATATCAACATAAAAATCAAATATGCTTTAGTATTTTACGTATATAACGATACCCAGAGCCAGATGCCAAGAATATACAGTTTGCCTAAGCTTGATTAATAGCAAACTAAAGAGGGAAAATAATTGTGTATATTGCGGTATTGCTGCTGGCTACTCTAGGGCCATCTAATTATGTATGCTACTTGCTGCAAACTTTCCTTCTTTTTGGTAAAGAGAAACATTCCTTCTTTATCTAATGTGGCAGTGGGAATTGTATATTATATTATTTTTTGCCCACAAACATTTTAGAATTTATGGAAAAATGAGGTAGACAATTTGTTTTCCCACGATTTGATACTAGATATAAAAATTTATTGTTAAAATTTTTGTATTCTTAAAAATAAAAATTAATGAAAATTCTTATTATTTTATTCTCATCTATAAGGGTGAGAATAAAAATTTTCTATGAGAATGTAAAATTTTTTATTATATAAAATTACTAAATTATCCTTAAACTTTAAATTTAACATTTAAATTTTAAATTTTAAATTTCAACTTCTAAATCTTAAACTTTAAATTTGAACCTCTAAATTTTAAACCCTAAACCTGAATACCTAAATCCTAAACCTTAAATCTAATATCTAAAATTTAAACCGTAAATCTTAACCCATAAACAATAAACTCTAAATTTAACCCTTAAATCCTAAATCTTAAATTTAATCTCTAAATTTTAAACCCTAAATTTAATTTCAAAACTCTAAACCTTAACTCTTAAATCTTAAGTCTAAAATTTTAAACTCTAAATTTTAAATCTTAACCCCTAACCCCTAAACACTAAAACTCTAACCCTGTCTTAAACTTTAAATTTTAAACTCTAAAGCTATAAACTATAAATCTTAACTCTTAAATTCTAAACTTAAACTCTAATAACTAAATCTTAAACCCTAAACTTTAAATCATAAACTCTAAATAAGAAATCTCATTTTTTTCTTAGTTTTTAGTCAAGAAAAAATTTTATTTCTTTACTTACTCTTTTTTTTTTAATTATTATATTTATTAATCCTTTTATTTTAAAAGTTTTTCCTTCAAGAGTGTTTTTGAAAAAGTAATTATATTTTCAAAAATATTTCATATGAATCAAACATGAAAATAAAAATTTAATGGTAATACAACAAATTATCCTTAGTAAAATAAAGTGATAATCAAACATATTTTTTTAACTTTTTTATCTATCTCATTTTTGGAAATAAAATTCTTAAGAATACAACTTTTCTAAAAATAAAATATTTCAGAAATCAAACTCTTTTAGAATTTATAAAAAAATGAGGTAAGTAACTTCTTCTTTTTTTTTTACAATATTTGATACTAGATATAAAAATTTATTTCTAAGAATTTTTTATTTTCATCTATGAGGGTGAAAATAAAATATTTTTATGAGAATAAAATTTTTTTTTTACGTAAAATTATTAAATTGTCCTTAAATTTTAAATCTAACATCTAAATCTTAAATCATAAACCCCAACTCCTAATTTTTAAACTTTAAATCTAACCTCTAAATTTTAAACTCTAAATTTTAACCCATAAACAATAAACCCTAAACTTAATCTCTAAACCCTAAATTTTAAATCTAACTTCTAAACCCTAAACCCTAAACTTAACCTTAACTCTTAAATCTTAAGTTCAAAATTCTAAATTCTAAATTTTAAATCATAAATTCTAAATCTTAAGTCCTAACCTCTAAATACTAAAACCCTAACCCTACTCTAAATTTTAAAACTCTAAACCCTAAATCTTAAACTCTAAAATTATAAACCCTAAATTCTAACTCATAAGTCCTAAACTTAAACCCTAATTTCGAAATCTTAAATTTTAAATAAGAAATCTCATTTTTTTTGCTTATTTTTTTAATGAAGAAAAAATATTATTTCTTTACTTATTATTATTATTTTTTTATTTTATCATTCTATTTATTAATCTTTTTATTTTAAAATTTTTTCTTCAAGAGTATTTTTGAAAAGTTAATTATATTTCAAGAATATTTCATATGAATTAAATATAAAAATAAAAATTTAATAATAATATAATAAATTATTTTTTTAAAAATAAAATAATAATTAAATATATTTTTTTTCAATTTTTTCATCTATCTTATTTTTGAGAATGAAATTCTAAAAAATATAACTTTCTTAAAAATAAAATATTTTAAAAACTAAACAGTATCTTAAATATTTTTAACAAAATTTAAACAAACGGACATAATTTGATAACATTAATATTTAATAAATAAATAAAATACATTAAGTCATAGATTTCACTTATTGATTTTCTTTCTTAAAGTTCATTATATAAAATTTATAAAAAATTAAGAATCCCAACCCTTTCTAACAGCATGTGATACAGCCAAAAAGATGGCGGCCCCAAGATGTGAGTTCTGACTTGATACTTGTGCTACGTAGCAAGAAGATAAGCCCATATTGACCATAACGGGTAAGGGTGGAAAGGAAGGACCAAACAATCTCTTTTAGTCTTGTACCTGATCTTCAGAAAGAACCCAGAGAGCACAAATGGAAGGGAAAGATGAAAAAAAGAAGCAGACAAGAAGGTGTTGGTTTGGGGTGGGGAAAATCTTTACCGGTACCAAGTGTGCAGGAGATGGTAAGGAATGGCAATCACACTGTCCCTGAGAGATACATCCGAGAATATAAAGACACGCCACTTCATATGAGCTATCTCCAACTTCATATGAGATTTCAGTGATAAATTTCTCTTTGCTGGCAAACAGAGATGAAAATGAACAGAAAAAGCTGGATTTTGCTTGCAAGGAGTGGGGTTTCTTCCAGGTAATTAGCCCCTTATTAGTAACAAAATTTGCTAGTATGTGTTTTTCACTGAGATTTGATGAATCTGTTTAGATAATAAATCATGGAGTGGCAGAAGATTTGGTAGAAAGGACGAAGGGGGCAGCAGCAGCAGCAGCAGCATTTTTTGGTCTGCTTGTTGGAGGTGAAAAAGAAGTATGCCATGGCAGAGATTGATCTCCAAGGATAGATATATACAGTTAACAAATTATTATATTCAATAATCAAACATAAAATATTAAATTTATAGAAGTAGTATAACAAAAAAATTAAATATAAATTAAGTATATATTTTTTTAAAAAACAAAAATTTCAAATTAAGTACTAATTAAATATTATAAAAAAATTATAATAAATTTAACTAAATTACAGTTTATTAGACATTTCATAAGAAGATACAAAATTTATTTAAGAAGAGGCAACAAATTTTTTAATTTTTTTTTAAAATTAAGATTTTTTTCATTTAATTTTTCTTTCAATTTTAAAATGTCATAAATTTTTTTACAAATTTGATTAATACTAGATCTTTTTTAATAAAAAAAATTCTAAAAATAATATTTCTTAAAGAAAGAAAAAACCTTTCTTAATAAAGGGAAAAAATTTGTAAAAGAAGAGAAAAAAAATTTAAGAAAAAAATTATTTAAAAACTTTATCTTAAATTAAAAAAGAAAAAGAAAAAAAAAGAATGACATAAAAGAAAGTCACGATGGTTGGAAAAACAGTAATTTCACCACTCTTGCTTTAATTAATTTCCAGTTTTAGTGTTTTTTTATTTTGGACAAATCAAATATCATAAATTTATTATACAAATATTAAATTTAAAATTTACAAAAAAGTTTACAAAAGAAAAGAAAAATAAAAATTATAAATCAGTATGTACTTTTAAAAGATAAATAAAAATTTAAATTATAAAATAATCCACCTCCTAATTATTACTATCTAATTTTAAAATCAGGAGAAAGAAATTAAACATCTTCCGATTTTATTTAAAAATTATAACTCTTAACATTGTAAATTTTTTTGATATTAAAATATTATAAATTTAAAATAAAATAATATAAATATTTTAAAGTTAGTAAACGCCGACTAATTTTTATAAAAAAAATATTTTTTTAATAGAAAAAATTAAATTTTTTAATAAAAAAAATATCTTTTAAAAAAAAACAATAAGTAATCATAAAAAAGAGAGTAAAGAAGATGGTTTGGGGAGGGGAGGGGAGGGGAGGGGCGGGGGAAACTGCATTGACTGCATCCTTCCCAAGCAGTTGCGACCGTAGTTCTTTGAGGGAGAGATGGGACGCTAGGGTATGCGTTGAGGGAGAGATGAAAAGTTTTTGTAGTCTTTTATTTTATTTTTATTTTTATTTTTTTGGGACAAGCAATTCTTTGTAGTCTCAGAAGAGCAGAAGCTCGATTGGGCTGACCTCTATTTCCTATTGGCATACCCACCGAATCTGAAGCACTAGCCCCTCACAGTCCCAGGGTTCAAGTATGTATTTATGTTCTCCTTACATAACAAGCAACAAAAAACAACTGCAATTTAATGAGAGAACCATACAAAATTTTGGCGTTCTAAAAGTTCCTATCAAAATATGATGAGCATGATAAATTAATTTTTTATTATTATGTTCTAAATTGGGGCGCGGAGCAAGGAAAGAGCAACGGGTAGGGATTGAACCTATGGGATCAAGCTTACTTTAATCTTGAAAGTTTCATGGGAGTTACTCGTTTATTAGCTCTTATTTATTATGTTATAAACTTTGACAAGTCTAATTTATAAACCACAATTAAAAGCAAATTGTATCATTGTTGCTATTGTTTGTTATTTTTACGTTGTATCTTACATGCATAGGGAGACAGTGGAAGAGTACTCAACAGAAATATGCAGGGTTTCTGAGGAGATACTTGCCAATTTATCACTGTTGATGAATATGAAACAGGATAGTCTAAAAGACTTGCACAAAGGGATGATGCTAGGAATGCGCATGAACTATTATCCATTTTGCTCCAAGCCCGATCTTGTTCTTGGTATTAGCCCACATCCTGATGGTGGTTCCATAACCATACTTCTACAAGATAATGATATCACTGGCCTACAAATTTCGTAATATCTTGTAAAAAAATAAAATTTATTAGATAATTTTTAGATATTTAAGAAAATATAATCTTTATAAATTTTTTACCTTACGTATATGCATAGAAATATTCTAATATTAATGGAATAGGTAAAGAGAAAAAATTTAAAAAAAAATATTAAAAATAAATATATTAAAAAAATGTAAAATTCTTAGATAAAAAAGATAAATTTTTGTGAAGTCAGCAAAAGTATTAAAATTTTAAGAAAATTGAATTAGAGTAATTTTTCTTAATTTAAGAGTTAAAGTTACTAAATTTAGTATCTCCACCTATAAATTGAACTTTTACCTATGGACATTTTATATAGAGTTTTTCTACTTCACATAAATTTTTAGTAAGCCAATAGGATAGCTCAAAGAAGAAATAAAATATAGACTTGGATTAGGATATAAAAATTGGACCGGTAGCTCAAAAATCATAAAAATGTGATTAAACCCATTATGAAAGGTAGAATTTTATCCAAAGTAAAGAAAATGGGTAAAAATGAGCCTAAATCCAAGAGGAAAAATAAAAACAAAAATAAAATAAAGTGATGAAATAATGGTGTAATCAAGATTATGTGACATGGCATTAAAACAAAAATTTAGCAAGTAGTGTGATATCCTACATTCATAATTTTAGCAAGTGGTATGATAATACATGGCATTAGGACAAAACATCTATATTCTACACTCATAATTTTAGCAAGTGGGTAATAATATATAACATTATGACAAAACATCTTTATTATACACAAATAATTTTAGCTAAGTAAGGAAGATTCAATGGTTAAAAATTTGCCACCTAAAAAGGCAAACATATCATACTTGATAAAGACAAAAGAAAAAGGAAATGAATCTCTAAATCAAAATGACCTTGTCCCTTATTTTAAGAACATATCATCATAATTTTCAAAATATAAATCTCATTTTCCTATACATATCTTGACTAAGGAAGATGAAGACAAAAACATAAGTTGTTTGTTTTCTAAAAATTCAACCAAGTGTATCCTAATTGTGATAAGGTAGACCCATGATTATGAAAGGTAAATTATTTGATAGTTTATATAAGCAAAACCCACCCTTATAACATTAGAATTTTGTCCAAGTGAGGGAGAGGAAAAATAGAAGCAAGGTAGAGTGAGGAAAGGAGAGGAAGAAAGGAAGAAAAATGAAGGAGAAATGTAGAAGACTAAGTGTTCAAGGTAAGTTTAACAATATTTTTTTTTTGAAGAAAACTTTTAAAACTTATAATATTTATATGAGATTTTGATCTTAGAACTTTGATGATTGGTCATGGATATTACTATATCATGTTACATATTATGTATGTTTAAATACTTAGGCTGGTGTAGATAGTTTTGCATAGGTATGGCTATGGGTGGCAAAATTTTAAGTTTCTGATTTTAAAATTTTGGAAAAAATTGGTAAGGAATTAAAACAAATGGTTAACATGAAAAATGTAGATCTATGTCTCACAGAATTTTAGCCACTGAAATCACTCAATTTAGAGTCTATATGTGGTAGATATGGTTCGATTAGTAAGCAGTGGTCAGAAAATGGTTAATCAAGAAAGAATATGTTATGATAGATCCTGTGTTTTAATTTCTGAGAACATTCTATAAGGATTTAAAATAAATGGTTAACATACGAATTATAGATATATGTGTCACTGATGTTTAGCCACTGAAATCACTCAATTTGGAGTTCATATGAGGTAGATATGGTCTGATTAGTATGCAGTGGTCAGAAATTGGTTAATTAGGAAAGAATATTTTAGGATAGCTTTTGTGTTTTAATTTTTGAGAACATTCTGTGGGGAATTAAAATAAATAATTAACATAAAAATTATTGCTATATGTATCACGAATTTTTAGCCACTGGAATCACTTAATTTGGAATTCTTATGAGGGAGATATGGACAGATTAGTAGGAAGAGGTCAGAACCTACCCAAGAAGAAATAACTTTTATTTTGATGGAGTAATATTACCATGATTTCTTAATATTTCATTCAACTGTTCGACATAATAGTTTTAAATAATTGTTTTATCTTTAAATTGACACCAAGATCGCCTAAATCGGAGTTAAATTTAGGGAGTTATGCTCTGATTAGTAAGAGAAGGTCAGATAGGATGAAAACCTACATCAAGAAAATAATGAAATAAAATTAATATTTAAAAAAGAAGAAAAATCTTATAAATGAAAATAATAAATGACTAGTATATGTCATAGTCATTTTTATTGCATGAATTTCTTACCATTTTAAGTGTGAAATTTTGACATGAAAATATTTTATAAAGTGATATTTGAAATAGTTATATTCATAGCATGATTACCAATGATTTTTTACTATTATTGTAAAAAGAAAAAATATGAGCACGGTCACATGGCAAATCCGTGTGGTGCATCAGTAAGAGACGCCCTACCAACAGTTATAAATATGTTAATGAGAAAAGAAAGAGAACGTGTGCCATGTCGGACGGAGCGAGAAAAATCCGTACCGGAGAGTAGAAAATACTCACCTTGACCGGGTTAATTTGATATGAGAATAAATTATTGATAGTCATCATATGATATTATGAAAATAATTAATCCTGTCATACATGTCATTACTGTTCGATTCTCATGTGTATAGATATAGTGTATTTATGTGACCAAAGATATTTACTGTAATTTATACAGCTGAACATAATGTGATGAGTTAAATTGATGATGATTTATTGTTGAATTTACTAGGATTTAATTCTCACTATATTTCCATGTCATGTTCAGAAAATTAGTTATGCAGATTTTTTTATGGCTCTAACTTTTAGTGTACGTTGGACCGAGTTACTTTATGTTGGACAGATCTCAGAATCAAATAATATGTTTGTGGTCGAGTTGGTTTAGATTCCGATAAAGGTGCAACTACCCGCACCTATATCTCCGGAATTAGTCAACCAGAATAAATAACATAGAATTATTTATGTGTTTGATTTTGTTGTACATACGTTTTGATTAATGACGTGAATAAATAATAATAAAAAATAAAATTGTTACAAATTCACCACCAAAGAGAATGGGTTCCTGTCAAACCAATACCTGGTGCATTTGTTGTTAACATTGCCTACGCTTTGGAGGTACCCAAAACAAGTTGAAATTATTTACACTGAAATCTAGTCACAATTATATTCTCTGTTAATTTGATGATAACATAAAACATCATCCTTTTTATTTTAATTGCAAAGGATGAAGAAGGTTATTTGAATAACTGTTCCAGAAGCACAGTAGTCAGGTTGTTCTACTCATGAAACTACTTAGCAATAAACAAAACCCTTCTATAACATGAGGATCCAAATTAACCACTTTCACCTCTTATGACTACAATTTGTACCCATCTTTTTGTTTGGTATTATGGTCACGGGTTGTCCTCAAACCAAGTATACTAACTCCTTTCGGTTTTTGCGCCCATCTATGAAGTCTTTTTCCTGTTTGTATGCAGGCACTTGATTATACGACTACAGTAACTTGTTGCTTATTATGCAGGTCTGGAGGTTAATGGTATATATAAAAGTGTTGAGCACAGAACTGTCACAAATGCAACCAAAGCAAGAATGTCGATTGCTGTGTTTGTGATGCCAGGTGAAGAAGCAGAAGTTGGTGCATTAGATACTATGGTTCGTGAAGGCCCAGTCTTGTACAAAAGAATCAAATACATAGATTACATTAGGCGCTTTTTGGACAGAAAACTGGAGGGCAAAGCCATTGATATTATTAAGTCAGAAGACCAGTAACTTGGTTTTGCTGCCATGTCCAATTTCCATGTTTCAGTTTAAGAGAATTTTATAGTGTAAGCTTTGAGGACCAAGAAGCAGAAACAACTTACGGTCTTATTCACTGCCATGTTAAGTAATAAATTTTAGTGGATATTACTGAATTTTGTCTACTGTTTATTTAGAAGAAACAGAAAAGTATTCATCGTTATCAAGGTATTTATAAAACGATTCTTACGTACTTTGTGATAAAAAAATAAAATAAAGTAGATTAACGGTAAAAAGTAAAATCTCATAGTTAAACCCTCTTTTTACATGGTATATATCCTCACACTAAAAAATGTACAGTTTCAACTTTCAAGTACAATTGTCTATCCGAATAAACAGAGCACTACCAGATATGAAAAGAAAGAAGAGCAGACTCTTGTAAATTGTATTATCCTCATTTGCTGTACAATTACTTGAAAGTGTCCTGCGATTGAGTGGTTGATTCTATATCAGAGGGGAAAATGGAGAAGTATCCGAAGGACAGAAAGTAACAATTCCTCTTATTAAAATTGTTGGTTGAAAACAGAGTTGGCACTCACTATACTCGGCCAAGATTAACCGTGTTATACAGTTTTCTGTTGGCTAGTCGATCATAACTAGCTAGCATGAAGCTTGAGATTATAAAGAACTCAAGCATGCATAAAGGCAATAAGATGAGGGCTGCAATTGCAAATTTCGTGCCTATAAGCAATTGGATTGCGGGTCAGAACAGTATTCTTTTTCATTATTCTTAAAGGACATAGTCTTCTTAAATTTCAAAAGCCTTCTTTTTTTGATTTCTTACCAACTTTACCTACCCCAGATATCAAAATTTTTTAGTTTTTAATACACGGCAAATAGAGAATCGTATTATACAGTATAGCACACATTGAAATAATGAACAAAAACAAATTAGTATTCAGGGTCACAAAGGAGGTTGAGCAACCGTACTTGTTAGCAAATTACAGAGTTCGTTCGGGGATTGATTTTCCGACCTACTTTTAGTTCCTCTTCCAAGTTTTCTCATGGTGACACCCACCTTGTTGTTTTACTTAGCCCATTTAATTACAGCAACAACATATATATTTCTAACCCACTTTGACTTTTAATGAACAATTGGTGCATAATTTGAATTTGAAGTCTATATGCCCCCCAAATTTTAAAGTCTCTATATATGAATGATCCATTTTATATCATTTTTTTTATAATAAAAGAGCTTTATATATCTAAACTTGATGTTGGAGTTCCGATTGTGTTAAATTTTCCGTCTTTCACAAGGGAAAAAATAAAATAAAAAAAGAAAAGAAAAGCCTAAGGTTAGTGTTTAGAAACTTGTACAGGCATTTATAACATGACAATTCTTATGTTAATTGACATTAATTACTAAAACTTATAAACAGGAGTTTCAATAAAACTTATTTAAAACCTCTAGCATCATGCACGATGCATGTATTTGTCTAATATGAAATTTATTACTAATAATACTAATAGAATGTACGAACTACATAGAGTTTATTTAGTGGTCAATATACTACGTACTCATATTAAACGCCAATGTTAGGTGTCCAAATACCCAGCGCACCGTCTACCTAAATATAGTTTTATACAATTGAGAACCAATTGTTGTGTTAAGTAATCAATTTTTGCCCATAAAAGTGGCGTATAATACCCCTATTCTTCACTTCTATATTTAAATATCCACCACAAAACGTAGAGAGAGACGCCGATTGGAAAAGTAAACAGTGAAAAGAGCCAAAGGGTAGTTGTAAACTGATAAACTGCTTTCCTCCTAAGCATTAGAGATGAGTCAAATATATATCCCCACTTCCTTCATTTGTAACCATAAAACCCAATGTCATCCTAAGCACCAACATCCAAACATTTTCAAACTCTACAACTCAAAAACACAGAAAACTAGCAACAAAATTAACACCAACGAAAAGAGCAGATTCAGCTATCACAGACACGGTACACCTCCCAATGGAGTCGGTTGTTTGTGAGCTAGAAGGCACACTTTTGAAGGAATCGAATATATTCTCTTACTTCATGTTAGTAGCATTCGAAGCATCGGGTTTGATTCGTTTCACGTTGTTGTTAATTCTGTGGCCCATAATTCGGTTGCTGGAAATGGTTGGGATGGGCGACGCAGGGCTCAAGCTGATGATCATTGTGGCTGTAGCCGGGGTTCCTGAGTCCGAGATTGAATCGGTAGCCAGGGCAGTTTTGCCTAAGTTCTACATGGATGATCTTGATATGGAGGCATGGAAGGTGTTTAGCTCCTACAAGAAGAGGTTGGTGGTCACTAAGATGCCTAGGATGATGGTGGAGATGTTTGTGAAGGATCATTTACGAGCTGATGAGGTGATTGGGAGCGACCTCAGTGTCCATAGGTTAGGATTTGCCACAGGGTTTGTTAAAGGTGACTCTTTTAATACCATCTATGAAAGGGTCGCTAAGCTTTTTAACCAAGAGGCACCTTCTTTGGGTTTGGGAAAGCCTACTACTTCAAACTATTCCTTCCTGAAGCTATGCAAGGTAAGTCAATTTGTGAAGACAAAGTTAAGAACATGAAAAATTAGAGAAAACAAAACCCATTTGCTTAACTTGGAAAAAGTTAATTACTCTTTCTCTTTTTCTGACATTGATATAAATATTCTACATGCAGGAACAAATGCACCCACCATTTGTAGCAACCCAAGAGCACGAGCACCAACTCCTCCGCCCACTCCCGGTGATCTTTCACGACGGCCGCCTGGTGAAGCGACCAACACCTTCCACTGCCCTACTAATCCTCTTATGGATGCCTTTAGGCATTTTACTTGCGATAATCCGCATCGTCATGGGCTTGATTCTTCCCTTTTGGGCAATCCCCTACGTTTCTATATTATTTGGATGCAGGGTCACGGTGAAGGGAAAACCACCACCACCCGTCTCCGGTGGTGGAAACTCCGGGGTGCTATTCGTGTGCACTCACCGGACCCTTATGGACCCCGTCGTCCTCTCTTCAGTACTTCAACGTAAAATCCCGGCCGTCACATACTCCATCTCCCGGCTAACGGAGATCCTCTCACCCATCCCCACCGTAAGGTTAACAAGAATACGACATGTGGATGCAGAGAAAATCAAACGCCAATTATCGAAAGGAGATTTGGCAGTGTGTCCAGAAGGAACGACATGTCGTGAACCTTTTCTTCTGAGGTTCAGTGCCCTCTTCGCGGAACTAACAGACCGGATAGTCCCGGTGGCCATGAATTACCGGGTAGGGTTCTTCCATGCGACCACAGCCAGGGGATGGAAGGGGTTGGACCCCGTATTCTTCTTCATGAACCCAAGACCAGTGTATGAGGTGACTTTCTTGAAGCAGCTGCCGGTGGAAGCAACGTGCTCGTCGGGTAAAAGCCCACATGATGTGGCGAACTACGTGCAGAGAATATTGGGAGCCTCGCTAGGGTTTGAGTGCACCAACTTTACTCGGAAAGATAAGTACAGAATTTTGGCTGGGAATGATGGGACTGTGTCGTATACCTCGCTGGTTGATGGGATAAAGAAGGTGGTCATCACTTTCAAGCCATTTTTACACTAGAGTTTATGCTATAACAGAATAAAATTCTTTGCGTTCTTTCATTTGTTTTGGTTTTGTAAATTCATTGGTTTGTAACTTCGTATTCTTGTTGGTTATCTTCTTCGATTATTGTTTCCTGGAATTGTTATAAAAGTTATGTAAGAATTTTTTCCATCTCTCAATTTTCCTATTTATTTTAAATCGATAACACTGCGTACAGAACTGAAATATTAAAAACAAAATAAAAACAAATTTCATTACAAAATTAAATACAAATAATTACAATTATTATATATTTACGTATATACTCTTTTTTTGTTTTGGACAATAGTTTACGTATATACTCTAATAATAATATAGTACAACGTTTGTTAGTTAGCTGGGCTTTTACCGTAAAGAAGCCCAAGGATCCAGAGCATGTAAGAAGTGAGAGAATCAGGGCCACAAAAATGGGCCCAAAGGAATGTTGAGCAAAACAAATTTGCCTCTTCTGGAGCATGGTTTTCTTTAGGGCATAATGCTTCCGGTTTATATATATATATATAATTTGAGTTAAAATCAAGGGTGGGTACTATAAATAAGCAACTACCGAAGATGGTAAGGGGTGGTGTGAATGCATAGGCATGACAAGAATTTATTAATTTGTAAGAAAGTGAATTTACGAGGATGGGTAATAATGGGTTTGAAAATTGGTTTGTTCTTTTGTTCCCAATCTTCTGGGGACAGATAAAAAAGCATTGACATCGTGATTTTTCCTATATTAAAAGACGAGGTTGCAAGTTGGCGCTCGCATAGCCCGAGTAGTTAAGCAAAGATTCATGACCGGATATTACAGTTTGAAAATCCCATTATTAATTAATTAACGTTATATATACTTGAACCGTACGAAACCATTGCTGACCACTTTTCTTTCTTATTAAAAAAATATCGTATAATTTAAATTTAAATCTAGTGGCCTTATTAAAATGTAAATATATTTATTTTAATAAAAGAAGAAATTAAGTTGAAGGTTTCAATGTATTAATTATGTATGCGCTGCCGGGGGAGGAAAAAGTAATTCATTAATTGAAGAGAAAGTAGAATAGAAATGTAGCGTAGTGTGACGAGGGACCAAATTAAAGCGTGGGGGGAATATCAATAACTTTGTGAAATGAGGACGGCTTTTCTTTATGACTCAAAAGAAAAGGAATTTATTCCCTCTACACTCTAGAGGACCACTGCTTAAATTTTGCAATGTAGGCCTACTCTTGGTCTTAGTCTCTTACAGCCCATGGAAGTTTCTTTTTTAGAGTGCGCATCTTCTCGTGTGCTAAAATATAGTCATTCATAGAAAGTTCCAATTTATTTATAGTAATAAAGGCATGGGAAGCACAATCATATCATTTTTACCCACTTTACTACCATAAATATGTACAAAATATGCCACGTCCTACGTGATTTCAACTTTAAAAAAAACACACAATGAAATGATCCGTTTTTGTGATTGATACTTTTGCCATTAAACTTCATGCGGTAACAATAATATAAAGAAATTTATAATATGTAAGGTGCAATGAAAATTCCATGGAAGTTTTTTTGAATTTTTCCTCAGATGCAAAGTCAGGAACAAAATTATTTAAATAGTGGAAGCTATTACGCAGAAAATATGTCGTCGATATCGTTATTTTCTTAAGAGCACTTGGCAATAATATATTGCGATATTCTTTTTCATTTCCTCATAAAATATTAAACATAATTGATCGTGTGAATATAAATTATTGCGCCGAGAGCAGGCCTCTGAGCCTTTAATTTTGGGCAGTGTATGGCGCTAAAATCCACAATTTATTAATGCAAAATCAGATGGTCGGTAAGTTTAAGACAATTTGGAGAAATAAATTAATGACCCAAAACGACAAGTTGCAGTTGGCGGTTTGCAATTGCATTCAGATTTCACTGGAACCAATGGACCGGCAGCATGGAGATTTCTCCGTCCATTACATTACTCATTTTAGATTATCCGAATTTCGAGCATTTACTATTTTGCGACAACAAATTAACCAAACACAGCCTTGCAGCCAATGATGACGTGTCGGGGGCAACAACGTGGCCCCACCTCTTTCAAAATCATTCTGGACCGCGTGCCTCTGTTTTGGCGCGTGTCTTTTTTTTTTTTAGAGTTGGTTGTAAGTTGTAACTTTTTTTTCCTAGTTTGGAGAACACCCGAAAAGAAAAACGAATGGTCCATTAGAATATGGCCACGTCACCGGGTTGGAGTAACCAAAAAAGTCCGTAACATAGCTCCGAATTGGCCGCTACTGCACCCCTAGAACAAGAATCTGTTGCCGGCTTCCCATAACTGACTTCGCTGCCCAACAGGGGCTATCACTAACCGATATTCCTGACGTTTCATCCTTTAGCACATGTCGTTTTTGCTTCCTCCAACGGGATCCCACCAAGTGTTGCGTAATTGAAAAGCTTTGGTGACACGCTATCAAAGTGGTCGACGCGATTTTCCTGTCATCCTCTTGCACGCGACACATTTAATGTTTCGACCCTCGTCCTCTTCTTTCTCTCTGCCCCTATTAGTCTTAAGCGGATCCTTTTCGCACCCCTCCCTCTCTCCCTCTCTGGTCATGGAAATCTTGACCTAGAGATTCAATTGGAGTTTTCGAGTTGAACTCATTCTCTGCCTTTCTCTATTTTCTCTCTTTAAGGATTACGTTGTCCCTTCTGTGAATTTGGGTTTCTTGAATTCTGGGTGTGTATCGAGTTTGGGTTTTCTTTTGGAGAAAGATAGAGAACTGGCGACAGAGTTGTTGGATCTACATGTCTTCGGGGAGTTCCTCTTATTGGTGCTACCGATGCAGTCGATTTGTCCGGGTATTGAGTCAGGACATGGTGGTTTGTCCGGATTGTGACAGTGGGTTTGTGGAAGAGATCGAACATCCGCCTCCGTCTGTCCACGTGGATGCCCGGCGGAGTAGGTTTCCCGCTGCAGCGATGTACATGATCGGCCACGGTCCCGGCTCTGATCAGAATTCGCGGCCTGCGCTTCGGAGGACCCGCAGGAACGGTGGTGATCGTTCGCCTTTCAATCCGGTCATCGTGCTCCGCGGATCGTCGGATGGGTCGAGCCACGAGGGAGGAGAGAGTCGTGGGTTTGAGCTTTATTACGATGATGGTGCTGGTTCTGGGCTTCGGCCTTTGCCTCCGAGCATGTCGGAGTTTCTTTTGGGATCCGGATTCGATAGGCTTTTGGAACAGCTTTCTCAGATTGAAATCAACGGTATTGGGCGATGCGAGCACCCGCCAGCATCAAAAGCTGCGATTGAATCATTGCCCACGATTGAGATTGATCAGAGTCATTTGGCCACGGAATCACATTGTGCTGTTTGCAAGGAGCCTTTTGAATTGGGCACTACGGCTAGGGAAATGCCTTGCAAGCATATATACCATCCGGAATGTATTCTACCATGGCTCGCGCTTCGCAATTCTTGCCCCGTTTGTCGCCATGAATTGCCAGCTGATAATATTAATATCCAGAACACTGCTGCAACAGGGCAATCCCTTGCCTGGAATGACGAAGAGAATGTAGGATTGACAATTTGGAGACTCCCAGGAGGTGGGTTTGCAGTGGGCAGGTTTTCTGGTGGAAGAAGAGGTGGCGAGAGGGAGTTTCCCGTTGTTTACACAGAAATGGATGGTGGGTTTAACCACGGAGGTGAGCCAAGGAGGATTTCCTGGTCTTCTAGAGGGAGCAGAGGGAGGGAGCCTGGTGGATTACGCAGAATATTCCGCAATTTGTTTTCTTGCTTTGGAGGAGTTCGATTTCAGTCCTCTCATACTAGAGAACCTCGACCTATAAGGAGTATATCTCATTTGAATATGAATACTTCTCCACGTAGTCGCAGGACTTGGTCTATGGATGTAAACAGTGGAATGAGATCATGGTAACTTCGACGAGGAAGGCTAAAAATCTGAGCTTTGTTTCTGGGTTCCCGAACTGGGGCGACAGAAAGTTATGTTTATGGTGATATGTGTTGATTCAATGTACTTGATGAGATTGAATCGAGAATGCTATGCAACAAAGGTATTGCAATTCGCAAATTTTTAGGTGTAGATGTTTAGTGAATTGTGAAGCCGTTGTTGCCATATTGGATGGGGAACTGTTATTGTAACTCATTATCTATATTAGCAATAGGACAAGAAGCAGCGATGGCAGAAGCACAATCGGAGAGAACGAAGGGAGGGAGAAACTGTGCGGTATATATGTGTGGCCTTTTCGGGCAAGAAGCCAAGAAAGAACATGACCTCTTGATGATCAGTATTCAGTACCTTAATGCAAATTTGAGGATGAACCGAAGCACCGTCATGTTTATCATATTTCTTCTTTCTCATCATTTGTAATTCTTAATTAGCTTCAGTTGTTCTTTCAAATTGTGTCAATTGTTTTTCTCAAGGAAACCCATAAGCTCTAGACGGCATATTCTGTATCACTTTCATACCAACCGAAAGCAATTGATTATTTGGTCTTATTTTCGGGGAAGTAGATGTCGGGTGTCTGTGCTTTTTGAATTCAGGAAATGGGTGAGGAACGAGGATCACTTGTTGCGATTTGTCTCAGGTATTTCTCTGTTTCAGTTCGTTGTATGGAGCAACTTTATAGTAGTTTTTATGGATCGGCTAATACCGCTGATATGCTCGATATCGGAGTATATCGAGAGGATAGAGCCGTGGGTTCATAAATCTCCATGTACTTTAAATATCATTCTGGATAAAACGAAAATGAGGATAACTTAAAGGAATCAAGAGCGAAGAAGTAGAAGCAGATTAATAGCTCTCTAGACTCTCAAGGAATAAACGACTTATCATACAATAACACACCCACCAATCATGGTTGAACCCTTTTCCTGTCAATCTGGTTTAACATTGATAATCCAACTATTACAGCGGCTTCATTGTGTTCATATTCTTTTCATGCCAACTTAGGTTACCTTGATAGATGATAACCCTGTTGCTCTGTTATAAGTAATAACGATGATTATTATTTTTATTTTATTTTGGTTTTTGCCCATGTCACAATTTTGAAACTCACGGAATGGGTGGCGTCCACGGTTTTGCTCTCTAAGCAGAAGCTATGCGTATGATTTCTTTCTTTAGGAGTTCCTAGAAGCCAACGGAAACCTCTTATGGTTGTAAGCAAACCAAAAAGACTCAGATCTCCAGATGGAGGCAATGCCATTCTCAGAACCCGGTGCTTGTTCTGGCGCCAAAAAAAAAAGAAAAAAAGGCCTACCTGAGTAGCACGTCTTTAGATAGCACTCTAATTAGGGGAGATTGGAATAGTTTTGGGAGGAATCAGCAAGCAGTTGTTAAGATAGTTGAGTCTGAGAAGAAGAAAATAATTGCACGTGCAGTGCTTGGTATAATTACTTTGCCCCACACGTCATTCAAGAGCCAATAATTTCCACACATGCTCTTACCTGTATTCAAGGAAATATGGAAACTGAAAAGAGATCTTGTCTCAAGCCACCATCAAGGTCATGGATGCTTGGAATCTTGTAATGGGGAGAACATTTATATGGCGCGAGAGAATATTTTAAGAGATCAAAATCTCCTTCTGTCCATGAATTCCTCCCCATTATAACCCTAAATACGATAATCAAAATCATATAAAAGGGCACCAATTGTGGGCTGTGGGGTGTAAGTGAGCTGTACTTCAAGATTATGTGCAGACACCGGTTGAAGCAAGTTGCCACATTTCTGGGTAATCCCGGAGAGTTTCACTCTACTTGTCAAACTCTTAACATTTGGTCATAAAATATCTAAGGAAGGATTTTATGCTTCAATGATTCAATTTAAGCTAATAACTTCAATATCTCCTGTAAAATAGTTTCTAATATATTCTGACTTTTCAACTTCTGCCCTCAGAGATTTAAACAATTGGTTTCTTAGGTTACTAAAACTCAAAACTACTTATAGACTGGTAGATTTCTGGGTTATCCAATTCCAACCTCTTTACACCCAACGACGCACTTCAACAAAAATCCAGCAGGAATACTGAGTTTTATTTCACCTACAAGCCTAAAAAGTTGAAATTATAATATTGTTTTATTCATTATTCAACGGCTGATCATAGGCTTTTTGAGCCCCAAATTAGGACGAACCCAGCTCGTACCCAGGACCACAACTAATTAACCATTACCTAAGCTGATATAGAGGCCATGGTCTATACCAATTTGCCAGTCTAGAATTATGAATTTTAGAGAGAGGAATGGGATGAGCTTGACTTGCGTGCGTGCCAGCATTGAACCTGCCCAGGGCTCTATTTGAGTCAAATACTAATTATTTTGAACTCAACTTATTTAATTAATAATTTTTTTGAATTCTATCACTCGGTAAACCAGTTTCTGATCAGTTTCGACTTTCAAGCTCAAGCTCCGCAGACTGACATTGGATACAAAATAAATCAATTCTTCTCCAAATAATTAAAATGGAACCACTTTCATCAGTAATTGGATGTGAATTCTTTCAGAGGCCACGAAAATATTCAAGTCAGGTTTAGTGCTTTGAATACAATATTACAAATTAAAGTCAATTACATTCATTTGTTTTCAAAATTTGTGAATTAATTACATTCACTTTCTTCTTTAGTTTTAAATTGACACAAAATTCTTTTTTTTTAATTAATAAAATATATACTCATTTCTTTAAATTTTAAAAAATATATATTCTAATCTTTCTTATTTTAAATTTTCATAAATATTAATTTGATCTTTTAATAATTTATAATATATTTAATTAGATTATTTTTAAATTTTTAAGAAGAAAAAAACAAAATATAAACTTTATTAATAACTTTGAGAATAAATAAATAAAAATTTGTACAAATAAAAATTAGAGAGAATATGAACGAAATTAAAAAATTTAAGAAATGTAAATTTAATTTACTCTATAAATTAATACAATTTGATATTATATAATGTTTGATGCACGGTAAAAGTCATAAAAGGTTTAAATGGTTCCAACTTTATAAAGAATTATCATTGTATAATATTATATATTTAAAAGAGGAGAGATAGTTCTTAATAAGGAGTGTAAAAAATTTATTAATACAAATTTTTTTTAATCTTTACATGTCAATATATTATTATATCGTTATTAACCTTACTTTGTAACCCTTACATCATTGTCAGTATTATAAATACGTCACTATCAATATTACTATTACTATCATATCATCACCCTCTTACTGATTATAATTGTCAACATTGCCGTTGTTATTATTATTAATTATTATTATATAATATTATGTTAGAAGTTAATATATATAATAAATATATAATATTGTAAGAACTTGTATAATGAATAAATTATTATATAATATCATTTAGTTACATTCGTTGTCAAATTTCATTTTATAGATCTTAGTTATTTTTTTGTAATTATGGTCCTCGCTATCTAATCAAATTTGCTAGAAGTTTTCAAATGAAAAGGATGGATAATACATGGTATGAATTGGTCAAATGGTCAGAAGCATTGGAACTTTTTCGCCAATTTGGTTGCTTCCTATCAATTATTGTAGCAATCATAGAGCTTAATAATGGAAGAAAAAAAGAAAAGAGAGGAAAATTATGATTTTTGAAATTGGAATAGCAAGGGCTGATTTATAATAAAGTAGAAGAACCATTCGCTGAAACTTCCAACTTTGTTAGAGTAAGTAGACAACTTTAAATAACGAGCACGTACGCATGCATCTTCTTGGGTGTATTAATTAATTAAATTGCTTTAATTAGGATTTCTGAGAATCAAACGTACAAAACTCTTCGCATCCACTCTGATCGAGAAATCAAACCCAACGGTCCTTTGCTTCCTTCTTCTTCCTCTTCTATATCATATAATTAACTATAGCTTAATTAGAACAAAATACACGAACATATTTCATGCAATATTCATTAAAATTAAAGGATATTTAAATTCTTTGTGTTATTATTGACAAACACAAAAGTCGTTTTTAGTACTAAATCATTGGGCCATGCTGCCGAAAAAACAAGAAGATGGGAAGGTTTTGAAGTTTGAAATTGAATAGTTTGACCCACCTATTCCTGGTGTCGGTTTATTGAATTTTCAAAGGAGGTGTTGTATTTGATGTTTGATTACTTGTATGCTCCCTATCTTAAGGGTAGCTGTAATTATGAGGCATACATGATGCGAGTGAATGACCACTCAGAAACACCAAGTTTGGGTGTGACAGCTTGAGTTGAACAAGTGAAATCGACCTCAGCTCATGCCCTTCAATTTCCCTTCGATGTAATTAGGCAAAACATAACTCATTCTTCCAAAGCTTTAAACAAATTAATTTAAGGTTTGAATAGCAGTCACAATATTGATTATTATTAATATTAATATAAATTTTGGGGTAATAATTTTTTCATAATTTTAGAGAAAAAAAAGGGGAGAAAAAACAGACACAAAAACACACTCTCCATACGTTGATAATGGAAGCAATTAATTATGTGGTTCTCAAAGTTTAATGACAGCTGATTTCGAAAGCAATTGCTGGATAAGAGATTGGCAAAGAAGGCTTGAGACGTGTCATAGAGTTAACTTTCCACGAGCGAAAGGAACGCATCTAATTGAGAAAAGGAGGCCCCCCATTTGCAGTGTGATTCAGAGAATGTGGTTTTCATTCTTTCAATATGCAGATTACTATATAACTACAATTATATTGTGGCGAGAGATATGTGGTTGAAAGTATTTGGTTTCAATCTCTAGTTTGTCATAAACCAAAAATTATATTTGGGTTATGATAGAATAATGAATTTTTAATTTAATTTTTTAAAGATAAAAATATTTTGTAATTAATCCTTATGTTAATATATTATTTACAATTTGATATCAAATTTAATTTATTTTTAAAATTTTTATCATATTTATTTAATTTAATATATGAGTTAACACTCATTTTTTATTGATTTAGCATCTACACGAGACTCATAATTAAAATTCTCAACTAGAAATAATATAATTAAAAAAATTAGAAATTTTGTTTACAAATGTCACAATAATATTAATTTAGTATTAAATAAATATTAATTAATATATTAAATAAGATAAATATAATACAAAATTATAATTTTAATAATAAATTAAATTTAGTATCAAATTTTAAACGACAATATTATAAAATTTTTATTTTTAAATAATTAAATTAAAAAATTGATTAAAGAACTAAATTAAAAATTGAAATATTTATCAAGCACGAAATTATATTTTTTTTACCTGTTTTTATAGTTTTCGTGGGACAAGCTTATAATTGAGGATTGGGTTATTATTGTTAATTAGGTTTTGACATTAATTATTTTGTGACGTGTGGAGTCTAGTCATAATTAAAACATGATGTTTATATTAGTACAATCAAGTAGAAAGAATTGTATCTTAATTAATAAATATAATTTTTAATTAAATGATAAATATTCAATTCAATAATTATAAATTAAAATATAGATAATTTATTGAAAGTAAAATATCCTTGTCTAAGCTTTGTTTGGGGTTACTTTTTGTAAATAACTTCTACTTAATACATTATAAGATTATAATTTTTGGTAATTTGATACATGTTAAAAAATAAAGTATTTTGTCAAGCATTTTTTTAAAAATAATTTCTAACAAAATAACTCTCATACTTTTGAGGATTGGTTTTCTTACATCTGTCAATAAATACTTCTGTAATGTTTTTTCAAATACTTATTTATGTGGCAACTGCCATCGTCAATTTTGGGAAGCAACTCTAGAAATCATCACCGTCACTAACAGCCTAAACTCAAATTTTGATGGAAAAAAAATACACACGAAAATAGAAAGTTTGAAGGGAAAAGAAAAGAAAGAAAACGAATTTTCCTTTTCCTAATCCTTGCAACCCTCCCAACCTAGCCTCACCTTTTCTGACTTGTAAAGAAACAAATTTATAATATGAATTAAGATGGGCAACGAAAAAAGAGGTTTGGCCAAAATTATTAATTAATAACACGTAATTAGTATTATCAATAGAAATGAATAATCACTCAACTACTAATGCTAGCCAGACACAGTTTCCTTTGCGAAGAAAAGTAGAGAGTCCAAATCAAAGTCGAAAAGCTTCATATTCTATTAAATTGACTGATTGGAACAATTGAGCAGCCAGCTTAGATGGCATCACAGATCAGCATGCCTAAGGTTAGCTTCTTTGCCGAATTTTCAAACCTTTACTTAATTATACACGTAGTTTCGTAGTAGCTAGGTGTCTCAATCTACAATGCAGTCATCTCTAGTTTTATACTAGTTAGTGTTGTTAATTAATTTTTAATGTTGGAGAGTCAAGAGATAATAATAAACATACACTAAGTTTCTCATCTCCAAGCAGCTATTCTTTTTTGGTGGGTGCTATGTCATTCCCATTTTTCATAAAACTATGCACTTTTTGTCTATGCTTTGTGCCTTCCAGAGAGAGCCCTTTTCCAAAGTGAGCGTCGGTAGTATCAAACCTTGTCTTCTTTCCTTCTTTTCGGTAGCCTTTCAAACCTTGTCTTTAAATGTATAAACATTAAACAATATCATTGTCTACGTATGTTATAAGTTTAAACCAATTCCCCGATAATCTACGTACCTCGAAAATAAATCTTGGTTTTACTGTACTTTTTCTTCAGAGTATGTTTTGACAGACATGAAACTTGAATAAATGGACCATTTGGTAATTGACATATAAAGAAAAGGGACAAGATTATGATAAAGAAATTAAATGTCTTTAGTTGGAGAAAAATATGCAACCCAGCTGGAAAACATGTCTTCTAATTAATTTATTCAATTAGGTGGTGTTTTCTGTGTTTGATTAAAACAAAACCATCTACATTGAAATAAAAAAATTTAAAAAAAATTAACAATACTAAAAATTTAAATTTGGATAAATTTCTTTGTCATTATCTCATTAACCTTTGTTCAAAAAAAAAAAAAAAGCTGATGAGTAATCTTTGAATAGCAATAATGATCATATATCTTGTAATTGGAGATGTTGACGTGTGTACAATTTAGTGACAATGTTAAATCCTGGCGTTTATTTAATAGTAAGGGAATCGACTTGTAAGCATGTAAGGAGTAGAATATATGCAGTTTCTGCCGAGGATTTTATGTGAAAATCACCGAACTCACTAAAACTCGAGAATATAAATGAGTGTGAAAACTAATTAAGTTTACGAGGACAATCACTCTCGTGCAGTTAATAACATATAGAAAGACCTATCATCTCTGTAAAGGTTGCAGTACAGTTCACCATTTCAATTAAAGGCTGCTACCAAACAAGACGTACTCTTCTTTCCTCCCTGCATGTCATCGCTCATCATTCACATTCAATTCAACTATATAAGAATATGGACAGACTCCCACTCTCAACCACACAGTGTCTGTCTCCAAAAGACAATCTCTCTCTCTACCCCTTCATTTCCATTCTAACTCTTAATTTTGCAGACCAAACCACCAACACTTTCCCTCAATTTATATTCACTTTCATGGCCTTCTTTTCCCTTCTTCCTACTCTTACACTTGCCCTCTTCCTCCTTATTCTTCAAATTCAAATAACTGCTTCTTCTTCTCTCTCTTCACCACATGCCTTCATACTGCCTCTTAAAGCCCAAACACTCCCACACGGCTCTCTTTCAGTTCCCTGGCCTTCTTCACGTAAGCTCTCTTTCCACCACAACGTCACGTTAACAGTTTCACTAACCGTAGGCTCACCCCCACAGAATGTTACCATGGTCCTTGACACAGGAAGTGAACTCTCTTGGCTTCACTGTAAAAAGTTCCCCAATTTGAACTCCATTTTTAACCCGCTTCTCTCTTCCTCTTATTCCCCCACTCCCTGCACCTCGTCTGTCTGCACGACCCGGACCCGAGATTTCTCCATACCCGCTTCATGCGACTCGAAGAAACTCTGCCACGCCACCGTTTCCTATGCTGACGCCTCCTCAATCGAAGGCAACCTCGCCACCGAGACATTCTTCGTCGGAGCCTCCGCCCAGCCCGGGACAATATTCGGGTGCATGGACGCCGGGTTCAGCTCCAACTCCGCCGAGGACTCCAAGACCACTGGTTTAATGGGCATGAACCGTGGTTCGTTATCCTTCGTGACCCAAATGGGTCTCCCGAAATTCTCGTACTGTATCTCGGGACACGACTCGTCCGGCGTTCTGCTCTTTGGCGAAGCGAGCTTCTCCTGGCTGGGACCCTTGAAGTACACCCCTCTCGTCAAAATGTCAACCCCGTTGCCGTATTTCGACCGGGTAGCCTACACGGTTCGACTCGAGGGAATCAAAGTCTCGCAGAAGGTGTTGCAGCTTCCGAAATCGGTGTTCGCTCCGGACCATACCGGGGCGGGTCAGACCATGGTTGACTCGGGCACGCAGTTCACATTTCTACTGGGACCGGTCTACTCCGCGTTAAAGAACGAGTTCATACTCCAAACGAAAGGAATATTGACCCTTCTGGACGACCCAAACTTCGTTTTCCAAGGAGCAATGGATTTGTGTTACCGAGTCCCGGCGACCGGGGCGAGTCTTCCGGCGCTGCCGGCAGTGACGCTGATGTTTGAAGGCGCGGAAATGAGGGTATCGGGAGAAAGGCTGTTGTATCAAGTTCCTGGGATGATGAAGGGGAAAGATTGGGTGTATTGTTTCACATTTGGGAACTCTGACTTGCTGGGAGTAGAGGCGTACGTGATTGGTCATCATCAGCAGCAAAACGTGTGGATGGAGTTCGATTTGGTAAATTCAAGGGTTGGATTTACGGACACTAGTTGCGAACTTGCGAGTCAACGGCTTGGCCTGGGTTCATAGAAAATGTCTGATTGTTGACTCTTTATTTAATTATGATTTTGGAGGATGGCCCCACGTTGTCCCGTCACTTGCCCACGGTAGTGGGGTTTAGTATTTTTGGGTGGGTCATTGATGGGAACTGTGGGTGGTGGTAGATGAGTTTTGGTAAATATCAGTTGCACTATTTTTGTTGTTTATATGATTAAGATGAATTTCACGAAATATGGTTTCGGAGCATTCCCGGTGGGTGAATGCGTCTCAAGTTTGCAAAGTGGAAACTGAGATAAATAAATAGGGTTGAAGCATAACTTATGCAAATAATTTATTTCAAATATAATTAGTCATCCATTGATACGTAAATTAATAACATTTTTCAGGAAAATATGTTACCAAACAACCCTTATAGGCTTATACAAAAGTTAATATGTATGTGTGGTTTAACAACGGGGGACATAATTTTAGGATTTGAATTAACGATGAATGCACTATGGAATTAGTTCAGTTTTAATAATGAAATTATTTTTATTATTAATTTTTTTTATGAAGTTAGTTTTATGATATTATTTTTTATAAAATTATTAATTTTTTTATAAATTTATATTTACATATTATTTATTTCAATAAAATTTTTAAATATATTAATTTTTAATTTTTAAAAAATAATTCAACTGATTTATTGATACTTAAACAAATTAATGATCTAATAACTTCTTTTTTTTCACTGATTCAATTTTCAGACCTATTTTAATAACTATGACAAAGATAAAGATAATTGCTATATATATATATATATATATATAAAAAACAATTAGAATACAATTATTTATAGTACGATTGAGTTAAAGATATAATTGAATGACTAATATAATAATCAATTAAGGGTTGTTCGATTAATTTTTAAATTCTGGTGGGTGATTGCCAGCATAGATGATAAGAGTATGAAAGGATTCCTACGCGACGTGTTTGAAGTGATGAAAATGTGTCACCTGTCAATCCTGAATGGGTACAGGATACTGATGTCAGACACGAAATCTCGAAGCTCGTGGCTGTAGGAGAGTACGGGATATGCTGTGGTTTAAACCACGGCAGGTCGTGCCGTGGTTTAAAACGCAGCCTTTAGATTATGTTTTGAATTCCTTTTATTTTTTAATTTTAATTTTTTTTAAAAAAAAAAAAGATAAAATTTTTAAATTTATTTTTTTATTTAATTTTTTTAAATAATTTGTTAAAAAATTAAAATTTAAAAATATATTAAAAATAAAAAATTCAAATTATTTAAAACTAAATTTTGAAAATATATAAAAAATGAGAAAATAAACTTAAAAATATAAAAATTTGTTGAAATTTTAGATTTTTTATTTTTAAATATATTTTAATATATTTTTAAATTTTAAATTTTTTCAATAAATTATTTTAAATAAAATTTAAAATTTAAAATTTAAAAATTTTCAACAAAAAATTATTTTCAAAAAAATATTTTATTTTTTTTATTTTATTTCCATTTTGCTTTTTAAGAAAAATAAATTTTTAAAAATTTATTTGAAAAAAATTAAAATTAAAAAATAAATTTAAGATAAATTTTTAAAAAAATTCAAAACACAGCTCAAAAGTTACGTTTTGAACCCCCGAACGTCTTGCTGTCATTTGAACGACAGCAGAGAATTCATATCCGAGAGTACGACTTTCGCTAAGCCAATCTCCTTGGCATTCTCCTTTCAATTTTTTTTTTTTTTTAAACATTCATTCTTTAATAACAAATGCTATTTATGTCGTTTTCTTAATATGTTATTTTATATTTACATGTTAATTTTAACTATTTAACAGTATTGATGAAATGTAATTGTATGGATATCAACTGTTACAAATAATTTGTATTTAGATAAATGATTATAAATATGGACAACAAAGAAATCTACATAGGTTATTGAATTATTGTTCTTCTAATTAGTGTGGAAACAACAATAGGTATGGAAGGAATAAAATATTATAATATTCGTACTCAAGTCTTTAAAAAAGTATTAATTTTAATTTCAAATTTATATTTAAATTATTTGTAAATTTAAAACTTTTTTTGTCTCTGTTAAATTCTTAAATTTATGAACTCAAACTCGTTTCTTTAAAAAAAAAAAAAAAATTTGAAAGAGAACATTTTTCTTGACTCAAATTCATATATATATATATATATATATATATATATATATATATATATATATATTTTATAAAATGTCTCAAAAAATATTATTCATATAATCCAAGAGAAAAAAAATCTTCAGTAACATTATTTAAAAAATATAATAAACAGAAAAATTGTATAATAAAAATATTATTAAAAAAGAGACTGGTATTTTATTTTTATTTTTAAAAAATATTTGTGTACAAATATTTTTATAATTAATTTTATTTAAAATATTGAGAGTTTTTCTTTATAATTTTTTTATGAGTTTGAATCTTAAAGTTAAAAAAAATACTTTAATCACTAAATTTAAATTTATTTATTATTTATTCAAAAATTTGTCGTTCTTTATATCTAACTTATATACATTTTTATTTATTTATTTATCAAAATAATTTGAATATATAATAATGTGTCTATTTAAACACACATAATGTGTCTATTTAAACACACACACACACACACACACACACACACACACACACACACACATATATATATATAATAAAATTGAATAAAAATTTAAGAAATTAAATATTTTTAATATAATATTAATTATATAAATATATAAAATTATATTAAAATTAATTCGAATTAGTATATATAATTTAATAATAAATAGAACATGCTACTATAATAAAAAATTTTATTCAAATTTTAATAGTATACACATCTTGTCATAAATACAAAATAAGAGACTAAAAATTAATAAAAAAATTTGAATAATAAATAAAATAAATATGAACAACTTGATGTTAAAGTGAGGCAGTATTATTTTTATATATTTTTAGATTTTTTTAAAATTAATTTTATATTTTTTTATTAAAATGATTTGAGAATAAAAATATTTTCATTTATATATTTTGTAACACAATAACTTCGATCATGGTCTCCCTTATCCAAGGTTTGAGAAGCTAGCACAATAGAAACACTAGCGAGCACATCAGATGGTGGAACAAGTAACTCAGGGGAAGGTGATATATGCAATAACCTTGCAAAGACATTCTCCATGGATAGAACACTGTTGTTAGAAAAAATATGATCTCAAGATGAGGCCTAATCAAATCAAAGGCCAACCAAGGTAAGCACCGTAAAGAATTGGTCTATTTGGGCATCCTCTCTTAAGTATTAGTGGTAATGGGCAAGAGGTTATTAAAGTCCTCTTTAAGAGCTTCAATTTGGCGGACGAAGTTCTCTAGAACCATGTCTTGCTACTTTAGACTGCACATCTCATAATCAACGATATAACAATGACAATGTTATTAGTATACAGGGTCTTAAAATAAATAAATTTTTTATTTCATTTTGATGATTCAAAATATTCCACCCCTCGCAGCACTTTTGTTATTGTCACAGTCAAAGTCGAAGGCATATCTTTTAAACAAGTCATTATTCAAGTCTTGTTAATTTATTTTATCATTTTTTTACAATTTACTTGAATCTTTAATATTGCGTTTTATTAATTTTTGTAGCATTTGCTCACTAGAATTAAAAAATCAAGATAGAATATAAAATTACATCGAATTTTAATATTAGATGCATTTCACTTTCAACGTACTTTTAATATTGCAACTCATAAACAATGTTTTGAGGCCAAAGAAATTTATATAAAATGTTTGGCGGATAGGTAACGACGTCGGGTGCTTTTGATTGCTGCTGCCGCTGCCTGTTGGAGGCGGAAATCAACGGCAACTTCAAGATCAGGAGGATCAAGTTAAATAATAATAATAATAATAATAAAAACAATTTAAAAGTGGCGCAACGCTTCCGTGTCGCATTCTCTTGTTATTGCAAACTCATCTTCTACGTCGAATGGAGATATAATTAACGAAGATCGAACGCTTCGTTTTGAGCGAAACGAAGTTTGCGATCACCCACTTAAATCTGTTGTTGTTCCTGATCAATTCGTAAGCCCATCTCTCTGATTGTTGATTCTTTTACATACGGCATTCGATTAGTTTTCCATCACAAACAAGGGTTTCCTGATTTTCGATTTTTGGTGGCGACTTTCTTAAATGTTAATTCAACCAACTTGATTTTTAGATTGGGGATTTTTCTTTAGAATTAGATGAGGATCTGCAGTTGATGCTATGTGTAGTGTGAGGATATGTCAAAGAATATGGGAAATTCTTAGATTGATTTTTATTTCCCATGTCTCCCCCTTTTGTTACAGTATTTCATTTCCTCAATCATCTTTTTTGGTTATAGTCGTCGAAATTTGCATACTTAATCAATTTTCCATTTACGATTCATCGATGAAAAAAAAATGATGGGTTCTTGACTAGCATCATTGTTGTATTGCAATAGTATAATAATTTGTTTGCTTGAGCCGTGAAGTGATTTGGCACCAAGATTCTGGTGGTTGGTATATTCTTAAGGAATATCGATTAAGGTCATTCGCAGGAGCCAGTAGCTGGCAACTAAGTGTTTAATTCCACCAGTTTATGGAATTGATTGTTGGAGATGGTAGATGGTAATTGTTACATTGATGGGCTTGTGTTCGTTAGAGAAAATTACTTCAACTTTAGAATAGAGGAATCTTTTTTCTGCTGTTTGACTCTAACATAGAAAAAAAGTTTATTTTGCTAATTGTTGTGCCAAACATTTGGAATGATGAAATTACACTTAGTGCTGCACTGGATAGAGAATACCAGAAAATACAGATATATATCGGAGGAATAATATTCTCTGTGTAACAATTGTAGCCAAAGAAGTTATGATGATTTACCTTTTCCACTATGGTTTCGATTAAGATTCACTGTGATGAAAATATTGTATTGTTTGGATTTTTTATGATTGTTACCATGGGAGATTGTTACTTACTGGTAAATATCAGTCCCCTGAAGCTTTGGAGTAAGAAAGAGTGAAGTTTATTAGTCTTGTTGGATGGTGGGCAATGAGACATTTGTCAACTATCACTAGCTTCTTAGAAGCCTTAAGCAGGGGTCAAATGATGGTCAGACTACCATGGTGCAGTGTATTAAAGGAGGTGCTGAAACGAGACAAGCCCAAAAGTAAAAGAAATTAGAAAGCTCTTATAAGTCCCTCTTGGTTGTAGTTCTCCCTCCCCCCTTTGTATATGAACTTTTCCAAGAGATAATCTATGGGTTTATACCAGTTGGCAACTCCACCAAACTCTTTATCTAAGTGGCAAAGGAAAAATAGGTCAAAACTTCAATAATTGGTGGAAGAATTAGTTGGTAAATGGACATGTATGAATGGGAGTATTACAAATGAATTTTCAATGAAGTGCTATCTCAATGGTTGTTGATATCCAAAATGAACAAATAAAATGGAGGGGGTTGGGGATTGTAGCATTTACCAGAGTGGAGAAATATGGTATAAAACCAAAAGCACTGGCTGCCACAGTGCCATTTTAGAGTTGGTTGCACATGAGGTAATATATCAAATACCACAAGGAAGGGTTGATTTGTGAATACTCTATGTTAGGTCCATAATGCTAATAGGGTGGGATTATTATTTATCTTGGTCATAGTTAGTTCTGTTTAGCAGGGAAAACGGCCAGTTGCCACTGTATCAACCTTTTGGGTATTAAATTTTAAAGAAAAATGATGAAGGGGTGAATGAGAAAACAACTCCTTGCTGGTTTTCTCACATGTAGTTGCTCATAGCTTTAGTGCAATTGCGTCAGCAGAACTAGATGGATTTAACATTGTGGATGACTTGAGATGCCTGAGATTTTTTATGTTTAAACTAGTTATTAACCATTAAGTTATTCACAAAATCCACCCTTCATCTCCTGCTCCCTTGTTTTCTCCAATATTTGACGTTTAGGTAATGTTGATGGTGAAGGGTTATGAGAAGCTAAAATATTGTGGACTAGTGGGTAATCTTTACGAATGATTCTTGTAGGATTAAATTGTGGGATGTTGAATGCAGTTTCTCTTAGTATAATATCCTATTATTTGATATTTTTCGTCCTGTTCTCTTTGTCTTCTGTGTGAAATCTGTTGAACTTTGTACTCAAGCATGTATTTACAATTTATTTGTTTTTTTTTTCTGATTATGATTATTTGAAATTTTAGAATACTGAAAGGTTTTGATTGTAGATTCTGTCTGTGAAGCTTCAGTTACAGTTTCCAAATATACAGAACCATGAGTTTTGTTTTTCGAGGAACAAGAACAGATATAGAAAGTGGATTTTCAGGATTTAGACCTGAGAGGCGTATACAGGTATGCATCTGATATTTCAGTTATGTCATAATTCAGCTGACACCTCTGGTGAATTATTTGTTTTTGCCACTTTCTTGTGTTATGTACAAAATTGTTTAGTTATATGTAGTTATTTTAACAACATTAATAAATAATATTCACATTGATTTCAATTTCCCTTCAGCATGTTCTTGCAGAGCGTCGCCGTAGTTCCAGTTCACTCACATTTCTTGTCACAGGTACTAATATCCTTTCAAATTATGTTTACTTTGGCATTTTTGGTAGATAAATTTTCTTTGTTTTCTTCAATTTCACATTCACATGCTACTTTTTTGTTGTTGCAGTTCTTCTGCTATTTATGATACTAAATTCTCATCAGATGTCGCCAAATTTTTTGGTAGGGTCTTCCAGTATGTAATCAAGGACAAGATATTTTAATGAACAAATGATGTTTATAACTATTAGAGTGGTTTATGGGGCCTGGGCCTTCTTTGATTTATATCTGCAGCTCTGGCTAGTGCTTGGTGTCTTCTTGATGGCTACAATGTTAAGGATGTATGCAACTTGTCAGCAGCTTCAAACACAGGCCCAAGCTCACGCTGCAGCAGCAGCCAGTGGCCTTTTTGGCCACACTGAACTGCGGTTGCATATGCCACCATCAATTGCACTCGCAACTCGAGGACGTCTGCAAGGCCTCAGACTTCAACTTGCACTTCTTGATCGGGAGTTTGATGATCTAGGTTTTGTAGTTCCTTTTTTTTTAATGTATACTTTAATTCTGGTACTTACTAGAACTTTTGGAGCTTTTTGAATTTAATTCTACAGTAGTTAATTTGCATGTTCATTCAAATGTGCTATAACTTACTCACACATATACTTTTTCAATTTCAGATTATGAAACCTTAAGAGCTCTGGATTCAGATAATGTTCCTACTACACTTTCCATGACTGAGGAAGAAATAAATGCTCTTCCTGTCCACAAATACAAGGTTTCTGGTTCGCAAAAGTAAGTAATCAGTCAAATCAGTTGTTATATCCTTCTTTTAAACGGATTTGGATATTTTAAATTAATATGCTTTCTTCGTTAGTCAGTGGCATATGCAAATTAAGTGACATTAGAAGGTCATCTGTTTATATCAATTGAAAGACAAGCAATGGAAATCCATACTTACATAATCAAACAACTTTCAAAGTAGTTTAATTGATACGTATACTCTTACCAACATGTTATATCAAATGCTAACCACATAGTATTTAAAGAGACCATGTGCAAACAATTTGTTAATCTGGAAAGTAGTAGATTTAATCTATTACCGTAGTTATCTGGAAAGTAATACCAAATTTCCCTTTTGGCTGCTTCTTGCGTCAACAGCAGGAATTTATGAAAACATGTTCCTTTGTTTAAACTGAATGATGAAAGAATATACTTCATGATTTATGAAATTGCAAAAGAGCCTATATATTTCTTCAGAAACTGTAGTACTGATTATTTGACAAGAATCTACTATTGTTTACAGCGGTGGTTCCTCAATGCAACAGGCCTCATCTTCCACATCTTCTGAGGTATCAGCTACATCTATGTTCCTTAACTCCTTATTTATTTGGCCTAAAGAACAAGTTAATTTCATAGCTCCTCATCAGGATTTCCCTCATTCCTAGAGGGTGTTGTATTTCTGTATGTTTTTCCTGTTATTTTCTTGCATTACTCCTGACCACTCCTCAAACTGTCTTATGCATGTCAACTTTGATGTAGACATAACCTATCTATCTTGATTGAGTACTTTGAAAATTTGAAATGCCATTAGACAAACTAGGTTTTCTTGAATGATATCTTATCATGGACATCTTCCCGTGTGTGTCTCAGTGATCTGATCTACTACTTTTTATGTAACAGCCTATATGAAATGTTCATTCTCTCAAGCAATTTGTATTGCATATCTATTTTAATTTTCAAGGGAATGGAGTTAATATCAAGAGGTTATAGCCAAGCAATTTGTATTACATATACATAGAACTTTCCTTACTGTCACTGGTAAATCTTTCATTTTATGAGTTTTTAGTGCACAGTGACAGGTATAATTTATCGCATCTTTTCTTTTCTGGCAGAAGAAGCAAGATACCACAAATGCAGTTGGGAGCTTGAAAGCCACTGATGATGAGCTGACTTGCAGTGTTTGTTTGGAGCAAGTAAATGTCGGAGATCTACTCCGCAGCTTGCCCTGCTTGCATCAGGTTATTAATTTCTTAGCTTTATTTGGCAAATAGTTTCGTATTCATCTGTTTGATTATCTGTTCTGTTAGTCCATATCTGCCAACTATCATCTGAGTCACTCCGTCATATATGCAAAAACAATATCAAGTCACTTTGAACTTCATGGGAAGGAAGGGCTGGCTTGCACTTGCAAATCTTGACTGTATTACCTTTTGTTGCCGCCAGTTCAAGCCTTTCAAATGATATACAGTTACAGTTCAAACTGAACGCGATGGACGGATTACTACTGGCGTTGCCTTTTTTTATTTTTTTTATTCTTATGAGATGTGCCATTTACGTTCTATATCATGAATGCATTTAGTTACGCACTAAACTAGGCCTGTTTGGGACCTACCTGTGGTTTACGCATATATGCAGAGCCTAGATTTGATGACCAATTATGTGTTTGTCGGGAGCAGTCTTAACTGCATTATTTTACTATTATCCTAGGAACTTTAGTAATTTTAAAGATATACTAAATTTTGAAGTTGATATGTTTTTCCCAATGTGATACTGAGACCTTGTTTGTGTTATTTGAAGTTTCATGCTAATTGCATTGATCCCTGGCTGCGGCAACAAGGAACATGTCCTGTCTGTAAATTTAGAGCTGGATCTGGGTGGCAAGAAAGTGGAGCCAATGAAGTGGATGCTTCAGACATGGTCTGAATGCCTGCTCTAATGGTGTGGACATACTCAACTGTAACTTGTGGGTCATGACTAGTATTGGTGTAATTACCCTGACCGTAGGCATCTGAGGAATAGAAGAATACCGTGTAACAACCATATGACAAGTTATACAATTTTTGGTTCGCATTGAAATGATCAAATTTCTTGGGCCTCTGTAAAAAATACTGAAGTTTTTTTTTTTTTAGACCTTTCCGGATATGTAGGGCCAGCTTGAGCTACCAAGCATTTTGTGGTGGGACCCTGATCGAGTATTCGTTATACGCTCCCATGTTGCGGGGTGTTTACTTTTTGCACTTGAAACCAAATCAATCAGTTCCTAAAACAAGCTAACTTGTTCGGTTTGGGTCGAATCATTCTACTGAACCAAACTAAAGCTGTTGGGAGTTTGTTTTCAATCAGTTGGGCCTGATTCCTTTTGGGATAAGTTTTATTGTAATGCAGGGGTATGAATAGTGAGATTTAATTATACAGACGTAAACAGAAATAGCATAGTGAAATTTGATTCTCCTTCTGTATTCAAGTAGAGAGGAAAAAGCCAACAAAACCAAAATTTGTGAACAGCCATACCATCCGCAGTTACGCCTGCAAGTCAGGGTGTCTTGCTCTCACTTTTAGCCGCATTTACGTAAATAGTCTCTCCATGGGAAGAAATACTTACTTTGCAATGGTGCCATGTTCATTCTATAGTAAGGAACCAATCATAGTATCTTAGTTTAACGTCTCTAGAAAAAGTCAGCATTTAATTCCTACTTGAGGCTCTACATGCACCATTTCCATTTCCAATTAATGAACCAGACATGGTATCATAGTTTAATGTATCCACTTTTGTTTGCTTTTACCCTTCCCTTGACTTTTCTTGGCTTCCAACGCTGCTTTTGCTTCTTCTCCTCCTCTTTTGCAGCAGCAACAGTAATCTTAATCTCTCTCTGTTTCTTCATCTCTATTTTTTTTTTTTAAATCACAACAAACACATCATATTGCCTTACAAGAAGGATTAATAGAGATATGCATGCTGTGCTCCATCACTAGATGAATTGCCCTGATATTAACATTACTGGCACAAGCATAGCATGTACAAGAGGAAAATCTTGTGTCGGAGCCACAGCATCAGTTTTGCTTATTCTCACAATCACCCATTAACGTTAACAACATAGAATAAAGCATGGATAAATCACCATGATTCCATTGTATCAGATCATGAATCTCCTGAGAATATTATATAGGATTGGAAGCCAAACAAAGCTGGTTAACCACACAAGCACGGTGAACATAGAATTACATTATAATGGAGCAGGGGAGTTATTATTCATTACAAAGGAACTTGTGTCTGAGATAGTATTCTGCATATAAAAACTTGACCATGAGACGTTATGCTTACAGTGAAATTGTAGCTGACATGATTTAAGTCTCAAGGATGGTATTTGTATGCTACACCCCATAACATTTACATGAATGTCATTTCTGTATAGTTTAGAGAGCAGTTGCTGAAATTATTATGAAGAGCACCGGGTTAGGGACTGCTAGCTTAGCAAGATAGACATGCAATACTAGCCGGTGGAAGAATTATCCATATCGAATGAAAGGCAAAGGCGAGAGTGAATGGACTCAATTATTGGATGGGTGAGGAGTCAGCAGAAGAATGGCGCATCTATCATTACCGAGGATAGGATATTGTATAGTAGCAAAGCACCCACTACCCAGTAATTGTATTTTAATAATTTTTGGGAAATAATTCAGTAAGAGTATTATTATGATTGCTCACATAACGTCAATTTCTGCCTTGTGTTTGAATAGAATTGATAAATGCTAGTGGAAGGAAGTTAACGGTAGAGTGTGCTTGCTTACCAATACCAGAAAAGCAGGCACCATCTTTTCCCATCCCTTTATATTATAATATGCAAATACTAAAGCTATTCCCGTGTTTCAGGGATCCACATGATACCTCATTTCCTTTCTTTCTCCGTTAGATTCTCTGTGTAAAATGTGATACTTACTGAATTCATAATGATGTTTGAATAACGAACACAAAGTGACGCAAATTAAAATGTTGGATGCAACAAATTAAAGACCCCTCCACCAAACCCTTGTTATTCTGGGTGACGTTCCCCGGTGCCACCTTCCATTGTCGCTGTGCGTGCGTGTTCCCTTCTGTCTCTGATCACGGCAATCCCACTGCACCACCTATTTCAACATTTTTATTGTAGGCGTGCGGTGACGTGACCCTTGACCATACCCTCAACTATGATCGAGCGTGCTTCATCCTCTCCCCCCCCCCCCCCTCTCTCTCTCTCCGGCCCAAACTCAGCACACAACAAATTAATGGGCCCCTTTTACCCACGGGCTTCGTATTTATAAGGTAAATAAGATTGGGGGCCCACCTTATCTGGATTTTACCGAAAGTTCAAGAGATGGGCCCACCGGTCCCTACGCAATAGGCAAGATTCTCCTCAGCCTACGCCCTATTTGCTATAAGGGTATCTATGCATTGTCTTCTTCCATCAACTTTCTCTGGTGAAGCTGGACTCCATTCGTTTAGAGCTCAAAATAAGTAGGTGAATCAACAGGTCCAAATAAATAAATAAAACCCAATCTTCAATATGGATTTTGTGTTGGTTTGTGAAGCCTAGTTGCCATGACCTCTGCTCAATCTCAAAAAAGCAAAAGCAACATTTAAATTTCATATTCTGAAATAAATTATTCCTGTAAAGTAGATTGACAAACTAATTGGGAATTATTTTCTCTTCTCAAAACAAGAGAGAGAGAGAGATAAAGAAAATAAAAGGGAGAGGGGTAGGACCCATTTAGAATGATTGTAGAGGAGCTATGGACAATTAGGAGTTATGAAATGCCGTAATTTAGAGGAGTATGTTGTTGGACATGTTTTAACAATACTATATATATGGATGAAGATGGATCAAAGTGGGGCATTGGCTAATGATAGAAGTTGATTGCTTTTTGACCTTAATAATACACGCAGTCAGCACAGAATATGAAAGAAGGAAAATCTCTATACCCCATTGATTAATTATTAGATCAGAGTCAAAAAGGTGGGGGAAATGGGGGTAAATTTACCACGCTTCCCTTTTTGTTGCTATTAATTAGAGGCACGTCAATCCTCTATGCTTTCTCTCACCTATAAACGAATCAAATGTTCAAACAAAATATTCAAAAGGTTCCTACTTTTGAGAGCCACCGATTACTATTTATATCTTTGGGATTTTAGATCAAGTGATTATATTTGAAATCTAAGGAAAAAAGAGAATACATTTTTGTATTTATTTTATTCTTTTTCTACAGAAGCATGAGACGTAAATTAAGTTTTCCCTTCCCTTTTACAACTTATAGTGATCAACGTAGAAAAATGCAAATGAAATCCAAATATCCATACACATTTATACAGTAATTGAAGTAGAGGTTGATTTAGATGTGGGAACCGTTTTTATCCCTTTGATCCTGTTTGTTTTGTTGGGTCTCCTTTGGCACGCCGAAGCCGAAGCCTAAGCCAAAGCCGAATCCAAATCCAAATCCCAATCATTAATATTCCAACTCGATCTAAAATTGAGAGTGATGTTGGTTTGATTGCCCACAAAGTGCATAAAAAGCAGAATCTTCTCTTTGACCACAAAACGGCCCAAAACCGAAAAGAGACACCAAGAAAGGAAATTACGGAAATGGGGAAAAATAACACCTATATAATTAACTAATTTAATACTTAGCCCACAACAAACTATAAATCTATAAAGTTGACATTAATGCAACTTGTATTCTATTAATTCTTATCTAATCAAAATGTCCAACTACCCAAAAAATAATACGTCCCATATACTTTAAAATTTATTTTTACTAATCAATAAGTATTGGACATAACGGTAAATAAATTATATTTTTAAAATATAAAATATAAAATCAATTCTAAAAATAAGTATTTATTGAAAAGAAAAAATCATTGCAACAGAGTACTTCAAAGGGATTAATCTCCTAATACTAATAACTAATGGAAATACTTTTGAAAAAAAATATTTTAATAGTCAAGATAGTGTAAATGATCATTTATTTATTTTTATAATTTGACCGCAAATAATTTATTATTTTTTTGTCAAAGGTAGTTTAATTTTATTTATGAAAATTAAAAATATAATGTGATTTTCACAAAATACAAGAAATAGATAATATATTTTAATAACTCTAAATACATATAATCAAAAACACTAAAAGTAAAGAGACAGTTGAATTATAAAATATCAAATATAAAAAATTACTTCATTTTGAATATTCCAAATGCATTGAAGAAGGTGACAACAAGTTCCATCCAATTTTTATCATTATTTATATTCTTTATCACTTTATGATAGAACAATATAAAAATATTATGATTATATATTCAACACTAACTTCACTTATTAAATATTATTAACATTATTATAAAAAATAGTATAACACAACACTCGTCTCTACTAAATATAAGATTAACTATAATTGAATTAACAAAAAATTACTAAAGATAACAACATAATAATTTTATAAATACTGAAAAATTACAACGACTAACAATTTTTGACAAAGAAAACAAAAGAATTCTCACACACAAAAAAAAAAAAAAAAAAGAGGTGTCATTACGGGAGCTCTCTCCCAACTAGCAAAGCAACCACGCTAGAGTCAACAAAAGACTAAGAGTGCACCCAACGATTTGTGCTTTGTTATATATGTTATCACTCAACTTATATGTATATGTATTGTTCATCCAAATTTGGATAAAGTGATGATTATGAGTATAAAAATAATGAACTGTTAAATTAATAACTTTAATCTTAAAAAGCCATCTTAAACCCAATTAAGACCTAATTTCTGACCAAATTTAATTGTAACTTATCCTTCAAAATACATTGATGTTTTATTTAACATATATTTTCACCAATAATTTTTTATTCATTAATAATATAATAAATTAATTAAAATATCAATACATTTTTTTAATATCAATATTTGTGTCCAATAAATAATTTAATTAATATAACATTATGTCCATTGAAAATTAGGTAGATAACAGAAAATTGTAGGCGTAAAGCAGTAGTTATGTGGCGAAAGTGGCCCCATGCAGTGGTCAAAGAACGCAAGCTTGCAGAAGAACAGTATTGTCATTCGCAATTAAAAAAAAAAAGCATAGGGAATCGCGCCTAATTAACTCCTGGGGTCATCGGCGTTGCACTGGGAACTGTGGAAGTGACAGCGAACAACTTGGGAGCTCCTCTGCTACTGCGACTGCTACTACCCACCCACGCACGCACGCCATCTCTCGGTTGTTTCTTGTTAACCCGCAAATATTATGGCACCAAAATTAGTGCAAATTTTGATGCTTTCCCCTTCCCTTTGCTGTTCCAAATACCTCTCTCCTATTCGTTTTCTATGATTCCATTTATTAAGAAGAAAAAAAAATTAGTGTTGCGTCATCCTAATGGCTTTTTTAGATCTACACACGGCAGACCCTAGCTTACTACCTCTTGATTGGAATCTCTCTGATTTGAGATCTCAAGAAAACAACCCATCACTCCGATCCCCAGGAGCAAGAAAACCCAGAAGCAGAAAAAGAAATTAAGCTCATAAAACGAAGACATATAATTTGTTGGCGAGAAGGGGGAAGAAGAAGATGCAAGAGAGAGGTGTAATGTTTAACCTTATAATACTATACTATATCAATTGCATCATTAAAATCCCTGTTCTTTCTTTTCTCATTTAGCAAAGAGTAAAATTAACAGTACCACTACCCCCAAGAATCATCCTTTAATGGAGCTTCAAATCCCCTAAAATACAAGATGAAATAAATAATCCTAACCCAGAAAGAAAAATAAAATAAAATTTTATGTACAGGGTTTATCTCTTCCTCTTTTGACTGATTACGCCAAGAAAATGTTGAGGCCGGCCTCCATATGTGGTCCACTGAAGAGGCTTTAATGCAAAGGAAAGTGGTGGGAACTAGAAAAGGAGAGGGCTTTTAGCGCTCTTAGATCCCTTTCCGGTGTGTCCTGAATTCTGGTTCATGAATCACGCCAGCAGATGAGCATAATAATACAACGCCTAATGATGTAGAAGCGAGCCCTCTGCTGCTTGAAGAGCCTAGAGCACTTTCTGGCAAAGGCACATCTCTTCTGACTCGAATTCTTCACGAAAGGGGAAGTGGAAGTTGAAGTTGAAGTTGAAGTTGAAATTGAAGATGAAGAGCGGCTCCTCGATGACCCTTCTTTCTTTGATAACTTCCACTTCTCATCAAAGTAGAAGGGTGGGGTAATTTCGGTGCTACTACGCGCAGATAAAGAAGCCATGGAGAACAATATTAAACAGAGTAGACTGGAGAATAGAGCAAGAAGAGTGGGTAGTACGATTGGAGACTGAGACTTAATGAGAAACGAAGGTGGGGATGAGAGTGAATATTTATAAGGAGTTTGAAGATGGGCGTGGCAGTGCGCATCACCTGGGCCGTCCTTTGCCTCGTGAGGCCCACCCTTTTTTTTTTCCGACGAGGAATATATATTTTTGGACATAATTATTATGAAAAGAAATTATGATTATTGACTGCAGGCGAGCAGAACTAATAGCATTATGACTTAATGAGGTGGGTTCCCGAAGCAAAGGAGCCCACAATTGAACGCAGGAAATCTCACGACCAAGTCTTATCTTTTTTTGGGGGCAATTGAGTAAAAGTATATTGTTTGAACATTTTTTTTTAAATTTAATAAGAATTAAAAGTTCTAATTCCCAAGAAATATCACAAACAGCTGTATTAACCTTTTATAAAAGTTATAATAAAATATGTACCCTTTAGGCTTTTACAAAAAGAAAATTCAATGGATAAATTATACCAAAAGTTAAATCCGTCCAGCTAAAATTAAACGAACTTAATTATGGATCCAGTGAATGTATTAAAAATGGATCAATTAAAATCAAATAAAATTGTTAATGCAATTATAAAAAAGTATAGTATAAACATTTTATTTTGAATTTGGTGTTGCTGTCACTTTGATTTTAAGCCATCTGTATTATAATTTTGAGGTAATTGTGGTCGGATATGGCAAATTGAAGGCTGGGTTAGTGGTTTGGGGATGAAAAGTGTAGAATTTCAATTTTCAGTAGTAGGACGAAGAAAGGGCATTTCATTTTTCAAAAGCAATTCACCAAATGACTGAGTGACCTGGAAGCCACTTTTACTTCTACTGTGAATGAATAAAGCTTTCTTGTCCTTTACCCAATCTCATGTTTACTTTCATCAGAAAAAGCATTGTCATTTTCTCAATGGAATTTAAGAATCTCTTGTCACATTATCTCTTTATAGGGTTTCAAGTTCTCAGTTGTCTCCTGCCTTTCTTTCTTTTTAACCGATTTTTTCTTACTTTTACCTATTTAAATTGTCCTCAGCAGTGATTAGGGTAAGAAAAATGAAAAAAAAAAAAATCTCCAAAAGTTGTCTACAAAAGAGTATTATATAATTTATTATTTTGGTTAAAATAAAAATAAAAATAGAATTGGGTGGCTTGAATTCCCCATGAGCACGAAGCTGATAGGTGTCAGAACTCAGAATGGTAGCAGGTGTCCAATACCAAACCTTTTTACCAACTCTTTCCAACCATGACTTTGTTGATTTTATTGCTTTTGCCTCTGAACTTACAAGGGTGTTGGCTGCAGGAGCCACACCGTCCCACTACACCCTCCTTACCCTACATTGGTTAAGCTAGTGTTATTGTAGATTGTCAAAATGATTTTTTTTTTTGCTTTAATCCATTAAGGTAAAAGATGAAGAAAAGATGATCTTTGTAGATTTGATCAGGTCTTGAGAGTTGGGGCCATTTGTGCCCATTAATGACATATCAGAAGCTGTGTGTCAAGTGTGATCACACCATTTTTGGCTTTAAGATCATGGGCAGGAAACAGTTGGACCCATATCAAACCCACCCATCTGTGTATGATTAATTCTGGTCATGCTCATGCAAATTAGGCAAAATTTTGATAATGCGGCCAAGGTGTTTGTCATAATGCTGTGATGGGAAACTTCATGCTGTGCTTGAAATTTGCCATCAATACCTGCATTTATATCCCAAATACACGCTGTCATGATGAGCTTTGAAGTCATGTTTGCATCACAATTTGGCCCCTTCTTTTTCAAAAGCACATCCTCTGCCTAATGACTTTCGGTCATGTTAACTACTAAGAGTATCCCAAACCAGCTTATTCGACTAGGAGGATATTTCTACAATTGAATGAAAATGTAAGTTTAGATGATGTTTAGTCTTTCAGGATAAATGGCTTTTCAAATGACCTAAGTTTTGATCTCAATTAATTAATAACCAAGTCATGAGATAAAGATTATTGAAAGCACATGGTATTTCAGAACGGTAGCTGAAACTCTTCCTCCGCTGGGTGATTTTCCAGGTAATGTTTGGCAGCAATCAGGGACCCCATTGTTTCAAAATTGTAGACCCATATAAAATACAAAAAAGACTGTACAATGTAGAAAGGATCAAATGTAGGATCGATACATGCACGCGTCCAACAGTGATTTTAATTATTCGAATAATCCAATTGCAATTTACAGATCATAACACTTTCTGTCGCCAGCACCCAATTGAAATTGATAACAACGGCTACAGTCCTTTCTTTCATTACGGCAATCCAATCCCATTAGTAATGGCTTAACTTATTACTAGTAGAGGCTAGAACACAATGTGATTAGATACATTGTTATAAATTTCTTACATTCGATAAGAATTACTCGCTTTGATCGAGTTAGAGTAATGAATCCATCAGCATATATAAAAAGTTAACGCGAACCCCATACGATTACTATTAAGTGATGGTGGTTTCCACCTCTCTAGCTTCAATACTCAGTACTATTAAGTGCTAGCTAGAACTACTTGTATGTAAAAACTTGAAAAGAATATTATGTTTGCAGGGAGAAATCATGGGTTTAATTTCGTCATATGCGCACCAGTTTACCATCTCTTTTTAATTTGTATTTGTTTAGTGAAAGCAACTCATCTAAGAGGGGCGGATAAAATTATAAAATGGGTCCTAAAATATCCTTCATCGTCTATTTCCATTCCTATATCACGTCAAAAAAAACAAGAGTTCAAAAAGGAAGGGGAGAAAGGACTAGAGATGGTTGCTTTTGTGAACTTGGAAGGGGACCTAATATTGTCTAGTCATCAATCTATAAGCGATATATGATAGTGTATAGTTAGCCTCTTGTCAGCGTTTCATTAAAATCTACTTGACTTGTTTCTATTGTCGCAGCGACTGCTCTTGTAAGCTATTTTGGCACTTCCTTCTTTGCATGCAAACCCTATCCTTCTTCCATAATTATCATCGTTCTCGATCGTTTATCTACCCGCGCCCTCTCGGTCTGACTCTCCTTATATATATATATATATATATATATATATAATCCTTTGGCTCAACACCTGTCATTCCTTCTAAATGTGAAGCATATATAGTGATAATTAATAACATTTTGAATGTTACCTTAGAACTTGAACCTGAGTATTACTCTGATTCCTAAATGGGTTTTACGATTTAGTTCCTTGCGGCAATTCTGCATATCTATTTTTTAGTGGTTATGCTCTGATATCCCGAAGATAGAGGATAACTAATTATATATAATTCTCGGTTTTTTCATTCTTCGGTGATAATATCTAAGTCGCTTTAAAGTGGGAGTCGAGGTGTTCCTTGTCGTGATAAAATTGCTTGGAGGGTGATAGCATGAATATTTATTTGTAAACTCTGGTTTGGAAAAAAGTAATATAATTGATAATGGTACATGACGCGGACAGCTTCAATTATATATAGTTTCTTAATTATATATATTTTTATATGGCCTATATATCAAAGTGATGTTTTAAAAAACTTTACTTGTCAATTCTTTATTAGCTCGTAATTGATATATATTAGTTAATGTCTTTGTTGATAATTCAACGATAGCAATTGTTTTGAAATAACAATCATGCACTTATAATAATATTAAAGATACTTTTGGATTCATTGACTAAATGCCAACCCTGTTCTTTTCTCACAGCAGCTTGTTAAAAAAATAATTTCACATATCAAGCAATTAACCAAACATGTACGTTTAGAAGTAGTATGCCTATTATTATCATCCTTGCGAAGAGGGTTTTTTATTTAAAATAAAATTAACTCCAGCTTCTAAAGTCTTTTTGAGAATAAATAAAACTATAATATTGACATAAAATTTTATATTTAATTTTCTAATAAAGATGTTCCTAAACAATAATAATTTATATATTCCTGTGTCTTCAATTGATTATATTTAAGGCTGAAAAGGTAACTATTACAGAGTCATTGTTCTTTTTTTTTTATATTTTAAATTCCTTAACCTAAATTGTGCATAGACAAATTAAAGTGATATTAATTATATGCATAACATTATTCTACAAAGTTGTGCATATATAAATGAAATATATTTTGTGAGCAAAACTATACAAATAACATAATATTATACACAAAAACACAAATTGATGAAAATGACGTTGGCGAAGATTTTTCTTTCTCCATAAGAAATTAACAATATAAGAATTTGTTAAAAAGATGATGATGAAGGTAACAAGGCATGGAGGAGTGGGCCCAGAGCTTTTTAGGGCGCCGTTTGTGAATAGAGAATTGTCGCTTTCGAGACGTGTCAGTCAGCAAAAAGGAAGATTTTTGTCCAACGTGGTCTTGCGGATAGTTGAGTCAGCTGCTCCTATTTTGGTCAGCCTTCAAAGTATGGAGGGAACGATGAAAATGGGAAATATCTAATAATGCCATGGCCACTCGAAGGTCCTCTTCATTGTCTCTATCAATCACTTCGTCGAGAATATTAGTTCATCTTCAACTAAACAAAACAAAAAATCAGCCCAATGGAACTCTTCATCAATCATTAGCAGGGCTTAATGCCCCTTCACTTTTCCCACCCTCTCGCCGAGCAGTGTATGAAATAGAACCACTAATTAAATTACCAGCAGCTAAGTTTGTTCGTGAAGAGGGAACAGAAGCCCCATAAATATTTTCTCGAGCTCTCTTCCACTGGTCCTGGATACGATGATCTGCCTTTGAATAATGCTTTTTCTTTGACCATCTGGGATAATGTTCCTCTAATTAAATGTTTAAGACACAGGAACATAGCACTTTCTCAAAATGTCTACTACTGAAACAGAAAATAGAAATTAGAAAACTATTTATTCACCTCTTAATTATGTCATGACTAGACTCTGTTATCCCGTAGTCTCAAAGTTTCCAATTCACAATGGTGTCAGCAAGATCTTTTTTGCACACTGTTTGGCACAGATTCATCTCTAAGTTAACTCGTGATCTAATCAAATTCATCTAGATCCCAATGTCACTTGCTGGTTGTGCTTTATTGCTTGTCTGCGATTGGCAGAACAATCTCCCATAAACCAGGATACTGCTTTCAATGAGACACTCAAATTTGGATGCAGATGCCAAGTTCTATTCATAAAATGGGGATAGGTCCTCTTTTGCACTCTACCGATAAGTCTTCATCAGTCATTTGCTCTTCTAAGTTCAAATTAGAGAGTGCTTTTCACTTTTTCTTCCCTTTTTCCCATGTGTCTCAACACAGACCTACCCAGCGTCAACCTTGTGTTCATCAAACGGGGAACAAACTCCCTAGAAACGGTTTCTCGAGCTTTCTTCCACTGGATTCCATGCGCTTTTTCTTGATTAGCCGTGTGGACCAGTCAAGACTTTCTTATGAACTGCAATTATATATATGAAACTTTTCAAACTAAGCTCATCCACCACATGAAGCACTCAGACAGCCGAATTTAAATAAAGAGAATGCAGCATCTGGGCTCGTCGGGTGGTTATAAAATTAATCATAAGAAATTGTCTTAATTAGATTTTGTATTTGAGGATGACCTTTTGTCTCGGTATGATCATCTCATCTCACCTCCTTCTAAGAGGTTAAAACATATTTGGAATCATAACCATAACGTAGAGCCCAACAAAGTTGTTGATCTTGGATGCATAAACATATATAGTCAAAGGCAATTAGGCAATCAGTCTCTTTATAAAACTTGTGTGGTGAGCGATGATTAATACGATATCGCACGCCATTAATTTAAACACGGACCATGATTTTGCTCAACGTAACCTGACGTTAAAAGGGGACAGAAAATCCTGCTGATTAAATTATTTTCTTTTTAATTAAGAGACCAAATCTTTGTTTACCTTATCAGTAGATATATTTTATTCGAAGTGTCACTTTCCCTATGTTCGCTAATCATTAATAACCAACTATTAAGCTCTACATTCAATACATCAAGTTGGGCAAAATATCCACGGATAAAAATATTCAATTCCCGTTAGTCCCCACAAACTACTGCAGGCTGATTTCTATATACGAACTGTAATTAGGATTCCCTTTGTTTAATTAGGATTCTTTTTTAGAATAAAATCATAACTAATGATGGAAGCTATACTCTTGAAACCATTTAAAGAAATTTAGTTTTAGACAGAGTCTCAAAGTAATCCTCGTCTATAAAACCAAAAAATAAAAAATCTTTACTTTTTTTAAATAATTTTTCTTTTAATAAGCATTACATTGATATAGATATAAAATATAATATGATACTTAAACACAATCAAATATTAATAAAATATTTAATATTTACGTATAGTTTTAATACGTCTTATCCACTCAAATTGGTAACTTTCTTACTGACAATCCGGACAGAAGATTTTCCTGCTTGCTGCTGATCCTACTCACTATTATACTAAAAGTTGAAGGCACAGGAACATATCCCTCATTTTTTGTTTCCCAACTGAATGTCCAGTCTACCTGCCCTGAACCAGAAAAAGGAAAATCAACAACGCCCATTTTCATCTTTTGTTGTGACGATGCATTATTAGTCACCGGCCACTTGACCAATTACGGATACTTGATAAAGCAGACCCAAAAGCAAAGATCAGCAGCTCCCTAGAAGCATGCCATGTTTCATTATATGGGGGCTGATCAATCATGCATGGAGATCGGTTTCCTGCGAAAGAGGATATCTCATTCACTTGATTATAATTTTAAGCCTTCTCTGCAAGTTGAAGGAAAAAGAAAGGCATATCTTTGTTATCTTTCTCACGGGCTACTTGTTTACCTTTCTAGGTAAAATTCTCTCTTTTTCTTTCTCGAAGGAAAAAAAAAAAAAAGGCAGAAAGATGTTCTTTATTAGCACGCCACAAAACATATCATCAACCACTATCTCCGCCAATAACTTTTTCTCTTCTTTTTCGAGCGATGCAAGAGTGGGGAATTGCATGAGATGCAGAAACTTTGTCCACGAAATGGCGAACAAGGAACATGCAGTACTAACAAATTTTATTCTCATGCTTTCTTCCTCTGAATTCTATGGTAATCTTTGTTTGGGTTTGTTTATCCATAATTATGTGAGTTGACCAGTCAAACTTAAGAACATGCAACTGCAAGACAGAACATTTCAAATCAACTTCTGATCATAAACTTTTAAAATGCTTAATTGTTTAGCACCTAGTTAAAACATCTGGAAATTATGTAATATAAATTATAAATATGCATGTGGCATCTAGTTCTCATCTAATTTTATGGTCTGATGGGTGGAGAAGAATGTGTCCATGTAGTTTGAAAACATATGCTAGTTTTGGCAACATTGTATTTTTCTCATTGCTTGATTAGGGTGTCAGTTTTGTCCATAACAACATTTATATTTTAAATTAGACATTCAAAGGACATATACAACTTTAGTACTATGAACCTGGACAAATAATGGCTGGAGACAGGAGAACATGCTCTGTTTCAACCTCTACAAAAAAAAGCAAGCCATTTCAATTATACTAAAAGAGGGTTACGGTGATGACCATTATTACTACATCTCCATTCAAAGTAAAAGTTTCCCATAGCAAAGGTAACGTAACTGCCTTGCTGAATGCTACTCGATCATCCAAGGTACAAGATCGAAGTTGAAGATAGACTGATAGAGGGAACATTCCTCGTATTCTCAGTAGCTGTTGTTTGGTTCATAATAACTACAAGGTTCATTCATTTGATTTAAATAATTACCGTCAACCAGCTGAAAACGGCAAATGAACAAGAATCTATTCACCTCTTTTTCAGAGAAGATACATTAATTATAGTTTATAAATCTTGAGGTTTGAATCATGGTCATAATTCTAATTCATTTCAACATTAACGATTAATCTGATATAACACAACCCCTAAAACAGTTGTTAGGCGTAGCAAATATGACACATATCTTCACAATAATATGATATTGTCAATTTTAAACTAAAGCCCTTATATTTTTGTTTTTGAACTTCCTCTAAAATGTTTTATACTAATAGATATTGTATCCTTACTTATATATCTATTTTTTTTTAATATTTAGCTAATGTGGAACTTTTTTTGTATTCCTAACAATTTTTCCCTCGAACAAAAGATCACACTCAAGCCTCCACAATAATTTCCACTCTCGAACGGTACTCTCATTCTTTATTCGAAATTGTAGAATTTCATCGGATGACAACACAACAATCTTTTCCTTCAAATGGTAGTCTCCTTCCTCATTTGTAACTGAGGAATTTTATCGGTGGAAGCACTATACCAACTCTCATCATCCGAAACACTAGGGGCCCGCCATCTTTTGTTCGACAAATCTCCTCTACATAGTTAGACCGGGCTCTAATACTAATTGTTGGGCGCAGCGGGTATGACACATATTTTCACAATAGTATGATATTGTCCATTTTGAGTCAAAACTTTCATAGTTTTATTTTTAGACTTCCTCCAAAAAGTTTAATTCTAATGGAGATTGTATCCTTACTTATATACTTACTTTCTTTTCAATATCTAGCCAATGTAAGACTTTGTTTGCATTCTTAATAATCTTTCCCTCGAACAAAAGACCACACTTGGGCCTCCACAATAATCCCTCCTCTTGACTTTGACAACATTATTGCCCTTTAGTTTAATGTAAAGAGTAGCCTCAAATAAGCTTTCTAAACTTAGCAAATGTTAATATATCTTGTTGTACCAAACTCTAGGTGCTTGCTTTAGGCCATAAAGAGTCTTTTTGAGTAGATAGATCTTATCCTCTTCACCTTGCACAATAAATCTATTTGACTGCTCCACATATATTTCTTCTTGTTGAACATCATTTAAAAAAGTTGATTTAACATCTAATTGGAATACTTTTTAGCTTTTTTGTGTTGTTATGGCTGACAACAATCTGATTGTGTCTAATCTAGTAAAAGGAGCAAAAGTGACATAATAATCAACACAAAAAATCTAAACATACCCCTTAATGACAAGCCTAGCCTTGTAGTTTTTGATGAAGTTTTCTACATTGAACTTTGTTCTATATATCCACTTTACTCCAATGACTTTTCTACTTTTATGTCTTTCAACTAATTCCCATGTTCTATTCTTTTGGATCATTGACATCTCCTCCTCCATTGCTTTCTTCCACTTTAGATCTTTAGGAGCTTCTTCATGTCCAGCAGGTTCGTATATTGCCACGTTACATCTTTGATAAATGTCTGAAAGTGGTCTTGTCCCTCTAATTGAAGGATCATCTTTCTCTTCATTTTGCCACTAGTCTATTGTTTGCTCTCCAAGAGCATTGACTTTGAATTTTTGTAAGAGTCTGCCTGTTCTTTGTAAATTCTCCCATTCCCATTGCTTATTTTTGTTGAAGTAAACATCTTTAGTTATCGTTATTTTTCCCATTTGAGGATGATACACTTTGTATGCTTTGGAAACTGAGCTATAGCCCACAAAGATTCCTGTAATTGCTTTCTTGTCAAGGTTATTCCGCTTGACTTATGGAACATGAACAAAACACACACAACCAAACACTTTAAGAAAGCTTAGTGAAGGCTTATACCTATGCCGAGCCTCAAATGGAGTTTTATCTTCCTTTAGATAATCCTAAATTTCTTTTTCTATTTTGAGAGACATGATTTTTCGTGAAAATGCTTGTTGAAACAATAGCAAAAAAAGTTTTGTTTTTGCCTTTGACTTCCTGGTTTTTTTGTCCTTGTGACTTTTGATATGGGCCACAGTGGAATTGTTTGGCAATGGAGGAACTTTGTAGTCCTCTTCCACAGATTCCCATAGATCTAAAGCCTTTAGGTAAGTTTCCATTCTCACTGCCCAAAACTAGTAATTTTCTCCACTGAAAGCAAGGAGAGCCATTTGAGGTAAACACCTTAGGGATTAATCATCCCCAAAAGCCAAACTTAGTGTTAAGGGGCATGCTCATATTTTTCGTGTTGATTATTCTGACACTTTTACTCTTATTGCTAGATTAAACACAATCAGATTATTGCTAGTCATAGCAGCACAATAAGGTTGAAAAGTGTCCCAATTAGATGTCAAATCAGCTTTTTTAAATGGTGTTCTACAAGAAGAAATATATGTGGAGTAGCCAAATGGATTTGTGGTGCAAGGTGAAGAGGATAAGGTCTATCTACTCAAAAAGACTCTTTATGGCCTAAAGCAAGCACTTAAAGCTTGGTACAACAAGATAGATGAAAATTTACTAGGCTTAGATTTTATAAAAAAGCTTATCTGAGACTACTTTTTACGTTAAACTAAAGGGCAAAAATATTCTCATAGTGTCTCTTTATGTTGATGATCTTTTGGTAATAGGAAATGATGTACAGCTAGTTGAGGAGTTCAAACAAGAAATGATGCATGATTTTGAAATGATAGATCTTGGTCTTATGGCTTACTTTCTTGGAATGGAAGTCAAGCAAAGCTAAAATGAAGTGTTCATCAGTCAGAATAAGTATGCAAAGGAAATATTGAAAAAATTTCATATGAAAAAGTGCAAAACATCAAGCACACAAATGAGTCAAAAAGAGAAGCTGAGTAGAGAATAAAGTTGATGAAAGTTATTATAGAAGTTTGATTGGTTGCTTAATGTATCTTAGTGCAACAAGGCTTGACATTCTCTTTACTGTAAGTCTCTTATCTCGTTTTATGCATTGTGCTAGTGAAATGCATTGAAAAACAATTAAAAGAATATTAAGATATATCAAAGGTACTATTGATGATGGTGTTAAATTTGATAAACATCAAAATTTCAAGTTGTGTGAATTTTCAAATAGTGGTTGGACTGGGTTTGTTGATAACATGAAAAGTATCTTAGGATACTATTTTAGCTTAGGTTTAGGAGTTTTCTCATGGTGCTCAAAGAAGCAAGAGATTGTAGCACAATCTAATACAGAGGCAGAATTTATTACTGCAACAACAACATTAAATCAAGCTTTATGGCTAAAGAAAATTCTATTTGATCTATATATGGAGCAAAAGTATAGCACTAAAATTTTGGTTAACAATCAAGCAGCAATTGCAATTTCTCATAATCCAGTGTTTTATGAAAAAATTAAGCATTTCAACATCAAGCTCTACTTCTTGAGGGAAGTGCATCAAAATGGAGAAATAACATTAGTTTACTGCAAGTTTGAAGATTAGTTGGCAGATTTGTTTACAAAATTGCTTCTAGTAAATAAGTTCGAGCTTCTAAGGCAGCAAATTGGAATTTGTAGTCCCTAAAGCAAGGAAGAGTGTTAAATATTGTTTCAGGAATGCACGTAATTTTCTATACTTCTTTTTACTGTTTTAGATATTTTGTTTCTAGTTAAAAGTTTGTCCTAGTCTTTAGGAGTTGTTATCTAATTTTTTATTGTGCCGCAGCTTCTTGCTTTTAAAATGGTTTGAACTTTGGCTATTTATTTGTGTTTTAATTTTTTTTTTTCAACTATTTAAATATAAGCGTGTTAATCGAATAAAAGTAACTCCTTTCACTGCAGCATTCTTGGTGATATCTTTTTTTGTTATTTCAGTTTCTTCTATTTTTTTTATCTCTCAAAACCTTCAAAAACAAACAGAAGCTCCCTACAAACATGCCATGTTTCTCTGTTTCAGCATATCTAAAATTGCAATATTATATATCCCCAATGAATAGCTCTGCTAATAAGATAAAGTACTTCATTTTTCCTTCCTGTTTGGCACCTTGCATGTGAGAAGGGTAGGAATCACTTGACACAAAGAAACCTTTGTTGGTGAGATGGGGACCAAGGACTCAAGCTTTCTTGCACTAAATTTTATGGTATTCGTTGTTTTTCCATTAATGACCTTGTTATAAAATGCATGCAACTACAACAAAAGGTATTCTCAAATCATTCATCTAAATATGATAATTCATGAGATCATGTCCCATTTACGTGATTGTCGACTTATTTAAGCTAACGTAAGTTTACAACTTACTGAAAACTATATTTTTGTCCTACTATATATATCAAATGAAAGCAAAGCTGTTGATATAGACAGAGACATACATCTGTGTAAATTGCATATTACGTTGATATATTCCAGCTTGTTTAAATGATTTAAACATCGCCACGCGGTGTAGCTGGTAAGCTCGAAAATTCGTGTAAATATAAGATTGTGTTCCCTTGGACACATAAACCACAACCACAATTTTACACAACTATACGATTCTGTGATATATTCCTATCCGTTTATTTGTTGCGTCAAACCTCACATGCCTGCATGTGAACAAGAGACTTCAAATTATACCACAGACCCACCACGCACCCTGCAAAGCCAATTTTTACATTTTTAGGGGCATAAGATCATCTGACTTGAATGTCAGAAAAGTGTTGACTATGAAACAGTTAACTCTTGTACAATATTTATGTGTAAGCATGGAAGCACCCAATCCTAGTCAAAGTGAGCAAGAAAAGCTACATCCTCACGTGCAGCCATGTGTATATGATTATATACATTTTCACATCTGACACGAATTATCCAGTCAACAAACAGGGATTTTCTGGAAACTCTTAATATTCATCTTTTATCTGTTGGCCCATAAGGTAGAATTACAAAAGCATAGCTGAAAGGGCCACGAAGCATTCAGCAAAAATGAAAAGGAAACAGGCAAGAAAAATGTAGGTTACATTCATTGAAATTAAAAGCTCATTCATGCACACAACTTTCCTTTTTATTTCTCTCTCTCTATCTTTTTGTTTATACTTTTTGCCCAGCAGTAAACCTTTTACTTCCCTCAATTCAACCCTATCACTCTGATAAAAACAGAGATTGATCTTACGTTCTTCTGTCCACAGCAAAAAAAATATACCAGCTGAGAAAGCTAGGTGACCCGTTCCTCTTTTTGCTCCCTTTGTTGCTTTGCTTCTGGAAATTTTCTAAACTAAAGTTTGAGACATTGGAATTATTTCCACCTACTTTTCCTCATCGAAGCATTAAAATTAGTAAGCTCTTGGTTGATTGCTTATGATTATGAATAAATTATACAAAGAAGAAGAAGAAAAGAGCAGAAGACTCTTTAGCTCGAGCATGTTCTGAAATTGGTGAGAGTATCTTTTAAATAGTAGCTGACGTTTTCTTCCATTGGATTCCATGGTATCTTTGTTTCTTTTTCAAGTGCAAACTCATTTTTAATTTGCAATTGTAGGGCAATTCGACTAACTAATTAAATTTTTCTACCAAAAATAAAAGAAGACAAAAACCCTCTAATAATTGAGCGATTAAAAATTATTTACAACTTTTATTTTTAAGAAAATTAAATAAAAGGTTTTTTGTTTTTATTTTTTGTTGTGTCTAACATTCAGTTCGACAGAGGATGATTTGCAGGGAGAGGCAAAATCATCGTAATGATTAGCCCTATCCTGCTGTGTTGTATTGGGAAACTTGGCTGATTCATGATTTAGCCACATATATATTTGATGAGTGACAATCTTAAATGTCAGATTATCTATGATAATTTCAATGAAGTTGTTGTTATTTTTTGCAAATAATTGAGTTTTGAATTACTGTATGAAGCACCATGCGTTCTACATTGATTATGAAATGCATATATAAGGCTATGCGTGGTAGGGACAAACATTTAAAATTTTAGGATTTTCTTTTCGGTGCAAGAGAATTTATTTATAGCAATATGAACCTCTAAAACCGGGAAGTAAGAAACCATTTTTCGGTCTCGACAAAGCGTGCTGTTTTTGTAGAATTTTTTTTTTTTTGGACGTAGTTTTTGTAGAATTATTGTATAGTATCCCTTTCCTTTTTTGTTTTGTGGGTCAAGAATAGAATAGTAGCCCGGACCTCTGGCATGTTCCTCGTCTTGCCGATGGCCTTTATCCTTTGTCTGCCAATATGAGCAAAAGAGGCCCATAATTCTAAAAAAAATCTCAGAAGGCCCTAAAATTTTGTCCAAAAAAAAGGAAGGCCCTAAAAGAAAACTAGTTAACCTACCTAAAACGGACTAAAGGTTCTGTCCCAAGTAGAAAAAAAAAAAAAACGCATGGAGGAAAGGATTATAAAGATGTCTAAAAAAGGGGGGGGGGGGGGAAACCTTTTTAAGGCTCGTGTATGACCGTTTTAAGCGAACATTTTCTATTTTACTTTTAGAAAATATTTCTTAAATTTTCAAATATTCTGAAAACGTCAAAATATATTTCTAAAATTTTTAGTTCTGTAAAATAATGTAATGATGATATTTTTATAATTATTTAAATTTTTTTACAATATGTATATATGAATAATAATATTTTAGAATTCATATAATTAAAAAATAGTGAAAACACAATCATATAATTAAAATATCATAAAAATAAATTAAATTTAAAATACAAATTACCCTTAAAATTTCAACTGCAGCTGCAAGTTTGGAAGGTCGAGAGTCCACACATAAAAGTGGCTAAGGAAATGAAATTAATATTTCTTGAATAACATGTGATCGATGACACTGTAATCTCTGATTAAGCATTAGGCCTGTTCTTAATCCTTGTTTCCTGGGACCACGCCAACCAGGTAGCTCATAAAATCATAATCTCTATGGTGGGAATTAATGTAAATGGTTCTTTTTGGGGTAGTGGCCCATTTCTATTTTTGGTGGTTGAGAAAGAAGTGTACTGCTGCCAGTTGTTGTGGATTTTTTGCTGTAAAAACTGGCTAAGTCAGAGGAAGCTAGTATCTCTTGGATTTTGGCCAATTCACTTTCCTTACATTGTCGATTGTTCCCTTCGGAAATCGGCCCCACTATTCTGAGAGAGAGAGATAAGTGATGAACTGGATCTGACAAGCTATTATGACATTTTCTTAGAATGATAATCAAATCGCAGTGCAAGTTACTGCCGCTAGGCGTTCGTCATATCCATTCTGATCTCACACCAGACGCAACAAAATGCTCAGAACTTACATTATGGATGCAAATATACCACAAGAACCCACACAACACAATATATCTTCGATCAGTTGCATGGCATCATCAACATGCATACTCATGTCAAACTCATTTACACTATCCATCAATGCTGCTTAATTTTCTGGTTGTCACTATCTAATTTCAAACGTTAAATGGAGAGAAAGAAATTTTTCTTGGCATTATTCAATTACTTTGAAGACCTGTGCGGAGAGGGAAAAATATATGTGCATGGCGGGTTCTTTACCCTCAACAACAAGAACCCCGCAACTAGTACCATATTACTTCAACTTCAGATTCCCTCCCAACTAAAATCCAATATTTCCCCTCCTTCGATGGGATGGATGTGTTTTCTTTTGGCATGAACACGACTACCTAAAAATTCTTCATTATATAATTTAACCAGAGAGAGTTGCAGAGGCTCTCTACTTGCTCCCCTTTGGCCCATTCTTATATAATGGTGTACTTCTTCGGCTACAAACTTAAATGTGGATAAACGGGCGTACCTTCAGAGCCCTGGACCATATCTCAAACAAGTACACCCTCAAGATACCCTTGTCCATCCCCAAATGCTATCATTTTTTGGAATTTTGTTTCTTATGCCCTTATGGCTGCCTAAATTAATTATACCATCTTATAAATTTTTGATGGAGTTGAAAATTTTACCATATTTTACCATGTCTCTGCATCATGTCGTTTCCATGTGGCGGTAAAGTCAAAAAAAGAAAAAAGAAAAAAGAAAAAAAGAAGAAGATTATAATTAATATACTAAGTTATTACCCCTTATTGAGATAAAAATTTAACAGATGACCATTAAGGGTTGCACTCTTTGTTTACATAATTATAGCAAAAGTTAGCAATTATGCTACTTCTGCTGTCTGCAGTTGGTTGCTTACGTAGTTACCTTATTTTGCTCGCATTAATTTGGTCATATGCATAATGCATACCGCATATAATTTCATTTAGCATTATTCCAAAGTTGTGAATTTCAATTTTTGGCGTTAAAAAAAAACATGATTTTTTGTTTTAGGACAAACATTGGTTAAATGCTCGAATAAGTTTTAATTTAGTATATCTCCTAAGTCCCTACCCAACCTGCCATCCCTTCTTCCCAAGAAAAGAATGAAAAAACAAAAAAGCAAAAGTATATCAATATCTATAATTACGAATTTATACTTACAAAGTTTCTTCAAGTATAGTTTTTAACCCTTTCGTCTTTCCAAAGCACCAATTGTCGAAAAAATTACATTAAAATAGCCTAGCAGTGTATAATAGTTTTTGAACAAAAAAAAAAATTATTAACGCCTCAAAAAGTAAATTGATAAATTATAATAGGGGAATTTTATGGATTAAAGTATTAGATGGCGTGAACAACCATACATAGAAGAAAATGGACAGCTTAAAGAAGGGATACGATGAGTACAGAGGGAGGACAAATGAGTTTCCACTTGAAGTAAAGCTACAAATGCAATTTGCAGCTTAGGATCTGATGTTATATATTGTGATCCGAACGTAGACACCTGCGTATATTTGTTGTGTTCAGCGAAATTTCTGGGCTACGTTTTGACACATCATTTCGGAGTGTTTTTTAGCTTGGCTATCTTGCTTCTACGCCAAACTAGACTAGGGCTATTGCGATGATTCTTGAAAAAGTTGCTTCAAGACGAAGTTTTTAACCCATTTTTATTTAGAACCCCAAAGGTCAACTTATGTCAGTTTTAACTCACGGTGGTGATTTGCAGTGACTATAGACTGACAGCAAACATACTAAAAGTCATTTTACAAATAGTAACTGTTACTCATTGCTTTTAGACTTTTTCCACAAACGTAAATATTAGCTGATGTAGTTGGCAATTGAAAGTTGTGATATACTCTTACATTAATGGTCACATGTGTGAATAGTTAAAAGGATTTGAATCTTTTGAAGTATTAAGTAATTTATAAAGTAAAATTGAGAAGAGAAGACGTATATTAATAAAATTAATATTTAATAAATCAATAAGAACTATAAATTTATGTCTATCTTTTTTTAATTTTAATTTTGTAAATTTTTTAAAAAATTTTAGAAGAATACTAACTCATTTTGTATTAAGTTCAATATTGAAGATTGAGATTAATTTTGTGTCGTGTGTTTTTCAGTATCATTGTATGTACTTTTCCTACTCCTCCTTTCTAGATCATGCAAGTCTCTCCCATGTAATGAAAAACAAATAAATATGTACATAAAGTTGTTAATTTAAATAATTATTGATTTTTAATAATACAAATAGGTATGTAATTTTGTTTAATTAATTTTAACATTTGGATTTTAAGATAATTTGACTTTGAATGAAATTTATCAAACGTAAGAATTATGTCCATACTGAAGTGGCAGAGATACTTCTAAATACAGTTAATTAGTTAACAATAATACCCAAATAAAAATAGAAGAAACTATATAATTTTGGAGACAAGGCTAAGAGAAGAAGAAAAATTAGCCCTAACACTGTAAAACGGGGAAGATTTGATAGGGATAAAAGAGTGGAGTGTCTTTGCGTCTGTGTTGGTAAGGCCTGGTGAGCTTTATGGGAGAGCCTTTTGGCTTTTCACACTGTCACTGAGTTGTGGCATGTGATGGCGATAACGAATAGGACGATTCTAGTCACCAAGGTGTTTTTTTCTTCCTTATAGCAATAATTTTCAAAAGCAAAAAGCAGTTTCATTTGACAGGTCTGAAGGTTGTTTCAAGCAGTACAATCTGCGAGGGAAAAAAATACAAATGATGTATTTGGTCAAAAAAATGTCGAAGTTTTATGGCAGACATACTTATAGTAGTTAGTACCTAGTACACATTTTAGACAATAGAAACATTTAGCACATTTAAATGTTGCAACTTGCAAATGACCAACAATATAATATCCTAATTCCTAGATAACTCATTGTCCTTGAGCAATATTCATAGTGACGGTTTAATTACTAGTTGATAAATTCTGTATAGTAATTAATTAATAAGAAAAATACTTATGAAAACACAACTTAAGTATCCTAATTAAGCACAATCAATAAATTAAGGCGCCTTGCTTCCTGTATAGCCTCTAAACCCATAGGTTGAAACATAAACTTCCATTGTAGTGACGACATTGGTGGGTCAATAATTCCAATGAGGCCTCTTGGACCTAATTAAAATTAGTCTCTTATTGAGCTTAATGTCTTCAGATATTCTCACCAGATTTATGTACCTTTTTGTAGATTGAAAGATCGCTTATATCCTCCATTTGCCACAAATCAAATTATGCGTGCCTACTAGATAATGCAAGGGATAACATAAAAAATTTACTAGAGTGTGTGTTTCAAATGAGATATACTAAAAAATATCCAACTTTTGCTTGGCGAGTCACTGCTTTTATTTATTGTTTTTACCAACTCAATATTTTTGTTGCTTAAATTTGGGTACTTCCATGGGTTAGGTTTAATTTTCAGTGCGTTGTTCAACAAAATTGACAACCCATAACCTCTTCGCTACAAGAAGCGAACTTTAACTAGCGAGGCAGCAATATCTTTAAGAAACAATATTATAGGAACATTTTCTTTCTCTTTAGAAATCATTCAAGAAAATTCCAAATCGATCCCGAACAACTGGAAGTTTAGTGAACATGAATCGTAGTTACCAAGAGAACATTCTCATTTTCTTGAAGGAAGTGATTTTCGATCGTCTCAACCCTTTTTTCTTCTAGTAAAACAGACAAAACCAGGTGGAAACTAGAAATTCGAAACCAGGGATGGCTGTGATTTCCAGACAACCCTTATTATATTATCTTCTTTCTTCAACTGAAGACTTCTAGAGAGAGAAACAAAAAAGAGTAAAGATCAGCCAAAGGAAATGGTGGCGAGGCAGTGGTGGAATTGTTTTATGAGAAACATGATAAGAGTGAGAGAGCGGGCACCTTGAATTATTAATTAAATGAAAACATCATTAACTCAGACGTAAAAGTCTGTCCGAGGAAGATGATTTTATGTGGGGGTGCGGGCGAATACGATCCACTTCTCCGTGTTCAACGCTTGTTTTTCTTTCACATATTCTCTCTCTCCCCCACCGTCTGTACGGTTGTGGCCACATCAATGTCACATCGTCTCTTTCTTTCTCATGGTTACTGTTGCAGATTTTAATGGGCTACGAGAAAAAGTAGCCCTCGAACATTCTGATTATCTGTTAATGTGACCTGAGGTCACATAATTGCACTCTTCGAAGTTTGAAACCTCTCTCCATTGCCGCTGTTTGCCTTTCTCAACTGAGCTGAAAGGCCACTTACATTTCCATATCCTAACAGTATAGGTAACCCTTTTCCAACCTTGGGGTTTTTTTTTTTTTTTAAGAGTCGGTTTCCAAACACTGTTTCGTACTATTGCACGTCTTTGAATGCATAATTTATTGTGATATAAAAGTTTTGATTAGTGTACTACTTCAGTAAGGAAAAAAAAACGAGGTGATCAGGAACTTCACACGTCAAAAGCATAAACTTTCCTAAAAGCATAAATCATGGTCTTCACCCTCATCCTCTTGCCCAAAAAAATTTATGAAGTCAGTCATTAACAAGCATATAGTTATTCTGAGATCTTACTATATGTACAGACTCATTGATGGGAAACAGATCAGAATCAGCGAATTCCTGAGCTTCACCGTCATGCATTGGTTCACGGAAACGATAACTTACAATAATATAATTTTGAAATCAAAATATATATAGCAACTAGTTTTTTTTTAAAAAAAGGGTATAGATTTGTAGAGTTTTATAACAATTATTTCTAATAAATTTTTTGACAAAAATGGCTAAAGAAAGGCCGTTTAAAGGGTCATGCCAAGCTTAACAAATATTCTCAGAAGAAATATACGCATAAATTGCCTCATTTTATTTATCATGCCGTTTAGGAATCAGGACATATCATTTTCAAAGTAGGCTATTTTTCATTAAAAAAAAGAAAAGGAAGAGGACCCAAGACACAGGGGCTTAAGTAGTACAAGTTATACATGTGCGTAGACTGTAGAGGGTCTCTTTTATCATTGTCAAAAGTAGTGGAAATTCCTTCTCCTATCTCTCACTCAAGTAATTATCAATGAATAGAGTGTCTAGTAAATATGTGTTAATTTATATATATGTTGTGTGTGTGTGTGTGTTTTATAAAATTAATTCAAAATTTACATATTTGATGTCATATAGCCACAATGACAATCACCAATTAGGTGAATAAAAAAAAAGGCAGAGAAGCCAAATCTAATCTTAAACTCCACATGAACATATTGTTGCGTTTAAAAATATAAAATTTGTGTGTTGAACAATGATTTGACTGAAAGGATAAACCCCCAATCATGCACTTAATTGGAATCTTTTACTAGCCCTTAGTGCAGCATTTCGTTGCGTATTCAAGTACCCAGGAATTTAGATAAAGAGAATCGCTTAAGATCTTAACTCCATTATAATATCCACACTGCTGCTGGTCTTTAGCCTCTTTCTTAGGATTCATCAATTAATTTATTAAGTATTAGAACGTTAATCTTAAAGGCCGTTCAATGTGACTTTTACAGGTCAGCAAGTGATCTTTTATGCCTTCCAAAACATTAAAGTTATAGAGCACGATCTACATGATTCCTGCCACGGGAGTATATCCATGTCGTTTGCGCCCTTTCCGAGCGAGTCTCTGCATCTATATTACTTAGTTACTTTTATACCTGTGGAGGCATGGGATTGCATGTTAATACACTGTGAATTATGTCAATAAACCCATATATTCGACACTAGTTTTTTTTTTTTTATAAAAAAAACTAGTCCCCAATTTGTAAATAATATTTGTTTTAACCAAAGCCATCTTAATTTCTTGTACTTTACCAAAATTAAGAAACTTAAATTGATCCTAGCCCAAGTTGTGTAAAGGCCGAGTGTTATTTAGGTAGAAGTCACAATTTAAAATCATAATAGTTAAATAGTTTATAACACATTTAAAGAAAAAAAATCGTTTTCTCAGTTTTTCTTAATCGTAAAATTGATCCTTAGACATATTCTGTTCTATTGTGGAAGTGATGGTGCGTGGATTGTTAAGATTGATTGCACTTATGAACACAAAAGGATTCAAGTGACTATTGAGAATAGTGAGAGCTTTCAAAATCCTTGTGATGTGATGGAAATAAATAAATTAACTAGGAAAACCTCGGCCCCCTCCTGCTCCCCTAAAAACTATTAAAAGTTAAAAGTGATTGGTTTTGTTCATTCGTATAGTTATAAGATCAGTATTTCTCTTAATGATAGGAAAACAAAAGAGAAAATAAGAAGAAAAAGAAGAGAATCTATTCAAGTTCGTGAAAGTATAGGCACCACTTATATATTCTGGTAGACTGTAACCACAAGAAATCACTTGGAAAACGACTAGCACATATATATTAAGGACGCAGATGGCCCATTAAGCCGAAAGGTGACAATCACATAATATCTTAGTGAACATAACCATGTTCTGTCAAAAATTTCAAAAAAAAAAAACTTTAACCATGCTTTGCCTTAGTGGTTTAGCCCATAATACTTCAGTGGCAATTAGAGTATTATTAAGAAATTACCCAGAGAATCCATTGACCTTAATTTGAACCAGGATTATATGGACTGGATATGACTATAGAACATAAAGATAAGCTAACCCAGTTGAATATTAGCTTAAAAAATAGAGAGAGTATCGTGGAAGACTGACCCTCTAGCTAGGACGATGGGTAAGTGAAGTAAAACCAGAACCATTGAGAAACCATGTAGGATGTAGCAGATCTCTGATAATAAGACTTAAAAGGAGTCCAAAAGAGGGAAAATGGGTAACAAATCAAAACACACTTGAAGGTTGAAACCCTAGGTAAGAAGGAGAGGTCCTTGACATATTGGCTGGGGTTGGGGTCGGGGTCGGGGTCGGGGTCAGGGTCAGGGGGTCAGGGGGGAGGTGCAGGGCCTGTCAATTCCGCCCCACCTTTGAAAACGCTTGCAGAGGACGCAACACATCCTCCAATCTTTAACGCCACCCCATTCCTCTCCCGGGTAAGTTTTCATTTTCCAAATCCTCAGAGATGGTAGCTATTATATTCGGTTTCTATCTCTAGAAGTAGGACTGGGTCAGTGAGGTTTTAAGTATTTGGTAAATTTGGTACCTAGGATTACGATGGATAACTGTTGCGGGGATTGCTTCCCCTTCTCTCTCTCTCTCTCTCTCTCTCTCTCTCTTTCTGTGTGTCTCAATCTCTGACTGACAGATCTTAGGTACCCAAGCCACCAACCAATCTTCTCCCTCATTAATTACTTAAGCACACTCACCCTCGTGAAGCAAAGTTTCTCTATATATACATCTTTCAACTATCTTCCTTCTCAGTTCTCTACTTCTCCTCAACCCTCCCTCTCTCTCCGGGTCTCATTTGAGAGTTTCTGGCTTTGCCCCCATAATTTTTCGTTTGTGTTTCTGTTACACTTTCGACAGTTCTTTTTTCTATTGAGACTTATCAACTAATACCATTATGAAGTGGGTTTTGCTTGTCTCGTATTCAGCTTTTGAAACCTTGTATTACCTGTCTGTTCTTTCCTTTGCCCCAACGGCTCTATCCTTGGGTTTTTCATCATAATGTGATTTAGGGTTAGGGTTAGGCTTCTAGTTCCCTTTTTTTTTTCTCTTTTTTTGGCATGGGCTAGTGCTCAGGATGATCATAAAGAGATGTTAAGAAACCAGTCACTGTTTGCTGATGGAGCATCATCAAGATTCACAAACTTTTGGGTGGTTCTAATTGTTCCAAAACCAATTAGCCCTCCGATATGGGAATCTTGATGATGCTGCAGCGGCAATAAATGACTTATGCTACCAGATGCTGCTTCAGGATTTTCCCTAGCTACTCAATTGTCCTACCAGCTTCTTGGAGCAAAAGAGGTGAACCATTATGTTGATGTATAGAGCAAATTAGTTGATCCAGTAATTATACCAATAAACTACTATTTAATTTTCCTTATGGGGACTGTTTTAAGTTATTTTTATTCTCTCTTTTAATTTAGTTGTAGCTTTAAAATCAATTTAGACATGGCTCAGTTCAGGCCCTTGATGAAAATACTTAAGTGGAGCTGAACCATGGTTGAGCGAGATAATAGACAATGATGCCAGATGGCCTATTTAGTAATATTGCTTCGTCACTCCTTGTTCTAATATTCAGTGATGATGGAGTTGGGTCCTTTCACTACCTATCTGGCATTTGTACAGAAAACCCCCTGCCAAGCTCAGCAGGTATGTCTGTACCTTGGTGGAACTTTGTGTAGTACCGGAAATCATTGAATTAATGCTTTTACTTCATGGATATTTGGAGTAACAAGGTTTCTCTTTTTCCTATGCTATCGTGATTTTCATCTTGATTTTGCCCGTGAATAATGCAAATATATATCTCTACCAGCTTTTTTACTTTTACATGGCTGGAATACACAAGTTGCACTGTCGGTCACTCTGATACTTTTGTAATTGAAACGCATATATACTTCTTGTTCCTTATTATATGAAGTTATCCTCTAACTGTATTCTTTCTAATTTGTTACTTTAGATTTGGCCTTTCTCAAAGGATTTCAAAATACTTTAGATTTCTGTGCTTGATGAGCTAGGAACATTATACAGAATTGTAAATGTTCCCAAAGAATTGACACTCATTTTACATTTCAGGGGAAAGCTAGCATTGCTTTGACTTCTCTATCTAATTGGCCGATGTTTGGTTTCACCGACTAATTTTTAGCTTTAATGATATATATAATTTTTAAAATCATATTTAGTTCAAATTTCATATCCGGCTTTGTCACTAATTTCTATTTGATGTAATTTTAAAATGTCAAGAACTACTATCTCAACCTATAATAAGGCTCTCTCTCAAGAGAAAAGCATATTAATCATTGGAGCTGAGGAGATAAATTTAAACTTCTTGAGAGCCAACTTTCATTAAGATGTTTGATATATAGTAATCCTCACTCAGAAAGGAAAACTGAATATAAACACTGGTAATATTTAAATGAAACAAATTTTGTTACTGATTGTGTCCGTTGAGTGAGTTGATGTCAATTTGCAGTGGAGAAAGCTAGCTAAAACTTCTTTTATATTTTTTCAATTACACACTAAATCTAACTCGGATCTTTAAAGTACTAAACAGAATCTCTTCGGTAAGCTGCATCTTAATTACTGGGCGGATGAGCATCTTTAATATAAATGTCAATGTTCTGAGATCTAAAAGATGAAATATTATATTCTTAGCTTCGCTCCTAATATAAGCTATCTTTCTTCCTGACCATGCCATATGTCGAATCTTTACATCTTCAATATATATAACTCTATTTCATTATCCTTTGTGCAGGAACAGGCATGGCAGTATTGTTTCTAAACACCTGAGGCACCCATTTGATTTATAATACTCTTAAATTAAGTTTTAGCTGGTTTTGCTTGAACGTAAAAACAAAGATGACTGGGGTTTCTTTTATATTTATAATTTATATATTTTCTTATATTTTATCAATTTTTAAAGATTTTTTCAACTGAATAATTAAAAAGTATAAGGAAATATCGAAAATAATAATTATGATCACTCCCCAAAACCATTCAATAAGTTTGCTTTTACAGGCATGCAAATAATATCAAGAAAAGTTCTTTTAAAGTAATATTTCAAGTGACAGATTAAATTAAAGATGTTTTTGGTAGAACAAAGAACAGAGGACGAGATATAAAAAGTAAAAATATATGCATTTATAGTTATCAGTGTCAATTTTTATTTATTATCGTCCATCGTATTATATTTCTACCAGCACATCCCAAATGTGTTTCAAGATCTGCAATTTTAGTTTTTCCAAATTACAATACAAATTTCAATCAAATAAACGTCTTTCATAGAGTGTGTTAATAGCATAGTCAAAAAGGGATCACTCAAATCCATTTAACAAAACCTCTTTTGCGCGATGATGATTTTGATGTTTCTTGAAGGTAAATTAGTACTGCAAATGAAATGGGGAAAAAATTAATGAAGAATTTTGAGATTTTAGAATAAAAAATAAATGATGAAATAGAACTTCAAGAATAATTGAATGATATCATTCATCGTTTAAAAACTACAAATACAACTTACTAAACTGTATCAATCATCCGTAGCCATGATAGATAAAGTTTTTTAATTTCTCGTCATACATAAATAAATGATACATTTTTATTTTCACCAAAAGTCGGATTGGTTCTCTCTCTTACATACCTAGGCATGTGATGATTTGAAGATAAAGTTTCAAGTTGGAGAACCATCTCCATTGAAGAATTTTTTTTTTCTGGGGTTCTTTTTCTTTCAAGGGACAGCACCCCTCCAACTAATGACATTCTTTTTTGTTTTTTTTTTTTTACAATTTATCAAGTGTTTTCCTTTACCCAAAAGGTAAAATACTAATAGTTTTGAGTTTAACGTTTTCAAGATTTAAACTTTTGTGATATTCAAAAATTCAAACAACCGTTCACTTTTAAGATTAGCCAACTATGGATACTAAGAACCTTTCTTTATACCCAAACCAAATGATACAACAATTTTAAGCATAAAATTAACTGAGCACTTTACATTGTACCAAAATTTATCGAAATGATCCGCAGTAAATTGTGTCAACATGATCTCCATCTATTCAATTTACTTGGCATTAATAAAGAGATGGCATTGTTTTGCCGTTCGAAATATGTATAGCTCAATTTAGCACATAGATCAAACTAAAATACAAAGAAAAAAAAAAGGTTCTTGGCCGGGTAAGCAGATTGAAACTTGCAACCTAACTGAAAGAAAAAAGAGTGACGGAGAAAATTTGTGCGAACTTTATTTTATCCTTCCATTTTTACTAGTTTCTTTCTTTTTTACCTTTAATTTTTTCTATGCGAGATCTAGAGTGGTTTGTCAGCAAAAGTACATAAGTATTGCCTTTATTTTTAGGCAGAAGTGATTTTTCCTTGCAGCAATTTAGAAATTCAAAGGCTCACTCAAAAGTTTCATAGACGAGGCTCCTACTTTGCTTATTCTCACTAACATTCAGAAGTTTACTCCTACTCGAAAATCCAAGCCTTCACCTTGCTTGCTCCAATCTCCATTTTTTTTTAATCTTTACATTTGAATGGGACTTCAATAACTAGTATCTTTTGAAATCTGAGAGAGTAACACATCGTATCTTATTAAAAACTTTATTTTCACGAATCAACTTAACCTTGTACATAAGCATAACTCGTATCGGATTGAGACTGGTTTCAACATAGACAACTAGATATCATATTTGCTATACTAGTCGGCCCTTCAGCCTGCCAGATGTGAGCTCAGTAAATGGGCTGACTCAGATTGGCCCATTGTAGGCTGGTGCAGCCCATTATTGAAGAGCCTATTGAAACAAGGGTAATTGACCGTTGGAATGTAATATTTAATTGGCTTACCAGTCCTCTTTTCTCTTTCCTATTACGACGGTACGCTCCTAACCTCCTATAAACCTCACCAATATTTGACCGTTGTGCAAAACCAAAAAAAACAAAAGAAACTCTTTTGCTTGCAGAGAGAGGCCTTTACGACTTCTCCTGCTGAAGATCTCAATCACAAAGAAAACAAAGAAATGGAGTCACCTCAGGCTAGCAAGTCCGGGCTGAATCTCCCAGCTGGGATGTCCGGAACCTCGCTGCGCCTCGACACCTTTTCGGGTTCTTTTCGTGCCATTTCCAACCTGTCTTCGCCTTCCAAATCTTCGACCTGCAGTGACAGATTCATACCTTGCAGATCATCTTCCAGGCTTCACACATTTGGGTTGAATGAGAAGGCGTCGCCGGTTAAAGAAGGGGGAAACGAGTCGTATTCGAGGTTGTTAAAATCTGAGCTTTTTGGGTCTGACTTCGGTTCTTCTTCCCCTGCAGGTCAAGGATCGCCAATGAGCCCCAGCAAGAATATGCTGCGCTTCAAGACTGACCATTCGGGTCCCAGTTCACCATTTTCGCCGTCCATTCTAGGCCAGGATAGTGGGCTCTCTTCAGAGACTTCCACGCCTCCAAAGCCTCCTCGGAAGGTCCCCAAAACACCCCATAAGGTAACCTCTGTTCCTCTTACTTCTTTAGCTGAATTTCAGCTGACACAACGACAACAAACCGCCATTAAAACATGAAGAGCAGATACGATTATAAAATATACGATTGTTGATTACTGATGCCAAACAAGGTTGCAGGTTTTGGATGCCCCGTCACTTCAAGATGACTTTTACTTGAATCTCGTGGATTGGTCCTCACAAAATGTTCTTGCCGTGGGACTGGGCACTTGTGTTTACCTCTGGAGTGCGTCCAACAGCAAAGTCAGTCTGAAATTGCCAACAATTGCACATATTTGAAATTAAAAACTTTTCAAGTTGCCACTTCCCACTAAGCAAAGGGGAAAAAAGCGTATGTAGAATGAACATTTGGTTGTGGTTTTCAGGTGACCAAGTTATGTGACTTGGGGCCTCATGACGGGGTCTGTTCTGTCCAGTGGACCCGGGAGGGCTCCTATATTTCCATTGGTACAAATCTTGGTCAAGTTCAGGTAGCTTGTCAGCTTACTTAGATTTAATTTATATACCTCTGTATTCTATGAATTTTGATTTATTTTTTCCAATTGAAATTAAAAATCCTTTACCTTGTGCTACAGATTTGGGATGGAACTCAATGCAAGAGGGTCAGAACAATGGGTGGACATCAGACAAGAACAGGTGTGCTGGCATGGAATTCGCGCATGCTAGCTTCAGGAAGCAGGGATAGAAACATTCTTCAGCATGATATGAGAGTTTCAAATGACTTCGTCGGCAAGCTTGTTGGCCACAAGTCTGAGGTCAAATATTTTTAGAAAATTTACACTGAAGTGAACTTGCAATGTTAGGCTTACATAGCAGTAAAGAAGTTGGTAACAGAGATTATCCCTCAATTTGTCACTTGACAGGTATGTGGGTTGAAATGGTCCAATGATGACAGGGAACTAGCATCAGGTGGAAATGATAATCAGGTATAGCTCTTTCTTTCCATGTCTTCCTTTTCTTTACAGCAAAAAAGTATAAGAAATAGCAAGAGGGCTTGCTTTTATACTTTATTGTTAAGCGTCAATGATAATATTCAAGTGCTTGTTTTGTATGAGCAGCTCCTGGTATGGAATCAACACTCTCAGCAACCAGCTTTGAGACTTACGGAGCACACGGCTGCTGTAAAGGCCATTGCTTGGTCACCTCACCAGAGCGGCCTCGTTGCATCCGGAGGCGGAACTGCTGATAGATGTATCCGCTTCTGGAACACTACAAATGGCCATCAATTGAACTGCGTTGACACTGGGAGCCAGGTTTTGTTCTTAACTCTTTTTTGTCCACTGAGACACACTTGTATAACAGGAATTCATATTCAGAGCACATGTCCTCAAACTATTTGGCGCATAATTTGCAGGTGTGCAACCTTGCTTGGAGTAAAAATGTGAATGAGCTAGTAAGTACTCATGGCTACTCCCAGAATCAGATCATGGTGTGGAAATATCCATCACTGGCAAAGGTAGGTAACTTTGACAGTTTAAAAAGAATATTAAGAGAATTTCTAACCAGAAATTTTGAACCAACCACATAATAATCTCACCTTTTTGGATAAATTTTGCTAAGGTTGCAACTCTAACTGGCCACAGCATGCGAGTGCTTTACCTTGCAATGTCCCCTGACGGTCAGGTACTACGCCTTGCATTCTATTCTGCTACAAACTGTAGTTTCATTTATCGAATATCTAATTGTAATGGATCCTACTGCAGACGATAGTTACTGGTGCAGGTGATGAAACTCTACGATTTTGGAATGTTTTTCCATCAACGAAATCACCTGTAAGAATATGACGAATTCAATCGTACTCATTTTCTTAGTACTTGGCATCCCATAATACCTTTTGTTTGCCCCCATTTTGCTGTCGTGTTTTCAGGCACAGGTGAAAGATACCGGCCTATGGTCGCTTGGACGTACCCATATTCGATGATGATTCATGTCGCTATTAACTAAATGGGAAAGTAAGAGAGGGGATGGCACATGACAGGGAGATGAGGAACAAAGAGACCGTTTAAATTAATTGTAACTATTTGTAAATGGATGACAAATACCAAACACGGATGTAAATGGATGACAAATACCAAACACGGAAATGTGAACTTATGAATTGTATAGTATCGTCTAAGCTACTCACTAAATTATAATAATTTCCAATCCTATTCTTCCTTGTTCGATCTGACACTCCCAGGAAGGGCGAAGGGCATTTTGCCAAGGTGCAATCAGAAGATATGCAGTCATTGTAGGTCTCAAAAAAAATAATACGCCATCTCATAATTTAGCTAATTTATTCAGCAACAATAGCTGCATTCAAATTACCATGCCAGCACCAACATACATCAAAATTGGACATGTTCAGGCATTGCAGTTACAGATGTACAATGCATTGGACGGAGTAAGAGAACTATGTTCTGGGGCTCATTGTGCAGTGCATTGAACATAGTAATTACAATTGAATATTCTGCTCGTATAATGCTTATCTGGACAAGAAACATTATGAAATAATCTATATCTTGGCTTCTGGCTTTAAACCTTGACATATCAAATAGATCTCTCTTGAAGAAGGTCTTGTAGCTTTAGGTCTCAACCATGATGACTTTCTAAAGAGAGGTTTCGAAATCTGGTTAATTTCTGCAGCAAAAATAGACAATGAAATTTACTAGTCTTAGGCAATTAAATCAGCTTCAACAAACTAGTTATCAATTCTTATTATGTATATCATGAACCACCTTTCACATCTTCGCTCTCCAAAAGCTTTATGATGAGGTGCCCTCCAACCTGCAATACACCACAATTATCTGAACTGGATGAACCATCATCACTTTGCTCCTCCTGATTACTATAATCAGAATGAAATGTTGCAGCTCTGCCAACAGCCAAATCCATCGCTCGTATACCTAGCTCAGCTGACAAAGCTGCATCTTTAGTTGTTATCCCAGAAACCATTGGACACATGTCTGAAAGTATTACAGCAAACCCTTTTTGCTGCAGAAGAGAGGCAGTTCAAAAATTAATTGCACCACACTTGAGAAAGAGAGAATAAAATGGTTTGCCTTTAGAGACTAAGAAAAGATTAACAAAGAAAAAACATAATATGTGTGCATGCCTATAGTATATCAAAACAAGAAAATCACCATACTGCATACAAACCAATATTCCATGCAACCCAGGAAGAAAGTAGATGATGTGAACTTCAGTTTGCTCTATCCCATTAAACGGTTGCCATCAATTTGTTTAAGAAAAGAATCTCAACTTAAAATACCACAAAAACGAAAGGAAAAAAGAAATGCCAACCAAGAAATCACATAGTAAATTGGCTGAGTTTTGAGTCTGACCAACTTAGTGTCCATTCTTCCAAGTTGGAACCAGCTTCATACAAGTCAAATGAGTCTAATAAAAAAAATCAAATGTAACTACACAAAAGATTGATGATCTAGTTGACTTGGTCATACAATCTGGTGCAAGGTGTATATGAGAAATCTTTGCCTTCAGAAATTTCTCTGACTAATTACTTCTCTAATAATAGTGGATGTAAGTTGAGCAGTTCACTATGGTGCTATTATTAATAGATTTGAAAAGGTCAATATTGAGTATTCCTTTATTTTAGTAATTATGAAAACAAACCAGAAAGAGAGTTGTAAGATGCATTCAGATAAATTCCAATAAAAAAAGTCATAAATTTCTCAATTCTATAAATGGATTTTATCCCACATCAACTGCAAATCAATTTAATTCCCTGCTTTATACATAAGTTACACTTGGCTAAGTTAGTTCCATTCCTAAGGCTTCAAATTACAGATAAAGTTGCCAAGGATGTCACAAGAATGACAAAAAAGAGCAGTTTAAAGTGAAAAGAAAACAAAAGGGCTAGGGGGAGGATTCATTAATGAGCAAGAACTAAATATTTAAGAATGCCACTAGTTACAGCATGGTTGGGTATTCAGATTCAATTCCAAGGTTTTAACCACCACACTTAATAAACAGAGCATTAAAAGAAACGCAGATTATCCTGAATTAATGTAATTTGATTTACATAAGATGTTCGCAAGTACCTGAGGAGAAAGAGCTCGAACTTGGTGCTTTGGGAGGCTCATGACATCAGCACTTATGGTTTTAACCCTTGAATCACAATGTAGAGGAGGAACCTTGATCTTCTGTTCTACATATTGCAGATTTAGCAAATTACTAATAGAGGGATGAAGAGAAACAATAACTTCAACATGTTCTATTCTTTAAGCTCAACGCTTCATATGTTAGAAAAAACACACACAAAAGGACTATCCCAGAACAAAATGATACATTAAAAATGAAACCTTGAGATCAATGCCCACAACCAACCCGCCATTTTTTAGGGGACCCAAGCTCTGACAAGCCACCTACAGAAAGAAAGAAGTTAAATACTATCCTGAACCCCACAATTCAACCAAGGAAAAAAAAATACAAAATATAACAGAATCCGACGAAAGTCTGAGATATACCTGAAGCCAAGCACCAGGAGCACACCCGAGGTCCAGAACCGACGAACCAGGTTTTATTAGCTTATATTGCTTCTGTATCTGAAGCAACTTTGGTTGTCAAAGGAGAAGATGAAGACCTTAGTGAGTTAGCAGGACTGAACATGAAAGTAAAAAGAAACGGAGGAAACCGGGGGGAAGAGAGCACAGATGCTTCACCTTGAAGGCGGAGCGAGCGACATAGCCAAGGCGTTGAGCCTCCCTGTAGAAGAAATCTGGTGCTCCAGCTCCGCTCATCTCTCTCCTCTCGCTTCTTCGCAACCCTTTCTGGGATTTTGTAAATACAAATATGGGTACAGGAAAGAAAACCAATGGACTCCGAAAAATTGACTAAAACATAATATGACTAAAACATAATATGAAATGCAACATCGACTTCCGTTGCCCGGATTTGAACCCGGGTAGCCTGGGTGAAAGCCAGGTATCCTAAACCGGGCTAGACGACTATGGAATAGAATATATTAGAACGAGCTCAAAATAAAGGATAATGGGAGATGTTTGATAAACGATAAAAAATTTTATTTTTATAAATTTTATTTTTTAATAAATATAATTAATGAAAATTATAATTTTTGAGAATATATAAAATATGTTTAGTTCATCTTTAAAATTATTAGAAATTTTTTATTATTCTGTTTGATTATACTTAATTTTTTTAAAAAAATTGTATATATTTTAAAAATATTTTTTATTTTCATGAGAAAAAAAGTAAAAGTGAAAAGAGAAATTGAGAGATTGAAGAGAGAAAAAGACGAGAGAACGTGAGAGTAAATTTTTTATTTATTATTATTACAATTATGTTATTAATGAAAGATATAATTGTGTCTTTTAATATTATAAGAGGATTACCATTCTCATGGAAAACTAAGATTCTCACCCCTACCTATGAGAATGTTTTTGTGGAAAATTTATTAAAAAATGATTCTTAAAAATCTTGGTTTCTCATAAATGAATTTTTAAAAATTTGTACCAAATATGGGAATTCTGATTTTTCAGATTGAGATTTCCATGAAACAAAAAAGAATTTATGTACCAAACACCCCCTAAAACTTTGCTAATGACCATGTGAGGACCAAATTTATCATAGTGCACAATATATATATATATATATATATATATATATATATATATATATATATATATATATATATATATATATATATATATATATATATATATATATATATATGTTTATCTAGTATTTTTTTTTTTGGTATGAAAAGAGCCCAAAGGCTAACAACTCATGGGCCTATAAGAAGGCCCGCCTATATAATCATTTTTCAGAATACTCCTCAACCCCTCCGGCGGAGACTTCTGCAAATGCATCCCTAGATCCCATTCTAGAGCCTTCTTCGCCATCTAGTCTGCCGTTAGGTTTCCTTCCCTGAGGGTGTGGCTGAAGCAAACCTTCAAGTCTCTCCCTGTAATCTCGGCTATCTGTCTAGTGAGCCATGATCTCGTGTATCTCTGGCTTCAGCTTCCAAACACCTCTCGATCGCATCCTTAGAATTTGATTCCACTAAAATGTCCCTAAAACCCATATTCCACGCCACACTCAAAGCCGTCCATATTCCCCATAGCTCTGCCCATAGGATATTAGAGGTTTCGATTTTCCTGGAAAATCCTATGATCCATTCCCCTTTCTCATTTCTCAAAACCCCACCACATTCTGCCAAGTTGTTTGCTCTCCACGATCCATCTACATTGAACTTCACCCAGTTCCGTGTGGGTGGTTTCCATGTGATCTCTATCATTCTTCTTTCCCTCCCATTGAGAGTTTCTGCCGCTTCTGTGAGCTCGGTGAATTCTCGGGCTTTAGCCAGGCATGAGAAGAAGAGGTTAGTCTTCGAGTGGTTCTCCGGGTTGAAAATTATGTCACATCTTCTGGTCCATATGTTCCACACCGTTGCTCCGAAGACTGTCTCCCATTTTAGATTCAGGTTTGTGTCATTCCCAATCTTATTATTTAGGTTATAGTTTAGCCACTGTAGGATGTTTCCAGAGAAAAATTCTGCCCAGAATTTCTTATGAATCAGTCTCATCCAAAGGTTTCGACTGTTCTCACAGTCTCTTAGGCAGTGTAACATTGATTCCTGGTCTTTTCTACATAGCTGGCAGAGACCGGTGTCATCCAAATGTCTCTCCCATATGAGTTTGTTAGTGAGAATTCTGTCGTTTCCTACTAGCCATAGAAAGGTTATGACTTTCTGGGGACCTCTCCATTTCCAAATCTTCTTCCATATGTGGTGTGGGTTCTGAGTTTCTTTCCCTCTCCTACCATACGTTGATTTTGTAGAGAATCTACCATCTGGGCTGTGTTTCCAGATTGGTTGATCCTTTTCCAATTGTTCATAAGGAGGTCTAATTTCCTGTAGGATTTTCAGATTTTCTTCAGGTAGGTATCTTGTAAGTTTGGACTATTCCCATTCTCCATTATCATCAGTAAGGTCTTTGACACTATCCTGCAACTGGTCTTCCTCGATAGGGAAGATACTTCTTGACCTGAGGGGTCCCATCCCAGGGATCCATTCGTCCACCCAAAACTTGGTTGAATTTCCATTTCTCACATTCCATGCTATTCCATCCTCCACTTCCTTCCTTACACCTCTTAAACACCTTCAGAGATTAGACGAATCTCCTTTCTTCTCCTTCATTTTTGGAATTGGGTTATCACTGCATTTGTATTTAGTTCTAAGAGTTTTCACTCACAGGGCTTCCGGGTTTTCAATCAAACCCCAAGCCACTTTCATTAGAAAGACCTCATTCATCCTCTGCAGGTTCCTTATTCCCAGTCCCCCTTCCTCCTTCCATTTACAGATATCTTTCCAATTAACTAAGTGTATCTTCTTTCCCTCTTCCGAGTCTCCCCAAATGAATTTCCTGTTTTGTTTTTCTAGTTCCTCACATAAGCCTTTAGGCAAGTAGGCCGTTTGCATGGAGTAGTAGGGTAAGGTGCTCAACACACTTTTGGACAGTGTGATTCTCCCTATAAGTGTCAGGACTTTAGCTTTTCATCCACTTAGTCTCCCCTTAACTCTTTCCGTTATGTGCTTGAATGACCCTTTAGAAACTCTCTTATGAAATAAGGGCATTCCCAAATAAAATCCCATATCCCTAGTTAGTTGGAACCCCAACATTTGGATATACTGGGTAGCTCGGGTATGGTTTATGTTGGCAGAAAAGCAACACTTCGTTTTTCTCTCACTGACCAGCTGACCGGAGCTATCACAAAAGGATTTCAATACAGCCTTGATCAAATTACACTGGTCTAATTCAGCCTCGGCAAAGAGGATGATATCATCCGCAAAAAATAGATTAGACAATAAAGGACCATCTTTACAGAGTTTGATTGGTTTCCATATCTTCCTTTCAACTGCCCATTCAATTCTTTGGGATAGTCTCTCAATACACATAACAAACAGATAAGGGGACAGGGGGTCCCCTTGTCTAATTCTCCTGGACATCTCAAAGAATTCTGTTACCTCCCTATTCCATAGCACACTCATGGAGCCCGTAGTAACACATGTCATAATTAGCCTCACCAGATGGTCTTTGAGCCCAATGTCATTGATTATATCTTCCAAGAATTTCCATCTTATACAATCATAAGCCTTCTCAAGGTCTATCTTAATTGCCATGATTCCTTTCTTACCTTTCTTTCTCTTCATCGAGTGAATGACTTCTTGTGTGATGATAATGTTGTTTGAGATCTGTCTTTTGAGAATGAAGCTGTTTTGGCAAGGTCCAATCCAGGTATTCATAAACGCTTTCAGTTTGTTTGCTATTGCCTTGGTGAGTATTTTGAATATCACATTGCATAAGGCAATTGGTCTGAAATCTTTGAGACTTTCGAGGTTATCCACCTTGGGAATAAGGACAATAAACTTTGATTCAAGTTCTTGATCAATTCTGGTTTATCATAGACTTCTTGTATTAGCCTGCATATTGAGCCTCCAACTACATCCCACTGGCTTTGAATGAAGAGGGCATGTAGCCCATCCGGTCCTGGAGCTTTAAAAGCCCCCATCCCGAAGACAACTCCCTTAATTTCTTCAATAGTAAAGGGTCTTTGAAGAGCCAACATATCCTCCTCACTGATTTTTGAGAATCTGTCCGAGAGGGGGGGAGGATGGAAGTTGCTATCTTCCCGGGAGTAAAGGTTTTTGAAAAACTCCTTTGTTTTACCCTTAATTATTTCTGGATCTTGTTCCCAGCTCCCATCCTCGTTTTTCAAGGTAAGGATTTTGTTTCTTCTTCTACGGCTCATGGTATATGAATGGAAAAATCTAGTATTCTGATCCCCCATCTTTAGCCAATTGCATCTGGATTTCTGGTACCATAAAGCCTCCTCCTTGATTAAAATGTCCTGGTATTCTTTCTATAGAGTGTCTTTGAGGTCCCTGAGGTGTGGGTTATATCGAGCTTGTAGGGCCCTGTCTATGCCACTTAACCTCCCTGCTAGTTCCTGGTTCTTTTTAAAAATGTTTCCAAATACAGACTAGTTCTAGATCTTGACCTTTTCAGTGAAAGAGTCTGCTGCCTCCACCCAGGTTCTCTCTTCTTTCCACGCATTGTTAATTACCTCTTTAAAGGAGTTCTCCAATAACCATGCTGCTTAAAATTTGAATGCTTTTTTGCTTCCATTTTGATGTTCATTCTGCCAGATTTTGATGTACAGGGGTCTGTGGTCTGACTTGAGCTGGGGAAGATGAATGATGGAAGTATTCGGGAAAGCTTCCTGCCATTCTAGATTGCCTAAGGCATGATCAATTCTTTCCTTAACCTCCCCTCTTTCCCAAGTAAACCGGGGCCCATTGAATCCAAGATCCACCAGGGAGTTATAAAAAATAAAGCTATTGAAGTCTCTCATTGCTCCCCAATTGAAATAATTGCTGCCTGATTTTTCTCCCATGTTTTTGTAGGTGTTGAAGTCACCTATTAAGAGCCATGGAAGGTTGGGGTTGGAATAGCCTTCTTCGATTTTCTCTCAGAGCTCTCTTCTTCTGATATGGTTAGGGTTGCCATACACCGAAGTTACCAGAAGTCTCCTCTTATCCATCTTGAAGGTGATTTCTGCATGAATGAATTGCTTGTGTTTGATCAGGACCTTCACATCCAGCATGGATTGATCCCACAATAGCCAAATTCCTCCAGCAAGACCATTTGCTTCCACTCTAGTATTATCTTGCCAACCCAGCTTGTTGATTATTTTCTCAGCCCTGCTTCTACTAACTTTGGTTTCAAAAAGAGCAATCAAGCTGAGGCGGTGCATGTTGATGAGATCTTTGATGAGGAGTAGGAAGTATTGTTGTCTCACTCCCCTGCAGTTCCATGCAAGAAAATTTATAAAACCAAACAAAAGGAAAAAAGGAGTGGACAGGGTCTGGATCAGGACCCAGTATCCATTTCTTTCTCCCCATTCAGGTCTTCCTTCTCGACCTCCTTTTCCTCGGGTCCCTCATACTGCTGACTGTATTCTTTTGCCTGCATATCTAAGTCAGGAGGTTTGTTCTTGATTGGGTCCAGTCCCTGATCCGTGGGATCTGTAAGCTGGCCTGTCCTAATGAGTGAATCTCTTGCCTCACCCGAAGGTAAGTTTTCTGGATTTTTAATTCCTTTACTGGAGCTCCCTAGGTCGAGGACCAAAACGTTCAGGCTCACCGGGTTGGAGATATACTTCTCATGTGTGTTTTTTTGTTCTCTGCAGGCCGGTTCCTTTCCTTTGTCCCGTATGCTCATGAGGCCCATGGGCTTCTTTCCCTGCAGCTTGAAGCTACTCCCTGAAGGCTTACGAAGACTAGTGCTTGTCTGATCCAGATATCTTCTTGATTTGTTTTCTTGTGGGCCCAAGCCCATGTTTTCTTTTCCTTTCTGACTTTTCGCTCTACCTTTTCGACTCAGCTTACCAGTCAACTCATCATTTATCTTCTCATATCTTCTATTATCCTCATTTGTTTTTGGTTTCAATGCAGGCCTAGTCTTTTTCAGCTTTTTGGTAGTAGCCTCTGCTTCCTCCGCATTGTCTGGTAAGATTTCCAGGACACTGAATCTGGAGTTCCCAGTTCTGACATCTGTGTTTTCTGTGATTGACTTCTTACCTTTCTCTAATTTACTATGGGATTGGTTTTTGGGTTGTTGGACCTGCTCCTGAGGTCTTTCCTCTCGTCTTCTAACAGCTTTTCTGACCAACATCCAAGGGCCGAAATCAGCTTCACCGTCTATGGCTGCCACCTCCATGCCGGAGACTTCTGTTATGAGTAAGTCCGTCGTTTGCCTTAAGTTTTCTTCTTCCTTGCATGCATTATGGCCTCCCTTTTCTCCCCCTTTGTTGCCTGATTGTTCTTTTGGTTTAGCCGCAGGGCAGAGGTCTTTACTGTGTCCATATTTCCCACACCCGAAGCACACAAAATGTAATCCCTCATATTCCACATTGAAAGTTCTTCTTCTCAGCTTGAACCTAGCCACGAGTTTCTTTCTTAAATCAATCTCCACACAGATTCTCGCAAACTTCCCTCTCTCCACACCGTATTCATCTCCTGAATCTGAGCTCATTCTCCTTAGAGTATGACTATCAATCTTTAGGGTTTTCCTCACTCTGTCCCCTAGTCTCTATAGAAAGTGGCTGTTATAGTATTCAATTGGTAACTATGGGATCCTTATCCAGACTGCAACTTTTTTGAAGCTGTCATCTAGGGGTCTGAAATCCGGTCTCCACCTTTGCACCACCAGATAATGGTCGGCTATCATTCATGGCCCTTCATGCAGAGCAAAGCTATAATCTCCAGAATTTACAAAATTAGCCAAGTAGAAGTCATTGCCAATATCTATGAGATTAAGTGGTCCGGAGGGGTGCCAAAGCTTAAGCAGTCTATCTTTTTGGTATTTGTACCCTATCTTTCTTCCCATGAGCTTTATGATGAGAGAGTTTTTTCATTTTTTGCAGTAGTTCTTCCTTTCTTCTAACGATATTTCCACTACAGGGTATTGATCATTGCCGTCACCTACATCCTCTTCCATGGATTCTTTGTCGGATTCTTCATCAGAGAAGCTTTCTTCAGATTGCGTCTCCTCTGCTTTTAGAGAATTTGCTATTCTATTGAAACCCAATAGCTTATCTCTGTACGAGACCATCTTGCTTCCTTCCCCCTTTCCTGTGCTGATAATCTAAGTAGGGGCATCTTCTTTGAATATTTTTATGCTTAATGGTTCTGTAATTTTGTTTTCAGGTCCTTTTCCTGGGATCGGAGTGGGGCTTTCAGCTATCTTTTCCTCCTCAACCGCCAAGGTATCCCTAGTATCTTCCATGGTTTCCATTCTTATATTTGCTTCTCTGCTAGTAGCCTTAATTTTCTTGTTGCTTCTTTGCAGCATGTCTTTTTCCTCTGTTGATAATGCTGTTTTCCTAGGCTGGAGCATCAGCAAACTCTCCATCGTCTAAATACACCTTTATCTTTGCATCTAATATTTTTACGTTTACTAAGATTGGAGAAACCAAAATCTCAAAATTCCTCAACACAAGAAAAAAAAATTAAAACTCATTTCATTATCCTCTCATATATTTTGAAACTCATGTTTTCCAAATCAATGGTACGTAATGTTTTTTAATTCATTATGGAAATTGTATTCAAAATTATTTCTTTTTAAGGCTATGTGAACTCAGAACACTGAGTGGGAATTTTAATAGATAACGTTCCAAGTTTAAGTTCTGATAACAACTTTGAAGTAAAAAAAAAAGAAAAGAATATTTGGTTTAATCAATAACTTCAATGAAAAAAGAAACATCATAATATAACAGAAATCAGGAACTTCCATTAACAGAACATTTTCCTTCTTTGTTATCCTGTCATGTTCTTTTGACATTTCTACATACATTCATAAAATTGAATAAAGAATCAAAGAACACATAAACTCCCATCTAGCAACAAGCTTATTGGATCAAATCATTTACAAAATGCCAACCTGGAAGCAATAAAAGGCCGGCAATGAATTTGGTGTGAGAATATTACATGAAATTGAATCAAATGTACAAGTTTGTTTGTTTTCCTCTGTTCCTGTCAACATTAATTTCTTTTTACACCATCACAAGTGGTTGGACATCTCCAACAGTACTGTGTCTTTCAGCTGAGGCTTCTGCGATCTTCATAGTTCCAGGTTGATGCTTGCCATGCTGCTTGGCTTGATGCTGAGACCAGTGAGCATGGGCAGCCAAGACTCTGTCCAAGAGCTGCTGGGGAACTGGCTCTCCCCTCCTTTGTTGAGGGGAGATTCTTGCTGTGTGCACTAATGTTTTCCACTTATCCTGGTCACACCAGAAGAGGCAATTCAACAAGAGTAGCTATGTGCACCAACTATAATAATGGAAAGCAACTATATAACCACAATCTAAGAAGGCATGGGTAGAGGACACCGACATATTATGTTGTGTTTACATATAATTTGAACTTTTGAAGTTTTATGTCTTGTCTGATACAATATATCAGACTTGGTATTAAAGCATCACTGCTTCATAGACCATGATAAACTCCAATGCCTTTTCTGTAGTATCTTTCTAATTATTGACTATGAAATTCCTTCAGTTAAACAAAACTATGTCTAGACTACGACAAAGGAAAGGGGGAAAAATGTACCTTCAAGTCTACATAAGTCCTATGGTCTGCATTCTCAAAAGCACGTAACTTCACATCACGCCACCTGCAAGGTGTAAGCATCATCAGCAACCCAATTTTCCTGTCTAAAATCCAGGTGAAGCTTATAAAGACAATAACAAGATTGAACCTTCCAGTTCCGAGTTCCTCAACTGCCTGAACAAGTGCTTCTACCTCAGACACAGAGAATGGTCTCCTTGTTCGACGCTGTACAAGCTCAGAGCGCCTGGTTTTCTGACTCACAGGAACCACAACTAATGCTTCTGTGCTCCTGGCTGGAACAGGAACCAGCGCTAAGGAATCTGGTGTTATTTTGTCAGCTATAGTGTCAGTGGGGGAAGAAATTGACTCATAGTTACTTTCAACAAGATTGCCTGTATTTGTCAGCAAGGAGTCTCGTAAAGCATCAGTAATCCTTGAATCTAAGACAGGAGTTCTTGGTGATCTAGAAAAATCAAATAATGATATTAGCTATCAATTGGAAAGAGCAGAATCATGAACAAATGTAACTGATGACAAAATAAATTATTTCTTCTCAAGAAATTAATGCTTAATTCATTAATCAGCTATAAGGATGCACCAAAGTTATCAAATTTGCCTCACCTGGTAGGTCGGGGTGTTTCGCAATGAGAAGAAGGATCACCAACACATACAACTGGAGGAGCCTGTAAAGAACTGGGCTCCAAAGTGAAACCAAGGGTATCCATATTTTCTTTACAGGATATACCACTCTGCACAAGAGTTCTATTGTCATCTCTAACTTTTTTCCCCTGAAGAACAACACCAACACGTACTCCACCTCCCAGTATAGCCATCACTGCCTCCATGACAGTCCTCTAACAAAATTTGTAAAAAGACATAATGCAGATGTTAGAGCTACACAACCAAATCATCTTGGAAAAGACTAAAGCCATGTTCTGTGCAGTTGAGGCTTACTGACAACATTAATATTTTTTTTTCTAAAATAAGACTAAAGATATCTCTATATTCATACCTTTAGTGAACCAACCGTTACAGTTTGGGGAACCTCAATATAAAGTTCTGGTATCCTGAATGACTTGATGCTAAACTTCACTGTTCACAATAAATACACAGCACATTAACGCCTGTTGGATGGAAGCAACACAATTGAATGAACATCAAACAATCAATTACCATGAGAATCCTTAGATACACGCAGATTTGGAGATGAGCTAGGGTTATCTCCATCCGTTCCTTTCTCTGGTGAATTAGATACACTCTCACTGCTGAACCCTCCTCCATCATAAGTTACAACAGAACTGTGGTCAAAGATTTTCCTCCTCTTGAAAAAAGTATTGTGCTGACATCTTTCAAAGTTGTAAAAAGTCTTCCTCTTACGATAATGAGGTTTTACTCCTAAATCTGCAAATTCTGTAATACTGTCAGTGAAAAAAAAAACTAACCCATATAACAAACTAGTTGGTAGCAGACAATTTGTAATCCGCCTTACCAGATCCAGAAAGTTCACAATCCTTCAACTTTGGAGTAGCCTTCCAATATTTAGAAGTCATCAACTTCTTGATTCTTCGGTGTGCAATTCGTTGTGGAGACCTGTAAGGCTTTGACTTGGTGCTAATTTTGTTGCACCTTAAAAAGTTTTCGTCATCATCTCTAAAATCTAACTTAACATCATTCCCGTGCCTGGAAAAGGAAGCATCAGGAAAAGATTCCCTACCAAATGGAGATTTAACATTACTGTTTGAGTCAACAAGTGCAGGAGAGTTAACACACAATTCCAATGGATCCTTCAAACTACATTTGTCAGCCAAAGTTGATTCCTCAAAGCCTGAACTCCCGGCTTCTTGTTCTCGTCTGAATCCATTAATATTACCATCAGAAGAATCCCTAAAATCTTGGGATGCTTCTACTAATCTACTGGAATAATGTCCAAATTTATTCCCTAGTTTGCAAATTTCAGACTTCACATCAGCTTCAACTTTCCCCCAGGAGTCAGAATTATTATTATTAACTGAGGTCTGTTCTAGTACGGCATCACTCTCAACTTGCCCAAGACATTTCTGACTTGCGATTTGCGAGGCAACCTCTGTCATATAAATACTTTCTGTGCAACCCTTCTGATGAATCCCCTCTGTTATTAATGGCTTAACTTTGTCTTGCCTTTCCTGCTCAACAACACCTAGGCTAAAGGAAGGTTGATGGTTTCCTTCAGAGGCATTGCTAGAAGCCGAAGAACTTTCACTCTCCTGCAACAACTTGCCAGCTAAAGACGCAAGCAGTTCGAAAGCACAAGCTTGACCATCCTCAGCTGCTTTCTTAGAAGGACTTCCTCTCTAACCAATTGCCAAATTTCAGGGGTTAGAACAAAGTTCAAAGAACGAAAATGGAAAACTTCAAACAAGTACCATAATTGCAGCAACTACTTACTCTTGCAGATCTAGGAGCTCTAGGTATAAAGGGGACCTGAAAGCCATTGAATCCATAATCTAGCCTCTTCTTCATGACCATAGTGTATGCATATATAGAACATTAAGTAACCAGAAGCATCAATATCCCAGATCCTTGTCACTGTCATCAAATTCAGAAAAACCCACGTATCAAGTTAATTTCCACTATTCTGCTAGATCTTGAATATAAGAAAGCAAATGCACCGGACTGGATCAAGTTGATAACATCAGAAAATAAAACAGCAGATATTGTTTCTTCATCTACCGCAACGGAAAAGAAGTACAATTTGAAGAATCTAAGTTTAATAATAGAGATTTTAAGGAGCCAATTGAGACCTCCAATTCAATTTTCTATGTTCGGCCATTACTGGATGGATGCAAGAGGATATTCACGATATAAACACAAAAACAACAATTACGGCAAATCTTAAAGAACTCGAAAAAAAAACCCCCCATTTGACTTGCAAATGCATGTCTACTGGTCCTATATAACGATATGTAAACAGACTGCGCATCCGAGTGACAGAGCTACGGATCCAAATCTAAGGAATTATCAAACAGAAACCAGAAAATGAACATATCAAAGCTCAAATGCCAGACACGTCAGAAATCATTCTGGCAACAACTATAAAACTGCAGGAAGCAATTCCGATTCCACCGTCGTTGCCGAAGATGTCAACAACCACCGAATCGCATTCAAATTCGGCACACCTCTAATGCACCAAAAACACAAACAGACTCTCAAGTGGCGAGACCAAAAAATTCAACACATGCACATCGTAAGATCAAGAGTCAAGATTAAACAGCCCAATTCTGAATCTCAACGTTCAAATCTACTTAAAGTTTTTAAATTTTAGGCCAAGTCAAGAATGAGCCCAGTTCAACAGAAAGTAAGGAAAAAAATTTGACAAAATCAAAATTTACAAATTGAAATAAATCAAAACCAAGTTTCTTATAGCCTAACTTCCACGATCGAATCTCAATCCAATCCCAATCGCATAATTTGTAGAGAACTCTTCAAAACACAATTGCGTACAAGTTCCTATAGTTCTATCCTCTGCATCTTTGATGAGCCAAAATTCAACCCCAGCCACGCAGAATTAACACAAGATCTTTACAAAAACCCGCGAAACCATGAGATCGCGGCGAGAACACAAGGGAAAAAAAATCCAAATTTGAATAAAATCTAACATGCAATAAACCTCCATCAACTCACCTCTTGAAAAACGCCATTCGGGCAATAATCTGAAACTGAATTATGATCAAGTAAGGGAATTTCGGGGGACATGTACAAAATCCAGAAAAATGAACAACTGGGAACTGCCCGAAAATGCAAGAGATCTATGAGAATTTGAAATCTAATCCCCAGAGTTGTGTTCTTTCTCTTTCTTCCTTTCGGAATTGTAGGAAATTTTCTTTTTCTTTTTTATTCTTTTCTCAAGAGATAGATGAGATGATCTCGAAGGACAAAACCCCACCATATACAAAAACACGCAACAGTGGCCTTAAACCCCTTATATATATATATATATATGCCTTTTACAGTTTTGACCACACAACCGGGACAGCCAGTAAAAGGACATAAATGTCCCGGACTCTCGGCAGCCCCCGCTCTTTTGAGGATAGCTTTTGCCACGTGTATTCCTCACTCCTCCCACGAAACCTATGAGAAGATTGGACGGAGATTAGAAACGTTTGAGAGCTCTCCATTATTGCCTTCCTTCCTTACTTTTTAGCGGTTCACTTTTTCTCATATTTATTTTTTTTCCTTTTTTATGTAAAATTATTTCCTTTTTCTTTAAATTTTTATTAATGATTTACTAAAAAAACTTGTGGGGCCTATGGTTATGGTAGTTCGGCAAAGAAAAATAAATTAAAAAGATTTTACTCATAGTTATCCACTTGACCTTTTTAATTATCCGCGTTTCTCTTAATTTATATATATTTATAATTCAAATATTATATGGCTTAGCTAAATAAAAATTATTCAACTTTTTGGGGTGTCATTGTCATCATTCATCACACCAATAATGCATTTTAGTTCTCGATAAAGAAATGATTCAGTGTATTCCACTTAGCCCCTATCCTTTGGATTTTCGAGTGGTCTGTATCCCTTAAAAATGATAATATTATTAATTAAAAAGAAAATACATTAAACTAATATTTAATTACAGAGACAGATATGTAGCGGAAGAGAGAATGACTAATAAAATATGTGAATAATTTTGTGTGGATAAATTATTATGGCTAATAAATTAAAAATGAAAAAGGAAAAATATCATGTGGTGGAAATGAAAACAAGGCCCGAAAGGAATTTAAAAAAATTAAAAAGAAAAAAGGAGTGGCCTAAAGTCGTAGGGGGATAATCCGGTTGCGTAGAACAAGTGGTTTGGAGTTACCAATTGTTTGATCCGTGTCTGTTTCTGACACACTTTAGTCGGAGAAGTTAACTTCCACTAAAAGTGGCGTAGGTCCCACCCACCATTTGCTTCCCACGTCACTACTGGGGTTTACAGACTTACGGCGACGTGGTCCCGGAGTGCCTCGTATGCATATCCTCAGATTTCCAAAGGGGATCTGAAGATTGGTATTCAAATGTTTTAATAATTTTTAAATATTTATTTTATTTTATTAATAATTAATAATTAATAATGATATGTATATTCAGATAAAAAAAATACTTTTAATTATCTAACTATTAATAGTTAGATTAATTAAGTAAAGCATTGATATATTTTTAATACTCGGATATTATTTTAACTCATATGCATATTATTATTTGGAGAAAATGGTAATCATAATGACAAATCTAATAATCTTCTACAATACGTTAATAGTATTATTAATTATTTAATTAATAATATTTAAAATAAAATATAAAATGTAATAATTTATTAAAATTATATATCAATATAATAAAAATAATAATAACAATAATTTTTTTTTTTCATTAAATAAAATTGACTATTTAAATTAAATAACGTTACAGTAATTTATTATAAATGAGATCAATAAATAAATTATTAACTATTAAATTATTTTTAATAGTTTCATCTATTATTTTTTTTAATATTTCTCTATTTTTACTATTAGACTATTTTTTATTTGATCTACTCTTTTCATTAAAATTTTTATAAATTTTCTCTATATATGATTAAACCACCTTAAGTGAAATTTTATCATTTTTTTTTACAATAAGTGCTACTTTAATCTTTTTTTTAATACACTCATTTCTAATCATATCAAAACTGTGTATCAATACTCTTAGAAAATTAGAAAAATGTCATCAAATTTCATAAAATCTCACAGCTATATGCAATTTTAATATTTATTTTTAAATGAGATTCTATCATCTTTTTCATAATAAGTGTTATTTCAATATTTCTTTTAATACATTCATTTTTAAATATATCAAAACTGTGTATCAATACTCTTAGAAAATTAGAAAAATGTAATCAAATTTCATAAAATCTCACATTTATATGCAATTTTAATATTTATTTTTATATAAAAACTGAAATTAACATATCATATATTTTTTGAAAGGAGAAAAAATTTATTAGCAAACATTAATATAGGGCGAGAAAAATAAAGAATCGAAGCCTTATACATCCAAATCTTCCAACACTTACGAACGAAATGTTAAAATTTTTGCAGTTTTGAAATACTACGTTTAATTAAACGACAAGGAAAGTTGTTGACCGCGGATTCTTCAAAGTTCAGAGTATACATCAATTTTGGTCTTGCATATCGTTTAGGCATTGTATTCTTCGATGATTTTAACTATTTGGTAATCTATATACACAATAAAGAGAAAACACTACTTCTTTACCGACATATTTCTTTTTTTGGTGGTGGGGGAGGGTATGTCGTTGATTTGTTAAAAATTGAATGGCCGGGTGAATATTGCAACCTAACCTAAAAAAGAATATAATATAGCTTCAAAGTCCACTGTGATCCTGCACAAATTGTATTATTTTCTTGAGATCATTGTGTTCAACTTTTCTTTGTATACACTAGGCAGCTATATCCTAGACCCAAACTTCAAACATACCACTCTTGACTTTACAGGACAGTAAAAGACTATGTCTCAAATAATAAGACTTATTTATTTCATTTTTGAAAGCTTTAGTTAATCTAAGATCAAACCACGGAAAGATAATTTATTCTAAAAAAACTCTTTTTAATGTCCAAAAAGAAAACCGATGTGATAAAGGATTAAAAGAAGAAAACGATTTGAGTTGAATATATTATTCACTGATTTGAGTAAAGGAACCACTGGGCAGTAGCTGCCAATAAATTAACTCTTTGCTCTCTGGACTCTTTCTCTAGCTCTAACTGCTGTCGCGCCCTTCATTTTTTTTTTTTCTCTTTCTCGTCTTATCCTTTATCATTCAGTTCTGTCGTCCTCTTTATTCACGAAATCAATTTTTTTGAATTAAAAACTTTTTTCTTTTGAGCAAGAGTTTTTGACTCTTTAATATAAAATATTTTAAATTTTACAGTTTATTCTCTCGTATTCTCAATATTAATAATTGATTTAATAAATAAAATAAAATATTTAACATTCAAAGAAAATTAAATTAACAATCTATGAACAGTAAAATAAAATCAGTAACATGTTATCTGATTTTTTTAAAAAAATTGTTAACATGCTGGCTCAATCTACTAGAATTTTTTTGTTGGTTTTTTTTTTAAGATTAATCCCCTTAGTTAATTTTCTGTTGTTAATAACGTAGTTGATTGTGTTCTTTAAGTAAATAATAATCTTCTTTTTTTTTTTATTGAATTTGATCACTTTTTTATTATTTAATCAAATTATTTATATTTTGACAAAAAGAAGAAGAAGAAAAGACTGGAAGTAAATTAGTGACGTGACAACCGAGTGGTTTGTTCAAATTAAGTTTAGATAATATTTTGAGGGTTCCTAGTCGACATAGACTCAACTGTTAATTAAAAAATGTTGATGGTAGCTCGTTTAATGCACGTGGTGATTCCAGAATCCAGATAGCATGCCACCGAACCCATTTGAAAATTGATTACACAAAAATGTATAGATGGTCACCACCTAATCGCCTTCACATCAATTTGTTAAACGCCTACCTAAAAACGAGGCCAAATTCTGCTGCTGCCGAGATGCTTCGTTGGTTAACCGGTTGAACTTGACTTGAATTTAGAGGTAAATCTCAAAAATAATCAAACCAGGATTTCCTTTTCTTGTTTTGCGAGTAAACAAAATGACATTACTTTAACTCTATCTGAAGTACGATTAATAATGTTTGATTTACGATGAATTATGGTTATAATTTTTTATTTAATAATGGGCGGAGGATGTGCCTATATGGAAAGCGTGTGCTTCTAAGGACTTAGCTCCCTACCTTTATGACTGGAATATGTTTCCATGGCTGAAAGTGGAAGGAAGGTATCTGCATGCCATGAACATTGAAACTTTTTTAGGTCAAAGTAAAATTGGGAGGCTGCTATGAGACGCGTGAGATTATTCTGCAATATTAGGCATGGTTGGTTGAAGAATCATATAACATGATAGTAAAATAGAAATGAAGGCAATGATTGAGGAGATAAGCAATGCGCAAAGCGAAGCATGTGATCACTTGGGGATCCAGCATGTCTGTGTTTACTCCGCCAGCTAACACAGAGAGGGTGTGTCAGTGTGATTCCAAATACAAAAGAAACCTCGTTCCCTAACGTGATCCACAAGGTTGGATAGGGCGGCACATGTTCCAACTCATAACAAAAGACAACCCCTACAAGTCATTGCTTCTCTTTTATGGATTGCATGCGGTTTTCATTTTTAATTGCTCATATACAGTGATCCAGCTCGTGGTGCTTAACCTTTTCCTTACGCTACCTCTCTCTCTGGAATTTCAACATTCAACTTGACTTGGATTCTTGTACTAAATAGAAGAACAAGTTTAGTCATTTGATTGGGCCTCTCTAGGATTGTTGAATGGGTATGGTTCACCATCCACACTCGTATCAGATACTGATTGGGCTTCATTACCTTTGCCCACGTCTTATCCTAAAACACTATTCTTAACTTCTAAGAGTGATTATGTCCAAAAAAAAAAAACTTCTAAGAGTGATTTTGAGTAAAGGAATGTGTTGTTGGGGAGTGTGATAAGTATGTTAATTGCATTTGCTTCAGAATGATCTCTATCTCTTAAACGTCATTCTGTCACAACTCCAGAGTCTACTCAATCATATGAAGTATGAACACAGTTATTATCGGTTTTATTTACACATAACATCAACTGAACAATATACATACAGAATGTGGTTTTTCATTTTTCTGATCCGTCAAGCTGATGATTTGATGATGTACCCTACTTACCTACCTACCAAACCTTGCTTTTTACTGTTTATACAATTGCATCTAATTTATAAAGTTTCATCATTATTTGAGAAAGGAAACAACAACATCTCAATTTAAGGAATTTCTGAAAATTCCCTGGCCCATTAGGCTCTGGTAGTTGATCTTCATCAAGCTTTACTCAGTCAGAGCAACGGTCTTCAAACATAGCTGGGGACCCCACGAATGACTCAAACGAAGCTTCCGCTAGCTATACACGGTGCTGCACGGGAAGTTCTTAGAAAAAAAAAAGTTGAAGAAATGATTCGCAACCTACTTGGTTGCTTGGCGATCAAACTTGGTGTATAGGGAATTGCGTAAAGGGGGGGGGGGTTTAAAAGAAGAGACATGAGATGGTAAAGGGTCCAACAATTGCACTCTAAAGATTAGGCAAGTTTTCAATTAGATCATTCAATCCTACTAAATATTATTATAAAGATTCTAAAGTGTATATACCATTCATCAACCTTTTTAATTCCTGATAATTCTTTCTCGTAGTCGTCTTAGGTCCATTAAATCCTAATTTTAATTCCACCCTACCCAGTAATCAGCTTCCCAGTGTTCCTGCTACTTTGGTCATCTTGACAAAATTAGTACGCGGGATGTGTAGATATAGATAGAGTGAAAAAGCAGCTTGGAATCAAAGTAGAGGACCGCTGAAGCTTCACAGACTGTAGCATATATATATAAATGGAAATATCTAAACTTTTTTCTTCTTTTTTTCTTTTTGGTAAAAAAAAGTTTAGAGCAGGAGGATTCAATCTCATTTCAAAGTTAAAACTTATTGTAAGATTCAATAAGAGTTCACAATAAATTACCTACCAAGAGAAACTATTGAAAGGCTGCATATGATGGAGACTTGTCACAAAAGAAAGGCTGTATATGATCATGCCCAATACCACCTTCCTTAAGCTCTAGAGATTTAAAATTCTCATGATATCAATGAGTATGTTTATTTAATGAATATAAGCTATCGTAATGGTTGATGTACCATAAATGCTAAGATTATACAGTAAATGCAGGTGAAATAATAAGCAGCTTCACTGGCACATTATGTAAACAGCCCTAAATCCAAAGGCAGGCAGGGATTGATATGATTAATTAGGATTAGGTACGAAGTTGTAGGAATCACCCTACCACGTACGTCTTTAATTTGCTCATTATTTTTCCCCATTTATTATGTCCAAAATTTGTGCCAAGAAGCAAGGCTAGTTAATAACAATATTAATTTGGGATGCTCAAGTGAAATATATTGGTGCCATTATCAAATGCATAATTAGGACACCCCCCACAAGTTTCAACGAAATAATTCCCAATTAAACCATGTTTTAATACAAAGCATTACATAACTACTTTTGTTTTGTTTTATTTTATATTCAATACAAATTTATATTCATAGCGTTATAAAGTTTTAATATTAAAATAAATTAAATTAAATTTATACCACCAATTTGTTTTTTTAATCTGTATGGATCAACCCCACCCACTCCTCCTCCTAATTTTGAAATTTTGGTTCAATTAGATGAAAGGGGGTTAATTAAACATACGCATAAATGACTAATGACGTAATAATTATGCTTTAATAATTTTTTATTAAGTTAATAACTTGAGAGTTAATCTGAAATATTATGAGATGATGGGTACACATTCAATGATATATAACTGCATGCAAATCCACCAATCTGTGTGAACTAAGCGACCCCTGGATCACATACATGCCATTCATTGTGAGGTTTTACGACGTTGGCAAACTTTCTATTTCTTTTTTTAAGTTTCCTTTCTTTCATTCCACAAGCAACATGCCTGCCTAATCTCATAAACAAATATTATATATATTTCTAAATAAAGTGGGAAAAAAAACATAGCAGTCTTAAATGGTTTTCTAATTTTGTAAACAATTCACAACAAAATTAAGGGACAATATTTGAAAACAGAATATATATATATATATATATATATATATATATATATATATATATATATATATATATATATATATATATATATATATATATATATATATATAGACACACACACATGCATACATTTATTTTTAATTTAAAAGGAACTATATAATTAATATTTTTAAGAAATAATGCTTTGTGTTCAAAAAATAGAAGTAGGAACTACCCTATGCAAAGTCAATAATAATGATTTAAAATATAAAATAAATTAAAGAATATAAAAATATATTATTAAAATTTAAAAAGATTGAGAAGAAAAAGTAATATCGAAAAGGAAATAGAAGAAACATAAATGAATATAACACTTTGTAATTTATTCAATAAAAAGGAAAAGCCATTATTCATGGTAAAGGGATGGTTTCCATTTTAGACAGTGAAGGGAGAATAAAAAGTAATACATTATTTCAGATTTTTCATATTTGACCATCTTCGGTACCTTACAAAATAAAGTTAAAGAGATAAAGACACATTTTTATAAAATTAATATTTAATAAGTAAATAAAATTTATTAAGTTAAATGTAAGTCTCATATATTTTTTTCTTTTTTCTAAATTTATTTTATAAATTTTTTAAAAAAACTTTAAAAGATCGATTGACTTATGCTTTCCATTGATTTACTCGAATTATTAATTATATGATGTTGGTTTTAGTATGAATGCAGAAACTTTTTAATAAAGAATGATACTGAAGGAATGGAACAAAAAATATAAAAGGGTATGAATTTACAATTAATTTGTGCATTCACACTGGCTCAACACAAATTCACTCCCCCCATTGTTGCTTAGAAGTCCAAAAGCAAATACTCTTCGTACTATCGTGTCATCCATTTTCGTTGGATCCCGCTTACTTTTTGACAAACGACATTACTCCCAAACATTAATTTCAAATGTAGTAGGCAAATAACACAGATTAAGAAGCAATCGACATGCAGAGATAGTGACCCAGATTTCACTTTGATAGCGCAACTTGCAAATGAAGCAAAAGCCATTTCATATCGGCATTCTGGCCCTCCCGCCCCTACCCTCTTTTGTCCCCTTCACTCATCCCTTCTCCCCCACTAATTTCGGTAGTACCCTTCTTGTTATTGACCCACAACTACCAACAGAGTTTTACCTTTCGATCATCTCTGTAATTATTAAGTTTGTGCCGTGAATTAAATAGAAGATTTTAGTTTTCTTTGAAAAGAAGTTGATTGTGGGAGAGTATGAGGCATTAATTAAGGGTGATTATTTGGTCTTACAAATTCTCACTTTTTTATTCCCCCACTATGCTCTGCCTCTCCCACCATAAATAGCAGTCCCTACTCTGTTTTCTACTCAGAAAATCTTCACTCTCATCCTTAGCCATTTTCGTTCTCTTCAGCACTTAGCATTGAAAGCAATGGCTGTGATCAGCATCGTCGGCATTGTTTCCTTCCTGTCTTTTCTGACTGCCACCGACGCCAGAATACTCGGTGTCTACTCAGGCGGACCATGGCAGAGTGCTCATGCTACTTTCTACGGTGGAAGCGACGCCTCTGGAACTATGGGTACCTCATATTCAACCACCAAACCCATATAAAAAGTTTTTTCCTTTCTGTTCTCTTAACTCTTTTTCCGAAAATGAGACAGGAAAACTTATTCTCATTCCAAAGCAAAGTGCACTTCTTCTATTCCCTCTAACATCAATTACCCATAATTACTTTTTTCTTTTTAAACTCTACGTATTGTAAATCAGTCTGTTTTCCTTCTGTGATCTCTGCGCAGGAGGGGCGTGTGGCTATGGAAACTTATACAGCCAAGGGTACGGCGTGAACACTGCAGCACTGAGCACTGCTCTATTCAACAACGGGTTCAGCTGCGGAGCTTGCTTCGAGATTAAGTGCGCAAATGATCCACAATGGTGCCATGCCGGTAGCCCTTCCATCTTCGTCACGGCCACCAACTTTTGCCCGCCCAACTACGCTCTCCCCAGCGACAATGGCGGTTGGTGCAACCCTCCCAGGCCTCACTTTGACCTCGCCATGCCCATGTTCCTCAAGATCGCCGAGTACCGCGCCGGCATCGTTCCCGTCTCTTACCGCCGGTACGTCTCTCCCTCTCTTCCCTTGTCTCCACTTTTCTCGGAGAAAGAACGTACTGTAGATTCATCGAATCAAGAAAAGACGTCGTCGTAGTTTAAACTGATCTGAACTATTGTCAAACTTCACTTCACGTCATTATCACTGACCCATCTCAGTGTTGGGCCCCCAACTCCAGACGGGGAATCAGGACCGTAAATCTGAAACCGGTTCGGGTTGTTTTTTTGTTTTTTTGGTAGTCGTTTAATAATACACCTTGTCGCATAACTTCACGAATCCCGATCCAACAAAAATTAGAATAATCTTTATGTCTGTTGTGTACTGTGACAGAGGCACGTACATTGAACCCTGAGACGGGGGAAAAACAAAAAAGTGTGGGCGGTTAATTACGATAGTGGCCGTATGAAAGTGATTGGGTGTGGTTTTGTGCAGGGTGCCTTGCAGGAAACACGGAGGGATGAGGTTCACGATCAACGGCTTCCGTTACTTCAACTTGGTACTGATCACGAACGTGGCTGGTGCAGGGGATTTAGTGAGGGTGAGCGTGAAAGGATCGAGGAGTGGGTGGATGAGCATGAGCCGTAACTGGGGTCAGAACTGGCAGTCAAACGCGGTTCTGGTTGGTCAATCACTGTCGTTCAGGGTGACAGGCAGTGACCGGCGCACCTCCACCTCCTGGAACATTGTCCCTTCCAATTGGCAATTCGGTCAAACTTTCACCGGAAAGAACTTCAGGGTCTAATTCTAAATTTGCCCCTAATTATTAAAATACTTAAAAAAAAAATGCTGTTTTTTGGCCTTTACTTTTATCTTCATTTTCCTTAAAATGTTGATATGCCATTGCCGGAAATAGTGAGGAGGAAAAAAGAATAGTAAATGGTGGCGGTGAAGAACCTTTTTTGTCCGTTTTTTTTTTTTTTTCTTTTTCTGGGGACTGGGGAATCAAATATCTAGATATCAGGGTTTGGAAGGGGGAAACAAATTGAAAGTTGTAAGGAGCTGAAGTGGCTGCAAACTCATGAGCCCGCAGCTACACTTACTATATACTATATATTTATATGACCAAATTATATTAAATTAGATTTTGTGTTTGTTCATTTCGTTAAAGTGAGATTTGATATGAATTTCCGATGAAGTTATAGATGGTGTTAAGGCAGGGTTTGCCCGCGTCGAAAAGAAATGATTGTGAAAATAAATTAATAGTCTTCAAAAAATATAAATTCGTACCAATGGGTTTGCATTCTTAAATTGGCAAGTTGAGTTTTTTTCCCTTTTCTGCTTCTGATGATAACAATGGCATCTTACGATTTACTTGCATATTTATTTACCGCTCATTCTGTACCTCTAAAACATGTAACCCACTTTCTGGAAGAGCAAGTTTGTTTTTTTATAACTGCAAACTATTTGGATGATTACTATGCGGTTGGGAGGATATACTATGCTGTTTGATAAACCACCTTTCCTTTTGCGTATATATATACAGCTTCACAGCTTCTGTTGCCCTTGTCATTATTTCTTAAGCAAAATTCGTTGGATTTGAAAGGTGAATCAATTGCGAATTTCGTTACTCTGCTCATCCCAGTTACGAAGAATTGAAAATTGATGTTGATTTTCTTATTATCATTAAGCAGTTTGGGATGAATGTGTTTGCCAATGGGGAAAACACTGACTCAGTTTCAAATATATTAGTTCCATGGCGTAAAAACTTAAACTTTCAAAACTAGCATGCAAAATAATTTTGGTAATCTGGGATTTGATATCAATTTCTGACAAAATTAAGTTAGATTTTGGAGTTAATTAAAATATGCATGTTCTTAAGCTGCTTTCCCCCACGACCAAAAGAAATGATGACATCGTCAAATTTATAAGTAGGTTGATATTAAAAGAAGATTCAACGTGTTCCGTGATGAATGTTTGAACTTGGTACTTTATAAAACTGTGGGCGTTATTTACATAATTAAATTGCAAAATCATTGATTAGAAGTTGCTTTAATTTATTGAACAGGAAAAGTAGTGCATAACTCGTCTACCAACTTGTATTTTTTATATCAACTTTATTCCATCTCACTCTTACTATCTGAAATTTGACCATAAAATTTCAAATTGAAATGCACTATACAAATTTTTTGAAAATAAATATGCTTCTTTCTCGTCAACTTGAATGCCTCAATACCTAATGTAAAAATAAAATAATGGATATTGTCTACAAAAATGTAACTTCATCTCAATGGGTAGAAAATTAGTTCTATTCTACAATTGCCCATTTTCTTTTTGTCAAATACAATTGGCTACTTAAAGTTTTACTTTAAAAAAAATTATAAGTTGAACTCCATTTACATAAAAAAAGGTAAATTTAATCAATCATAAAAAAATATACAAACATTAATTTTTTCATAATTAATTTGGTCAAACATAATTTTTTTTCTTCTTCCTTCTAGTCCTCTCGTTTTTTTTTTAAGGCGAGTGGTGGGGCTCCCGATTGCATCTATAATTTGGTATAACTGACGACTTCCAAATAGTCTAGGAATCAAGACCATAGCCCAAATTTAGATTCCTTTTATAAAAATTCGACCCAAAATAAAAAAAATCCGACAAGAAAAGAAAAATACTTAAACATTTACATGGTTGAAAGATATAGTCCATTCAACAACTCATTCTTCATCGGAGAGAGATGTAATATATATATATATATATATATATATATAGAAGAATAAAAGGCTTGACTGAGTTTGATGTAACCTACCTATCTAGTTTATATTACATTTTTTGTTTATGCACAAGTCCTCAATTATTTGGGATCGTAGTTGTAGCAGAAAGTTTGACTTTTGAAAGCACCAAGCTACTTCGATGATCACCGCGCGTCCTCATGTCGAAGCCTCACTTCCGATGTACTATGTTGTTTGCTATATATTCTTTCCTTTTCCATATATTTACAGATTCACAGCTTCTGTTACATATATATACACAGATTCACAAAGTAATATAAATGCTAAAAGAGCAAAGCGTTTCATAATACAAGTCATCATACCAGCTTCTATGTAATAACAATTCAGAAACTCAAAAGTATAAATGAAGTCATAAATATGAGTCAACAATTTTACAAAAGTTAAATAAGGAAATTCCATTGTATCAAAAAGATGAATCAGTTGCAAATTGACGTTGATTTTCTAATTATCATCACCAACAATGAATGTTAGCCAAGACAGTGGGCAGTTTGGGATGAATATGTTAGCCAATTAGGAAAATGCATATGTTGTCCAATTCTTTCCATTAAAGCATGGTTTGATATTCAAAACATTGACTTAGTTGCATGTATACTAGTTCCATGGCATAAATAAACTTTACTATGGTTGGAAGTGGAGTTAGAACAAGTTATGGATTATCACCAAGAGTTCAGTAATAACGGTAAGAAACTTGCAGGTGTATTGAAGTTTAGACATACGTACAAAGAACTGACATAAATCAGTCCCACTTTCCTTTACGCTTGTGAGACTTCAATTGTCTGACTATATATTGGATAACTTCTTTCAAACTGGCTCTCCTTCCCTCCTTCAAGTTCCAAATTTCAGAGACTGCATATCTTCCGTTCGAATTGTATTCTTCCAGTTCCATTAATGCATTTGCTACAGCCTTGTATACCACCTCACCATACTCAGTCCTCAGTTCTTTCAATTTTTCGTCATTTTCATCTATTATTTCCTGCAATTATTAGAAATTTCAATATAATGTGATAGTGACTAGGGTATGGAATTTAAAAATAATAATGGAGAAAGATAGGAATTGTTATCAGATAAATAAACGCAAGGATCTCAACACTTATAACACTAATAATTCATAGGAGGATCTCCCTAATACATAAACTAATAATTCAATTGATATTCCTAGCATAACATAAAGCATCTATTTATAATTATTTTAAATAATAGAAGCCTAAAAACACTCACAACTGATGCTAACAAGTAACAAATACTATTAAAAATATGGAAGTAAATATCAAAGTGGCCTCAGATTATGGACAATTACAGCAATTGCCCATACTAGCAAAACATGTTCTTTTGACTTGGTCTTTAACATGCTAATTGACTGGGTCCAATATGTGAGTCATTTTCACGTGCTTTGCTTCTCCTTGAATATGTATGTAATGGTTTGCTATCAATACTCCCCACCTGAAAAGTTACCTTGTCCTCAAGGTAGAAAGAAGCAAACTATTCTGCCAATAGATCATAGTTTTCCTAACTTGCCTCTTCAAATGAACGATCCTGCCATTGGACCAGGTGTTCTAGTACTGATTTGCCTGATTCATGGATCCAACGATGAGAAAGAATCTTCTCTAGTTCAAGTTGAAGTTTCCATGCAGCAGTGATGGGAAGAGAAGTTGGTGGGGTGGATGGAACTTGACCGTGAGCAGGATGTAATAAGGACACATGAAAGATGGGATGGATTTTTGATGATGATGGTAGTGCCAATTCATAAAACCCAGAACCAATTTTGCGCAGAACAATATATAGACCAAAGAAACAAGGACAAAGCTTTTCATATCATCTCTTGGCCAAAGAATGTTGCCTATAAGGTTGAAGACGGAGGAAAACAACATACCCTACTTCAAAAGAAAGCTCATGACGTTTAGAGTCGGCTTGTGCTTTCATATGCGCTTAGGCCTTTAGCAAGTTGTCGCAGATAATCTTCAGCATGTTATATCTCTCAAGTTGTTCTTCAAGGCAAACAAGACGAGTTTTACCCCTAACAAAAGCATGCAGTGTTGGGGGGGGGGGGTCCTTTCCATACACAATTTTGAAAGGTGTAGTGCCCGTAGTGGTATGAAATCTTGTATTGAAAGAATATTCAGCCCAAACCAAAAATTTACTCCATTCCTTTGGCTGTTCGTGTGCAAAACACCGTAAATAGGCCTCCAAACAATGATTGACCACTTCAGTTTGTCCATCGGACTGGTAGTGATAGGATGTGTCCATATGAAGACGAGTATGACTGAGACAGAAAAGTTCCTGCCAAAACAACAACTAAACCTTTTCCCACTAGGTGAGGTCGGCTACATGGATTAAACGGCGCCATAGTGACCGATCATGAATGAGATCAATAGATAAGTTATTAAATATTAAATCATACTTAATAGTTTCACTTATTGTTTTCTTTGACCTCCCTCTATCTCTAATAATCAGACTATTCTCCATCTGATCTACTCTTCTCACTAGGGCTTCTGCAGGTCTTCTCCACACATGACCAAACCATCTTAAACGAGATTCAACCATCTTTTCCATAATTGGTGCTACCCCAACCTTCTCTCTAATGCTCTCATTTCTAATCATATCTCTTCTGGTGTGTCCACACATCCAACGTAAAAAGTTCCTGCCAAAACGCACTTAGAAAAATGACATCCCTATTTGATAAAATAGAGCAAGGCATTCCATGTAGTTTGATAACTTTTCTACAAAAAGCAACAATTTTTGTTGTAAAAGGGTGAGATAGACTAATAAAATGGCCATATTTACTGAAACGATTTACCATGACAAGAATGGTATCCACACCAGATTTTGGGCCCACAATGAAGTCAATAGAAATATCTTCCCAAATCTTCTCCGGAATAGACAATGGTTGTAATAAATCGGCTGGTGCAAGCGTTTCATATTTGTTTTATTGGCAAACAAGACAATTTTGCACAAATAATTTGACATCTTGTTTCATCTATGGCCAATAAAAATTAGCTATAAGCTTTTTGAGAGCTTTTAAATGTCCACCATGTCCACCAATCAAAGTTTCATGTGCCTCATATAAAAGTTTAGACTATAAAGAAGAGTGAGCAAGAATGATTGGCCTTTCTTGATAAAATAGCTTATTATTCACCAGCTGGAAACCCGGCACAGACCTTGAATCTTGTGGGAGAGAGATCATAATTTGTTGAGTATAAGGATCTTTTTGAAGAGCCTCAGGAAGTTCCATAAAATCTATAGTGATTGGTACTACAAGAGCAAAAAAATTAGCATGCTATGGATACCTTGAAAGTGCATCTATGCTTGTATTCTCCTTCCCCTATTTGTAATTGATGGTGAAATCAAATGGAAGGGGTTTCATAAGTAATCGCTGCTGTTCATTGGTAATTACCCGTTGCTCCATCAAATATTTGAAGCTGCAATGGTCAGTATGTATAACAAAATGGTGGCCTAACAAATAGGGCTTCCATTTTTGCAAAACAAGAACTAAAGCTAAAATTTCTCTATCATAAGCAGATTTAATACAATTAGAGAATGAAAATTCTTTACTAAAGAAAGTAATGGAGTGTCCAGACTGCATAAGGATGGCTCCTACACCATCTAATGAGGCATCACACTCCACAGTGAAGGGTTGGCTAAAATTAGGTAGTTGCAAGACTGGTATAGAAGTTAGAGCATGTTTGAGTTGGACAAAAGCTAGTTCTGCTTTGGATGACCAAAAGAAGTTATCTTTCTTTGTTAAATCTGTCAATGGTCGTGCAATAATGCCATAATTTTGAACAAACCTTTGGTAATAACCAATGAGGGCAAAGAGTCCCTGTAGTTCCTTCATGTTTTCAGGTATTGGCCAATCTATGACTGCTGAAATTTTTTCAGGGTCTACCGCCACTCCCTCTGATGATACCACATGCCCCAAAAACTTGATATGTTGTTGATCAAACAAACATTTTTTGACCTTTGCAAAATATGAGTTCTGCTTAAGGAGATGAGAGTAGTCTACAAATGTGTAACAAGCTATTGAATGTCTTGATTGAAAATTAGTATATTGTCAAAGAAGACAAGGATGAATTTATGGAGATGAGGTCTGAAGAGATCATTCATGGCTAACTAGAATGTGGATGGAGTATTTGTAAGACAGAAGGGCATAACAATGAACTCGTAGTGTCCAGAATAGGTTTGAAATGCAATTTTATGTATGTCATTAGGATAGAAATGTATTTGGTGATACCCCGAGCGAAAATCAATCTTTGAAAAAAAAGTGGCTCCATGAAGTTTATCAAGAAGCTCATCTATATTTGGAATTAGATACTTATTTGGGATGGTAATCTGATTCAACTTTAAATAGTCAACACATAACCTCCATGTATCATCTTTCTTTTTAATCAGTAGCACAAAACTGGCATATGGGTTGGAGCTAGGACGGATAAAGCTTAATGTCAACAATGCTTCAACTTGTTTTTCAATTTCTATTTTCTGGTAGTATGGGTATCGATAAGGGTGAATGTTTGGTGGTTTGAAATTAGAAATTAGAGGGATGGCATGGGAATGGATTCTGAAAGGTGGAAAAGATGAAGGCTCAGGGAATACATACGCATAAGCTTGCAATATGGTTTGGATATGGTCATACCCTATAATTCATGTATCTGATAGAGCGTTTGAAAGGAAGCAGTGTTCGTGGATGAGGTGCGAACTCCCTATAATTTGTTTCGTTTACCATCTAGATGAAAACTTATGAACATTTCGTTCCAATTGGCTTGAATGGTGTTCAATGAAGCTAACCATTTGATACCCAACACCAAGTCTGCTCCTCCGATCGAAAAAGAATAGAAATCTTGGATGATGGTGGGATCTGGCAGTTGAATGGAAATATCTTTGCAAAGTAAATTACATCGAATCACATCTCTGTTCCCAATTTGCTGCACTGAAAGTGGGAATTTGCTGCACCAGTATCTTTAATTCATCAACCATGGTTTTAGCGATGAAGTTCGAAGTTCGAAGTCGAACCGCTATCAAAAGGGATCAAAATTGTTTTGGCACCTATAGTTCCTTGTAGTTTCATGGTGGTTCCCGAATTTCTTCCCAAAATAGCGTGGAGCGAGATTTCGGCCAAGTAGTAAGAGCTTCTTCATCTTCGTGGGCTTGTTCATCACTTTCGCTGATAAACTCATCTTTATCCGTGAGCTCTAGGAGGGAGAATTAAGGCTGCCGACAACAATGTCCAAGTGCGAATCGTTCATTACAATGGAAATAGAGACCTTTGTTGCGTCTTGCTTGTTGTTTGGCTTTCCATGGTCGTGAAGGAGGAAGTGGATTGCAAATAAAAGATGGAAGAACATTCGAAGCTCGATCTGGTATTGAGCGCTCATTTGGGCTTCCCATGGTCGTGAAGGAGGAAGTGGATTTCAACTTTCAAAATCCACCTATTTGGGTCACCTCCTTCAAACTTAAGAAATTTCATTTTAGTGTGATGTCGGCGTAAAGGATTTTTAGACCACCAGGGGTTTTCAACGTCATCATCTTCTGACCATGTGGACTTCCATTTATCACGAGGTCCTGCATTAAAATCCCCCTATTATGCGATGTTGTTGTTTGCTTTAAGAGCTGCTAGAGAATCAATGGTGTTTAATTTTGACGCAATGGAAGATAATTGTTGGGCAATAGAATCGGGAATTGGTTGAGGGTCAGGTTCACTTTGGGAAGTTGTAGTTCGTGTGTTAACCATGGTGTGGTCAACCAGGCTCTTATACCAAAATGATAGTGACTGGGGAATGGAATTTAAAAATAATAATGAAGAAGGATAGGAATTGTTATCAGAGAAATAAACACAATGATCTCAACACTTATAACACTAATAATTCATAGGAGGATCTCCCCAATACATAAGCTAATAATTTGATCGATATCCTTAGCATAACATAAAGCACCTATTTATAATTATTCTAACTAATAGAAGCCTAAAAACACTCACAACTGATGCTAACAAATACTATTAAAAATATTGAAGTAAATATCAAAGTGGCCTCAGATTATGGACAGTTACAGCAACTGCCTATACTAGCAGAACATGTTCTTTTGACTTGGTCTTTAACGTGCTAATTGACTGGGTCCAATGTGTGATTCATTCTCACGTGCTTTGCTTCTCCTTGAATATGTACGTAATGGTTTGCTATCATAATGACTCCACGTTGTTTTCTGTAACATTTGAAACAAGACATCATTTCAAGGAATATACTCTCAAGATTTACAATCAGGGATGCCAGAACAAAACAAGTTGAAACTAAACTATCAGCAACAAATCATTATTCCAGGTTAGTTTCTATATATATCTGTCTTCCATTGATCATGACAGCTCCCTTCTCTCACATTCACCCACTTCAGATCATATAACAAAGTTTTTGATATCATGTAAGCTACAAATCAAGCCATTCGAGTTTTATGATCTGTGCAGAACTACCATTCATTCTACATTCTGAAGACCAGTCAATTTATTCTTCAAGGTTTATAAAAAGACAACTGATATTTTGCATTTGCTGAGTCTGATTCTTGTCCTTGGATCATTCTTTCTAAAATTTAACATAATTATTTGAAAAGTCATGCACTTAAGCAATCTCAAAGGTTTTCCTGTTCAACTGTGATATCAAAGAGACTGGTATAGATTACACACTCCCCATACGATTTTTCCACATTTATTCAGTTAATGAACATAATATAATAGCCATTTGATATGTAGCGAAAAGTTGTATTGGTATAATAATATACCTGTAACTTTCCATTGACTATAATTTTCTTGAAAGGATGCCAGAATGGATTCTTCATATTTTCTTCCCATGATGAGCATAACTGAGCAGACATCTCCTGCCAATGTTCACTTGAGTACTTCTGCATGCACGCATCTTGAAAAGGTTTTGTATCTAACTCTCCCATTCTTTTAATTCCAAGTTTAGATCGGCTGTTCAACATATCTCGTAAACACTACAAGGCAAAATGATGAAGGGGTCACACCAATTTTCCCATTGCATTGGTTACCATGCTATTAAGATAGATTTCAGCAGAAGAGTATTCGTTGTAGAAGATCAATTACAGCTTGTCACCATGTGACAGAATAGGAAGGAGTAAAAATAAATAAGAGAGGATGAAGTCTTACATTTATAGATTCTTTACGAGCATCAAGTAGTTCTTGTTTATACTGATGCTCTTTAACAATCAAGCAACTGTTAAAGCTTTCCACAGTCTCCAGGTATTCCATCTTGTCCTTTAATTCTTTTCTAAAAGTATCAATTTGAGTTGTCAAATTGCCATTGCTTTCTACAATATTCTGAACTTGTAACTCTCTTCTCAACTGCGACAATTAAAACTTGAAAATTAGGAAAAAGTTATGTACAGAGATCATAATTTAATAGGAAGATAGAAATATTCACACTATCCATATTGAGCATCATAATGAAAAAAATTACGACAAAAAGACAATTGAAACAGAATCTACTCATACTATCAGTGATTGTACCAAATGGCTTATACAGGAAGTTAATGCATTCAAACAGTACTGCAGGCATTTAACATGTAACAGGAATAATATTTACACAACTTGTGAACGTGAAAAGCTAATAGTGCAAAGTGTAAAATTTAGCTTCTTGAGAACCATCCCATCTTGTTTTCTACAAAACTGGCACTATGTGCTGCTAAAAAGTGATTGACACAATCATTTCCTTATTAAACACTGAACTAAAGACAAAAAACGCGTAGTGTCCACATTTTGATCATGTCTATACAATCAAATTGCTACACTACATAGAATAGGGATATCATCTACCAAAGGAAACCACACAAGCCTCCAATGAGCTAATCAGATATCTAAGGGGTCTGATCACTACTAACCTTTTCAATCTCCCCAATAAAGCTCTTCTGCTGCAAATCATTTAGGGCCTTACTCTCTTCCAATTCCTTGGTAAGCTGCTCATGCTCTTTCTTTAGACATTCCATGTCATGATTCATGTTAGTGTTCATGACCTTCATCTGTTGTAATTCTGGGAAGTACAAAAGTATCAGTTGAATATAAAGAAATATCGGAAATATTTATTTTAAGAGCAACTAAGTGCGGATGTAAGACAGTAGATGAACAAATGCTGGATAGTGACGACTAGATGTTGGAATGTCATGCCTTGTAAGGTACAAATGCCTACTTCACTTAAGAGTGTGTCACAGTAAAGAAGTTCAGAGATGGAAGAAGGAAAGACAAACAGCATATAATAACAATTTAGACCTGCCACATTCACCTTCCCAGAGCATATTTCAATGTCATTGTTTTTCTTCGTCTCATAAATCAGATATAATATACCTTTATGATATTCGTCACAGTTACACAGCTTCTCTCTTTCATTCTTCAACTTTCTAACCAACGTCAAAGATTCATTGTACTTGTGTTCCATTTCCAACAAGCTTCTTTCTCCGTAATTAATGTGCTCTGTAAGGGCCACAATGAGTTTGCGCATAGCAGCAGATGTCTCATTATTTTTATGCTCCAACTCTAGTAACTTCTGATTTTTGTAATCAACTTCCTTCAGAAGTCTCATAATAGTCTTGCTTTGCTTATTCAGATCCTCCTCAAAACTATGGTTCATCATTTGTATATAAATTCTGGGTTCCTGCTATATCAGCTAGATATTATGGAAAAAGAAGTTAGAACAATTGAAGTTTGAACAAATTGAAGCATTCTCTATCAAATTAAGACATGGTTTTGAGCGTGCGCAGCTTCTGCGGAGTACCATCAAGGATCAACCATGTGGTAAAGTTTATAGAAGGCTAGAAGCATTTTTTTAATTGACTAAAACATGGAGAACCCCACTGAAAGAGAAAGAGCTTGTTTTCCATTGCCATATGCCAGTTTTGGACAGGTTTAAGCATCACCCTTGAGGAATGGATTAATGGCAATTTGCTTCAATATCGGAAGTAAGATGAGGAACTGCTTAAAAATGAGGCAGCGATAAGTCCCACAAAAAGTAAATGTCGATTAATCATCAAATTAGAGTTGCATAGGTGATTAGGCATGACATAGGACAAGTATTCTATAAATACTAGCTGATTTAAAAACTCAGCTTGAGAAAAGAAGAAACCCAGGACTTGTGCATAGCACCAATAAGAGTATTTAGGCTTTAAATATAAGCCTAAGATTCTCAAGTTCTAGTTTTTTTAAAACATCACAATCACATGGAATAGACTTAACTACGTCGTTTTAATGGTAAACCATACAGCCAAAATCAAGCGTCAAATGATTACTACTAGACTTGCTCTTAAAAAATATAAATATAAATATAAATATAAATATAAATAGAAACGCAGCAGCGAGGGCGAATCATCATAAGTAAGGAAACTGGATGACACTAAATCGCCTAAGTATGGAGATTCAGAAACAAGAACTCAAAATCATGTTCTAGTCGTGAAGTTTCACTTACATGCACATAAAAGGGAAGAGGCAAGGACCACACACCAGCTTTTAAGTTAAATTCCCACAATTATTCCAAAAAACCACATTTTGCTTGTGGGACAGAGTCTCGTTTGATGTTGTTCCGCGGACAACGAGAGCATAGAACATGGAAGACACCCCGAAAAAAGAGAGAAGAAAATAGATAAAAATTGACAGAAAGGAAGAGAATGCAGTATGGGAAGGAGCAAGCATGGAATGTAGACGATTTGTTGGATCAAATATACAATTGCTAATAACTGAAAGGGAAGCATACGATACCTAAGAAGAGGAGAACAAATTACGGTTCAGACATTGAGAAGTGCATAGTTGACAGTGAGACAGCGGAAGCTGAGAAGGTCCATAAGAGAGCAAAGAAGAAAAGTGGGTGGTCAATACGCTCAATGCACGCTTCTTTGGTCCATAAGAGAGCAGAGGTGTCATGACTCATGATCATGATGCCGCTAATACGAGTAAGTGAGTACTGGGTAGCCCCCTTTCCCGCTGCAGTGAAACTGGTGGGACCACAAGTCCACACTCTACTTCTTTCTTAGCACTGGCGCTTGATATTTGAGATAATATTTATAATTTTTTTATTTTGGATAGAAGTATATTTTATTATCATTTATAAAATATTATGAACCCCAAGGAAAAAAATTTATAGAATCCTTTTATTTATTTATTTAAAGTGGTGATAATACAGCTAGCAAAAATTACCAGACGTACAGAACTCATCTGTCTTTTTTTTTTTTTTTTTCTCTCTTGTAAATCACATGGGGAGAAGGTAGCGGAACTCAGATTCATAAGGTTGGATTTCAACCATTTTGGATATGGGAGATTTGGTTTGTCTAATAAGGCACTCCATCATCGGTCTTTTGAAAGAACCAGAGCGTGGGAGTTGGCTATATATCCATTCTAGCAGCGATTCCATTTCATCTGCAAAATCATGCATATGCCACTGCAAAAGCTTTGGCACAATTATCTTTCTCTTGCTGGTGATACCCACCGAAGCTTCCAAGTACTCCACTTTGGCCCTCCCCAATTCGTTCACCACTTCGTCTGAGGTATACACCCTTAACTGCATTAAAATATATGGTATTTTCAAGTTGTTTGCATCAAAATTAATTAGCACAGTAAAGTGGTAGACACTTACTGCTGGTGAGGACCAAGTGCCTCTGCAAAGACCAAAAGTGACATTGGGTTCTGGATATCCCAGACCATAGGCATGCCGCACCAGCATTTCCTTCTCATCCACACGCCCCTTCTACATGTGTCTCAACTTTGATTAGTTTGGCTAAACTAAATAAAATGAACACCTAGCCCAAAGAATTATATATATATATATATATATATATATATATATGGGCAAGACAAGACAAGTATATTTACTCAATAACAGGGACAAACTTGAGATAAAGTTAATATTTTTTTAAGAGTTAGATTTAAATTTATCATTAAATATTCAATAATGACTCAATTTTATGGATAAAATTAGAGCTTAACCATATTTATTTGTATATAATAAGTTTTTGCTGAAATTATTAAAAAAATTAGTTGAGTAAAATTTAACAATTTTAATAAATAAATAAATAATACTTTATATATAAAATTTCAAAAAGATTAATTATAGTCAATTTAATATTATGATTATAACCAGGTACATTTTTTTTTTCCAAATAGTCACACTTGTCTCATGTGTGATTATAAAGTGAAAAATAAAACATAAAATGGAAAGATAAAAAATAGAATAAATAATAAATATAAAGTGAAATTTAAAAGGTTAAAACTTGATAGATTTTGATATTAGGCAGTCCAAATCAAATCCAGATCAAGTTCAATTTCACTTAAATTTAAATTTAACTCTATTGGCTCAAATGTTAAGCACAAACTTAACCCACAAAGCAAGTTCGTTCTAGCAAGTATGAATTATGTCTTAACTTCTGCAAAATTCTTCCTACAAGCAGAACATTGCAAAATGTTTAGTAATGGAAAGGGACTTTAGGACTGAAAAGTTGAAGCCTATTTTAGGGAGTTATAAAGGCAAGGAGAATATGGTTGGGAAATGGCAGGATAAATATATCACATACATGTTTTGATTCACATGGATGACGAAGAATAAAGTGCTCAATAGCCAGAGCATTCAGTACTATCCCACCTACATTCATTGCAGCCTGCCTCAATCAGACAAATAAATTTTTTAGTTTCCATTTCTTCCCAAAAAAAAAAAAATACTCACTTACTAGCCACTGTCTCGTACCTTATTCATAAGAGCCAACAGTTTTTCCTGTGTAGAAGGTAGCCCATGATCTAAAAATGCCTGAAAATTGACCAAAACAGAAGGGTGCTAGCATTATTACAGTGAGATGGTAAGGTAAGTTCATCTTATACAAAAAGGCTGAAATGCCTTACAGTACATTCATTATGCAGGCATTGTAGATGTTGATCCAGAATGCCAACTTCTGCTTGTAGGTCAAGAAATTCAAATCCACATCACACAGCTTGTGCATCAGGACCCTGGTAAAGAGGGAAATGGGCAAAAAGGAACGTTTAAGTATAAGAGAAAGCCAGGTCCACTAGATCTTAAAGGTTGGACAGGTCTAATACTTGGACTTAAATATAACACACCCCTATTCATTCATGAGCTTAGAAAACTCAAAGTCAACCTTGATTTTCCAAACGCCGGCAAGCACTGTGAGAAGCGATCAATGTCTAGTGAGCTCCTAGTGATTTGAATGAAGTCCTTGTACGGTCCAACATCCTTTGCAGAGCAATCTAAATCTGATGATGTACCATAAGGATCAACACTGGAGACATTGCCATTTGAAAGGAATGAAGGCGTCTTGCAAGTGAAGGAGGTCTTTGCCATGAAGCCAGTAGATTTCATGCACGACAGGCTAAGTTTTGGGGCAGTGTCTGATTCTTGTCTGTTCAATGATGCCCGGTTTAGTTCCAGAAATATTCCTATCAGGCATTTAAGCAGTTCCTCCGACAGTTCATTTGGTTTCTCAATGCCAGTTTCTATATGCATATGCCACTGTCTTGGGATCTTCCCAGTGCTTCTTCTTGGTTCTTCATATTCTGCTCAGCACATCACATATTCGAAGCCACATAGTGAGACAATTAAGCAGCAGGGAAAAAAAGAAGTACATTTGTATCACAACCATGTGTTTATTGTTTACCGGTTGAGCTTCTTGGTGAGGAAAATAAGGTATGGATATCCAATGCAGAACCCAGAGAGGCTCTTCTGTCCCTTGTCATTCTTCCTTTTGTGAATACTTCAAAATTGTGTGATTTGTACCTCTCCTCATTAATCATCGACCCATATCTTGGAAAATGATTATGTTTAGATACCCTTCTAAAATGAATTTCCCATTCTCTGCTTTGTTCTCTTTCTGTGTACAATTGAAGTTCCAGCTCCTTAACTTTTTTTTCAAGCAAGATGATCTCTTCCTCCACCTCTGCCAGTTCTTCAAGGAGCACCTGAACCTGCAATATCCAATGTCAAAAACAACCCACAATACTACCATTTCAAAACAAAAGGAAAAGAGAGAAGAATGACGGCTTTGTGATGGATTTGGCTCATACATGAGGTGGAAACAATGAGAGAAGAAATGAAAGAGAGAAAACAGGACAATCAAGTGCGCAGCGTAAGATCCTGTTAAGTGCTTGTTCGCCCTTCAACTGTGCTTGCAATTGGATAACCTACAGAATTAGTACAAAGTGAAGAGAACCATTAGAAAGTTTAGTTTCCCTCTAAAGCAATAAACTAATATCTTTTTCTTTGAGCAAGATTTGTCATGTCACCTCCTTCTCAAGGTCCTGTCTTCTGTGCTGCTCTTGGCCTTTCTCAATAAGATAGTCCTCGAATTTCATTGTTAATTCATGTGAAGCAACGCAGAGCACTTTGACTTGTAGATTATTTTGGTGGCATTTGGTGTGTGGAAGTTTCGGTCAAGATGGTATATAAATGGAAGGATAGTGGTGGGGGCGATGTTTAAATGGCTGTTCATGGGTGCCATTAAAGTATAGTTAGGTACAATATTAGAGTAAATGACAGTGCATGAGACTAGGATGAGAATGTGCGGTGGATTGGGACGGTTGCAAAGAGATTTCGATTTGGGTTGCATGGTCATCCCATGAAGCCTCTGGTTCAATTTTATTTAATTTCATTTCAACGATGGAGGTGGTGACGTGAACCCCATGAATGAACGAACAGTCACGGCTGTGAGTAACGAGTTATCGGTGGTCAAAAATCTGGGTTGACTCAGGTTTGGGCTGGTCTTATTCTTCCCTAGCATCCGAAAGAAAAATTAAAACGCCGACTGTGGGGATCGAACCCACGACCACGTGGTTAAAAGCCACGCGCTCTACCACTGAGCTAAGTCGGCTTCCATGCTGAGTGTATATGTACAATTTTATTTGACAAAAACCAAAGAGGATAAAAGTGCCCCAACTTTGTTCGCCTATTTTCACTTCAGGACAGGAGGAATTCACGCCAAATTGATCCAGAAGAAGAAAATATACGAAATCGAACAATAATCGAAGACCTATTCTTCATAGAAACTTCTTTTTGCTGCTCTTTCAGTTGACAAAAACGGGTGCATGAAGCACGAAAGCAAGTTGGGTTTAGTCCCTACTTTCTCATATTTTATGGTGAATATATGGTAAAGGTTTTAGGGGTGGTTGTTGGCAAACCCATAGGAACAAATTGTTTAGTTATATTTGTAATAATTGATGTTCAGATTTCAATCGGCTAATGAATTGTAAGCAAATACTATATATATTACAGGAATAAGACACTAATTTGTTGACACAAGCAGTTTGGTTAATTTATGTTGCTCCTACTTGCTAAAAGAATCAAAGAAACTAGAGTTGATGAAACTCTGCTACGGAATCACACTTGCATTCCACATTGGCATCTAATAATAGCTGCTTTCCTTCCATCCTCCTATCTCTTCACCAACATAGTCCTCTTCTACCTATGAGTACCAACAAAGAACAACATCAAACCAAACAGCAATAGAAAAATCCATTACCATATTTGCCACCATCTTTTAATGCTTTTAGTACATCATATTCATAACTCTTCTACCCATTATTTTATGCACTTAAAAAAGTTCTCTCTCTTTTCAATAGTAAGCGTCTCAAGCCATTCGATGTGAAGGTTACCTTTCGGGTGAAACTTATACCAACTTCAATTTCGCCACAATAAGATTGGTCTGCACGAACCACCCTATACTTGAGAGGATGGAGCTCAGCTGCACCATTCTCTGCTCCTTGTGCCAATATATCCTCCGCATAGATTCTGCATACAGAAAAACCATTTCTTTCGGTGTAAGGAAACTGGGAATTGCCCTTTTCTTTTTGGATGAATGGGTGTGAAGGAATAATTGCAGAAACGTCTTGTTCCGGTTGGTCAAACAGAGCAACTGATTATGACTACAAAGAAGCCATTGGAATCTTACATGGCTTGGCCAACAAAGTCATCTGCTGATATGATGTCCTTGTCCATGATCTTGAATATGAGCTTGCATTTGCATCGATCACCTGATCGAGGTCCAGGGTATTCTACCCTGAACATAAACTTCTCATTCCATATCGGATTTCTGCCCTGCCCTGCATTTCATGCATCATTAGAGGTTGTGTGCAATTTGAAGCCATAAGCTGACAAATGCCATTTTCAGATCATAAATAAGATTAACTATAGCCTATTAGCTCTATTTATGAGTTAAATATCATTATCCTGATCAGTTTTTTTTTATGGGTACTTTAGTTTTAATTTGGTCAGGCTCATTTCATAATGTACGGCACACTTGGAATTCTCTAGTAGGCAATTATACTGTGAAACTGGAATGTCTTTGTGGACAATGGCTGTCTCTGTCTCTGTCTCTGTCTGTTTACTTCTTAATGTTGTACTGTTTCAGGTTGTATGTTGGAATGAGACTGATACCTGGTTTATATAGAAGTTGAAGGCAGAAGATGGGCAGAGGCAGCAGACGGGATGAAGACTTGGGCAGTAATCAAAGAAAAATCCAAAGAACGAGGGACCAGTCAACCAGCAGATGCTTGGTCTTTTCCATTTACAAAACTAAAATAAATAATTGTCAACTGGCATTAGTGAATACTTAAAAAAGACGTGGTCAATCATTATTGTGGCTGCTAGCTTCGTGAATTATTCAAATCACATAAAATGTGACGAAATATATATTATTATTGTATGTAAAGCCAACCAGAGATTATTAATTATGATTCAGCTTTATGCGTAGCTCGTTTTTTACATGATAATAGCTTCAATTCCTGTCATCTGGTAAGGTTCATTATACACAGTCAAACTCGTAAAGAAGGTCAATTCAAAATTGTATCAAACCGAAGGTTGGGTGAATTGAAATTACACTCACCTCATAAGAATGGTCAAATTACATGAAATTCTTTTTTATTTTAATATTATATGTGGATTAAATATTATTTAGAAGACCGTGTTAATGAAACTTAAACCACACAAAAAAAAAACAAAACAAAACGAGAAGAAGAAATATATGGATTATAATGAGATACCAGTGCTGAATTACAAAAAAATTTCTTATCACCTAATCTCAAAAAATTAATAAAATTAAACTTCAAACTTGCAATAACATTTTCCTTAAAAAAAACTTGTAATAATATCTCTAACTATACATCATAGTTGCCTTTATTATTAATCCTTAGAGTTCAAAGCAATGGGTTTTTATCAAGGCTGTCCATTGACATATTCACATAAAACATAAATACAAAAAATACATCAAAATTTTAAATACAATACACCACAAGATATAAATATATATTAAAAAATTATATTAATACGAAAATATTTATTCAAAAAATACATCAAAAGGAAAAGACCTACAAGTTTGATGGCACAACAGTTTGGTGAATGAACCTTGTTCCTAATTGGTGAAGAATAGGGTGACTCAAGAAATTACAGACATATAAAACTCAGTTTAAAGCCATTTGAAATTCGTAATGAGTCAAGAGCTATCTCTACTTTCAAAACTGACATGATTCACATCTGAAATTCATATGGCAACTAATTGAAGCTTTCTTTCCATCCTCCAAGTTCTTCCTCTATAGATTCCTCTACTGCCTGTGAATTCCAGAAACAAAACAATATCAACCAAACAAGAAACAAATCCTTTATAATTGCATATAAAGTACCTTTTATATATGAGCATGCTTTTATATATGTACTTAAAAGTACCTTTTCTTTTAAACTGCTTGCACTAAAATTATATATAACAACAAATGCACTTTCATCCATCAAACTTGAAGGTTACCTTCCGAGTGAAAGTTATGCCAACTTCGATTTCTCCACAATAAGATTGATCTTGACGAACCACATTATACTTGCGAGGATGAAGCTCAGCTACTCCATTCTCTACCCCTAGTGCCAATAAATCTTCCACGTAGATTCTGCATATAGAAAATTGATCATTTTTCATGAATAAGATCAAAAGAGTAGTAAGAGAGATGATTATGAAGTCATTTAAGTATTACGTGGCTTGGCCAACGAAGTCATCTGCAGTAAATACGTCCTTGTCCATGATTTTAAGATTGAGCTTATATTGGTTGCCTGATCCAGGGTATTCTACTCTGAATACAAATTTCTCATTCCATACTGGATTGCAACCTTGCTCTGCATCATTTAAGAGAATGAGCAACCATAAGCCATATGGATGTTAGAACTGTGTGCTGCATTCGGACAGATACTGTGATTTAATCAGATTTATTATTCCTTTTATATTTTGTGTGTGTGTGAACTTAATCTGATGCTTCAAAGTACATACATATTTTGTTATAACTTATCAGAGGAAGCAAATAATTGAACCAGCATCAACCCCCTTACAAAAAGGAAATACTGCTGCACGACACTTGCTTTGTAGGCCTTACCCAAAAATAAAAAAAGAAAGGAAACCGCATGCCACTTTTTTGTGATATACATGCCAACTAGATTATCAGTAAATTTATACAATTTTAAATCTTATAATGAATATTCATTACGATAATTTGAGGCCATTTATATGAATATGCTAATCAATGGCATGTGCAGCCCTATTCAACTGTCCTCTAAAGTAAGGGTATAGCGGAAGGCAATCATAGTGACAGCTAAAAGCTTTATTTTTCTTTATCATTCTTAATCAAGTTGCAGTCTTGCAGAATTAATATATCATGGCCAGAAAGGAGAGAGAGGGAATGCACTAATCATATACATTTTCAAGCATTATCCAGGCATGATTGTTGATATTACACAAATGTCTCAGTATAAAGTGAAAGAACAAACCATGGAGTACACTGCTCTTGCGCTCTTGGCCTTTGTATTGTATCAGAACATACGGATCCATACGAGCTGTTAACAAAGATAAAAGAACAAAACTGAACCTTGTAAGAATTGGCATAGTAAGAGTGGTCAAACATCCAGACATTACAGAATTTTCATAACCCTTTGTTTTGAAAGAAAGGAGAAGAACCATAAATCAAAGAAGAAGAAAACCATCTACAACAATAGCAAGAATTTAACAAGCTATACATATTCCTTTTGTGAAAAATCTTTTAATGTATATCAATGTAAGAAATCAATTATGCAAAGGACCAATGCATAATCTATACACTCCTCAGGACAATTTCCTCTTGATAGAACAGTTAGGAGCTCTGCAACTAAATTCAAGAAGCCCATCATCATTAACAGTTAGTAACGACTTCTAACAAGGTCGTCTGACATTCAACGTAGCTGAAATGGTAATTTCAATGTTTAATCGATGAGAAGTCAAACTAATGTGAATCTGTGAAGGAGAGAAAGAAAGAGGCCCAGGAATTTAGTAGAGGTCAAATCAGAAGGAAACCCACAAATCGATGGTCGATGCATGAACGCTGTAAAATCTCATATTTGTGATTGCTAAAAAGATGGTACGTATAAGCAAACCCAACTTGGAAAAGAAAGTGAGAACTGAGACAAAGATAGTTGTCATGTACCAAAGATATCAGTCTCCTGAAGGCCCTTTGCTTTCACCAGCTGCACCTCCATGAACCCAATTGCCATCTCTTGCTCTCTCTATTCTCTGCGTTTGTGTTTGAAGAACAAGAAGGGTCTCCTTTATACCCAAGTCTCAGCTGAATGAAGATACATACGCGGAAGTCAACATTGACGAACCACCCCAAACCGTAAGCCGCCTCGTTGCACCTTCACTAACGTTTTGTTCAATTTCAACAGAGAATATCTATATCCAATGATGCGCAAGGAGCACTCTTACTAAAATTTTTGATGTATCATAAGCGCGTTCTTAAAAACGTCAGAGAATGATTAATTTAATAAAAAAAATCTTGAATATTATATTAGTATGTTAAAAATTAGCCCTTTAAAAAAATAAAAAATTTAATTTTTAAAAATACCGAAGGCCGAAAATCATAATCTGTCAGGTCAAAGCAATTAGTTTCATAATAATATCTGTAAAAATACATTTGTTTCTCACCACAAAAATATTAAAAATGAGTCATACTATTACTTTTTAAAATTAATTTTATATTGCATTATTTTTCATAGCTCGTTTATTATTTTATATTAGATTAATTATCGCCTGATTTAAATTATCAAAATTAATATAGATAAAAAAATTAAATATTGTATTTATTTAATAAAAAAACTGTGATTGCTAATTAATATTAAAATATTCATCACCTTTTATATATTGGGCAACAGAAAATAAATTAATTTAAAAATAATAATAAATACATTTTGTGAGACAGCATGCAAACATTCCTCTTCTATCTATGTATGATGGCTTATAAAGTTTTTGTAAAGGTTGCTGTGTGTAATTTCAACGCAAGATGATAAGTCACAGACAGAAGTTGTTAAGCAAAAAAGAAATTTAAGATGCATAAAAACCTGCCTATGAATGGTGCCACTCTTATTTCTCTATTAGAAAGTTAGGGTAATGATTCCCAGTTCCCGCACTGATGTATAATTAACATTTTTTGAAGCGATTAAAGTTGTAAGATTATCCAGTGTTAAATTAGTATTGGTCTTGTTGATATTGAGCGTCAAGCATGCTCATTTTTTGGGTCTAAAACTGGTCTCCAACGAGGTTTCTTATCAGTCCAAGTTAAAGCTCCAAGGTTTGGGGTATGGAAGATCCCTGCATGTGCTCTCACGCTCAAATTAGTACAAACTGCAGTTGTTGATGGTAAAATTATCTTGAGACTGTTTGGCAGATCTCGGAAGTTCAACGAAGATTAAAGTAATACAATATAGTATAAATACACGAGTACTTTTAAGTTTAAACTAATTTTAAAAACAAAGATGCTTGGTGAATTACTGTCAAACATCCAACATATAACACAAATGATGATGGGGGGAAGCGCGAAGAAAAATAGTTGACGCGCAGAACTTATTACATAAAACCCAAATTTATACAGCCATTCTTTGGATCAACATCAACTAAAAATATATTTAGATAACAATAAAAATTTTAAGATAAAATCAGTTTTGTCACTTTAATGTACTAGTACCATTCTAATTTTTTTTATTTTTTTTTTCAATTGCTGTTTTGTATTGTAACTTTTTCCTATTTTCTATTTTTATTGTCAAATGTAACTTCTGAGAATATGAAATGACAAAATTATTTTTGAATTTTTTTTTTAAAAAAACAAAGTTTATTTTTGTTTTAACACCATAAATTCCATTTTCTTTTAAAAAATCAATTTCATTTTTTTTAAAACCATTTCCTTTTCTCTTTTTTTCTTAACATGAGAGACGAAGCTTCCTAATCTTTTCCCCCAAAAAAAAAGAGAACCACCACCGGCAAGCATCCCACCCAAATTTTATCTATTTATCTTAAGCAGGCCACTAGCACTTGCCTTCCCATTCAAATCAAAATTTTGGGATGGGTAAAGAGACCAAGGCTCTTTAGTGATTCGCAGGGGTGTATATTGCTGTAAAGAAATGTCAGAATTTTCAAAGATAAATTTTCGCTTCTGCCTCTTCCATACGATAAAGTGGTCTTTTTGGCCTTTTTATGGTGATGAGATTTCATTGTCAGATCTGTCTTGTTTACCCAATTTTTCGTCTTTTTCTAGTTTCTACTTGGAGGATATCTTAACCTTTGCTTTTTGTAATATATAAGCATTGGAGCTCATACTGTTGATTTCAGTTACCATGTTATGAAAGTTGTTTTGGGAGGAAGATTGGGGAAATTCGTGGGGAAGAACTGCATATCTGATGTTTAAAAAAAAAAAAGGAAATGGTCTTAAAAAAAATGAAATTAACTTTTTTAAAAGGACAATGGAATTTATGGTGTTAAAACAAAAATAGACTTTGTTTTCAAAAAAAAAAAAATCAAAGATAGTTTTGACATTTCACATTTTCAGAAGTTACATTTAACAGTGAAAATAGACAATAAAAAAGAAATTGCAATGAAAAGAAACATCGGGAGACATTGCAATAATTAAAAAAGAAATTACAATTGCACCAATATATCACAGTACTTTTCCAAATTTGTATGTTTTACAATATCACTGACAATTACTTTGAAATTTATCAATACAGTGCCTATCTATCTAATATTTAATTCACAAGCCCCCGAAGCTACACATCAGCTGTAAGTTCAAGTTTACATATTAATCAGCCAGATGCTTTAAATTTAAGCAGAATACACACGTTCGCATGGGTCCAGATATATTCAAGGAATTGTTCAGAAGCCCTGCATAGCATTGGACCAACCATCTGCAACCAATAATGAAAAACCATCAAAACAAGGTTAACCCTAAGTAGGATAGAAAAAATCTTACATTTAATCATTTTACCTCATCTACCATGTCTGGGTGACAAATCAGCAGACCTTGATCTAGATCCAACAGGTGATCTTGATGCACTACATGGTAATCGCCTCCAATGGCCTCCTGGAGTTTCAGACTTGTATATAGATTTCTTTCTGCGGGATATGTAGTGTAAACAAACAATCAACCCAAGAGAGGAAAGACAACCAATATGGCATAGCCAAGTAAAAATGGTATACAACAAATAGACACACAGACTCACTCGCCATATCGATTGCTTTGCCTGTAATCAAAGTCATTGTCGTAACCTGGAGAATATGACCTTTGCTTTTGATCACCATCTCGCTCCCTAGGAGGACCTCTTGGTGATCCAGGATGCTCTCCTTGACTTCTTGGGGAAACAGAGTAGTCACTTCCTCTTTGTGATCTAGGGTGCCCTGCTTGTCTTCTAGGGGAAACAGAGTGGTCACTTCCTCTTGGTGATCCAAGGTGCTCTGCTTGCCTTCTTGGGGAAACAGAGTAGTCACTGCGCCGTCTTGGAGCAGGAGAAAAAGACCTGGTAATGCCAAACGATTAACAAAAATGATCACATGCTTCAGTAGTATTATTAGAATGACAACATTCACAAATTCTGAAAGCTTACCTTGCACTGTATCGAGAATGATGACGTGGGGAGCGTGATCTAGAAACTGAGCGAGACCGAGAACGACCTGATGCATAATCGATTTGGAATAATGATAAATAAAATCACTTCAAGTCCTAATAAGAAATGCAAGACGGTGCAAGTTCACATTTGAACAAATGCAAGAGCTACTAGATTCCATACAAAGTTCACATTTGAATCCCCTTCATCAAACAAAGTTTCAGATATATGAAGGGCATCGAATGAAACAGGTTAGCTATTACTTCCAAGTTTAACATTTTTGTCTTTGTCATTAAGTAGGCGAAATTCACTAAACAGTAGTTCAAGCTACAACCTTTGGAAAGGATCAAACAGGAGACCTCATCAATCAAGTAAAATTTAGCGATACCCATTGAGGAGTGACTCATCAAAACTTGAGAGAGAGCAAAACCAAAAGCATATGACCTCAGGCAAAGCACCTTAACCAGTTTTTGGAAGCTAGGACTGCTAGGTACACTAACCCTCAACTTATATAAGAGCTTGCTAGCAAACCCCAGCGTGTGTATCAGAGGTTCACACATGGGAAGTTTATAAATTAAATATTTATTACTAGATAATGTTGTATTTTATGAAGTATTAATTCAGTTATTTAGGTTCTGTTGCACAGTTATCTTGTAGTTAAGGAGGTTACTCCTCCACCTTCCCTATACTCTTAAATTTTTAGGAAGTAGCTGTGGGTGGTATACCACCAAGCTTCTATTAAGGTTGAAGATTATGGAATGGAAGAATAGACAACTTTTATACAAAATGCTGAGAATTATTTCAGGAGATTGCAGGTTCTCTCTAAGGAACCAGCACCAGAGGTAAACGCAGGAAAACCCCCTTCCTAACTCTTTGCACCCAGCCATATGTCCCATTACCAGATCTGTTACAAGGGACCATAACATTTTGGTTTCAAAGCAGGAGGTTATGGGAGACCAACTTCAGCAACAGATAGCACAATTGGTGCAGTTATTTTAGGAAGAATGCACAACCAACTTTGCAAGACAAGAAGCAATTAATGCTCGCCTGGATTCGCTTTCCAAGGAGTTAACAACAACGAAGTCTTTTCCAGATTCTAACTTCCCACGCTTTTAAGAGCAAGAAGATCTATTGGGGTGGTTGAATCGGTGTGAACATTTTTTTTCGACATCAACAAACAACAGAAGAGGATAGAGTAAGATTAGCATCTTACCATTTGGAAGGCCATGCTCAGTTATAGTTTCTCCAGTTGGAAGCTAATCTTCCTCAATTAACCTGGGAAAAATTCAAACAATAGTGCAATTTGAGATTTGGCCCACCAATCAAGAGCCATAAATTGGGCAAATTGGGCAAATTGAGGCAAACTAGAACTGTAGCATATTATCAAGAGAAGTTTGAGCAATTAGCCTCTAGAGCAGGAACTCTCACCCAAGCTCAAAAGATAAAACTTTATATCAGTGGCCTCACTGATTATATAGCAATAGAGGTGGAGTTACATGACCCTCTAGACCTGGCCACTGCCATGAGTGTCTCTAGATTATATGAATGGAAAGCACAACCCCTTCGTTCATATTCATTGGAAAACCAGAGGCCAAAGCCAGTAGACCCTTCTCCTCAACAGCTTTTCAGAATTATAAAGCAACTAACCAGGGCAGAAATGGAGGAGAGAAGACTCAAAGGATTGTGTTTCAATTCTAATGAACTATTTACTAGAGGCCACCAATGCAAGAGGGTGTTTTGGATTGATCTCATAGAAGAAGATGAAGGAGAAGATTCCCAAGACCAGGAGACACCCAGTAACTAGCCAGAAATTTCCTTAAATGCCATCATTGGTAATACATCAACACAAAATATGTTGTTGTGAGTCAAATTAGGAACTAATTCCGTATGGATTTTAGTGGATTCAAGCAGTACCCATAGCTTCATAAATTCAGCACTCATTTCTCAGTTTAAACTTCCAATGGAGAGGCAGGAGGGTTTGAGAGTGGTAGTAGCTAATGGAGAGAAAATAAGAAGCTGGAAACAATGCAGAGGAGTATCCCTTGAAATTGGTAATAATACCTTTAACTTAGATTTATATGTGCTGAACATAAATGATTTTGATGTGGTATTAGGGGTTAACTAGTTCAAGACATTGGGACCTATCCTTTGGGACTTCAAAAAGATGAAGATGACAATTTTTCAGAAGGGATTACAGGTGGAATTAAATGGCAGCCAACTCCCCTCTAACATTCAAGAGGTAAGGCTCCACACCATTGTAACTAGGAAGGATGGGGAGCAAGATCTGCAAAGTTTATTACAAGAATATGCTTCCATTTTTATTGAAACCTCAGAACCTTCCACCAAAACGCGTTTGTGACCATAAGATTGTGTTGGAACCCGGCACCAAACCAATGGTAGTATGGCCCTATAGATACCCTCATACATAAAAGGATGAAATTGAAAGACAATGCACTAAGAGCTAAAGCTAAAACCCGGCACCAAACCAATGGTAGTATGGCCCTTTTTCTTCCCCAGTACTACTTGATCCTAAATCTGATGGATCTTGGCGAATATGTATTGACTACCAAGAGCTAAAGCTAAAACCATTAAGGACAAGTTTTCAATTCCTATGATTGAAGAACTATTAGAGGAATTGTTAGGAGCTAGATATTTTCCAAGCTGGACTTAAGATAAGGATATTTTTAGGTACGAATGTGAGAGGCAGATGTAGAAAAAACAACTTTTCGCACGCTTCAGGTCATTTTGAATTCTTGGTCATGCCCTTTGGCCTAACCAATTCCCCTTCCACTCTTCAGGCTCTTATGAATGAGGTATTTAGTGCTTACCTACGGAAATTTATTTTGACTTTTTTTTTTATGATATTTTGGTTTATAGTAGCACTTGGGTTGAACATATTCACCACTTACATATTGTCTTCGAATTGTTATTGGACCATCACCTTTACTTAAAACAATCAAAGTGCCCCTTTGGCCAAACTCAAATAGCTTATTTAGGCCACATTATCACGGCTGAAGGAGTTTCTATAGATACCTCTAAAATTGCAACCATGACAAATGTCCTAAGCCTTCAAATCTTAGAGAGTTACAGGATTTTTTAGGCCTCACAGGCTATTACTAGAAATTTGTGCAAAATTATGGAGCCATTGTAACCCCATTAACAACCATGTTAAAGAGAAATTCCTTTGTTTGGAGTGATCATCCTCCGGGGTATTTGAAGCACTCAAGCAAGCCATCACATCTACACCTGTATTGGCCCTTCTTGACTTCTCACTCCCCTTTACCATTGAATGTGATGCTTCAGATATGGGTCTTGGGGATGTTTTACTACAAAATAATCGTCCCATTGCCTTCTTTAGTCGAGTTTTAGGGGCTAGACATTGTCACCTTCCAACATATGAGAAAGAATTGATTCCTTTAGTCAAGGCTATCAAGCATTGGCGTTCTTACCTATGGGGACAGTATTTCATTATCAAAACAGACCACTATAGTCTTAAATTCCTCTTAGAACAGAAGGCTCTTACACCTCCACAACAAAACTGGTTAGGAAAAATCTTGGACTACACTTTTTTAATAAAATACAAGGTTGGTCGAAGCAACACTATTGCTGATGCTTTATCCCGTCAAGACCCCGAGGTGTTCTACTTGCTGTCTCTATGCCCCAACTCAGTCTTTTTAATGCCAATCGACATGAGCAACAAAATTCCCCAAAAATTCAACAACTCATTAATGAAATACAAGGAACAGCAGCTCCTCAGTGGAGCTTTAAACAAGGGTTATTATTCCATAAAGACCACGTCTATTTGGCTCCATCCTTCCCCTCAATTCAGACCATCACGAGTGCTTTACATAATCAAGGTCATGAAGGAAATCAAAAGACACTCTTCCACATTGCTAAGGACTTTCACTGGAATGGTACGAAGCATCATGTTCATAACTTTGTTCGTGCTTGTGGCATCTATCTAAGACATAAAACATAAACCTTATAACCCGTTGGCCTCCTCCAACCCTTGTCTATTCTAGCCAAAAATATGGGCCAGTATCTCTATAGACTTTGTGGAGAGACTACCAACTTCACATGGGAAAAATGTTCTCTTAGTGGTGGTTGATCGTTTTTTCAAATCTACTAGCCACTGCTCACCCGTACTCAACTGTAAGCATTGCAAGGCTTTTCTTTGACAACATCTTCAAATTACATAGCCTTCGTGAGTGACCGTGATGTTACCTTCACAAACACCTTTTGGAAGAAACTATTTCGTCTTAGTGGCACCAAGTTATGCTTTAGTTCAACTTACCACCCTCAATCTGATGGGCAGATAGAGGTTGTTACTCACAATTGAAATGTATTTAAGGTGCTTTACTAGTACACACCCCAATAGATGGATGGACTGGTTGTCTTCAGGCAAATACTCTTACAACACTAGTTTCCATTCTTCCCTACATGCTACACCTTTTGAATTTGTCTATGGCCATCCACCACCGCGCCTATTATCCTACTGCCCAAGTATTTCTAAACTTGATGCTGTGGATAAAGCTTTGCAATCTCGAGATGACACTCCAGCTCTTAAGACATAATTTGTTGCAAGCCCAAAATAAGATGAAGATTCTCTATGATTCCCACCATCGCCATGTTGAATTTCAATAGGGCGACAAGGTTCTCTTAAGATTGCAGCCCTATAAGCAATTTTCTTTGGCCAATCGATGTCATCAGAAGCTCCTTCCTAAGTTTTATGGGCCCTTCACTATTCTACGGCGTATTGGACCCATAGCCTACAAAATGGACCTTCCACCCACCACTAAGCTCTATGTCTCTTGTTTGAAGACTTTCCGTGAAGGTACTAGCCCAAGCCCCACCACTCTTCCTTCTGGGTTACCTTAAGTTCCTTCTCCCCAACCTTTAGCAGTCCTTGACCGATGCCTACTAAACATCGTTCCTCAAGTCTTGATCCACTGGCAACACACTTCTCCAGCCGAAGCCTCCCAGGAAACAATTCCCTCTATGCCACAACGTTTCCCAGACTTCAGACTTGAGGACAAGTGTGATTTGAAGGAAGGGAGTAATGTTAGCAAACCCCAGCGTGTGTATCAGAGGTTCACACATGAAAAGTTTAGAAATTAAATATTTTTAACTGGATAATGTTGTATTTTCTGAAGTATTAATTTTCCTAGTTTTAATTCAGTTATTTAGGTTATGTTGTGCAGTTACCTTGTACCATAGTTATCAAATCGTAATTTGAATCGTGAATCGAATAATATATTTTTGAATTGTAAATCGTAAATCGTATCGAATCGTAAGATTCAGAAACACATTAAAAAATAATATATAATATAAAATTTATATAAATAAAATATTTCAAATAATATATTAACTCTAATAATATTAATTTTAATAATTTAAAAAATTAATTAACTATTAAATCTTTAAAATATAATAATAAAATCTAAAAATTACTTACTTTTCAAATTTAAAAGATTGCTAAATTTGTCTAAAATTAAATTTTGAAGACTTAATAAATAAATAAAAAAAGCATAAAAGAGCATTAATAAGATGGAATGAGACAGAACCATGAAAAGCAGCGTTCTGTCTCATTCTATCACATTATTATTATTTTAAAAAAAAAAGAAGCAAAAAATATGCCTAATAAAACCAACTCTACGATATGAAGAAAATAACCAGCCATGAATAAAGCTGCAATATGACTCCGAAGAGTTGAAGTTAACAAATCAACCATGAGAAAGTGAAGATAACATAGACAGAACCCTGCGACATTATCAACATGCAATGAAGACAACACAGCCGTGAACAACTGCAATGCAATTAACAAGCGAAGAGGCGGAGAAGACAACCCATCCATGAACAAGTTCTAGAATCGCCAGAATCGTGCGATTCATGATTTTCAGCATGAATCGCACGATTCTGGCAATTCTAGCTGCGATTCATGCCAGCCTTCGATTCACCCAGTGATTAGAATCGCTGGGCATCTGTATCGGATTGAGTCGTGCGATTTGGATCGTGAATCGCACGATTTCGACTACTATGCCTTGTACTCCTTATTTTTAGGAAGTAGTTGTGGGTGGTATACCACCAAGCTTGTATTAAGGTTGAAGATTATGGAATGGAAGAAAAGACAACTTTTATACAAAAAACTGAGAATTATCTCAGGAGATTGCAGGTTCTCTCTAAGGAACCAGCACCATAGGTAGACACAGAAAAACCCCCTTCCTAACTCTTTGCACCCAGCCATATGTCCCATTGCCAGATCCATTACAAGGGACCATAACAGAGCTAAAATGCATAAGGAAAAATTGGCTTTTACCAATCACCACCTTGGCAAGTTCATCACAATCATTGATGGAATTCAGCACTCCAACAAGAAAACAGTCTTTAGGTCCTATAAGCTAACTAGAAGCAATAAGTGACTAAGAAACACTTATTTCATTATATTAGTTTTCAAGAACAGAAAATATTTTACAAAGGTAACGCAACCCTGATGCTGTTTCTAACTGAAGTATTCAATACGATATAAACAATCTTGAGTGTTCAAAATGAAGAGACACGAGTATGGTGTTCATTGCTCTTTCTAAAAGTCATCAAAAGTCCAATCAGAATGCAGACTGAAATCTGGAAGCAGGATTTTAAATTAAAACTAAATCAAAACAAATTGCAGAATTGTTTTCAAACATCAGATTAGCGAGTATGAAATAGAGCAAAAATTCACCTGTTCTGCTTCTGACAAAAATAAGTAATTGTATAGATGAACCTAATTAGATTCAGTGACAGCACATAATGTAAAAAATGACATAACAGTACAAAAGCACCAAATTTTCCTAAGACAAGAAAGTGAGAAAAAAAAGAAGAAGCAGGAAGCAGTTATTCTGAATGGCACAATGAACATGATCAATTTTTATCAGATAAAACTTGCATCTCTCAAACCATCCTATCAAATTTATCTAAACATCAACAAGCAGAAGCCATTTTACATAAAATTCACATTCACCAAACAAGGATAAGAATTCTAATATTTAAAAAAAAATGAATTTCACTTGCAGGAGAACCTTTCAGTTACAGAATACATTCCATGTGAATTGATTTTAAAAAAAAATTACTGGGTTTGGAACTCAAATTTTAAAATAACATACCATAATAAGATGACCTTCGTCCCTCATTGCCCACTGGCCCTCTGTAAAAAATGAAACCACAGAAATGCCATTTGAGAGAAATGGTTATATCATTAGTCCGCTTTATAATCTTTTTCAAGAGAGGAGCAGGCTTAGGAGAGAAATCAGAAGAAATACCTGACCCTCGCCTTCTGACGCATTTCCTCTGGTCTTTTCCTTGTCTCTGCAGCAAACACAACAGATATCTCCCTTCTAGCAAAGATCTTTCCATTCATATGGTACTGTGCCTCTGAGGCATTATAAGGATCCACAAATTGCACAAATGCAAATCCACGAGGTTTCCTGTATAGGGAAAAAAGTAGAACTTCATTCTAAGACTGCTAGATAAAATATGGGCAAACACAGTTCGTCAAATGCACTGGCTAGTCAGAATTTGCATACCCATTAACCAACTGAAATCACATTACTTGGTATAGCTTTCTTTAGACATCTTATTAAAGCGCTGAGACACGTACAAAGCAGTGGATGCTGGATTTACTAAAGCAGCTAAAATCCAAGCTTACTGGCTGACCTTTTTCTTTACATTCAAGTAGTAAAGGCAAGTGACTTGAAAATTCTTCGACATTCTGGTATTTATAAGCACTTGTATTCATCTCCCACAAACTTAAAAAACTCCTCATGAAGTCTTCAATTGGACAAGAATAATTTTTCTTCGATCAAACTTCTATTGATGCAATTATATAATTTCTCTTCACATAGGAACACTCTTCATATGAACATTAACAAACTTGGGAACCAATATGTTAGGCAATGATACACAGTGAGAGTAGATCTCCTCAAAATGTGGGGCTTGGGCTTGTTTACTTCAATTTCAAACCAACATACCCCCTGACAAACCAGTCCAAAATTAATTCACAACGCACAGGAAGTCAATATAAATGTTTTCAAAAGATTTAAAATTCAAGTCAATGCAGAAAATTTCCAACCCCGACTTTGAGAGAGTATGCAAAGGAGGAAAGTATGAAATAGCTAACAATTCAATTACTCTTACAGTTCATTTTGAAAATTTTCTTCAGCTAGAAATAGATACACAACATAGGAGTCTCTCAACTATTTCTAATTACCAATTATGAAATATGTATGGGCTCTCATCTATCCAAACTCAGTTTAGAGACCTGGTATTATTCAGCCACTAGTCAAAACTATATATAGTTCCCCCTCATTATTGCTAAATGACGAGTTTCATGCATATGTTCAGCACAAAATGGTCAGATATAACAATGAACCAAGTCATTAGCAGCTCAAGGGAAATTCTAAAGTAATATATTTCAATTTTCAAATGTTACAAAACTAAGTTGTAATATGATACAACTTTTTTCTCTTACAACCCTCACAATTGAAATGCGGCTGCATATGAAGCTTTGAACTCAAGTGAGACCGCCTAAAAGATGTTTAGGTGGAGCTAAATGAACCACTTGCAATAGTAGTACGGGTTGCTTGGGCTTTAAGTGTGTAAGTATTCAGTAGTATTTTCCAATATGATAACTTCAGTAAATCAAAGTTATCATTAGTTAGTCAACAATTATACACGATAGGTGAGCATCAGGTTGCTTAAAATCTAAAGAAGTCGATATGTTTATCAATGGTCCCCGAAGCAGTTCAGCTGCCACAGCTGAAGCACATCACGCAAATGTCAACATGATTATTTGTTTACGCACAATGCCCAGTTGCAACAAAGGCTCCACAGCACACAGCACACAGCCGTACATCATATTTACAAGCTATAATGGTAAAAACCAGTAAATTAATTTCCACCAATATTGACAAACTATTCCTTCAGAATATGTAAGAGAGAGCATCCAAAAGAGCTATTAAATGTCAAAGTAAAACATTACAACATTTTTAAGGGATATAGCTCACCCTGTGTAATAGTCCTTTGGCATGTAGACATCCCTGACAGATCCAAATCGCTCAAAAGGAACTCGAAGTTCCTCAGATCTGTAAACAACAAAGTAGAATACGGTAATATAAGAAGCATATATTAATGACAAAGGAGGATAAGAAATTTGGTTAGACTGCAAGAATGCTTATCACAATCTCATAAAATGCAAATATTACCGGCAATCGAGAGGAATGTTTCGAACCAAAAGGCTTCCATGATTTTGTTCCTTGCGTCTACCTCCACCATATCCCCTCTTAGCAGGGCTTCTCCGTCCACGACCGTATCCTCTCCTAGGAGGACTGTGGTATGGTGGACTAGATCTCCGCATCTTATCGCCTAACAATGATAATGAATTTTCTGAATTTAAAGTTTTGCCTCGTAAAAATATCACTCGTAGAGAGAGATATTATTGATCCTATCATGAGTAAGACAGGACTAATCGATGTCATAAATTCATCCCGTACAATAATTTCATAGCAAATGGCAATCTATCAAATAAGAAAATTAATAATCTAGCTTGAATCCATATAAGAAATATGAGGGAAAATTATCAATAGAGGTTGTTACGTAATTATAATCAACTTTTATTTCGTAAACAGTTTGGATATCAAGATCCAGAACGAATCAAAGAACTCAACCGCGCATACAAAGAGTGAATACTTGGTCGCCGGAAATTCGCTGATAAATTCCGAAGACTCTTTTTTCTCTTTGTTTCCGGTGATTCCCTCAGCAACCAAACGGGTGCGCTTGTACTTAGAGGGGAGAATAATCTGTTGATGAAGCCACACAAAGATTCTAAAAATATTACCTCTACAACGAAAAAAGCTCCAAAGCAAACGACGGAGAGACGAAGCTCTTGTTAGGACGTTTCCTTGCAATCTGACAAAGCTTCTTTAAACCCTAGTATCAGACTACATATTTATGCAGCACATCGTTTGACACGTAGATGTTTGCAGAGCCCACCCTAACACATAGTCATTTAAAAATAAAATAAAATTTAAGTCCCTTAATAATACATGAATTTTTTTTTATATATATACTTATCGTGACTTATATTAATATAAATTAAATATTATTATTAAATCAAATATATTTATAATAATTTTCATCACTTTTATCACTTAGTATTTTGATTATTCTTTTACAACAACTTTGTTACAGTATTTTTTTTTTCAAAGTAAGTTTATAAATTACTAGTAATGTAAAATTAAAAAAATTTCAAATTTTTTATTGTAATAAATAGACTCTTCAAATAAGTGTTTATTTTTTAAATTAAAATATTAAACTGATCTATTTATTTTAAGAGAGTGTTTAATAAATAGTAAAATTTTATTGTTGACTTTTAAGATGGTTAGAAATATTTAAATAATATTTTATGAGAATTTTTTATTTTTATATTTGATTATATTTAATTTTTTATATATATATTTTAAAAATATCTCTTATTCTTATAAGAGATAAAATAATTAAAAAAATGAATAAGAAAAAAAATAAAATAATTTTTTTAATTATTATTATAAATGTGTTATTGACGAATCTTTTAATATTATAAAAAAAATTTTAATTATAAAAAATTAAAATTTTTACTTTCCTTCGTAAAAAATTTTTTATAAAAAATTATTAAAAAATCATTCATAAAAATTATAATTTGTTGAGAATGAATTTTTTAAAATTTGTACTAAATATAACAATTCTATTTTTTTAAATTGAAATTTCTAAAACATTAAAAAAAAATTGTATGAAACACTCTACAAGAACATAACTTGCGTACCACTGGATGTAACACTTATTGGTAGTTTTGTTATAATATTTGTTGCATAAAAATATTAGATATTCATAACATTTCTACGTACAATCTTAATCAGTGGTTGTATGATAAATTGAAGATATGCGTGGTTCCCCATCCAAGAAAAGAAGCTATGCTTGGTTCAGGAATGGGTAACTTGTTTTGTCATTGCCTACAGATTTTATATAGCAGCCAAAATTCATCAAACAATACTAGAGGATGTGAAAGGTCAAAGTCAAATTGACTTATTTTGTTTTCAGGGATATACGGACTAAACCAGAATTTGAATTAACTCCGTATAAAATCTACAGGGACATGCCAAGAAAGCTCATAACCATAAAATACTGGAAAATTGAAGAATTAGGTTTCATTTAAAATATTAATTCAAATATTCCTTTTACATTCAACGATATAGTTTGGTTCTATTTTTAATGATTTTTACAGTGAATTTGCAGGCATTGTACTCCCAAGGTATATCTAGCTTGGCAGAAATTTCTTACGTGCCTTGCAAGCTGTCTTTTTCTCCTTTGGATAGTTGAACCTGTACTTCCAGAAAACTCATGGCATTCACAAGTTAGTAGTCGTAAAAAAAATTTTCAAGCAGGATCAACTGTAGCAATATAACAAGCACAAAGGGTACAACACATAGTAATGGCTCTCTCTCTCTCTCTCTCTGAATCAAATTCTCCAATATTGCTTGTAATACCCCAAACAATGAGCTCCTAATCCCCAATCGTTCATTTCTTACTATTTGGTTCCTCTTACAAAGTTTTAGATGAAGAAGGATCCACGACTTATGTTGCATGCCTGATGCTCCAGCATCACAGTCAACAAACCAAATAGAAGTCCCTCCACATTTCCCAGATGTCTTAGCATCATGTAGTTATACCAAGAAGAAAGTTAATGTTGCAACTGAGACAGCACCTATAAACATCCCCAATCATTTCAGTTGGTAATGGAGATTATGCTAATCTGGTTCTCATGCCTTGGTCATCAAGCATCTCGCCAACTGTTTAATGGAAACTTGATATTGTATGCCATAAAGGGCAGAAGATTGATAAGATAAACACCTAAGAAACGTGCTATTAACAGGTTACTGCAAGATCCATATTAGGCAGCTGTGATTGCAGATTGTCAGGATCAGTTCCCAAAGGACTTTTCTGGAAATTGTTTCGTAGCTGACCACAAGCTGCATTTGCATCCAGTCCTCTTGTTTGCCGAACGCTAACAGCTATTTTAGCAGACTCCAAAGCAGAAACAAATGCCAGCACCTGTAAAATGAATTAAGAACAACTTGGGATCAAACAATCCAACAAATATTAAATCACTCAAGTAATGAAGTAATTCATGTTTAAAATAAAAGGAATAAAAAACATACTGCTTTCTTGTAAGGTCGCCGATACTCAGAGCCTTCTATTGGATTGAAAGGTATTAGGTTCACGTGATAACCATGGCCCCATTCATGGAGTAGTTCAGCAAGTTCTACTGCATGGCCTACTGAGTCATTGACACCGGCTGCTCAAACATAATGCCAACAAAGAGCCATTGGCATGATATGAATTTCATTAACCTTTTACATAAGGAAGGGAAAAAAGTATGTGTTCAAGTACCTAAAAGTGCATATTCAAAGGAAATTCGTCTGCTGGTTTCAAGGAAGTATTCCTTGCAGTCTCTCATAAGGGCATCCAAAGGATAGGATTTTGCACTTGGAACAATTGTCTCCCTAAGTTTCTGGTTAGGAGCATGTAGGCTGATGCAAGACACAATTAAAATTTCTATATCAGAAAGACAATTATATACACATATGCATTTGAAAGAAATCATTTAAGTCTGAAGAACTCTGCCTATAGGCATAAAAGGGGGGGGGGGAGGAAAGCAGTTAAACAAGAGATGATAAACAAATATGTCACATTAGCATACAACATAGCATTCCACCAGAAAAGAGGGGACAAAAAGATAAAATTAGGAGATTTATTATATCATAAACTGGCTCAATTGAAATTAAACTCAGCATTCCAACAGTATCTGTGGTCAAGCTGCTGCTTCAAAATTCAGGCCTTAGGAGAAGATCTGAAAATCTTAAGCTAATGCTACAAGAAAATATATTGACTGACGAAAGTTCAAATTTAAACTACAAAAATCCCTAATTACTGACCTAAAGTTATGAAATTGCATTGCCCAATACCTAATATCAAATTTTAAGATGCATGGTAGAATATTTTTTTATATGGAAAATGAGGAAATTAAAATTTGCAGGGTCACAATGAACCCCACGTATTACCTATCAAGCAAAAGAAATGAACTGCAATATAAAATAGAGATTCTCAAACAGATTATAATGGGTGCCAGATACAGTGACAGCAGCCCTAAGGTCTAATTCCTCGTGAAAATGCCATCAGACATATAGCTTAAAGTGAAGGGTCGACCACATAAATAGCATATTAAAATATCATTTTTATTAAAGGTAAATACCTCACTGCTAATGTAGACTGAAGTTTGTGAGACGCAAGCTTCTTTATTGTATTTGGAACCCCAACAGTGGAGATAGTAATCATTCTTTGCCCAATTTGCACATCCTAAAACACACATACACCCAATATATGTTACATGCAAAACCTATGATCTACTTTCCATCGCAATAAAATGAAATATTGTAGAGTGAACTGAGATCAAACAAACACTATCCTGATTGATCCTGATGAAATGATTTACTGAAGTTTTAAAGGGGATGGTATATGTATGTACCTATGTATGTAATTTTATGGCATGCATGTATATCTACTGAAGATACTCATGCATCTGTAATTGCTAGCAAATAATGTTTACATAATTTTCCCAAAAGAAATAGCAGAAAACTTCATTGCTCTTCCTTCCTTCACAAGAACAGATGATATATTATGTAAAACACTTGATCTAATAGAGAGGGGGGAGAGTGTAATAAATAGAGAGAAGACTTAAATGTTGATCACTAACCATCTCATAGATTTCTATTACATATAAACATTTTATAAGAAAATAACTTCACATATCATAAATAGTAGTTAATTCACCTTATTCAAGCAATGGTGTGCTTCAAGTACCATCTTCAGGTTTAACATGGGCTCACCCATTCCCATGAACACTACGTTTCTCACCCTGCGCTTAAAGACCTCCTCAATGGCCAAAACCTGTGCACATAAGATGTGTTTTATAAACTCAGTGACTTCTAGTGGAAAAATTCAAGCTTGATTAAGAACGTTTGTAATCCCAACAACAATGAGAATGATCAATAGCCTTCTTAAATTTTCTTTATTTCCTTCCTTTCTTCTTCCTTTTCTTTACTCTTTTTCCTTTTATATTTCTTTAAAATAAATAAATAATGTCAGTTGCCCCAGGCAATCTATCTCACAAACCATGCAAACAATCTATAATCAAACAGCTTTACAGATGAACTAGGATAAGACGTGACCCCAACCTGCTCAACAATTTCATGTCTCCGAAGATTTCTTGAAAAACCTCCTTTTCCAGTGGCACAAAATGAGCAACGTAATGGGCAACCGACCTGAATAACCAAATGCCATATGGCAAAAGCAAAATAATAAGAAACAACAACAATTAAGTTTTTTTCTACTAGACGGAGTTGGTTACATAAATCAAACGGCGCTACAGTAACCTATCGTGAATGAGATAATAAATAAGTTATTAACTATTAAGTTAAAAGCAAAATAATTAGAAACATGACCACAAATTTCACATAAAAAGAGAAAACATTTTCAAGATCAACCATATAACTATTTCAGCAAAGAAGGTAATAAGAACTCATTAATTGATTATTCAAAAGTCAGAGAAACACCTGTGATGAGATACATGCAGTTAGGCGAACTGAACCTTTATCATCTTCAACTGGAATACCAACCGTTTCAATCAATCTGTTGTCATCCAACTTTAACAACAACTGCAAAATCAGTTGCCAGCGGAAAAGTAAGAAAACAAGGAAATCTATGATCACGTCCCATAAAGAGACAGAACCAAGGAATGAAGTGGAGTTGATATCATACGAAAGTAAATGCTAATTTTAAAACCAAAAGAACAAGCTGCAATCAATTGGCAAAACAAGTCAGAATTTTCTCTATGCAATCAATGTTGTGTTCGGACATTTCAAAATTTAAGATGTTAGCAAAAACAACGAGAAAGTATAAAAAAAATAAAGCGCAAGCTATAATTTACATAACCATGTAAAGTTTCCCTCGCAATGAGAGGAAACAAGCTTTGATTATATAATTCACCTTAACAGTCCCATCAGCTGCAGTGACAGTGCGGAAAATAGGAGACCGCCCCACCTTCCATCCAGCTTCCTGAAGATCATCCCTAAATGCCTGAGGCACTGTAAACAATATTAGGAGCATAAAGCAATATTAACCCCACTAAAGAAGAAAAAACAAAATTAAAAAAGAAGGGAAACGAGAAAATACCCACATTGACTGAAATCCTGAATTTCTCTGACCTTTCTCTGGTAGATAAGATGATGGAGTTGCTTCCCCCTATAGCCTTGCTGATGACAATTTCAGCAAAAGGGGCACAAAACTGAAGAAACTCATACATCTGTTTTGCGCTCAAGCATGTAAAAATAAGGCAACTTGTAATAAAGATAGTATCTTTACCTGACCCAAGTCAAGAGCGAGCTGTTGTAACTCTTTCTCGGACAAACCAAGTAGAACCTGCGACTGGGAATCGCGTGCTGAAGGAGTGACAGAAAGGTCGCGCGTGGGAGAAGGTATGCAGGCCATGGTGCAAGACCAAAGGCGAGTCCGATGTGAAGGCCGAACCAAACGGGCGAGGGGCATAGAGAACTGCTGAATTAGCGCCATTGAAGAGGCAAGCATCGCTCTTCACTTCAGTTTCAGGGAAAAGAGATAAAAGGATGAAGCAGGAACCAAACCCCTACCGCATAAACCCCTGTTTGTTAGTGAACCTCGTCGGTCATTTCCAGCCTACACAATCTCTCTTTTATTGGTTTTTCTTCTTCTTCTTTGTTTCTAATTTAAAATGTTGAAATAACTAATACCCTAATGAATATTGAGTTTTATTTTTAAAAAAAAAAATATCATTATGTTATGTGTGATTTATTTTGGAACATAATCAGTTAATCACTCGGAAAATTGAATTTAATACTTTTTTTATAAATTATTTAAACCCCTTAAAACTAGACAACTGAGTGTGATTCTTTTAGTACATGACGTTAAAGAGGATTAAATTTAAATTTTCCACAAAATTATTCAAATATTTTCTTGCATATTACGGGCACATGACCATTTGTCCACTACGATTTGATACATGCAAGTATATTTCAAAAAACAACTGTTGTCATTACCTAAAAAAACAACTATTGTTGAGATAACATCGTTCAAGATTTTGTCTTGTTTTAAACTTATTGTTTGAATAATCATTCTTTAATAATTGTAAACATAATGTACTCCATTACAATATTTAATGTACGTGTCTAGTCAAAAGGCAACACAGTTTATGGGCAGGAGATTCTTATGTATGGCCGTTTATGGGCAGATCATCTCGTGAGTCCTCGCTTTATCTTCAGCTAATGTTATTCAACACAGTTCATGTTTGACACAACCTTCGCTCCTCACTTTCATTCATTGCTTATTTCCTTTCCCATTTGCAATATCAAAAAAACTGTACAGCAATCGCCTTTCTCAAGAAATGTTTTAGTTAAATGATATACAATGAGCCAAAACAATGAAAATAGTGATGTATCCAATGCTTATTTCCTCTTTTACGCGCGAAGAGGAGAAGCAGATGGTCTTGGATTAGAAGTACCTTCTCCATTTAAAGATCCATTGATGCTTCTTCTACGTTGCTTAGGACCACTGCTGCTAGATCTATGACTATCTCTTTTGACATTTTGATCTCGTGAGCTCCCCACCGCTTCAGCTGTGTCATTAGAATATTGAAGTTGTTCCAATGCCGCAACCATCTCGTCCATGGTTGGTCTTAATTTGGTTTCTACTGACAGGCATTGAGTTGCCAGGTTGGCTACTTTCATTGCTTCACGCAGTGAATACTGGCCTTCAATACGGGCATCCATAACCTGGATGATTCGCCGTTTGCTGGTGAGGAGAGGTTTGGCCCATTCAACTAAGTTATGCTCCCCGGATGGCCTGTTATTATCCAATGCGCGTTTGCCTGATATAATTTCGAGAAGAACAACCCCAAAACTGTATACATCACTCCTTTTGGTCAAGTGGCCTTCAGAAAAAGACAATGGAAAAAGCTCAGGAGTATGGTAAGATGAAGTAGTAAGAATGCAATACTAATAGCTATCAGTCAAATGAGGAGTAACAGAACAAAACTCTAATGACCATACACCTACAACCCGTATTTCTGAACATGAAACTGTGCATTTATGGTGCTGCTTGTGAATTTCTTTTAGCGGATTGTTACTGAGGTTGAAGTCAGTTCTATAAGAAGAAAGCCCGAGAAGGAAAATGGAATGTTCTGGTCAAGTTCACCCTGTTAATTGATGGAAAGTTACTGATACACTTTCTGGATTTGAGTAGCATTGTAGAAAGCATGAGAGAAGTAAATCCAGTAACTACCTTTCTTCTCATGATGTCAAGAAGTTTTTGGATTTTCCTAGTATTTTCAACATTAAAACTGGCAGTGGAAAAGATTTTGGTTGCACACTAATTACTTTCTTCTTAACATTCATAGGGCCCTGGAGGATACAAACAATGGGTCAAAATGCTCGGACATCAATTAACGAGACAGAATTATGTGCAAGAAATATGAAATGGACACTAAAGTAATCATGAGCTAAGAACTACTCTGCATACTGAAAGATACCTGTGGCCATATACTCAGGAGCAGCATAGCCATACGTGCCCATTACTCTTGTAGAGACATGGCTCCTGTCGCCTGCTGGCCCATCCTTTGCCAACCCAAAATCAGAGAGTTTTGCATTATAGTTCTAACATCAACAAAAAGGAATGTTAGAAAAGCTGGTCTAATAATTTCTAAACTGGTAAGATCAATGTGATTACATACTGAATCAAGCAATATATTAGAAGTTTTGAAGTCTCTATATATCACTTTCACTTCGTCACTGTGAAGAAATGCGAGACCCTTAGCAGCATCAAGAGCAACCTTCATACGGATGCTCCAAGAAAGTGGTTGAAAGTAAGAAGCCCCTGCTCCAAATACAGAGTGTGAAAGTTAGAGTGTTAAAGGTACTAAATGATGTCACCCCATAGAGAAATTTGAAATAGCAATACTAAGAGGGGAAGCGATAACTTACTCCTAAACAAATGATTATCCAAACTGCCCTTGGCCAAAAACTCATATACCAAAATCCGATGGTCATCCTCTAAGCAGTAACCTATCAGTTTCACTAGATTAGGATGATGCAGCTGCCCCAGGTAGTTTATTTCTGTCTATAGCACAAGACTAATTAGTCACATTATCTAAAAATATTATCGGTTTGCTTCAGAAGTTAGCAAAAGCAAAATTGCCAAAAATATTTCATCAAGCTAATCTGGAAATTGCACCTTAAATTTATGGGCTTTTAGCCAAGTTCTATATTGTAAATAACCCTGCTAAGTGACACTCACCAACCATTCACTGTGTCCCTGGTTGCCTTCTTGGTTAAGCCTCTTCACAGCAATGACCATTCCAGTCCCTGGTTTCACTGGGGCAAATGTCTGCTCATCAATCCACCCCTTAAATACACAACCAAACCCGCCTTCACCCACCACACTATCTGGACGAAAGTTCCTTGTAGCAGTTCTTAGCTCACTAAAGCTGAAGCTCTTCATATTGGAGGAATTCAAGATCTCACCCTCTGACCGAGGAGTTGGAGGCGCAGAGGGAGCAGAGACCTTGCCACTTAAACTCCTCAAACCTTCCTCTTTTATGCTACCATAGTTTGAATTCAAAGCTGCCCATATCACATAAGATTTGATCCACTTGTCAGGACATATATATATGTAAGCACCCTGACTATAAACTCATTCTGTTTATATGGAGAGACCTGGATCAGGTTGCAGAGGGAGAAAAACACGTCGTCCAATTTTACAGAACATTGTTTGATTATCAGAAGAATGAAAGGGCCCAAGCACTTTAAAGTACGAGTTACATGAGTTAGCCATATGGAAAACATGAGAAATTAGTTCAACTTATATTTTATTTTCCTCAGCATTCCATAGGTGAAGGTTTTAATTACATTCTTACGCTTGATTTATTCTTAAAATTGATTCAGAGAATAATTTAATGAACACCCTAGTAAAATCATCGTACAAAGGATCGATCTTTCAAGTTTCCAAAGTAAATAGAGGCCCTCTGGATGTCCTCACCAAATACTTAATTATTCATCAACAAAACTAATTGACAAGTACATTCTTACGCTTGATTTATTCTTAAAATTGATTCAGAGAATAATTTAATGAACACCCTAGTAAAATCATCGTAAAAAGGATCGATCTTTCAAGTTTCCAAAGTAAATAGAGGCCCTCTGGATGTCCTCACCAAATACTTAATTATTCATCAACAAAACTAATTGACAAGCTCCTAACGCTCATTTAAGTCTCTTCGTGAGTCATAGGGAAAAATACAGACCCAAAATAAAAATTCCCATAAATTGGTTTCCCTTCCTTTTTCAAGCTGCTAAAAAAACATTTGTAGTGCATGTTTCATGTACCAAAACCGAATTTAATTACCCAAGACTAACACACCCACAATTCGGCAAACAACGCTCAAAAAGCAGTAAACAAGCTGAACAAGTAAATGACGGCAAGAAGGGGAGAAACACAGTGGTACCATTCCGTGGAGGGCTCTCTGCTTTGATCCTCGCACTGAAGCAGCAACCCATGATCGCAGAGTTCGGAGCACAGAATTCCTTCCTAGTTTCCAGTGACCCCAGAAGCTACACAGGGGGAATTAATCGAAAGCGCAAGTGGGGAGACAAGTTGAAGTTATCAATTTGAAACAGGAACTCGCCAAGCCCGTGAAAAGGGAAAACAAATATATATGCAAGTGTGAAAGAAAAACTTTTTCCACACGAGGGTTAGCTGTCACCCGCGGACTTAACCGCCCAATTCAATGTCATAGTTACTGTATTATGTTCAATGGATTCTGGTGTGAATGGGTTATGGGGTTCTTGGAAAGGTCTTCACCAGACCATCGAGAAGGACAAAACCAGCGTTGGAGGCAGGGTTGACCTGGCCGCCAGGGGGGTTAGTTTATGATCAAGTGGAGGAAAAAAGTCACGGAAAATGCCATCCATGTTTTGAACTTTGAAGCTTATCCTCCTCTCTGTCGGGCCACTGCCTTTCTCTCTTGCAAAAACGACAAGAATGCATGGCATCAGCTATTCTGAACCGTTTGATTGAAAACAATAAAAAAGTTAGATTATGGTAGGCATATTTTTACTTGTCAAATTTCAATGCCTTTTGGAGTGCTGACGAATACAAATGTTAAATCAAACACACGGTTGGTCTATATATAATTTGTACTTTTTTTTTCCTGTCGTAAGTAATTAGCATATGAGTTTGTTGGATTGGACTGTTCATATTCTACTTCGGAGCTGAAGAAAAGATTCCGTCATTCAATTATATGAAAGAATAGCAACAGTTTCATGGATGACGTTGATCTTAAATAAATGCATATGGGGATTTTTATTTTTTTATTTTTTGGTTTGTATAAGACCAATGAAAAGAAGAATGTGAAGGCTTGAAATCTCTGATGCAGGCATCATAATAAATTTATAATCCCTATTTTTGTTAATATTATCTTGTCTAAAGTTTTTTATCACCTATTCTATTTTATTGCATGCACAACGAGGAGAGAAAAATCCGTTTTCATCCGTTCTTTGGTCGGGGCAAATCATGATAAGCCAAACAAAAGTATAAGATAATGTTAATCAAAAATTTCCACTTACGTACTTGGGCACGTTATGTCCCCACTATAGTATCAAGTCTCAAATCAATCATCCAGCTCCCACATTCATTCAATAGCATACAATGAATATATATATATATATATATATATATATATATATATTGAAATAATTTGAGTGGAATTAGTAAAAATGGGCTAAAATCATCTTTGTAATTCAAGCAATTTTAAAAAAAAATATCTATTATTTCACGGAGTTTGTTTTTGTTATAAGTATGTACCGCATATTTGTCTGTATAAATTAATAAAAATGAAAGCATGTTCAGTGGATGACACCAAAATCTCACAGGCTCCCCTCTACAAATTTAGAAGACATTCGAAAACTATTTTTGGCAATATCGTACTTACAAATTCCTTACACCACATCTTTGTGAAAGTTTTTAATTACCTCAAAAGCTTTTCAATTCACAAAAATAAAATATTTATAAAATAAATTTTAAAACTCAAATTGCCATTTTGTTTTTTAAATCCCTTGAAGCTGGATTAATCACTGCCTGTATCAATTCTAAGGTAGCGCACATGATTATCAGTGGGCCATCAATCCTCCAGGATTAACGTTGGAGGGCTAGAACCCTCTGAGTTTGGCAAGAATAACAAGTATTTTATCTTTGACATATTGTAAATCAAAAGGACAATGATCACGCCAATGTCTCTTTGTCAACCAGTCGATTTGATGTCTGTTTCTACTTTCCAATTCATTTACTTTGTGTGCAAGTTACTACCACATGGAAATCCAAAAAGACAAATGAATCATAATGGATTTTCAAAATGGAAAAATTTAACATACTTTGGAAACAAAATCCTATTCCACAAAAATGATACCGGACATATGCGTCAACGTTCAATTTTTGCATGAGATCCATGTACACAAGGGCTATGGTTAGTGAATTTTAAGTATATTTAATTTAGTTAATATAAATAAATCAAATTAATTATAAATAAAAATAAATTCTATTAAAAAAATATAAAGAAGAATTGTGTAATAAGAGTAAAATAGTGCAGAATATTTTTTTTGAAACTCGTGCTTGGACCGCATGTAAAAGACTTCCCGCTTCTGCAACTTTACTTACAGATAATTGCTGACTTAGAATTGGCAAAGACTGGCCAATAATTATTTATTTTAGTTTCTCTTGTTTATTATTAACTTGATTTATTTATCTGAAACTCTCCATCTCTGCAACTTAATTTATGTGGGCTTCTCGTAGTTTATTTTTCATAAAATAAAATAAAATTAAATGAATTCAATATTTGAAATGCAAACCTAATTAAGATGATAGAAAAAAAAATAGATGAAATAACTACGATTGTTTTTTCATAGAAATCAGAAATGCCAGGAAGTATATGTTGGGTGTGAGTAATATTTCTGCATTAGAAGTGCGTGTTCGAGATTTGGAAGGGTCAAAGCTCCTGTACTCCTAACGTCCTACACCTACATCCTATTCACAAGATCATTGTGCAGAATTTGCAGATTATTGTCCCTAAGAAGTCTGTCGTACTATATGCGGACCAGGCATATCGCATGGGTCGTGAACCCTGCCTCTGTCTAAATGTGATGCACTCAGCCTACTCAATATCACAATTTCCCAATCATCTTTCTCTGTCTTTCTCCTTCTCATCTTTGCACACCTTCTGTCTCTATAGTACTTCAAGTATAAGGTTCCCACTTAAACCGGTTGAAGAAGCAAGAAAAGAAACGGGGAAGAAACAATCTAGCGACAAGCGCTGCTGAAAATGTCAACAAGCGAATATGAATTATTGAACTTTGAGGTCCCTACATCTTCCCCGTTCTATTTTTTCATTTTTCCTACTTCCACACTTCGTATTTGACTTTTCACATTAAATTTTTCCGTTTTGTCTGCGCTGCTTCCTGCTTATGTTCATATTTCGCTTTCGCAGACTTTTGTTCTCAAAGTACACATGAACTGTCAAGGGTGCACGAACAGAGTAAGGAAATTGCTCCGGAAAATTGAAGGTTAAATTTATATATTTTCTTTTTATTTCCCAGTATCAATTATGTATCCCTTTTAGGTTGAATTTCCCTGATCACGTAATCGGAAAAGACCAAGTAATCGACCTAGTTAACTCATCAAGGTAGACATGTTAAATGTGAAGAAATCCACTTGCAAGTTGTTTTTGGTTGGTTTCTTTTTTTTGGCTATAAAAGCTTTTGCATATTGAGGATTCTGAAGAAAATATCACTTTCAGAATTATGTTGCCCCCTAAGGTTCTAAATGTACAGATGGAAGATGTTGACTAACCATTTTCAATTTTTTTTTTATCTCTAAAATGTGTTCATTTTGATCAACTTTTTTACTTTTGAATTTGGATCAGGTGTCTACAAAGTGCACATTAATGCTGAAGAGCAGAAGGTAACTGTTACAGGCAGCGTTGACCCTTCTACTTTGATCAAGAAGTTGGTGAAATCTGGCAAACATGCAGAGATATGGAATGCAATTTCCAACCAAGAACAAGGGAACAATGTTAGAGACAACATGAACAACAACCAAACACAATATCTAACAAACGACCCCAGTGCCTTTGAAATGAACAGAGATCATCGCTGGGCACCTGAATGGTATCTTAACCAGGATATGGGTAACAGGGCAGCAGAAAGCGAGTTCTATCAGAAAAATTTAGCACCATTATATATGAAAAATGCAGAGAATAATGACGATCACAAATGGGAGGAGAGGCTGTTGGCCACGATGAGTCACGCAGGTATTCAAGAGAATAATGGTGCCAATTATTCTGGTGCAGGGAGCCAAGAATGGGGATGGCACCTCTATGGAACGTCACCAATCAGCGAGTGTGTTCATCCACCAACTCTGATGGGCGACATACATAGATACTACCGTAGCTAGGCGATGCAACTTTACTAGCACAATCATCTACCCAGTGAAATGAACTTCCACATGCAGGAGGGGCAAATTAATCACCCATGATGTGATGGAATAATACAAACACTAGCATCTGCATATGACAAACCAAATGTCTTTCTCATTTCCTTTTATTTTTTACTCTTGCGATGGTTTAAACTTTGACTAATAACCAACGGTTACCAGCATGAATGCACGAAACTAGCGGTATTGAAGTTTAAAACCTCTTCTTCTTTTTCCTCCTTTTACTATTAGGGTTAGGTGGCATCCAGGTCAATTTGCGAACTAATAAAATTTAAGAGTATAATTTATGATTTTCAGATTATAGAATTATACATTTGGTAAGCCGAAGCCCGACAATTACATAGTAGGATCAATACAGCTGGAGCAGCCATAGCAATAAATATTTTCCTGTGTCACGTAAATATGTCTAATCTTATAGAACATTGGTGGTAAAGTAGAAGATAAATAACTCGAAAATGCAAACTCTGTACCATTGATCCCAGATAACCATACCGACCCAACACTAGAAATTTCCTGAAACAATATGAAGAATTCCCAAGGTATGCTGACACCGGAAGGAATGCATACTGAGACGTACCACTCGAACAAGTGACAGTATCAAGCAACCAATGATAGAGATGAAAATGTAAATAATGAATGGAAGGAAATACACATTAATCATATATCAAAGCTAGATATATCCAAATACAGTGTCAAATTTCGTTCAATACCTTCTCATCCCTTATTCTAAATGTTACCAAGCACTCTATAAGGTATTTCAATCATGTAATCCTGATAAATAGTAAAGCTTGCAGAGCTGAAGTAACTCTTAATTTCCTATATTTGAACAAGAAATACTTTCCTTTTTAGTTGTTTGTAACCCTTAACACCATTCTCTCAAAATGTTTCTTTTTGGTTTATTTGACTCCCATTGAAATTTAAACTCGAGACTCCCAACTTGGGAGAAAACTCCAAAACCACTGAGTCAATTGGCTCATTATTTCAAAATATTTTAATACTATGGGAGCAAGTTTGGGGTCATATATCAAGAAGTAAACACAAATAAACATGTTCAAATAATATCCCCAATTTAGCTGTATATTTCAGCTTTAAATTTAACTTGTGGGCTGCGAATATCTTCCTGGCTTTGGATTAATCTGATCTCTAAACTAGTTGACTGGGGATCATGTCCAGCACTTTTGTAGTCGTTGACTGTCCTCTGCAAAACTGCCTGCATGAGATGTGTTTGATACTCACGCCATTAATCATTTACTATTCAAAAATTGTGGAGTTATTCACTCTCAAAATTAATGTCCTGGCATTGCTAGGTAAAGAACCAGTCAAAGATGCCAAATGATGGACGGCTTTCCATTTGCCTAGCAATATGCACAATATTATAAGAAGATGAAATGAACAAGATTGACGTCACATGAAGTACAAGAATACCTGCAAGCTTGAAACTGCAAGTTCTGCAGCCTTCTCAAGGTTGTCTGGGAATTTCTGGAATGCACAAGGACACATTTATGGTTAATATTATGAACTTACTAGACCAGAAAAACTACAGCTAAAGCCAGCGAAGGCATTACATTGCTCCAACCAAGAAGAAGTGCAGTCATGAGATCTCCTGTTCCCTACAAGCATAAGAATATAAAATAATAATTTAAGCTCCAGTTATTGACTGTTTGGAGGAAATTCTAAACACGTTTATGTTAGAGGTACTTTATTAAATAAATTTAGTAGTCAATTTTCTGGTTTGGAAAAAAATTCTTGAATGGAATTTCATTCTTTCCTTTTAATCTGTTGATAACAAGTAAGGAGTTCAATAAAACTCATTTCTAACAAGCACTAGGTCAATTGGGTAAACAGCAATTAGAAACTAAGGTCAACTTAAGGTTTTCCAAGCTAATGAACTGTAAAAATAATTATTAGCAAAAACAAACCATTACTAAACAACATAAGTATTAATGGAATATTCATACCGTGAAATAAGATGGAATTTTGGGAATCACGATCTTAAATTGTGTGGGAGACTGTCCCTATAAGACAAGGTAATACAAGCATAAGATGATACCTTGAAGAGCACAAAGTATTATCAGAATTTAACCACTGAATATATAGATAGAATTAAAAATGTGATTGAAGTGTGTGGAAATCAAAACTTTTGCAAATCAATGTCAAGACAAAAGCATACATATTAATGTAAATTAATTAAGAAAAATTAGTAATTTTGAACTACATTATTATTCAAATATATAAATTAAGAAGTTATTTATCAGCATGAATGACAACATTATACACTTATAACCCACCTTTTCCTTCTGACAGCTTCCAATTAGGAGAAGAGTGCCATCTATATTTATACTTGTAATTACAACCTGTGGAGGGATTTGCATTAGCTTAATGATTGAGAAAAATATTAATTAATCATTATAGACAAGTTCCTTGTGATATAGACAACTTGACTTAAAGCAAAATACAAAAACACTTCAACAATCACAGACACATACACATGAAGATGGGTCAGTATCTGTCTACTTCCTGGAATTCACGTGCAACACAGATTTGAGCTTATCTGTTTGCATGAGTGTGCATGTGCCGGTGCCTGTACACCACACTTAGAAGTGTAACACATTAGGTCATTGCTATGTCTAACTTATCTTCTGTTGTTTTATAATGTTAATATCAACCATTTTTAGAGTGAAAAATCCAGTTGGATTTAATTATTTGAATCATTCAGTAGGTCTTTAAAGAAAAAAGGGAAAAAAGACAAAATGATTAAAAACATAGTTACGAACAAAAGCAGGCAATTTTAAAAAATTATGATTAAAGTCTGTAATCCAAAAAGCAGAAAAATATTTTTACACCATATTTTACCATTAAGTGAAAGAACGCACATGATGGAAAACATGCTGCAGTGAGGGCTCCATTTATCAACAGACCTATCTATATGACAATGAAATTTGATTAATTGATGCATTGTTAAATATTTCAGTTCCCCGTAATGTAACAGCAGTTTTTTATATGTGCACCAAATTTCATGGTTCTCCATGGAATAACACAAGCCTCCATTCAAATCACTGCAACACAGCTTAATAAAATGATTCTTCTTTAAAATCAGTTCAAAACTACTAAGCTCATAACTTGAAACTCGATTGAGTAATCAATTTGCATAACTAGGAAAAACACAACAAAATTTGTGACTAACAGATTACAATGGATGCCAAGGCTAATATTTGAACAATAATAGAGAATTAGAGATAAATAGTCTCCAAACACAGATCAGAAAGGATAAATCAAGACTGAAACAATAATTTCAATGGCCTAACAAATAAAGAACCAAAATATTTCCAACAAGCAAGATTAAAAACAAACCTTTGAAGGTCCAGCTGCATGAATAAGGTTACAAGCTTCCCGTCCATCTCCTTCAGACTGAATCCTGTAACAGGTAACGACACTTAGAAGACAAAACAGCCAAATTACCGAGAAGCAGTAACTAGAAGAAATAGGCAAACATCTACCAATCACGGTAGGGAAAAAATAAAGGAAAAATTAAAAATACCTTCTTCTGTTGAGAATACTGTTTCAATCATGTGTTACCTTTTAACACAAGATAATTTGTGAATGTGATGTTATCTCTACTTAGTGATTATTATGAGTATATTAGTTTAAAACAGTGTGATTTGATTCTCTTTCCAGTTTCCATGTGTAAAAATGTATGTATGCCCTCTGAAAGGAACTACAGAATTAAGAAGAACAAGACACTGTTAAATACCCGAACAAAAAAGAAAGGAAAAAAAAAGTTAAGCAATCTTAAATTGAGGTATGATTACCTGAACCCTGTCAGAAGTTCTGCTTCAAACTGGTTAGGAGTTAAAATTGAAGCTACTGGAACAACCTGATTAAATATGTTACTCAAGCTTCACACTTTTACATTAAGAATGGACCACATGAAAGGAAAAAATGCTTGAATAATCTCAAATACTGGTTTCCATTGACAATGCATTAAAAGCTAAACTTTAATTATTGCAAACCTAAATTTGAGGTGTACCAGTCAAAAAAGTTGATAAATGTTAAAATTATTAAAGTGTATATAATATTTGTACATGAACAGCTGCAGAAACATTTTGTGTATCAGTCTTACCCTCTCACGATACACTGATACCAGCTCTTCAGGAACATAAAGCTTTCCTTCATCACCCATCACCGGATCACATACTGACCAAAAAAAAAGATGCAGATAAATAGGCATTTCTTCTCTGAAAAAAAAAGAAGAGAAACTTCCAGGCAGATTGAAGTAATATTTCCCAGACTTCAACTGTCAAAGTGGACAAGAAGAATAACAATGAAAGATCACGTGTGTGAAGAGTGAACTTTTGGGTTTTGTGTATTGTGAGCCAAATACCCATATGGCACACTTGTTGGATTGTCATATCATAGAAACTTTCACATTTTAGAAACTCTAATTATTATTTTTATGATTTTTTCTAGGTGTTAATTTTGTATTTACTAAAAAGGTAATGAGGCAAAGGGTTGAATTGAACCAAACAAAACTTATGGTTAGATTCAGGGATTCAATTTTGTTTAGACAGAACTGATGAACTTTGATCAAGGTTGAACCTCAAACTGAACTAAACTGGCCCATAAACACCGTTAGACTGAATTGATTTTCAGTAATCTCACCATATGAAAGTTCAGGGTTTATTGAGCGAAGTTTGCTGACAACTTCCAATATAGTATTCAGGAAAGAAACTGAACCAATATAACCTGAAAATAAACGAATTAGAACCAAATTCAGCATAGCCAAAAGAGGAAACAAGTTAAAAACGCAACAAACAGGCAAGTTAGTGCTAGTGTCACTAAAGTATAAGATATAGCATAATGATCAGAGTTTATGATATTAAATCAGATATTATCGCAGGATAACCATGAGAGTTAGGAATCTTGATTATTCAAGGGAAAGTAATGTTCTTGAGTGATAGAGAGAATAGTGAGCTTCAGATATTGAGGCATTGTCCTTTTTATCCTCACAATGATTCAGGTATTTCATATTAAATTGTGTATATGGCTTCTTTTTGGTGCTTTGCACATGGGTTTTTTAAAGGGACCACAATATCTGATATACAAAGAGATCTGAAACTTTGTTACGCTAATAAGTTTAATAGGTATTTTTTGGGCCAATTTTATGGGCTTGAGGATATCTTATCCTCTTGCATGTTGTACTTTCTTCTCTTTCTAATATATTTTCTTTTATATAAAAAAACCTATAACTTGTGAATGCTAATATACAATTCACAAGAGTAGCATCAAGTTCCGAATAAAATACACACATAAGGCAATATTTAAAATACCTGTGACCAAATGAGTGTAGTACAACAAATCATTTGCTTCAAGACCTTCTATTAGATGCCAGAGTTGCTGTCCATTCAATATTTGACCTTTAAAAGTTGGGTATCCTGCATGGTCCACAAGTCTATTAAAACAAAATTTCACTGCTATTTTAATAAGCATATCTTGCCTGAACTTATTCAGATTGACAGATGACATCGCACCATATATCAGGCCTCAGAGTCCTGAGACTGAATGAAGAAATAGAAGCAGCTTGCCTGTGTGGTTAGAAAACTGCACAGAATTAATTGGATCCACGTCATAGCCCAATAGTTGTAGAGGGAAGACAGCTGACTTATTTCCAACATACCCCTGAGAAGAACAGCAAATGGCAACAATGTCAAGGTCATTTTTAACTTGCTGCATACAACATACATTTATAATTATGCCAACAGCAAACTTGGTTGGCATTTGAATAAAAAAATAAAACAGAAGAATTCTAGTTTCCTTTAATACACATTCCACTCTTAAAATAAAAATCTTCTTAAATACTAAAATTTTTTGCTTAACTTTTCATCACTAAAAATTTCAGTATTTTGATAGCTAAATTTTCAATTATATCAAACGCACTCTATTATATCCTCCTAATAGATACCAAAAATAGAGTGAACAGAAAAAGCATATCAAGTAAGCATCCATTAGCTGAACACCCACAAAGAAGCTAAGAGGGGACCACTCTATACCATAAAAGAGGTAACTGCAAAACATTATCCTCAAAATTTCTGGCATTCCTCTCAAACCAAAAGCACCAAATATCAGCATACATTACACCTCAGCAAAGATCCTTGGCCTCTTTATTCCTCTCAAAACCTCTAAAATGATATATGAGAATATGTTCCACACTATCTGGCAAACCCAGTATTCACCAAATACTAAGAAGTCTGTACCATAAATCTTTAGCAGTTGAACAGTAATAAATGGCTGCTAGTCTCAGAAAACAGAAAACACAAACATCAGGGGACAGCGAGCTTTGCGTTCTCTGTGAATCCACAACAAATTAATTGTGTTAATCTTGTTAAGTAATGTAATCCAACTGAAAAATACACCAAGGGCGGACCTTGGACTTCCACAGAAGTTGTCTAGATGAAAGTTACCCTGTGGAGAATGAATGAAATATAGGATTCGTAGCACTACACTCCAAAGGAGTTTAAAGTTCAAATTCTACTATCAGCCAAAGAATAGGGATAGAACGAGTCAAGCAAACCAGGAAAAGATTCCAGTTCCCAATCTTCTAAAAAAAAAAACAAAAATTCCAAGAAATGGAAGAATGTTGTAGAAATTAGATCTGCAAATGGGGCAGTGATGCAGAGGGTTAACAATAAAGGCAAGGATAGGAAATAGAGAAAGGATGAAATCAAAGGAAGAATCAATCATCAAAGCATGCCTCTGCAAGATAAATTTCCAAGGACTTGAGTGAGTAGCATTGACTGCAGACCTCACATCCCACCTATTCTGACTTCTGAGTAATAAGACACCCCTAAACAAGGAAGAAGAAGAGGAAGAGAAAGAGAATGCAATTTCCATTTCTACTTAAGTGCTTAATGGGAAGTACATATGCTAATTGAATTTCAAAGCCTCCGCTCATAACAGTCACTAGAGTTCACAATCCATGCAGTATCATTACGATTTACATGACGCTCTGCCTGCTCCACTTCTGTAATTTGTCTCACAGTAGTATATCGCATCATCCTTCAATCCATTAGAAACAATCGAGTGTAACCTTATCATCCTTCTAGGTGGACAAGCTTATTCTTCTAGCGCGCCAGTCCTTCTTACGTAACTTTCTTTTTTTTCAATCTCCATTCTCATTGAAGAAAAGTGTAGCTTAACCGACAAAAATATAACGCAAATATGCAGCTTTACTGGATAACTTTAAGGAGAAAGCGCAAAGGACACTAAAAAAAAAAAATTGCAAACTTCATGAAGAAGGATGCAACTCTTGTAGCCTCATTTAAGTGGTAATTCCCATTTATATTACCATATCATAATACCCACTTGTTAATTCCGTCCGTTGAAAGATGTAAAATATTAAATGCTAGAGTGAAAAGAAAAACCTGGACAGTGTGAGATTGAATGCTGAGAACTCGACCGGTCTCCGAGGGAAGAGCAAGGGAAAGAATAGGAGGCGCCATGTATGAGTTTTTTGTGTTTGTTGCCCTAAAAATTTTGGATAAGCAAAACAAACATCAGGAGAAATTTTGGTTGAAGCGAAATTAATAAATTGAAAGCAAATAAATGTGCGTGTTCACTTTAATATCTTTCGAATGCGACATTAAACCCAGCAAGAAGTGCAGATCAAAATATATGGGGGGGGGGGGGGGAATTAACATAAATGGGTAATAGTAATTTACCGAAAACTATAAGTTTCTCGAGAAAATCTCAACCGAGGTCGGTTTAGGAGGAGAGACTGCAACAACATCGAAGAGCGAAATGCCATTCAATATTGAGCTCGATTCTTAACTCCGAAAATAATTAAAAACTAATATTTAAAAATTGAAGATTGAGATTTGACGTGAATTTAATAATGAAATAACTATATTGCCGCCACCGTCACCACTGCGCGCGAGGGTCTCCACCGTTCAGTGTTCCCTTCACCCGCGAGGTAGACAGTTTGAGTAAATTCGTGCAACATTCGGAGGCGGACGGAAGCATAAAGGACGCGTTGATTCTTTTTTCTTTTTTCTTTTTTTCACGGAAAGGACAAAAACAGATTACGTGGTGTCATTGTGTCGTAGGTGTAGATTAGAAAAGTCGCGAATGGGTTCTCATGAAAGTCTTGTTTTATGTTTAGCCGCCTTTTTCTTAGACATTGACTTTGGGCCTCTTTCGTGAGCCAAAATTTGTAGTATTTTTCTTAATAAAAAGATCAAATTTAAATATAATTTTTAAAAAAATTATTGTAAGTTTCACAACTGTAAAAAAAAAAATTCTTGTAAACAAATTCTTTCACATTTTTTTATTAAAAAAATTATGACAAACAACTAAACAATTTTACTTAATTTTTTTTTTGTGTAAAATGAATTTTGTTGTTTTCTAAAAAACGACGTAGTAATAACAAATCAAGTTAGAGTTGGATCAAACCTTTTAAATTCTATTTTAATTGTTTGATTATGTTTTTATTTTTTTTATCTTTAAAAATTGTTTTTAAAAAATATTTTGTAAAAAAAAAGGTAAAAAAAATTATTTTAAAAACATGTTATTTTTTACTTTTAAAATATTTTGGAACTAAAAACATAAAATAAAAGCACCTCTCCTTTTTTATTTTAAAAATAATTTATTTTTAAAACAACAATAAAAAATAATTTTCAAAAAAATTCTTTTTAAACAACTAAAAATAAAAAAATTATTTTTAAAAATAAAAAACAAATAAGCCCTTTACTTTTCTCTCCTAACTTGATAGCCCTTTTTGTGTTCTCATTTTTAACTTTATCACTTTTATGCCTTTTATTTTATTTTATTTCTTATAAATAGCATTTATGGAAATAATATTCGATTGTATAATTAATTATTTTTTTAATTGACTAGCTTTTATGAGGAAAGTCATGGGCGAAAAATTTAGATATACATTATATTGGTTACAATAATTAATTATCTCTTTAGTTATTTTCATAAATAAGTAAATGTTCTCAAAATAACGTAATCAAAGTTTATTTTAGTAAAAAAACATTTTACATGTACATTTTTTTTTTAGGGGGTAACATACCTAGCTACTTTTACTTGTCCGTATTTGATATTTGAGTAAATTTAGATTTAAGTCATTTAAATTCTTTAAATTTCAGATTTATTTACGCATTTAAACAAATACGTAATTTGAAGAAATAATTAATTCTATAAACAATTAAATAATTTTATTAAGCTGTTTTGGCTACTGTCTGCTAAAAGCATTGGTTGTTATCTCCGTGAATTTGTGTTACCCTGTCATTTTTAGCTGATTTATCTACACACTGTATATTGAAGGCTGCTCAAGATATACGGTACGTAGAACAGGAACAGAGCAGTAAAAGTACTGACCAAAACAGAGAAATTTGAGTTACTGCTGTTTTAATTCTAGAATTTCAATATGCTGCCGGGTAATAATCATATAAGATGTAAGTGCCCAAAACAAGACTGAAGTTTATGCCTCCATAACCAACCCAATTGAAGCTATTAAATAAAGGGGCCAACTTGAGTTCAATTTTTTCAGCTTTCTCCGAGTTTTGGTATGTCTTTGCAAAGTAAATTAATGAAAATATGCAGTGTTTTTTTTCTTCTTCTTCTTTTTCTTACTAGTTTCATTCAGTGTGCCTTTAGTTTCTTCATTGATGCTGGTTATTTTTTAGGTTAACATGATATTGATTATTGTCATTCAAATTCCACCATTTTTTTCTTTGAACAGATTTACGTTTACCAGAAAGCATGGCATGTGTTGGTTGTGAACCTGATACCTAAAATGTTATGATAACCCTAAAAAATAGAGTTTACTGCAAAAAAAAAAAAAAACATATCATCAGTTAATAATTAAAAAATTAGTATTTCATCTATCGATAATAAATAATTTTTTATTTATTAATAATATTTAAATTATGATACGTAATAAAAATTATTTTTATTATATTTTATAATATTTATACTATTAATAAAAAAAAAAGTATTCATTAACAATAAATTAAAATATTTTCATAATTAAAAGCACCGTTAGTTCAGCTTCAAGAATTTGCATACAGTGACTCCAGAAACACATAATTAAACTTGTTTTTTACGAGTTCATGTTTGAATGTTCTAGCAATGACAACCTTGCTATAAAATAGGGCAGAGACAGCCTTGAGAACGAGAATTCGTCAATATAGAATTGCAAACTTCCCCTTATCCCACCTTTCTCGTGTTGGATAGTAGCCAGGTCGATATAATTATGATAACGACAGAAAGTAATTTTTTATGAAAGATTTTTCAAAAAGTTTTAATAGTTCAATATATTCTAATTTTTTATTCTTTGAACAGAACTAGTGGAGCCACTTTCTAAAGGATACTTCTCTGGATGCTGAGCAAGCGATTTGATGATCTTTCACGGGGGGTTTCAATTGATTGAGAAAATCAACTGCTGATATCATCTTCTAGAAGTGATAAAGCATATGATTCTAGAAGTGATAATGCCCATTTCTTAGTTTACTTTAATGTTACTGGGTTGTTCTACATTAGGGTTCATCTATATATGGTCATGATCATTCTATGAATTTTATCCACCATCGATAATGCATCCCAAATGACTTCAAATCTCCCATTGCACCGGCCACCAAGTCTTTACCCTAACTATGGAGGTTGACCCCTGACTGTTTGGGATTATTTTTCATTTTCTTTTTTCTTTTTTATTTAAGTGTCGAAGTCGGTTCGGAACTTCAACTACCGTGTGGTAGATGTGGCTTCTCTGCTACCTTGCCAAATTTCCACTACGATATCGCCTTTGACATTTTCTATGGCTCCTATACTTAACCTTGTTGACTTGATCAAACAAAACTAAACTTAATTGTAATGCAAAAATAAACTATTAGTTCTGCCATCTCGAAGGGATGGAACAGATTCTAGATTTCCTTTCTTATCAAACGTATGAATATTCTTGGAACACATATTTGTTGCTATAAATTAAACCCATCATTATCATTAATTCAGAGATTGAACATAGGATTATAGCTAAATCCCAGAGAAAATGAAGTTATAATACTGACATGACACAACTATTGAATGGTAAAACCTTGAAGATGAAGTATCAGAGAGAGAGAGAGTAAAAGTGATGTTTAATTAGATGCATACTGAATGTTCCCAACCTTCTCCCTAGCTCTTCACTTAATCCATTGTCATCCTAGGTCCAGTTTTCAATGTACAGTAAGCGAAGATTCATGTTAATCTGATTAAAGCAACGCTGACATGCCTAAAATTTATCACAGCATGCCCCAAAAAAGAAGTTGAATGTCTAAAAGTCTAAAGAAAGCAAAGACTGTTAGATATTACGGTGTCTCCAACCTACCAGTCCAAATATATGAAAGTGGTTCATTAACTTCCACCGTACGTATGCTTGTCAAAATTGCCTCATTAATACGTAGACCGAAGATGAGGACAAACAAAAAACAACAAAAAAGAAAAACCGATAGCCCGCGGAGAAAAATGAGATCTTCAACATTAATTGAATGGTGAAAACTGAAAACAAAAGGTAAAGAGAGGTGGTAATTCTTTGCTGAATAACAATAGTGCAGATTCAGAAAGTTGTATACTTGTATTGGTTCTTATATTCATGTCATTTCCCATTTTGTTTTTATTGACTTGTTAAGTCTAGCTAGACTTCTGGTATTTTATCTTTTGTAATTCTTGGCTAAGTATATAAATTTCAGTATTATATTACTGGCGTGACAAATATTTGTTCCAATATACGCGTTACTTATAATTAAACAGCCCACTAGCATATACATACACACACACACACACACACACGCATATATATATATATATATATATATATATATATATATATATATATATATATATATATGCGTGTGTGTGTTTATTACCTTCTTGAAGGTTAATTGTTTAGTTACATACTGGCATGTTTAAAGCTCCGTATTAAACCACAATTATATGTATATACACATATGGTTCCTAACCTAATTATAATAAACTGTTCATTCTCCGGTGCAAGTGTTTATTGTGTATATTTGACTGGTAATTCTCCGTTTTTTTCTTAATTTCTTTTGCATGTACATTCTACCTTGCTTCCTGCTGAGAATGACATTTCTTTGCATGTTAGCTAGAAGTGCCTATCTTTCACGGAAATGCCCGTCTTCTCAGGAGAACTTTATTTTATACCATTTTCATCATTTCTTCTCTTGTTAAATTTTTTAGTATAATGCATTTCTCCAAATTAGAAACTTTTACTTAAGAGAGACAACATGTCTAAATTTTTGTGCATGACAATGACCAATAACTAATTATAGCTAAAGAGTCTACAAGTACTTCCCAATCCCACCTGACATTTACTTAACAGTTAGCAAGTGGGAACCTCAGAACTCCAAATTAAAGGACCTTAGCCAAGCAAAAAAATCTTCATATAATTTTGTCACAGTTAGCAAATGGGACAAGCTAAAGTTTGAAAATTAATTTTGTCAAATTTCTTTTAAAAAAATTGAGCACAATATATGATAAAATTCTATTTCTATATATAAAAAATGAAGCTTAAATCCAACATCATCATATCTTATATAAATGACTAACCCACCTACACAGCCAAAACCACCAGTCCAAGTCAACCATTTCTCCCCCACAAGCATATATCGACCCCATCCTTGTGCCTTTGGCTGGAGATTTTCACTCTCTCCTGCTCTTCTGCTTATTGTTTTCTCCGTTTTTTTTTACATTCCCACACAGCGTGGGACACCAATCAAAGATGAGAAAACCTTGTTGTGACAAAGAAGGCACTAACAAAGGAGCTTGGTCCAAGCAAGAAGACCAAAAGCTCATTGATTACATCCGAACTCACGGTGAAGGCTGTTGGCGTTCCCTTCCCCAGGCTGCAGGTTTGTGATCACATACTAATGCACTTGATTCCTCCGTTGCCCAAGTGACAGGAACTTAATTTCGCTAATAATATCCATTTGGGTATCTTTAGGTCTGCATCGTTGTGGCAAAAGTTGCAGGCTGAGATGGACAAACTATTTAAGACCGGACATCAAACGTGGAAACTTTGCCCAAGACGAAGAAGACCTCATCATCAAACTCCATGCCCTCCTTGGCAACCGGTAATTAACCTACCTACTGTTTTTTTTAATTTGATTTCGACGCGAATTTGAACTGCTTATAAAAGGATAATATCAGTTCTGAAGCAATTGGCTCCTTAATTTTCTCTCTTATAGTTAAAGGGGTGATTTTTCCTAATGAATTTCAGTGGGAATTTATAATATTGTTAGGTGGTCACTGATAGCTGGAAGGTTGCCGGGGCGGACAGACAATGAGGTTAAGAACTATTGGAATTCTCACATTCGCAGGAAACTAATAACGATGGGGATTGATCCAAATAACCATAAGCCACATCAAAGCTTTCCTCGTCCTCGTCCTCGTCCTGATCATCACCCTATTTCTGCGGCTGAATCATCATCTGGGTCCATAAATAAACACCATAAAGTGCCCCGGGTCATCAAATCTTGTGGTGCTAATAATAACGATAGGATTTCGGACACAGAGAGCTGTCTTGAAGAAGAAACTGCGGCCACGGGTTCATCCGACTTGAATCTTGACCTAACCATTGCTTCCCCTTCTCCTACACTTGTTCTGGTACAACACAAACCTAAGCCAAATTCTGAGTCCACTGAAATAAGGGACGTTGAGAGTGAATCAGCTGCAACCCTAAGTCTATTTAGATAATTTTCGGATTGATGTATAGATATGCTGCTAATAGAATCTAGATCTTTATTTCTTGATATGTGTTTATTTGAACTTAATAAGCCAACTATGGAATTAAAATAAAAGTTTTTGGCTGAATAAAATTTTTATCATTATCCGCCTTTATATTTAACAAAAATTGGAGGTGTTAGCACTTAACAAGGAATATGATTTTTCATGGTCTCTACGAGCTTATAATTACTAGTGTTGCAGAAGGCCAAGACTCATTGTGAGGAGGTTTTAGCTTGTGATAGAGTTTTTTTTTTCTGCTGGACGTATTTTGTTGTTTCTTTTTTACCATCTTTGTGATGTGTTCTTTAAGCATTCGTGCTATTGAGAAATGAAATTTGTATTCGTGGCAAAATACATACATACATACATATATATATATATATATATATATATATATATATATATATATATATATATATATATATATATATATATCCAGCTATTTATTATACCACACATAATGCTGAAATAGCCATGCACACATACAAATGATCATCAGGACTAGGTTGCAGGAACCGCATTTAAGCCCAGTGGCCTCTGCACAAAGTACAGTTCTTCTTGCAAGCAACTAACGCTTTCCTTGTAATTATATATATATATATATATATATATATATATATATATATATATATATATATATATATATATATATATATATATATATATAATTAATTAAAGCTGTGTGTGTAGCTTAGGTTTCTAATTTTCAATGCTACACTCTGTAACCAAGCACGAGTTTCTTGGTATGGTACAGAAAAATACATTGTCATTACCTGCCCAGCATGAGTCCTCCATGGTTTTGGCAACTATATGTTGCAATTTACTATCACTTTAATCCTACTTTAAGAGTTGGATGCAACTACTAAAACGGCATTAGCGAACAAGTGTAGACAGTGTTCTAACTTCCTCGAAATTTACATCAATAACTGCTGATATTTTATCCTGGTGCCTCTACTTTGTACGATTTATAAAACTTACATATGATTCAATAATAAAGAGTTTTGAGTATTTTGTAAAAGAAAAAGGTTATATTCGAACTGAATTTCACAACAGTAGGGCATAATGCGCAAAATCTGTTTAACGGCACGTTAAAGAGTAATATAGTAACATTTGGAAAGAAATATATTTCGAGGAACACCAAAGTTTAATTTGAAGTTTGAATGGCAGAAAAATATGGAGCTTGAACTGCTTGACAAGTTTTCTCTCCTTTTCACGATTAGAAGGTTTAGCAAATATGAATTTATTCTTAAGTTTTTCATATAGGAAGAAATAAAATGTGCATTTTCCCCCGCTATTTCTGCCATATAACAATATTATATACTTTTATAAAGAGTTTTGATGAAATAAATGCACGCCATAGTCACGTTATTAATAAATCGCGAAAGATTTGCATTCATTACAGTCAAAATTAATCTCTCTCTCTCTCTCTCTCTCTCTCTCTCTCTATATATATATATATATATATATATATATATATATATAGTCAATTTTGATTAAGATGTCAGATTCATTGAATTCTTATGTATTTGTGATCCCCAGTAAAATCGGTGAGATCTTGAACCGCAAATCTACAATACATTTATATAGCTAGTTAAAAGCTTGACCAAGTCATACAGCAAGCTTAATGGGATGAATTTGCGGTACAAATATCGACGTAGTTATCCTCTGGAAAGCACGCGTCAAGACAACTACCATTCAATATGCATATAATCAAGGCATGTTATAAAGTACATGAAATGGATGGGTTTTCTTTCTTCCCGGCAGATACTAAAGTTACTTTGTTTCTAGAATGGCCCGCCAAGAAGAAAATGAAATAGGTGCATATATGTGATTGCATGGAAATTTCATAAAAAAAAGTCTGACAAATGCATCCACCTACTGCACACGGATCCCTCGTTCACCTACACATGCAGAAAGCTGTACTGCATGTGATATCTTACTAAGAAATTGTTCTATTTGAAATGACTTGTGCCATTTGAAGATTTAAGAATGGATTTTTTTTTTCTTATCCCTTATAACTTGTGATGGCCACATTTCTTATTCTTGTGGGGATAGCATAAATCGAAGGCACACGCTCAGTAGTGCTGATCATAATCATGTATTTCATGCTGATAAATTTTAATTATATATTAATCTAAATTATTTTTTACTTCTTCTCGATATATCTTAAAATTGAAAAACAAACATGAAATCTACATTTATTTAAAAAAGATGAAGAAAATATGAGAACTTTGATCACATACATATATAATTATAAATAATTTGATCATTGATTTGATCTACAATATTATCAATATAATAAGTTATGATTTAATAGTCAGATTAGGAAGTTTCGTACTTCAATGCATTGTCCCCTGCGTCTAAGAAGCCAAAGTCCCCCTTCTCTCTCAAATTTTCCTTGCCATTGCTGGCCACTACTCATTGGATTTTAGTAACCCAATGGAATTAAAAGTATTGTAATTTGCAGTTACTGAACAAAATTATTAGCCAAACTATAGGTAATATTAATTCCGGCCTAAACAGGAAGTTTAACAATAATAATAATAAAAAATACAGCCAGCTTCTATATCAAAAAATATTATTGTATAATATTGCCCTACCAATTGCTGGCATTAACTCCTCAAATTTGCCAAATCTGACACAGGCTAGCTCCTTTGACTTTCATGGCTTTCGCGCAATCTCTTTGTAATTATTAGAGATATTGATAAAACTATGTATGAATAATCTCTTAAATAGTTAAAAAAAAATTTGGATGCTTAGTTTTTTATTCAATAATTTAGATATTAATATTATTTTATTTATGATATATATAAAATTCTTGATTTTAATTTTTTGTTAACAAAATGCACAATATATCAAGTATTACATTCAATCACCTATAATTAGTTAATGATAAGTTATTTATAATTTTTTTTTTTAAAAAAAGAGAATAAAAATTAAAATTTTAATAAATATTATAGTGAAAAAGACTAAAATTTATACTCACTTTGAGGTTCCCACAAAATTAATCTTAAAAAAAATACTTATAAGAGATATTTTTGGTTTAAAAAAAAAAAATTACATTCAATCAAGTTGAAAACCATAGAACACATGTAGCAGTCTCCCCAAGCGAAGGTCCCAATTGTTTCGTGGAAAACTAGATTTGCCTAGCAGTCCACACATGTAATGATTCATCAGTAAAAAAAACATGAACGAGCAATTGATGACTCGGAGAAACAGAACGATAGATAAATGAGTCGTGTCGTACGTGGCTCTTGTTCATTGCCCTGTTAATTGAAAGTTAATTATAGCTTAATTTTTACATTAATTATTAGTGTTCGGGTTACGTGATAGAGGGCTTGAAATGGAAGGAAACAATTGGGCCTTGGGCTTCAGAAAGCGCATGCGATGATTTAACCACTCATTTCTAAATTCGGTCGAATTCTCTGACCCACGAGATAAGCGATTAACCGTCACAGGATGCAAAGAAAAAATTAACCGTTGAAATCCAATTGCTAAACCATACGAGTGATTTACAATCATCACGTGCTTGGAAAGCTGGAAATATAAAGGGAGGTTCAACCACGTCTGGAACCCTCTTGAGAGGGGGCGTTAATCACTGCGCCGCTAGGAGGGCAGCCTCCTCTCTTCTCCTTATTCTCCTTCATTTTACTAGTTTCTGTCAGGGGTTTTTTTTTTTTTTTTAACTTCTTTTAAAAGAATTTTTCTCTTTTAAAACGAAAAATAATAAAATTTTAAAATTTGACATATCTTTATCCAAATCTATAATTTTAAAATTAAATTTATAATTTTGAATTCAAATCTAAATAAAAAAAATATTAAATTTATAACTATGAATTTATTTTACATAAAAATTAAAGAAATTTAACCTTCAAAAAAATTAAAAAGTATGATATTTATCTTAAAAATATTTTTTTAAAAATATTGTATTATTATGTATATAAAATTTTAAAATATAATATTTAATAAATTAATGTTTGTGAGATGTATCATTTTAAAATTTTTTAATTGTAAAATTTGATGTTTGATATTTAATATTTTTAAAAATTACAGAATTAAATTAAATAGATTTAATTTAATTATTTACATTTACTTTTTGATTTGTTTCAAGTTTTATGCTTGATGTATTTGTCAACGACAGTATTTTACTAATTCAATATATATATATATATATATATATATATATATAAAGTTCATAGGATGCAAAGTTGACTACTCATCCATGTGTATTTGAATCTTTGTAAACTCCGTTGAATTTTTTTTTTTCTAAATTTTTAATTTTCATAAGTTAAATAGTTAAACTATATTTTTCTATTTTCAATTTATTTTGGACAAAATTTAAATATAATTTTCAAAATATTTTTTTATCAAATTTTGTAATTAAAATATAAATATTTTTTACAGTTCAATGTTACATTATTAATTCTTTCCTAAAAAATATTTTACGTGAAATATTTTTATTTTCATCACAAATATTTAACAAACTGTGTCTAACTTTTTTTCATTTGTTTTCACTACCGTCCCTTCTATCTTTTCTATCCTTCACATCCCGAATAGAAAAGTGAAAGGAATCTCTCAAGGGTTAGGTTGAGTCTGTGTCCTAGCCATTAGTCTCTATATGCCCTACCGAAGTTGGATCGGTGCATATTTTTCATGCTTTTGTTGACTTAAACTTCTCTGGTAGTTAAAGTTTGGTGCAATGTCGGATCTTCGAATTTTAAAAGTTGGTGAAATCGGATCATTTAGTCTTGGAAATTGAAAAAAGTCAATGTTTTTTACTGGCTGAAAACTACTTCACGAAGACGATCGCAAGGAAAAAGTTAAAAAAATGCTTCCTTTAATTTTTCCCGAGTATGTTCGGTCATTATCCAGTTTATATTCGGTATATAACTAATTGTTATTAATTGATAATCCTGTTGATATAGTTACTTCAGAGGCGTAAGTAAATTTTCCTACATATATATATATATAAATATATTTTATCTAGAGTTAATATTTGGTACACTGGCGGTGAATAATTTTTTGTCTACTAGCAGTGTCTAGATCACGACACGTGGCAAAAATAATTTTAAAAACTATTATTTTTATCACGTGTCGTGATCTAGACATCACTGATGGATAAAAAATTATCCATTGCCGATGGATTAAATATTTTTTCTTCTATCTAACAGGGGATGATGCCACGATGATTTCAAAATTCTTTAATACTGAAAAATAGCACGCTTATTCAATAAATCAAAATTGTTAACTAATAATTAAAGTGTAATCTTTTTTATTTAACTTTACTATCGCAAATGTCACATTTCGATATGATTTGACTCAAAAGAAATGATTGCGAAAACCTGACCTACATAAATATTAAAGAGTATATATAGTGTATATATATTCAAGTTTTAATCATTATTTACACATTACACATGTTATTATTTTTGAATAATACTCCGCAGTCTCAAAATAATTAGCAGTGGAACGAAAATAACGGTTATATGCATTTCTCTTTGGACGAGCTGGTTGTTTAGAACTTAGAAGAATGCTTGTAACTACAAGAATTGGGATAGTAGTTGTTGTTTGGTGTTAAACAGGTCTCACCCTTGGCTTGGGGGTTTGAAGGAGGGCCTCAATTAATGGCCTTGACTATATATATCGTTTTTATTATCCCCGTAATTATCATTATATTAATTATGTGATTTGTTTTTATCAATTTATAATATCATCATTTTGTTTTTTTTTTCGTAGAAAAAAGATCATAACAAAAAAACCCATAATTTTACATGCTAATTGTGTTTCTTACTTTACTGAATTATACCTATACCATGAAAAGAGGCAATGATATTTTTAATTTTATATATATATATATATATATATATATATATATATATATATATTTATATTTAATTGAAAATGGTATTGATCGTTAAATTTTATAATCAATAAGTATGTCGACTAAATAACAGTACCGTCACTGATCATTACGCATGTTACGAAGATTTTTCAGTAACCCATATGACGTAAGCCATGAGCCCCGCTAGCTTTGGCACTGACACCAAATGTTTAAAAAAAGAAAAAGAAAAAGAAAAAAGAAGCGAGAAAGGCAAAAAGCCTCCTATTAACTTAATTCATTTCTTAAAAAGTTGCCTAAAACTAAAAGGATAATACTGAGCTTCCCTTGTCTCGAAAGCTCTTTACAATTTTTAGCACTGTTATATACTATTTATAGGCATATTTGCATTTATTTATTTATTAATCTTAGTCATATTAATATTTTATTATTATTTTAAATACTAACTCCTTATGTAATAATGAGTAGCCGTTAACTTTTTCTTCGATGGGGGCATATCATATGAAGGGAATCCAAAGCTAGCCCACTTATTTTCTCAACGAGATCTAGTACGAAAATTTGTTTTATAAGAGTTGGGCTGGCCTAACCCCACAAACTTTCAATCAACCATTTTGATTTGAAGTTTTAACCCCACCAAACTTAACTTTGTCTCCCTATAATCTTAGCTTTCCCACTACTACTTACCATATTCTTGATCTGTAATCATCGTTTCATTGAATCTTTTATCAAATTTCCACACATTCACACTCGCCCCATAATTCATATTTTATTCGTCAACCTCTCGTTACCACTTCCCAATATAAATACCATAAGCCATTCTCTGAGAAGAGACACAGAAAAATAATCAGGGAGAAGCGAACTGAAACCAGAGATGGGTAACGCCGTGGGACGGAGTAAAAAAGCCAAAGTAATGAAGATAGACGGAGAGACCATCAAGTGGAGGACGCCGGCCACGGCAAACGACGTCGTTAACGAACACCCGGGTCACGTGCTTTTGGATTCTGAAGCCGTGAAGCATTTCGGGCTTCGAGCTAAGCCATTAGAATCTCACCAATATTTGAAGCCCAAGAAACTGTATTTCTTAGTAGAGCTACCCAAGATTCAGCCCCAAGAGGAGAAGCTTACCAGAAGGGTACGATCAAGTGGTATCCGCGGCATGAACGCAAAGGATAGGCTCGACTTCTTGATGCTGTCCAAGAGATCGGTTTCCGACCTCTCTCTAGTAAAGCCATCCTCAAATATGGGGATGGATGGACCTGGGCCGAACGATGGGCCTACAAGAGTAAAAATGAGGTTGCCCAGGGCCCAACTGGATAAGTTAATGGAGGAGAGCCACGACGGAGCCGAGGTGGCGGAGAAGATCATAAGCTTGTACATGGGGAATAATGCCGGTGAGTTTGGTGGCGGATTTGTGGGACACAAAGCGGAGCTTGGTGGCAAAAGGGAGGTTCACAAGCCACAAAGGGTATGCGTTATATATTTTCATTATTATAATAGTGTTTTTATTATTATTATTATTTTGGAAACTTCGAAGTTTGAAATTTGCACCTATTTTCAAGCGGCATGTTTGCGTGTTCATATTCTGAAAGCATGGTACCTTTTTAACTTCCGATCCAAATCGCTGCCATTTGACGCCGAGAGAAACATTGCGTTAAAAAATAAAAAACTAAATTTGTATATTTGGGACAATTTTTGGGGGATCTAAATCTATTAATATCTTATTTAATTGATACTATGATCAATTATTATATTACTTTTGTCCAACAAATACTGCTTAACTAAACAGAATACTAATATATCATGATTATTATAATTTTTTTTTTTTACTTTTAACATTATTTTCATTAATATTTAATATGGACCAATTGTATACGTAGTTATATTTAGTGAAGACAATAGGTAGGGGGATTCAGATTCACTACGTCAAGAATTGCTGCTCCTCGACTTTGGTTTTGTCTTTAATTCAATGTTAACAATTGGACGATCTCCAGAATAAGTCTAAAATGTTTTTGTTTTTGTATTTGTATTTTCCAAACATGTCGATTAGGGCAACAATTGTCAATTGTGACAAGTATCGACAATGCGTTTGTAGTGTCACGGACAAGAAATTCCCATTTTCTACAGTAAATAGAATGTGATTCGCTTACTTTTTCTGATACTTACATAATAATCTGCCATGCGAGATTTGACTGAGAACTTTGAGGATATGTTAAAAAGTCCAAGTTGACGAGAAAGAATAATGAATATTTTTCGATCTTGCAGCCTAACTGATGGAATTTACAATCTCCATTTCCTTCCTTTCCTTTTGACTGCCAAAGGAGTTCTGATTGGACAATCCTATTAGAGATAAATATATTTAATTACTTAGTTAATTTGTATTTTTTTTCCCGGGAAATAAATATTAATATGCTTTTATTCTTTGCACCAAAATTCTGCAGAAACGAGTGAGTTTCAGGCCAGTGGAACAAGGAGAAATTGGTGTAGAAGCAATTCCTCAATAGTAATTATCTTCTAGTCACATAGCTCGGCAGAAGCAAACCAACGCAGCACCACCACAACCCTCCTTCTGTTTTGGTGCTTCTGAAGCAAATTAGGTCTTGTTCTGAAATTTGTAGCACCATTTCAGGGCAGATATATATATATATATATAGTGTTAAAAGGTGCGGAGGCAGAATCTTGTCCATAAACAGAGCTAGCTACCCATCCATAACATATATATTTATTATGCTAAGAAAGATGCATTCGCTGCTTCAAATCTCTGCCTCCTTTGCTTGACGACCTCATTATCACTGCACTCTTTTCCCTATGGTCTTTTTAGATAGGGAAATAATTTTAATATTCATCTCTTTTTTTAAAAAAAAAAGAATAATTCTAAAAACTAAAGATATTTTCGAAAACAGAGTAGGGTTATTATTTAACATTTTGGAATTTTTTTTTTTGGGGGACAGATGGGATTTCTTTGTTTAAAGTTCAAACCTCGCGTTAAATCGGGCTTGACAATCTTGGGCTATCTAAACTACAAGCCTAGCTTGAGTTTGACCCCTCCTCCTCCTATGATGCATTGGCCCAAAAGTAGGATCCCACTCGACTCTTTGATTTTTGAAGAGTCATTATACATTGAGAAGTAAGTCATTATTTAACAATAGCACGACGGAGATTTTCCTTTCTTTCTTCTTTTGCTGAGAACGTGGTAGGAAGACTTCAACAATGGCTATCGTGGAAAATTTGTGAATGTCGCCGTAAAAAGAAATCGTCCATAATATGAGAGGAGAAATTAAAGGATGCAACCAAAGTTCTTCAAAATAACGTTCTAAGCCCCAAAAAAATTATTACTTTTTAAAATTATTTATATTATTAAAAATAATCTGCTAAAGCAGGTAATGAAAGAACATCGTATAAAAATAAAATAAACAAGATTAGTCATATATTTGTGAATTCGTATGAAAAAAAAAGAAAAAAGGTTTACGCCATGCTTGATTTGAAGCTACAGAAGTTAGTGGTGCTGGGAAGTATAGGCAATTCCGTTTACAATAAAAGATTTAGCGAACTCATGGAACCATCGTAATTACATGGATCAATAACTGGAACTGTTCCAACCAGAAACCTGAAAATCAAATCAAAGGGGTAGAAAGCACAACGTACTGAGATCCTTTCATCACTTTCTATCTTCTTCATTTTTTTTTTTAAAAAAAGAAGACTAGCCACAGTTATTTCGTATGTAACACTACAAAATCCACACAACCTTTGTAAAATCTGGGAGTCATGAGACTAATCTGGAAGCATGTTTCCGTGAGAATCGTACGCAATTTTCCCGGAAAAATCCAGCGGGCGACACCGTTCCCCCATCAAGATGTTCTTCCTCCAAAGCGCCTCGTCCCCATCGTCACTATACTCTTCCTCTTCCTCCTCTTCTTCTGCCTGCACTTTCCTCCAAGATATCATCCTTACCATCGAAAGTGCTTTGTTACTGAGATTGCTATTCAGTTTCGAGAGCAGACTTTCTTCCTTGGACTCAGAGGTTGCTTCCTCTGTTTTTTTGGGGAGTTTCTTCATTTTGTTGGAATCACCACAAAGTAAAGCGACGAGGGAAAATATGGACAAGACTGCGAGCACGAGAGAAAAAAGGTTCATGGGCATGGATGAGAATGGAAGATGGCCAATAGGAGGAGCAGGAATAGGCCTGGCCATGGCTAGAGATTGATGAGATAAGTTAATAGAGGTGAGATATAAGGAAAGGGTGAGGAAAGCAGTGGAATTGTGGGGTTTAAGAGTTAGTGCGCGTATTGAAGTTGAACTCCAATTCCCTATCTCGGAAGGACGTCTAGAACTGGACTAGTGGAAGTCCTCCACTCGTTGGAATAAATTTGACGGAAATTTAATTCAGTTTTAGAATGGAAATTCTCAAAACTTAAAATGCCTTAGGACCCTTTTTAATCTAAAATAGCAAAAACATGGCGATTTCCTATGGTAGAATTTATTTTATTTTATTTCGAACATTGACTTGACTGGTAGACTCGAGTCGTCGTTCTCGAAGAATTTGGGGTTACGCCAACGTCTGTTAGTCATCCGTCAATGCCATATTTGTGGCCAGTTTATTCTTGAAATTATATCATTAATATTAATATATTACTTTGAAAAAGAAGCTAGGTAGAAAATGGAGAGGCTTGTAAGCCAACCCCAAAGAACTCCTAACACAATTGTTAAATTCAATCGATGGCCAGTTAATTGTTTATAGCACCGTTAGTTACGTGCATATTTGGATAATGGCTTTGGCTACTATACAAAGACTGCTTGATTTATTGCAAAGTTTGAGAGTAGACCAGACTAATGGCTAGACCATGAGGTGGAGATATTATTCTTTTTTGGAGCCATGAAGGGGTGGATGGTGTTGGTAACTTTGGTTCAATTGGGGGATCCAACAACGACTTTACCATGAGTGCAACAAATTTGGTTTCATACGGTGAGGAAGATAGGTACGTAACCCCTTCAACTTTAAAAATTAGACGTGAGTCTCTTTAAATGCTTATTAATGCTCCTTCATCTAGTTTCTATTAACAAAATTAATAAAAATACTATATCACTCTTCCGACATACATAAATTACCATTGGGAAGAAAGCGACATTTTCCTCATTTTTTCTTATAGAAAATTTTAAAAATTGTATTTCTTATTTGATTAGAGGAGGTGTGTTTAGTTGTAAGAAGAAAATAGTGCAAGGAGCAGAAGTGAAGAGCTGTACGTCGTTATGGTCAATAAAAAGGAACAAAATACATAGGTAGCGGTGCTGTTCCACATATTTTAAGCACCGAATTAGGAAAATAAAGGCATGCGTTGAGAGTGAAAAGACAGAAAAATTAGATGGGAATGGAATTGGTGACGGAAGGGTAGACGACGGTGGCGGGATGAGCCATGATTTTGCGACCTTTCATGTGGCGAAAACAATACACCAAAGCCCCCACGGGCCACTCCACCAGCGCTGCCGCCGCAAATGCCAGGAAGCCGACCGTCGGTCCCACCACCTTGCACCGGCAAGGGTTGCTGCTTGTCCCACATTGCACGCATATTGGTATCCCTATTCCCACACCCATCTTCAGTGATGATGATTAACAACACAAAATTCGGGTAAGCTACTGTTTCTGTTCTGTTTAGGACCCTCTGCTCTTTTATACAACAAATTTGTCATCAGATGTTTGTTTGTTTATCCGTTGACAAGCTACGTGTTAGCAAAGGAAGGCAGGCATTGGTACACGTGTCTTTGTCTAGGGGATGGTTGGACAGGTGTTTCTGTTTCAAATTTAGAGGGTGTCTATGTCCCCCGCATGTACAACTGCCACATGCTATTTGCTGTCAAAATGAACCAAACTAAATTACATCCAATCTTAAAAGCTTGTGGTGTGGTTTCCACCTCCTTGCCTTTATTCCCCCGTTTCCTTTTCCTTCTGTTAATTTGAAGCCACCATTAACTCTCTAGACTGGACTATGCAATTTACACAATCTCAGATTAAACTTGTCCACTGTTATAACAACCTCAGCGCTTCGTTTTAATTTTTGGGGTTCATTATGAAAGCTAGAGGTTGTCATTAACAAGTACCAAATATTGGTCATGTCTCCTACTACATCTTTGCAGTATCCAATTGTCAGTGGTCCTTTTTTTTACTTTTTTTAATTTATTAAGGTTTGGTTTGGCAGGAGACGCTGACACCCTGGGCCTTCCCGAAAAGATGGTTACGCTTTACTTGTACCATTTAATTACTTCTTACAGATATTGGTAAAAACCAAAAAAAAAAAAAATACTTCTTTTAATAATTCAATAACAAATATGCTAAGCTTATATATTCAATCTTTAAGATGAATCGCACGACAGGATATAAGATAAATTCCAGCTTGCAATTTGCTTCGCCAATTCCACCCTATATTTTATTAGTCGCCAAAATAGCGTTACTGTATATTCATTTGAGGCAAGGACAGAGCAATGTCAGATAAGGATCTAAGCGCCACAATGTCCCACTTAACAGTTACAGGTTGTCGCCATTCAAGAATCAACCTAACTTATAAGAGGACAGACAATGGCTGTTTCATACAGTGATGGGAAAAATGGAAGGAAGATGACAATTGTTCATTTACATTGCTTACATAACTTAGGAATTTTATCTTCAAGTAATAACCATACCAAATTATATATTTACTGCAGTTTTTTCCCATCGCATTAAGATCGTTCGGAAGCAAGTAAATTCAGATAATTTTTTCGCGGAGTTAGGAAGGGGGTTTGATAGAAATTACAAGCTAATAAGCAATGTAAAAACCTTAAAAAAAAACGTAACCTTTGTTATTAATACATGAAATTCTTAAAAATAATTGTACTATTTATTTTTGGTTCTTCCTTTAATTTATTTTTTTGGGTTTTGGCATGTATACCTCCTTTACAATATATAATGAACCGAAAGGTAGCCAGCTCGAATTGAATGCCTCAATTGATCAAACCAGGCAATACAATAAATATGGCGTGACGAAAAGTGTCAAACCTTCAAGGCAGCAGCACCATAATCCATGTCTTCCGCAACATTTTAGATGCTCTTTAGTTGCTACTTCAATGTGTGACGATTACGTGCTCTGCTCATACAGTACTGCAGTCCAATGCCTTGATTACATTACGACGCCAAATGGCAGTGTCTGGATCAAATCTCAATTCCCAGGTAGGCCAGTAGTGCAAATCCTGCTTCAATGTAAGGACTCGTGGCTTCCCATTGAGATGAACAGTCTTTACACGAACAAACTCCCCATGCTTCAGTTCCTGCCAACACGAGGATAAACGTAAACTATTGTATTTCAAGAGAGAATACCCAAAAGGAAGCTTTAACCAGTCCAGATATAAATATGCGGGATGTCTTAACCAAATGAATTCATATATAAGATATCACCAAATCATGGTTCTAAAGCACCCCAACATCCAAAAACTGCTAACAATTATTATGATATTCTTCCTAAAATATGCCAATTTTTCATTCGTAGAGTGAAAACTTGTAGCTGAACAAATCAACAGTTACACTTAGAGACAGGTCAGATACTCAGACGTAGCAGCAGATTTACAAATTCCATAATTTTTTTTAAAGTATTAACCAGCCTATATCTATGATCCATTGTAGCAGTGTACATGAGGAATGCCAGCATCCCTTAATTCGGTGAATAAATGGTTTTCATCATCTAGCATATAACTTATCTTTGGTGTAAACTGTAAAATCTACAGGTTCATCATGCCCCATAGATGAGACCCACATATATATGCCATGCATTCTGACGCATTCAGTATCAGTTATGGACACCATATCATATACATAAACACTAACTAGGAACAGGGCGGATACATGTTAAAGCAATTTGTTTCTACGCAAGTAAATTTGCATACCTTTGTCACATTAACAAAAGCATCTAAATCTGGCGTTGGCTTTCCATTAACTTCAACTATCCACTGAAGAGCATACAGACCATATCTATTTACGGGACTCCCATGACACCACCTGCGAATTTCACAAATTTTCCAAGCAGATGTATTAATCAAGACACTGCCAAAGGACAAGTCTCTTTTCCTTTTTCTTTCTTTTTTTTTGGGGGGGGGGGGGGGGGGGGGGTTTGGGTGGTTAGAGGATTTTGGGTAAACTAGTATTAAAAATTCCTGAATTTGTCACAGAACGGGAGGTTGTACCCAATTATTCAGGCCTATTAGATCTAGTTATCCAGAACAAGAACAGAGACCATTACATGCAGTTGACAGAAATTTGCTAGCATAATATTAACTTTGTCCAAATGAGCTTTCTTAACTACTAAAGTAGGTCCCAATACACTAACTTGTACATAAACATCCCTCCTTGCGACTACTCAATAGTCAGGCATTGTACCCTTTATCAGAATGAAAGACTTGCGAGCACAAGGGAAAATCATACCTTGCTACATACACACCATGACCTTCTTCAGGAAGAAATCCAAGAGCACGTACTGCTGGATGAGGATCTTGAACAATACAACCACACCAATTAATTGCACGAGTTGAGCCATTTCCATCCCTAACATCTGTTCCCACAAGGAGATCAACTTCACGCCCCTGACACACCATGAAAATCTAACATTAAGACTACCTTTGCACCACAATACAGATGGCAAAAACAGCCAAAAGTTCTTTCATTACCCTCCACGAGTCCTTTTTTAAGAGAGAGAGAGAAATAAATAAATTTAATCTGCAAAGGGCATATATTCTCATATACCTGCCGGAAAATAGTTATGTGAAGTTTCCCATCATTGGTATCAGATTTGTCTAGAGCTTGGCAAGCATTTTCAATATCACGGAAGCATGTCACTGGTTCTTTATTGATTGCTAAAACCATGTCACCTTGTTCTAAAAGATTTTCAGCATTTGATCCAGCCAAACAGCCTTTAATACGTAATACTTGTCGTCTGACTGGGTCTTTCTTAACAAGTGCCTAAAGAATTGTGACCAATAATTATTAGAACCAAATCATGACAATGGCAATATCCAAGCTAGTTCTTTCAAGAAGTAATAAACAGTAGAAGAATTTACTCACTAAACTACTAAAAATTAAAAAGAAAAATTAGACATATTTGTCTTGCTTTGAAGTATCTCTTGTAAAGATGGAAAAAAAGACCCAACGGGTAAACAGAGAACAATTCGTCATTAGTAAACAAAATGCCAAAATCATTATTCCCAAAACCTAAAGCAAAGGAAAATTTCTAACACACTGCATGTAACAGGAAAGCAAATGCTCCAAGGTAGCATTTGGTACATCAACATTCCAATTTCCAAAGTACTTGGAAACTTTGCTAAAGATATTTGGTCATGAAATTTATGGAAAAACCAACATTTTTTGGTATATTATGACCAACATCTGGACATGAAATTTTCTATACATATCATATCTAAATATCTTATAAATAGGTTTCAGGTATTTGAGACATGGAGAAGTCCATTTAACAATCAGCGCACAAAGGGTAAAGGAAGAAACAAATTATATCAGGAAGATCTATACCTGGATCCAGTCATCACTTAATCCAAAACTCCGGGCCTTTGAGAGCAATGTCGGATAAAGTTCAACCTCTAAAATTCTGACAAGCGGCATGGGCCTTTTGACACCATTTATGAGAAGAGGTGACCCTTTTGCCCCAGCTACAATTTTTTCAAGTACCTGACTTATCGCATATACAGGAATACCCCTCACAAATTGATGATCTTCAGAGGTACTGCTACCAAATTTCAGCTGGAAGAGGGATTTGGATCATCAGTATCATCAATACATTTATAAAGAAATTCATCACAAACAATCAGGGGTGGATAGATATGTAAGACTTTCCTCCACCCCCAAATGAAACAATTGTCTATTTGTACAAAAATAAATTCCCTTTGAGTTACCAACCCCTCCAAAAAATATACCATTATGATGCATTTGGTAGAGATGAAAATGAGTGAATTGAAAATAGGAGAATTGAATTTCAGGAGACAATCACTGTAAACTTGCATGAGAGGAGAATCATAGAAATGAATAAAAATATTGTCACCATCATCTTGCATGAAATTGAAATGAAAATATAATGCCAACAGTATAAACAAAATGAATACATTTTTTTTAATGGGTTAGAAATATTGCCAGATGAGGATAATATGTAAATTATACTTGTAAGATTTTTAACTCCCATCTATTTTCAATTGTACCAAGTTAAGATTAATTTTAATCATCGCATTTATTATATTCTGAGAGCACCAGGTAGAAATTAAAATATTTCCATACTTCCCATTTCCATTCCCCTCTCTACTTGCACCTCTTCACTTACCACTTCTCCAACGAAGGACATCTAGAAAATAGCCAAGTTACATATTAATCTTTCTAAGACTTTGACAGACCAATAGCACCTAGATTTTTAATATATAAATACTTTATTACTTTACTTTGAACATTTGTGATTATTTTTTATTAAATCCAAGTTACTTCTAAATAGTCAAAGGCCTTCCTTAACTAATATATAAGTATTTTAAGAGAAAAATGAATAGCATATAGACTTCAAGGACCAACCCACCACCAGGTAGCCTTTTGAAGTTTGTGTGAAAATTGTCTTCTCTCGTCTCTTTCCTGTTTTCGTCTTTCTTCTTTTTGCCTTCTTCTACGAGGATGCAACTGTTTGAAGTTAGGCTTTATTATATGAAACAAATGGAAAGGTCAAAAACTTCCACAGAAATACATTCTTTATGTTCTCTCATTTGGGAGCATATTTTATTTTGTTATCATCTTTTAAAGTCTAATTTTTCTATTGAGAACTTTAATTTAGGGTTTATTACTATTATCACTTAATTTATTTTTATCACTTCTTATATATGCTTCTTCCTCATGAAATGTATCTAGCTGCATCTCAGCAAGTGGAGAATAATTGGTGGAAACCTGAGTTGAGAAGCTTCCCCATATAGCTTGGACCCTTCCATGCTCATCAGTTAGCACACCCGAAAATGTACTACCAAAATCTGGATTTAAAGTTTAAACACATAAGGAGGTCAGACATTTTAGCTGTATCTGAATAGCATGTTGACAACACAAAACCACTTATCTAAAATTACCAGTATCAAGCTCAATTACTTCCATATTGGTTGCTCGGTACCGTGGGCAATCAGCACTTCCTATATTTAATGCAGCACAAGGATTGGTAACAACAGATTTCCTGGATGTTGCTTGAAGGCTTCTACTGAGACCCACAAGGTAAACAGAATCCCCTCGACGTAATGCAGGCTCTGAGAGAGAAAATGTAACTGAATATGAGTCTTTCCTCAACATGGATAATTGATTATGAAAATTCAAGCGCCCTCCAACCTCAACCCTCTCACCATATCATCTACATCTAACATTATATTTCAGCCATTTGCTTATGTTACCTTGAAAATGCTTCCTCATGCCTTACAAGAGTTTCTTACCAATAAACCAGAGCAATTGACTTCCACACAGAGGTAAGTACATTGTGAAGCTGGACTGAGTTCTATCCAGTATTCACATCCAACTAAAACTATCAACTGAGAAGACATGTAGTAAATAAGTCCATAGTCCATACAAGGTTAAATCACATGAACACCTATCAGACTATCGTCACTGGTAAGATCCTAACTATTCCTAGACAGAAAGGGGGAAGGAGAATATAGACTTTGAGGAGCTAGTATATTATAGAAAGATTTTTTATATTTTTAATTTCTTGTTTTCTCTTTTTCTAGTTGGGGGTGAAGAAGGAAACCAGTTCATCTAAAATATGGATTATTGTCTCTTTAGGTCAGTGAGATTTGAGAACTTGCTCAAAAATCAAGATTTTATGAAGTCCTGTAAAAACAGCAGAAAATAAAAAATTACAAAGTCAATTTCACCTGGAAGTAACTCTGCAGCACGAACAACTGAAGCACCAACAGGTCCCAAAGCAGAGGGATCATATGAAATGAGAGCAAAGTTGTGAACGGGATGGAGAAACACCACCTGCAATTAGTTGGTAATAGGAATATTAACAAAGACAAGAACACTTTGTTTATTTATTTATATTTTAAGTGTCAAATTCTATTAGAAAGCTTTACCTCTCCAGGAATTTCAACTGGGAAAGCAGCAAAGGATAGCATAACATCGGAAGCAGATATTGCAACCGTGTTCTTATCCACAACAACTAATCCCATGTCCTGAGAGTGATATATTATGACACCAGTTCCGAAAAAATGTTGTGAATGAACACCATCAAGCATACATGATGGAGGAACATGAACCTGCATAGCCATATCCACCGGTTTTTAGCATGACAAGATTGTTGCATATGTTAGGAAAAATTAAGAACTTCAATAACGAGACCAGTAAGCTTGTAACAGGTTACAACATGAAGCATCAGTGCCATGTAAGGGATACATAAACCACAGCACATAAAAAAATAGAAAAGACTAAAATTGAAGATAATAATGAACTTAGACACTCAATAGAAAAGAATAAAACATTTTGGGTCTGCACAAAACAGGTTGAATGGGAATGGTTTCCCTGTTTCAACAAGCCCAAAACTCGTTCTAAAGCATGACTCATTTTTGAAACATTCTAATTCGTGCTGAAATTTTTTGGAACAGTTAAAAATGGCTCAGAATTATGCCAAAATGAGAAAAAATCAACTACATTTCTTCTAGAACAACAGAAATAATTTAATTTTGTTTAACTTTGGTACTTTTAAAAATGCACATATGTTGTGTAATAATTTCACATAGGCTTAACACTTTATTTTTCATGAGTATAAATATTTTTTTATTATTTAATATACAATTTTTTAGAAGGTGAGTCTTGACACAACAGTAAGGTTGCTGCTTTGTAACTTGAATGTCACAGGTTCAAGTCCTAAAAACAGCCTCTCTGCTTGCGGGAGTAAGGCTGCATATATCTACCCTCCCCAAACCTCACCAGGTGGGAGCCTCGTACACTGGACCGCCTTTTTTGACAAATCAATTTATCTTACTGTTTGAGATGTGGGATACACACACATACCCATACCCGTGCATCTTAAGGCAGCAATTAATGAAAATTGTGAAAAAAAATTCTTTAATAGTACCTCAAACATCACTAGAGTAGGCTCAATCACACGTTCAGCAACCGATGCATTTGCTGTTGTTGCACCTTGATAGTCCATTAAAACATCCTCTTGCATGGCATTTGATTTTTCTAGCTTAGTTTCCCTGGTGTCATGCAAGAGAAAATCAGCAACAACACTTCCATCAGCAGATAAATCCTCTTCCACTCTTCGTTTTTTTGCACCACCATCAGATGCAGAATCAGAAGCATCTTCATAACTGGTCTCCATACTAGTGATACCATCAGCCAATTCCTGATTGTTATCTTGATGCATATGTCCCGCACAAGTATGCTCACCAGTCAGTGAAACTGGCTGGCTGGCAAGATTTCCAACATCTTTAACACCAGATGACAGGAAGAGGGAATCAGGATGTAAAGCAGGTTTTGCAATCCAGAGACCAGTACAATCATCACGAGTATATATCTGGGGAGGTGCATACCATTCATGGCGATCAACAGTGACCAGGACAGACTGCAATCATAAGATGAGTTCATGAAACAATAATTAATGGGTGCTATCTTTATTAGACAACATTAGGGCACTGATTCACCAAATAAATACATACATAAGCCAATGCTCCATTCATGAAAACATTATAGAATCAGAAACGCCATCAAGTTCAAAAGTCAGAAGCACTAAATTTCAGGCTCAATTCATACACAACCATAAAATCATGTAAAATTGACCATCAACTTCAGCAATAACACACACACATATATCACCAGTAACTCCAAAATATAAATTCATATAATGTCATTTGTCATAAATGTATAATAACTATTACCTTCCTTCGATGACGATCCATGTAGCTTATATACTCCAATGGTACTCGAGCACCCCTAGATAACTTGGAGAGAACTGATATTAGTTCCTCAAGACAAGATATTTCTTCACCAGCAAATTTTTTAATTATTGCATGACGAGGAACTCCAGCTCGAAAGAGCATATAGCTGCCAAAAGTAAATTCCACATGTTCATTATCCACAAGAAAAGTATTAGAATGTGGAACATCAATCACAAGGGACGCCTCCCTGCACAACCCTTGTACCATGAAGGGAGAAGTGACACTGGACTCAAAGGTCATCTGCTAATTTCTCACGCAGTCAACAACTTTAAGGAATTAGTAAATATCATAAGAGATTAAATTTTCCTGATTGTCACCCATCTTTAGTTATTAATTTCATAATCATAATCTATAAAATCTACAACATATCTAGTATTTTCTGTGACCAAATAATTATCATCTTTGTAATAATCAATGTTTGTCTAGGAATACATACCCTGGTTCAGTCACATAAACAAGACCACAATGGAAACGGAAGTTTCTAGCCTGCATTAGAGAAGATGATAAACAAATGCTTAATTAGTCAGGAGTCAAAGCTAGAAGAGTAAGCAACCTTGACAGAGAGGTGAGCAAAACAGGTATTGGAAAAATAAGTAGTCTATACCATGACTAAAAGATGGCTATTTTCCCATTGATAGGAAAAATTAACAGGAGATAGACATAAAGAGACATATGGACTATTAGAATGAAGGTAAAAACTACCCCATTTGAAAATTTCCAAGCATAAAAGACATCATACATGTTCAAGATGCAATTTTTCATCTAATATCTTTACTCACACAGCCTATCAACAACCAGAAAAATCATACTCAGTTAATGTTATCTGCTAAAAGGACAATTACAAATTTACAACATAGAGGACATACCAAGTATAGACCAACTAACCTGCTGATAAGAAAGTGGATGTATTACTGCACCGCTAACTTCTAAGAAATGATCAGGAGTTATTGAGTGCAGATCTTCCACCTGAAATAAACATTGGAACTAATTTATAATTTGCAGGAATCCAAGATAGAAAGCAAAATTGAAAACAATTGGGACAAAAGTGATGCATAATTAAATCATGCACAAGATATCACCAATCTTGAAACAAATTGCAAAACTGCACTTCTTCCAGTTTCAATGATTGAATCCAAAAAAAATGATAATTTTATAAATTTAACCAATAAATTTCTAAAATCTTAATATTATGACCCCAAACATTTACAGAAAGCATCTTGACAATACCTGCAGGCATTGGCATCCTATTGAACTTTTTAGGTCAGGCTGCTACAATAAGAGGTTTTGGTAAAACTAGAAGATATATGAGTAATGCCTTCATAATTAGGTGCCTGAAAACATTTATAGTCAGGGACTGGTTGCGGCCATTTTCTTCAGAACCAGAACCAGACCTTTTCTGGTATTAGATAATCAGGCCCAAGTATGGAATACAACAGAATGGATTGCATCCTATTTAATGTCATAAATGCAAGCCAATAGAAGATATACCCCCAAAAATTGTCCTTTCTTCCCATAGTAAGATATTAGTTCGAAATGATTCTCATATCTGGTTCTAGGGAGACTTGTAAAAAGGGGAAGTTCTGTTCTGGATTGATTTTCCCCATCTCCATCATGTCATATATGCATGTTGCCCCATTGCTAGCTTTTCGGGATGAATCCAGTGCTTATTTAAATTCCATTTGCACAAAAACATTTGGGATGAAAAATCTTCTGCTCTTCTCTAGCTATTCAATATTTTGACTGTCACTAAACCTTGGTATAAAGCTATGATGCATTCATTTGAAAGGATTAAAGGAATACAAAAACTTGCAGAAAACTATCCAATGACTCTTTTACTTTTGGACAAAAATTGTCAAAAGAGAATCATTCTAGTCTACCACTAACTTGTGTTTTCATACCTTATCAGGCTGAAATTTTGATGAGATTGGAGGGCTGTATTATCTTGATAATGATTTTCATTTATTTACCATTTTATTGATGTTTTGAGCCCATTTCTGAAGAAGAGTGGTGTAGCAAGTTTATTATCACAATGCTAACATTTGTAACTCCCATAGGAAATACATAAGCAATAGGGTATGCTAGTATGTCAAAACAATTACTGGGAAATTATATAACCTAAGAAAAAATAATCTCACCAATAAGTTTACTGTCATCGATGTGACACCCCTTTCAATTTGTAATTCAATATTCTTGTTGACACTGTCATCAAGCAAAGTTTCTAGTTTCAGGAATTGAGTAATGACCTGCAATGAATTTTATAAAGTCAAATTCTAGTAAAACAGATTAGACAAGAAACTCCTTCTAAACCCAAATCAGACACAGAATGCAGACATCGTAAGTTCATATTATTGCATTGTTCAAGGTCAAAAAGTAGTTCTTACCAATAACTGCTCATACATGTGATAAAGCTTCCAAAAGATTTATTCAACCAAGTTATTAAAATTAAGAGGGAATTCTTTAAAATCGCTTTTCCAGTAAATAGGTTCTGACACAGCCATAGATGCAAAACAATTTTGGCTGCATAACAAAACTCATATCTCTTACTTCTCCAAGTAATAGTCTTCACATTATAGCACCAAAGTTAGGCTGAGTTATCAGAAGCACCAGTTTGGATGCACAACTACTTCCATCTAGATGAGTTGCTCTCAAAAACAATTATTTTCCCTCTACATCAGGCCTTCATAACACAACTTCATCTGGATGATTTACAGCATCAAGAATGCATGATCATTTTATGGTCATTTCTCATTCTTAGATAAAATGTATACTTTGGGTTGCCACTAAGGAAGATTTACAGACCAAATCCACATGAAAAGGAAAATAAAAGAAAACCAAACAAGGAATGAGAAACAAATATAAGGAAGGCAAAAATTTATGCTTCAGACAAACTTACTTCCCCATTGACACGAACAAGTACATCACCCGGTTCCAAATGCTTATAACCTGGACCACCTGGCACCTAAACAAGTCAAGGATTAAAGCCACAGAAATTGAAAGGGAACATTTCATAAACAATTAAGACTTTAAAGACAATTGCCTACCACAGAATCCACAACAAGCATTCCAGTTTCACCTGTTGGAGAAGCATGACGTACTATCTACACAAGTCAAAGGCAGTATTAATAATCCTGGGAATATGTTAATGATACTGTTGCTCTAGAAACATAACACATGTTAAAGCACAGAACCAGAAAAACAGAAAACAATAAATAAAACCTGCTCTGTCTCAGTTTGGAGGCCAAGCCTACGAATTTCGTCAAATCCTTTATGGAGAAATGTCACCTGTATTATAATTTAGACAAGTAAAATTAAACAAAGCTTAATAGTTAACATTAAAAGGAAACATCCATTTGCAATACAGCCATCTCATCCAGTAAGAAAAACACATTTGTGATGAGCAGACAAGCAGATCAAAGATGTCAGGAACAAAAATTTATCTAGAATTTCCAGATACAGCATATGTCAATATGGTCATGCTGAACTCCAATCAATCCGTACTACCACAATTAAAGCAGGAGAACCATGTTCATGGTAGACAAAATTACAAGAAGCTCTAATTACAAGAATTTTGTGATCGCAAGATATTAATGTTCGAGTTAATGCAAATATTAATGTAATAATTAGGAGTTATTGTAGATAACTATCATATCCCTTGATTAGAGAGAATAATTAGGGCTGTAATTCAGGGTTGAATATCTTTGTAATTAATGTCTTCTCCATAAATTCTTCCTATAAATATCAAAGACTAATGTAAACCACACTTACAGACTACATTTTACAATCTTGTTTTTCTCCTACTCTCTAACTTCACAATTATAAAGATGTTGACCCAATAAAGATGATGAAATAATAAGCATGAAATCCTATTCAATAAGCATTTTGTTTATTTAAAAAAGAAAAAAAAAATCACAGGTTTAAAGAATATATAACATGTTTGTATGACTTTCAGTGTCTATGCATATGCAACAAATATGTGAATTTGGGTTCTTATACTAAAAAACGCAATAAGAGCACTAAAATAAATGTGGCAATGAAGACATTTCAGAAAGTGGACGAGTCTAGACATTACCCACACCAACTCCTACCAAATAAGTTTTTGCAGAGAAATCAGTTAGGAGACACCAATGAAGAATATTATTTTTCCTTGTCTGTTACCCAATAGGCCCGCCAGTGAGACATCATAAGTAGAAAGACAAAAAAAAAATCCTGAAAGCCCACCTCAAACCCAGCACAAAACTAGGAGCATAGAGAGAAAATCCTTCAAAGATGGAGGAAAAAGAAACACAAGAAAGAGCGCCATGAGATGATCTGTCCTTGGGTTAAAATATGACCTTACCACCCAATTTTTTTGGATCTAGGCCTAGATCATGACTTACAGCTACACTTAATGCTTCCAGCAATTGCAATTTATAATTTGAACTACAACAACCACAACAATAAGACTGCATTTTAAGGCATAAGATTAACAAATTCTTGCAAACATCACCAAGGTTTACTGTGACATGAAAACGTTTCAATTTACAAGGAAAACTACACTATGAAGAATCTAATATCCTGATCTACTCAACTATTCACTATAATGCTGCGTAAATGTTCAAACTTCATTCTAATGAAATAGGTTTAACTTCACTTGCAAGAGAAACAAGAAAGGAAGGGCTTGCAAAGGACAATCTCAAGGACAAACCTGAAGGGTACCACGAGGTATTGAAACTGCCTTCCATTTATCTACATATGTATCACTGCCCTTCTGAAGAAACCTTAATGCCCTCACAACCTGAGAATTACATTTGTATTTAGAAGTTGTTTTAAACTGACGTTGCTCACTAGTCCCCATATTAGAAGACTTGTGTACTAAAGGAAATGTCGGACAAGTTAAGCAAATATATATATATGAAGAGCTCACTCGTTCTAGGGGTAAAAAGAATGCTGATGCACTTGATGATTTGCTTCCAGCATTCAAGGCAATCGCCCTGCCTTGGCAATCTATAACTGGGGAACCACTTGATCCTCCTTTTGTCCCAGATGCAGCCTGAAATAGGTATGATTGCAATCAACAAATGGACAACAGATACACAGTTACACACTTATACTGAGCCATGAACATGCACATTAGTTCTAAAAAACTTAATCAAAGAGACTTTGATACCATGTCAACAACTTAGTCAACCTACGGATTAAGTTTCCTAATGATGACCTAAAGGGCTTTATTCCATGACACTTCTTTCCTTTACGTAGCATTTTCAGCAATGAGCTCCCCTTTCTTTTTTAATTTACTTTCCAAGTTTCAGAGTAATTAACTATAAATGAGGAAACCCTTAATATGGGATTGAGGAAAATTTAAAGACACTGAACAGCCAAATCTGACCCTGAAAACAAATTAAAGGATCTTTAAATGTAAAAAGGAAAAGAAATCAAGATGATAAAACTCATAATTACAAAAGCAAACGTGAATAAATTAATAATTATTTGTTACCACTTACTTGCATGTAGAATGTGTTGAAGTCATTATACCCATCCCTGCATCAAACAATAGTCTAAGTTTGGCCTTTTCATGTTAGGAGTTATATAAAAATAACTACAGATATCTACCACATACTTCTTATAATGAGGAGCATCCCTATCCAAACGAGCAAGTGTACCAGCCAAAATGGAAACCTGAAATTAAAAGCCAAAATAAATGAATGTAAATAAAAAACAGTAAAAGAAGTCAAGGCCCCTTGGTTACATCAACAAAAAAGTAAGTAGCAGTTATACACATACGCTTTAACCAGGAAAATATGACAAATTAATTAGCATGATACAAAAGAACTACTAACAACTTTTTGTTGTAAACCTGCTAAGAATGCACAGGCAATTGAGGGATAATTACTACTGCTTCAGCTGCAACCTTAAAAATACAATAGGTGGCTGAATGGAAAGCAGTTCTTGCTACTAGTACTACTCCTTAATTTAAGTTAACATCATTTTTATGAATTACAAAGCATCCTTTTTAGCTTTCCTAGACCAACAAGGATTAACTCCATTTATAGCAATCAAGCAGTTGGACCTCTTCATAAATTTGGAAACAGAAACTACAATTTTATATATTACAAAGCATTAGTAATAGAGATAATTATAATAGTATCAGTTTATCTTTCTTCTTTATAATGTTAGACTATATCAGTTCCGCATCAGGTGTATCTCAAGCTAAACAGCATTCACTCTAGTATAAATATATGTAACACAAGCATCCCTTTATCAAGGCTTTCCAAGCCTCCATTAAGAGTGCTTATGTTACATAAATCTATGCTAGAATGAATCTTGTTTAGCTTGAGATGCAACCAATGTGGGACTCATGTAGTCTAACTAAACAAAGAAAAAGATAAACTAATAATATTCTAACAAACAGTTTAAATACATACTTAGTAATCACTCAATCAATATTATATCACTAGCTTAACTAGGCTAGTTTTGTAAAAATTGACTAGGTTAAGTGGTTAATTAAATAAACATGTTCCATGTTAAATATGTCTTTTTACCAAAAACATGCTAAGCGAACATGAAGCCTCCAATATCCTTCAATTTTCACACAATTGAGCCAACCATTGCATTATTAGAAGTTTTGTTAATAGGAAAGTTGTTTACAAATATCTGCAGCAAAAATGCGAGTGGCATATTTTTTAGATGAGCATCAATTTAACCCATTTGTCCATAATGCTAAAAATTAAATGTTCATGTCACTCCAATGGCCAAGAATATTCACAAATGATTACTAAATGAGATAAAATTTTAGCATTAGCGTGAAAACTGGCAAATGATAAGAAACAAGGCAACCATATTTCCCAAGCCTAAGTGACAATATCATTGTGCATGTTCTATTCACTGGGTCAATTAGCCAAGACCACTAAACTGTAAATCTACTAGTACATAAGACAAGCATGTCAAAAGCAATCAAGTCATTAACTGAGTAACAAGAAACCCAGAGAAAAAAAATGGAGAGGTGAATATCATGCTAATACCTTCTCACCACTATCATTACCAACAACTCTGATTTCTAGTCCAACAGAAGCAGCCTCAGGAGCAAGAGGTATCTCCTCATAGTTCAGAAACTGTATAGCACTGGGATCATAACGAAAGAACCCAAAATCGTGGACCTGGAGAAAAGCACATAGGTTGTTGGTTGTGTCAACTCACAAAAGAACACGAAGAAGAAAAGAAAAAAAAACATTTTAGCAATAGTTAACAAGTCAGATAAAAGAGAAAAAAGAATGTTATGCCCGAAAGAATGTGAGTATTACTAAAGTATGAATGAGAAAGGAAAAACAAGACACAAAAGCAGGCCAAAAGGAACATAACAGTCACTTACAAAATTAAGACGTGTACAAAGTACAATATAATCTAGTTCAATCTACATATTTTATATCAAGAAGAAAAGACCTTGTACTCTTAAAAAGGTATTAAACACACAAAAAAGTATCATGTCTTCATTTTACAAGTTAAATATGAAAAATAAATTACGTGCCTTGTTAGTCAAGGTGGTTTAAGATGACAAAAATTACTATCTCAATCTTCAATTAAAATTTAGGTAATATTAAAAGGATTTTGTTATGTATAGACTACTTGTTTAAAAATCAATAGTATAAGCATCAACCCTTTTTGTGTATTTTCATGTGTGTAGCACACAATCTGCCTTCCTGGAAAATTATTCGAGCACTAATGCAATAAAGTCTTATTTCCATGATGAAGCATGCTTGCTGTAATAACTGAAATTTCAATCAAAGATTCTGCCAGGTTAACAATCTGTTTGATAGTTATAGACAGCATATTGATAATCAAAGCAAAGACAGAACAAGGAAACCAGAGTTTAAAACAAAAGTCCACTCACTGGATCTCTGTAAACCGGATGCACTGGAACTTCTTCACGGTTCAAAAACATGGCTTCTGCAACCACAGGCCCTACACATTTAAGACAGAAGGAAAAAGGAACCTTAACAAATTTTCAGACCATGAAAACCTTGAAATGACATAACATGTCTATAGATAGAGATATTGCATAGCCAAAACTCTAAATTTTGTATCTGCTTTCTTTGCCCTTCATTACCATGTCATTGAATAAGAGTTACACATGAAATGACTGCAAAATCTGAAATAGCATTCTTATATAACAATTCTGAGGCTATAAGATAGTTCATTAATATAAATGAGCTGTTTGGTACATTGGTATCTTGCATTCCCTGGACCTTGGATTCCATGAAATTTAATTCCATACTTGGCATGACAATTAAAAGTTGTTAAAGGAAATGATACAGGTATTTTACAAAAGTTAGTCAAGCTAAAAGTTCAGGGATGTAAGGTCCCCATAGTTTAAGAGTAGTATGATATGTCAACCAAAATGTCACCTATCCCTCTTGATATCTAGGATGCAAATGTACCAAATGCATACACCTTGGATGCCTAACATTCAAGATACCAGGATGAAGATGAATGGTACACCAAATGGCTCCAAAGTGAAAGCATCAAGCTTCTGATTGGTTCTTGGGACAAAACATTAGACAAAAAGGGACCACCATGCATTTCATTTCCATTGTCAGGAATACAAGGAACCATCTGACCAAAGGAAAATTAAGCAAAGAATTCCCATAAACATTTCTTTTAAAATACCGATCTCTTTTAATTTTGGGTTCAAAACAAAATGGTTCCAGGAACTACTTTTTTGGAACTATAGCAGATGATTTTGTCTTAAATCCCAATCCCTTGTTCTTCCCACATTTACTGAGCAACTAAGCAACTAAGCAATAACCGAGAAGTACATACAAGAACTGAAAAATATTTGACTTTCAGTACATCTAAGGCATGCTATGATTTAAGAGAGCAGTTGGTTGCTTGTCTGAAGCCCCCAATTTATTGTCTTGCCCATATTCTGAGCAGTCAAGCAAACACAAATTTCAATGGCTCTTCTTATCCAATCCGATAAGATTCAATGAACTTAATTGAAGAACAGAACCATATAATTGGGAATCAGAGGGACTGAAATTGGATTCAACCAAAGTCAGTGTTTACAAATGCAATAATCCTCCTTTCTCTACACTGTGCTAACTATATAGACTCTGCGTAACAGACTTCACGTGCACCTAGCTAACAGAAACAGTAACAACGATCTGGGAGATAAAGGGAAAATAAAGAAACTTACTAGGAAGAAAGGACTTAAACCGTAACACTAATAAGGGAAATGGGTAGTAACGATTGGGTCATAACACCTTAAAAAAATTGAGAATAAATACCAGGCTTCACGACATGTCTATTAGTAAGAATAATCCCCCGACGTTTGTCAACAACAAACCCAGTTGCATAGCTGGCACCGGCCGATTCAGTGTCGAAAGCCCGGCAAGCCGTAGTTCGCAACACAACGACAGCAGGTACGACCTTGTTCAGGGCTTTCCTCCAGTCCTCGGCAGTGGCGACGTTTTCTTGGAATGGTGGGTCGATTTCCATGCACAGGTCAGCCTTCATGGTCGAGTCTAAACCCATCGGCCCAGCGGCCTCCGATCCCAACCTCTCCAGTGGATCCCCCATTGACTAGACTCAGTGATGAAAAAGCTTGGAGGGAGTTTCTCGAGAAATTGACGGAGAGAGGAAACTATAAAAGTTGGGTGTCGTGGTTCAATGAATCAAACTGAGTCCCAAGTCCCAAGTCCCAACTGTGTCTGTCTAGTCCACTTCATTTGATTCATAGTTTATACCCAGTGACGCAGTTTCCTGCCGAGGTCGCCGTCTCAGCCCAGTCAGAAAGGCAACATAACATGTGCGTGTTGGAATTTTACTTGATGTTACTTTGTAACTCTTTTTGTTTTTATGTCTGCTATTCATAAACATTATAGCACAGCTCATTACTAAAATGAAATTGTATAAATCGATGAAGTTAAGAGTTAAGGTGCTATCTTCGGTATATAAATTGAAGAAGTTCTAAGAGATTTAATTTACTAATCTTACTACAATAATAAATATAACTTATTTAAGTTAGTTGACATTTTAGAAAAAAAAACACACTAGTAAAAATTTGATTAAAAATAACTTAAAAAGAGTTTTTTGTAATCTTTTTTTTTGTAGTTAATTAGTACTCTTTTTGTATATGTAATAAAGAAGGTGTCTAATTAGTTGAGTTAATAAGTGAGATTTTGAAAGGAAAAAAATTAAATATGGTCTGATTTGCATTTTTATATTTGGATTATACAAATATTTAAGTACGAAATTCAAAATAATAATATTATTTTAATTAAATTAATTTTAAAAATAGAATAATCGAATCTTAAAAAATTAAAAATTTTATAAAATAATACACATTTTTAAACATCAAAATATCTTAAAAGCTATAAAATTATAAATTAAATTAAATTGATATATATAATAATTTTTTATAAAAAATATATATTTTTGAACTAATCCAAATTTAATTCAAACTCCAAAAACAGCCTGAATTTTATTTGAGCTTCAATTTCAAATCTCATATATATCCAGTTTTTTCGGTATTAGGCGAAATACCCGACCGGGATCAGCTCTAAATTCTTCTAAATTTCTGGACTACACTTTTATCCCCCCATTCGCCAATATTGAAAACCATTTTTGAATTCCAACAAACCAATATTGTTACGCAAAATATTCGTAATTTGGATTTTTTGGAGCATCAATCACAACACTTGTCAAACACTTGCCCAAACTAACTAATTCTCTCTAAGTGCACTCCATGATCTGAATATATACTCGTAAACATATTTGAATGAATCTCAAGAAGCTTTAGCAACCCAAGATGATCTTGATCAGAAATCCTGGTTTTTTTTGCTTCCTAATATTATATAAATTGCAAATCTTTTATTGTCAAATTAGGTCATTCCTTTGAACAATTCAAAGATTTTGCTAAATTTTGTTTTCGATTTCATCAAATGGCATTGATACGGAGCTTTGGATTCTTTCTAACTGGCAAAGCTCAATAAGAGTCCATATACACTTAATTATAACGTAATAATATTAACCAAAAATAAACGTGAAATGTCTTTTTGCTTCATCATAAATATTTATATATAAATCAGGCTTGCAAGCTAGCGCACATATTCAGCAATATGCTAATTATTCTAGTTTCATATCAAAAAGCAAAAAAAGGAGAACAACAAATTAAAACACCGAAACACTACGCTCTACGTATAATAAATCAATCTGCAGTTATATCTATATTCTTCAATTGGTAATTTCGGCTGGAAGTGGCTTGTCTCTGGATCTAAGCAAGCTATAGGCACACCCTCCGGCTATGGCTCCAATAATTGGACCTGCAATGTAAGCCCATAAACCTGTGTAAATACCTTTCACAACCGCAGGCGCAATGCTTCTTGCCGGGTTCATGGAAGCTCCTGATACAGGCCTGCAAATTAAGCCATGCGTACGTAATTTCAACTTTCATCACTATATATATCGCCCTTATAATGAAAATTAGTCATATTTGAATAATGTAATTACCCAGCAACAAACACATTCAGCATTATAGTGATTCCAACGGCGACCCCCGTGAATCCTCCTTCCTGCAAAATCAGGCCATATATATAAGAAGTAACAGAAAAAGAGAATATTGATTAATTGCAGAAGTCATGTATATGCTTATAGAGACCGCTCTGTCATCTGTAGAAACCCCAGAGATGACAAACATCAAGAGGAAGGTGATGATGATTTCCACAACAAATGCCCGCAAAGTAGAATCAACTGGAACAGTTCCAAAATAAGAGTCCGGTGTAACTTCAAAGACTGCTGTTAAGGTTATACTAGCTAATAGCGCCCCACATAGTTGAACCACAATGTATGGTATCGCCTACATCAACATCAAAGCAAAATAGATTAAAAAGCACAGATACTGACTGACAAAATGTAATGCTTATAGACTGCAATGGATTAGAGTATATATATAAATATTGTAATGAATCACCTCTTTAAGGGGGAACCGACGAAGGAGGGTTAAAGTGATGGTAACTGCAGGATTGAAGTGAGCTCCAGAGATATGACCTAGTGTGTAAACCAAAGCCATCACAATTAGGCCCCAAGTGACGCAAATGCCTGGAAATGTGACAGAACCGTAGATCTTATTCACTGTGACAACGCCGCACCCCGCAAATATTAGGAAATAGGTCCCGATCAATTCTGCAACCACCTACTGACAACCCAGAACAAAACGTTCTCTCACCATTTTAGTATAATATTATTATTATAGCAAGTTCATTACTTGAGAAATTAAAACAAAATATGAAATTACGCACTGATCACCTTCTGTACAAAGGTTATTACACGTGAACAACGTCCACGACGGCTATTGGTTCTGGAGGGCACTCCTTCTTCCATCTTAGAGATCTCTTCTGCCGTGCATTGATCAGCTCTATTGGCCATTGTTAATGTTAAGCTAGCTCTCACGCTGTGACTGTCTGAGAGATGTAAACTAGGACTAGAGTTTTATAAAAGATACGGGTTTAGTTTAGATTTGCTTTCATGGATATTTGATACGATTTTTTTTATTTTTTTTGAACAAAGATATTTGATATGATTTAGTTTTAAAAGATAACTTTTATTTTTTTATTTTGGATAGATCGACAAAATCATACGCTGTAGGTAGCACAGGCTGTTTCTCCTTACCGGAACTCCGCTTTATCACTTTATGGTTTATGTTTGTATGGGGGACGAAGTTTAATCTCAATTATGATTCCTTTCAATGTAAATATTTTAAATAAATGTTGATTAAGTTCTCATATTGCATATTTTGCTACACTTTTAATTTGCATTAAACAGGATGTTTCTTCTTCTTTTTCATTAGCACTTTATTAATTATTAATATTATAAGTAAAAAATATTAAACTTACATTAAAAAATGATACCAAATTTATGGTAAAAATTATTATTTTTTTATCTAATTTGAAATACTATCAAATATCAAAATATTCAAAATTTAAAAGTTACCCACTTTTTTCTCAACAGAATTTAATTTTTTAAATAATATTGAATATTTTGAAATTAAAAATAAAATAAGAATCCACTTTTCTCTAAATATAATCAAAATTTAAATAACATCGAGTATTTCTCTTACTAAATTCTCTCTAAAATTTAATCCAAATTAAAAAAAAATTGCAATTTAAATAGTATTCAGAAAGTGTGAAGAAAAGAGAGTAAATTACCAACAAAAATTGGAATATAGTCACGTGAGATAATTAACATTAACATATGAATGAGAAAGGAGAGAGTTAAATGGGAAAAATATTTTTTATTGAATCAAAACATTATTATGTTCGGATTGCTAGAAAAAATCAGAAGAGAGAGAATATTTTATAGAACATGTGTTCCATGGTACAAGAGAATTATAAATATAGATAACCGGAAAAAAAAAGGGCAAGAATTTACATTAGATGCTGCATAATTAAATAAAGGAATAATATCCCAGGATTACACTCTTATAAAACAAGAAAATATAGAATATTCTAAAAGTAGAAAGAATTGTACCAAAGGGATAATATAATTATGGTTAAATTTACATCAAATTTTGAAAAAATTTAAATCTTATTCTTAAAACATTTTCAATTATTTAAAAAAATTAATTTTTCAATTCGTCCAAATTCAATTAGATCATTAAAAACCTGACCAAAACTATGGGCGTATGCTAATTTGGCAAATTCTTGACATCATCAAGGATCATTCCGCATTATCAAAATACTTGTCGCATGACGTACCGAAAGAAAATAGTTGTCACATGAACATATTTCTAGTTTTGAGTATACCTTAGGAACTCCGTTAAAAAATTTTACTGTTTTTTTTTTCTAAATTAAAATGGTTTATGAAAGAATTGTGAAGGAAAATATTTCAAGGATAAAATTGCAACGCTGTATAATTTTTGGAGACAGAGTGTGATTTAAACGCAGCATAATGCAATCATCAGCTTTAAAATAGTCTTACCATCAGTAAAAGAAGGTCTACCCAGGGACCATGTAGTTCTACCTCGTAGAAGTTCACACTTGTTAAGTCATTGCAGAAATGGGGAACAAAAAGAATGAAGATAGAGCCTTCACTACTTGTATGTCATTTTATACATTTTTTTACAAACCAGTTACAAAATCATGCCTTTAGTTCCTCTTACAACTTTTCAGTTTATTGACAATTACCAGTCACTCGACACCTCCACAATGGCCTGGACTGGCATACTTTACTATTGGATTTTTTTTTTTTTCTACTTTCTGTGGAAAACTCATCTCGCAAGCCCCGTGTGGAAGGGGGAAAAGAGAAACGAAAAAGATACAAGGTTGACAAACCACAACTCTCATTTCGAAGGAACTTCAGAAGCACAGCTGGTAATTGGCAGATCACTTGGGGTACATACAAGAGCCCTTTGCTGTAAATGTCTGAGACTCTGTTCCATGCTGACTTGGACCATCTCAGCTAGCATCTTCTTTGCTTTACCGGATTGATCATCCCCATCAATCTGGGATATGATGTTGCATACTATATTCTCAAGAGAGTCAGGTTCAATTTCAGATCTTGGATAAGGAGACTCTCTAAGTAATTGCAAAAGGGTACGTGCTTTCAACTGAGACTTAGGTGTTCCTTGAACAGTAAGCTCAAGAAGTCCTGGAATTACACCTTCTCTAAGAATCGGTTCCCTGTATTTACATCGATCACTTTCGCACATTGTCAACAATGCTCCAACCGCGTGCTCCCTACTTTGGAGAGTGCCATTTTCAAGAACTTCCACAACTGCAAGAATCCCACCTTCTTCAGAAGTTAAGGCAGTTCTTCCCTCATCAAAACCCACCAAGGATTCTATTAAAGCACAGCATTTCTCAGCTGTTTTTGAGGATTTTTTACAAGCTTTAAGAAGATTGACTATATAAGGGACTGGATTTGTTTCAAGAATGATGCTGAGATTATTTGGGTATGTGGATAAATTGGAAAGAGCCATTACTGCATCCGCTTTAGCTTGTAGGCTTCCATCTCTAAGAATCTCCACAAGAAGAGGAATGGCTCCAGAAGAACTAATAATAGGCTTGTTGGTTGTAGAGGCAGATAGAGTGAGCAAAGACGCAGTTGCGTGCTCCCGCAGACTTAAATTTCGTGACTTGAGGAAACTAATTATCGGTTCTAAAGCACCAGCTTCCACAATGTTGATTTTGTTCCTGCAAAATAAGACCATATCAATATTACTAACTGATTTATGACTAATGCATAGAAACTTTCTAGCAGATAGTTAAACGGAATTGAATCTGAATCATCTAATCCACAAGAGAAGCAAATGATGATTTTCTGGCTGGTACATATATAACGTCAACAAACACAATAAAGAGAACATGATTCAATAGACAAGCTAAAATTTTGTTCATCTCAAAGCAATAGAAATCATGGTTGTTTTTAACTGTTAGAGTTCATTCCTCTAACTAATCAATGTCATTATCTTCATTCACAAGCTGAAAAATACTCATTATGGTCGTTGTACACTACTGCACTCTTGTGATAGTCAGAGAATATATCATTAATATATTCTGTATCAGGATAAGTTTAAATCACAGAATTTCCCGTGATTCTGACATATTTATTAAGGTAATGACCTCTCTGACATCAGATATTGTAGCCCCCTCAAAAGTCAAACCCCTACCCCCAACTTTTTCTTCTTCAGCGACCAAAGAAAAGGAAAATTGAGTATGCATAGTATATATGACATCCTATCTTTGAATTTATCTAGATCAACAAAGGTAAAAGAATTTCTTCAGGAGAAGTGAGAAGAAAAGAAAAACCTCAAGGTGCAGGCATCCTCGTACTACAGTCAGTAATGAGTTAAGCATATCAAAATAAAAGCCAAAATACGGATTTCCAATGAGAAACGGAGTAGAAGAAAAACTGCCACATCGAAGGCAGAAATGTAAACTGCCCCCATGAAAACAACCTACTAAAGTTACCCCACACTATTTAAGAAAAAAAAAAAAAAGAAACCGATGCTACAATTTCTCATGTAGACAATAAAGGTTGAAAGTAAAAGTAAGGGTACCAAAAAAAAAAAAAGTAAATAAAGACCAGTATCCTCACATTCAAGACTGTAAGTCATTAAAGTAAGCTTAATAGCTTTCTTTTTTTAATATTTTTCTAACTACTTTCCATTTTCTTAATAAACATAACTTTATTGGTTATCTAGAATAGCAGTGTAACCGACAGATCACTGCTGATTTACTAACGTAGCTTTATGGCGCCTCCAGGTTCTAAGTTCTAACAAATAGTGTTTTGATATTTAATTGAAGGTGACAGTAGTGACGGAAAAATAGATTTATAATGATTCCATTAGTTAGAAGGTGAGATTTGACTGTCATCAACAAACGATATCAGGTTAGCTTCAAGATGAAGAGAAGCGAAAAGGGAAAAAAGAGAGTGCAACGTGTGATCCAAAAAATAAGAAAAAGAAAAAGAAAAATCCATTCGAAAAAGCTTCAATTGTGAAGAATCTAATTCTTTCTTGTGGTATAGCACGAATGCATCCAAGCTATCAAAAAAATGATTAAACTACTTAGTTGACATATGACTCATAAGATGACAAGGAACTCAGTAGAAAAAATTCAAAAGCAAAAACGAACAAAAAAAATCCCAAAAAATTTCAGCTACTAAATCAACCAGAAAAATATACCCTCTTGCATTCTAACTTCTGAGCCATGAAAAGAGTATAAATTGTGATTTTTTTTTTTTTTCCTTTGGAAAAGATGGTCGATCTTATTGAATTTTTAATTCCCTGCCACGTTTCTTCAAAACAATCGTGATAAATAATAAAAGGAAAATCCAACCATCCCTTTTAAGATTATCCTACAATTTCTTGTATTTTCCCACCAACCAATCAGATGCAAATGGAAAGAGGATGAAAAAAAAAAAAATGAGAACAGACGGACAGAATAAAGAAACAGAATCTCACCGTATCCTACCATACTACTATACAATACTTCTTTCCCAAATTGACATTATCTTATTATATTTTTTTATGGAATTCCCAATTTGATGCCTTCAACGCATCACATATGTTTCACGAAGAGAACGAATTCCAAAATCGAAAAAAGCAAAGAAAGAAAAGGCACATCAAACTACGTAAGAAAATTAGAATGAAATCGCAAATAAACGCAGCAACTTAAAGCAATAACACTAGTACCCAAAAACCCATAATAATTTTATCTAAATTCCCACTAAATCCTTCATCCAATAAAATAATAATAACACAATATTACGCACTGAAACTTTCAAAACCCAATTTTGGGAAACGGATATTCGGGAGGTAAATGAGGGAAAGTTGCGTACTTTTCGTCTTTGACGGCAAGGTTAAGCAAAGCGAGAAGAGCCGGTTCATGGGACTCGGGCGAGTCGACTCGGAGCATGGAAACGAGTGGACCGACAGCTTCAGAGAGCTGGCGCCGACAGCGCTGTGACGTCTTGGTGAGCCGCCGGATATCCCGAGCAGCTTGGAGCCTAAAATCCGGGTCGTCCGATTGGAGGAGATGAAGCGCCCGGCGGACGGCTATGGGTGAACGGGCTGAATCAGCTTCGAAATTCGCGTCGGGGCTATGACCCTCAGAGGAAGAAGAAGTGTCCATTGGTGGAAGAAGGAAAGAGAGGGTAGCGAGAGAGAGTGGAGAGAGAAAAAAATCTGAAGTGTGATTTAAGAAGCTGAGAAACGCAAAGCAAAGGTGAGGAGGAGGTTTGGCAGAGGCGTTAAGCAACAGTTATAAGACAAAGGTAGAGAGAGAGAGAGAGAGAGAGAGCAGTTGTTGGTTTTGGTAGTTCGGTATGCAACTTTAAAGGAATCTCTTGTCTGTGAATTTTAACCTTTTTTAAATAAAAAAAAATAGATACAGTTACATCGATAGCATTATTGAATAAAATATTAACTGAAGCAGACACAATATTATTTAAATAAGTTTGCTAAAAATAAAATTCCTCAATTTATTATTACCACTGTATGAAACTAGTAAAATATAATATTTGTTACTTAAAATGGCCTGCAGGTGTTCCAATATTGTAGGAAAATAAATTAAAATCCTTATCGAATTAGGTTTTATTTTATTTTCAAAATTATTAGTTATTTTATGTTTTTATTCTTAAATGTGTTTATTTATAAGATATTTTGTGTGCTTGTAATTGATTTGCTGTCATTAACCTCCTAGATAGGTTATTAATTCTCTCTTTTCAAATATAACATCATACAAGAATAATGGTGAACCTTTTTTTTTTTCATTCATTAAATTGATAACAAATACTTTTTAAAGTATATACAAGATATCAATTATCAAGGGAATTCTAACTCAAGAGAGCATGAAATTTTTTTTCTTAATAACTTGGGTTAGATTTCCTTAAAAAATATTTTGGAATTAAAATATTGGTTAAATTGAAAGAATATACTATTAAAATCATTTTTATTCAATTTAGTCTCGACAAAAGAGAAAAACAATATTATTGTACTACATATTTTAATTGATAAATATAAAATACTCAATTTTTTATCTTTTTTTTCTTGGTTCGTGATAAATAATTTTGAAATAATTTACATTTAATTTTAAATACAAAAAACAATAGTTCTCTTAAGTAGACTAGTATACTGGTACTCTAATTTGTTTCCATTCATGGATTTGTGAACTTTTTTTTTTAATTATTAGAATTGTGGGCATTACTTTAGGTAACGTACGTCCATTAGCTAGAAGCCATGCTAAAATGCTTTTTAAGCTTTTCTTTATATCTCTTTTTCCTTATCAAAGAGGAAGTTAAGTCCACTTATGTACCTTTGCTGATCACAACTTATATTCCTAAAACACTGTTCGTGATCATTGAGCTCCATTAATTGCTATGTATTATCCATTATAACCTCAATTTTGTTGATATTTTTAAGGAAGAAAAAACTGCCACAACTAATATCCACCTTTTAATTACTTACTCAATATTTGTTTAAAATTTTAAAAACAGGAGGAGCTAGATCGAATTGCAGAGAGTTCCACGAGTAATTAATAAATAAGATGAAAAACAGTAATTGATTAATTGATGGCGATGACTATAGAGGCATGCACGGTTGAAAAATGACCGCTATTTAACGCCTGAAAAATGTGCTTAAAGGTACGGATAAGCTACCTGATTGGAGGATTATTGTAGTTGTAGGTTTGTTGGCACCATGCACCCATCAAACTCTCCTCCTTTGCCACATGTGACTACGTGGAGTACAAGTTTTGTGTTCATTACACGCCAATGCTACTCTTAATTATTATTATTATTCTGAAAAAATATTTTAATTATAGACACAACGAATGAATAATTGTTCCTTTCTTGAGCCTCAACAGATACTTTTCCCCACAATTTTCATCCTTCTCTTCTTACTTACCCCTCGTGTTTTTTTTATAAAGACATTTTATCTTTTTTTCTTCTTCTTCCTCGTAAGAACAAAAAAAATAAAATAAAAAAAAGTTACATTGATGTCTTTTATTCCTTTTTCTCACATAATATTTATATTTGCACGTGATTCACTTGAGTATTGACACTACAAGAAAGACGGAGAATGACGACGAAAATTTAACGACGGTTACAAAAAATCGTCTCTAAAGTCAACTTTAACGACAGTTTCTTAACCGTCGTTAAAGTTCGATAATTAACGACGGTTTACAGAAAACCGCCGTTAAATACAGACGATTAGGATCCAACCGTAGTGATCTACGTCAGTCTGAACATAAAAAAAAATTATGGACATTACGACTGTTTTATAAAAAACCATCGTGAAATAACAATGGTTTTATATAAAACCGTCATTAAATGACGACGGTTTCTAGGAAACTGTCGTTAAATCCCAACGTTCAGAATTCTAACCGTTGCTTGATATTCATGTGGTTTAACGACGGTTGTCCTGATAACCGTCGTTAAACCCATTTAGCGATGGTTTTTTTTGGTTTAACGACGGTTTACAACCGTCGTTAAACCACGCGTACGCCTATAAATTCAGCAGCCCTCCTCATTTTTATTACAAACGTTTTTCAGTCTGGGCCCAACTCTAGTTTTCGGTCGTAGATATAAGTAAAATTTAAGCATTATTAATATTTTAGATAACACAAAATATTATATTTTAAATTACAAATAAAATTGATATAAAAAATTAAATTAATTTTATTAATCAAAAATTTAAAAAAAAAATTATAAGTAACGACGGTTTTTAAATCGTCGTTACTTTTAACGGCGGTTAAAAACCGGCGTTAAAACTGATTTAACGACGGTTTAAAAATCGTTGTTAAGCCATTCATAGCGATGATTATTCTCACGATTATTGAAATAGTCGCTATGTCTGGAGTTTTACGGCGGTTTTAAAATCGTTGTTAATGGGCATAATGACGGTCAAAACTGTTGTTATGCCTACTTAAAAACCGCCGTAATACCACAGTTTTGTTGTAGTGTGAAAACAAATAAAATCAATTTATAATATATTATCAAATATGTTCGCACCTCCTTCATATTATTAATTTTAACAATTACTTTTGATAAAAAAAAAACATTTTTTTAATTCTACAACGTGATCGGTTATTAATAAATATTAATTAGTACAGTAATTTATAATAAATAAAATACGTATTAATAAAATTTAAAACAAAAATTTTAAGACAAAAATTTAAAATATATTTAATAAAATAAATAAATTAATTTATAATTTATTTAATTAATTTATAAATTTATTTAATTAAATTAAAAATATTTAATAAATAAATTTATTTAAATTAATTAAAAATTTATAAATTATAAATTATTTTAAATAATATATATTTTATAAATTATTTTTATCAAATAAATTTTAGTGTATAAATACGACATGTTTACGAGAAGAAAGAGAAAAGCATCGCATCCCACTGTGCAAATCTCGTGGGGCTGGGCTCTCCCCTTCCAGATTCCGCCATCTGTATTTACATTTAAAATTCTCCAACTTTTTATTTTTGGTTGTAATAAAATTGCAATAAGGTTCATTTGCTTGCACGCAATATATCTCTTTGATTTTATTATAGACAATTTATTTATGTTAAAATTAAAAAAATTCATAATTTTTTTGGGTAACTTGATTCTAAAAAAAATGATACATTTAAAATTTAAAAATGTAATAATAGTTTGAATAACAAATGAGATTGGCGTGTAATAATATATTTGAAATTCAACAGGTGACTGTTGAAAAATAGAGGAAGAAAGTTTTTGAATACTCTAAAAAAAGAGACTGCAGACTTAACTTATTTAGATGTAATTGTGAATGAAATTTTTCTTGCATTGTAACTCTTTTGTTTCTGATATCAACGAAAGCGCGCGGCCCCAACCTTAGGAATTAGCACCGTCGTCGTCTGTAATGCTTATATATGCTAGCTGTTGATATACATACATATATACGTGACAACGGGAAGTGCGTGTGAACGCTACAAGGGTTAGCAATTAACCGTCACGTGGGAGTGTTCCTTCAGGTGAATATTAAGTGTCCTTGGTACGAAGGAATTAAAGCCATGGAAGCAAGTTCCCTTTGGCATAATTTGTGGAACTGTTCGGAATAATTTGTGGCCACATTTTGTGAAACTTAACCAAGGCTCTCATGCATGCCCCTAATTTATGGAAGTGGTTTAGCGAGACACAAGTTGGTATTTAATTTATTGATAATAAATAAATTTTTGTCAATTAATAATATTTAAATTATGATATATAATAAAAATAATATTTTTTAAAATTATTTTTATCATGTATTATAATTTAAATATTATTTATAAATAAAAAATTATTAACTAATAATAAATTAAATCGTATTAATTATATCAAGATGTATGCGTACGTTTTATAAATAGACTAGTCATATTTAATTCACTTGGTTGTAACTAGCCTCAAATTTATGTACATCTACACGAGACACGTTATTCAATAAAAGCTACGTATCATCGGAAGAGTAGTATAGTTATCTTACATATTCAAAATTATTACATTATTTTTTTTTAAATTTTCATATTGAATATATACGATAATAATTAAGAACAGGTGTGTGATCCAAAAATGTTGAAATGGGGATGAATGTCAACCACGTATATATTTGATTATTTCCACTCGTTGAGCTTCTTAATTAAGACTCAACTACGTATAAATATAATTGTGAGAAGTATGAAAATCTTTATAGTAATGTAATAATCAAGGTGCCACCGTGGGTGCAAGATTCTCTGTAATTGACATCCTTAAATAAGTTATATCTGGAGTGACTGACAGGAACGTACGTACGAGTGAAATCCATCAATAATACAACCCACCCACACGTGGATCTCTCTCACAAATTGCTTCCTTATTTTCTCAAGATATATCCTATAACATTCCAGAATATAAATTATTTACGTGGAAGAGAAAAATTGATGTTTGTCATTGGAGTATATCTAATTTATAGTGACAAAAGAATAAATATATTGACTTTTAAAAATATTTCTCGACCGCCGCATTCATTGCTTTATACAAAGACGTATGTTCATGTCTGCATCAGAAATATTATGGCATACGTACGTAGAAGCGTATATTAATTATTACAGTTCTGAAGCTTTTCCGAAATGGTATTTTTTTAATAATTAAGATTATATAATATAAACTCTTGTAGTTTACTTCTTCATGTTGTTCAAGCAACTCGAAAAATAAGAAAAACAAAAAACAAAAAAATATATATCAGTCTAAAATTAATTGTTGGTAGCGTGACTCTAAAATGAAGAATGAATATGTCGTTATTTTTAAAATAATTTGCATCTCCCGCGCTCGATAATTTGAATACAATTGGCACAATTAATACATGATAGTGTCATTCAGTAATTCCTTATTTTTGTCTTCAATCTCTTCGTTATGAGAAGGACATGATTCTCGGTCACTCGTGGCTGCCTTTAATTACTCGTACGTTGGCCACACATTCAGATTAGTGGCCCTTTATGCTTTTGGCGGTTTGGCCACTTAAAACCTTTTTTTTTTAAATAAAAAAAAAACTTATTCCTATGTTATAGACTCAGTATTTGTACTCAGTTTTATTCCAATTTTGATTGTAAATGTAATTAACTTGATGTCTCGCTCCGTGGGTGTAGTTCGGATAATGTAATTTTGAAAAATACTGCTACCATTAATTCCTTAGCTAATCACACGTAAAATCTAATCATCCATTTTTCGGGTTTCGTGCACTGTCTTGACCATGATGTCCATCGATGGTAATAGACTCACAAGCCAAGTTTTTTTCCCCCTTCGAGATAATCATTGTAGAATAAACAAAAAAATTTCCTTTTCGAAAAATATGGTCGGGGTATCAATATATAGCATGTCGAGAATTCAATTATTTGAAAACTATAATATATGGGATATTCGATTTCCACATTTAGAATGGCAACGATCGCTTACATTTCAATGATTGAGCTATAAACAATACAAAATAAATACCAAGCTAACCCTCAATAGTATTTTATTTATTTATCTTGTAAATTAATATTTCGATCTTCAAATGTATAAATTTAATTTATAAATTTTTTTAAGTAAACAAATTAACTCATAAAATTACAAACTCATTGTATATTAGTTATTTTGATCATATTTAAAAATATTAAATTTTTTTATATATTATTAATATGATACTTGTGTAATTAAAATTAAGAATTTAAAGATAAAAGAGAAATTAATTTATAAATTTAGAAATTAAATTATTAGTTTACTAACACAATTCATGACGGTCATATTCATAATAACACATGGATGGACGTAGGTAATCAAATGAAAGACAAACCTTTTCATACTTAAGCTGATGATTGGGAGATTAACTTTAGTTTGGAACTAAAATCATCGATTTTTTTGTAAGATCTACTGTTTTTGAAAAATATAAAATATAATAATATTACAATCAGGAAATCAATCATAGAAGCATTAAATGGAACCAAGTAAATGAAAGATAATCATAATTAAGGACAACTAATTAATCAACTAAAATCAGATCAATGAATCATAATTAACAATTAACCAAAATTAAGATAAACTATTGGTGCCTTCATTCATTATAAAAATTTCATTGGGAATATTGTGTAGCACCGATTTTAGTGGTATCGGCCATGTGATTATCCTTATACCCCATGTGATCCTTATTAAAAAGCTACACGTGCTTCATGGTTCCCCGACACAAACAAAGGCAAAATCAAAAAGAGAAAGAAATTAAAGAGCAGCCCAGCAATGATTCAGAAATCTTAAAAATAAGAAGTGATTCCCATGTTCATGATTCCCTTCATTGTTTGGTCGACAAGCGAAATCACGAGACGAATGTACGGACGCTCCAATGGCATTCCGCATATATATTAACCAGAAAACAGTTTTATCACGACTACTACAGAGAAATAGATCAGATACATAAATTTGTTTATGAAACTGGGACATGATTGCAGGCCCGGCCAACATACACTTCTTGAAAGACAGAATGTTCAATTTTGCGGATAGATTTTTATTTAGAAGTTAATAAAGAAAAAGGCACGCATTGAAATTCTAAAATGCCCTTGTGAACATCAACTTTTTCTTTCTCCGCAAAGTTATGCTTGTATTATGTGACGACATCATTTATTGGGTCCATCATCTTCAAATCATTTACTTTGAGATTGAATTTCTGTCTCTCTGTGATGAAAGAATGTCATCAATGGCTTCTTTTACTTGAGAAATGTCGGGAGCTTTTTCGCCTTGGACTGGCCAAAATTCATCAGTTGCCAGCACCTGCACCACGTACAGCGTGAAGAAGGGACAAAAAGTATTATATTTTAAGCGATGAAATCAGTTTTTGGAAACTAGATCAAGCATAAAGAAGGGGAAGAAATTCAATATCAACCAAAAAAATAAGAAAGAAGAAGGTTTTTTTTTTGGGTACAAGAAAGGATGTCCAAAGGACTATAGGTAACAAAACTTTTGAGCTGTCAAGCCCTTTAGGTCATTCAAAAGAGATGGTCCTAGCCCACAAGGGGGTCTTTCAAACATATGTAGGCTCGGGTCCAGATTTTGGCCCATATTTGCTAGCCGGTCTGCAACCTTGTTGGCTTCTCTCACTGTATGGGATATTTTCACCCTCCAGTTTCTTTTCAAGAAACTTCTGGTCTGTTCTACCAAACTCTCGCACGGGTGCCTCGCCGAGCAACCCTTGGTGCATAGATTCATAGCAATCAGTGAATCTGATTCAATTTCCACTAGTTTGTAGTTCAGCCTCCATGCTATTTCCAACGCCGTGAGGATCCCCCATAATTCCACTTCGGTGATGCTACATCGCCCTAGCTTCCTCGCGAAACCATAGAGAAAACCTCCTACCGCATTCCGTAGGACTCCTCCGCAAGCTGCCGAGTCTCCTTGACGCACCGATTCGTCGGTGTTGAATTTAACCCAGCCATCTTTTGGGTAGGACCATTCCATGTCTACTACTCTGAGTCTTCTCACTTGAAGCCTAGCTTCAGATTCTTTCCAATTCATGCATTCTTTGGCCTTGTGAAGACAGCAGAAGAGCATGTCGTTGGATCTTACGTTCTCAGGCTAGAAGACCATCTCACATCTGCAGATCCAGATGTTCCACAACGTAACCCCAAAGAGGATCTTCCAATCCAGGTGTGTGTATTCCTCTCTTCCAAACGCCCTAGATAGATTCTTTTCTAGCTACTCGTGTGAGTTGAGTTCGAAGAAATTCCCCCATTTGCTAGGTTTGACCAACCTTAGCCAGACATTTTTTGCGTGTTCGCAGTTCCTCAAACAGTGAATTGTGCTTTCCCTCTCTTTCCTGCATACTGGGCATGTCCCCGTAGGGTCAATGTGTTGGTTGAATCTCAGACCATTGGTAAGGAGTTTGTCATGTCTTGTGAGCCACATTAGTGTTCTAATTTTTTGAGGTCCAGGCCACTTCCAAATCTTTCTCCAATTGAGGTTATTTGGATGATGTGCCTGAGTTCTTGCCCCATAGGCAGAGCTTACTGAAAATTCGCCATTACTGCTATATTTCCATCTCCGGATGTCCTGTCCTGAATCAATACATGGCTTTCGAGTTGCCTCGAGTCTTCTTCTGGTTTCTGGCTTGGTGTAGGGGGAAATTATTTGTCAATCCCACTCCCCTGAGGTGGTCACCATTTCTGCCACTGCTCGAATCAGAATATTCTCTGGGATTGGTATCTCCGAGTCGAGGATTAACTTCTCTCCCCCTGTGATCCACTCGTCCAGCCAGAAATTAGTAGCTCTACCATCTTTAACATTCCAGTATGTACCTTCCTCAACCACTCCTTTAACCTTCTGGACACCTTTCCATAAATTAGAATAGTCCTTCACTTTAATCTCTTGTCTGGGATCTGTTTTTTCCTCCAATTTGTACTTAGTTTTAAGAATTTCCACCCAAAGAGCACCTGGATTGTTAGAGATTCCCCATACCACCTTCATAAGGAAGGCCTCATTCATCTCCCTCAACTTTCTTACCCCCAGGCCTCCTTTCATTCTTGGTTTACAGACTTGTTCCCAAGGGACAAGATGTAAATTCTTCAAGCTGTCTCCATCCCCCCATATGAATCCTTTGCTAATTCTCTCTAGGTCATCACATAATCTCAGAGGTAGCAGGGCAGTCTGCATGGAGTAGTACGATAAATTATTCAGTACACTAGAGTTCAGAGTCACTCTACCTGCCAGTGAAAGAGTCTTAGCCTTCCAGCTATTTAGTTTCCTTTTCACCCTGATTGATATATTCTTGAAAGTATTCTTGCTTACCCTGCTATGGATTAAAGGCATCCCCAGATAAGTTCCTAGGTCTTCAGTTAGTTGAAAGTATAGCTCTCTGCCGTATTGTTCCATTCTAGTGTGGTTAACGTTTTTAGAGAGGAAGCATTTTGATTTGAGCTCATTAACTAGTTGGCCTGAGCTAGTGCAGAAAGTGTCTAGGCATTTCTTGATCACTCCGCATTATTCTATGTTTGCTTCTGCAAACAGTATCAAGTCATCCGCAAAGAATAAATGGGACAGCTGGGGCCCTTTCCTGCATAACTGGATGGGCTTCCACTATTTATTTTGAATCGCCCAATCTAGGTAGTGGCTAAGCCTCTCTATGCATAGGACAAAAAGATATGGTGAGAGAGGGTCCCCTTGTTTGATTCCTCTATATGTTGGGAAATGGTCAGTGATCTCTCCATTCCAAAGGATGCTCATAGAAGCTGTTGAGATGCAGCTCATTATGAGTCCCCTGAAATGACTTGTCATGCCAATTTCCTTTAGGGTATCCTCCAGAAATTCCCAACTGACTCTATCATAGGCTTTCTCCAGGTCAATCTTTATGGCCATCATCCTCTTCTCCCCTTTCTTCTTTCTCATGAAATGCAGCACCTCTTGGGTTATGATTACATTATCATTGATGCTCCTAGAGGGGATAAAGCTGCTTTGGCATGGGCCTATCCACTGGTTCATGAATGGCTTGAGTATGTTAGCAATAGCCTTAGTTAGAATTTTAAAAATGACATTACAAAGGGCAATTGATCTGAATTTCTTAAGGCATTCTGGGTTATCGACTTTCGGGATCAAGACTAGGAGGGATTTGTTTATGTCTTTAACCATCTCGGGTTGGTTGTAGATATCCTTTATAATCTTGCAAACCGAAGGACCTACCACCCCCCATTGACTTTGGAAGAAGAGAGCATTAAGCCCGTCTGGACTTGGAGTCTAGAGGGCCCCCATGCTGAACACCACCTGCTTAATTTTCTTATCCGAAAAGGGGCTTTGTAGTCTATCTAGATCTGCCTCCCCAATTTTAGGAAATCTTCCCTGGATGATAGGGGGTAAAGGGCGAGCCATCCTCCTTGAAAAGCCTTTGGAAAAAGTTCTTAGCCATAGTCTTTAATTGTTCCTTTTCTTGTATCCAGTTTCCCTCCTCATTCCTTAAGGTTACAATTTTGTTGGGTCTTCTCCTTGCCATAGTTGAAGTATGAAAGTATTTTGTGTTCCTGTCTCCTAGCCTAAGCTAATTACAGCGCGCTTTTTTTTGCCAGATAGCTTCTTCCTTGGTCAGAATTTCCTCATACTGCTTCCAAAGAGTTTGCTGAAGATCAGAAAGGTAAGGATTAACTTTAATACTAAGGGATTTGTCTATACCTAATAGTCTCCTGAAGAGTTCTCTCTTCTGTTTGAAAACATTCCCGAAAACCTCTTGATTCCACTTAGAGATTTGGTCCTTGAAATCTTCAGTGTTCTCCTTTTAGTTATTCCCTCTCTTCCAAACATCTTTGACAATGTTTGGGAAGGAATCCTCTAATAGCCATGCTGACTAGAATCTAAAAGCTTTCTTTCTAATGTTGGGGTCATTGAGGGGTTTCATCACCACATAAAGGGGCATGTGGTCTAATTTAAGAGCTGGGAGGTGGAAAACCAGAGAATCTGGAAATTCTGAATTCTACTGGAGGTTAGTTATGGCTTGGTCTAGTCTTTCCTTCACTCTTCCCCTTTCCTAGGTAAATCTCGGTCCTTTGGATTCCATTTCCAGCAAGGTGCAGTCAATTACAAAACTACTGAAATCATTAACCGAGTTCCAGTTTATGTAGCTACTACATTGTTTTTCTTGTGGATGTTTGTAGGCGTTGAAATCACCTATAGCTAGCCAGAGTGAGGTGATATTTGCATTCAGGGATCTCAGCTCCCTCCAAAAATCTTTCCTTCTATGGACCTAGGGGCTTCCATAAACGAATGTCACCAGACATTTTTTATTTCCTTTTGTATCCCTGAACTCTATCTCAGTATGAATGAATTGCCTATATTTTTTAAGAGTTTTTACTGCAATCTGACTAGGGTCCTAGATTATCCAGATGCTTCCAGCCAGCCATTCACACTCCACTAAACTGCTGCTCGCCCAGCCAATTCTCTTCATTACTTTCTCTGCTTTTCTACCACTTATCTTGGTCTCAAACAAAGCTATAATGTTCAGTTTATGTAAACTGATCATGTCTTTTATGAGGTTTGGAAAAGATCTATTTCCCGCACCTCTGTAGTTCCAAGTGAACAGATTCATAAGGGAACAATGTAAATTGTGTGCCCTCATGGCAATCTGCCTTCCCTTTGGTCCTCTCTGCATGCCTCCTCAACTAGGTGTTCTTCTCTCCTTTCAAGCGACAGTCCCCTGGTGTCTTCCTTTCTATTCCCTTTTGGGTCTGGGGGTTCCTTCTGTGTGGGTAAAGGTTGGATAGAAGTCACGAGCTTCCCTTTCTCCCCTGTCCCGTGCTGCTCTGGTGCTGGTATCACTTCCTTGTTGATCTGGCCCAGCTTCCTGGGGCCTATATCTGGCCCCTCTGCAGTTAAGGGCCTACTGTTTTGGATGTTTGATTTGGAGAGGTCTACCAAGACCCCTCATCTTGGGTTTGGACCTTGGTTGCTTTTCTGAAAGAAGAAGGATTTAAGTCCTACCTTCGCTTGCAATTGAAGAAACTTAACATACGCAATAGCTTTCTCCAACATGGTAACCAAATCAACCTGCGACATTCAAAAATCATATCGTACTCTAATATCCCTAAAATGGATGGGGGAGATGGTCTTGTTCAAGCAGTTCAATTTCTGCAAGATATTCATCATCTACCTAGTTATTGATACAAAAGAAGTAAAAAAGAAAGCAAAATTTTAGCATTAGGGAAAAATATCCCACCTTGGAGCCATTAGGTACCAGTTCTTGTAGTATCTTTAGCCGCTCGCTTATCCTCTCTCTCCTATTCTGTGAGAAAATAAAAAATAAAAAATTCTCTCAACGAACTCATTCTTTGCTCAATTTGCAATCAAAATTCTTTACATATCAAACATAAATTTGGCTTGGGATCGAAGCAAACCTTGGCTGCAACACTTTGAGGGTCCTTGGACGATGGGCTTGACTTAGGTTTTGGCGTTTTACTTGCACTTGTGCGTTGCTTCTTCGCAGCTTGCACGCTCACACCCTGTAAACATAATTACTCTATAAACCAGTTCTAAACTTAAAAGCGAAGGTTTGGGTAGAGGGAGCAATACCATAGAAGGACTTTCACTATGTGGCTTTTCAAATTCACTATGGCCACTCGAAGGTTGAACGCAGTTGAAATACTGCATCACTCGTGGGTCTGTGGTGCTTCTAGGACCAATCTGATTCCACTGATTATAATTTTGATGCAAGCAAGTGCTGTTAGAGACCAGCCTGCTATGCTGAGAGCCAAGCAAAGATTCACCAGAATTGATGAGATTGTTGTACCCACTGGCTTTGAAATTGATCAGAGATCGTGCTTCCTCAGGCCCATTGCCACTGCCACATAGAGGGGGAGAATGGGTTATTGCTACGTCTTCCCGATCTTCAAGCACATATTTGTGGTACTCATGAGCCATCAGAGAGGTGAATTCCAGAGCAGTCTCTCTCACTGAAGACACAAGTTTGAATCTTGCTGCTTATACTTGAAACATGGGGAATTCGGTAGAGTTGTAGATGTTCAAGTATTCAACCCAGGTGCATTTTATATTAATGACAGGAACAACAAATCAAAATCTAATACTAGAATAATGCTGTGTGTTACTAATATGCAGATGATTAGTTCATTGGTGTTGGTATTGGGATTGTTAGCTGGCAGAAGTGAATTCATATCGGAAGAAGCAGAGGAGAAGATAAAAGAGAGCGAAGCAGCAAAAGGGGCGCCGGATCCTTCGCAAGGACCCGCGTCTCTCTTTGACTCCCTCTTTAATGAAGCAGCTGGAGCTACTTTAGGTAGCTTCTTGCATGCTTCCTTTCTATCACTCAAGCACGTGGAACTCATATTCTATTTTATGCCATATGTTGCATTATGTGCAGTTGTATAGACTGGTTATTTAACAAATAACGCAGATTGGCACTGTTTTTGTATCGGTTCATTTATTTACTAAATGATTCTATTTGGTTGTTCTTATATTTTAATGAAGAATTGAAGTGCATTTTCGGTCTTCAAAATTAATGTGAGTTTGATGTTCTGCTTTTTTAGCAACTTCTTATTTTCAAGTTTTGAAGCTTCTTCTGTAGGAAAAAAAAGAAAAAGAAAAAGAAGAAGAAGAAGGGAAAGCTAATAGAGTTACTTTGGGAAATAATGAGATCATATGTTACATAGCAAGTCTTTTAAGGTTGAAATAAATATGATTTGTGGATGAACTGGTGTGAACTCAAGCAGAGAACAGAATCATTTGATTTTGAAGGAGGCCATTCTTAAAGAATTGAGTCAACATTCACTTGATTTTGTAGATGGCAGAATACATCAAACTTTGTTATTTTATGATGAAAAATAAAACATATATATTATCTCGCATATTAATATTTTTGTAGTATTAAATTGTTTTAATTTTTTAATATCTTTCGGTAATGTATGCACAAAAATTTAATTGAAATTAAAAGGCTAAATTATTAGATGGAGTTCAATAGGGAGAGGTGTAAGCAAGGAACTAAATTTCTTTTCTTTTCCATTGAAATGACCGAAACGTTTCCGTTTCCTGAGTCACCGATATGAAACGGAGTTATCGAAACGAAACGAAGTGTTTGTTAATGAATTATGTTATTTCAATTAAAATTACTATATTTCGAAATATTTCGGTAGAAATACTATTGTTTCAATAGAAATTTCAGTAGAAATACTCTTATTTCAAGTTGTTTCGATAGAAATACTCTTGTTTCGAGTTATTTAGATAGACATACTCTTGTTTCGAATTATTTCGATAGAAATACTTTTATTTCGAGTTGTTTCGATGGAAAAGTACTAAACTAATTTGAAAAATACAAAAATTGACAATTTAAAAGTAGATGAAAATAATATTATATCACATCCAACACCAAGTTATTTTCTCTCATAAGTCACAACATCTTTATTAACTTCATACTCTCCCCCTTTGTTTTTATGACATTATTTTCCTTTATTATCTTTATTTTAAAGAGGAAACTACAAAAATGATACAAGAGAGATTGAAAGGCAAAGAGAGAGGAATATACTTAAAGATAGAGATAGAGATAGAGATAGAATCATGGTTGACAGAAAAAGAGATTTAAATATAAATTTCATGAAAGAGTTAAGAAGAAGATGGAGAGATAGATGCAATAGAGAGATTGTTGTTGAATGCTGTTAGGATTTGAGTTGAAGTTCCTACTGTAGTAATATGTTTACTTACTATTCAATTATAGATATTAATTCGAATTAATTTTAATATAATTTTATATATCTATATCATTAATATTACGTTAAAATATTTTAAAATTAAAAAATATATATTATTTAAAATTATTTGAAACGTTTCTTAAAAATATTTTTATTTTTTTGAAATTTTTAAAATATTTTAAAATATTTTTATTTTTAGAATTATCAAAATAATATTTTAAAATAAAATTTAGTACCTTGAGTTGAGTGTAAATAGTTAACTAGAGAGAATTCAAACCTTAACTTCGTCGTGCCAAAAAAAAAAAAAATTGGTGGCAGGGTATTTTTTTTTAAAAAGTGAAAATAAAAATACAAAAAAACATTACCCGTTCACTGTAAACATCAATTTCCCTTCGACAATGTTGTTAGGGTTTCTCTGTGTACTGTAATTTTATCCGCAAAATCATGGAACTCAGTAGGAAAAGACATTACCATGAGGACCATTCCCCTCCTTCAACCTCAAACCCTCACAAGAAGCCCCTATCTTCTTCCAGTAAAGCACCTTACCAGTATCATGATCACCATCAACAACAAATGGGTAAGCGCCCCGCCTTCACTTCGTACCTTGATGTCCCAAATCTGCCACCGAAGATCAAGTCACTCTGCGAAGTCATCTCCAACACTCCTTCTATGGCCGTCGAGAAAGCCCTTGAAGATACAGGGATTCTGGTCACTCAAGAAGATGTCGAAGAGGTCCTCAAATTGTCTTACGGGTTACCGGGTTCAGCGGTGAAGTTCTTCCGATGGTCGGGGTACCAGCTCCACGACAACCATAGCCCCTACTCTTGGAATTTGGTTGTGGATTTGTTGGGTAAAAATCTCTTCTTTGATGCAATGTGGGATGCTATTAAATCTATGAAGAAAGAAGGGCTGCTTTCGCTTGCAACTTTTGCTTCTGTTTTCAGCAGTTATGTTGCCTCGGCCCGTGTTCAAGAGGCGATCATGACTTTTGAAGTTATGGAGAAATATGGGTGTCCACGGGATATTATTGCCTTAAATTCGCTTTTGAGTGCCATTTGTAGGGAAGGGAGGACAGTGGATGCCTATGACTATTTGCGCATTGCCAAGGAGATTGTTAGGCCAGACCCGGATACCTATGCAATTTTGTTGGAGGGGTGGGAGAATGAAGGGAACGTTGTTAGTGCTAGGCAAACTTTCTCAGAGATGGTGATAGAGATAGGTTGGGACCCAAGTAATGTACCTGCTTATGATTCCTTTTTGTGTACTTTAATCAGAGAACCCAATGGGATCCATGAAGCAATTAAATTCTTTGATTCCATGAGAGATAGGAGGTGTTATCCGGGTATAAAGTTTCTCAAGGTTGCCCTGGTTGAGTGTGTCAAATGTCAAGATAACCGGGTAGCTGAGTTGCTTTGGGAGGTAATGGTGGGGAGAATGGGTTTGAAACCCGACACGCAGATGTACAATTCCATGATTGCTTTGTACTGCTATCTCAATGATACTGATACAGCGAAAAGGATGTTAGATGACATGGTTTACAGAGGGGCGTTTCCAGATTCATTAACTTATAATTTGTTATTTCGGTTCTTGATCATAGGCAGGAAATTGCAGGAGGCTTCTTTTGTTTTCACTGAGATGGTGAAAAATGAGTGTATCCCAGATCAGCCTAATTGTGATATAGCTGTTAGAATTTACATAGATAATGGGGATCCCTATATGGCAATAAAAGTTTGGAAATGCCTGGTAGAAAATTACAATAAGGATCTAGAGGAGACAGCAAATTTATTGGTTGTTGGGCTTTGTGATCTAACTAGAGTGCCAGAAGCTGTTAAGTATGCAGAGGATGTAATTGACAGAGGAATCAAGCTAACCTCTTCCACATTGTCAAAGCTGAAGCAAAGCCTTGTCAAAGAGAGAAAAGAATTTGCATATGAAGAACTTTTGAGAAAGTGGAAATCCCATTAGGTAGGTCAGAATTTACTGAAATTGTGTATGTTAGCATCAGGGCTGAGATTTTGCTTTTTCTCCGTTGTATTTAAACCTGCATGCCCAAAATTTCAAGTAGTTGTGTAAGGAGTCACCAAGTGTGCTTGTGCTAAGTAGTTAAGCGAATCACCTTTTTTTTGGTCAATAAGATTGTTCCCTTGCATTTATATCATAACTGCATACAGTCTCTTGAACAGAACCTACTAGGATTATGTCAGAGTTCAGCAGGTAGTAAGGCGAGTGAATAGTGTATAGGTTGAAATTTTTGGCATTACCTATCTTAAGCTTATTTTTGTACCAAACTGCATTTATTATTGTCAACAGTTTCTGATTTGAACAAGTTTATCAATTTTTTCTAATCACAACTGTGTCCAATGTCAAGCTTGATGTTCTTGTATTCACTGACTTGTAGGAGGAAGAAAAGAACTTGAAGATGTGAATAAGAAAAGCACTTGTATTCATTATTTTATGGATTTGATCCCAGTACATGCTTGGGCTAAAACTGTGTCTAGCCAATCTCAGTTTCCTCTTAAATACTGTATGTTTTAGTTATGGATTATTTGTGGATAAGTGTAGTTTTAATTGTAAAACATTTGTTTAGTGGACTTCTGTGGTTATGACTTGTGAGTTTAGGTTCTGATGCCAAAACCACCACATTGAAGAGCTTCTAACCCTTGGGTAGAGAATTTATTAATGTTATAACTGGAATATTATGATTTAGTTTTTTTTTCTTCTCATTGTTAAGTGAGCAAGAGGAATTGCTAATTAATCATGTGAAAATTGTAGAATCTTCGGCATGGAAACCTATGGCTGTCAGGTTGTGTTCACAGAAGAAGGCACCCTCAAGTAGAAAAGCTTATGTTTTGATAATCTGAGGCAAGGTTTAAAGCTTTCACTTTTTGGGGAAATTGGCAGATAGGAAGGATTGAAAGATAAACAAATAGTTTTCACTGTCGTTATTATTTTGGTTTCTTAACATATTTAAAGCCATATTTAGAAATGAAAAAGGCGGATAATTAGATGGGAGTCAGTCAAAAAGCTTTGTTGACTCTGTCCATTGCTGTTATTCTTCTGCCCTAGTTTTGTTGCTCTTTAAGTTGACATGTAGAAATAGTACTCTTGGTCTCTAGGAAGAGACGCCACTATGCCCTGAAAAATATTAAACATATTGGAAGGCATCACTAGATGTGGATATAGTTTTCTTGCTCTAAGCAGGTTGTTAGTGATTGCAAATCACAGGACGAATTTCTGCCGGTTGGAATTTGTTCGATAATTTGCTAGTTCAAGCCTGAAATGTTGTGAAATCTTGGTAATTTTGGGTCTCACGATCATCTTTTAGGGTGAAACTTGTTTCTGATATGTGAAATCTTGGGCTATTTATGGAAGTGCAAGCTTTGGAAGGAGAGGGTCAGATGATGAGATTGGAAGCATGCACATGTTTCCATAAAGTACACAACAAGTTAGGGTCTATAGTTTTTCTCCCTCTGGTGCCAAGAAACGTGTACAAGACATCTCTATTGTTTTGTTTGGGAACAAATTGAAGGGGGAATGAAAATGGAGGGATTAAAACTGGGAGGAATGAAACTGCAAAAGGTATAATGTAATTTTCCGACTCTATGTTTGGAAGGAATGAAAATGGAAATAATGTGGTTTTTGTGAAGGGACAGAAAATATGCTTTGTTAGAAAAAAGGTGTAGTGACACAAAAGTTCACACACAGGTGGTCACAAAATTGTTCACACAACCATCGATCCTGTCCCATAGATGAATGGTTGTAAGTAATGTTGTCAGAACGTAAACAACGGGGAACAGGTCCATTGTCCCGGACTGGTACTCATCAGATAACTGTTGTTTCAGAAACTGCCTGAGCCTGTCGGTTTTGACCAGTCTTGATGAATGGTTGAGAAAGTATTTTTTTTTTCTTTCTCTGTAGATATTTATCACTAGTCATAATATTACTCTTGTTAGCATCATGTTAGCCGGAGAAAAAGGTTTTGAATCTTTCACATAACATTCATTCCCTGTCACAGTTCAATTTAGGCAAGTACACATGCATTGCAAGTTTGAATTGTAGCAAGTGAAAACAAACAATTCTTTGTTCTTTGCGTTCTAATAAAAGCATGAGGGGTTTCTCCTGTTGCTTATTTTATGTAGTTAATCCAAATTGATAATGTTTCGTTTTCAATAAAGATTGGTTGAATTTGAATCTTTTCAAGTTTTTTAAAATTTTTATAGAAATTTTTTTAAAAAGACAGTTTGAGATAATTAGTATTTAATGATTATTTTATAAGGTTATTTAAAAACTGGAGAAGATGCTGATCGAGATTGGTCGAGTGTCCGAAGGTGTAGGAATCATATGACGCCAGTAAAATTTTTTGTTCTTAACACTCATGTTTTCTGATAAATATAATTAATAAAATAATAATTTTTTAAAATATATAGAATGTGTTTATTTAATCTTTAAAATTGTTAAAAAAATTTAAATAATTTTTTTAATTTTTTTTTATTTGATTAAAATAAGAATTTTTATTATAATAATAATTATGTTATTAATGAATAGTATATTTATATTTTTAAAATTATAAAAAAAATTAAATTTATGAAAAATTAAAATTAAAATAAATTTTTGGAAATTTATTTTAAATATGATAATTTTAATTTTTTATTAAAAATTTAAAAAAATTCGTGCACCAAACTTCTCGAAGTCTCCACTCGACCAAGTTTTAAGCAGTGACTGCAGAAATAAAGTATGCTTGCTGACCGTGCAAACGTGATGACAGAAAGCTTCCATCCATGGAATGGCAAAATTGAGAATGCAAGTCAAAGAACATGGTTCACTCAATTTCCAAGATTACATATTTTTGTAGGTGTCACTTGCAGCAAAGTCTATGCTTCCTCGGTTGTTTCTTTTCAACTAAAATGCTTATTAGCCGAAAACCCAGCGAAGTCGAAGGGAGAAAGTTTGGTATTCTGCACAAGCTACTTTGAGCATCTTCCATGTAATGATTGATAATTTGTGCTACTTAAGAGAAAAAAAAAAACATGGATTCTTTTAATGAACGCATTATTAAGGGGGGGGGGGTCCTTCCCTGACTGATGATAAGGTTTTCATTCATGGTCAAATAATTCGGATCCATGTGGTTTGATAATTAATCATTACATCACGAAGAAATAGTTTTTTATAAAACAACTCATCGAGCAGGCACGCTGGAATAGCTCAGTTGGTTAGAGCGTGTGGCTGTTAACCACAAGGTCGGAGGTTCAAGCCCTCCTTCTAGCGTTTACTCATTTTTCATTTTCTTCAGAATGCACGTGGCACCACGTGCAAGGGCATCTCTAATCCCCACTTTGGATGAAGGTGAGGTTGAGGTTGAATATATTCTAGTGCATTTATGCAAAGAAATGCACCGAATCACATGGCTTGCATGTGAACATTAAAAATACCAATGCCCAATCTAATTAACAATCCTCACTCCTATAATTTATTTTATGTTATAATTGTGGTTTCTCTCCTAGTTATAAATTTGGATTTTACTCTTTTCATGTACAACTTGCATTTTAAAAGGTCAACTGGAAATAAATAAATATGGATAGATTTTCACATATTAATACATTTTTATCTTGTTACTTATATTTTAGACTTTCTAATTTTTCAACAACGATTATTTATTATGCAGCCATCTCATTTGTTGCTTTTAAATATATGTCATCATGTGCTCTGAAATTAAATTTGATTATATAATCAATGCAGGTATTTATTTATTTATTTATTTTTTAAAAAATTAGGTGTTGATATTATTCATATTATTCTTTTGGAGCCCCTTTTTATCTGTGCCAATTGGTGCTGACAAAATATATTAAATTTGAACTCGAATAATTGCTTATCAGAGAGCTGGTCCTTCCTCGGGTGCCTCCGAGTGAAAGTTGAGGCCTTTTTGTTAAAACCAATTAGATCCTCGAATAAGTGCATGGTCTAAATTAATCATCAGAATAACCATAATTATTACCTTTTCCGGAGCCCACAATTTATAGCAACGCCATGATTATTGGGTTGCTTTCACCAAATATACTATAATTATAGTACGTGAGTTGGTTTTTTTTTTTTTTTTAAGTACGAATATAAATTTAATTTTTATTCGTCACATCAAAATTAAAAAAAATTAATCCTACAATATTAAATATGAAAATAAAATTATAGCAAAGATTCAAATTATATATTTTGATCACATAGTTAAGAAAAACTCTAATGAAATTTAGTTCGTTTAACAAGTTCAAAAATTTAATGAATAATAAAGATTTAAACTTAGTCACAATTTTTAATTTGATCAAAATTCACTTTTAAATATGTTGTGATTCTACTGGATTACACTATGCACAATTAATCAGATTTTAGTTAAAATGTTTGCATTTTCTGCTCTTTAATATCTCATTATATACTAATATTAGTTAGATTTTTGGTAAATACGTTTGCATTTTCTTCTCTTTTACTCATAGGTAATGTAAAAATCTCCAATTTAACCAGGTTTACAAGGACATCTCGCTCGACATAATCTTTAAGCGAATTGCCAAAGAAGGAAGATATAATAATAGGCAGTTATAATGTCTGTCTTAAGAAAAAAAAAAGGAATTAAAAAGCTTAAGACTTGTCCTTTTTTCCCTTATTTTTTTGGAGTAACAAAAGAAGAAGAAAAAAGGGGGGGGGGGGATCTGAGCAACAGTGGGTCCTCTAAACCTAACCAAACTGGAAGGACTTACCATCGCCATCAGTATATGTACAATGATTTTGAAATAAAAAAATAAAAAACGGCAACTCTAATTGGTGAATTACACGAAACTAAAGTTGCAATTAGCCCACTTACTCAGCGTAGGTTCCATCCATTTACGTACCGACACCTGTCTCACGTGTCAGGTCCCCAACTTATTTCTGGTCCAACTTTCCATGACTAGCATTTTCTGAATCCTTCTTAGTCACCTACTTTACCCCAGTCTCGGCTCCACGGTGATGCATCTTAATGTGTCTCATCTCATTCTTTGACTAATTACGTATTTTTCATTAAGAAAATTATATAGACATTATTAGAGGGCTTTTCTCATTCATTCTCTTGTAGGTTTCTCTTCGAAATTGTTTTTAATAAATATGATTATCCACCAAAAGCAAGCTTTTGTACAAAAGCATATTAATTTGCGAAAGTTAAGGCAAAACAAAGCGAAATATTACTCGTCTTATACTGAAAACTAACATTGATAAGCACGCACAATCAATTTTAATTTTAATTTTATAAATAATATGAAATAAATTATTATTGTATTAAAATAAGGAGAATTTAAAGACTACATTTATTTTAATCAATCAAGAAGATCTCCAGTAGTGTAAAGATTTTACATGAGAAGCAAAACTAGAAAAGTTGGGTTGTGATGAGGGGTGGTTGGGGTTGGGAGCGTTGGATGGTCACCAAACTGCAAAACCATTGATTATACTTTTGATGTTCCAAATCCCATTCAATGAACCCAAGAAGAGATTAGCGTGCCTATTTTATTCGTTTCCTTGCTGCATCACATAATCATATTTATCTCTCTATCTCTTTTTTTTTTTTTTTTAACCAAGGAATTTTGCTCAACTATTGATTTCATATCTGTTACTTTGATCTGGGACTCCTCGTAGAAGAAAAGCTTCTCTTTCTTCATTTGTCCCCCCCCCCCCACCTTGTTAACAACTGATTATGCTAAAAAGATTCATCATTTGGGTTATTCCTGTCGGTCTCAACAGTAAGATTCTCATCTTCTTCATCATCAACTCATGCTCCCTCATCCTTTTAATGAAATATTGTCACTAACTATAAATTTTTTTTAAGCAAGCACTTTACCCAAATTCTATATTTTCACCTTCTCCCATTCTAATGCAACATTACTTTAATACCATTTCAATTATTTATAGATAGCCATGCCCACTCCCCATCTCTCCTTCTCCTTTTCTCTGCTACTGAGAAAATTCTCTCCCACAATACAAGCAAAGCAGCTTTAACTTTGTGTTATTCTCTCGCGTCTTTTCTTTATCTTTCTCTACCCTTTTTGTTTTCTGGGTTTCTGTGCTGTTGTTGGGATCTGCTTCATAATGGGTTTCTACCAAGGAACCTGCACTGAGTCGCGGGAGCCTTACAATGCGCCTGACGTTCCATACGCTTCCTCTGTAGTTGCAGATCATTACTGTGACTACAATAAGATCAAGTTCAGAACCATTTTGAGAAAAATGATCTGGGAGCTTGGGTTTGCCTGTGTTGCCCCGCCTCGTCGCCGGCGGGGCTCCGGGAAAAGTCAGGGTCAAGGCAAAAACGATGGCAACGCCCACACAAATTTAGAGCACAACAAGGCCTGGTTGCTGGCGGAATCTGGAGGGTGTGGAGCGGAGTTGACAAATGCTGACCCACAATCGGTTCACTCATCTTTCCGGTTCAGTTTCTGTTCTCAGGTTGAGCTCGAATCCTTGAACATGAATTCTTCCGCTGCTGCAACTGTTTTGATGGTGAATTTGGACAATGGAATGAGCGAATCTCGAGCCCGGGAGCTGAAATGGCGGAGAATAGAGTCGTTGGAGAAAAGCATATCCCCAGTAGCTAGCACTTTGATCAGGTTCAACTATGGTGAAATTCTATCTGCTACTCGCAATTTCTCCAAAGGTAAATTTTGTGGGTTGTTCTTCTTCAAATCAAATTTTATATCTTGTACGAGATTATAATTCCTTTTTTTTTTTTTTTTTCGTTTATGGGTAGGCAGAGTATTGGGGAGAGGAGCCTTGAGCTGTGTATTTAGGGGAAGAGTAGGGCTTTTGAGGACTGCTGTAGCAATCAAACGGTTGGACAAGGAAGACAAGGAATCTGCAAAGGCATTTTGTAGAGAATTGATGATTGCTAGTTCTCTTCATAACCCAAACGTTGTTCCCTTTATGGGTTTTTGTATTGACCCAGAGGAGGGTTTATTTTTGGTGTACAAATATGTCTCCGGAGGCAGCTTGGAGCTTCACTTGCATGGTACTTCATTTCTCATTTTCAGTCTCCTATTTTATGAGGCTTTCAATCAAAATTGACGGTATTCACTGATTCTAGCATACCTATTTTTCAGGGAGGAAGAAGGGTAGTTCACCACTTCCATGGTCTGCGAGGTATAAAGTTGCAATTGGAATTGCAGAAGCCATGGCTTATTTGCATCATGGAACTGAAAGATGCGTTGTTCACAGAGACATTAAGCCCTCAAACATTCTTCTTTCCTCTAAAAAGACTCCCAAAGTGAGATTCTTTCCTACAGATCAGTTGTAATCTAATAATCAGCCCATACAAGTCATTCTGATCGTTTGTTTTGTTAAGTTACAGTTATGTGATTTTGGATTAGCCACATGGACTTCTGCACCTTCAGTTCCTTTCCTTTGCAAAACTGTCAAAGGAACATTTGGGTAAAACCTAAAGCTCTCTTAATTTCTCTGCCAAAATTTCATCTTTTGCATTATTTGTTTTGATATACAAATTACTGAAGTGAATTTTGTTTTGTGCTGCCCCTCCCTCAACAGTTATTTGGCTCCTGAATATTTCCAACACGGGAAAGTATCTGATAAGACCGATGTCTATGCTTTTGGAGTGGTTTTACTGGAACTCATAACTGGCCGTAAGCCAATTGAAGCAAAAAAGCCACCAGGAGAGGAGAACTTGGTCTTATGGGTGGGTTAATGTTTTAATTCTTGCAAACTTGCCCTAGTTCCTGATTCTATGATGGTTTAATTGATACTTCTTATGGTAAAAAACCAAAATTTTCTGCGCATAACGTATTCTGTTAGTCCCTTATCTTTGTACTAAGCAAAGATACCAATTTCACATTAGTTTGTTACTTCTGAATCACAAAACAATATAATAATCAATAAACTTAGCTTTTCTTTCTATTAGAAATTAGAAAGAGAAAACTGAAAATTGGCCTTTTTATCCAGTAATGTGATCAAAATTGCTTAATCTAGCTGTAAAGTGTAGCAATTAGATTTCTGATGTGTACAAGGAATTTTTTTTTTGGCCAGTAAGACACAGATTATATTTTCACTACATGGAGAAGTAATGAAGTGATTACTCAAGGAGAATAATTAGATCAGAGGTTGTGTTTGGACAAAAAAATATGAACCATGTATTTTGAAATTAATGTAGAGCTCAATTATGTGCTTTGCAGCATTCAAAGTGAACTGTCTTTTCCTTCATAGTAGAAAACTCCAACCAAAGTTTGGCTACATTTTTGTATTTGTAATTTCAGCGCAGCATTAAAATCAACGCACATGTTATGAACGGTTAAATCAACTGAGGTATTATGTTGTTGACACACATCCAATCTGAACAATAATTTGCAGGCTAAACCCTTGCTACAGAAAGGGAAAGGAGCCATTGAAGAGTTGCTGGATCCTCAACTCAAGTGCAGTTTGAGATGCTCAAATCAGATGGCTCGGATGATTGAAGCAGCAGCTGCCTGTGTCACAAATGAAGAATCTCGAAGACCTGGAATACATGAGATCATTGCAATACTAAAAGGTGAAGAAGAACCTGTTTTCTCTAAAAGAAAGAAGTCTGGTCTTCTTGGGAATGGATGCGTGATTGATTGTTACCCTCAATTACAACAAACAAATAGTGAGATGAAGAGTCACTTAGCTTTGGCAATGCTAGGAGTCTCAGAGTTCGAGGATGATGATTATCTCTATGGTCGTTGAAACACAAAAACTTTGAATTTCCCACTTTTTGGCACGATACTCACTAGCGTTGAAGGTGTTAGATGTGAAAGTCTTGATGTTGTAAATAGAAATAGAAGAAGCTCAAAGGAAGATTGCTTGTGTGTAGATATCTTCCATTCACCTTTCCCTTTCCTCCAAGGGTACAGTGTAATAGATTTTCATTCGACGTTTATGGTTCTTGTTCAATTCATGCATTCTGTATGATTCTTGCAAGTTCTTGGCTCTCATGCGTACATATTTTAGGAGGGATGGTGAGAACTGAGAAGAGAATCCATACAATGGCCAAAAAGAAAAAGAAAATAAGAAAATGTATCAAAATGTCCAGATACATCTTAAGATTCTGATTTGCAAAATGACTCTAGCATTTTGTTTTCTAGCAGGTCCCCTGGAGCCATGTGAGTCAATCTCAAGGACCTTGCTCTATAATAATACATTCGACAGATTAAACAAAATTAATTTACTTTCGGAATAATAATCTAAATATATCATGTCTATTCAAGGGACCGCACCCTTTAAATCTCTCGGGAGGAAGAGTCAGTTTGGTGTCAAGTCCGATGACACACGATAGTAATAAATAAATAAAAAATCAAAATGTTAATCAGTGAACATCCCATTATCTTGTATATAAAAGCAATGCACATACAACATCCATTTTCTCGGTCAATTGTTGGCAGCATAAAAATAAAATGAAACTTAGAAAAGGTGAAATAAAGGTAAGAAGTCAAAAAATCTTGGCAACATCCTTAACTAGACCACGGTTTTCTCTGGCAAAGGCAGTGAATTCCTCGTAAGAAATGAAGCCATCTTTGTCAGTATCCATCTCGTCCATCATGCATTGAATTTCCTCTGAAGTAACTGATCCAAGTGCTTTCAGGGAATCCCCCAGCTCGGATGCAGAGATTTTGCCATCGCCATTGGTATCAAAACGCTTGAATATGCGCTCCCTATCTGCAACGTCTTGTGGGTCATCCGCCATTGTAGAATGTGTCTTGCTATGAAATGAGTGGGAGAGGGAGAGAGATTGAGAGATCCAGCAGGCAAGAGAATGGTTATTAAAGAGTTTGGTTGCCCATAAGGTAAGGTCATCCTTGTGTATCGGCTCGCCAAAATAGGTACTTCATAACTGTTTTACCGAATTTAGTTAGCTTTGAAAATGTTTTACTATTTAAATGTTTAAGGAAATGAATGGAGCTTAGAAGCTAATATACAAAAAGCGATTTTCCACGGAAAATCTGGTTCTACGCGACAAGTTTAACTGCTTAGACAAAAAATGTTGAAGTCACTTGGTTAACAAAATAAAAATATTTATAAACAAAAAGCAGCATGTAAAACTTGCCTACATCCCTAGATAATGATAGGTTTGGAGAAAGCGGCAGCTTCCAAATCCAGGAATAATTTGTCTCAGATTACATAATTTAAAATATAGAACACATTTATTAATCCATCAAATTTAGTTTTTTTTTTCTTTTTTACTAGAGTAGTGCTATTGAGCACTCAACAGCGACTCATTGGATCTAATCCATGCATTGTTGTCTTTTTCCTTTTTTTACAATGCATGGATTTTTAAAAAATATCCAATAATAATGCTCATGTAGATGAGGATGGCAACCTTCTGCCTGTTTTCCTAATAATGCTGTTATGTTAGTTCGAGAAATTTCAAGATAAAACAATAGTTTGTGGAAGTCTACGTTTGGTCTGTTTTTGGTAGTGCAAAAGTGGTCAGGCATTGGGCGAAATCGAAAGACCTGTTAGAACAATTAAGTTTGTACAGATAAACTATGGATTTTGTTTTAATTGAAAACTTACCATTTAATGTGTTCGTCACATTACAATAAGTTTGGTTTCCCAACAATGACCCAATACAGAGGTATAACTTTGAAAAATTTAAGTAGTTGGTTTACCTGTCCCCCCCCCCCCCCCCCCAAAAAAAAAAAAAAAAAACAAGTAGAAGTTGTTCACAAAAAATTAGTTAGAATAAATCAACAATTCATTACACTTATTTTTTGAATAAGACCCACATCGGAGATATTTACAAATTTTTTTATAATTAACTTAATTTGCTTATCTTTGTTACTGAAAAAAAAAATTGATTTATGTATCTTCTATAAATCAAATCTATTTAAGATCCTTTGTATAACCAACAAGCTTTTGCCTAAAGAAGCCAAATTGACACCAAAAAAATAAAAAATTCTTAACTACTTCTGCTTGGTAGGTCAGGCTCAATATGCAGCAATATGAACTGAGTTGGATAGTTGCCAAGTTATTGAAACATTGTTCTTCTTTTCTACTGTAGTGTCGCAGAGTTGCAAAGAATTTGCAGAAACATTGTGAATCCTCACACAATTACAGAGGTTAGGCTGTACAAGTTATGATACAGACTTAAACATGGCATTTGGGAAAGCTTCCTTTAAGGGCAAAGCTGGTATTGCGCCTCTCTCCATCACAGTCAAAGCACCACATGCATTAGCAAACTTGAGAGCATCTCTCAATTGTTCCTCTTTCTGCAAGTTAAAACCACATGCCTAGCTTTTTCAGGAAACATATGTAAGGAAGAAGGAACTGAATATTAAATTGAATAAAATTTCACTGCAGTAACATCTAGAATCAAGATTTTGTTTTTTAATATTAAAGTCTGGGTGTCCTCAGACTTTACCCAAGCCTAAATTCCCTTCTTAGGCGATCTTATTCCAAAGGCAAATTGACCCCCTACATCAGGTTGCCACATTAAGCCCCAAGTTAGGCTGGGGAAAAGGTTTTTTCTCCAGCACTATCCATTTTCACAGTGCAGGCTCCATTTTTTTAAAAAAAAAAACCTAGACTACTTTTGTTTTTTTTGACGACAAGTCCAGGCGCAGGCCTGACTTGTCGTAAGAAAAAACAAGTCTAGGAATTTTTTATAAAAATAAGAAAATAATATTAAAAAAAAGGACATGAAGAACCCATCTCTGGGTTCAAAGAAAGGGAAGACTCCAAATTATTGCTCAATAAGTGGGGTTCTGAGTTTATATGGTTTACTCTGATCTCTTCGCCAGCCTCACTTTCATCATCTATCACAGTCCTCACAGCTTTGCAGACACTTTGTTTTGTGAATAAACAGTCCTCTTCACCTTTCTCCACTTCAACTCCAACTTTCAAGTTGGAGCTCATCATCCTGGCACTAATAATAGATCTGTGCCTAAATGTGGAATCAAGACTATCTGACACTTATTCACCAACACCTCAGTTAAAGAACCTTCCCCACAGTTTGTTATGAAGCAACCCACAGATAGGTGAGCCAACTTTCAAGTTGGAGCTCATCATCCTGGCACTAATGATATGATCTGTGCCTAAATGTGGAATCAAGACTATCTGACACTTATTCACCAACACCTCAGTTAAAGAACCTTCCCCACGGTGTGTTATGACTTATGAAGCAACCCACAGATAGGTGAGCCAAAATTGTTTGCCGCTGAACCCATCCCCCATGAACAACCCCTCTTCCTTCAATCCTTTCTTTGAACCCAAAGACGGGTACTTCATGTCCCTTTTTTTTGTTAAAAAAAAATCCCTGGCTCGTCATAAGAAAAAACAAGTCCAGGAAAATAAAAAATAAAATAATAATAATTTTTTTAAAAAAAAATGGAGCCTGCACTGTAGAAATGGATAGGAGGGGGAAAAAGTCTTTCCCCCGCCTACCTGGGGCTTGATGTGGCAACCTAGTGTAAGGGGGGAGGGGTCAATTTGCCTACACCAAAACTTAAGTTATGTGGGGACATGAGGAGGGAGAAGATCTTAAACAATGCAGGTGTCAGTTGTTTTCTTTCAGTTTTTGCTAGTTACCACAGAAACAGCATAATCTAGTAGTTGTGCTAAGATCTACAAATATTTTGCAAGAAAAGAAAATTTTCTTTTATAATTCAAACAATAATAGAGGTTCCACACGTCATGAATTTCTACAGAAGGCTGGTCTAGACTTTCGGAAATTCGAAGTGTAAGATGTCATCAAACTGGTGCAGAATAAAGTCATCATAGAGGGGAAAAAATCTTATAAATATGGAGAATACATCATAACTAGCTGCAGTAGAACCAGCTTTCACATACTAGTGTCAATAACAGAATATTAATGACATGATCATGCTAATTAACTTGGTAGGAACATGGGTGCTTTATTTTACCCTTAATATTTTGTTCAAGAAACTTTACACACACTGATGGTGCTCTGACAACTACCTGCCGGTAAAGAGTTTGTTTGTTTGTTTATTTGACTTTTTTTCTCCCCTAGTCGGTAAGCGTGTCAGTTTTGCAGCTCTGATTATCATGAACGCTATTTCTAAGTCTACCTCCAACCCCTTCTGCCTTACAAAACACTCCAGAAAAACAATATTAGGGAGGAAAGAGGAGACTAGTTTCCCTTTTCTTGTGAGTCGTCTATTAAATTTCCATCAGGAATGATGTTGCTATCAAATTTGCTCTAATGTTAATGATTCACCATTTTTTTTTCTCTACAAGGTGTGGTAGCTAGGTACAAATGGGTTATTTCAGAAACAAAAATATTTAGCTTACCTGAAACAAGAAAATATCCACTGCTATTTGTGATAATATTCCAGCCACAAAAGCATCACCCGCACTGGTGGTGTCAATAGCATCCACCTTTAATCCAGCGACTCTACCACTGAAGTCCGGCAAAGAAAAGGATAAGACAAGCGTCAAATCATAATTAGCAAGAATGGATCATGAGTTCATAACTAGCTACATGATTGTGAATAAACGTTTCAGAGTGCTTCAAAGTTAGAAGTTAAGTCACATGCCACATTTGGCCCTTTCTTCCCCACTAAATAAGTAGGTATAGATTCACAAGAAATTTAACCTTCCTTTTCAATCAATAAAATTTTCAGCAGTTTATATTAGTTTTCTGTTGGAGTTTTTTTAAAGCAGATATGGATGTCAAATGGTGCAGTTTGGCACTAAAATTAATAACGGATGTCCCTGATAACAAGTTCAAAATTTTTTAGTTCCCACTGTTTAAGTATGCAAAAACTAAGTAACAAGGAAATTAATCTTTGGCACCTATAGAAGATTAATTATTACATATCTATTTGATCCACAACCCTGTACAAAAAACCAATCAAATTTTGGCATGAATAAGTTTGTTAGCCGTTTCTTCGCAACTTCAATATTTGTACAAACTTACGTAGCTGTTCAGGGAAGAGTAATGCAATAAGTTTTTTTGCTAGTAAACCAACACTGCAAAATGATTTGTTCATGTATCATACTGGAAACAAGTTGTTTCAAATCTAGAGCTGGCAGGAATATGAGGATACAGTTTAAGCAGGAATAATTCAGTTGTTAATTGTTACCACCACCACCCTTGAAAGTAAATAAGAGGGTGGCTACAAAACAAATGTTGGTACGTGACTTTAAAAACATTTAAAAAAAAAAGCATCTTTGGAAGACTTGCCTTGGTGTAATACCTGCAACCATCTGCATCTTCAGTAACGAGGAGTAGCTTGAGGTTTGGATGGAATAGTTTACGAACAACAGCATCATCATATGGATCTTCTCCCTTTGTGAGAAAAGAAATCTCTTCCTCACTTATCTGATAGTAATTATTAGAATTTAGATTGGTATCATTAGAGTTAGTATTACATATAATTTTTTTCCCATTTAGTATGTAATAAAAAAATAGGAACAAGAAAAGTTAGTGAACTAAAGGAAATATACTCTCGATTATTGATAGGTGAGAAACCTTAATAACATCTGCAGTCTCCCATATACTCAGAATTCCTTCTCTTGCACTCTCTGCAGAAGGCCATAAAGGAAGCCTCAGGTTTGGATCATAAGACAGTATAACACCAGCATCTTTTGCAGCAGCTATATGTGCTGATCTGCAGGGTTCTGTTATAAGACTTATAGAACCATAATGGAAGATCTTGGCCTACCAGAAAGAAATTGCATACCAATATTTTTGCAATAACTTGAAGAATCGAAACCTAAAGTTGAGTTCTTAAAACAGTAAGAAGAATATAGACACGGCAAGCAATTTTATGTTTTACTTAATCTAATAGAAACCTGAAATTGGACCATTAAACTAGGGCAACAGTATCAGTCTTGATAACAATGGTTGAGATCCATACACAGTGAGGTAGTATGGTAAAATTTTTATATCCAAAAAGTATTAGTTTGATTATGTGATTACGAGTAACCGAACCAATTTAAACTAACTGTAAAAACTGTTGAAGCGAAAGAATACCAAAGAGCTTACTCAGTAGTCATCTCCTTTTGATCAACTTGTACCGTTTATGGTGTACAATATTTTTTGTTTTGTTTTGAATACCCAGAATAGCAGCTTTGTTTTACCTTTCTTATTAAATCAAAGTCAAGTTCAGCTTCTTGGGAGCAGCATATCAGCACTAGGGTTACAATAAAACATGAACTCTCGTTCTCCATCACTCCTCAGTGTAACAAATGCCAATGCAGTACAGGCACCAGGGTGAAAACGCATCCCCTCAATTTTACATTATTATCCTTCAATATATCAGCAAGCATGTAACCAAATTCATCCTCACCAATCTGTCAATGTAGATAAAGCATTAGACTGTTGTTGACTTTAGCATAGAAACTTTTATTATTAATTCTAATTTATGAAAAATGTACATTACTACTTTTATACAAGAAATTCATGTCTGTTCATTAATAAAGTACATCAGATATAAGAATCCCTTCTTTCAAAAAGAGATTAATGCAATGAATCAGACTTGATGTTCTGCTGAAAGCAATCAATTATTTTCATTAATCTTCATAACAGTAAATAAACCAAACCAGGCACTCTAGAACGGGTCTTAACACTGAGAAACAGTAAATATTCACATATTTCTACCAGTTGATATAGGGGAGATGTAAACTGCCAAAAGTCTTAAAAACCATAAAAGTATACCAGTGCACAGGGATAAATCTTTATACAGATTACCAAGAGTTTATTAAAAAACCAAGTTCAAGCTCCTTATTTGATCAAACCCAGTTCTTTTTAATAATTATTCAGAAAACAAGACATGCTGGGACTACCAAGCTGCCGTAGTTGATATCAAGCTTTTTACTTATTCAGGAAAACAATACCAATCCCAGTCACACTAAATTCAAGCCCACAGCAAAATACGACCTCGGGAGCCCTTCAATGAACAAAAGGGTATATGGTCACAAGAAATTTAGGGTTTCATATGGTCAGTCAAATAAAAGGGGATAAACTTAAAGAGCATCACAGAAGCCGGAAAGAACTTCTGGATAAAGTCAAACATCAGATATTAAAAGTAGTGGCCGAAAAAATGCAATGCAGAAAAAGAAACCTAAACAAGAGACTGAAACTTAAAGAGAAGCTGCCATGGAAAAAGTCTGGCAGCATGAATTTTTTGTTTTTTGTTTTTTTTTTTTTGGGGGGGGGGGGGGTTGTAATCTGCAAGCAATATCAGTATTGGCTGTATGCTTCCGTTGCACACTAAAATATGATGCCTCCTACACCTATCAAGTATATATAAAAAAATAACCTTGGGATGCATTTATATAATACCTTTCCAATAAAAGCTGCTGAACCACCTAAACGAGCTATGCTACAGCAACATTTGCAGGGGCACCTCCTGGAGCCTTTTTAAAGGCAGGTGCGTCAAATCAATGAGCATTTCCCCAAAACAAACCACAAGTTTTTATTCTTTTGTTTCAGGTGTTTCCTCTCCAGGATATACATGGCCTATAACCCAAATAAGTTGAGGAGTAAACTTTTTAGTTCGTATCTCCAAAGAAGAAAATAATTGAAGAATCTTGTCCAGGCCAATGCAAAGTCAACATTTATCTTCTTGAATGAGAATCTCAAATGGTTTTGCATCATCGTGTCTTCAACTTGTGATACCTAAAGTTATAATGGATACTGCATCTTATAATGATCATTTATCCTCTTTTATCTAATTACTTACTCTAGTTCTGCTTACTATTCCTTTTATTTGACACAGAATGCTTCCCTTTGATGTAGAGACATTCTTTCATCCCATCATTAGTTAATTGTACCTCTATACTTCATCCACCCTGTACTAATTTCGGAGAAAATCTCCTCACTTTATACCCTTTCACATTTTTTTTGTAATAGAGTAAAAGATACTGAATATGATCACTTAATGGTTTCCAATATCATAAAAATCGAGCACATTTCTTCAATATAAGACTTCAATTACAGATGAAAGTTTTACCTGCAATATCAAAGTAAAATGTTGTTGGCCCATGCTACTGTCAGTCAGACACGGGTGCTTGTTGATTCACCTTCAAACAAGCCACCTTTTGCATGGTGCCTATATATTATGAGCTGCATATTCACGACTGGAGGCCACCAATTCATTTATGGTTCCCTTCAAAGTAATAGCAGTTATATTCTCCCTGCCTATATTCGTATAGCCGGTCCCAAGCCCGGATAAAGAGGAGGGTTGTGTTAGGCGTGCGACAGCCAACGTAAAACTTTGTCATAACATCATGAACATGGACAAACGAAGCAATAGTGTTAAAGCTAGGTCGTTGCCCGGAAGCAACGCGCTGTATGGCTCGCGTGCAGTGTCAAAAGAGCAAGGGCCGCTGCATCGGCGCCCGGATGCAGTGAAAAATAGGCAAGGGTCCCCACACTTTAATGAACGGGTGTGGGTAAAGAAGTTAGTTCATGAGGGTAGAATTCGTTTTGGAACTTGGAATGTAGGCACACTCACAGGAAAATCAATAGAAATAGTTGATACCATGATTAGGAGAAAGATCAATATCATGTGTCTACAAGAAACTAAATGGGTAGGAGAAAAGGCAAAAGAATTAGATTCTTCAGGTTTTAAGCTTTGGTACACCGGCAAGACGAGAACTAGTAATGGTGTAGGTATTATAGTTGATAAGGAGTGGAGAAACAATGTCGTAGATGTGAAAAGATTAGGAGATAGGATTATAGCTTTAAAGATTGTGGTTGAGCGAGACACTTTTAATGTGTTTAGTGTATATGCACCCCAAGTTGGATTAGAGGAGCATCATAAGAGAACTTTTTGGGAGGATCTAGAAAGTTTGATTCAAGAAATACTTTAGGAGAGAAGATTTTTCTAGGAGGGGATTTGAATGGTCATGTAGGGAGGGAATCGAAAGGATACGAGGGTATACATGGAGGTTTTGGATTAGGAGATGCGAACGAAGAGAGTAAAACTATCTTGGATTTTTCCTTAGCCTATAATTTTACCATAGAAAATACTTGCTTTAGAAAGCGGATTGAACATCTTATCACATACAAGAGTGGAGGAGCAAGTACTCAAATAGATTTTTTCTTGGTAAGGAAATCAGATAGAAAGTTCTGCACAAATTGTAAAGTCATACCCGGTGAGAGCTTGGCTACCCAACACAGAGTTTTAGTTTTGGACGTACGAGTTATGAGAAGAGTAGAAAGAAAAAGTAAGAAAACAATTCCTAGAATTAGGTGGTGGTCTTTGAAGAATGAGCAACAAAGGAATTTTCAAAGAAGAGTAGAGGAAGAAAGGCTTTGGGAGGTCCAAGGAAATGCTAATGATATGTGGGACGAAATGGCCAAAGGGATTAGGAATATAGGAAGAGAGACACTTGGAGAATCAAGAGGCGTTAGACCTAAGGGTAAAGAATCTTGGTGGTGGGATGCGGAGGTGCAAGATAGGATTAAGTTTAAAAGAGAGTGTTATAAGGAGTGGCACTTATGTAAAGATAAGGCAATTTGGGATAAATATAAAGCGGCTAAGAAAGACGCTAAGAAGGCTGTGAGTGAAGCAAGAACTAGAGTTTTTGAGGGATTATATCAATCTTTAGGAACTAAGGAGGGAGAAAGAAAAATTTACAAGCTTGCGAAGGGTAGGGAAAGAAAGACAAGGGACCTAGATCAAGTGAAATGTATTAAAGATGAAGAGGGTAATGTTTTGGTAAGGGAGCATGATATCCAAGCACGATGGAGGAGTTACTTTCAAGGACTTTTTAACGAAGGGCATGAGTTGACTTACAACTCTGACAGACTTAATACTGCAGAAGAAGACCGTAATTATACTTTTTATCGTAGAATCCGAGAGTTTGAAGTAGAGAAAGCTCTGAAGAGAATGGAAAATGGCAAAGCAGTAGGACCTGATAATATACCTATTGAAGTGTGGAAAAGTTTAGGAAGGAAGGGTATAAGTTGGCTCACTAAGTTGTTTAATGTGATAATGAAATCTAAGAAAATGCCGGATGAATAGCGGAGAAGTACTTTAATTCCTATATATAAAAATAAAGGAGACATACAGAATTGTTCCAACTATCGGGGGATTAAACTCATGAGTCACACTATGAAGTTATGGGAGAAGATCATTGAGCAAAGATTAAGACAAGAGACTCAAGTCACAGAGAATCAGTTTGGATTTATGCCAGGAAGGTCAACTATGGAAGCAATTTATTTACTACGGAGATTGATGGAAAGGTATCAAAGCAGACGGAAAGATTTGCACATGGTTTTTATTGATCTGGAAAAGGCATATGACAGAGTGTTAAGAGAGATCCTATGGAAGGCTTTAGAAAAGAAAGGAGTACGTATTGCGTACATTCGAGCAATCAAAGACATGTACGACGGGATAACGACTTGCGTGAGAACACAAAATGGGGATACAAAGGATTTTCCTACAACTATTGGACTACATCAAGGGTCTTCTCTGAGTCCGTATCTTTTTAACTTGATTTTGGACGCAGTTACTGAACATATACAAGAGTTGGGGCCTCAATGCATGATTTTTGCAGACGATATAGTCTTAGTTGGTGAATCGAAAGAGGAAATAAATATGAAGTTAGAGTCATGGAGACTAGTTTTAGAAACACACGGTTTTCGGATAAGTAGAAATAAAACAGAATATATGGAATGTAGTTTTAGTAAGAGACGAACAAATACGAATGTCGACGTAAAACTTGGAGATTATATATTAAAACAAGTTACAAGTTTTAAATATCTTGGGTCCATTATTCAAAATGACGGTGAAGTAAAGGAGGACGTAAATCACAGGATTCAAGTTGGATGGATGAAATGGAGGAAAGCTTCGAGTGTCATTTGTGATAAAAAAGTGCCGCTCAAAGTTAAAGGAAAATTCTACCGTACGGCTATAAGACCTGCTATATTGTATGGTACGAAATGTTGGGCGGTTAAAAGACAATATGAAGATAAACTCAACGTTGCAGAGATGAGAATGTTGCGATGGATGTGTGGACACACCAGAAGAGATATGATTAGAAATGAGTGCATTAGAGAGAAAGTTGGGATAGCACCTATTGTGGAGAAGATGGTTGAAACTCGCTTAAGGTGGTTTGGCCATGTGTGGAGAAGACTTGCAGAAGCCCTAGTGAGAAGAGTTGATCGGATGGAGAATAGTCCAATAATTAGAGGTAGAGGGAGGCCAAAGAAAACAATAAGTGAAACTATTAAAAATGATTTAATAGTTAATAACTTATCTATTGATCTCATCCATAATAGGCCACTATGGCGCCGTTTGATCCATGTAGTCGACCCCATTTAGTAGGAAAAGACTTAGTTAATTGTTGTTGTTGTATAAGAGTAAAATGTTCTTTTTAAAAATAGCAGTGCTTCGGCTCTCTAACCAATATTAAAATACAGAAGCAAATCAAATAATATTAAGTCAAACAAACAAATTGATGAAGTCCCATTATTCAAATACCTTTCACATTCAATCGGACAGCGGGAGGGGAAAGTGGGAATGAAAAGCCCGATGCTTTGACCGTTGGATGACTGACAGAGCTTGGAGGGTGAGAGGCCACGCTTCTAAAGCAAAAAGTAGCAGAGTGAAGAGCCATCAAAACAAGCACAGCCCAGCACAAGGTTGATATGTAAAAAGCAATATTTTCTCCACTAAACCCCAAAAACTCTTTCTTGAAAAATTTTTAATGGGGAAGCAACTAGTGATGTAGTAACCATAGAGCCTTGTGGCTTTGATGGAGGCGTGAGGACTTCTGAGTGAAAAATGCAAATAAGAGATGGGATTGGCTTTGGAATGGTCGAAAATGAAGAAAGAAAATGAACTCGTCTGTGTGTGTTGGTCAGTTGCGGAGAAAGCAACGAGAAACCAACTTGGTTTTGATCGTTTCTTAGCTCATGTTACATTCAGTAGCCACTGGCCATGTGTACTTTACCGTAGTGCTCCGATGTGCAGAAGCACGCCAATATACTGTATCTGTGATTCTTGCCTATTCATTTTCCCTTAAAATATATGAAATAAAAAATTTAAAAATTAAAATACAATTTCGATTATATGCTTTGCCTTTCTTTATTTTTCATAAATTAATTACATAAAATTTTAAATTTAAATCAATAAAAAAAATTTAATCTTTAAAAAATTATTTTAACATAAGTTAAAATTTTAAAATTACTGTATTTAAATTCATATTATTTAAAATAATAATAATTTAATGCAAAGGATAATTTTCAAGACCAAAATGATTTTTTCCCATTGTATGCCTTGTCAATATCACTATTCACTAATGTAGATTACAGCAGATAGTTTTCTATCTTTTCTTTCTGAAGTTCAAAACGAAACGAAAAATAAATTATTGTATTTACACGTTTGTTAAATAAATCAATGCACATAAAATTTAAATACGTAAATATAGCTTAAAATAATATTCTTTTTTCAATATTTACAACCTATTTTGATCTTCTCACCAACATTTTTAAAATTTTCCATCTTCTTTAAGTTGGCTATTTTTTTCCTCTATCTTCCCATCCTGTTCCACATCTTTTTTATGCACAAACGTATTTGTAATTGTATGGTCGAAATTATTCATCTTTTTTAAGGGCAACTACTTTTTAATAATTAACAATTAATTTTGTAAAGTAAAATCTATTTTTCTTGTTTGAGTCGCCTCAGCCAATATACTATTCATATTTATGGACTTCACGAGCCTCCCTATGGCAGCCCAGATGTTGAGTCTCAGAAGGAATTTAGAAGCCCAATATACCTGATTATGTTACAATAAGGCATTTTGTTTGTGTGAATGAGTAATGCTTTAAACAAAGGTTATGTTAATAATTACGCTTGAAATATTACAGCATCATTTTTTTTTTTTTGTTTCTTACGAAAAAGTTGTATATAGATGTATTCGCAATAACCAACATGTCAACAAGACAAAGACGCGACAAACACAATATGAAAACGATTTTCTATTGTAACTTTCCCAACCCAAGATGGTTAATTAATTACAAGACTACTCAATTAACAATAAATTTAACAATGAATCAGTACTTATAAGTACGGAAGTTATTTTTAAGATTGATAATTTAAATTTAAACATCAATCAAAGTAAAATAAATAAATAAAAAATAGATTTGGATTAAATTACAGAATATTTACTGATTTGATATTCTATAAATATCCAAGGATTACATTAATGAATTTTTTATTATTATTATAATCAACAAAACAATTAGTAATTGTACTCATAGAATCAGGTCAACCACCAAAAAGAGAAGTTGTTTTTTATTTATTTGATATGTTAATTGGATTGTCTGGCTACCAGCAATAGCCCAAGGCAGCACAGCCTGCAAAAGATGCACTGTCATCTCCTTTCGAAGATACGATGGGGACTTGTCCATTTGAGCGTGTGGGGTGGTCCCGCGAATGAGGTTCTATTGTCCAATGTCCACGTTCAAATTCCTTTTAGTTCGTTTTTAGAGGATTCTTTTGAATTTTAATTTCTGTAAAAAAAAATTATATTCACTAGTTTATTAATATAGATTATATTTTATGTAATTTTTATTGTAATAATTCATAAATATTCTAATTTAATATAACACAAATCATTAAAAAAAATTAAATTAATGCTTATAAAAATTAAAAATTAAAAGATTAGTTTAATTTTTTTAAAATTTGAGAGGTTTAATTATAACATTAAAAATAATCTTGTCTTAATTTGAAACTAAAAAAATGTGAAGGTGATTTTCAAATTTTTTTTAAAAATAAATTTTGTTCTATTTTTTAATATAATATTTTTCTAATTAAACTTAGCATTGAATTAAGAAGTCTTATCATAAACATCAACTTTATAAAATTAACATGTAATATTAATACGGTAATTAATTTTTAATTAAAAATTTGAACAAATGAAAAATACTATATTTAAGTGCAGACTTTAAAGTATTTATTATCATATTCTACAAAAAAAAAATATTTGAATCTTTTTTACAATTTAATATTATATAATTAATTTAAAAAAAAAAAATTCTTCATGTACTATATTTTTATGGTAAAACGTCGTAACCAAGACTTAACCAACATTACCTTTTTTTTTAAAAAAAATAGAAATCATTTTCTTTATGTTACAAACAAATCTGACTAAAAAAACTTATTTGATATGTTTATACAAATGCTTCTTATTAAAGTTATTTATTTGAATATATCAAAGATATCTAAAACTGGGTACCAGTGCATGAGAAAAAATTTAGACAACGCAATCTGGCCATGTGGTTGACACAAATTCCCTTTTGTGCGGGGTTCTGCTTGTATCTCAATAACCGCCAATAGCCCACAGGATTTTTTTTACTTTTTTTTGGACAGTTGAATATTAAAGTAAAGGATTTTCTCCAGATATGACGTTGATTTTTATTTTTTTTAATTATTTGCATGCGATTTTTATTTATGTGTAAGATGATGTACCTACCTTTTTTGCCCTCAATTGTTCGGAATGAATATTTGGTAGTTAATGAGAAATTATTATTAATTAGTTGGTGTACCAAACAAAATAAGAACATAAATTAGTATCGCGAAATTTACGACGAGGACAAAGCAAGTGCAAACTTTAAATTTTTGTTGTTTTTTAATTTTCCAATTTTATTACCATACAGTTAACATGTCATTTATACAAAAAACAACTGAATCTTATTATAAAAAAATATTAAAATTTAACATTATTAGAAGCTAAATTGCAACGAGAGTTTGTTCTGCGGAACAAATTAGTCTATTGCTAATGTTGAGCAAGTCTTGTTAATATAGTATTTCTTTCTATCTAATCACAGAGTCCACGCGTTTAGCCAAGTTCTTCAAAATTAAAAAGGCTTGTAGTCTATGTTATTAGTTAGGAAAAAGCCGATGTGTAACTTCGACAAAATTATGATAGGTGCATCGTTTTCAAAAAAAAATTAAAAAATGCAGTTTTTTATAAAATTGTTTAGCTATTATTTTTTAAATAAAAATTTGTTGATTTTTTTAGTTAATTTGGTTTTAATCATCTTAGATACCATTTCATTATCATTAAATTAATTTACTTATTAATATTTGAATATCATTTTCATCATTAAAGAATATGATAATAACTATTTGAAGAAATTTATTTAAATTATATATTTTTATTTATTTATTTATTTTCATTAAAAAAAAAACCAACGACTCCACGGACCACGCGTGAACAGGTAAGAGTCACAATCATAATATAGTTTAACTTCTACGCCCAGACCCCTTCAGCCAGTCTTTTCCTTTCCACTCTCACAAGGGCACAGATTAAAATCTCGTGCACTCCACCGCGTGCTTTTCGATACGTGTCTTCGTTCTAATGGTCATTGTTCACTTCCTTTACGTTTCAATTAACTTCCAAGTCACGCCACTTCTTAAAGTTCCATACACTCGACTGCTCCTGATCATCACTTTTACTCGATGCCGAAATCTGGTTTAACAATTAAACATGGGCCTCTTCTTCCAAGCGCGTTGAAGAAACCGCGTGAAGGCCGTTCAATATAAATTACGCCGTCCTCTTTAGTGTTTCAACTTTCAAGAGAGAAACGAACAGTGTTTCAGTTTCCCTCTGCGAAGTTCAGATCCTGGGATTCCCGTTCCTTTGCCGCTGCCATGGACGACGAGGTGCGTAGGATTTTCAACAAGTTCGACAAGAACGGCGACGGCAAAATCTCCTCCGCCGAGCTGAAGGAGATGCTGCTAACGCTGGGCTCCAAAACCACGTCGGAGGAGGTAAAGCGCATGATGGAGGAGATTGACAAGAACGGCGATGGCTACATTGACCTCAAGGAGTTCGCTGACTTCCATTCCAGCGACGCGGCAGACGGAGACGATGCCACCAAGGAGCTCCGGGACGCTTTCGATCTGTACGACCTGGACAAGAACGGAGTGATCTCGGCGAACGAGCTGCACTCGGTGCTGAGGAAGTTAGGGGAGAAGTGCTCCTTGAGTGATTGCCGGAGGATGATCAGCTCGGTGGACGCCGACGGCGACGGCAACGTGAATTTTGAGGAGTTCAAGAAGATGATGACTCGGTCGTAGAATCACATCAAATGAAATCAAAAGGTACGATGGGAGTAGCTTGGTAGGAAGATAAGATCTCATGACGGCCTTGCTTTAAGGTAATGTGAAATTGTAGATACAAGCAGTTCACATCTTGACATCTTCTGTGCATACACGGAGTTGAACATCTATCATTTTAGCTGTTAGTTTTAGGTTGCAGAAGTAGGAGTAGGATTTGGTAAAAAAATGCTGATAATATTTGTTTGAACGAAACTCTGTTGGCTTTCCTTTTGCTGTGACATGAAGAAATCTGACCTTTCGTGTCATGCACTGCAATATCATATCATGAAATTTTAATAATTACCAGAAAAATGATTTTACTTGAATCTGCATCTGACTTCGATTATATATTGGTTAATCTCAACCATTTAAAAAACAGAAAAAAAAAAAAGTGGAGAAACTCGAATAAGTTTCGAGTATGAGAAAGAAAAGTTTTGATTGGATATTTGTGCTTTTTTTTTCCTCATTAAAATCGAAATTAATGGAAAAAGGAAAACGCGTGAGGAGCGAGAGACTAGGGACACCATCAGTCATGGGGGGACTGTTGTGCTGAGCTCAACGCCAATTTGAATAAAGTTTGTTGGGTCAAACACTCAAAAAGATCATAATAATTGCACCCACCCGGCGCCTTGCGAGTGACAGTTTAATTGTGGCTGTGGTTCAATGTCCTTTTGATTTTTTAAATTATTTTTTATTTTTTAACGTGGCAATTATTTGTGATCAGAATTTAAAAATTAAAATATTTATACAGATTTTTTATAATTATAATTATTTTTTCTTTGCTTCATTATTTTGATTAATTCCTTTTTTAGAATTAATTAAAATTTCTTCATTAAATGATTTTTATTGACATTCTTGCAGTCATTGTTGTCTTTGCTAGGAAATGATTAAGTGAATTAAATATTGGCTAACTAAAATATTAATTTTTAATTGACTGAATCATTGTATTTGACGTTTCTAGCTTATTCATTGTGATTCTGCGGACGGTTCAAAATACTATTCATGGTAGAAAGGTTACTTTTGGTCAGGAAATTAAAATTTTCTTTTTTTTATTAAAATAATTAAAACGTTTTTATTTTTAGAATATAAAATAAAAATATATATTTATTAAAAAATTATCTTATTTTAATTAAAATTATAATGTTTCAGTAAAAATATTTTTATTTTAATAAAAATATTTTTATTTTGAATTATTTTAATAAAAAATATATCAAATTAAATTAAAAATAAAAAAATTAATAATCTAAAAATAAATAAAAATAATATCACATTACATCTAACACTCAATTATTTTTGTATGTAAGTCATATATTTATTAACCTCTCATTCTCATGATATTATTTTTTTTTATTGTCTTTATTTAAAATAATTATAAAAAAAATAAAAAAAAATTGAGAGATAAAGAGTTAGAAAAATACTGAGAAAGATATTTAAAAATATAGATAAAATTATAGTTGACAAAAATAAATTTAAAGATAGAAATCACAAAAAAATAAAAAAAATAAAAAAATAAATACAAGAGAGAAATTGTCGTTAAATATTGTTATAATTTATGAAAAGATAAATAGAAGTTGTTGTTAAATATTGTTATAATTTAAGTCGAAATTTTTATTTTAGTAAAACGTTTACTTACTATTCAATTATAGAAATTTATTTAAATTAATTATAATATAATTTTATATATTTATATTATATTAAAAAAATTTAAAATTAAAAAAAAATTTAAAATTATTTAATATGATTTTAAAAAAATATTTTATTTTTATAAAAAATTTTAAAATATTTTTATTTTTAAAATCACTAAAACAACATTTTAAAATGAAATTTAATACTTTATTTTTGATATGGAGTGCTTTACTTTTTAAATAGGTGTTTTAGATAATTATTTTTAAATATTTTATTATAGAATTATCATATTATAAGATGTGTGAAAGCATTAAATTTTGCTTTAAATTTATTGATTAACTTAATTTTAATTTTTAAATATAAAAATTATTTATTGAAAATATCAATATTTTTGTATAATAATTTTTCTGTCAAGTGTTATTATTTTGTTAGGGTGGCAATTACAACATATAAATATTTAACCACTTTAAATCAATTATATTATGACCAACTCAAATCCAACCATTTATATATTAATGATTGAAATGGGTTGGATCATTAATAAATTATTTAAGTATGAGTTTAATGAATCAATCCAATGGTTAAGGGCTAACTCATTTTTTATTTATTTTTTATTTTTTAATCACTCGTGTACATTTTATTTTTTAAAATTATTTTTATGATTTTAAAATATAATAAAATTTAAATAATATTAATAAAAATAAAAATAAGATAAAATATATGAAATGAGAAATTATATTATAAATTATATTTAGTCAGATTTAAGAAATATTGATATAAAATATAATATGACATAATGTTATGATATAATTGATATAATTTTATTTTTAAAATATTAATATTTTATTTGATAATTATATTTACAAAAGATTAAGGAGCACGAATGTGAAATCTAATACAATTGTAGCAACCCATTTAATTGTATTTAAAAACTTTGACAAGGAAAGCTACGACTAAGTGCAGAGATATACAAAACTCTAGACATTATTTTTGTCATGATTTTAGAAAATTTGAATCCATAGTTTAATGTAAGAAGAAATGTGTAATGTCTGATTTTTTTTTTATCTCGTTATTATTATTATTTATTTATTTTTATATATTACAAGTTAAATATACTATATGTTCAAACACAATATATATATATATATATATATTATAAATCTCACATATGTAATTCTCTCTTGAAACATAAAGAGTGAGGAAGTGGTGCTGATATCGAGATCTCTATCAGTAATATAATTTCTTGTTGGATCTCATTTTTTTTATCTGAACATAATACCACAATAACAGTGAAAACAAAAGTTTCTAGTAGACTTAATATAAATAAAATATAATGAGAAAATATGAGTTATGTTTAACTATATAAATTATGAAAAATATTAAGATTTGGAGATAAAATCATCACTTTAGTTGATGCATAATTAACATACTATATATGTACTAAAAAATTATTCATTTGCTATACGTATAATGACCGATTGATTACAGTCATAATAAGTAATAAGAGAATATCAGTTCATCATCTATTTGCCTCCTCACATTACTTTTGTCATCTTATTGAAGTGGCTCTTCTTTAACTCATTTAGGCTGATAGAGCATTCCTTACTCGGTACCGTATCGAGCTATACAACTCGTCGATATTTATCAATACATATAAATATATATATAATTATCAAACAACTTCCCATGAGCTTTACATTTGTCATTTAATTACATTCATAATATAATACATCATTTTTATACTCAATAATTAATAATCATTCATCATATATCAATATTCAATATGATTCATTTTAAATCAAATAAAGAAAAAGAGTAATTTATGATACTAAAATCATCATTTTAAAAGTATTATATATATATATATATGTTTTCTAAAAATATTTCAACAAATAAGATTATTTTTAAGTAGAACAGTGAAAAATATAATAATCTAGCACCCAACACGGCCTGATCATGTTCAAGACACGGTCATGCTCGAAAAATACTTCAAACATGCTCAAAAACAGCTCCGAACATGGTCTATTTATGTTGAAGCGAGCTAGAACACGATCTGGTCGTATTTTGTTATCTTTTTTCACTTATTCAATCATATCTACCTCATACAAATTTCGATTAAGGTGATTTCAAATTTTATAAAAATTCAAAACAATTTTCTACAACTTTCATATTTATTATTTATTCAGATTTCTTACAGATTATTTTCAAAAAATTAAAAACAAAAACGCTTATTTTACTATTTTAGATTTTAGACTGATTCTGATATCTGTTCAATTAATCAGCCATATCTCTTTCATATGGGTTCCAATTGAAGTGATGGAAAAATCTATAAAAATCTAAGACAATTATTTACAACTTTCATGCTTATAATTTTTTCAGATTCCTTACGGATTATTCTCAGAAAATTAAAAACAAAAATGTTTATTTTTACTATTCTAGATTCTGACATTTGCTCAATTATTAATCAGCCATATTTCCCTCATATGGACTCCAAATTAAGTAATTTAAGAGCCTATAGATCTGTGAGATGTATATCTACAGTTCATATGTTAACTATTTTTTAAAAATCCTTATCGAATTTTTTCAAAATATCAAAAACAGAAACTTTTTAAATTACTCCGAAATTCAGTTTAGTCTAACTTCTTATTTGTTTCTCTTTTATATAATTCAATGCACCCATATGCATATCAAAACAACTAAAATAGAATTTCATATAAATATTCAGACTATATGTTATCCAAAATCACATATAAACAAATCTAAAAGTATATAAATAATTTTGTACAAAATTCATGAGTAGATATTAAATTTATCTCAAACAAATCTTTAAACTTGTGTGTTTGATTCCTACCACACAAAAATTTTACATCCATATCGTGAATTAGGATATTCTTAAAATAAATATGATGAAATTAGAGAGATGACTAAGAAATTACCTTATTTTTTTTTTCTCTTCTTCTTCTTCTTCCTCTTCTTTCTTTTCCTTTTTTTCTCTTCCTTACCAACACTCCCTCCTCTCCCTCATAATTATCAATATTTTTTCTATCTACCACCCCATATTTACAATTTTGCCATCTTCCATTATTTATAAAAATATCATCTTAGAGTATTTACAAAACTACCATTCTAAGAAATTTATATAAATGCCAATTCAATGAAATTATATAAATGACATTTTAACTCTTCTAATATATTGTTTGACTTGAGTAAAATTATAAAATAATTTAATTCTCTCTTAAAATTCAAAATGTTTTTTTCTCTTTAAATTTTTTTTTAATTAGTAATATAAAAAAAAATCAAGGATGTTAAAAAATGTCTAGTGAAAGCTAAAGTAAAGGAAGCAATAACCAATAAGAATTTAAATATTCTTGCTTATTTCTTCTTTTGACACTAAGCTGTTTGACTAAATCGAGAGATATACAAAACATTAGACATTGCTTTTGTCATGATTTTAGAAAATTTGAATCCATAATTTAATGCAAGAAGAAAGAATTGTCTAATGAAAGCTAAAGTGGAAGCAATAAGAATTTAAATATTCTTGCTTAGTCCTTCTTTTGACACTAAGCTGTTTGTAGTTTTTTTTATTTACAGATTTATTAGATCAATTTCAATTTAATTAATTAGGACCATAATAGCAGCGGCGGATCTACATTGAAGGATGTGGGGCAATTGCCCCACGAGAATTTTTTTATTGTTAATTAATATATATAATAATTTTTTTTGTTTTTATAAAAATTTAAATATTATCTCCACAAAAATAAATTTTTTTAATAAAAATATTTATAAATTATTTTTTGTCCTCACAGACCAAAATTTTTGGATCCGTCCCTGCATAATAGGACGATGAGTTTCTGAAATTAGTAGGTATTCTTGTTTCAATATATCACACACACGCATATAATAGTTGGGTTGGGTTTAACGGCTTAAAAATTTGAATGGATCGTAAATATTGTACCGAGTCAAGGTTTACTTGACCCAAGGTAAATTTTAATAAGGATGATGAGTTTCTCTATTATTCAAAAGATAATATATAAGTTTAATAATTTAAAAATTAATTTGTAACTCAAAAATTAAAACTAATGTAAAGTTTTTTTTTTCAAAAATAGGTTTTGGGAGAAAAACTAGATATTTTTTTCCTTCCATATTGAAACATTGAAGACTTAATGTATGTTATTTAACGGAAACAATAACCGATATTCAAGTTTCTTAAGTAAATGTATAATTATTTCCAGGCACTAAATTTGGATGCAAATGCAAAAGAACTTATGAAAACATAGTTATATAACAAGACACTTTCAAATAGGAACAAAAGGAAAAAAAACGACATATAGTTAGTATAGTCTAATCATTTAATTTACCAGTTTGGTGGCTTTAACTTTTCCCTCTCTCTTAAATACTACAACCAGAGCAATAATATTAGTTTTGTCTCACTTCTTCTCTAAACTGATATTGAGTTCGTCAGTATTTTAAATTTTTATATATTTGAAAATTTATATAAAATATATAAAAAAATTAATTTTTTATATTATTTAAATCATATATAACACAAATTTTAAAAATTTTATATTTACTGTACTTACATATTTTAAAAATTAATTTTTTTTACACCAAACACCATCTAAATGTTGACTAACTTGAGCTCATATTTTAGTGCCAAGTGGAAACTACTTAGATAACAATAATAAATATTATAACTTCCTTTTCAAAACTAAACTTACCTAATGACCAGCCATGTCTTCTCAAAGACTTTCCGATCTACACTCTGCTTGCTCAAATTTCTGCTACATGCGGCCTTCGTAATTATTGGAGCATTTCTATTTTCAGTTAAAATTGGATCATCATACTGCAAAGGATCACATCTTTGATTATTTGGGCTGCAAAACATAAGATCACGATCATCCTATGTTCCACGATTATTTTGAATACTGGATAAGGCACCACAGCATGACAAAGCACCATGAAGTGTGTGTTTGGATTAACTTTTCCCCCAACGTGAACGTGATTTTTGCAGAAGCGACATTTTATTGTTTCTGCAAAAATCACGTTGAAAACGGACTTTAAGAGAAATTTACCACAAAACCAAACACACCAGAAATGCTTCAAGTGCGCAGTCAATAGCCTTGTACCAAATCGGGCACCAATAGTTTGTTTATGAAAAGCTCACCGAATAAAATTGCAGAAACTGGAATTGCAAAGAAAATGTGCGCATCTTAAATTTTCGATTCAGAACTTGTGCAGTAGTTATACTATACATCATGACAGTGACAAAAGGAAAAAAAATTAACAAAAGATTATAAAGAATAGCTAAAGTATAGTACTTCATACCGATAACCAAATTTTGCATTCCTCAACATTCGTATTGGATCAACAAAGTAGTCGCCAGAGTAAATATCACAACAGTCGGGTATCAAATTAGTTTTCACTAAAGGCACCAATAATTAATTAAGCTGCTATATTTTGACTAGAATAAAATTAAGTCAACAAGTTCCCTTGGAAGTTGGAATCCTGTGGCACTTTTACTCATACAATATTGTGTGGTCATAATTCATAACCAAGAACTCAACTTGTGTCCATTTGCTCCCCATCTACATTGCCGTCTTGTTTAATGTCATTACTTTCTTCCTGTTTTGATGTCGCAGTTTCTTCATTACCACCGGTGATTCCTTCATTCAGTTTCACAGGAGGTGCTGGCAATGTTTTCTTCACAAGCTCTACTATTTCTTCGATTTCTTCATCCGGAAAACGATCCTCGATTTGCTCTATGATCTGTGTGGTAAAAGTGAGCACACTGATGACAATGAAAGGGTAGCTAATATTATCATAAATTAGAATAGACAAAAATTTCAAGAGAATATGTACATAACTAGTCTTGTAGATGCATGTTTTTATCTAAAATGGGAGGACTGAGGATCTGAAAAAAAGATACAGATTCTTAGAACAAGACACGGGACACTACACTATTTCCTGGATTAACATATGCACAATTATTTTTGTATGAACAGAGGATACCACATCAGTCCTGCAAACCTGACCCCTGAAAAATTCTTGGTTAAAAATTGGTAAAAAAAAAACCAATTCTAAATAGGCATGTGCATGCTAGCCATGAGTAAAAGTGTATAGACATACTTGCATATCTATTTATAATTGACTTGATCTAAATATTTTTAATAAATTTAGTCTACCCAGGAATTTCTCCCTGAACTCCATAAACTATTTCAAGACAAACAATACAATTGATGAATTGATTATTCAAACATACTAGAATCACATTTGACAAAAAAATTGATACTCTCACTAAGACACTGCACAATGCAAAAATGATTGGGCAAAAATTTTCTGCAGACTGTTAATAAGTTCTGAACAAGGTCGCAATTTCACAATGGCCCAAGCCTTCAGCGTCATATTTGCTGTTATTGACTCTTGATATCTTTTAAACAATATACAGTTGATGAAATTTAGGATCTAAGCATGACTCCTAACCTTGGGGTACGAAACTAAGACCAACCCTAAAAACCAGCAACAAATGTTCCTTCTCATATTCATCCACAAAGTTGTGGAAAAAATTTCTCAGATCCACTGCTGAATAATCAAGTTCAACAATTTAAAATAGGTGATAGGATAATAAATCCAAGTGACCAAGGGTTCACTTCTTTCATGGCAGAAATTTATGTTTGGGATCATGGCATCACAACTTAGATGCTTACAGAAAGGTATGAATGATATGATACTGTCTAATATAATCCAACACCATTATCAAATTGGAGTCAATATTAAACTTTAAAAACCACAACCCTAGTCGATATCATCTCGTAACATATTCACTTTATCATTCCTAGACCTCTGGCACAAAATACATTATTTTCTCAAAAATTTAGCTGCTTCAGAAAAGTAGTTGTCAAATTTAGAAGTCGCTGTTAAACTTAAAAAAATCACAACCATTATGATTATTGCATTGTAATATGTAATACATTCACCTTATCATTAGACCAATTGTCACAAAATTAAATGTTTCCTTAAAGGTTAGCTGCCCCAGAAGAAGCAGTAGCATACAAAGGCACCTTCGCTCAATTATGTTAAAAGTACAGTATCATTTAAACTTTTAATTGATTTAAAGAGCAAAAGAGCATATAATCATCTCAACTTGTTTTCATTGCCTACTCAATTGATGTAAAGGAAGATAAATTTCTCCTAATCAGTACTTTGTATCTTCAAAATCTAAGGGTATATAGAGTTAATTCTGTTATTCCATCAAAAGCCATGTCTTAATGATTCCAACTGAGATATCATCTCTGAACTCACCAAAATGTAATTTGTCAATTGATAACAAAGCTAAGTGGGTAACAAAGAATCAGAAATATATTGGTTATAAGGTATCATATATAAACAAACAACAAAATATTTTTTCACTAAAATATGGTCGATTACATGTATTAAACGACGTTGCAGTAACTTATTATAAATGAGATTAATAAAGAAATTATTAATAAGGTATCATATAGATTTACAAAATTTATAAGGATTGCAGGTATTATGTTTCCCAAACCTGTTAATCCTCCCTACAAGCGTCACTTATAATCTTACATACTGCTGAAAATTCCAGTTTGACATAGATTTAAAGACAATTAATTATTTTTCCCTTTTAAATTATTAAAATAAAATGCCAGCAATATGTTACAATACCCCTCAATTCTCCATGCAAAATTGTGTTGATTATATATGACTGCATTCAAGTTTAACGTGGCTCCATACCTATACATCATTGCAAAACATATGATACAGCATTCCATTAATTCGATAATCAAAGATAATCCAAACACTTAGCACGGAATGTGGGTGCAGCTTAACACTGCAGAACTATGAGTCTATGATTTTAACTAAAGTCTGAAATATATAACAAGATTAATTTTAATACTTACAGGGAAAATTTCAACAGGAGCAGCTGGTCTTAGGTTTAATATATTCAGAACCTCAGCTTTTGCAAGGTCATGTCTTTTACAATTTTCCAAGAAACTATTGACATTCTCTCTCGTTTGCTCACAAGCAGAAGTATTAACCAAATAATCGTAAACCTATCAGAGGGGCAGAACAGTAATCCACAAAAACAAATTTATGTATGTAAGTAATAAGAAAAATTTATCAAGCTATATGAATTCTCAACAGAGGAATCAAACCAACCTTATATTCGGACTGTGCTACTTTGGCAAGAACCCTTGTTGGATCTTTTGATGCTCCTTTGCCTCGCAAGAAGTCGAGCACCTCGAAATTCGTGAGTGCACCAGCATTGGCCTCTAGACTATGACGAGAGAGAGAAAGATTAAGAATTGACTAATTTGAAATTGTTTATTTAATCGAAATCGAAAGGAAACAACATACATTTTCATCTGCAAAAAAAGAAAAGAAAAAAAAAATCAGAGATTGATAACAATGGCAGAAACTACGCCTCTCTCCTGAAAAATGGAAATTGAACGACTTGGATTATGAATGCTGCAAAGTAAGAAAGGAGGAGGCGAAAGTAAAGGAAAAGGGACAAAATTAGCATACTTTTTAAAGTACGCGAGAAGTGCTATGATGCGGACAGTGATGGTAACAAAAATTTGAGAGACTTCAAGAAGATGATTGCTCGCGGAAAAAATGAAAGGGAAGGTTTATCATCAATCAGAAAACTTTCATGAAAGGAACGATTGGCTGGAGAAGTTCAACTCTGGATTGAGGGTTGAAATTGTAGCTATAGCAAACGATCTCTGGTGTGCTCAGAGAACAGCTCCAAGTTAGGGTTTAAGACTCAATCAAATTACAAGATTTTCTTAATTAAAAAAAAAACACCTATTTCTCACAATAAAAATATTCTTACGAGTGATGACATAAGAACTTCAAAATTATAAACAAGCAAAACTTTTTTTTTAATAGAATTGTAACACAATCATTACTCAAATCTTTATGGATCGAAATTTTTTTAGCAATAATATTCAATTAGGCAAAATAATGGAGTTCCTTAATTTTTTTTATATACTTAGTTCATTGAAGTATTTTTTTTTTCATAAAATAATTATTCAATTATCATTAATCAAGTATAATAGTTTTTTCTTTAAATAAAACTATAGGTTATTTATGGAGAGTTAATTTTAATTAAAAAAATTAATATATATTTATTAACACTTATTTTTGATAAACTATTTATAAAATTAGTGACATTTTTTAAATAGTCATTCTAATTTTTTAAAATAAAATTGTATTAAATTTAGTTTTTAAGAAATTAAATACTATTTCCAAGAGATCATAGATTACTGTGCAAGTGCAACAAAAAAAAAATGATTAACATGCAAGCGCATTGATCAAGTTAGGCTCATCAAATGGGGTGATTTGTACAATCCGAATCATCATGTTGGAATATTGTTTAAGAAAATATTAACGTTTGCTTTATTTACAGAAGAATAATACGACAAAAATTTTGGAGTCACAAATAATACTCTAGTGCAAACATGATAAAATCAAGTTTGAAGAGAAGGTTTCAAGTATAACTGAAAAGTTGTGTTTGCAAGAGTAACAGAAATGAGAAGCAATAAGCCTCCATTTACTGGCGTGTAAGCACACTTATCAGATCCTTAAAGGGCAGTTCAATAAATCAAGGAAAGTAAAACTGTACTTAATACAACTTGTGCTGAATTTGCACTACACAGAGGTGTTATATCAGACAGAGATATGGGGGTTGTTGAATAATGAATTCATGAATCAAGACAAGCGTTTAGCTACCCATATATGGTGGTGAATGAGCAGAGAAGATAAAGAATTGAAATTTGGAACACTTTGTCATTTGACAATAGTCATATAGGCAGCAGGAAAATCTATACCCTATTCTAAATTCTATGTAACCTGTACACATGGGCTTTTTCAACCTCTCTAGAAGCCATTTTCATTGTTGGACTGGACAATCTCGAGGTAGTTGTGGGGCGACTCCAGCGGTGGTTGATTCATAATTCTGAACCATTTCTTCCTTGATCATGTGATTCTCTACCACATCTACTTCAGACAACCCCGCTACTTCCAGGATATAAGCCTTGACCTCTTGGAACCTCTCTTCCGACAATGAAACCTCAGCAAGGAGTCTCCAAGCGTATGCCCCAGTAGCATCATCAAAATCCTTCCTTCTCTTCAGGACTATGTGTCCACTGATCTCCCACACTGCAGGATTCACTTGAGCCCTAAGGATCTCCTGGCTTACTTCTCCAAGCGCTTGCCTCTCTGCAAAACACTATTACCACAAAGAAAGAACCAAATAAAATCATCTGCTTGTAAAGGTAAGAAGGAAACTTAAAGTGGGCATCAAATTACACCTTGGTTAAGTGGTATAAAAAAGCAGCCTTTTCTATATTCCCAACAAGCATTAAAAGGAAGGGAAAACATAGAAAGAAAGCATCTTATATCACACTCTCATATGCCCCATGTAATATGAACTCATATGTTGGCATAAAAAAAACTTGGGAATAAATAATCAGATGAGTTGACCATGTAGAAGAAAGCAAGGTTGGTTTATATATCACAAAATAAATTGTTTATGCGACTATTTGACTAAAAATTGACGGAACTGGCATTAAGGAGACTGAAAATTAATATAATTGGTTTATATATCACAAAAGAACAAAGGATGTCCATCTGGAACAAATACCCAAACAAAGAATATGGTCATAAGAAAGCACCGCACCTGAGGGAATAAAAAGATCCTCTTCCCACAATCAGAGATTAGAACATTGAAAGGGATGTTATTATCCTGAAGAAAAGCAAGGGAACTGGCAACAACATCAGATAGATCTCGTATGGAATTTCCACCCTCAAAAATAAATCCTCGAACTGGATAGTTCAAGAGCTTAGAAATGTAGACTCCTCCAGGGTGTAACCCCTTTTCTACAGCTATCTTCTGGGTTAGGGCCTTCTCAACTGGGAAGTGTGTAGCTAAGTAATATGCCTATACCAGAATATGAGTTAGCGAAGATTTAAAATATAAAAACAACTATAACAAATCACTCATGAAATGTCATTGGAAAGCATACTTGGAAGTGTAGATGATTGATAGTGGCAAAAGCACCCAAGCTATTGTAACCCAATCTAAAATAAGGATCAGCAGCTTCTTTCGCCATATGCATAGCAAGCAGGAAGCTACCATGGTCAATCCTCTGAGGCAAGCAATCCAGGACACGTGGAATCAAAAGAACATGCCCATACTCAATTGGGCTCACCTGATAATATCAGAGTTCAATTATTTATCATCCATCCATGGCAACACTTCCATCACATGCATATATTTCATCATACAAATGAGACATTTATCCAAATTTCCAAAAGCATAAAGACATAATAGAGTTGTCTTGCAAAAGGAAATTTGGCCCAAGAATCCACAACTTAATATATAGTCTCAAAATTTAAAAGAGTTGCCTAATTGTAAAGAAAAAATAGAAACACTAAACATACTTACATTAATTGCAACAACATTGGGAGATGCTGATATCTTCTGAACTGGAAAATTGGGAACGAAATGGCTCTTGTGGTCAGTGCTCTGCTCAAACATGAACAGAACCTCTTCCTGTCCAACTTTTGTGAAATTAAACTTAGTTTCATCGAAGGGTTGAAGAACCTGGTCCACTCGGAACTCAGTTGGCCGTTTCTTCAGATGGCGCCCTTCATTCAGTTGTGCAATAAATTTGTGTTGCCCAGGAATGATCTTTGTCTCGCATGTGGTCACGTCATACCTGAAAAGCCCCTGGTTCATTCTATCATCCCACTGTCCAAGCAACAAATTGTGGAGGAATGATATTTCAGATACTTCCTCTGATGATTCTACAGTCCCAGCTTCTATTGGAACATCGCCATCTTTCTTAAATAAATGAAGTGAAAGTTTTGCCACTGAAACCAGAAGATCAAATAATATTTATGAGGATTTGAAAATCCAGATATAAAATCGAAGTCATATGCTTAAGTTGATAAAACCATGTATTTCCTACTCTCCAACTGCCTTCCTTTTTCCTGTTTCGGTCTAATTGCTCTTTTCATGGCCAGAGGAGAAAGAACAAGAGAACCAAAAAAGAAACAATATCACCCGAAGTTCAAAATTTTATGACGCAAGATTTTTGTGAATTCAAGCATTAATTTCGTATAATATAATTTAATACCTTAAAAATTGATATGATAATTAATTTTCAGTTTATTTATCTTCATCCAGCAACCAAATGGTCCATTTGCTTAATCAAGAAACTAACATAATGTGAATACAATCAACTAATGAACTTTCAAAAACTAAAAGAAAATGGTTCCCAAAAACACGTACCAGGCAAGCAGCAATGGCCAAGGCAATTCCGTCCACACCCTAATGATGTCTTATCAGAAACATCCTCCTGGTAATTGGAAACCACAGTCGGAACCCTCTTAATGGTCAACATCTTCAAAGAATGGCAAAAAAGACACTAACTACAGGAAGAAATACAGAGAAAACCTCCACCGGCAATGAATAGGAGATCGGAAGGAGAACCGCCGGCGGAAGGAAGAGCACCCCTGCCACCGTGTGGGGAAGGGGTCCGGCTAAAATGAAGGGCTAGGCTGTCCTTTTGGTTGTTCAGAATTCTGGTATCATTATGGGATTGAATTGGGTTATTGTTGAGGCGCTTATAGCCGCCAACGTTTTCTCGCAAACAAGCCGTGGTTGGCAACAATGCTGGAGTTCCCAAAATTCTGCGGTGAATCCGTTTTTCTCTGCTGCTCCTATGCTTGCTTCGGCTTTCCGTGGCAGTCCTCAGTTCATCTCTATATATACGTATTGGGAACAGGAACTCTCCCACGTGGCCATTGAAAAAAAAAATGGCTTTTTGGACTGGCGTGGCCATCAAAACTTCGTAAGCGCAATTTGGTGTTTTACATTTGGGCCTATCTCTTCGGCCCTCTTCTATGCACATGCTAAATTAAAGAAAAAAGCACATAATGGAAAAATATTCTAATATACATAATTATTGATCAATTTTAATGTAATATAAATAACTAAAAATATGTTATAATATATATAATTATTGATGAATTTATTAAAATATTAATCACAACTATTTTCAACCAATAATTTAATATTTGGCATGAATTTGCTTAGAAACAAGATTTTACTGACAAATTATGGTTTTATGTAAAAGTTTAACTAGTTTAAATTAAATTGTGACATTATTTTTTTATTTTAAAAACTAAATTATATATAGCTTCTGTTAAGTAGTTTGTTATATATTATATATATAACAATTTGGGGCAAAAAAGGTTATCTTTCACTCCACTTCATGTAATACCTCTTATCTCTATACATATATATGTTATCTTCACACAACTAAAGTTAAGAATTGGGTAGGGAAGTTAAAATGGATGACACTGAGTCAAATATAGATTGAAATTTCATATTCTAAATTCTAGCGAGAAGGTTATCTTTTAGGTTTTCTATGACAAAAAACCATTCAACATTTTCGGAAGTGATAAACTGCAACATAATTAATATCATTTCATGAACCATTCAATTCAACTCTTTTTAAGTTGGTTTTTTTTTTTTTTTTTGCCTTTCTCTTGACACTTTATTTTTTCTTTTTTCGGTTGTCATTAGCCTTGCAGATTCTTGAATTTCTCTTCACATTTTTCGTTTTAACCCTCTCCGAATAATGCAAGCAATCTGGTGATAATAATTTAACAAAAATTTGTTTCCCCTTCATCTAATTATCGACTTCCGGTGGGATTATGGATATGCAGAAGTTAGCAAGAATGTAACAGATTAATAGGAACTAGTGGAGTGATGCTATCAAAAAGAACTTCATTCCATTATTGTCAAGTAACCAGGAAGGGTTCCAATCAACAGTTATCTCGCATTTCATTTGTTAAATAACCCGATGAAAGTTGGCAACTCATTTATATCTCACCGTTCAATCTGGTTTTGAGTGGAGTTCTAAATGAAATGGCAGATTTTCATTAGGTTTGCATGTAAGAATTTCTTTCACTGTACTATCTGCCAGGTAAGATTTTGGGATCTTTACCTATACCAAGTAAATCTCTAATTAAAAATGATAGTTTGTAAAGACAAGTGGAGCCCATGGTTCTCTAAGCTTTAGCCACAAACGAACAATAGGGTTATACCCGTAATCAAAATTTTCATGCGATTATTTTATCTTGACCCGGAGATAAGAATACAAAAATGCAAACCTCTTCCCCCATTTTCCTTTTATCTTCCTCAAATAAAAAACTAGCTTACAAATTTTCTGAGGTACACAAACATGAATCATGTACACACTTTTCGTTGTCGTTTTGCAGAACTGTTAGCATGTTCCGTTGTATCTCTAGAAGCATTCTCATTATCATCGATCATATCCTGGCCTTCTTCCAATTTGAAAGTCCAACCAACAAAATCAGTCTCTGAAAATAAAGTGGAAGGAGTTGCCTTGTAGAATGCAAGGGGAACCTGCTTTACCCTCCGCTTTATCTGAAATAGTTGAAGTAGTCATCAGCCGATATATCCTCTATTATACAAACCATATAAGCACATCATTGAAGGGGTTAAAAGAAAGAAACATCTATTACCTCCTCTCTAAATACAGTTGCATATGAACCAGAACTGAAATCTTCAACGTTAATTTCAGTTGTTTTAGGCCTGACTGTCAAATCCTTCTCGAGAGACAAAGCAAACCTAACAGCACAGGCAAAAGCATGTGAAATTTGACGTAATATGTCAATGTCCAAAAACAGGGAAGAAAAAGGAAAACTGCATATCCAATGGTGAAAACACTTGCCTTGAAACAGGTGGACAGTAGTGATGAAGAATGGTATCAATCTCCCAAAGAGAGCTTCCTGCTCCAAGATATCTCATTTAGCAAAAAAATCTTGAAAAAATAAAGTAATTCTATCTACCACTAAGATATATCTGACTGTGTTTCTAAGTAATGCCAATTGCCAACTGATATATTCACACAAGTCAATTCTGTCAGGATGTCAAAGGACAGAGGAAAGAACATAATCTAGAACAGCTATGTAGGTGCCTGGGTAGTGCTTTTGATCCAAACCCTTGATCCCTATTTCCCTACATACATAGGTACCAAAAATGCAGACCCATGGCTTGTTCAAACAAGCCCACACAGTTTTGCTAGGACAAGGGGTAATATCAGAGGTAAAAAAAAAAAATCATTGACAAAGAAACAACCAACTATGGAGTTGTTTATAGTCTTGATGTCAAAAATGTTACATGATTTTGTTAAGAGAAAAAGAACACAAGTAGAAAGTGAAGTTAAAGTACAATATTTGCATATGTTGACATTCTAAACTATGACTTACATCCAAGTAAAAAGTGAGCAATCTAATATGAATCCAGGAGGACAGCAAAAGCAGAATGAGGAGGGCGCAAATTATGCTGAATGTGTGCAAAATACATAAATTGACAGTTGATAAGGACAAGCTTAAATATGCATAATAATATATGCATAATGTACAGATGTTTTTATTAAGGGCTATACCGACCATGCAATTTCCCAAATTTCATAAGGTTTGTTTTAGGGAAAGAAATATGCCAGAGTTAGATTGGAGAAAAAGATAAATTAGAGAAGATCCTTACTCATTGCGCTTGAATTTTTAGGATTAGTTTCCCCATGGTTAAAATGGTCAATGCCTGGTTTCTGGCTGGGCATAGCATCAGTCTTGGAGTCTTCCGAGTTATCAGCAATTGCTTCATCTGTTTTAGAATAATCTTTCCCTTCTTCATCACCATATTCCTGCTCATACATCAGAAATTTTTATCCCAATGAGAACAGACAGAAAGCTTTTATTTTACATACAAACAGATGCATCCAGCCTGACACCAAGAGGACCATCTGGAATTTGACAAACAAACAAGATACTTCAAATTTCAAACTGATAGAAGATTGAGGTCAATCCAAACTGCCCTCAAAATTACATAAGGCCATTAGAGTAGCAATGACTTCAACTTAAGTGAATTAGTGTCTTGATCAGATGATAGTCAGTGAAACAATTCCACGATCAAATAAAATTCCTTGAACATTAACAATAGCTTGTCCGTTGCTCCAACATTTAACACTTATCACAAACAGTAAACTTTATAACAATGGGATTAAGAAAACAGCTCCTATGTTGCAATAATACCAATTCAAATGAATGAAAAAGCCAGTCCAAAGCTCATATAACATATATTGTCTTCTACATTAAGATATGCTTATAATGAGGCCAAGAGACCAGGACTTCAAAAGCATAGCTCTCTTCCCCTCTACCCAAACTTCATGTGATTTTCAATAGAATTTTTAACACCGCAAGTAAAGTACAAAAACCAGAAAAAAATATTAATAAAGAAAACAAAATAAGAGATGAAAGGGTATTTTACCCAGTGCACTAAATGGTTGATTGAAGGATGTCTTCGCAAAAGATTATGAATCAGAGCAATAATAACCAATGCTCCTGAAGGAGAAACTGAAAGCAACAACCTACTCAATTTCTTAGCAAATGAAGCTGCCAAGTAAGCTGGAAGAAGTGGTGACTTAAGGCAAGAGTCAAGAAGCTGTAAATACAAAATTACATATGGTCAGAAAAAAGCAAATGCATAAGAAAAACATAAATTTCAATATTTAACATTTGGATATTTTTGTATCATCCCTTATGCAGGTTCAGTATTTTAATTTTTCATGCATGAGATATTCAGAGACAAGGTTTTGCCTTTGTCTCTGGTATTCTATTTTACGAGTTCATGGTGCCCGGCTAAGGGCTACTTTTGAGGTGCTTGTACAACATGCACAGAGATAAGAGGGCATTACTATTTTGATGCATTTTCTCAGTGTTGACTTGCAATTCAGTTTTCTGTTGCAATTTTCTATGTAGCTTAAGAGAATGCCTTAATTATCTGTCCGCGTACCTTGCCGTTGTCTGTTCCTATTAGAACTTTTTCATTCCATCAGACTTCATTCTGGTTATTATTGGACAGTATCCCCATTGCAGAAAATGCAAATGCATTCTTTACCATGCTAGTTACAAGCTCAGATGGTGTAGAATATATTCCTGTTTGAACTATGCTTTAAATTAATTTAGTTAATCAATTTTGATCAGCTCAAAAAATTTAAGTATTGCCTTTTCAATTTGGGATTGTTTTATAAAGACTAAGGAGGACACAAATTAAAAAATTTGCTTTAGTCCTACCCTAGGATATTGTAGCTTATAACCTAACCTACACTCTAGAAATCTGGCATGCCAGCTTAAGTCACTATTATCCAAAGTGGCAAGCATAGAATATTTACAAGATAGTTATGCACTACGGCCTTCCTATCACAGAAAACATTATTTATGCTACGAGCTATCCAAATTCACCCTTTATTCCTTTTAATTATTGTAAGTGATAAACAAAATTAACAAAGCTTCACCTGTAAAAACTTTGCTCGATGTTTAGCCATAAAGATAGATGGAACCAAGAGTGCATAGAGTTTTTCATAGAAATTTGGGTATTCCAATCCATACTGGGTCATCAGGACATATAGGCTGCTAAGAGCCATGACACTAATAACACCGCCAACATCATATGATCTTGTTAAGAAATCACTGCATATAATAAATTAACAGGTCAGATTCAACAAGTAAAATATCAAATTTAAAAACTAATTTTATGTATCACAGAGACTTACCATAACATAATAGGACTAGACAGATGAGGAATAACTGCTTGATGAAGGTTAACAAGAACCTGAAAATAAAAAATTATGTGGCTCAGGAAATAAAGAAAAATAACATAAGAATTTATAGAAAAATGTAAGTGTAGACCATTCATTTTGGTCAAGGGCCCAACTTATCACAATAATTCGAGAAAAGACATAGTATTTAGAATCACAACTTTGATTGTCAAGGGAATAAATGAACTAGGTGCCCAATGTAATAATATCACAAAAGACTGAACTTTTCAACATTTAGTGATGTCCTTAATTCAGGGAAAAAAAAGATATTACTATATCATGACTCCTGTTTCTGCATAGGCACAAACATATGTACCTAAAATAAGACTAAATACTTGAACACCAGGGCTTTTGCTTGGCAATATTCTCGTATCATGGCATATGTGTAGAACAACAAATGGCATAATTTACAAGCATTATTATATCTTAAATGAAATAATCATATAATTTTTCAGAACACAATGTTACTTATAGATAATTAACAGAACCATGCAGATTACCTCCTTGTACACATCAAGTGGAAATGGCAATCGAAGTAAAGAAATCCATGCTTTAGTAAATTTTAATTTCATCTTTTTGGCAATTTTGGCTGCCGATACCTATATGCATAAAAGAATAAAGAAAATTAATTGTTGCACGAACAAAGAGGAAAAAGGTAAAACAGAAGGAAAAAAATAACATTAAACTTTGCAATGAGTATTGTGCAATAATTTACATTACTGTTATGCTTCTCAGTCTTCTGCTGGTTATTGTCCACATCTGTAGAAATATGCTTATGATCCCGTTCATTGGACCAAAATCCTACTTATTAATATACAAGTACACTTTAGTCTTCTAGTAATCTGAAAATAAATAGCATTTTATACAAACTCAAAAAGAAAAGACATACAAAAACAAAGTGTTAAATTAAATAGAACATGCCAATAGGATGAATAAGATAATCAAAATTCACTAACATAAATGACAACACATATTTGACGAATGAAATGGGTCATATAAGCAAGTGCCTAGAATCAGTTATGCAAAAATGCACATAGCCAGACAACCATATAGTATTAATCTATGTATCTGTTTTACACGTTACAGAAAATATATGCAAAATGACATTTTTCTTTGAAGAGCATTTTGATTAGCATGTAATCTAAGCACAATATTTTGATAATATGCAATCATGTATATAGATGTATCAAAACATCAGGAATTTGAACTTCAAGACTAAATTTATTGATCTCTTGTCTCTATTTAATTGTTTAAAAAGCTTGTTCAGTTTTTAATCTTAAAAAGGGGATGATATATATTAATTTCATCTGAGTTGAAGTCAACAATGTTGAATCTGGCAGAATCTCTGGAAAGTTATATAATAATGAAGCCTATGAGGTGATATAAACCTGAACAAGGATAAGATAGACAAAACAGATATAAATAAAGTGCAATAGTAAGAAGGAAGTACATCGAGATCGGTTGAAGTTAACTGAGTAGTTATTATAATTTCATGAATTTTATGGTTTGTTTTCATTTATTTTGCGATGCACTAAATACAACACCTGTAGGAACAGCCAACCCAGCCTGAACAAACCTTGCCTTAGGGCTGACCCATTATGGTGGTTGACAGCACTACAAATTATGATACACAGTTTTGAGGTGGAAAGAAAATGACAATAGAAAAACTAGTAAGCAATCACCTGATTTGCTCCACGTCTCAATACTAGATGTGTTATCTAAGCCTTCAAGAGGGGGGACATGAGATATAGCGCAATATATATTGCGGATGACATGCTCCATACTGCAAAAGAGTACTTTCCCATGTTACCAATAGAACTGAATCAGTATCTGATTATTTAAGTAGATTTAGACATCATGTTTCAGATATATAACCAAGTCTCTGGCAAAAAAAAATCGAAATTTAATTTCTACAAGACATCATTGAGCTTCCAAGCTAAATCTATTACTTAAAGCATTGTGCAACATGGCATGTTATATTAGTAATCAAAACATCCAAAATAGAAAAGAATAAAAGTGTCAGGAATCAATGGAAACTAAGTAGGCGATACTAACCTTGAGCTCAATGTACTTTCATCAGGGCCATCTGTTCTTGCAATTCTATTATCTAACGAGGACAAGCAACTAAATTATCAAATGGTGATTACTCAAGTCATTGGAAAGTGGAAAAAGAACATACAAAACTAGCATTCATAATTTGACTGATGAAAAGGATTAATAACCAGAGGACTAAGAGAAGCAAGACAAGAAAAGCACCTGAAATATCTTTCCCCTCCAATGTTCTAGTAAGCTTTTCCAGGCTTATATATGTAAAATAACTGTACCAAGTAAAATAATATTTCAGAAGAATAGCTCAACCCTTTAGTTGACATCAGTTATATATTCAATGGGCAGAACTACAGAAAAAAGAGAACTAAAATATTTATAGAGTTCTGCCACTAGAAACTATCTGTGTGCTACAAATTGTTGCATACTTTTTTTATTTTTAGACAATTCAAAATGCATGTAGTAGCAACTAGCAACAAACAAATTAATAGACAGGAATGCATAATTCGCAGAGAAAATAATGGCAACATAATTATACCGGACGTCCATATATCTGAGATACTTTGAAGCCAATAAGTCCACCAGAAAAGCAATTGGACCGGAAGAGTGAACCTGAAATTGACCAATATACGAACACCCCATCCTATCAGATAACGGAAGAATGTAATGGGAGGGAGAAAAGAAACATTGGAATTTGGTAACTTACAATACTATGTAGAAACCTATGATATATAGCAGAGTGAAACTTTCCCCTATTTGCCACCTTCACAAACTCCATTATTGTATCTACCACAACCTCCTGTTATGTTACCCCAATAGATAGGAAATCAGACATAACAAGCATAGCTTCACCTTCATCACCAACCAAAAGAAAAGAAAAATGTTTCCCAACTCGCATAGTTAGAAGCAAAAACACGGTAGTCACCTTGAGTGTTTCATCAGATTGCAGCGAGACGGAAACGTCGATAAGCGACTTAATGAAGTCATCGAACTTGGAACGGAGCCAGGCCCTGTATATGAATTCGGAATCGTGGTTGGAGGCGTCAAGTACGGAGGATGAAGAGGAAGGGAGGTCGGGGACGAGGGGAAGAAAGAATGAGTGGAGAGAAAGTAGGGATTCGAGGACATATTGAGGTGGGGAAGTTGGGGAAACAAATGAAAGAAGGAGAGGGAGGTTATTGATGTGAGCTCTGGAGGAGAGCAGCTGGTGACCTAGGGTTTTCACGTCTGAGAGTGTGTGAGTGGGTTTTGCCTTCTTCTTCGACGCCATACTTGCTTGCAGTTGAGAAGGGAGGAGGGAAAATCAGAGAGAAGCTACTACTGGGGTTTAGGTTTTATGCGTAGGGCGTGTTTTTTTTTTTTTTGGAAATATTAAAAGTAGTTATATATATATTAAAAATAAATAAAAAAACAGGTGGATCTGTTTTCGTTTAAAAATAATAATAAGAGGATTTCAAAGCTAACTAAATTAAAGTATAAAAAATGGATCAAACGATTTTGTTTAAACGAAAGTGGAGAGGTTTAATTTCATTTTTAGTTAGAGATTTAATCAAATTAAATAAATCGTCCATAACACATATTTTTAACATTTACAATTTTATTTAAATATTTATAAAAATTTTTGAATTAACAATTAAAATTTTCATACATTTTTATTTAGTTGTAATATTTGAATTTGAATTTTATTATTAATCATCTTTTTTATATTTTAATTTTGAAATAAAACAATTTTCTGTCACTCTAAAATTATGATTCTCACCATAAAAAAAAAAATTAATTAAAACAAACTAAACTTATGGAATAATAGAATTTGGTCTAGCTCCAAAAATCAACCAAATGGAATCAATGAATGCATCTAGTCATCTCACGTGAATTTGATTCATTAAGGTTGGGCTAATGCAAGATTTGACTTTAAGTCTCACGTATGGTCACTCGTGTTCTAGGTGAGATTAACAATTCTAAACAGAGTTAATACTAAGAACCTGTTGAAAAATCTTTAAAATATAGATATTTATATTACAAAATATAGAAAATTAAAAGTGTAATTAGACCTTTTAATTATAAAAATTTACCTGCAATTATAGCCATCAATTAAACTTTACTAATTTAATTTATCTTTCTTTTTTTTTAAAAAAAAAAAAGAACACCCACCTCACATTTTTTCCTGATCAACATCTTTTAATCAACTTGAAAATTCAGTCAGTCTTAAACGTCAAATTGGCCCCCCATTTCCATTAAACAAAACACTGAGCAAATCACTCGAACGGTTGATGCTCTCACTCATCCCACCTGAGAAGTTTGGAACTAAGACAGTCACAAGCTCCCATCCAACCTGCAAGATGTCAATATCTTCTCCTCAAGTTTAAAGAAAACAAACACAAATAGGGAATATTTAGGATCAAGATGCCAACTTTGTCAATTGGTGTATGGTTCAAACAAGGAATAAAGCAACTCCCTAACACCTGACATGCTTCCATCCACACACTGCATTGACAGAAACTGCCCTCGCCCAGACACCAACCCCCAATACAATTCTGCACCCAACGGCTATTCCTCCACCAACCAGCCATCACTTCATTACTTACCTTTTCTATGCATTGCATTATAAAACAACAACATATTAACTATTAACATATGTAAATAAAATGGAATATATTATAATTATAAGTTAGAACAGGACTAGAAACTGAATAAATAAGGGCCCGCATCTTTGCTTCCGGACTCCTTGTTCCTGCCTTCTTCTTCTTATAATCTCCGATTGCCTATTAAATGCTCTGAATTTCCCTTTCTTTCATGCCCTTCCTCATTGCTTCCTCTTTAAGGTTGGCCGCGCGGGGCACCACCCTTCACGCGCTGTCTGCCTCTTCCTTTGGATTCTCCAAAACAGTTTGGTACTATCGCTGCCTCGGCCTAGACCCGTAATCCTGTTTTTATGCGTTTCTATTCTAAATTTGCTGTCTTTTGAGTTTGATTTCATTTGGGTTTTGTGAAAGCGAAGAGAAAAATGAAGACTAACAAGAACAAGTACAATAACGACGATCCGAAAATGAGGAGCAATAGGTTCTTAATCACAATCAACATTCTGGGAAGTGCAGGGCCAATAAGGTTTGTGGTGAATGAGAAAGATCTTGTTTCTGGGGTCATTAACGCTGCTCTGAAATCCTATGCTCGCGAAGGGCGGCTTCCTATTCTGGGATCCGATATCAACAATGTTATTCTTTACTGCGCAAATGCAGGCTTCGACGGTATGATTGTCTACCCATTTGGATATTGATATTCCGTATTCACTTCTACTATATGAAATTGCACTCTCAGTGTATGTGAAATTTCCTGTGCCACTAATCTATATTGGACCAAACTTTTCAATGGAGCACGGGCCATATTTGTCATATTGGGTTCTTCGTAGTGAGTTTTCATCTCTCTTCTAGGGTTCTTCTCTTCTGCGTCAATGTAAACCTCAGTGGCACAAATATTTGTATAGACTGGGCCTCTGTGTTAGTTCCCTTCCTTGCCATTTTGATTACATGTCTTGTCTTCTCATATTTGTGTTATGATCTTTTGCATGATTGTTTCCTACATAAAATGGAAATTGCTTACTGTCGTATGAACATCTTTTCTTTTTCTGTACTGAATAATTACAACTGTTGTCTGTATTTAGCTTAAACAGTCCAGCGTATTATAATATGTTATATATTTGTAACCTTTGTTCCCTGTGATTATAAGTTAACTGGTTATTTTCTTGGGGAAACTTTCTTTGACAGCTCTGAGTCCATTGGAGCCCATAGGATCTTATGGGGTAAGGAACTTTGTGCTGTGCAGAAAGCAGGTGTACCCACCAAAGACAGAAGCACAGTCAGAGAGGATATCTCAAAAGGGAAGCTGTGGCTGGAAGGCGTTGTTAAACAGATCATTCAGCTTTAAGATATTATCCAATTAAGAACTCAATTTTAGTGGTGGTGTTCTAAAGATCATCACTATCCGATTGAGGCAGGTGTGGTATTGGTTCCTTGTTTTGTGCAATGTTATAGCTCCTCTGGGCGGATTAACATTGGATAATATATCTTCGTCGTGAATAATATAAAAGATACTTATTCTTCGGAATTTTAGATGGTTGGCTTTTATTCATTCAACCTGTGTTAGTTTTGGCTTTGAATTTCACCTTTAATTGGTTCTAGTGCTTTGGAAGAAAAAGACTCTGGTATGAACGACTTTGTCAAATTTGGAACCTATTGAAGTGTGAGGCAGAAAAGGATTATACCCATACAAGAAAGGGTGTTTAAAGAACGGTTGGAAATTAAAGACATTTCTTAGCTTCTTACTTGAGAATAAGAAGATAGTCAGATTAAAATATAAACCCTGGTTCTAAGTCTGTATAACTATTAACTGTTTTGAATCCTAGTACTCTATAATTTGATATAGAACTATTGAAGGAGGCTGCGCTAGTTGGCCATGGGTAATAAGTTTGAGGTTCAAAAGCATGATCTAGGGAGTTGCTTAAATAAGACATCAAACAAACCAGTGGAAGCGTCAAAACTTGGTGAATGGATTTCTTTTTTAGAAGTTTAAATTATGTGCTACCAGAATTCCATACGAAATACTCACATCAGTTAGCGAAGAACTGGTGTGATCAAGTCTAGAGTATACAATCTTCTAATGAATCCTCTTGGAGGAAAATTCTGAATGCATCACGGAAAGAGAATTTACAATTAACTAATCTAAGATATCTGTTTAAAATGTAGATAAATTTAGCTCACCTAAATTATTCAGACACACCAAGCCGTCTTAAATGTTTCTCTTGATGAATCTATACCTCACAGGATTTTTTTTTTTTTTGAGCGTTAGGCCAGAATGAAGAACACCCAATCCAATCGCAATAGGTCAACCCTGTGGCTTGTTAGGAAAATACTGGGTCTGAGTTTGTTTATCCCAGCCTATACCTCTAAAAGAAATTTGGGAGCCCAAACCCACCATTCTTTATAATAAAAACTATATATTTTTGTTAGTTTGTATGAGTTCATGCATAGACTAATTAATTTATGCTTTTGTTCGGTCAAGAACAAGTTATTAATGAGAGAATTAAGAACTTCACCCAAAATAATAATAATAATAATATAGTTAGAATTTGAACTTATCACATGGATGCTAAAATTTAGACGAGACGAGGATTGTTTGTGATATGAAGTGTGGAAAGAGAAGGTGATAAAGATTTGGAAGAAAAGCTTTAAAATGGAGTAGAAGCCTATGCTGGGTGGTGGTCCTCACTTGTAAGCGACTCACATTCGGCGTGAAAACAACAATTCCATTCCAAGAGGAACACCGATAGACTACTCAACAGTTTCAACCCAGATTCCAAAACGATGACAATGATGAAGAACCTTTTGTTTCGTGCTGGACTTTTTTTTACAATTTTAAAAGTTTTCTTTTTTAAAAAAAATCAACTTCAAATAATGTAGGCTATGATATTTGTAAAAAAAAAAAAAAAAAAAAAGCTATGGTCTTTCTTTTTTCAAAATAGAGAATTATAAAATTTCCAAACATTTTTTAGGAATAAATGAAAAGTAAGTTTTATTTATTATATTGAGTGTGTTTTAAAAAATAATTCTCATATTATACACTTTCCTGATTGGGTTAAACGTAGAGTTTATATTTGATTTCACGGTCATTAGAGTATACCTTAGGCTCTGAACATGTTTATTTTTATCACTATAAACTGTTGATTAGATTAGATTAGATTGTATATAGTTAACTTAATATTAAACAGATTGCTCCTATAAGTAGTTATTTATTTTTATCACCATTTTTTTTAATAAAAAAAACCCTAATATGAGAAATCCATGGATAAACAACACGAGGGTAAATTTTTTTATATTATCATCAATTGAATAAGATACTATAATGTTATAATTAAGTGTAGTATTTAAAATTTAAAGAAGGTCCCCGGAAGAATGGAGAATGTCAATTCAAGAATTTAAAGTGGAACGGTCAACTCCCCAGCAGTTGGTCAAACAATTTCAAAGTACAGTGATAAGGGATTGATGTAGAGAGAATAACCCAAAGGCATCACTAATTCATTATATATATCGACAAAAGAATCAGCTGTACTGCAGTCAAAAAATTAAAAAGAGGGAGAGAAAGAGAGGAGGGAGGGGGGGGGGTTGTTTTAATTTCAAATGTTTTCTTTAGTTCGAGAAAAGGTTGATTGGATGACGGGAAACTTTTGCAGTATTGGATGAGTTCAATGGGCACTCAAAGAAAATCTTTTTCTTTTTCTTTTTTATAGAGTAGAGGAGAATAAGCAAATGAGTGATTCATTGGCATTGATGGAAAAAGGGAAGACTTGGAAACTGAAAGTGGGGGGGATGCAAAGATGGCCGGGAGGGGCCCTGTGTTGTTTCCAATGAAGAAAAAAAAGTAGTGGTTTGGTGATATGGTGGTGTGAAAGTGGAAGGGAAGGCCTTGTCAACTTCAAAGACCCCCAATACTATAATACTGCTTTGCCGAGACTAGAATGCGACCTCGTGGCCAATTGGTTTCGAGATAAGGAGTAGAAATGGCAGTGCCTTTCACATACTCATGGTAATTAATTATTAATTATTAATTATCAATCATCATTATTTTGTGGTGCTCATCTGTTGACTTCTTCCTTTCCTCTCTTCCTTCCACTCATCATACCTCTTTTGACATTATCAGTTCGCGTTATCATTATTATTAAGTAAAAAATATCATCACATTATAGAATTTGAAGAAATCATTGATGGAACGAGATTAATTCAAAGATTAGTGCACTGTGTATAATTTCAGATGAACAAGGCAACCTATTATCGACTATTTAATGAGATCATAGATAGAGACGATAAATACAACAGCTACCTCAACTGTGGTTGGAATGAAAGGTGGCACTATAACTATAATCGATTATCGTATCCTTACCTTCTTCTTCCCTGCCTTAATTACCAGCTCTTCTCCACGAATAATTAATGCCACCAACGCTACATAAAACTACGAAAAAATAAACATAATTTTTTTATTCCTATTCTCCTTGTCAATATTAACCAATTCATACAAGCAACAGCAGTAGGCCCACTGCGTCCTCCACGTATCTCTGTATAGTAATTAAACTAAACATAATTAAGCAGTTGAGTTGTGCTATATTATATCTCTGAATATAGAAATTTGCCTCTCTCCTTTCATGTTCGGGAACAAATCTCTGTCTCTGCATATCTTTTTCTGTTCGAGAAAATAATGGTTTATCTATTGAAAAAATAAAGTTGACATTTTTATTTAAATATTACGCTTCATACTATGTTTCCAGATTTATTGTTATGATAAATAATGATTTCTTGTTATTATTTTTACATGATCTATTTCCGACCCTCTTATATTGCTTTGTTTTTTTGGGGTAAATCATTCTTAATAACTTTTTCTGGTAATATAGTTTTTTTCCAACATCTACAAAGCAGAAATTATTAAAAAAAAAAAACCGAATCGAGTATATGATTAGTTAATTATACTGCACAAAACTAGATACACACTTCCGTCGTCTGCTCCCTCCAAAACAAGGCAGATCATAAAAGGTGAAAGGAGCTAAAAACGAAATTAGAGTTAAAACGAACAAAGTAGGATTAAAATAAAATAAAAGAGTCCGCCGACCTAAAAATTAAACAAATTCTATAATTTAAAAAAACAACTAACTCGATAAGAAGCGTAATTAAAAGTACAATTACAAATTTCGGTTGGTTTTCTTAATTTTTATTTATCTTATGCCTCGCTCGCTCGCTCACTCACTCGCGCACTGACTCACTCAAACTAAAAACCATTCCGAGGCATAATTAATCTACAGTGTATTCCTCATCTCGCTCTGATCCCTAACTCAGACTCGCTGAGTCCGCTCACTACGGATCGCCGGCGGAAATCTTCCACGCTGAGGTGGCGATGAGCGGACGTGTATGCCACCCTAGCATGAGGCACCCCGTGTTTTCTTCCACTCTATACCCATCACCGCCGGCGAACAGAGCCAACAACATGCTCGCTTGCTTGAACGCGTTCGAACCCAAATGAACCGGGTCGAACCCGGCCGATCCCATTCTTGCCCTCCACTGGCTAAGCGTTTCGTGTCTCTCCACTCGGTCCAACCCTTCACACGCCACCACGTTGCATATCTGTCTCCCTAGATACAGCTCCGACATCACCAGGTCCTGGCTCGGCGGCGTTAGCCCGGACGACGATCCCTCCAGCGAGTCAAACAGGTTCGAATAGTAGTGCAGAGCCTCCGTGAAACGGTCCAAGAAAACTGGTCCATTGTGGTTCGCCTCCTGCTCCACTATGGTCACGATCTTCGGCTTAAATGTCTTTATCGTGTTCAACACCTTGTGGATAGCGCCGGGCCTCGCCAACATGCGGTGGAGCTCGAAAACAGAGTTGACAGCGACGGCCTCTCCGGGTCGGATCTCGAGCAGGGATGGGTCAAGATCCGCCAAACTGTTGCAGACGAACCCGCGGAATTGGAATTGGACCCCTATGGTGTCGGCCAATTGCGCCAACTTCCAACCGACTTGCTGCAGAGCATCGGTGTTGTCCGGCTGCGGCGGGCCGATTCCGGTGAGCCGGAAAGTTGGTGGACCTCCAGGTCTTAATGCGAGGGCTTGCATTAGCGCTGGCCATTGCATCCCCTGCTTCAGCCCGAAATCTACGACGTGAACTCTGTTCGCGGTGGCGAATGCTTCGAGAATGGCTTGGTTTGCCGTGAAATGGGCGAATTTGAGGTAGGGGCATGACTCGTAGAAATGCATTTGGAGCACATCAGAGAAAGAGGAATCGAGGGCTTCTTCTGGGTAAATTCCATAAATTCGACGAGCTAAAGCTTGGGCAAAGTAGGAAGCTACCTTTCTCATTGCTCCAGCTTGAGATGCTGCAAGCATGCCTACGTGCTTCACAAGCGTTTCTGCGACCTTCAAATTGTTCTGCTGAATTGCCTCTGCACAAGCCATGAGCGTGTGGACAAGACGGACACCCGTTTCTTGTGAATCAACGAGAACCACCGGTCGTGTGGGCTCCGTTAAGGTCCCCGGCGATGGCAACGAAGCCGATGGTAGCACCGGCACAGAATCTGATCCGGTTGGTGAACTCTTCAATCGTTTGTTGCTGTTTTCCCTATCTGGGGACTGTTCGTGTTGTGGGTATGCTACCATGCCAGGAATTGCTCTAAGGTCGTATTCTGAATCATCGTTGTAAACACGCGATTGATTGTCGATCTGATGCCGGGAATTGGAGAAATCAACGCTGGGTATGGTGGAGGACTCCGCCGGAGCTAGAATTGTGTCGTCAATTTGCTGGTTCCCCAACAGCACCGATGGATCGAGAGGATTGGGAGAATTGTTGAGCTCAGTGAGCATGTTCTGTACCCATCCACAGAGATCAGTAGGGTCATAGTGGACGGTGTCACAAGCAAGATGGGAAATTCCATCTTCCTGAGCTGTGCCCATGACCATCTCCAGCTGCTCAAGCTTCTGTGCCACATCAGCCATGTCCGACGACCGTACCTTGTAACCCAAAGCCGCAAGCAACTCATCCATCCCACTCGTTTCATGTTCTTCCTCCCACATCTTTGCTTTTCCGCTTGACATTGATGAGCATTCAGCTTTTACAGCAGCAGCAGCAGTATTCCCACTTCTTCCTCCTCCTCCATAGCTAGCACCAGCACAGGTCTCTTGGTGATCCCTCTTCATTTTCCCTCTAAATGCCAAAAAAAAAAAAAGAAAAACAAGAGAAAAGACAACAACGGCAAAGCTACAGAAAATAAAGCAAAGATAAGAATTCCTTCATGGAGTCTGAAATTTCAAAAAAAATTCTCAGTGACGAATTGAGAACACAGTAGAAATGAGTGAGAGGTCCAAAGGAGAAACGGATGGAGCTGAGAGTGGAAGAGATAAGGAACAACGAAAGCCATAATAATGGAATTTTTTATTTCTTTTTCTTTTTTAATTTTGTGAATTCAGTTGGAAAATTTTAATATTAATGGGATTTGGGTAGTATGGATGGTAAAGGGGAAACTCCGGCAAATACTTAAAAGCATCAAAGAGCCGTGGGAGCACCGCAATGCTAAAAAAGATGCCGATGATAGTGTACAGCTCGTGCACACCCCGGACACCATACACTAGAAAATCAGGTGGCCGTACGCTTCATCGATTGAGAGTCTTGGGGACCGAGAATGATTGTGGGCTCCACCCACATATCCAATCCTCCCATCACTCACGCGCCTCGTCATTCATTATCCCTTCACTTTCTCCTTTTAAATTTAATTTCAATTCTTATCCTTACCTTTTCTTGGTTGATGGAGTCGTGCCCCTTAACTTTTATATAAATGTGAAAGTGTTGTCATTCGAATCAAAATTTTGTTACTTGATATTATTGTTACGTGAGAATAAAAATAAGTAAATAAAAATATTTCATTTTTTATAATATAAGCGACTTATAATATAATTTAGATTTGAAATTTATGTTGGAGAAAAATTGTTTACATTTTATGCATCTTTTAACCGAAAATAAAAAAAGCAGAACAAGCAACTTTAATAATAATGATACTCTTGTAGTTTCAACTACCTATATTTGCTTTAATTATCACTCTCTTTTTCCCCCCACGAACGCTTTCTATTTTTAGTATCTTTCTTTGCTTCTTTTTTTCTTTTTGTAACAAATGTATGTATATAAATATAGTTAATTATAAAATAAAGCAAAAGACTTAAAATAAATGATAAATTAATTATAAATTTGATTAAATTACAATTTGAAAATAATTGTTTTAGATTTTACAAACTTACAATCCTCATCAGCAAATAAATAGTATAACTTAACTTTGCATATAGAGAATCTAAAAATGAAAATATAGCACTCAAGAGAGGTCTTTCGGTGGTGTTTTTGTTTTTGTTTGGGGGGGGGGGGCCTGGAGGGAGAGAGACTGTATTATGGCAAGTGTTTGGTCGGGCTCCCCAAGGTTCGAGTGGGGAATAACATTTCGCGACGCACATGAGGGAGAGATCAAGGGATGGGTCAACTATGGTCATCACGCACCAGATCGGCGAGTACAACTCAACGACAAATGAGAGACAGCTTGGTGCAGTCCTTCGAGAAGGTGGTAGGCGGTGGAAGCGAGTGCAAGGGCACGCTCCTACAACGATAAGGGTTATAAAAGTTAGCAGCTGAGCAACATAGGGGGCCCACAGAAGGGGGGGTCTGAGAGAGAGATCGAAGAGGACGGGGATTCAGACGTCAACATCGGTTTTAGGACCATCCTTCGTGGGACCCAATGGGAAAAAATATATACCGAAAGAGAAGGCGGATAACGGCGTCACGAAGTGAGCAGAAAAAGGAGGGCAGGTTGCCAGGTGAAGGGGGACGGCGTTAGGGAATTGCCGTTATGCGTAACTGTGTAAAAGGGTCGTCGCTTAATAAGAAAAAGAGGGGGGCGTTCTCATCGGGAGGGTGACGTGAGGGGAAGAATGGGGCCTTTTTGTTTTGTTAATATATTAAAAAAATAATTTTGTGAATATTTTGAGAAATGGGAAAACATTGAAACCAGAAGAAGGCACACTGACACCTGCTCATCAAGTTGGGCCATCACCATGTGATTCTGCCACGTTACCAAGATTCTCTTGTTCCCAGTGGTCCCTCCTTAACACTCTGCACCCCTCACTTTCCCACCTGGTTTGCTCAACAAACCGTACATTATTTTTAGTGTTTGATAAGGAAAATATAAAATTTTTGTACATAAATTCAATTTATAAATAAAAAATCAGATTTTTTTTTTTTAGAATTCTTTCATCGTATTTCACACCAGTCTACGTGGAATGCTGAGTCCACGGTTTTTGCTCTGTCTAAGCTAACCAATCTGACGGTATTTGGACGTGTGCCACGTCATTTAGTACACAAATTCAGTTAGATTGGGTGAGACTTGTAGCTTTGTTCGTGCATATTTTTAGAAAAATTTAAAAACATAGAAAGAAAATCATATAATTGGAATTTAAATTTTGACGGATAGCTGCGATAAAACACCGACAATACCATTAAGCTTGAAAGATGACAATTATTCTTCTAGTAAGAAGTCATGTCATAAATTATAGCCATTAGATGACCCCCTCCTTTGCCACCAAATTTCACAAAAGCGGCTTTTGCATGCAAATTAAAGAGGCTTAATTCTAATTTTTATTTTAGAGTTTTTACGATTTTAATTTTCTTATTTTAAACTTATTAAATTTAGTTTTTTTATTTATTTTTTACTAATTGTGTACTAAAACTGCTAAATTCAAATTTAAAAATAAATAAATAAAAGCATACAATTACTGAAAGAGGAGACTAAAAACGTATTTTTTAAGCCATTAAAGAAAGCAGGTTTTATGAGTTTTGTAAAAATGTTGGCTTTAATTTGCAGTGTTTCTTAGATACAAAATTGAGTCGCTATTAATGTTGTAATAATTTAATAAATATCACAAATAATAAAATTTAATAGAAAAAAAAGGGTGAAAGTATAACTTAAATAATGATAAAATTGAAAGGTAGTCCCCGCTAAAATAAGGGATGCCTGTTTTATAAATGCATAGCAATGAGAGTTGTTGGAGTGGTGAAGTTGATAAGATTGGTATAGTAGGAGATTGCAGAGAAGAAAGGCATGCTGCAGCAACCCCACAGAAAGACGAAAATGGAAATACAGTATATCCTGTTGTGGGAAAGTGGACCTTCTGCTTCAGATCACCACAGCAAAGCAAATGCATGCAAAGAAGCCACAGTGGAATTGCCGACACTGTAGTGAAAAGCTCTATTCTTTCAATCATAGTTCATGACTCATGAACGTCTACCTACTACCTAGCTACTAAAGCATGCACCCCTTCTGCTTCTACTCCTTCTATCTATGACTTCAAAGCTCTGTCCACCTTCAAAATTTACATTTCATCAAATTTTTTTAAACATGTAGAGCTTCAGAGTTCAGACGTAAAAAAAAAATGAAAAAAAAAATTGATTCCTTTAATTGTGATGTAAATAATTTGATTTTTATCGAATAAAAAAATATTTGAAATATACACAATTTTTTTAAAATATTGCTTGACCATAATTTTTTTTATTTAAAAAAAAAAGCACTAATGTAGATTCAATAAATAGCATACACACAATTTTAAAATTATATAATTAATATTATTTTTTATAAAAAAAAAAGAGAGGAAAATAATCTTGGATATAGATCAGCTTGATAGTATATAGTATTAAAATTGTACCGCGTGGAATCAGATTAACGTGATCACATACTTGTAAACTAAGCATTCTATCCGATGAAGATCATATAGTTTTAATTATGATCTAATTTGTGATAAAAACCCATGTTTAAATAATAGTTTTTTAGGTATATAATGCATAGGCCAGGGTGGCACCCTATGCAAATATCTTCATTTATATAATATAATTCCATTTGGGAGGGCAACATCATCATAAAGCAAAACGCATCAAATTCGCCGGTGAAGACTGAGCAGTTCATCTCATTAGAAAGTTATCAAAATTTGACTATTCCAAGTGTAATTAATTAATTTAATAAAGCTGCTGGCCTGCTGCATTTACATTTGCTAAAAGTAATTAATGCTTTTGCGTTTACCAAAATAAATGGTATCATGCTACTTAATGATCTAAACCTATCTCTATTTGGAATTAAGAGCTGTAATCAATCAAAAGCAATAAAAATAGATGCATGCACGGAAGTGCTTCGGGTTTTGTAAGACAGGCTCTTAATAAAAGCCTTAATTTTAATTAATTAATTGAGCTAATCGACTATTTAATTACTAGTATTGGTCTTAATTAAGCATATATAAAAAGAATAATTAAAATACATATTCTTTTAGAAAAGAAAAATAATATGAATAAATGGTAATTTATATTCATTCCCTTGAAAGTAATTGAGGAATTTGAAGCAAATGGGAATCTAGTCATTTCTTGTATTTTTTCCCCCCTCTTAAATAAACCAAAGATGCTCCTCCGAGCTGAAAAGTTGCTTTATTGTAATTATTTTATAAAACCCACAAGAGATTAGAGCTATATATGACACTTTATTATGGAAGCTTTCATTTTTATTTTTTTTTCTTTCAATTTTATTACATATTTAAGCACTAAGCCAAATTTTGACTTGATCTAAAATCAATCGGCCGGTTGGTGGGTCAAATCAGTTTAGCCTATCCTATCTTCATTTATAAACAATAATCATGATAAGTAATATATAAAATATAATAGTGGGCGATACTTCTAACTAGGATGGTCACTATCCCTAAGTTGTTATGTAATAATTTCTCTACTGCATCAGTTTTCTATTCTTTTAACTCAACTTTTTAAGTTCATCCATGATGTTTACTCTTTTGAGCAAAGTGTCTCTATGTAAGACACTTTAACAAATTAATATACGAGTGACAACAAAAGATTAAGAGATAAAAAAGATTCATACCTAACCGAGGGAATACCCTAAGAAAAGTTTAAAGATATTTTACAGAATATTATTTGATATGTGTGAGAATAATATTGTTCGTGACAATGTGCCATATTTTATCAATTTTCAAGACTTTGAGTATAGTTAAATTTATGATAAATTTATTTAAGATGATTGAATTTATTAAATCAATTGAACTGCGTTGTAGTCGTAAAAATAGATGGGTCAAATAAAAAAGAAAACCCAAATTATATATATATCAAGAAACTAAATATTTGAAATTAAACATAAATTAGGAGGTAATTATATATAATAAGGTGTAAAATGAACTAAATGTAATTTTATCTGAAATTTCTTATGTTTGTCAAGTCATTCTAGCTGTACAAACCTTCCCGGTTGAGCTACAAGTCCACGGGATTCCTTTGATTGCGTAGTAAGATCCAATATTCCTGCTGATACTGTTGTACCTTTACGATAAACCAACAATATATAAATAATTAAACACTAATCTCAGTGCATGTAGGTACATTATAAGCTAATATCTTATTAACAAATTGACGAATAAAGAATTGATCATATAATGGGTACGTAAGGCGTAGGTAGCTTAATATTTAGCGCCGGCAGCACCATACAAAGAAGATACCTTTTGCGAATTGATCAAGAGTTTAAACAAATGGGGCGTCTTAATCTAAGCTCCTTTGATTACCACTTCCTACATTATTGAGATTAATATTTTATGATAATTATTTTTATTGAAAGCATAAACACACATTGACGCAGCGGATGAGATCACTTCGAAATTAATTTAACAACTAAACATCCCCCGTATAAATGGTTGGGAATTGGACGCGGAACCTTTCCATAGTAAGAAGAGGCATTGACCCAACCCTTCCTTTACGCATAATATTGCAGTCTACATATATTTTACGCTTCAAAAAACTTCAAATAAAAATAGTCATGGACGAATATTTTTTAAATTATAATTGAGGAAACTGTATTTAATATATTTTATGAAGATAAAATGTTATATTGTTTATAAAATGTACAATTAATAAATTTCACCTTAATTTTAAATTTTTTGTGTACAAAAAATAATAAAACGAAAAGCTACTCACAATATTATAGAATAAAGTGTCAATGACATGCTGAGATTGTCAGCAGAAGTTTAATCAAAAAATTATTGTATAAACTTGAATTGTAAATAATTATATTCAGATCGTAGTTATTCAATAAATTTTTAAGTATCAAATAATTTTTTTAAAGAGAAATACCTATTAAATTAGATTTTAATAGCTTTAAGAAAAATTGAATCGGCATTTATAGAAAGAAGAGAATTAATTTTGAATCTTTGATCATTTATGCTAACTCATGTAATTAGCATTTTATGTTTTTCTTAAGTAATCTTATTTATGCCTCATACACGTATACATGATTGATAAATTAAATATTACACTTGACCATGTCACTTTTCAATTATTTACAAGGAGAAAGTAATAAAAAAAAGGCATAAAATCAAATCTGGTGTGATTAATAATGTGACAGACAAGAAGACACATGAGTATGAGAATTGGGGGTTATATTTAACATTTTTGAAAAAGAGACACTTATATTTAACCATCTGCATATTTATTCTATATATGTTGTTAAGCTAAATTAAAAATGTTAAAAGAGAACAGTAGGTGTGCATGTGCAAGGGGTAGATATGGAGGAGGGAGAAGGGGTTAATTTGGTGAAGTAAAAGGTAAAGAAGAGTGCATGATATTCACCGATGCGGGAAGGGAAATGGAACAGGAGCATATCTAGGGGGAGATTCTGCTGGGACTGACATCAAAGCCTGAGGAATCCTATGCTGTTCTGTTTTGGTGAGGCGGTGGTGAAAACAGACACATGCATGCATTGTAAGTAGATAATATGTCAAAGTCTCATTGATAAGTTGTTTGAATGAATTGGCATTTCCCATATGAAATTGGTGGTGTCCCTTTGCCCTTATTTATTAACTGTGACTTTGGACCCCATTACCACAGTGAAACCCTTCCTTTCAACCAATCCCCAACACTTTATATTTTTAGTTTTCTTTATAATAATTAATCATTCAACTTCTGATCTGCACTAGAATAAACTAGAGGGTCAAACCCAGTTGTAATGAAGCACCTCCACGTGCAATATCTTGGTAGGGGTCAGTAAACACTCGCAAGATAATATTAATTAAGGGGCCATCATCTGTCGCAAAGGTTCCAACTTAAATCACAAGATATATATATATATACACACACACATTTCGCTAAATTTAGAAAGGGACGGAAGTCTCCCAAGTTATATTATATTATTATATTATAGCCCCATCAATGACATCGTATAATTAAATTTTTATAATAATTAATATTTTCATAAATAATAACCATAAGACAACCAAGACGATAATATACAATCATCCTAGCCTACCTACGCTAAAATTATGCATTATATATCAATATCATGCTTTAAGAATTTGTTGGTAAAATAATGCAATTGTTTCATGAGCTTTTTTTTTTCCCAAACAAAAAGAAATAGTCCTGGACTCCGTCACTGCTCCAAAATAATAAACAAAATGGGATGGATCTGATGACAAAAACAAAGCTGAGTCTGACCTCTCACGTAAAAAAAAGGGGGTCGAGATAGAATGTGACTAGCTATTTTTACAGGCCAGGCTTCTTGAAGTTACTTCATTTGGATTTAGTTCTTTTTTGAATCATACGCTCAAAAGTATTCCAAACTAGAGAACCGTGATCAGGTTTTCTGGATAAAAGTATTGAAACTCATGAGAGTGGAAGAAAAGTTGCGTTGTTTCACATATAAACAAAATTCAGAAGCAATCAATGCCAGAGACAAACTCAGATTTGCATAACCCAGTTTTAACAAATCAAACTTAGACGAGAAGCAGAAATATTATAGCCACGAAGTTGTGAGCACATCCACATCACAAAATCTCACATTAATCAAATCCGATTCAATTAATGCTCGGCCATCCGCGAGAAACCTGCCTCTAACCAGAATATAGATTGGTAATACAGTAATTAAGTATCAGAGATTATAATAAAATTACAATATTCCTTGTTGAGATAACCTGTTTGCCCAAGACCACAAGAAAAGCTTCCCACTTTTCTCTGCCGCTATGCTATGCATTATTTTATGGTTTGGGCTTGGTATTTGTTTTTTGGACTAATGGTTTGGGCTCGATGTTCAGTTGAAGCCAACCCTGTCTCTGTTGGGCCGGATTGGGCAAAGTAAGCAAGTGAAAAGACAGAGAGATAAGCCAGTCCAAAAAAAAGAAAAAAAGAAAAGACAGAGAGATAAAGGGCGTGTTTGTGAGAATCTTACTAAAAAAAAAAGGGCGTGTTTGTTATCAAATCACTATAACCGCTCGCTTTGTTTAAGTGTTGAATTTTGTTACTTTTATTTTATTAAATATTTTAAGTTTATGGGACGTTTAGTAAATAATAAAATTTTTTATTCTTAAAAATTATATTTTATGATAAACATAATCGATGGAAATTATAATTTCGAGGAATATATAAAATGTATTTAGTTGACTTTTAAAATTATTGAAAATTTTTAAATAATGTTATATGTAAATCTTCTATTTTTTTATTTGATTATACTTAATTTTTTAAAAAATTTTGTATATTTTTTAAAAAAACTTTTTATTTTTATGAGAGAGAAAGTAAGAGTGAAGAAATAGAATGAGAGAAAGGATGAGAGAAAAAGTGAGAGAGTAAAAAGAGAAATAGACGAAAGAGTGAAAGTAAAAAGAGAGTAAATTTTTTTTTTTATTATTATAATTATTCTATTAATAAAAAGTATAATTATCATTTAATATGATAAGAGAATTTTCATTTCTATGAAAAACTAAGATTCTCACTCCTTTCCGTGAAAATATTTTTGTGAGAATTAGGGGTGTACATAGGTTCGGTTCGGTTCGGTTTTGGACCTCAACCAAACCGAACCGACCATAAAAAAAAAAAAAAATTGAACCTATTCGGTTCGGTTGGGGTCCAACCAACCGAACCGAACCGAACCGCCAAAAGGCGGTTCGGTTTGGTTCGGTTCTTTTAAAAAAAAAAAAAAAAATTTTTTGTCAAATTTTTTTAATTTTTGGCCCATTTAAATTTTTTTGGGCCTAATTTTTTTTAATTTTTGGGCTTATTTCGAATTCTTTGGACCCATTTCAAAAAATTTTAAAAAAATTATATAAAATATTTTTAAAATATAATAAAAAATAAAATTAATAATATAAATTAAATATATTAAAAATAATTTAGTTCGGTTCGGTTTGGTTCGGTTGGACCGTCCCAACCGAACCAAACCGAACCGAACCGGTCGGTTTTTCAAAAAAAAAAACCGAATTAAACCAATTTTAATCGGTTTAGTTCGGTTTTTGTCGATTCGGTTCGGTTTTTTCAGTTTAGTTCGGTCCGGTTCAGTTTTTTCGGTTTAGTTCGGTCCGGTTCAGTTTTTGTTCACCCCTAGTGAGAATCTTATTAAAAAAATTTTTTGAGAATCCTAGATTTTTAAAAATAAATTTTTAAAAATTTATACTAAATATAAAAATTTTAATTTCTCAAATTAAGATTCTCAAAAAATAAAAATAAATACTTGTACCAAACATTCCCTTAAAAAAAGATATGGTAGACTCTTATTATTGAAGAATTTCACATCGTACAAGGTAAGTATGCAATTATATGACGCGAGAAGAATTATACGGATAAGGATGGATGCGTAAGTTTTTGTATTTGAAACTAAAATCAATATCCTATACAAAAATATTATTTATTTTAATTAATATCTATAACTCTTTCTATTTAACAACAACTCTAAAATCGAAAAGGAAAAGAAATTTCTTATCCACTTCTACAAACGATCAAATTTTGATATATTTATCTATATACATATAGTGGTTGTAACCGTAGGTTGATGATGCGATGAGGTCATATTAGGGGCGAAGACGAAGTGGGGCCCACTATTAAGTGTGGGATTGAGCGTGGTGATTGTCGAGAGCGATTGCTTATTGATTGACGTCCCATCAAAACGGGCAAATGGGGATACAAATCCTTGTTCACTGCCTGCACTTCCATCCCCACTTTACCCTTTATCCTTCTTCTAACCACCATAATGCCACTTTACATACAATTTAAAATATTTAAACGCAATTTGTTTAAAAAATAAGTCAAAAGGGGCTGATAAAAGCAGCGACGCCTTTCTTCAAACGCCACTTTCTTTTCTTTTTCTTTTAGCCCCAACTATTTGTATTATTTATCGATCACGTTGGCGTGTGAGGCTGGGACGGGAGCTCCGTTAAAAGTGCGTCCCCCACTTTAATTTTATTTTTTTTGAAAGATAAATAATATTTTATACGTTTCATGTCCACCATTTTGGGGGCAAACTATATTCAATGATAAATTGTCACTGCCATTTACCCTTCTTTACTATTGAATGTTAATAAAAAAAAATCGTAATTGTTACTTAATTCAAGATTCACTGTAAGTGTTCAAATAAAAAAAATTATAGAATCTGTTTATTTTTTATTTTTAAAATAAAAAAATTTATTTGATAACTGTTTTTGATATTATTTTAAAAATAAATTGTTTTTAAAACAAAAAAAATAAAATTAAAAAACAAATTTTGTTTTCTGTTTTTATTTTCAAAATACAAAAAAAAAATAAAAAAAAATATATTTTTAAAATAGTTTATCAAATAATTTTTTATTTATTTTTATTTTGTAGAACAATTTTTAAATATAATTTTTAGAAATAATTTTTAAAAATAAAAAACAAAAACAAAATTAAACAAACTCATATATTCATTAGCAATTAACGAAGGTGCTGCTTAAGAATGCAGTTTGTGTTTTATTGTAAATGTTATAGAAAAACTTCTATTAATATAATTAACAAAGTGAATGTAAAAAGAATCTAAGAGTTCCGTTTGGTTGCTGGTTTGAAAGTGATGGAATGGGAATCAGCATTCTCATTCCATCCGAAAAAACGTTTGGCTTCAAGAATCAATGATGGAATGAAATGGAGATTGCTTTATGAGAGGTAGAAAGCATTCCCACTCAGCTTGGATGGAATCAACGCCTCCTGGATGGAATCAGCAAAAAAAAAGGTGAAAAATGATATTTTTTTTTTAAATAAACAATAAAAATATTTTTTAAAAGTAAATTAATTAAAAAAATTTACAAAAATTACTTGTTGAAATAATTTGTTATATGCAAAATAATAAATAAATATTTTTTTAAAATAAATAAATTAAAAATTTTTATTTATTATTGATAAATAATATAAAATAAATAATATTTAAATTATTTTTTAAAATCATTAATATTTTTAATAAATTTTTTATATTACTATTTATTTTTTTATTTATATTATTTTTAAATAAATTTTTAAGTAACAATAATATTTATAAAAATTATATATTACTAATTATTTTTTTTATTTATTTCATTTTTAAATAAAATTTTAAATTTAAATAATAATATTTTATTATTTTTATATTTTAAAGATATTTTTATCTTTTTGTTAGCTTTCCATTCCATTTCATTCTATTGTATACCAAACATAATTTTTTTTACAACATTCCATTCTATTTCCAATTCTTCTTTCTATTCCTTTCCATTCTTTTCTTTACCACCAACCAAACGACACGTAAAGATTTCTCGTATCAAGAAAAAAGAAGGTTTTAAAAAAACAGTAGGAAACATGGCACGCTTCGGATTGAAAATAGAATAATAATAAGCATTTACATGAAATTTTCTTATTACTTATTAAAATTATTCATATCAATAATCTTAAGTAAAAATAAAGAAATTACCCTGTCAATTTCAAATATTTTACATTAGGGGGAAATAAGGTAACTCTGTGGTATAAAATAGAAGACAAAATAAAGAATATTAATTTTTTTATATAATATTAATGTAGATTTGTTGCTAAAAATTCATTATTTTATTAAATTAAAATTATATATATATATATATATATTAAACTTAATATTAAAATATAAATTTCAAATCTAATAAAATAATAAGAATAATTCATCCTAACAATATTTAAATTAAAATATCTTTATTTATGAATTTAAAATATTTTTCTTGATAAATAATACTTAACTTAAAATGATTTATAATTATTTAATTACAATTTTATAATTATATCAAATAATAAATAATAATTCTTCTTTGATAAACAGATCCTTGGTTGTAGTATTTGATGCAGAAGTTAAAATGAAGAGATAATTACGAGACTGCGATGGACAATGGCATTGTCGTGATTCACGGATAAGATGATGTCAAAACTGACACTAACACCCACGTGTCTTTATAACCAGTCTCTATCTTTGTCATCATCGTATCCCTCCTTCCCCCTTGATCCGACCCACCCACCCTTTTACTCTCTTCCCGGTCTCTGTCTCTGTTCTTTCATCCGTCATCTCTGATCTCTCTCCTCCACCAGGCGAAGAGAGAATAACTTCCCTTTCTTCTAAACAAAGAGAAGTCGTCGTTTTGAAGTGTCTTTGAAACATGGACGAGAATTCTATTGTCATTGAATCCATTCTCAGAGAGCAAGAGGAAGCTGAGAGAAGCATCTACGGAGGACGAGCTGACGACACTCATGAATGGCAAACTGTGTCGCATAAAAAAAAGCGCAACAGGAAGTCTTCGACACCGTTGCCGTCGGACAATTCAGCTGATCACCACGTCAACGGCCACGATTCTTCCGCTGATGTTTTCCGTTCAATTGACCAGCATTTTGAGGAGCGTCGCCGTCTGGTTGTGGAGGTTCAGATGGCCGCTGCTGCGTTATCTGCAGATACATCTGCCAGCAGATCGAAGCGGCATTCTGATGACGACGACGACGACAAGGATGCAGAAGTTCTAGGTGAGAATGTTGAGAATGGCTCTTCCGAGATGAAGAAGGTCAAGAAGAAGAAGAAGCCAAAGAAGCCCAAGATGACGGTGGCGGAGGCTGCTTCGAAAATTAATGCGTATGATCTCAGCACGTTTCTCGCTGACATTACCGTGAGTGCCAATTTTTGCGATTTTGTATTCGAATTTTGTTTGGATCGTGATTGATCTCCTTGAAGTGGGATTTGGTTTTTGTTCTGTTGCATCATAGAATGTACTGAAACTAATTTTACTAAACGTTGTATGATTGTGCGTAGGCCTCGTATGATTCACAGCAAGATATTCAGCTCATGCGATTCGCTGATTATTTTGGTCGTGCGTTCTCCTCAGTGAGTGGAGCTCAATTCCCATGGTCGAAGATGCTCAAAGAATCCAGCGTTGCAAAGATTGTTGATGTGAGTTCCTTCTATCCTTTTTTTTTTGTTTTGAAAAAAAAGTTTTCAGATTAAGTTTTGAGAGCAGAAGTTGTAAGGTTTTCTGGATTGAACTTTGTTCTCACGTAATTTGCATATATCAAGTGTGACCCTGTGTTTTAGAGGGTATAAAATTGGATTTTTCTTTTAAATTTTTTTTTCTTGGGTTGATGCGAATGACGTATAATAATACGGTATAGTATTACAAAATGTATTTATTCTAGGCCATAGTATTTAGATAGTGACGTCAAGCGTTTTCTGCAGTTATTTCTGATCTGATTTGATCATTTTAAGTTGGTCTAAAAATTATTGCCGATTCTTCTTTCTTACAAGATTTGTGTATTCAGTTGGGTGAATTTTTCAGGGATTTTTCTGTTATCTAGTAATTCATGATCATCATTATTTTTTGTAGTTATTCTTTTACTCTCTTCCAACAGATACCTCTTTCCCACGTCTCTGAGGATGTTTACAAAATATCGACTGACTGGATCAGTCAACGATCTTCTGAAGCACTTGGGTCCTTTGTGTTATGGTCATTGGACAGCATTCTTGAAGGCAGTGCCACTCATCAGGGACTTCCTAAGGGGTCCAAAAAGGTGATCCAGCAAGTACCACCGAAATCTCAGGTAGCATTTGAAATCTTATAAGGCTCCCCAACCGACATAAATCTTTGTGACTTTTGAACAGTACTACGATTTGATTTATTGTGGTTAACAGTATAATAAATTTGAAGGGCAATTAATGGACAAGAGAAAACACTTGGAGAGCAGTATACTTCGAAAATGGTTGAATTGTCATTTCATTCTTCAACCCAGTTTCCAGGGTTAGTTTTTGAAATAAATTGTGGTATGAGCAGACGTTTATTTTCTGGCACATGTATGTCTAATTGCATAAATTGAGCACGTATGATGAATTGATGATGCATTATAGTGAAAGTATTTTTGGATGATTGATATTTTATTATCAACCTCCAGCGGTGTATATATTTGACAGACAATGCTTCTACAATAATAGGATATTTAAACTCCGAGTAATCAGAGTGATTCATGAGAACTGAACTGTTGATGGTTAGTCTATATTTAAGGTCCAAGCAAGATGAGCTCTATTTTTTGGGCTAATAAAGAATCCTATAGTATTTATTGCAAGAAACTTTGCATTGTAATTGTGTCTCTATTATATGGGTGCAGTGTGCGTAAATCTGTGTGTGTAAGAGAGCATATTAGATTCCTCCAGTGTCTCTGCGCAATTGTTAGAGACGTTACATGGTTTCCTGTTCTTGTTTTTCTTGGAATTTATTTATGCAATGATCAATTGAGTTGATGATGTTAACTATATTTATATATAAAATCTTCTTGCTTTTCTAAATACTTATATACTATTATGTCTTTGGATAGATGTTTGTTAGTCTAAAGCTGACGTAATTAACATTTGATTGACCAATACTGGCCATTAAGATTATTTGATTTCCTAACAATAGCATAAAAACAATTAAACTCGGGTTTGTTTTTTAGTTACCATTACATTTATTTCTTGACCTATGCATTAAGTTTGTAAATTTATTTAATGTGTTCGTGATTTGATGCATAAGAGCGATGTGCCATATAATTCAGTGAGTGCATATTTGGTGTGAATATGGTGGATCATTTGAACTGCAGGTTGCCATATTTGTGGTGTTAGCGATGGTACTTCGACGAAAACCTAATATCATGGTGAGTTTATTGCCTACAATGAAGGATAGTCAAAAATATCAAGGACAGGATAGACTCCCTGTCACTATTTGGGTGATTGCGCAGGTGACTGCTTCAACATGATTTAGTGTATTCCATATAATAAGACATATGTGTGTATATATATGGATTTTGAGCTCGATTTGGATTTCTACAGGCTTCCGAAGGAGATTTGGTTGTGGGGTTGTACTTGTGGGCATCTCTTCTCTTGCCCATACTGAGTGGCAAGCCAGGTTGTAATCCGCAGTCAAGAGACTTGATTTTGCAGTTGGTGGAGAGGTTAGAAGCCTTTTGAGATTCAACCCTAGTTTTTCCCTTTAATTAATTTCTGAGTTATTTATTGTAACATATGCAGAATTCTTGGCCCGTCCTCTTGCCTCAGCAAGTTATGTGTTTAGATTATTTATAGTGCTTTTAACGAGTTCTTCCCTTTTCTTTTTGTTTTCTTAAAGCAGATTTTTGTCAGTTCCTAAAGCTCGTTCTATCCTATTAAATGGAGCTGTCAGAAAGGGGGTGCGTGTTGTGCCCCCATTAGCTCTTGAGACTTTACTGAGAGTCACTTTCCCTCTCCCTTCAGCCCGTGTCAAGGTAGACGTTAATCTTGTATATTTACTAATGACATGCATTGCCATCATCCGTTTACTACTGTGTTACCCTCTGGTATTTGTCTTTGTATATTTTACTTAGGCCACTGAGAGATTTGAATCTGTTTATTCAACATTAAAAGAGGTAGCCCTTGCGGGGTCCCCTGGAAGCCAAGCAACAAAGCAACTTGCTGAACAGCTATTAACCTTTGTAATCAAAGCTGCTGGAGAAGGTATGTCAAGTTCATGAATATTGTCATTGTTATTCTTTCTTTTCTTGTGCTCATGTTGGGTAGTGCATTGCAGTGCCTGCATATATTTCTTTCTGGTATTTATTATTTTGAATTGAAGGGGTTAGTTTTGTGCTTTAGTGTGAAAACTTAATGCTTAAGTCCTTTGCAGCCAATTCTGACCTATCAAGGGAAGCAAGTGACATCTTTATTTGGTGTTTGACTGAAAACCCCGAATGTTACAAGCAATGGGTGAGTACAAGAGAATAAAATTTTGCAAATCTTTTCTGTTCTTCTTTGTTAATCCAAAACTTGTTTTTCCTACTTGATTAACAAAAGGGAATCTCTTTCCCTAGTTCCTACAGTCTGACGCAAATTTGTATTGAATGCCCTGGAAACAGGATATGCTTTATATGGATAATCTTGAAGCGAGTATTGTTGTTTTGAGAAAGCTTTCTGCTGATTGGAAGGATCTTTTTGTCAAGCATCCTACTCTTGATCCTCTGAGGGAAACTCTTCAGAGTTTCAGGCAGAAGGTAAACTATTTTATTTTTAATGTAAACTGGGACTGCATGTTCTTTTGGGAGAATCAGACCTTCTACTTATTTGCTTCATTGTCCTGTAAACGTGAACATTATTCACAGTATGTCAGCAGGCATCACAGCTTGGTATATAGGTGTCTGTCTATTTGTCTGTTTTGCATTATTATAATTTTAGCTAATCTCAAATTGTTTAATTGAACACGCAACAAATCTTACACTTAAGCTCGTATATTTCTTGCATTCTGTTTTAATTGGAGCCTTTATGGCATCATAAAATGTTAAAAAAGTCCAAGGCCATTTTCCTAGATTATATTGAAGTTATCTTCTGTGATGGATTTTTCCAGTACTGTCTTTGTCAAGGTTTATGTAAAATTGAATTCTGAATTACTATATATCATGAGTAACTGGAAAAATGAACAATGTGGTAGCTCACCGAATTTTGTCTCTATAGAATGAGAAAGCCTTGGTCAAGGTGGATGATGGTGCTCGCCATGCGCTGTTAAAGGATGCGGACAAGTACTGCAAGATCATTTTGGGACGATTGTCACAAGGCCATGGATTCATGAAGAGCTTGGCACTTGTTTCTGTTGTACTTGCTGGTGCCATTTTCATGTCCCAGAACATGCATTCCTGGGATTTTGAGAAACTCTCAGAAATGTTGAACTTCTCCTAGGTCGACGGAGATGCTCTGGTTCGCAGCAACTGATTATGTGCATAATGGGTCACTTGACCTATAGTGAAGTGGGAAGAGGAAAAGTTAAAATTTTCGACTCTTAAACGTAGGGAAAGATAGACAAAAATAGGAGGAACAACAGCCATGGAAGCTTGTGGGCTGGCGGTTTACGCGGGGGTTGATTTTTTTCTTTTTTTTCATGTCTCAGGTCAAAGAGAAATTGATCTCCTTTCATGACCTATTTATAGTATTTTTTATATATTGAGTTTCAGATAATGCCAGGTGGCTATAGAGAAATGGAAATCAAGGGGAAATCAAAATGTTATTGATGGCAAATTTTGAAGTTTACAAATTCCCCTTCGTTATCATGCAAGCTTTTTTGTTTTTTTTAAATTTATATTTCTGATTGTTATGAAATTATTGAATGGGCTTGGGAGAAGTAGAAACTATGGGCACTGACTGTAACGAAGCTCCTCGCAAGTCAGTTCTTAGAAAACTTACAAGTCTTGAAATTCATGACCTCCGAATTATATAAGGTTGACAAGCGCACATTATACTAATAACATATTCGAGAGAAGTAGGATATATTGGAGCTTGAGTTCTGAATGATTTCTTTCTTTCTGGGATTGTCAAAGTTCATATTGTAGCCTTTTGGTTGAATAGATTAGAGGCTATTATGTTTAAATTGATAGATTAAAAACCCAACTGATAAAATTCAAAGGCGTCTGCCACCCTCATTCAAAAGAGCAGTATGCATTTTGCAACAGTAATGTAGATACTATCAAAACACGGCACCTCATCGTGAATCAAGCCAAAAGAAGAAATTTTGATTGACTTAGTGACCCTTATAATTTGCTATTAACAGTTTCTTACAGTGACAATCCAATTAATGGTTAATTTTCTAGCAAGAGGTTCCTTGCACTATATTAGACAAAGTTAAAGGTCGGTTGGCGGCTCTTGCAAGAAAGTAAGCAAGCCAAAAGATACATACATACAAGTGGAAGACTACTATTTATTGGTAAATTAAGAGTATTTTGGAAAATTTTGCTTGGCTTCACATTGTTGTATTGTAATCGTTGCGACAATGATAGCGTGGTTTATGACAGCTTGTCTTTTTTTTTTTTTTTTTATTCGGATTGAAATAAACTATAATCAAATTTACAATAAATTTATATGAATTGATCAGAATTGTTGAGATCTATTGAGCTCAGTTGTTTGGAAGTCGATTTCATTGTCTTTTAAGAATTAGTTGATTTAATTAGCTGTTATCACCATCTATCATAATAACTACAATAAAACTTTTGTTCATATATCTAAAACTAAAGGTGTACGAATTAAGTTAAATTTAATTTGTATTTAATTTTAAACTCCACTCTAACAAAATTAATATATTATTGAGGACAAAAATCAATACCAAAATGCGTCACCACTCCAACAAAATGTGTATATCATGTTGATATACGAGTTCGAATTTTCTATTATATTTTAAACACAATACTGTGTGTTATATTTAAAATATAATTTTTTTGTTTTTTTTTATATTTTTTTTATATCTGTATTTTACTGTATTTTGAACACAATATGCGGTGCTGTGTTCAAAACACAGTAAAAAATTCACAGAAGTTGATATACTAAATATTTATTTAAAAATCAAAATATACTAAATATTTATTTAAAAATCAAAATCAGGACCCGTCTGGATAATTAAACCTTGACCCAAAAAAAGAAAATCAATCTAATTTGAGCTAGCTGACTGAATTTTTTGAGTCCACCCAATTTGTGTAGACCCATATCTTAAAGTGAAGGGGAGATAGGCGCTTGATTTTTTGCCAAAAAAATGCATGCCTTATGATTTGCATTTTATTGTTGCAAAGATTAAAAAAAGTCGAATTTCAAGGAATAATCAAATAGATAAATATGCAAATAGAGTAACAAAACAGCCGCAATCCATCCTTTTTCTTCAAGTCAAATAATGAAGTTGTTGTTATAAAATAATTATAATAATCTCTGATACTTTTATCTTAACGAAGATTTATATGTTAATGTCCATCACCCACAAAAAAAAAAAAAAATTTCGAACAAAATTACAAATTTTTTTAGTATAACAGGGTTTTGATTGTCCTTTCGAACCTGAGATGTACATCTCAAATGTGAGGTGCAGTTAGGGAACTTCCAAATCCAAGCACGTTGGCGACATTTATCCATTTCAGATACAGATAATTTGTTTTGTCCTAAAAAAAATAAAAATAGTTAGGATGCATTTAATTTGCGAAAATATTTTTTTTTTTTTAAAAATAATTTTTATTTTTTTATAATTATATAAATAATAAAACATTGTGTATATAATTTAAAATAATTATATTATAAAATTAAAAATTTTAAAAATGTCTTTTTAATGTTTTTAAAATTTTTAAAAATTTAAAAAATATTTTTTAAAAATAAAAACACAAAATAATAAATAAATAAATTTTTATATTTATTTTTAATTTTTAATAAAAATAAAAATTAAAAATAAAACAACCAAACGCAACCTTAATTTGTTATTTAGGGCAATGATGTCTGACCGAAGAATGACGTGGCGGTCCATCCCACCCCTCATCGGCCCCATCCCCATCACTATCTGCTCCATACTAAATTCCCAGCCTTTGTTCGTTGTTGGCATTCTACGAGCCACAGGTTCATCTCGTGGTTCTCAATTCTCCTCTCAATTTTCTTGCTCCCTTGTTTCACACTTAATAGTATATACGTTTGGCTGCTCTACTTCCTACCTCTACTGGTATTTTCTCTTTCAAGAAATTCGCCGTTTTTATTCCGTAGGTCAGTTCCTAAATTCCATGGCGCTTCCTTTCTTGATTCTTGACTGCGTTTTAGGAATTTTAATTTTTTTTTCTTAGATGGGCATTATCATTTACTTCTTTTATAGAGTTTAATTACGTTTCGCTGTCGAGATACAGTTCTTGTACTTTGATTTGAACTTCTAGTTGACTTGATCGTATTCAGGAGCATAACTGTGATGCTGGTGGAATAAATTTTGATTATTTATCTAATTTTAATATAGTATGTTCCTGGAGAGTTGGTAATCGTTGGGTATTTTGAAGTTTGAGTAAATTTAATTGGGTAAGATTATTATGTTAATTTTATCGTCGATTAGTGTCCTATTCCGAATTCCCTACTTTCAGTTTCTCTCCATGGATTTGAATTTTTTTTCCTCAGTTTTTGGGGACGATATTCCTATATATGCATATTAAGGAAAAAACAACAAAGTTTAGGCCATTAGCTTGATTGAAGTTGTGGAATGCAAGATATTTCAGTCATTTAACCAATTACATTGGAGGATGAAATCTAAGACTTGTCGACCATCAGGAGGAGCTTTCAAATCAATATTTAGATTTTGAATGATGTCAACCATTAAATGCCCATTTCAGGCAAAATAAAACCGTCTGGGCCGGTGGGACCTTTAGCTCAGGATGTTTATCTAATTACAGGGTTTTATTACTAAACTAATTCCATTAGGAGAGGAAATTTCAGTACTTTGTGAACCGTCTAAAATTGACTATGGTGGAAAGTTAAATTGTAAATTATCAACAAAATGAGGAGGGGAAACTTTTTAAGTTTTGCTCTACATTTTCTAAGTGCTTGAAACCTCTCTCATCTTCTTGGGCCTTTTTAAGTTAAATTGTAAATGATCAACAAAATGAGGAGGGTTTTGTTTGTTTTTTTTAACTTTCTTTGGTCTGCATTTTGGTGAGCTTCATGTATAAAAGTCGGACATGCAATTATGTCTGTATAGACAGGTTTTATTATTATTATTATTTTCATTTTATTGTGACTCCAATTATTGGCCTCATCATTTTTTTTTATCTTACATAATGTACTTGTTTTTAGAGATAGAGGAAGTAAAAAAAAATAATAGATGAAATTATTAAAAAAAATTTAATAGTTAATAATATCTCAATTGATTTTATTTATAATAGGTCACTGTAGCGTCGTTGATTCATGTAGTCGAAAAGGCTTGGTTACTATAAGTTGTATCGTGCTTGTTTTTTTATGGGACTTTTGTTGTTAGAATAGTGTTCATATGCTGTAAAATCCACTACTTCTATGTAGAATTTATGCCGTTGCTCCCCTTTTTTGTTGTTTTGCTTCTACAGGTTTGAAATACTTCAACTGCAATGAAAGCTAAGCCTATCTCGTTCTTATTTTGAGATTCTGATGGCACTTACTGCAAACAAAGTTTCTAGTGGTCCTATTGTGACTCATAGGACAATTGTTTGTAGATCACTTGAAAAACATAATTTTTGGACGTCAACAAGGAACAACAGACTACAACTTCCAAGACATGGAGTGCAACATGGACAATTGAAACACAAATGTCTCTTGGCAGAGAGATCAACCTTATTCAATGAGGGATTTTGGTGCATATATGGAAAACCTGTTAGCTCTATCGCCAAGAAATCTTCTTTCTTATGCAAATCATCAGGAACAAACAATACTGAAGAGAAAGAATGTGTTACAACTTCTGGTGATATCTCTGATTTAACTAGGTAGAAGAACAATGATTATTTAGTAGTTACTTGACATTTTAGTTTCATTTAACATGTTAACATTTTTTATGCTGTATACTATTTCTGAACCAGTACCCTTGATTAGTCTTTCAGTTGTCACTTTTATTGTATGTCAAACTAGCACTTTATCTTTCTTATCTTTTCTATGATGGCGTTTAACTTTTGTAAATAATTTATGCTAGGATTGAAAATTTCAAACTTATATTTCAGAGATCCTGTCATATGTGCAGTGTACATAGTAAAGATAAGAAAGATTACCGCATTCATTCTGGTCGGGGCTTGGCTGAAGCATGTAGATTTGTTTGTAATGATGCAAAGTTTGTAAATGAAAGGGCTCGTAATGACATTGTCTTGCTCTCACGGTACTGTCCTTTGACCTGGTGTAGATCTTATGCTGTTTCTATTTTAAATGAGCTTCCATTATTGTTCACCAGGTCATTTTTCTCGAGTTGCTTTTGAAGCTGCCTATACGAAAAAAAAAAAATTCACTTCCTTCTTGAGATACTATAGTTTTCAGATGCATGGAAATAACTGTTCATTATTTGTTCCTTAGTGGCATATTGAGGCTGGATGCCCGTGCACGCCAAGATGTTGCTTTTCTAGGGACAGAATTTCTAAAGCTTGATGGTTAGCTCATATACCTTGTTCTAATCATGTGCTGTTCTAGTTTAGCTTTGCATAACTTATTTCATCTGATGAATGATGCTTTTGTTGGAAGTAATAGTTCTTGGAATATTAACTTGAGCAATTCTATTGTATTTCATATGAAAAGGACTGTTATATTTGCCTATTGCCCCCCTGCACCATCAACTATAGGAAAGAAAGAAACAAAGATGTCAAATGATATACCATTAGGGGAATATTACATTATTAATGATCTACATCATACCACTATGGTGATTACCTCTTGTAATTGTCCATTTTCTATATATGCATGCAACTTTCCTTCCTTTTACCTCTTCTTTTTCTCTGAAAGGGCCCTAGGGGGTCTAGGGCAGCACCTTCCTCCACCCCACTCTACAACATTCTAGAATGATTTTATTTATATGTGGTGCCCATAACTGCTGTTACCCCTTGTATTGTGTTTATTGTCAACTTAAATTTTGTTCTTTTTTGCTGTGTAGCTCGGGCAAGAGAGGATACCGAGAGAATTGACCGTGGTGTCAAGGAAAAAGCTGAACGCCTTCGCCGCATTGCTACTGTCTGTATTACCTAGAGTCTTCAAAATTGTTTGTTGGAGAGAAAAAGTTTCACATTAGTGGCATAGTTCATGCTTTTTTTCCTTTTTGTGTATATTCTATGCAGATCTTGAAGGATAAAGCTCAGTCAAGATTGAAAAGTGCCGCTGATAAGCATTGGAGTGATGGAGCCTTAGAGGTAAATTTTTTATTCTCTCAGTAGTCAGTATGTATCTGCAAATTAATATACTTTTTTTTTCTGGCCAATCTGCTGATTAATATACTTGGTTCATGTGACATAAAATGAGTATTAATAAAACTTACAAAAATGATTATTTGTCATTGTAACTTCTATATTTTGGCCATCTGCTGATCATTATTTATGTACTCACGTTGTGATGCATTTAATGTTGAGTTGTAAAAGAAAAAATAAAATGGCACAACGTATCTTAAGAATATACCTACTATTTCTCTCCCATTTTATAGGAGATTAGTATTTATACCAAATGAAACTTGATTCTTTAATTGCGGACATTTATAAAATAGGTTAAGACCAGGTTTCTCTCTTTATAATAGACATGGGTTTACTGGGCACACCTTGGGAGTGGTATGACCACTCTAATAGTATTTGAAATCTGACACCTATGCAATATTTGTATAACAAGTCTTCTGTTTTAACGTACATATTTTAGAGTTAAATCTTAAAGTTCAGGCTTCACATGCTATATTGATGAATCAAGAAACTAAGACAATCATTTTGATTTTTGTAGGAACTATTTCTCATAGCAATTTTAGAAACTGAAGTAACGGGAAAATGTGTTTCAATTGCAATTATATGTATTTTTTCTTTATATCTCACGTTCCTTAGGAGCCTACCTATATCCCTTTCTTTCACTTCACCTATCACATGTCCCATTGGGTTGGAAAACCATTTTCTTGTCTTTAGCTTTAATTAGTAAATAGATTTTGTTCTTTAACAGTTCCCTATGTCATTCCTTCCTCATGTAAATCCTAATATGGACAAAAGGCCAGGAATTTTTCCAGTTTGCATCATGAAAAAAAAAGTATTTAATCATTCAAAATGAATAACCAGAGAATTTATGATTCCTTTTGACATAACCCTCTAACTTTCAGGCTGATTTGCGCCTTGCTGACTTCCGCGCTAAGCAACGTGCAATGGAAGATGCCCTTATGGCCCTGGAGGTGATATGATATGTTCCGCAAAAGTGTTGACTATGAAACAAAAACTTTTTTTTAAGTTCATGATCCCTTGCAGCAGGCATTATTCTGCTTATATTAAGTCTTTGTTATGTAACCTATTTCAACTTTATCAAGCATATTTGTGGTTTTAAGCTCCAAAGGAAGAAATTCACCTTCCATTATGTAAATGTGCAGTTTGTCAAAAACATCCATGATATGATGGTGAGGAAGATGTATACATTGTAAGTCAAGTAACTTAAATGCCTGCCTATATTTATAGTAAGCTTTAAATTGTTTTTGATCATGTTGGAAAATAGTCCTCTACGCAGAGATAAAGGCTCTCTATCAGCAAATAATGTAAGAGGACGAATAACGCTTGAGAAGAATGGAAAAACCATAAATTTCTTTCCTGGGGATGTGTCTACCGACCGAATTATGGCTCTTCAGGTCCTTTTTTTTGGTTTCTTTTTTCCTTTTGTTTATGATGACATGTATGTATGCATGCATGCATGTATTAGCAATCATATCATAAGGTTTTGAAGTGTACAGGAAGCTTACTGGAGTATGGCATCAGCACTTTCTGAAGCCAATGGAATTGATTACACTGATCCCGAAGAGGTTTAGTTCTTGATGTATATATGTTTCTGTTTGATCCTAGTCATTATTTAAGTATTTTATTTTACCTACTCTTTTTGACTGGGAGCAGCTTGAGTTGTTGATCACAACTCTTATAGACCTTGATGCAATGGATGGTAAACAAAGTGTCTCTTTGTTGGCAGAGTGTTCAAGTTCTCCTGATGTCAGTACTCGGTAATCTTATTATAATACTTTAGTCTTTCAGGAAAAGTGTTGCATCTTCTACTTCTGTACATAATTAGAAGTGAACAACCATATTTTCCTCTAAATTACATTATTTGCTCTTTAATCTTCTGGCGAGAATGAAACAAACGGGAAAGGCATTTTATTACTGGCTTATTACTATCCGCCATGATGAGCATCAGCATTAGGCTTCATAATTTGAATTCGTTTTCCATTTTTGGCATATTTTCATAATTCAGTCACTTACAAAATTCTCAATTACCTATTTGTAGAATTCCCCTGATATTGAGTTATGCATATTGAATTAGTTAACGACATAAAGCTTCTGCAGACCACTTCTGGAGAAGCATGATAACATCAAAAAAGTTACTTGTCAGTCAAAAGTAGAATAACAAACAAAGAACAAACATGACTGCAGCTTACCTTAATGCATACCTGAAAATGCTTTTCCTCCCTTGTTAACTTCCTTTTTCTTGTGTTCTTCTGCTCTGTCTATGGGTGCTTGTGATTCTAGACAAGCATTAGCCAATGCACTGGCAGCAGCTCCATCTATGTGGACTCTTGGAAATGCAGGGATGGGAGCATTGCAGGTAGGCATGGATATATCAAAACAGTACTTTTTGACAGGCCTTGTAGTTTTATCTTTTTCCCCTTATGGCGAAATTGGTGCCTTTGGTTCTTGTGGCAGAGACTGGCAGAGGACACCAACCCGGCCATTGCTGCTGCAGCTTCCAGAGCTATTTATGAACTTAAAAAACAATGGGAAATAGAGGAGGGGGATAGCTGGAGGTTTATGATGGATGAAAACTTGGAGGAAAAAGAAAGCAGAGAATGTGACAAGGATGAAGATGCCAAATGAGAAGTAATTAAATCTTTGTACTGGACCGCATAGATGCCTCCAAAAGATTCTAACTATTATAGGATTAATCCAGATCCACACGAGTGTGAATGTGGTTGGTGTGTAAGAAAGATGCCATATAAGTTGGTAGTTTGCATCAAATAGTGCAGTTCAATATTCCCACATATACACATAAATGCATGTTTGTAAAATGCATCTATGTTTATATGAGCATTCCAATACATATATTGATAACCGTTATGCTTTTATCTGATACAGCACAGAAATTGGGCTTATTGTCGACTGTCATAGCTATAGCATATATGATGAAGGCACCTCAAATGCTGCACACTTTGGGCTCGGAAGTTGTGGAATTTGAACAGTTTGAAAATTGTATATTTATGTAATAGAGTAATTTCTTCCGTCAAAGTGGGATGATCTGAATAATTTAGACAATATGATTGTGGTCTATACATTCATTGTTGAGATTAACGTCAATCAAGAAATGAGATTGCAGTTCTTTTTTAAATAATTTTTCCCTTGTTTCTATCTCTTTCTTTTTCCTTTTTCATTTTGGCTATTAACAGGCATAAAAAAAAATTAATAATTTGTTAAGATTTAGGCTACAAAATGATTATCTCTAATGATCTTCATCTCACTCGCTCCTATTGAGATTTAAATCTGACTTTCAAATTAGAGTACTCAATTGCCATTAAGATATCCAAACAGGGTCCCGGTCCCGGGAAAAAGAAAAATAAGGTGCCTTTGGTGCTGGTGGGGCAACCAGTGTTCTTACTGTTTCACTAGAACCTATCGTGGCGTTTGGCTTGGCTCAAGACCTTCTCTACCTTGCTGTAAGGTTCTGGTTTGGTGAGCTAGGATTAGATTCTTTCAATAACGATCTCTTTGCTTCTTAAATCCAGGAATGAACTTTTCAAAAGCTAAAGAGAGCGAAGACCTAAAAGCAAAAGCCGGAGGGAAGACCATGATCCCACATCACATTATTTCCAACCTTTTATTCATAGAAAAGTTCTTAAATCACTATCACAGTGCCCCCATTCCGATCCAATTCCTTCCCTTGTTTCAACTCACCTTTTTCTTTCTTATTTAGCCTTTTCATCATGCCGTCCACTGTTGACACTCTTGTTTCATCATTCCTTGCACGTCACTTTAATTTTTTTTAAATAGCAGAATCCCAAGTCACCCTACAATTCCTAATGGATGTTAAAATAATGCTGATTAGAAAGTTGTATCTAAATAACATACTTGGATATGACTACCTGAATAATTTGAGTCAGGGGATAGGCACTCTACTCTATATTGGAAATAATTGCAGCAAAACCTTCCATCCCAATCATAGCAATTTAAGAGGACGAGTGATTTAGGAGGAAACCAGAACTCATATTACAAGATTATATTGAATAACAAACTGCCAAAAAAAGAAAAAGAAAAAGAAAAAGGAAAAGGTAATACCCCATTTTAAAAAAGTAGATTAAATTAATTATAAATAATATCTCCCATAATACCAATCTCAAGTTTTAAGATTAAGGTAGTTTAATCCCTACCTATTCCTTCTTCTCTATAGAGCTTGGCCTCCTTCGAAAAAATGTATGTTCAATAAAATTTATCTTCTATCTTTCTCAGAAACTACTTATAAATCTCCCAAACTCAAATAGATTTTTAGATCAACTATGGCATTGGAATAAGAGCATCTGCCTAATAGTATCGCTTCAGGTGGGTCTCAGTAGCACATGAATCTCCCACTGGCCATTTTCAGGATGAAGATGGGGCCATCTTGCGCGTGGCGTGGCCCGAACCAAATGGGGTAGTTGAGTCAGAAACCAGGAGGTTGATTTCGATAAAAAATAAATAAATAAATACACCAGGAAGTTGATGATTGAAACAATAATATTATTCTGTCCCCCCCCCCCCCCCAAAAAAAAACTTATCCCAATTTCAAATTTGTGATGTGAAGAAGAACATTTTCTCCACACAAAAAAAATTCAGTATATGTCTCGCTGCTTAATGAACTAGAAGGAAAATAAACTTGCTTTGTTCCAATTTTAGGAGAAAATCAGTTGTGTTTAAGTGATATTATTCTTGTTAATATAATAATAACAATACTAAATAAACACCATGTCTCCAAAGTGTGAATTAATTTTGAAAGAATAAATGGGAAATCATCATGCTCTTTGCAACAGAAGTATGCATGTAATGTTAGGAGGTGTAATTATCGTCTTGAGTTGGCCTCAATACAACCACAGATAAAGATACGCACCATCATCATCACAGTCGCTGCTAAGATCCACCTTAGCCTTTAGGTGCTTAATAGTAATGCTTAACACTGATGCGGTAACTAAATTACTAGGGCATGCGAACAAATGCACCTTAAAATGGTTTGAGCTGCGAATTTTAATATTGAGTAAAATTTATTCTATAAAACTTCGATATTTTAAAACTAAAGTTAATAAAAATTAATTCAGCTGGTAAGAATTAAAATATTTTATTTTTAAAATATAAATTTAATTTTTACAATCAACAATTATTTTTGATACATAATTTATAAATATTATTGTAAGTTTTAATTGAAACTTCTCCCATATTTTAGTTTTAAAATGATATTCACTCTTAAATTTTATTCAATTTAAAAAAAAAAACAAAGTATTGACATTCGCATGACATATAATATCAAACTTTAAATTTCCCTTAAACGTTACCTTGCTTCTTTTCCAGTAACACAACGGCAATACCAAATAGAAAATTACTAGAACCTTTCTCAGCAGTTGTTTCTCCTTGCCAACAAAAGGCCTTTGTTGCTAGGTAAAGCTTCAGAAACATACCCTTTTCCTCTGAATCTGTTCTGTATTCTAAGTTGTACTATTAGCCTCCCTTCCTCTCTCCTTATCTCTCACACGAACAACAAACGAGGTTGGAAACATCGATGGCTGCCAACAGGTTTGCAAGCATGTTGCACAGAAACACCAACAAAATTATCGTAATTCTGGTGTATGTAATTCTTGAATGGATTTTGATAGTCCTCCTCCTTCTCAACTCTTTGTTCGGTTACCTTATAGCAAAATTTGCAAAACTGGTCGGTCTCCAACCACCATGCCCATGGTGTTCAAGAGTTGATCATATCCTGGAGCCAGGGAAGAGCACGAATTTGCACAGAGATCTTGTCTGTGAGACCCATGCAGCTGAGATTTCCAATCTGGGTTTCTGCTCAGATCATCTACGATTGGTGGAAAGACAGAGCATGTGCGAGGATTGCTTGGCCTCTCGGCCAAATCATGATTCCAATTCCATTGCAATGAGACACAGGATTGCATTCATTTCATGGGTGAGCCATAAAGAACTTGAAAATGGTGAGAATATAGACAGGTGCTCTTGCTGCAAGGAGAGCTTGACCGGCCGACTCTATCCTCCTTATTTACTGTTAAAGCCTTGTTGGGGTGATGGGGATTATACAAGCAAAGGAACTCTCATTGTAGAAGCAATGGATGATGAGAAAGAAGGTGATAAAGACCCTGAGCTTGAGAAAAACAATGCAGAAGAAGATCATGATGATGAAGGGTTAGCAGATGATGAGCATCAGATACTATCTGATATTGAAAGTTTCATCCTCAGAGAAGTGGCAGAGGATCGTTCAAGTTCTGTATCAAACTTACACTCCGATGAAAAGGATGGAGAGAAAGATGAGCAGGAAGATGATCTTGCCATTACAGAGCTGGATCCAAGAGAAGATAGATCACTTGAACTCATCAATATGCATTTTGAGAAATATGTAACTTGTGATACCCAGCGCTTGATTCCCATCGATTTAATAGACTCTTTAACCAGCTCAAATTTTGGATCATGCAACTTAGAAGAGCGTGTGGGGGAGGAGGAGCAAAAGATAGAAACTTTTGCTTTTGGGCCCCCAATTGAAGCAGAATCAAGTATCTTACAAGGTGTAATTACAATGAGTAAATCTGCAGAGAAAAAAAGTGCGGGAGATTTTGAATGCTTTAACATTAGTATGACTTGCTTGGAGGATTCTATAGTTCTGGAAGTTGAAGAGTTAAAAGAAGATTCAGTAGTTGAAGTGCATCCACAAAGCATTACTACTGAAGGAGCTCAAATTTCATCAAATGATGGCAAAAATGTCGAAGCAGCTATGGAAGAACCAGATAATGCTCAAGGTACGAAGAAGATACATGATTTGTAGGAATAATAAATCTTTGCCTATTTCTTTTATCAAAATAATCATATGAAAATAAAATATGTTAATATGGTTGACTAGTCCTATTTATCACATAAATCATAGCATGAATAAAACACAAAAAGTTTCTGGCAATGCAGCCAATCTGTCTCAATCTCAAGAACCTGTATGCTCTTATGAATACACACAAGAAGATGAAACTTCAACAACTGATGATGACGCTGAAGTTCAAAATGCCTTTGATGAATTCGTTACTCAGAATAATCTTTGTAAGTCTCAAACTTTATCCAATGATGGTGACATTGCAGAAGCAGCTCTAGAAGATCCGGATAATGCACCACAAGGTAGAGAAATTACATGATTTATAAGAAGTGCAACATTATCTGTTCATACTTGTTCATGTTAGTGAAATAGAATAGCAACAGGCCAAAAAAAAAAGAAAAAAGAAAAAATAGAATAGCATGATTCATTTATTGGTTCGCACTTCACAGGCAAAGTGCCTCAGTCAGAAGAACCAGCCCGCTCTTGTGAATGCATAGAAGAAGATCAATCATCTACAAGTGATGATGATACTGAAGTTCCTAATGCCTTTGATGAATTCATTTCTCAGAATAACCTTTGTAAGTTTCACATCTTGTACCTATTTTGAGAAGTTTTTAAGTAGATCCAATATACAAAAGATAGCTAGACTAAACTAGTTACAACAAATCATACAAGCATGTCACATGTCAATTTATGATTGTCTTAGGCTACTTAAGAATTTTCTCCTATTCTTTCTTTTCTTCTTTATTTTATGTCCTCTACTTACCAACACTAAATTCTAGGAACGATACAAATCGATTCATTTTGCAATGTCTGTAATTGAACCATGACGAAACAGGTGCAAATGATAATGAGGACGCCGACATGCTTGAGAAAACTTACGGAGAAACAATTCATGAATCATCCAAGTGCTCTGAAGCATATGAAGCAGAAGAAGATAAACTTCCTGAAACTCCAAACTCTGTTGATGGTTACCTGCATAGGAAATTAATGCTCTTTGAGAAAAGAGAATTGGGAGCAGAGGAGTCTGCGGATGGCAGTGTCACTAGTGAGGCAGAGAATGGGGATCCAGTATTAGCAATTGAACGCCTAAAAACAACTTTAAAAACAGAACGAAAGGCCCTGAGTGCATTATATCAAGAACTGGAAGAAGAGAGAAGTGCCTCTGCAATAGCTGCCAACCAGACGATGGCAATGATTACCAGGCTGCAGGAAGAAAAGGCAGCAATGCAGATGGAAGCACTGCAATACCAGAGGATGATGGAAGAACAATCAGAGTATGATCAGGAAGCTTTGCAGCTTTTGAACGAACTAATGGCAAAAAGAGAGAAAGAGAAGCAAGAGCTTGAGAAGGAGTTGGAAGAGTTTCGGGTGAAGGTCATAGATTATGAAGCAAAAGAGAAGTTAAGTGTAAGAAGTAGAAACTCTGATTCTTCTTGCAGCAATGTTGGTGACACTGAGGAACTATATATTGATCTTAACGGGGAAGCAAGGGACGAGGATAATACAAGCGCTGCCTCTGATGCAGTTTCGAATTTGGAGGAAATGGCACTAGAATATGTGAAGCAAATGAGTTCTCTTGATGATTCATTAGCAGAATTTGAGGAAGAGAAGCTGTCCATTCTAGATCAGCTCAAAGGATTGGAGGAAAAGCTTATCACTTTAGGTGAAAATGAGAAACTCCTTGATGACATTCAAAGGATCGAAGACTTAAATGAGAACTGCAATTTTAACAGTTCAGAGGATAATAATGGGTTTTCTGATGGCAAGCATTCCCCAAGAAGAACAATGGATTCGCTGGCAAAGAGGCTGCTTCCATATTTAGACGCAGCCGATGATAATGAGACCGAGGAGGTTGATGTGGAAAAGTCAGTTCCTAGTTGTAGACAGGAAATGGAAAGCAAGCAAGTGTCCATTGAAGAGGAGGTTGATCATGTTTATGAGAAATTACAAGCTCTTGAAACAGACGGGGAGTTTTTAAACAACTGTCAGGGGTCCATGCAGAACGGAGCCAAAGGAGTGGATCTTCTTCAAGAAATCTTGCAACATCTTCGTGATCTCAAGGCAGTGGAACTCCGCATAAAGAACTTGGGGAGATAATCCACTGGGGCCAAGTAGCATTCACCAAAGAAAAGATGTGAAGATATTAAGTTTGCATTTTAGTTTTCTGGGAAGCAATTTCTCACCCAGCACGGGAGGGATCTCTGGTGTCATGTCTTGATTTGTTAAACGCAGGCTGTTAAGTTGAAGTCTGCCCATATTTGTGGTGTTACTTTGGGCTGTCCACACAAAAATTATGTGGAGTCCAAAATTTTTCTGAATCTCCTCATTCTCAACTTCTCCTCACAAAGGTGAAAGATGAGGGGAATATGTTTGGTCTGCTGACCTCAGTCTCTCAATTCAGCCATTCTGGTAATTTTTTTTTTTAAAAAAAAAACCTCTCTCTCTCTCTCTCTTTCTATATATAACCACACACACACATGCATTTTATTTTAAATTGGTGCTAATAACCATATTTATAATATAGGTAGTTGTCCAAAATTTGAAATAGAAGATTGTGTTGACAATAGAAAAAGGATCATGTGTAAATAAGGAAAGAGTTAAATATAATTTTTAAAATAAAGGAGGATACTAGTGTAATTTATTTTAAATATTAAATAAAATAAATTTGATATGCTGCTTAAAGCATCTGCAGCCGTGATACTCTATTTAAAAAATTTAAGTGAAACTTACAGTTAATATATAATTTTTTATTTTAAATATTATTATTTATAGAAGTAACGGTGTTTAAAATTTTTTTCTCTCTCTTTATCACTTAAGATATGTTTCAGAATTAAAAAAGTCAATAAAAATTAAACAACTTCCATTAAAAATGGCCCAGTTCATTCATTTATAACATATATGGGTGTGTCGTTAAATCCAAATTTTGAAGGGAGTAAACTGGAATAGTTGAGAATCAACTCAAACAAGTTATAAGCTATTCACAATTATCTAAAAACCTACGTGTTTCTGGTGGCGTTATAAATTAAGATGCAGCGGCCTGTGTATGTGGCGTGCTGTAATTGAAAATAGGAATCGCCTTTTTCTGTGTTGGATTCACAGACGTGAGGAGGGAGGGCGTCAACTTTTACAGCTACTACTTAATTACTACTAACTACCGATTCAGCTTTCTGGTGTGTGATGGTTAGGAGTTAAGGACAATATTAATTGCCTCATTAAATTATTTTGTTTAAAGGCTCCCATTTTTTTAGGAAAAAAGAAAAAAAAAAAGAATTTGGCCTGAGATGTTTGTATCTATCATTTATCACATTCGAAGGCAAAAAAGGTAATGAATTTCTAACCTGTAATGCAAACTTGATTTGAAATGAAAGCCGTAGTTGGTTGTTTAATTAAAAATTCAAATAAAACCAAAAGCTATAAGTCGTGGATTCCAACTGTATATAAGATAAAAATATCATAATAACACTAAACGACTTCTTATCAACTTTCACTAAAGATATGATTATTATAATGTTGAATTTTGACGGAATTTTAAATAAATTATTTACTTTTTAAAAATATACTAATATTTTCTATTTTTAATTTTCAGTCATTTATAATGTATTGAGTTATATTATTTATAAATTTAAAAAAATACATAAAATATGTACTACATGGTCAATTTTATGAATAAAAAAGTGACATACATTTTAACATTTAAAAAAAGAAGATAAATATAATTTATTTATTTATTATTTATTGAAAATAAAATTCGAGCCAAACTATCGTCGAGGCGAAATTTAGAATAATAAAAAAAATTTGCCATTTTTGGTTATCCCCGTTTCCCATATTTAATTTTGGTACGACCACTGTATTATTTACATTGACAAGGACCCTACATATATTGAGGGCATGAAAACAAGGAGACCTTGAGTCTACTTTTGGAAATTGCTAGTATGGGAATTGCTGATTCTGATGTCACTATTGGGTGGGACCTGGTTGGGTGCCATCTCATACCTAGCTTCAGAAACCTCATCCACAACCTAAAAGAAAAAACATCTCGATACTTCCAAATTTTAAGAAAGCACTTGCCACGTCATCAATCCGTGTGTCATTCTCCATGATAAAACCTCGCCGTGGGATGATGATCTGCTCCGCGATCCCTAGCCGTCCATATCAACCGAAAAAGATTAACAAGAGGAACAAAGAAAGAAGCTGTTTATTATTTATTTATATATATCATACCCTCAAATTATTGCAGGTTCTACCCAAATCATTGAATCAGGCAGGCAGTTCCTTCTTGCTGGACATTTTGTTGGTGGCTTTATTCTGTTTCTTCGGGTTGGACGCTGTGGGAATCCGGGGTTGCGAAGCTTCAGTCCCTGTAACTCTAATGGCCGGTGAAGAGGCAAATCAAGCTCCAACACTTCCTCCTTACCCTGAGGTAAAATCACCCGCACCTCCCAACATATCCTTGGTTTGGTCCCTTGCATCTTGGGAGAATTCTCTTCATATTTTCTCTTGTTAATATTCATTGGGAAAATAGCGACTTTGAACTAGCTATCATCTTTAAATCCCAAACTCGGATGTAAAATTGATGACAGTTTTTTTTTTTTTTTTTGAGTTGCAGAGGATTATGAAAGCAATTGAAACCCTGAACGAGGAGAATGGTTCCAACGAATCGTCGATATCGAAGTACATAGAATCCAACTACGGCGACTTGCCAGCGGAGCACTCAGCACTGCTCGCCGACCACCTCAACAAAATGAAAGAGAGTGGAGAGCTTGTATTCTGGAAAAACAACTACACGAAACCTGACCAAAACGCCGCACCAAAACGAGGCCGTGGCAGGCCACCCAAGCCGAAAGTTCCCCTGCCTCCGAGCACGGTCTTGGCACCACCAAGGCCCAGGGGTCGCCCCCCTAAAGACCCAAATGCCCCACCAAAACCACCCAAGGCGAAGGTTTCCGCCGGAAGCGGAAGGCCCAGAGGGCGGCCGAGGAAGATAGCTCGGCCTAGTGGTGGATTGGGTGCAGCACCGGTGGCAGCCTCTGGTGCGAGGCCAAGAGGTAGGCCTCCGAAGGTGACGACGGCTCCATTGACACAAGAAGTGAGCGTTCAACAATAGACGCTTTCAGTAAGTGTAGCGCAAAAGGGCGGTGGAGTTTTTACTAGTGCCTAGTCTTCTTATCATTAATTTAATAATAGCGTGTAATATGACATTGATATTTCTGCCTTTTTGTGAATTATGATGTTGGCCATAATTTCTTTGCTATCATCTTGATCTTACCTGATTTGAAACAGTTCCGCCTTGCAATCCAGCTCGTATAATTTTACTGACACTGCCCAAAAAAAAAAAGAAACGAAAAGGATGCCTTTTTCTTTATATAAAACCTGATATATGAGATTTTAAGAACAAGTTTAAAGCCAAGAGGATAATCTCTTCTATAAATAAGTATAATGATAAATATGCGTTTAAAATTCTTCCAAAATAGTGTTTCCCCAATATAATCAAACGGTTTACTGTTCGAAGGATTTTTTTTTTTATTTTCCATTCATTTGCTTCTGAATTAAAAATTGAAAATGCGTTTACTGGTTATAAAAACAAAAAAAAAGTTGTCCGGAATTAGAAAATGGAAAATGTGTTTAATCGGCAGAGAGAAATTCGGTTCTCTATTCATCAAATTTTGGAGCACTGTTTTTTTTAAGGAAAAATAAAAATTTATCGGTAAGGAATCAAAGCAAGATCCGCAAAATCGGATGGCTCCTCAATCCAAAAAGTAAAAAATCCGAGATCTGTCCATCATATTTAGCTAGCAATATTGTAAAGGACAAGTTTTACCCGATAAATCTCATATAGCCTTTTGTTAATTTCATTTACTACATTTTTAATTATTATTTTATACTCCAGTATATGATGCCAGTGATAATTAAAACTTATCAAAGACTAACATTAATATTTATTAACTTAAAATTTATATGATTTTTTAATAATATAAAATACTTAACAAATTAGCCAAATGAGATGACTAAGATGCCCAATAACAGGGATATATTAAGTCACAACGACTACAACCCTCTGAATTTTGTCTTCTTGGAATACTTCATTCATGCTTCAAACTACGAGTTAATTCTCTTTATTAAGTGTTGTATTCATTTTCGTCCACTCTTTTGACTTTAAAAAAAAGCTTGAGGGGACGATTGGGACCAATCTTCACTCTATTTATATCGTTATCGTTGCTGTTTAGTTTATAGTTTTTTTTTAAAAAAAAAAAGCGCGCGCACACACACACAAATATTATGTTGCTACTCACATAAACATCTACACAGCCCTGCACCCCAACTTTTTCTTAGTAACACATTGTTTTTTTTTTTTTTTTGGGGAAAAAGTGTTATGATAACCCAGTAAATTCCCAAATGGATTTCTTATCAAATGATCTTTAAAATAGTTAGAGTTCCAATTTTAAGATTAATTTGCCCAATTGTCTAAATCAAAATAGAAGGTAGAGTTGAACAAATAAAATGATGGTGACAAGAAAACTTTTGAGGTAGAGTGAATTTACAGGGAAGATCAAGTTAATCATCCAACTAATAATTAAGTTGAATGTGCTTATTTATCTCTGTTATTTATATACGTTAAAAATGTATTTGATGGAAGTAATTTTAACCTAAATCTACCTTAATTTAAGTTCATTTCTAAAGGCCAGGTTGTAGCTTAAAACTTAATAAAGTATGAGCTTGATTAATATTTATTTGCATATAAATACATATAATTTTATTTAAATTTCATAAATAAATTTTTTAGATAAATTTGACTATTTACAAATAAACAGAATTTTTAATCTCAAAAATGTTAGAAAATCAATTTATAACTAATTTTCTATCACATTATAAGTAAGGGCATTATTGTTTAAATAGTCATATTCTTATTATACTTGATTTATTAAAAAATTTAATTTATAAAAAAAGTATACATAATAAAAAATATATATAAAAAAATGAAATGAATTATTTAGTCGCGTTGGCTTAAGGCTATGTTTGGTAAAAATAGCTGATAAACTAACTGAAAGTTGATAAGCTAATTTTTAACTGAAAGCTGATAGTTGAAAGCTGAAAGCTGTTAAGTTAATTTATTGAATTAGAAGTGTTTGGTAAAAATAGCTGATAAATTAATTGATAAATGTAAAATAACATAAAAGGACATATATAAAATTTATTATTTTTTGTTAGTAATTATATTTCATTTTGTAATTTTAAAAAATATAAAATAAACATATTATCTAGCGTTTCACAATAAATTAGCAATATTGTTGCGAATCTCTTTCATCTCAGTAGATGTCTCTAAATTTTCGTTAGTATTTGAGAAAGAAAAGTATTCAAAAGAAACCTGAAGATTAATAAATAGCATAAAAAATTATGAGTAAGATAATATTGAAATTTAAATAAAATAATAAGGATAAAAAAGAGATAAAATTATAAAAACTATAAGTTAATAGCTATACGCTATTCAAAGTAGCGTATGAAAATACGTTATAAGCTATTCAAATAAATTTGTTTACCAAACACCTCTAATTTGGTCAAACAAACTTATAAATTAATCAAATACGCTATAAACTAACTGAAATAACTTGCCAAATATACTCTAAATCAAACCCAAGACAAACCTCAGCCCTCAAAGGTTCATACACCTTAACAAATAATATTATTGTACAAATTAATTTCTTAAAAGATGTGAGGAAGATGTTCGGGGCGAAACGCCGAAACCTCATCCAAAACAAACAAAGGACAAGAGGGTACCTTAAAAATCTGCAAATTTGCCCACACCTGCCACGTCATCGATCCGGGTGACCATCCTATGTTAGAACGCCAACCGTGGGATCATCGTCTTCTTCATGACTCCTAGCCGTCCATATTCCGGTAAAGATGAACGAGAGAGGGGAAAAAGAGGAAGGGTTTCTTCCCCTTTTTTTTTTTCCTTCAAATTTTTAATTCATTTATCATCCTTTAAATCTAAGCCTCAGATCAATGCAAAATGCCACTCAAATCAAACAGTTCCTCTTCGTGAAAATTTTGAACCTGTCTGTTAAAGTTAGTATTTTTGGTTTGGAGGGTGTGGAACAACACTGCGCGTGTCTGAGCTTCACCATCTGTAACTTTAATGGCGACTGAAGAGGTTAATAAACCTCCCTCACTTCCTCCTTACCCTGAGGTAAACTCAGCTACCTCCCCGCAAAATCAATTTTCTCCTTATTTCCTTCTCCAAAATAAATTTCAGGAAAGTTTTTCAAGGAAAGATGAGAATTTTCAATTTTGAGGTACAATCGATCTAAACATTTCCACTGATTTGGCTAGTTTTTCAGCTTGTTATTTTTACTTCCTTTGAACCTCTTCATTAAGTTCCAAGGTGCCGGAGGAATCAAGGAAAAAAGAACCATTTTGTGAAACTTTTTTTTAATGATAAATTAGCTGTGACAGGCTGATCCCAGTTTTGTTGTCTGTTTCGGATCTAAGCTGAGATTATGGGTATTTTGGAAGCAGAAAGAATAAGAAAATATGGCCACTTAGAGAACTTTAGCAAACAGAAAAGACCAAAATTTTCAAGCCCATTTCTCCCTTTGTTCCTAATGAATTCCCCAAAGAAATCCAGTTAATCTGATCTAAATTTTACCCGACACAAGCTCTCTTGCTGGAAAAATACCCACAAATTCCTACCCTTAGCCAGTAGATACTTACTGATGCGGATGTTGTGATGCGTTTTGTAGATGATAACGAAAGCTATTGAAGCGCTGAACGACAAGAATGGGTCCAACAAATCGGCGATATCAAAGTATATAGAATCCACCTACGGCGAGTTGCCGGCCGGCCATTCCGCACTTCTCTCTCATCACCTCAACAGAATGAAAGAGAGTGGAGAGCTTGTGTTCTGGAAAAACAACTACATGAAGCCTGACCCTAATGCCCCACCAAAGCGAGGCCGTGGCAGGCCACCCAAGCCCAAAGATCCCCTGCCTCCGGGTACCGTTTTGTCCCCACCAAGGCCCAGAGGTCGCCCTCCTAAGGACCCCAATGCTCCACCAAAGCCACCAACGGCTAAAGTGTCAACCGGAAGCGGCAGACCCAGAGGCCGGCCAAAGAAGATTGCTCGGTCCACGGCGGCCATAACTTCGGCGATGAAAACCGGCGGAAGCGGCAGGCCCAGAGGCAGGCCTCCAAAGGTGAAGCCTGTACTGACAGAAGTTAGCGTTGAACATTAGAGTCTTAAGTGGACAATGTAGTGATATTTTCTTCCCGTTCCCCTGTAGAAGTGGGTGTGGTGTTAGCTTGTGTTAATGTAATTGTCGTGTAAAATCTGTGTAGTTGTAACTGCTGGTGAGGCTTTGTTGGTTTCTGATCATCAAAGACGACAATGACTAAGGATGATCATTGATATGGGATCTTATTGTTGTGTTCTAACTCTAAAAAATTCATAATGTGAAAAAGGGTGTTGTTCCTTATGACTGACTATTCTCGGTGGTGATTTAGTGGGCAGTTCAATCTTGCATGTAGCCATGGATAAAACCCGTCTCGGTGCGTTATTTAAAGTTATGGAATGGGTCAAGAAATGAGTGAAAGCAAGATAAGGAACTGGGAGATGATGTAATAAATTTGACTCTCTGGTGCTTGATATTTGGACATTAACATATGCAAGAACATCGTACAATACTATGTTATCTGCTCTCTTTGATAAGACTTCCTCAGTGCTCTGTCTCTACCAGTAAGCAGGTCTATGTCTGTCTTTCCTTTGACAAAGGAATCTATGACTCGGTTTGACCAGACTTAATTTTGCAACCTCTTCTTCCTAAGTCTGGGGATTCGTACTTGCATTACTGATTAAATTTGTGTGGAATAAATTATTATAAAAGAAATCAAAATCTTTAGCCATCCAAAGGGGATTTTTACTGCAGTAGTTCCTTGTTAAAAATGTTAAACACAATATACCAAAAGTTTCTGTGGCATAATTCATTACGGAACCTCAAAGACGGCGTACGAAAAAAGGAATAGACAACAAAAAATATAATCATATCAATAAGGAGCTCCTGCTGCTATTACCATTTTCAATACCAGCCCTTCATTAGTTTATCATTTATCCATCCGTTAATCAACCTCATCGTATCCTTCTTAGAGAATGTGCTTAGAACGGCTGAGAAAACAAGAACAAGTACCTAGACGATAGTATATTATATTGATTATAAGCCATATTTAATAGAGCAAAAGAAAATGAACTCTTGCAATAGAAGATGCAATTGCAGTAGGAAGCCATTTCAGTCAGCTCATTCAAATAGGAGGAGTTGCTGCTATTTCTGCTGCTGGTGCTCCCAGCATTCATGGAGAAGTTATGTGCATGCATGCATGGTGGGAGCAATAGCAACAGCAATAGTATGCGCCTCCCAATTTCAAACAAAGAATCATCTTCGCTAAACACACTTCTCTATATTCCCTCTAGTTTCAGAATGTAATGAATCACGTTCCTGGTGTTGGTTTTATATTACATACATATGTATAATACTCAATCTTAGAGCCTATAATTTTGAGGAAAGTACATGACGGGATTAGTACTATAATACGTTTCAAGGGAAGATTTTAAAAATTGAATCCCAGTGCTGGTACAAATTCAATTCCATTAATTCTCCTTTTTTGTTTATTATTGCAAGCTTCATATATATAGAAAACTACCCAAAGGAAATTAGGAAAAGTTTCAATGAGAAAAAAGGCAAGAAAAAGAAACTTCAATCTAGTCATAAATCCAATTTCCATAAATTCTCTGTTTTTGTTTACTATTGAATTGCTTCATATATATATGTATATAAAACTACCCAAAAGAAATTGTAAAGCTTTTAATTCAGAATACTGAAAGAAGAATGACAAGAAAAAGAAACTCCAATCCAGACATATATTCAATTCTCTCCATTTTTGCTGATTATTGAAATGCTTTTTATATATGGAACCCAAGTGAAATTAGAAAAAGTTTAAATTTAGAATACTCGCTAAAAGAAAATGCAAAGTACGTAAATATATATATATATATACCGAACACATATTGTTCTAATTCATAAAGATATTTCCACTTTTGTCTCAACAAATTTCAATTTGATTTTATTTTTCTGGACTTTACCAAACACACTTTTTTTTCATCTCTTTCGATGCTTTATTGTTTGTGTCTTTTTCCATCTCATTAATAGAAAATTGGCATCTTCCACGTTCCTCCACTCATTCTAAACTATTTGCTTTGCATATATTTTCATTATGCTTTAAAAAATCAAATGTGTTTTCTATATTTGCAACAATACCCTTTCAACATAGATTCATATACAATTTAATTCCATGCTCTAAAATTAATCATTAATATCTGAACTCACTATTTTGTACAATTTATTCTTTCCGGTCCCGGTCTGTCTAAGTTCGTTTAACTTTACAAGTATATCTCCAGAATTTGGATGAAAATGCTAATAGAAGAGAAAGATTGCATGAAATGAGAACTTTTAAGCATTAAGAGTTAAATTGCACATAACCTAAATCAGGCAGGATAAGTTGCATTTTAGCCTATTTCTTTTTATTTGAGCCATGGGCCCTTGTAATGTACTGGGCTGGTTCATTTCTCAATCCACTTACTGAAATTACATAATGCAGAATAAAGAAGTGCGCTCACCAAAAACATTGTAATGGTGAAACCAACAAATAAAAAGAATTAAAGAAAGACACGCCATATTTAGAAGAATTTATGGAGATGAACAATTTAGTATATTGATTCTCATATATATATATATATATATATATTGGAGGAACATTTATGGAAGTTGTGGTCATATTTTCATCTGCAAAATCTTTAAATATATATTTACATTACCCATGGCAAAGCTAACATTAATTACATTTAATTTTAATTAATCTAATTTCATTTCATGTGAAATTTATTAAACTTAATTATTATGACTTTATCACTTTTTTTTATTTGTTTTGTCCATCTAAACTTGGTTAAACTCAATCAAATGTAATTGATAGTTCATCTAAAACTCTGACTAGTTTATGTGTTAAACACTTAAAATCGTAAATGAATTTTCGATTTTATCAAAGGGAAAAGATAAAATGGCATGCCTCAAACTTGTATTCGATATATAGCGAAAGCCTTATTGAGTGTGATAGTTACTTTTAGCCTCATACCTGTATAAGTTTGGAGCATGGACCTGCAAGAGGAGAAAGCAACCAAAGTCCAAAGATGATATGGAATTAATCAAAGAGAAACCGTTTAATTGTTGATTATGTACATCCCTAATATATCTTACAGCTGAACTGTGTAGCCAAAATCATCTAATGATCAAACAAAGACCCAAACTGTCTTTCATTGCTTTGAGTTATACATCAAGGCACAAGGTAACTCACATGCTATAATTCTTCTACTAGGACTGAAAATCCACAATGGCATCGCTTTGTCAGCAGGGAGCTCTCCTCATCAAAGCTCTCATACTCTTTCAAGAATACATGCTCATGTTCTTCTGCTTCAGTACTAAATGAAGCATCAACATCAGTATCACATATGTTCAACTCAGGGCTGCTGGGAGTCTGCTTCTTGCCATAACTACCACCAGCCGCCAAATTCACTTCCTTTTTATTCCTGGATTTCATATCAGTCGACACCTCTGATGGAAAACTGCTATTATAACGATTATTCAACCTTTGACGAGTTACAATAGAAGAAAGAAGCTGGTACCACCGAGCAAGAGCTTGTGCTTCATCCCTTCTCTTCTCGTCAGCCTGTCTTCTTTCCTCTTCCTCAGCGTATGCCTAGGGAAAGGTGAAAAGTTAAGGAGTAGGACAATTGCAATTAGACTATAACATATGGGAGTCAAGGAAAAACTGAAATTTAGAGGAGTGAGAAGAGGAGGCTAGACCAATCTAAATTAACGAATTGCTAGTCCTTGTACAACTAAACCAGACTACCATATATCAAATTGAATTCTTCAGAGACAAGGAGTAATATATGACATACTAAACACTTTTGAGAAGTCGAACTTCCACAATATATTTTTTTGTTAGCAAAGAAAGATACCTCCAGCAGGACATCCTTGAACTCAGCACACACCACAACACCATCGAAGACAGGATGTGAACGGCCATTTTTAAATTCAAAACCAACCATAGCAGGTGCATAGTCAATTTCTAGCCTCTTGGCAACAGAAAATGCCCTTGGAAACCTCAAGTGCACAGTCCCTGGAGGAAGGCATTTCTCAGACCAAACTTCAACTTGACCACGCTCATTCTAGATGTAAAAATGGAAAATACAGCTGTCAGTAATATGAAAATTTCTACAATCTCAAAACACAAGCAATATAGATATTTTTAAATTTAATTGCAAGTAAATAATGTATCAGATGGTAAAGTGCATTCTTTAGTTGGTTTAAACACATGCTTGTACCAAAAAAAAAAAAAATACATGCTTGTAAAAAAGTGCAGGAAAGAAAAGGCAACTAAAGTTGAAACTCCATTAACCCATCCCCTTTCAAGACCCTAAAATATCCTTCTCTCTATTTCCTTTAAATTGTAAAAAAAAAAAAAATGAAATGCTTGTGGCTACTGTAATAAGTCACTTGGTGGCGTTTAATCCATGTAACCAACTCTATTTATAGAGAAAAAGTTTTGTTGCTGTTATTGTTGCTTGTGACTACGTTCCCAGACCCTAACACACACAGAATTGAAGCCTCTGGTTGCTCTATCTATTACCACACCCTGATACCCTATATAAATCTTCAGCAAACCAAACTTTCAATCCCTACTGCCATGTAATCCCAATCATGTCTTTTTGACAGAAAAGCCTTGAACCCAGGTATTGCTATCCAGCCACTCATCTTTGAACCTGAAACCTTTTCATATCCAAATGACTCTGTAAACCTAAAACCTAAAAGCCCATTCACCTCTAAATCCTGACACTAATTCTTTTAGACCCCTAGAGCTCTTACTGCACCAACATGAGTTCTCAGATCCGTCCAGCATCATTGTCAGAGATACCATCTCCAAAAAATCAGAATAGGAGGATAGGATCTATTGTTGTGTCTCAAACCTGAGATCACTCTCAATTTAAAAGTACATGCTGCAGTTTTGTATGCCTCCTTAAGGAACAAATCTGGCAACCCCTACACCCTTCTTTCCCCTAAAAGGTAAAGAATATTTTATCACACTGACAACGAAGATATAAAGAGGCAAAATCAGCAATGCAGGCAGTGACAGCATAAGGAAAGCATGACCTTAAAGATCGCATTATTCTAGCATTTTGGTTTATTCTTGATATTTGGGCTGATTTTAATATTCCATTGACTTTAATAGATCAGAACTGCTGAGGATTATTAGGAGGCTGCAGACACATGCTACTTTAATATATCTAGTCCAAGGGATATTTTAGTACTTTCATAATGTTTTTGGAGTTCCAGATCATAGATTGTAGTTGAGCTTGACTTTTACATTATCTGATTTTTACTTGCTCTAACTTTAATGTCAAGTGTTTCCTATTGATTTGGTATTAATAGGGAGTATAAATCCTTACACAATTACAACTTTGTTCCCAATCCTTGGGGGTTTATAGGAAATCTATTTGAAAAAATGCAATGCTTCCTTTCAAGACGATGATCACTTTAATGAGTTTATTCAGCAAGAATATTTTCTACTTGGTTGTGGTGCAATAAACCATTGGTGTGAAGCCTAGGCTGGTTTCCTCCTCCTTATTCTACAACTTCTAAGCCTTCTAAATTCAATTCATCAACTTCCCAGACCTGTTTTCTTTGCCAGACAAATTTTATATTATTTCATACAGAAAATGGATTGACTTTTGCTTGCATTTTCCCCAGAATCTATCAAATCTTAAAACCTAATTTCACAAACAGCCATTGACACTCATCCACTAGTTGCAATCCACTCTTGTCCTAACATATTGGCAATAAAACTTCAACCCACCTGTTTTCTACCACTAATTGATTGAAGAAAACCCTAAGACTGGCCTATTAAATCCTAATTCCTCAGTCATCAATCTCTTTAAGACCTATTTTTAAAAGTTTAACATCACTTTCATTTTTACATTTTAGCCAAAGATAAATGTGATGTTGCAGTTTACGTAGGTTGAAACTCCAACCATCCTATGAGAACCATCAAATCATCATAATAGAGACATGAAAAGACACGTGCAAACACCACAGCATTTGATTCCTCATCACCAGAGTTAAATGTAGAAATGTATGGGGGGAAGGTAAGGGGCTAACCAGCCAAATGCTTTACGAAGGAAACTTCCACAGACATGCTTTTCCACTAATAACATTATCCATAGAAAGTAATAAAAAATACCTTAGGAACTATCCCATTTACAGCATGAGGCAGATTTAAAGGTTCCAGTTGCCAGATCCCATAAAGTTTAATATTTTCCTTAGAATCAGTGCAGCCATAGTTATCAGCTTCAGAATCTTGTACTTTTTGAGGCTTTGTTGAATGATTAAGCTCCTGGACGGATGGAAAATTAAAAAATATTCAAGTTAGTGTGAAAATTACAAAAATTACAATTAAATCAGGGAAACAATACTGAACCCCATAACCCAAACCAGACCTTTGCAGGATGTTCATTGGCTTTAACTTGCAGCCCCTCCCGCAGCCATCTCTCTTTTGTCTTAAGTGTTTGCACACAAGTCCTAGGGTAAACTGGGTGACCTGAACAAAAGCCAAGAATTGGACCCTTTGGATGAAGAACCTGATACTTGGTAAGCCACTTTTCTATGGCATAAAGTGGATGAGTTTTGTAAGCCTGCACATGGAAGAAAGAGTCTCATAATGTAAATCTCACTATCTAACATCCTGTATACCAAGACCCCCCTCTGTGTACTTTTGAATACCTGCTGGTTAGTTGGCAAAGGTTCAGTCAATGCTCTAGTTTGCAACTCAATATCCTCAAGAGAGCTCCTTGTAGGGACAAAGGAATTACTTGTGCTAGATTCTGCAGAATTGATTTGGTTTGTTTTCAAATGAACCACACCTCCAGTTGCCCCTGACTCTAACTCTCTCAGTGGTGCCAACACTGAATCCCACCATATTGAATTAACTCGTTGTGATGCTATCTTGTACCACTTCTCACAGTACCTGATGTGTCAATACATAGTAGCATCTTCAGGTAATGGAATGTGACTCTGTATATATAACTGCAGTTCTATCATGTCACTTATGACCACAAAGATTTTGTTGTAACATAATCCCTCTATTCCTCTCTTGTGAGTGTGAATGCAAACAAATGTAAATATTATAGCATAACAAACATTGAAACCAATTGTGTGATGTTTTTTCGCTTCAAACATTGTACTGTTTTGCCCTTCAGTTTGTTGTCCTAGATGTTTTCAATGAGTTTTTGTGCCACTATTGTGAATCAGTCTCAAAGATCCACATAAAGTTTATTCTAAGATTATAATTATGACAAAATTTATAAACAATAAATAAAATGTCTACTTGAGCAGTATTAAACCTCATGTATGAAGAGCTATCATGAATTTGGCTAATAATAAAAGCAATCGCAAAACCATTATTATAATCACAGTGACCATATATAAAGGAGAGAACGCAAAACCTGCGGGTCACATCTTTGGCCCCCTGCCCAGCAAAAGCAAGAACATAGCTCATAGATTTTTTACATGCACCTACCATGGCTTCAACCTTGTCCTCTCCATCAATAATCAAGTTGGCACCATCAATGTGCACCCACTTTCCAGTCAAATTCTCTCCACTGCAATATACTTCTGCCCAATACAGAGGAGATCCTACTTTCATTGATCCAACTGCCGTAGAAATTCCTTGTGGTGTGGTTGAAAATTTGTCACTTACAATCCTCTTCAATCTTTTCAATGGAGAGGAAAAATCTTCTGAATCAGCATTTAAGAATTTCACACTTGACTCCTTTTTATTCTCCTGATCCTCAATTGCTGTAGCGGAAAGAGCCATTTCTAACTGCATCTCAAACTCAAGATCCCCTTTCCTCTTTGAGCTATGAGATTTGCTGGTGAGACATTCAGACTGATTATGTTCTGTCTCAGAATTTTGTGAGTTTGGCACTCTATCATTCAACTCATCAGCAACAGGGGAATCTCTGGACTCAGCTATGTGGCTTGTTGAGTAGCATTCCTTCTTTTCATGTGAATGGCCAAGAGAACTTCCACTGAAATTTTCTCTCTCATAACCAGAAAATGATTTTTTAGGGGACCTAAAGTCCTCTTGTGGCCTAGACACCATCGGTGTTGAAGCATTAAATATCCCTTTACTAGGTCCGCTCACATCTGGTCCTAAGGATTGATTTGGTTTACGGGAGGCAACATCCAAAATGGAGACAAACCTGAAATATTTCTCTAATAAGAAATTTAATTCCACATATCCAATTCAATGCAGGAAACTAAATTTTTCCAAACGTTGAGGAAGAAGTTTCAACCAGTAGTTCTTGGAAAAAAAATCAACATGCATTAAACATAACCTAAATATTACAATACTCCATAAAAATATGCAAAATTTTCAACATGTTTATTTAACACCCATACTGTACAAAATACTTTCTAAAATTTCTAACTCAGACACTATATCCATGATGTTTAAAAGGTCAAAGAATATATTAGTACACTCCCTGAACCAGCTCAACTCCAATTCTTAGCTACCAGGGGGGAAAAAAGAAGGATTGACACACTTTTTCTCTTTCGCATTGTCTTCTAGTTTATGCAAGTAATTTGTATTCTATCATGAAATAAAAAAGAAAATCAAAACTACTTTTTCCTCACAAAGATCAATAACCCTTAACAGTACAAATCAGTAATCCCAGTTTCAGAGAACTCTCTTCCAATTATTATTGTTTATGCTCCTTCAGAAAGGAAAAAATATTCCAATTGTCAAACTGCCTATTGCATCAAAAAAAATTTCCTCCAAATTTTAGAAAGGGGAAGATACAGGCGTCATTAAGATGAAATTACTAATTATTATTCTTTCAGTGATACAGGCCCTAAAAAGAAACATAGATAAACCCTTTTGTACCATATGTACACCAATAATATATGACTGAGAATATAGTATACAGGTGTTGTAATTTTCTTTTCATCTATCACAGTTAACATTATGACCTCAAATAAGATTAAAAAAGGTGCTATTAAACTTATGTCATTGTTCTTAAGCAAAATGTCCATAACTTGGTGCATTAGAGCTACATTAAGGTGAATGTCCCTTGGCTCACAGCTTATTTCAATATTACATCACATATTAGCCATAAACAAGGTTAACATACTAATAACTTTCTTATTATGGATTCGTTTGGCTTATTTCTTACAGGAAACTTTACAGAATATATATTTTTGTTACCGTCCTAAAGTAATATAGAGCGAGATCCTAAAGGTGCTTAAAGACAAGAAAAATCTTGAAGTAAATAATTCATTTGAAGTCATTTCTCTCAGATTTCTTCTTCAATTGGAAATGAACACTACAAATAACATAATACCTTCAAATTTTCCATGAAACAGATATAGACAATATGCTTAACATTGCTCTTAAAGTAATCCATATCGATATTTTTCTATCCAACCTCAAAGGAGATCCAACACATACAGCTTTGGTTATATTAAAATGATTAAATAAAATGCATTATCCTAAAACTTTATACGCAGAGCTAGAAATAAAAAAAGTAAATGATCTATTTGAAACAAAAGCAAGACAAACATGACCATTTTTTTTATGCAATACCTGGTTGTGAAATTCAAAGCTCTAAATAAGGCCACTGACAATGCTGCAATCTGCAATGAAAAATAAGAGAGAAAAAAGAGAAAGCACTTTTGCCTGTAACTTCCTCAAAGCACTAAGCATTTAAATATAACCTTCAGATTACACAATTAAGCCAGTCTTAGGCAACTTTATTTTACTACTGTTTTATGTCTAGCTACTCTAGTATAAGCAAATGAAAAGGTTAATTCAAAGTCATCAAAACAACATGCCAAGATTGAATTAATATTAAGATATTCAACACTTTGTCATATAAGAAGCTTCAGATATATGCAAATGCTATTATTAGTCATCACTTGGTTAATCATGTTAAGATGAATGTAGCCCTTACCAAAGGACAAATTCAAAATCTACTAATATTATGACAAGAAGTCTACCTCCTCGGGACTACCCTCACGTGATTCTAGAGCAGAAGCCAAAGCAAAACGGAATGAAGTTTCTGCACTCGTACAGTTTCTAACGTGGAAATTATTATGGAACTGCAAGTATTACACAAAAGGAACCAAACAATATATAACAAGTGGTATACCATGTACCTGTCCAAGATACCCACCAAATGCAACAAAATTAAAACATGTGCTACTTAATCAAACCATACCCATTCAACTAAAGGATGTAAAGATTTTGAAGTGAGTTTTGTGACATTTGATAGCTGGACCAAGTCTGCTGGAAGTAGAGAAAGCAAAGAAGCCTGCCATGATAAAGAAATGACTCAAATTGATAAGCAGTTTCCATCTGAACAGTTTAAAATATAATGCTACATTAGGCTGGAAACTAGGACAATACTCAAAATTGAATAATGTACAAACTACAAACTAATTGAAAGAGGATGGATTCATATAACAGTTAAACAATAAAATATTGGCATGCCAAATACAAAAGCTGGACCCAAAATAGGACAAGGGGGCACTGCCCCAAAATCTTGAAGACTCTCTCACTCACTCACACACAAACCCACACACATGCACAAACACATTGTTCGGAAATCCCTACATTCACAATTAATTTTAAAACTTGTAAAGATCATATGGTTATTATCACAGAAAGTGAGATTTAAACAGGACATATATTTTCAATCTGTAAAAAATTAAGTATTTCCTGTGCTTTGTAACAAAATTCTACACAGATGTGAAAAATATTTATTTTATATGAAATAGTAAAATAAATGTTATAATAATAACATTGATTTGGTTAGCTCTATCATAAGAACCTGGATAACCACAGCCACAATATAAACTGCATATCTGAAATGTACCAAAGCAGAATAATATCCTTATAGTTGTCATTAAATCTGAAACAAATAGCAATACTTCTGGGAAGCATGATAAGAAAAGAGGTTGGATAGAATAGCAAAACAAGTATAAAATTATTAACTATATTCAGAAGTAACTTTATTAATTAAAAAGATAATAAAAATCAAAAGAACTAACCTGGATAAGGGGATCATCGCATGCACTGTCAATTAATCTTCCACGAGCAAGTAAACAAAGCAAATGAACCTTATGCACAAGCTCAGCCAAGCACTGGTGAATTAAGATACTTTCAGCAAGTGGCTAAAATTTATTATGACATCAACACCAACTGACCTACTTTTAGAAGATAGTAATTGACCTTATCTTTGGCAGAAGTTCGGTAAATTCGTTTCTGTACAGCCGAATCATGTGTCACTTTCAATTCAATAGTCATAGGACGATCATCCATGGCAACTGAACCATCTTCCCAATCTGAGTCATCCAGTTCTTCCTTGTTTTCCAAGTTTCTCTTGTCTAAACTTGCATTATCACACTTCTGCTCTGTAGAAGCATTTCTCGTGACATTTCTACCACAATGTCCTGTCTCCAAAGTCTTTGGTGGGAGAATCGGTTGCCACACTTGATTCTCATTTCTTTCTGGCTCACACTGAGGCTATAAGAAGATAGGAAGAACATGTCTTTTCAAAAGTTTAGAATAAAGTTTAATAATGCAGCTAAGTTACTAAAAAAAATTACACAGCACAAGCTGTGAATGAGCAACAAAAACAAGTGAATGGTACCAACCTTCCCAATTGAATGATCTAGATGGGTATAACTATCATTGGTCTTTTTCCTAGAACAGCCAACTTTATTGGCACGGCGTAGAAGTTTGTCCACAGCCTGCCGAGATATTTCTATCAGCGTTCCTGAAAATCAGCATAAACATTGGTTACACAAGTAGCATGATATTGTTAACTCGTTCTTGGAGGATAGCTAACTCAAACAATGTTAAGGTTGACAAAATATTATCAGACCATTGTCGCTAGGTGATTGAAATTGGCTTTCCCCTTCCAAGTTTTGTAGAGATCCCGCCTCATTTTCTAGGATTTGACAATGAATGCACAAAAACAATGTAAGTGAATTAGAATTTAGAAGGCCAATAAAATTCACTAAGATGTATACATACATCAAACTAAATGTAACTTACCGTTCTAAGACTATAGGCAGTTAAGCACGCTCTTTTAAGTTAGAGAAAAGCTTGAACATGATAGTTTTGTTTTAATTACATTAAGAAAGTGTTTCCTAACACAAGCAACAATTGACATTAAGCCAATTAAAGGCTATTACTCCCATGTTATGTATAATATTCAGAAAAAAAACCAGTGTTCAACTTCACTTCTGTTACCCAAAACCCAAGTTTTCAGCATCATAATTGCAGACAGTCCCCTCAGAAAATAGAAGTATACTTAGTAAATTCATCAACTTTTTATCCTAGCTTATACTTGAAGCTCAAACTAACGGCCCCAACCCCTAAATACTTATGCCTCTTGTATGTCATGGCTTCAAGCTTCTTTCGATGAATGAAACTTTCATTTCAGAGAAGAAAGACGAGGACCACAAAAAAAAAAAAAACTTTCTTATTCAAGGGTTGATTACGAGTTTCAATTTGAAGAAGCCCAATGCAAAAAGTTGACTCGAATGAAGCATTATCTCTTCATTTTCCATATTATATAAAATTTCTTTTAGTTTTCTCTCTTTCTCGTATTTCTGAGAAAGATATAAGAAGACTAAAGAAGAGACAAATGGCAAATTAGCTACCTGAGGCTGAGGCTTGTCTCTTGCGCCCGGAACCACCTCTGCTTCGCATTCTTCTTCAGTCTCACCAATCTCTCAGGATTCGAAGAGAGAAAAAGAAAAGTGAACCCGTCGCGCCTAAAACTGTTGGTTCTATTTGGGAGCGCGACGGTACTACGGTAGGTGCGTCTGCAGGGCTGCTACCCAAGGGACGCCGTAAATTGTGCGACACAGCAAGAAAAAATTATCGAAAAGACATAAATGCCCTTGAGAACATTTAAAAGGTCCGACGCGGTCGGGTAAAGAGTCGGGGAAAATACCGACTTGTTTCTGAGTTCTTGCTGTCGAAGAAACCCTAAAACCCCACAAATTTTGGGTCTTTCCTATCTATTTCCTCTTTCCTTCTTCTTGAAGCTTTTGCCCCTAATCTCTCTCTCGAACTGTCTGTGCCATCCTTTTATAAGTTGACCCGCACTTATACCATATTCATCCTTCCGTTCTGGTGTAATCTCCGGGTAATTTATCTGTCTTCTCTTTACGCTCTCTTGCATCCCACAAGTATGAAATCTTAGGATTTCTTTTTTTAATATCATACGGTATGTGGATAGATCGGGAGTTTTCTGTTATAAGTCTGAAATTTTTCTCTTTTTATATTAAGACCATTGAACTTTTGATACGACTTCTGCACTGGATATTAGTTTAGTATATTTTACTGCTCCGGAAGCAATATTTAGACTTGTATGACGATTTTACTGCCAGTTCATAATTTTTATTTCAGGCTGGCATCTTTATCCTTTGGAATTTGGGCTATTTTAGGTTGCCTCCATGAATATGTACTGCCTATAAATATATTGATATGTTCCTTTTCGTTTGTTGGATGTACTTGTATCGTAATTTGTAATCTTAAGCATAACAAGAAAATGCTTCAGGAATGTTTCACATTTGGGGTCACTTCAAGTAGCAGGGTTTTCACATGGGCCGAGTCAATTGTCATGATACAGGGCAGTTATAGTTTTTAGTACATCAGTCTTTTCTTTTCCCTATTAAACACGACTATAGATGCCTTTCATAAAACAGTTAGATAAAAATTTAGAAGGGATTTTTAAATAGTATATCTGCTACTTAAAGTCTACCAGGTAGTGGATTTGAAATCCTAGATTGTTTGGATGGTAATGCAGGGAGTGAAACTGGGTTTTGGAATCTAGGTATGGATGCTGACTGTTTGTAAGTACAGATTACGCTACATAGTTACCTAGATTTGACCTAAATATGATGTACGTGTTACCATCCTTTGTATGCTTGTCTTCAAATATCTAAATGTTCTTTAGAATCTACGTTCTACGAGTTCTGTTCTTTAGAATCTGGTATATGTACTTAATCTTTATAATGATGAGTGATCTGATTTCATTTCTTTCCTGGTCTATATATTTGCAGATCTAAATTAACAACATATCTTGAAGAATTTGCTTCTGTTATTTGTGAGTACAATGGCTTCGTCCTTGGATATGTCCCTTGATGATAGAATAAAGAACAGAAGTAACAGAGATAGAGGTAGAGGACGTGGCAGAGCCCGCCGTGGCCGTGGACCTGGTGGAACTTTTGGTGGTGGAAGAATGACTGGTGCTGCTCGTAGAGGTCCTCTTGCAGTTAATGCTCGGCCATCATATTATGCTACTGCCAAGGCAAGCTCAAAACACGCGGATGCTTATTCATGTGCTTGAGAAACTGATATACTATAAAATACCCAATCATGAGAGCATCTCTTATTCAGCATTATAGAAACTCAAAAGCAAGAGGAATTCTTACATTAGTATTTGTTCCATGGAGAAGCTCAATTATGGCTCGATCATTTTGCATCCTCAATGCCTTTGTCATAGTTCCATAACGTCTCACAATTAATATGCTCCTAAGAGTTGTTTGCTTTTGTTTTTGCGGGCTTTGCAACAAATCTTTGATGTATGCGGGGAATTCTTTGGTGATTCCTAACATATTATGCAAGGGAGCTTTGTTAGGTGAATCACAAAATGGAGCTCTTACCATTAGCACAAAAATCACATAGCTATAAGTGGGGTTAAATATTCTAAACCTGGCTAATCCATTTGATTTAGAGGGAATGACTTTTAATGTTTGATGACTGGTTGCGTGGACTGGCGTCTTATCGGATCCTCATGCTAAGTTGGGTTCTCCAGTGCAAGATTTCAATTTACTTCCCTATTTCGTGATATTTTGCAAAGGAGCCGCTTAACTTCAGAACTGGATCGCTCACTTGTAGCATAGCACCTGTTTATATGCAGTGGGTTGAATTCTTACTCCTGGTTACAATCCTTTTCCTAAAATATTTATGTTTGAGTATGAATTGTTTTTTAAAATGTTACAATGGAAAATATTCTTTGTTACCAGCATTTGATTTTTGTGAGGATTTTCCTGATCCCTGATAGATCTTGAAGAAAGGTGAATATCTTCTTATATGGTCATAATCTGATGCTTTCATCTGCTGCCTTGAATCTGTTCTGTTTGCTTTCCCCAGTATAGTCGCAGAACCAGGCCTTTTCCATGGCAGCATGATTTGTTTGAAGATAGCCTAAGAGCTGCAGGGATACAAGGAATAGAAATTGGCACAAAGTTGTATGTTTCAAACTTGGACCATGGAGTAACCAATGAAGATATAAGGGTATAAATCATGTCATTTACTTTCTTATTAACCACTGTTGCTAACTGACCTCACTTGAAGTTCTCTTGAAACCTGATTTGCAACTCAGGAACTTTTTTCTGAGATTAGAGGCTTGAAGCGATATGCAGTTCACTATGACAAAAATGGACGCTCAAGTGTGAGTATTAGATCCTGTATTATATACCCAACTACATTTTGTTGTAGCTTTTTTGTTGTTCTTAGTCTTAATCTTAACAGTTTAAAATATTTTATGAGCTGCATGTGGCAACCTTTTCTCTATGGGGAGGGGGCAATGTTTAGCTAATCATCTCTACAATTTAGTTGAACTAGCTATAGCATTTTCTTGACTGTTTTAAAATTACTTAAAAATATGGGAAGGGCCATTTTTCTCTGCCATTTGACATTGAACTATGTCTGCATTCTATTATATTGGGGAGAAATGTACCACCACCAATCAAACTGGAAAGTGTGCTATGGGCAACTAATGTTTCCTTATTCCTTTTTTTTTTTTGGGTGTTCCCTATCCTTGTCTCCTGATCATGGAGTTGCTTCCATCTATAAGATATGAAGGCTACCACATGTTATTACTAAAGATCATGTTGCATGATAATCCTTGCAATGCAACAATAATTTTTTCAGTTGGTTTCGTATAGCTGAAAGTATGTCTGAGATTTCAGTCCTGCAACATTTGGGAAGACATGTTTGAAGATGTACTGTTTACTGGTTATGTTTTACGCATCTTAACTTATCAACTGCTGCGTAGTCATTTTTCCAGTTGTATAATTTAATATCTTTCACTGGCTTATAGGGATCAGCTGAAGTTATCTATACCAGAAGAAGTGATGCATTTGCCGCACTTAAACGATACAATAATGTACTTCTAGATGGAAAGCCCATGAAGATTGAAATTGTTGGTGCCAATGCAGAATTGCCTATAACTGCTCGGGTGAATGTTACTGGGGTAAATGGGCAGAGGAAGAGGACAGTTGTAATGACGTATGTTATTTCACTTATGTCAAGAGTCTTTTATTTGTAGATATGAATGTGTCTGTCTTCGTGCATGTGGTGTTATTAGTGCATATTTCTTTTGGGATATTGAAAAAGATCAACCACATGGTAAAAATTGGGGCAAAAATCTTTCTCCTTCAATATAACTTATCATTCATGTCAATAAATATCACTTCATATTTCTCACTTATGTGAGAGGTGCTGCAGGCCTGGAGGAGGTCGAACTGGAGCTCCTGTTTTGCTTAATCGTGGAGCGGGGTAAGTCTTTTAGATTAGTGAGGGTGTAATCTGTCTCGGTAGTATAGCTTCTGAAGTATTTTTAATGAGCTATATATTATATCAATGTGATTTTTTGGCCTATTATGGTTTTCAACTAAGGGTCCTCTTTAGAGGAGTCTCTGTGGTTGATATGCTAAGAGGTTGGTGAGCCTCGCTTAGTTGATGTTTCAAACTTTCTTTTAGTTTTATACCTTTCTAGTCTAATGATATATTTTCTTCTATCAAATGAAATGATCTTTTATCTAGTAGATGCTTTAAGAGCAAGAGAGGGGGAGTGTGGGATGGAACATCTTGGGAATGTGATATCAATATGTAGAACCCCAGAGCTTGTCTAATGATATATTTTGTTCTATCAAAGCTGGGCAAAGCTGAATATAGGGTGCATCATGATCAGAAATTTCCCATTGGTATTGAATGATATAAGTTAGTAGTGCATAATTCCCTTAGGACTTAATTTTCTCAGATATACTGAATTCATATAGAAACTGGGTTTGAATTGCAAGTATACTATCAAGTATAGATTTTCTATTCTTTGTTGAGGCACTTGTTTTATTCTCTACAATAAGATGTATTGCTAATAAAAACTGGATTAGGTAGATGCTGCCGCATTAAATGGAATTTGTATTCTGTAAATTGCAAGGTGCAATTTAGAGAGAGTAAAGTGCAGGTGTTAACCATTGATGAGAATATCAATGGTTTAAATTTTGATAAAGAACAGCCTGATAACCACCCATGGATGTGTGAAAATCAGTTTTCTTGATTTTCTCATCAACAGTTACCCACTCGTAGGTAATGTGTGTTTTGTTTCAATATCCCAATGTGGACTCGGGAAAGGTACTTGCGGTGGGATATATGCCTTTTCTTTTCAGCATGCCATTGAGTAGTGAAGAGTTGTATCATGTGATATTCAGGCCTATTATCCTAAAACTTTGCTATCATACGTGTCATAAATGCCCCACTATTTCTATTGTTTCTTCTCATTGGAATCATTCCATCATGGTTTATTTTTGTACAGTTGGGGACATCGTGGGGGTACAAGGAGTGATGGTAGGAGTGGGCGTCGAGGTCGTGGATATGCCAGGGGACGAGGCCGGGGTCGGGGTCGAGGTCAAGGTCAAGGTCGTGGGAAGGAGCCTATTGAGAAGTCAGCGGAGGAACTTGACAAGGAACTGCAGACCTATCATTCTGAGGCCATGCACATCGCATGATCTCTGAAAGGGGTATATGTTTTATATTAGTCAAGAGTTGCAATCCGTATCTGTACAGAATGGTCGTTTGTGTGGTATTTTGACTATTTTATTTCATTTTGCTTGGAAATGTGAAACCTATTGGATCGCATTAAAATCTTCGGAAATATGCTGTGTTTAAGTATCTAGACAGATTATAAATTATAGGTAATTTTCTACGTCTTTTTATATCTTGCTTAAATGGTCTGGGTTTGAGCCAACCTAGTTCCGGATTGTTTTGCTTGAAGCTTTTGGGAGTTGCGAGTCTTTTTTATATATTTGAAAATATTAATAGAGTGAAGCATTTTTGTTGTTTGATTTTAAAAATAATTTTATGTTTATAATTGTTTTCAGAAAAAAAAAAAGATTGAAAGTTTTTTTTCTTTTATTTTATGTAAAATTATAATTTTAAGTTTCCCTTCCATCTTAAATGTAAGGGATGGATTTTACTGACATAAATGAGAAAATTAAGTTGAATTATAGTTAGCATGAATAAGAGTTTGATTTTGTAAAGCGGTTGATATTGGATTGCACTTGTTCCTTAATCATTTTATATTGAATAATTCATTCTTTGGCCCCTTTATATGAGATTTTAGATATTTCTTAGTATAATTCCCTTGTGTTTTCAAGATTATAACAAGTTCTAAACTCTTTAATATAAACTAGCATATCAAAACGTACCACTCGATCTGCAATCAAATTTGTTTGCGTCTAGAAAAATAATAATTCATAAGATTTTATTATTTTTAGTATAGAAAGAAAAAAAAATTTATGAATTCGCATCTTAAATATATAATTTGAATAACTATAATCCAATGCGAGTCTTATGTTTCTGGAACGAAGTGTTTCTATATTTCTTTAAAAATATAATATTGACAAAAATAATTAAACATAAAAAATGCAGAAGCACATCATCTATACTGTATAATATAGAATAGCTAATTAAATTTAAATAGTTAAGCCATACATTTATATCTTAAAAAATATATTTTATAAGTCAAATAAATTAATTTATAATTTATTAAATTAAATTAAAATATTTAATAAATAAATTTATTTAAATAATTTAAATTAATTAAAAAATTATAACTTATACTTACTAATAAATTTTAAACTAATTTACAAAATATTTTTGCCAAAGTCTATATAATATTGTATAAGAATTTCTATAATATCTGAAAATACAAAAGTAAACTATTTTACAAAGATAAATACAACAAACAGTTTAAAATATATCACTAAAAATGCAATAATATCATCAATCACAATTTTTTTGCTTCTAAGATGAAAATGTTGATCAGCTACACACAAAAATTTCTTCAAAGTCATAGATAATTTTAAACTTTTTTGTATATAAAATGGAATAAGTAGATATTTTACTTTAAAGCTAACATTATATTAACAAAAGTACAGTCTTGATTTTTATAATAACTAACAGTGCCAACTATATTTAAAACCTTCCGCATTCAGGGCTTGCTAAGGCTCGAAGACACACGACCAAGAGGAGAGGGGGTAAAGGACTGACTTTTTACTTGTAGAACTCAGGTTCGAGCTAGACCAACATCATGTAATTCAAGGCGAAGTCTGCATAGTAAAGAGGTCATATTGAGGGGATAGATCCATAAACAAAGAGTTTATCCTATGTACTCAATCTGTTTCTAGTGGCCAACCAAAGAATGAAAGCATGCCTTGGAATAAATTTAGATAATCATACTAAGTTACACCAGTTCTAGTATAATGTAATTCATTTAGCAACCTGCAACCAAGTCTAGAATATAAGAATAATAATATGACAATTGCTAAGAGATTGTACTGTATATATTTCAAGTCTTGAGCACTATCACTCAAACCAATAATTCAAGCAATCCTCACCAAATTAACACCGACAATCGAAGTATAATTCAGTAATTCAGCTTTTAAGAAGAAAAAAAAAAGCTGTGGTATATTGCTCTCAGTCGAAGGCCAAGGTTTTCCACGTGAGAAAACTTGAAAGGGGTAGCTTCTATCATTAAAGCCGACCCGCTTCAAGTGCTTGACAAAGCCTTCTCCCTTCCCCTAAGGAGGAGGAAACAAATCCTCTTCTTTAGAAAAAGAAGTCATTAGGCAATATCAAGCACAAGAAGCTTATTTCTGACTTCAACGAAAGAGGCTTTAAGCCCCATCCAGTCTCTATTCGGTGTGGTTAAAGCAAAACAATCATCATCGAGCACCCCACATACATAAAAACAAATTGAATATACTCAATAGCTGGGGAAACAAGATAATTGCCAAAATTGATAATGCTTGCGTTTCGAAAATAATAATCTACGAACGATAATCAGAAACCAACAGAGGAAAATGCCAAAAAAACTATGTTTTGGGGGTGAGAAATTGTGAAACCTACGAGAAATAGCAAGAATCCATTAGTTGGTCTCTGCTAGTCCAGAGGTACCTGTTGATATTGCACCTTTTCGTATTCCCTATGCCATGGTTAGAGAAATAGAGAATCATAGTGGATGCGTTGCTGGCGAGATAGAGATTTAGAGATAGAAGAAAGAAAATTCAGAGATTCATAAAAGAGATGGATGTAGACAAAACTACGCGCTTAGATCTGAGAAACAACTAATCTGAAGAAGACGGAGAAAGGATTTGGGGGAAGGCAAACGGGGATCGGGTTAATTTATAGGATTGAAAGGCTAGGGTTTCTGGGATGGAAAGCCAGGTAGAACCGGAAACAAAACGGCATTGTAGTTCTTTGTTGGAAGGAAAACGACAGCTTAAGTTGTAGCGTGGCATTAGACAAAAACCCAAAAAATAGAGGTTTGGAGCCTAATTCGGTCATTCCCATAGTGACTTGGTGAGAGAGAGAGAAGAACAAACCGACGCGTTTGGAGCTAATTCCGCAAATATTGTAATCAAGTCAGTTTAGATATAGATAATCACAATAAAAAAAAGTATTTGAATTTAGGACGAAGCTCAGCCTCTTTACGTTTTTTTATTTTTTTAAAAATATATTTTATTTTTTATTATTTTTTAGTTATATAATTATATTTTTATTTTAAAATTATATAAACAATAAAATATTATTTATAAAATTTAAAATAATTGTAAAATTATTACTATTATAATGCATTACAGAAAAATCTGAAAATATTTTTTAACGTTTTCAAAATGTTTAGAAATTCAAAACAGATTTTTTAAAAATAAAAATAATAAATAAATATATTTTCATAATTATTTTCGGTTTTTTTAAAAAAATAAAAATTGAAAATAAAAAAAGTACAACTGATTTATCATTTAAAAATTCTATTGAATATTTTCATAGCCTAAATTACAATTTATGTCTTTAGAATGAAAATCAATTTATTTTCTTGAAATTTAAAGTACGTTATTTAATTTTTTATAATTATTTTTCATCTAACTTTTAACAATTTGAGCCAAATCACTTTAGTAATTTTTAATTTGTCGTAATTTATATTACTCGTTTTTTTAAGATTATTTTTTATGTTTTACAGGAGAATATATCATCTAATACATCTATTTATCCAACATAATGACTATGTAACTATAATATCTTACGGTACGATAATACAAAAAAAAATATAGATAATCAATACCTTAACGAATTAGCGTGATATTCTATTACTCATAGGGAATCATTTAACCTTCGTGTATAAGCTTTCTCGCATTGAAAAATAGAATACCACATATATGAAATATCTTTGACAATTAAAATTTCGTTTGGTTGGTGAAAATAAAAAAATAAAATAAAAATTTGAATTTTTTTTATTAGATGTAATATTTAGTTAATAAAATATAATTATTATAAAATATATATTATTTTATATGATAAAATGTACATTATTTTTTAAAATAAAAAAAAATTAAAATATTCTTTGAAAATAAATAAATAAATAAATAATTTTTTAATATTATTAATATTTTTAATATAATTTTTATATTTTTTATTAATTTTTTATTTCATTCTTATATTATTTATCATATATTAAATGCAAAAAAATAATAAAAAATTTATTTTATTTTATTTAATATCAAATTCAATTTTAAAAATATTATTTTATTATATTTTTAATTTTCATTCTCTTTTTTTTTTAATCACCAATTAAAGAAAGCATAAACGATTTACATGATCATCTTCGATCTCAATTTCAATTTCTTCTATTGAAAAAACAATATTCAATTCTAAATCATTCCTCTGAAGTGTTGAGCTTGAAACGGGTTCTCAAATTTATGGCATTGGTTTTTCTTTTTATCAATCATATAAATGTTCGTTCGTGGATTAAGTTTGAACTCGACGTTCTGAGCGATTAGCCAGTGAATGCTAAAGATATAACGAGTAAATTATATACATAATTTACTCGTTATAATCACTCTATAATTTTAAAATATACAAAAATATTTTTTTTATATAAAATCATTAATAAAATTCATATTTTTATACTTGTAAATATTCTAATTTAATATCTATAAATTATTAAAAATTTGAACTAATATATGTAAATAAATTAGTGGTATTTTTTTTAAAATATAAAGAGGTGCAAGTGTAAATTTTAAAATTTTGAAAAGTAAAAGAAAATGTGATTATAATTTTTATAAATTAAAAAAATGAATGTAATCTATAAAAAATGATATTTAATTCTAATTGAAAAGAATAATGATGATGATGATTCAATTGACGCCTAATTCAGTCCAAACCCTCTGCCGGTTTTTTGTACAAAATTGAATAGACTAATTTCTCCGGTGCTAAGTGGCACCATCTGGCACATACCGCCGCCTCAAAGCAAAAATATTCCCCATATTAGAACTATCACCATTGCAAGGCTTCTGGTTCTCAGTTCACAGCTGCGGAGACTGTTAGCAGAAGAATCTGAACTCGTGGAATTCATTGATGGTGCTGTGATGTTCCCCAATGTCCCATTTTTGCCAAGACTGCACATAGCCACAGATTAATCACTTGTTTGCAACACTTTTTTCTTTTCTTTTTTTATACATCTTAACTGCAAAAAGTGTATTAATAATTTCTCAACCCATCACCACTAGATCACACCGAGTGGCTTGCAACGATTATTTTTTATGAGGCGAACACATGATAACAAAACGAAGCAAAGAAGCAATAATGTCTCACCTTCCGGGAAATAAACACGAACCATGAGCTGCAGTGAAGCAAAAACAAGTTAACTAGAAGTCATTGGTAGAGCTAGGAAAATGCTAAAGCAGAGCTAAAGCAGATCCAAGCCAGCATTTATAAATCTTAAAGAAGCAGAATTTTACTTGGATCCGAGGTGGAGATTGTAGCCACACCATTGAAATCACAAGCATCAGAAGACTTTCCCATCTTATGAAAGTAAGTGTCAAAAGCATAATTTGCATGTGCAATCACATTATCTGGTTCATAGCACGGTTCTCCCTGACGCAATGGAGAACAATCCACCTTGCCCGGTCCACACGCCCAATCTAGCGCAGCCTGCAGCATCTTAGGATCAGCACCATCCTTTGCAATGCAGTAGGTTTGATTTGTGGTATCATTTGCCAACACAGCTCCTGATCCTGTCAAGTGTAAGATGTAAATTGGCGCCCCATCCGCATCAAATAATCCCCAGTTCTTCTCCGATAATGGCCCCGGCTTCATATCCTCATTATAGAGCTCATAGATGTATGTACTAACAGCAATGTCTGGATGTTTGGGAGTTCCAGTTTTGTTCAGCACATGCTTGATCAAATTACTGTTATAAGTATTTGCATTGTCCACCGTTGCATCAGGCTCATTGGAATCACCTTTCGAAGGCCAGCCTGACTCTGTAACTACCACAGGAATGTTAGTGTAATTTAGAAAAGCCATAGCAAAGTATGCTGCATCAACCATAGCATCAAAGACATTGGAATAATGGAGAAGTGTATTAGAATCAACAGCTTCTTTGTTTGGAGGAAGAGGTTTGAAGAGTGCGTAATCTAGTGGGATCACGCCATTTGATTGCATGTAATCATAGTAAGGGTAGATATTGAGCATGAGATAAGAGCCAGTGGATTGCAAGAAATCAAGCATTGGGTCCAAAACAGAGTTCAAGGAGCGGTTAAAGAAAGCCTGTGAAGGTGGAAATGAGTCAAGGATGACGGAGGAAGAAAGGGGAGTTGAAACTTTGATTTGGCGATCGAGATTGGATGCCACGAGGGCTGAATGAATGTACTTGAGAGCATTGACAAGAACTTTTGCTGCATTAGGGAGGGTAGTTAAAACATCAGAACCAACACAAATGGCTGTGATGTTAGTGGCTGGATAATGTGCAACCACATTGTGGGAAACCCAGTTAGCAGCTGTGGAATTTGATTGACCAATTGCTAGGAGCTCCTCATTAGGGACAGACACAACAACCTGAATGCCTGTCTTTGCAAGTGCAATGAGCAGCGCTTGGTCTGCATCATACAATCGAACATGTCGAATCTGCTGGGCTTTGAGAAGCGCTACTACTTGAGTTGAGTGTGGCATGTCTGAGAGATCTGTTCCAATATTCACACCAACAAATGGTTCTGCAAGAAACAAATATAAAGACAGATTAAATGAAAGTTTCAATCTTTGGTTATCATTTGTCAATCAGCATCAAATAACGCCAGGTTGGAAGCATATGCAGACAGACTTCGTTGGAATATTTGTTTCTTTCTTTACTCCGTTTAAATTTTCGGACAAAATTATAATGTAATGTTTTATGTTCTCTTGAAGAAATAAAGTTATTATTATTATTATTATTTTCCTTTCTCAGATATAACTTCCCCACTACACATATCCAAATGTGGGTAAGCAATACAATAAATGAATGAATAGAGGACAATAAATGAATGAATAGAGGACCAACACAGCAGTCCTATCTATTCCCTAAAGGGGACTGCATTTAAGAAGGCCAACTAATCAAACTTCTTTGTAAGTCTCAGCCACAAGAAGCAGCATGAAAATAAAAAAAGAAGGGAAAATGGGAAAACAAGAGAACACTAGCCGACTGATTACATCAGTCACTTAACAACTCAGCCATAAATATGATCAAACCGTCGGTCTCTGTTTTCTCCGTAGGATGTGAAAATGGAAGGCATGAAGGATATCTTTAGGGCTATGTTTTTTGATACATTGCCTCGTTTTCAATTTCAGCAAACATATTCTAAATCTCATAGAATGCTTTTAACAGTAAGGAACCATACAAAATACTATTCTGGATGGGGGGTTGAGGAACGCTTGAGTGGTACCCATGCAACTCGGATAAATGTAGTTCTTAGGCGAACAATGCCAAGCCGCGTGAAGAAAATAGCAAAGTAAGATTCAGAATGGAAGTAACAATTAAAAGCGGAAAACTCTGGAGTCTGGATCTCTTCACAAAGAGCATACCAAATATTCAAAAGAGAAAGTACAGCGGCAGCCAAGAAGATTGCTCACCTTCATCAGCCGAAACAACAGACACTGCTAAAAGCAGGAGAAGCAAATGGACGGCCATAGATTCAGTCTTCCCAAAATCTCGTCCTGAGAAATCTGGAGAAAACTCAATAATGAAGGAGAGAGAACGAGCGTGGATGGGAGGAAATAAAACCAGGGAAAACATGAAAAGAGTGAAAGTGGGGTAAAGCTGTAGGAGAATATATGAGAGGGAAACAAGAAGAGGGGACAAGATGGCATGCCACGTGGAAAGCTTGTCAGAAAATCAAACGGCTAGGAATCTTTAATCCCGGTAGCCAAAAGAGAAAGCCAAGGCAAGGAGGAGGAGCTGCTTCTCTCCCACTCTTTTTTGATTTTTTCCCCTCTCCCCGGGGGGGGGGGGGGTAGGTTAAATTGTTACCATTTTCATAGGACACACCTAGCCGTTGCAGACTTAAGAGTACGATGCGTTCTTTTCTTTTCGGTTGGCTTGTTTTGTTTTTTAGCACAGTAGTCTGGAGCCGGAAGGACGTGAAATATAAGTAGAGTTACGAAACTTAAACGTGGGGCCGCTTGGTAATTCATCAAAAATAAAACATCCCAGTACGCATCAACGGTCTAATTTACCCGCCCTTCTCTCTCTACTAAATTAAGAATTTTGGAAGTGTTTTTTTAATGCAAATGATGTGTTGAATATAAGTTTATTAAAAATAACAAATTAATTAAAGGAATTATATTTATGCAGTTGATATTATTCTCAAATTGCGCATCTAATGCGTTGCTGCTTCGCGACATCTGTGGGCGATTCGAGTACAACTTAGATGATCTTCTGGAGCTCGAATATTCTCCAAAAATTATGACCCACTTCTACAATTCCTTGATCCTTGTATACGGAATTTGTTTGAACGCCATTGTCAAAAGCCAACCTAAGCTCAGTGAAATTTAATGATGTGCATTTTAAAATATATAAGAATATTTAAAACTCCAGTTCTTGAAGACTACATCGTCTTCTCCTGCTAAAATGGGTGGTTAAAGAAAAGAGAAAGGTTTTAAATTCTCCAAAGTATTCTTGTGGTCCCAAAAAAATAACCGTACCAAATAAAAATCATTCATTAATTTTTAGAATGTATAAATAATATTATTGTTAGATTTCGCTTCTAATTTTTGGCAGGCATTTTAGATATTTATTACAAGTCTGATATCATAAAAATAAACAAATGAATTTGTAACCATTTGGATTTCACTGAGTTGAAAAATAAAGTTGGTACAAAAAAATAGCAGAAAATCTAAAGAACAAGTTTGCAAGCATAAGGAAGATTTTCATGACAAGTTCAGACTAATTAATTCATGCCAATGACTTGAGTAAAGCCCCAATATGGCTCCTAAAAATCCTCAATGGCACAGAAAAATTGCTTGCATTACATTGTATACTAACATAGAAAAAAGAAGAAGAAGGAGAAGAAAGAAAGGAGACAAAAGTTAGTCAAAATCAATCACGGCAGTAAAGTAAAGAAACTATGGAATACAGCAAAGCAATTAAGAAGAAAGAGTTGATTCAGATGTTTATTTTATGATTTTATCTTAATTTTCAGAAACAAACTTGAAAACTTACCACATGTGAACTCCATTGGATAGTCCTTCAATAATGTTAACATGGCTAGCAACAAACGAGGCACCAAAAACAACCCTCCTGAATCCCAAGTGCATTACTATTTGCTATTAGAGGGATTTACGTGCATCTCTAATGTGGGCTATGAAACCACTCAAGAGGCTTGCAGCAGGCAATGTCCTGAATTTTGTGCAGTGAAACATCTTCTTGTAAGATTTTGCATTTATAAAAATAAAATAATCATTCATATAAAATTTCTAGTTTAAATATTATAGAATAAAATATAAACTAAATTTATGTAATTAAAAAATTTCAGTCAAACAGTATATATCTTGTATATCTCACTTGTAAGATCAATGAATATATATATATATATAGAAGAGTCCAACACTTTTTATTTGCATAAGAATATAACTAGCCACAATAACTTATATCTTATAAATTTTTATTTATTCATCATATCTATTAATCATAGCTATTAAATATTGAATCACATTAATAATATTAAATTTTTTTTTTAGAATTATACCGTTCATTGGATTGAAATATACTTTTTAAAATTTTTATTTTATATTTTTACAATATTAATTATATTCTTTTAAAAATTTTAAATTATATAAATTGAAGCGTGTTATTAAAATTTTAAAAAAAAATTTATAAATTATTATTAATTTTGAAACCGTAAAATTCTCGTACTCCTTTCCTATTTTTATCTTGCCAAAGTGACTTGCAACCATTGAAGCAGGAATGTGATACCGTTGGAAGAATATTCGAGTGCAAGAGACATGTGAATTAGAGAGTCAAGTTATTGACCCTTCTGATTATTTTAGAATGATTTCTAGTTTTCCTAAACGAAAGTCACAAATTTGGATAACCAGAATCTCCATAAGAGCGCTGCTGTTTCCACACAGACTCAACTCTAGAAATTCATCAAAGCTTAAACATAGAAGGGACCTGAGGGTACCAGGTTACCAAGTTCAATGAAGATACTTCTAAATCAACAAACAACCTTTTACACTTGGTCAATAACCTTGCGGTGCCAACTAACGTGATACTTGATCCGCTAAATAGATCACCTCTTCCTTCACCTGTTACCTGCATGTCACACGGTAAATCGATCTCATGTGGACCTGAAAGAATAACATCTATATTTTTATTCTCTTTTCCCCTCAACGGATGCAAAAGCTTCTTGATGAACGTTCTGTGTAAAAGATCTTACTATTGAGAAAAGAATATCAAATAAGAACAGGGACCAAAATCTTTGCACAAGTTCTATTACAGAAACTTTTTCTAGCTTTACTGGAAATAGAAATCATCAAACACTGCTTTTCTTGGGTGTTATTTGCAAAATATGAGTAACTGAAATCATTTGGGTTGCCTATATAAGGCTTATTGTGTTTCTAGACAAATTTCGGTCTACGTAAAGTTTGAGTAATAATAGTGTCTTCAGTTTTTTGTTGTTTGGTTCCCCTTAACTCCAGCACGAACTGGAATACAATTGTAGCCTGGTATGTCAAATTAGCAAACAAAGAAAGCATGTAAAGGTCCAGAACATATATACCTTCAACAAAAAGTTTGCACCTGCTACTACAGCATCAACTTTATCAACCTTGTGAAAAGTAAACCCAAGTCTGTCCTTCGGTAAATCTCCGTATTTATGAGCCCCCAACCCTGGTGGCCTATATGTGAAATAATTATTATAATTTTGCAGTAATTCTACATAATAATCATCAAGGTCTATTGGTCATATCATGCATCTAGATACAAACCCACACTCCGCTGGCATAAGTCTTTGATCCTGACTTCTTGAGGCTGATTATTACATATAAAGGATTTACAGCCAGTCAGAATACCCTCTTGGAATTAAGAATTTCTATTACATACATCTTGGTCGTCCAACTCTGTTTATGTGCTTTTTGAGGAATAATTATAACTTTGAGAGCCCTCCATATTTAGAATTAATTCTAACACTCCCCTCAAGCTAAAATGAAGTTGAATTTCACAAGTACACCAGTTTGATAAGGGTTCCTGCAAGTATCCATCTTACGTGAAGTTACCAAGTAATTTTAGACATTCTTGGTTACTTGGCCTGAAAATGAAGATACATTGAATTCAAATTAAAACCAAGATTCACCTCCAATGTCAAGGGATAAAAGTGAATGATTAGTGTTCTGATTGGGAAGGTAGGTTGGGGCCTTAAACTCTCGAGGGTTCCCTTGATTCCTTGCACTTTCAACTTCAATTGAATACAGGGCACTAAGCTCCGTTGGCATTATACTTGTCTGACAAACTAGAATAATTAGGGGTTAATTAGTATTAATAGTACTGTTCACCAGAAAAACAAGAATCAATTACTCAAATAATAAACGAATGAATACTGTAATCTTACTATCAGTTCCCATATAGTAGTAGATGTTGTTGAATGAGTTGAGTTAGCTACCCCTACTTTGATGCCATCTATTTTAAATTTGAGGGAATTTAATCTCCTAAAATCCCATGACTATAATACTAAAACAATATGGATATCTTCTGCGTCAATTATATAATAACAGGAATCAAGCAAAATTCAATTTGGTAGGATGTTTTTGGGTACCATTGAATTGGGGTAAAATCACTACTTGATGCCCGAATCATGATGGATAACGGGTAGTATTCATAGATATTGAATTAACATTTTAATTAAGTACTGATATTTAAAATATCTAAAATTTATACGTAACAATATAAAGATATAGAAAATAAATTCTTTATGAATGATTTAATTTCCAAACAGTTGGTTCAGTATTCATAAATATTAATCACTGCCCAATATCCATAGCCATTTAGTATTAACTACTTAGTTTTATGAATTTTGAGTATTTTCATTTATTTTAAATCTTTTAGATATCAAGTAGTATTGTCAAAATAAATCAAAATTCTATAGAATTGAACTCGTTTAAAAATGAGGTGGCCAACCAGTTTGCAAGATTTAAAATAATAATAAGAATCAAGAGAAGCTAAATAGGCTAGTTTATGATTCATTTAATTAAAAAAATCAATTTTTTTATTGTATATTATCATAATATATTATATTATTACAAGATTAATTAATTAATACACATATATGTTATTATATTTATAATTTTTTAATGAAAATTTTAATTTATTTGATATCAAAGTATATTTTTAGTGAAATTTAAAAAGAAAATTTAGTTAAGTGGACTATAAATGGATTAGCCCGTTCATGGCCCATTTAGGCCCATTCACTAGTAAATCTTCTGAGCTGGCTCATTTAGCATGCAAGCCCGTCCAAAAAAAAAAGCCTGCAAGCATATATATATATATATATATATAAAGCTATCATTTTCTGATCCATGAGTTAATTTGGCTCAACCCTATAAATTGAGTGAGCAGAGCATGCAGCACCACACTTCTCCCTGGGAATTTATGAAGTCTGCGCGGACTGTGCGTTTCGCTTAACGGGAGGTGAAGCTTGTGTTTTGATAACCTACTGGGGATCAACACATGCTAGCTAGCCCATAAGTGCTAGATCAGATTTAGCTGACTCGAACTATTTTGATAGTATTACATATACGACGGACTGTTGAGCTTATTTTAAAATTTTACATATTTTTTATTTAAATTTATAGTATTGAATTCAAATTTACGGTTTTAAACACAAATTTGAGTTAATTTTTTTTTAAAAGAACTAATATTTAAATAAATTTATGAAATATGTTGTTTTTCTAATAATATGTTTTTTTATTTTTTAAATATTATGTTAGTTGTATATTTAAAATATTAAAATATATTTAATTTTTTATATTTTCAGAAAATAAAAATTGTGTTTACTCTACTTTTAATTTTTATTCATTGATTTCACTACTTAATATATTTTTGATTATGTATGAACTAGACATTTCAGTTTCACTCGTGGTTTGCTTGGTCATGAGTTCAACTTTCAAGAGCTTATTCCTTGGCCTTTTTCCCCCCCACAGAGAGTTTATCCTTTGTCTTTTTCCTTTTTTCCAAATCCTTAAACCTGCTTGTATTGAAAAAAGAAAAGAAAAGAAAATTTTCAGCATAAATTTCTAATTAACCCTGCCATCTAAAATATTTAAGATTAACTCAATTTTGGGACGAATATAATATTAGTTTAATTTTTAAATATTTTTAATTAACTATCTTAAAGTTTAATTTTCTATTATTTCTATTTTTCATTCAATTTTTATTAATAGATATAACAAAATTGATCAAGTAAATTTTTTTTATAAGGTGACATTCACGGTATGCTTCTAATTTTACAAAAGAAACATATAAATCAATTAAAATATTATTATTTAATAACTTGTAGGAAATATATGTTACTAAAACAATATTAATTCAATAGCTAACAATAAAGAAAGCATACCAAAAATGCCATATTATTCAATATCATGAAATATCGATAAAAAGTGCTTAAGGTTAATAATCTTGTTAATGAAAGAGACTATTAGAAAAATGTAAATAATTCAAAATTAAATATTAAAATAATAAATTGAAATTTCCTTCAAAGAAACAAATTAGGACTGTCTCAATTTTCAAAGATTAAAATAGAATTTTGCTTAATATTTAATTTACTCTGACAATCAAAATAATTAAAAGGCCGAATAACATGGGATGAGTCAAAACGTTGATAAATCTCATAAATCAAAACATAGAACAACGGATTGTAGGCAACTTACAAGACCACTTTGACACAAAAAAAAAAGAAGCAAAAATCGGGTGTGACGTAGCTATGAAAATTCTCTCCTCGAAAAGTAAAAATGCGCTGCACGATGCATTTATAGATTGTTGTAAAAAAAAAATATAAAAATTAAGTTGTTTATAGTTATATTTGATAAAAATAATTAATAAATTAGTTGAAAATTAAAAAATTAATTTTTAATTAAAAATTGTTAAGTTAATTTATTAAATTAAAAATATTTGATAAAATTAACTATTGAATTAGTTGATAAATATAAAATGATATAAAAATATATACTTATATAAAATTTATCATTTTTTGTTATTAATTATATTTTATTATATAATCTCAAAAATACAAAATAAATATATCATCTAAAATCTCATAATAAATTAATAATATTATTACAAATCTCTTTCATCTCAGTAGATGTTTTTAAATTTTTATTTTTTGTATCATTATTAATAATATTTAGAAGTTCATCATGTGGTATGTAATTTAAATGTTGTTCGAACATAATAAAAATAATGTTATCTTGTGAATAAGATAGTGTTAGAATTTAAATAAAATAATAAAGATAAAAAATAAATAAATTTATAAAAACCATCAGTTAAAAGTTATACGCTACTTAAAGTAGCGAATGATAAAAAGTTATAGGCTATGTTTGACAAAAATAGTTGATAAATTAGTTAAAAAATTAAAAGTTAACTGAAAGTTGAAAAGCTAATTTTTAACTGAAAGTTGAAAGCTGTTAAACTAATTTATTGAATTAAAAGTGTTTGGTAAAATTAGTTATTGAATTAACTGATAAATATAAAATAATATAAAATGATATATTTATATAAAACTTATCAATTTTTGTTAGTAATTACATTTCATTATATAATCTTAAAAAATATAAAATAAATATATCATATAGAGTCATACAATAAAGTAATAATATTATTGTGAATTTCTTTCATCTCAATAGATGTTTTTAAATTTTTATTTATTGTGTTACTATCAATAATATCTTAAATTTGATCATATGGTATGTAATTTAGATGTTGTTTGAGTATAATAATAATAATGTCATCTTGTGAATAAGATAGTATTGAAATTTAAATAAAATAATAAAAAAAAAAATTATAAAAATTATAAGTTAAAAGCTATACGTTACTTTAAGTAGCATATGATAAAAAGTTATAAACTATTCAAATAAATTTGTTTATCAAACACTTCTAATTTGATCAAACAAACTTATAAATTAATCAAATAAATTATAAGTTAATTTATTTGAATTGTCAAACATATTCATAAGTTACTCAAATAAATTTATTTATCAAATATTTTTAATTTAGTTAAATAAATTTATAAATTAGTTAAATAAATTATAAATTATAAATTAATTTATTTAATTTATCAAACATATTCTATGTGTATGTGCTTCAACGACACCCTTAAAAAAAAAAAAGTCCGCAAAATAGAGAACTTATATTGTTAGATAAAATTGTCTAATATGCAATAGTAATAAATCTTAACTCATTTAATGATCAAATAGCCACATGCATGAGAAGCTTGGCAAGTAAATGAATTATTTGACTTTATAAACATAATATGGTAGATTGATTTAATATAAAAAATAGGAGTCAACTCAATACATAATAAAATTATAAAATTTATTTATTATATCTCATGGTATTCGTAAAATTATAGGAATGCCAAAATATTTAATAATATTCATTGAATGCACATACAAATTATACAAAATGTTAGAACTATAAATAATGAAATATTTAGTTTAAATTGAACTATTTAATTTGTTGTAAATATATTTAACTTTTTAATTAGCTGTAGGTATATTATTTAAATATTATAATATTTTTATCATTATGTAGCTCATTATTATTGAAAAATAAAATTTCTATTTTGAAAAAAAATGAATTATTATAAAAAAAAAAGATTTCAATCAATTTGTTGGTAGACTTAAAAAATCACATATCTTCTCCTTATATTTTTGAAAATATTATTTCAAAATATTAAATAAAAGATAATAGTTCAAGGTTACATTCTTAGCATTATCTTGTCAATAATAAGATAAAAAGTTTATCTTTTTACGGAAGTGCTTTAAAATACCAGCTCGCGCCATATCCCGCATGGAAAAAAATATCAGAGTCATCACAATTGCAGGAAATTTGCAGAGAACTCTAATTTGGCTGTAGGTACTTACTTAGTACTCGCTCCCCTGCGTTTCTTCATCTTTCTTCTATTTGTATGTATCCCACTGTTACCCTTGCTTTGATTTTGCAGTGATTGTGAACCCAAAGAGAGGAAAAAAAAACCCTAATTTGGAATTCTTCCCGTTATATAACTTTTTCAATACTTTGGTGCCTGATATGCTGCAGTAATGGCAGTATATCCGCGAAACTGAACTTTTCGTTGTGGCTTGTTCTTGTGTTTGGAATGAAAAATGTATGTATTTCTGCAGGGAAATGGATGGAATCGCGTTGTCGGTTGATCATGATCATATTCCATTGACACAACGGCGAAATTTTTTACATACAACTAAAGGGCATCCGAATTCGGGTGATCCTATTTCGGGCATTGAGAATGAACGTTCCAAAGAATTAATGTGAGCCTCGATTTTTATCTGATGCCTGATGGCTGTCTTTCTAAGTGTTTTTTTTAAATCTTTTTTCCTTTGTGATAAAGTTTCTCATTTTTCTCTACTGCCATTATTTTCGGTGCATCAGACTCCCTGTGGATGTTGTTGTGAAATGGGAATATGGGCATTGCAATTCGCAGGTAAATTGTTATCTGGGAATATTTTGTTTTCCTTATTGGGTGCGTTTCATTTGTTGGATATCATTCCGCTAATGTGAGCGATTATATAAATTATTTGATGCCTTTAAAAAGAATAATAGATCCCAAATTCCTAACTTGTTCTTCTTCTTGACCTCTCTTTTTATCCTCAACAGAAGCAAATAACGTATATCTCAAGTGAATTTTCTTTGTCCCTGTTAAGGGTTTATCTTTGGGTTTCAGTACATGAGTTATTTTGGGAGTTCCTTGTTACACATGCAGAGAGATTAGAGAGCCTTATTGCATTGGTATGCCTTCGTCGTTTTTTGTTATGTGTTCTTCAGTTACTTATCTGTTGAGGAGGACGCCTCTCATTCTAATGATTTGCTTCTTGTATTTATAAATATCTGTTGGATATTGTTGCTTTTTGGCTTCTTTTTGGTACTTAGCAATGTTTATTTTCTCTTGTCCTTTCATGTGCACTTGTGCAGACAACATGCAATCAGCTGTCTTTTTCTCTCAGGGATTAACAGAATATGCATGGACTGCAGGGTGTATCCTGTCTGCCTTCTGGTTGCTCTACTAGAGAAGTAGTGCCTCAAGAGTTAACTAAACAACAAGATCATAAGACTCAAGATCTTAAGGAAGATTCCTCTGAAGCTAAATGTGGTTTAATACCACTAGTTTCTGTCAGTAATCAATGTTTAGAAAGTGGCAGCTCTCACTATGGAGCGGTCGATTGTGTAGGTGGCAACTGGCATGAGACTCAATCATGTTTATGCTCTAGTTTGCATCAGATAAAATGTCCCACAATTCAAACTGATGCTGGAGGATCGGAAATAGCCAGTGTTAACATTAGCAGTTTGCCCCAGCGTCCAACACTTTGTGATGTTCCTGCCTCTATAAAGATTGAAGATTCTGAGATTCTTTGCAGTTCTATTGAAAATGGTAGGAAATCATCTCAATCAGGTTTTGCTAATCGAAAGGTGAAAAAGGAGATTCCTGATGACATTGCTGATGATCTAGATCATATTGTACTGAAAGAACGTCAAGAGATGCTGCTAGCAAGGTACTGTATGTCAAATAGTGATACAGCTTCCTTCTTTCAGTTTCAATTTACTTTCCTTTCAACAAAAAATTCTTCCATTTTGGTTCCTAACATTTTATAACAAAACAACCAAGTTTATTAATTTGAAATAACCACATTTTATCACAAAATGGCTTTAGGAACCAAAGTGAAAAGCTTGTCGTTAGAAGGAACAAAGATGGAATTTTCTTCTTCTTCTTTTAAAAAGAAACAATTCTTCATATTATAAGATAAGCATACATGTTATCTATTATATATTGCAGAAAGATGGCAGCATTGTCAAATTCACCTCTTGAGGTAATTTATTATCCTTTGCTTTTGATTAGTTGAATCAACAATTTATCAGAAAAAGTCATTTATAATTTGGCATCAATTCTTGATAATTAGAATTTAAGTTGTTCAGTTGTAGTGTGTCATCTGGAAATTGGAATGCCTCTTAACATTAAGTCAGTGATATAAAATTCCCCCTCGCTTTCTCATCTCTTTTCTTTCAGCCTATGAAGCACAGACACACGACACGACTTGTGTGTGTATTCTAATTTTTTAAACTTTATATTTATTGATCTTCTTTCAAAGAAAAACACAATTGACATTATCCTAGATTCTAAGTACCTAATGCTAATATTCTTCTAAAAATCTACTAAATAAAAAGATGTTAAACTATATTATTCATGTACAAAAATAATCTTAAGAAAGAACTTTTCTTATCTCATTAAGATGTGGTTTTGTAGTCTCTCATTGTATATCTGTTTTGCCATTTTTCTTTTTCTTGGGGTCAACTGTGCCCAAATCATGTTTAGGGCGTGTTTGAGCATTTTTTTTTATATATTTAGACACGTCCTAAACACATGACCTGGTGGTGTGGGTGTTAGATGTGTCCAACATGCCTCAAGATAGGGGTGTTCATGCTTTATAACTTTTAGCTCTTCTGGCAATTTAATTTTTACTGACTTGGTCAATTTAGTTAGTAATGTAGGAGGGATGGGCTGTTGCTCTATGATAATTTAGTCCGTATTGAACAACAACAACTAAATTTTTTTTCATTAGGTGGAATTGACTATATGTATCAAATGACGCCACAATAAACTATTATAAATGAAGTCAATAAAAAGATTATTAATGGTTAAATTTTTTTTTAATAATTTTACCCATATTTTTGTCCACCCTTTATCTTTAACTATTAAGCTGCTCTCCATCTGATATACTCTTCTCAACGGGAGTTCTGTAGGTCTTCTCTACATATAGATAAACCACCTTAAGCAAAATTTCATCATCTTTTTCACAATAGGTGCTATCCCAACTTTCTCTCTAATACAATCATTTTTAATCATATCTCTTCTAGTGTGTCCACACATCCAACGCAATATTTTCACGTGTCTTTGTTTTATAAGATGATCTCTAAGTTTTATCTTTAAATGTGTATTTTTTTCGTATTTTACTAAAATTATATTTTATATATTCACTTTTATTTTTACTTAACGAAAACTATGTGTATCCAAAATTTGTCTCTATAACCCCAACTTCATACTTTTCTTTTGATTCATCAACTAGAACTATATTATTTGCAAAAATCATATATTGAGGTCTCAATTCTTGGATATATTTAGTAACTGCATTCAAAATGAAGTTAAAAAAATATAAATTCAGAGATAAATTTTGATGTAGTCCTATAGTTGTAGAAAAGTCTTTTGTGTCTCCATTTTATGTTTTCATGTAAGTTGTAATCCTATTGTACATATATTTGATTGTTAGAATATAAGTAATATGTACTCATTTTTTCTCTAAAGTCTTCTATAAAACCTCTTTCAGCACTCTATCATACGTTTTTTCTAAATCGATAAAAATCATGTATAATTTTTTTTTTATTCCTTTGATATATTTCCATCAATTTCCACATTAAGTAAGTTGTTTCTATGGTTGATCTTTCTGTCCTAAAATCAAATTAATTCTTTGTGAATTGGGTTTCTTATCTTAATCTCTGCTCAATGATTTTTTCCCATAATTTTATAATATGACTCATGAGTTTAATCTCTCTATAGTTGGCATATTTTTGTATGTTTCTTTTATTTTTATAGATAAGGATTAAAGTACTATTTCTCCATTCATTCGGCATTTTCTTATATCTCATTATTTTATTAAACAATTTAGTGAGTCAACTTATGTCTTTTTTCTCTAGATTTTTTCACACCTCAATAGGTATATTATTAGGTCCTAATGTTTTGCCATTATCCATTCTCTACATAGTTTTCTCTATTTCAAATTCTTGAATTATGCTATAAAAAGTATAATTTCGATTTTTCTCTACAATATTTAATCTATCAAAATAACAGAAAAACTCATGTCTTTTATTAAAAACCCTTGAAAGTAATTCTTTCATTGAGTTTGATATCTTGCTTGCTTACCAAGACATTACGATGCATCTTTAATACATTTCACTTTGTTTAGGTTTCTTGTCTTTTTTTTTTTTAACCCTTATCAAGTCTGAAAATTTTTCTTTCACCTATATAGCCTTTCAAAAGTTCTAGATCTTGTTTCACTCACAGCATTCTTAGTATTTTTCTTAACAATTTTATATTTTTTTTCAATTATTATATAAGTGCTACGCTTTATGACACTCTCTTTTAACTTTAATTCTATTTTGCACCTCTGCATCCCACTACCAAATTTTTTTACCCTTTCTCTCAACATCTCTTGAATCCCCAAGTGTCTCTTTTGTTATTTTTTTTAATTATTTTGGCCACTTCATCCCACAAATTGTTAGCACTTTTTTGTACTTCCTAAAACTCCTGTTCTCCCACCTTTTTTTGAAAGTTTTTTTTGTTGTTCATACTTCAAATGTCACCACTTAATTATTTAAACTTTTTCTTGACTATTTCTTTCTACTATTCTCTTAATTCGAATGTCTATAATTAAAATTCTATATTGAGTGGTCAAACTCTCTCTAGGTATGACTTTACAATCTATGCAATATTTTTTTATCTAATTTCTTTATCAGGAAGAAATCTATTTGAGAGGTTGCTCCCTCACTTTTGTATGTAATAAGATGTTCTACTTGTTTTTTAAAACAAGTATTTGCTATTGTAAAATTAAAGGTTAAAAAAAAATTCAAAATAATTTTATTCTCTTCGTTTGCTTCCCCTAACTCAACTCCTCCATGTATGCCCACATATCTTTTAAATTCACTCCCTACAAAGCATGAGGCTTGAAATTGGAGGAATTTGAAATATATTTAGGCTGTAAAAGGAATATTCAGAGACCAAAGCAACGTAGTGTGTTAATATATTCATATTCTTTTCCTTTACATGTCTTCTTCTCTCCTTTAAATTGATTTGCAAGCATTTTGCTTTCCATGGGAAGCTCCAACTCAAGTTAATTGCTCTGCATACCCATTTGGCATATGTTGTTATACTGAAAAGATAAAGGAAAATATGTTTTATTGTGGCTTGATCTATTCATGAAAGTTGCTGCTTATTTATGTAACAGGGTGGTAGTGGAAGGTTATTGAAGGATATTTCAGAACACACTGCTGATAGGGTAAAGAAACAGATTTATTCTGTTGATGGGAGGATACTAGCAGCTAGATATCAGTGTGGTGACATTCCAGAAGGAAATACTTCATTATTTGAGTCTCCACCTGGGACCACAGCAGAATCAATAAGCTCAGTAAACCTTCAAGAACGTCATATATTTAAATCCAGAGGAATGGTCGTGCAATCCAATTGGTATGAGGAACAAAGTGTTAGACCTGTAAAGAATGATGATCAGAGTAGTTCAACTTTTCCAATGTCTGTCAAAGTCAAGGATGAACCCTTGGATAACAGTGAGTTCCACAATATCAAAGGTCATGCTTTGGGTGACTTCTCATTTAACTTCATGAATGTAAAAAGTGAATGGGAAGTCCAAAACAAATATTATGAAGATCAAGTGGAACATATGTGCTTACATGATCGGCTAAAGTTTCTCATGTCAGGAGAGGATTCTAGTTTAAATCTTTCTGTGAGCTATCCATCTTTGAAGAAGACTAGGCCTTCTGCCCTTAAAAGGAGCTCTATTGTCTCAGAATCAGCAGAACCTTCAAGCATCAGGCATCCACGGAAAAGAAAAAAGACAGCCACGTACTATATAATTATGTTATCTGGATTATATGATGTATGCTTTACTTCCATTAATGCTGATCCCTAATGTTTTATTATTTTGCAGGGACTCTGTTGAAACAGCACTGGAGGAAGATGCTCCTGGGCTCTTGCAGGTACTGTATTCTTGTTCATATGCAGTCACTATGGATTTTACATCAAGCTTGAAGGAAAAGCTATGTGGCAGGTATTAATCAACAAAGGTGTATTAGTAGATGAAATTAAGCTTTATGGAGAGATGGAGAGTGATGAAGCTCTGGATGAATCATTTTGTGAAGATGGCTTTGCAGAACTTGAGGCTGTTATTTCAAAGGTGAACAACATAACTGAGTTATAATGTCTTCCTCAATGCTTTGCCATTTTAGGATTAAAATAACTCGAGATATTAGTGATTTATAAAGTTATGGCCTTCTCATATTCATATGCCAATTATATATTAATATATTGTTTTGTCCGCGAGAAGTATCATGAAGATGTCAAGAGATGAAAATTAACTTAGGCTCTGTTTGTCCTTTGTTGGCTTGCTCTAGGAATGAAAAGAAAAGAAATTAGTGTTCCAGATCATTTAATGTCTCAATCACAAGCACTGTGCCATGTTTACCATATGCCTGGATTTATCAGGTTTTGCTCAAATCTTTAACAGCAATACAATAAGGATATGTGTTAGGCTAACATTAGGAATAGAAAACCTTTATTGATAAAAATGACCTAAAACAGCACTTTTATAGGTATTATATTTAAATTTTATGAGTCCTTGATGAATTTGCTTAATTGCTTTGCATTAATTTTTGTCCCTCCATCTGGAGACAGCTTTTCTCTCAGCGCCACTCTTTTTTAAAATTCCCTACAATTCGCGCCACAAAAGCTTCAAGAGCGAGTTACTGTTTAGCTTGTCTAATCTCACTTGTGGAGCAGGTAATAGAATTATTTCAACTTACAGTGTTGAAATGACCATCTCCTTAGAGTGTCTTTACTATTGTTTTGATACTACAGTTATTACTATCTTACATGTGTGCTTTTTCCTGCTATAGACACGGTATCTGCAGTTTCGAAAATGGCCTGTTGAGTGGGGTTGGTGCCGAGACCTCCAATCATTTATTTTTGTATTTGAGAGACATAATAGGTGCTTTGTTAACATCAAAGTTCATCGTTTTAAGTCTGTATTTTCTTCTCGTTAACATTGAGTCTGGCTTCAATGCAGGATAGTACTGGAACGCCCTGAATATGGTTATGCAACCTACTTCTTTGAGCTCGTGGAATCCTTACCGATTGAATGGCAGATCAAGCGATTGGTGACTGCTATGAAACTGACTAGTTGCAGTAGAATTTCTCTTATTGAGAACAAAGCATTATCGGTAACAACTTCATGCATATTGGAGAAGCTTTTGGATGAATTACTAAATGGATTTATTTTGTCTTGCCAACCATGAATATAAAGTGTGCCTGTTAAGCATCTGCTTCTAAATTTACTGTGAGGCTAGGTGATGTTTTATCAAATAAAAAATTTATCTTACCTTAAAAAACTAAGAAATTTATCTGAGTAAAAGGGAGACTTTGGATGTAATATTCAATAATGCTTCACAATTACGGCTTAGCAGTCATTAGAATTGAGTTGCATTGTGTAATATGTAAATTCTTAGATTGCAGTCAAAAATTGCTTCTCCCCCACCTCAAAGCAAATTTACCGTGCTCAATTCCTGTTGTCTCTGATGTAGGTTGGAGAAGATTTGACTGAAGGTGAGGCACAGGTGCTAATGGAATATGGTTGGACACCGAATAGTGGCCTTGGAACAATGCTTAACTACTGCGATAGAGTTGTGCACGATAGGAAAAATGAGAAGGACAGCTCAGAGTGGCGATCCAAAATAGGGAAGTTGCTGATGGATGGTTATAATGGCGGAACCATAGTGGCACCCAACATCCCAAAAAGAGTTTCAGAATACAGGTGTGCTCAAAGCCCAAAATGTGAGTTGTAGTCTGAATGTATGATTATAGATTAGCTTGTGCAGCGAGTGTTTGCAAAGCCATATATTGTACATAATACATTTATATGGTATCTTTCTCACTAACCGAGATCTTGCAATGACAGAGTAGTTCAATGCGAATGCCTTTTATTTGTTTCTCATGAACTCCTCCATATCCGTCATCGACCCCCACCATTTTGTGAAAATTCTTTTGATCTGATATTGACAACACAGATTGGCTGCTCGTTTAGACTTGCTTGCGTCCTTGTATTAGTCTTTTTGAGTAAGTCGCAATCCTTTAATCATATGCTAATTTGATTTATTTATCTATGCTTTTCCGTTTGTAAACTGAATTGAATAGAATGTGAATGTCCACCAGGTAGGGTTTTTGGAGTTTTGTACATTTAGGTCCAGTTTGAGTATATAGCTTATTTAAGTATTTATATAATAAGACTTTATATAAAAAGTGCTTATAAAAAAAAGACTTTTAAATTAAGTTATTTAGCGTTTAGATACATTTTTTTTAAATTTATAATTTTTTTTAAAATATTTGAATATAATTTTGATGGAAGGAGAGAGGTGAATGGTATAATTTTGATGAAATTTTAATTTGTAAAAGTGTAAAATAACTTCTTAATCATGTGAATTTGAGTTTTCACAGGATTTTTTGTTTCAATAAATTTAAAAAATTGATTTATAAAATAAGTTAAAATTAACTTATTGATAAATTATTTATTTAAACTTATCCAAATACTATTTTTTTAACATAAAAGCACTTATATTGATAGATAAATTTTAATAAACTGTAAGTTTAATTATCTAAACGGGCTTTTAGTGGGATAAAATGCAATTATCTTGATTTACTTTGATCTTCTACTAAGTAAATAACTCCCTATAGTTTTATTTTTGACCAATATGCTTAAACTTCTAATAACTAGCAAGTAATTTCTTTCATCTAAATTTCACGAATTTTTTAATACTAAAATGAAAATCTAATTGCTTGTAGCATTAAAATTAGGAGAAATGAGCTAAACATAGATGGTTCATTAACCCTCCTAATGTGGAGTCCATAATCAACCCCATGAGGCCCGTTACACTGAAGCATTACATCTCTGGGAGCACAATACAGGCCCACCGTCCCTTATTATCTATCTCCCAATAAATTAAAAAAAAAAATTCACACACACTGCTTACAGGAATAAAAAGAGCCGTCGAAGTGGTGTTTTTTTTTTTAATACCATTCCACACCATATATGGCGTGATATTTAATATTCATATTATTTTCTTTGCATTAGTTTTATTTTTTATTTTTTTATCTTTTACCATCGATACCTTCACTTGATGGAAAATTTTAAGGCATCCATAACGTATTAGTACTCTGCCTTAGTGAGATCAAATAAAAACATTCAAACTCATTTAGCAGTGACTAATAATATCAATCAAACAAAATATCAATACATTTCAAATACTGAAGAATTGTCCTCAATTAATTAGTTTAATCGCTGTTTCTATTGATCGTTTCATCAAAAAGGATGCTTTCCATGTTTCCAAAAGGAAAGAAATAGAAAAATATAAAAGAAAATGAATAAATTAGAGTTACTTTTTCTGAAAGTTTAAAAAATTACATTTATATTTTTTTAAATTTCAAATTGAAATAATTTTTTTTTCTAAAATTTATAAGATCTATATTTATACCTCTTCAAATTTTAAAAAATTATATTGATTATTTTTAAATTTTATAAGTATTAAAATTTGATATTTTAATTATTTGTATTGCATAGAATTAAATTATGAGTTTTTGAAAAAAAATGTATAAAGTATAAGTTTCGTTAATAATTTTGTGAATATAAAAAAAATTTGTTTAAATTAAAATTTAAAAAAGTGTATGTGTAAATTTTAAAAATTTTAAGGGATATAAATATAATTTCACTAAAATTTGACTAATGAGTAAACATTATCTTTCTTTTGCCCTTTCCCCAAATGATGCAAGATCTCCTTTGTGACGGAAAGTATTAGCCACACCTTCCACTCATTACCTGTTATAGTTTTCAAACTTCTTGTGATGATTACTAGTTCATGCTGATTTATCCAAACGTGGAAACTTCTCGAGTTTAACATTAAATTCTTCTATAGAACCCACCACTTTCTCCTCCAACCAGAAGTGCTTCTCCAAAACATCAACCCACCACAGAAATAGAAACAAGTCAGATGATGTTAGAGGTGACATCATCTTTGGTAATTTTGATCTAGCTCTTGCATCATATGAACTTTAGCATAATGGTTTTCTAACTCTGTTTGCCGTTGCATAGTAACCACTACAACTACATCAATGATATTGCTTTGAAAAAAAAAAACCCCTTTTCATCACAGAAAGAGAGAAAGAAAGAACATACCAGAAGGAAAAAAAAAAAAAGTAAATGTCAAAAGCTTTTCATAGTTCCTATGCGTCAGTATCCTTGATACTACCTTAACACATTTACTGAAGCTCTTAACCCAGTAAGTTCCTAGACAACTTATTCTGAACAAATTCTTTAGTCATTTTTTGGCAACACAATTAACCAACAGCATTCCTTGAATGTCACTTTTTTGCCAACTCATTCAAAATGTTAACTTCTGGGTTGAAATGAAATTTATAGAAAGCAGCTGACTAGCAAAATATAATTGATTATATCAAAGACTAAATGCAATGCCAAGTAAAAATGTCTGGGGCTAAGTGTCCTGTGCTATTCACACATTTATTTGTTCAATTGGAGGAGATGATGGATGAGCACCTTCCAAAATATAGTGTCTAGTTCTCATATTCTGATGCTCCACATGCCCCAAAATGGCACACCTAGGCACATCTCAGGAACAATGTAGAATTCATAGTGTGGCTGCAGAAGATAAGGTTTGTATAAAAATGGATGGGTGGCATTGCCGATAACAGAATCAAAATATAGTAATATATCTAAAAGCTTTTGAATATCCATCATAATCATTAGAGAAAGTGATATATATATATATATATATATATATATATATATATATATATATGGGAAAGTTGATGCTGCAGTATAATGATATTCTATCCTTCTCTTTTCATGGGTTTTTGATAAATTCCCTCTGCAATTGTTGACCTCTTGTTTTATTGTTGCGTTGGCAAGCCGTCCTCTCTGCAAAAAAGCAAAAACAATAAGAGAAAAAAAAAATGAACCAAGTATTATTCCACCTTTTGGACCCATCCCCAGCTCCAACCTGCAAGTACTCCACATATTCATAAATCAACTTCACATGCAGGCGTCTGATGGTAGAGGGTGTGGACCTAAGCATTCCATGGCACTTTTATCCAAATATAAATTAGCAACTGCATATTACCTATAAGTTTTGATTCATAAACTTATCTATCTCCCCTCACTATCCAATTTGGAACTCCAATTGTAAGCCATTCTCCCAAAATGATTGTGCTAATTTTTCTTTTTGAGATTTAGATAGGAGAAAAAAAAAGTACTAAAATTTCATTCCAACTAACTAAAGACAAGCATTATTGCGTCAAGCCAGGCTGTTGCTAGAGTCATTCCTGTGAGAAAAGTTGGGGACTTGTACTACGTTAAATTTGCAGACTTTTTGGGAATGTGAGGATGATCGAAGCATTGCGAATTCATGTGCCATGTGTCGCATTATGATAGGTCAAATTTGAACTTGAATAGAAAATCATGTAATGGCTGAAAGTGAAAATAAGATACTATACTATATTTCAAACTTTGAAGCAACAAAGCTAAGATGTGGAGTGGCACTCATTAGAGCATTGATTCGTTTGAATCATAATGAAATGCCAGGTAGAGAGAGCGTACCTTTCTCAGCCTCTTTTCATCAAACACTTCGGAAGCATTGGAGGGCCCAAAATCCACTAAATCCTCCAATGGGATTCATGCGCGTTTCGGGTCGACCGACCTATTCATTTTGGTAGACAAATCAGCACCGCCCCAATCAAGAAGGCCACTTCAGCGTTGCCTTAACCTATTACTCATTTCGGTTGTGCACTTTTTGCCACATTGCCCCCTCTAATCCCATATACATACAGTGAAAATAAAGCTCAGCAAAAGTGAACCCCACCAATTATCCCCATGCGCTCCTCACCCTCTCTCGCAGAGAAATTTAAACAAACACATTGGCTACCAACTTCATCCCTAAAAATGCTGCCTTTACGCAATAAACAATGAACTAATGGCTTCCTTCGTTCATCTTCTTAATCCTTCAGACTTTTCTGATCATCGCGCACTTCTATCTTTCTATTTATCTAAATCTGTATATGCTTCTCTTTTTTCCCATTTACATTACTTTGTTCAAAACTCGAGACCTTTTCTTCTGTTGCACCCACTCGCCTTTCGCCTCCCTTGCGTTCACTTCTTCTATTAAATTTTTGAACAATCTTTTTACACACAATTATTGAAATTATATGCATATTCGAATTCACGAAAAAATCCATGACTTCGAAGTAAGTTATTTAAAATTCTCTATATTAAACCTCATCTCATAACTTCAATAATTATTTATATTATAAGTATATTTCACAAATAAAATAAATTAATTTATAAATTTATTTAAATTATTTAAATTTTATAAATTATACGTTATTTAAATTAATGAATAATTTATAAATTTTTAATTTTTAATTAATTTATAAATTATTTTTATTAAACATAATCTATAATAATAACATATTTTAATAAAATTTATTTTGTTTTTTATATACATAATATTTTTATTTTTGATATATATTTAAAAAAAAAAAAATTGTCGCAACTTATAAAATTTTGATAGAATGATATGTTCAACTATACAGATATGATTATATGAAAAGGGAAAAAGGGGGCCATCTAATTGTTAAAAGATTATTGGGATATTTAATAAATTTTACACCATTTGGAACAATCTTTGTTTTTTTTCAATTAAAAACAAGATCCTTAAAACAAGGTAAAGGCAAAGATAAAATTTATAATTATTGACTTCAACCAAAATTGTAATACCCCCTGGAATATATGACCATTTTGCAACCTGCTTATAAATAATGAACAGAAATATATAGTGCAGATGATTATAATTATTAGCTGTTAACAACAGATAAGGACTAATTGTGACAATTACCTACTTGCTTTTTGAATGTGGGAATCAAATTGGGATCCACATAGGGGTGATTGTGAATTTGTTGGAAACATTCAGCGTGAATGAACACTGACCCTCTAACGACTGCTTTCATTTGAAAATTATTTAACCCACTTTTCTACCTCGTACATATTTATTCACGTGGACCAATCAATTTCTTCCGACAATAAAACTCTATCTTTACCCTTATCCTTCATAAAAGTTAATCCTCAACCTTTTTTACAATACAATTTAAGATTATCCTTTCATTCATGTACGTAGAGATTTAGGTGGAAACTTTCGATTATTTTAATACTAACCTACGAAAATATCATGAAATTTAAATATTATAATATTGGAAATTGAAGGATAAATAATAACATAAGGAAATTAACTCTTATTTGATCATTTAAGACTTGTTTTCAAAATAATAATTATTTAATCTTAAAAATTTGTGGTTTAGAAAAACAAAGCTAATGAAGATAAAAAGCCAAAGTGGCTCGAACACCATAAGGAATCTCATTCATTGATTGATGTTGGGCCACAAACTTTCTATCGAATTTATTATTATTTTTTAACATAATAAGATTATTTCTAAACAATTTATAAGAAAAATATATATTAAAGTTTGTACCGAATATGCAAAGCGATTCCAAACAGAAATAATTAATATTTAAATTAACTCTTAAACTTTGTTAGACAATGTGTACACACAAATTTTATGTTATAAAATAAATTAGGAAAAAATTTTAAATAATTTTTTTAATTTAATTTTGAAAAATAAATTTTAATCTTTAATTTTGTGCTCTTCCACGAAATAGCATCCCCTAATTTTTATTTTTAGTTTGATTTTCACTTGGTAACTTATTGAAACTTAAATCTCAAAAAAGATATTTTAAAAAACTTAGAAGTGGCTTAAAAGTTGTATGCTCTAATCTTGAATGTTGGTTCACAGTCGCAAAGTCTTAACAAACACTAAAAAGTAAAAAAATTTCTCTTGTATTATTCATTGAAACTTTAGAGAAATGTTTTAATTACTCAAATAATATATAATTTATAAATTTTTAATTAATTTAAATTATTTAAATAAAATTATTTATCAAACACTTTTAATTTAATCAAACAAATTTATAAGCTAATCAAATAAATTATAAATTAATTTATTTAACTTGTCAAACATATTTAATGTATATACACAAATTTTATTTTATAAAATAAATTAGAAAAAGTTTTTAAATAAAATTTTTTAATTTAATTTTAAAAAATAAATTTCAAACTTTAATTTTGCGTTCTTCCACGAAAAAGTATCCCCTAATTTTTCTTTTTAGTTTGATTCTCACTCGATGACTTGTTAAAACTTCAATATTGAAAAAGATGCTTTAAAAAATTTAGAAGTAGCTTAAAAGTTGTTTGCTTTAATCTTAAATGTCCGTTCAGACTTCAGAGTCGCAAAGTACTTATAAATATTGGAGAATAAATTTTTTTTTTTATGGTTTAAAATCTTATTATAAAATTTTAAGAGAAATGTTTTAATTACAGATAGATTCTTCTGATAATTAATTTTTATTTAAAAATAGTTAAGTAAACAATTTTAATTAACTTCAACGATAAATTTTTTACACTCGACATGTTTTAATTTGTTAAGTAATATTATTATTTATTAATATATTAAAATAACATATAACTTAAATTTAATTTATCATAATATATTATGGTAAATATTGATTAATTGTTATATATTTATTTTAAAATAACACTTAGTTTATATTTAATTGGTTATACTTTCTCATTTTATTTATGACAAAATTTGATTGGTTGTAGTATATTTAATTTAAAAATATATTAATATTACTTTTAAAAAATTTAATTAGTCATTGAATAATTAAAATTTATTTTCATATAAATAGTTCATTGGTGTAGTTACATTTGTATAATATATTTAGATTTGAAAAAAAAAAAAAGAGTTTTCACATTAAACTTCTCAGTCGTCGTGACCTGACTTAGACACTTACAGCATCAGTTGCGTTGACTAAAACTAGAAGCTGAGTTGACACGTGTACCTGGTCACAGTCTCCCTTTCTCTTGTGGCGGTTATGCACGTCAGCTGTCCCTCTTTCGGTCTACGCGTGTACTGGCGATTGGAGAAAACTGCACACGCGATGACTTTTTTTTCAATTGCTCTGTTGAAAAACTACCCCACGCTTAGTTATTGTCAGAGACTCAGAGCCGTATTATATATATATATCATGACTCAAAAGACGTGTTTAGCACTCCACGCGCCTTCTCTGTATGTGGTCCATGGTACCGGCAAAAGAAACTCATCTCACAAAATAAATTAAAGAGTAAATAATAATATTAAAATAAATGTGAGTTATATCATGAGTCGAAATTATATATATATATATATATATATATATATATATATATATATATATATATATATATATATTTGTAAAAGAAAATCATTTTAATATTATTGAAATATTTGTAAACTATAGTTAGTGTTTTTCTAAGGTCATATTAATTTAAATATATTTTTTAAGATTATTCACATATTTTATTGTTATATCATACTAAAAAAAATTTATGTAATGTTAATCATTCATTTTGTAATTAAATTTTTATACTTCGTGCTTTGTGTTATGAAATTTACAAAAATAAATCTAAATTCCATGCTTACATATTTTCACAACAGAAAATGAAATTCTTGACTAATAAAATGAAAAAAGCAATTAAAAAAAACCTTTTTTTTATAATAAGCTCAATTAAAAATATAAATAAATATTTTGAAATCGAATAATTTACAAATATGGTCATTTAAATATCAAATTTTCAAGAACAACGGCAAGAAGAAGATTTTAATACAGGACCAACAATTTCAAAATCTTACTGATAAAAAATTAAAAATTTCTTTTAGTAATATATATATAATAAAAATGAGAAGATTTTTCATTTACATTTGAATTTAATTTTTAAAATTATAAAAAAAAAATCAACGGAGATGACACGGCATGACGGAGAAAAAATTGAAGGGCGGGAAACCAGAAGATCGCCAAAAAGAGTGTGAATGGAATTGCTGAAATGTTGAAATTTAGATTTGCAAGTCAGGTCAGAGAGTCAGATGGATTTCGTTCACATTAACTTTCACACACTATGTAAGCATTATGCAAAGCAACACACTGAGAGAGGGAGCTATAGGATAGTTTGACTTCAAACGCTATCCCAATCAATTAGCTCCACTTTCTATAGCTCCCCGTCTTTGAATGATTTTGTACTTTATATCGTCAAACAATTGAGAACCTACCTTTAAACATTTTTAATTAATTAATTACGCGTCTTGAGGTTGCTTCGCAAGCTGCAACGCCATCATATATATATATGCTAGCTGTGATCATCATCAATCTTAAAACCAAAGTGATTCGGACTCCAAATCCACGGATTTCATTGACCTTTTAAAGTCCTCACACCCTCCCTGCAGCTGCCGTCGCTTAAAACAAAAACAAAAAAAAAACTAAATTAACCATTCTTAGTTTAAAACCCAATTCAAATATAAAGAAAATTAGCAAATATTACACATTTAATAATTTGGAAGGGAAAACATTCAAATCTTATCCAATGATTCTTTTATGTGACGACAAATACATACAAACTTAGCTTGCAAAAAAAGATGTACGAGGAAGTAATGATGTGAATTAGACAGCCGTAATTCTTCGTATCCAAGGAGGTATATATTATATATTCCCCAAAGACCAATTAATATAAAATAATGATAAATAAAGATTAAGTTAAGCGAGTCTACTTACCTTTACAACCAAGTCTTCAAAACTCTATTAAACACCGGAAGAAATTAAATAAAATGGTTGTCTTTTAATATACTTGTATATTCTGTAAGAAATAACATATCAAAGTGAATATGTATAGTATAGAGTAGGACCCCGAGCATGTCGTTGTTACTCGTACCCTACGGTTTTAACCTACACGACAAAGCAATCTATATAAGCAGTCATTCCAAAGTTAAAAGACATTTATTTACGCAAATTATAATCTTATAAATTTACAATGTCCATAACATCATTTTAATTTGAGATATAACCATTTTTCATTAAGTAGATAATTTGGGTATAAAGTGTTAACTTAATTCTCGAAGTTTAATATTATCAAAATAAATATAAATATAGAATAAAGTTTATGAGATATTCAGAAAACTTCGAGTTCTATTTTGTTTTATTATATATTTTTTCCACTTTTTTTGTTTTTCACTTATATTCAGAGTTTGAAGAAATATGTGAACTGTTCACTAAAAATGTGCTCTTTTTAATAAAATTATTTTTAAAATTTAAAATTGCGGAAAACAGTGTGGAGGAATAGTATGTAGTGAATTAAATGTGTTTTAAATTGTTTTGAGTGTCGTCTAAATATTTTAGGTGAAAACAAAATGATTAAGCCACGTCGATGGCTTGATATTCACATCAATATTTTATATTAACACAATGATGAAAAAAGATTTAATTGAATTTTTAAAATATAAAAATTATAGATAGATATATCAAAAGTGCAACAAATATCCTTGCTTTCCGGAGTTGCATTCTCCACATATATATCCCAAACAGCAAACATTAATATTATCATTGGGCCACAAGAACAAAAAAGAGAGCAGGGAACCAACAAAACAATTAAAAGGGAAATTTTTTTAAAATAAAAGTAACGGAAAACACTTTATTTTATTTGTGATGAATACTGTTTGAAGTTATTGGTGCTATGATGAAGGAACTGGCCAACTTTATCTGAATATAGAAAGAACGTGGACGTCGTCGGTGCATTACTTAAAAGGACAATAATTCAATTCTAATATGAATATTAATATTCCATACAAACTTTAGATGCTTGCTTCATAATATTCATTCACCTTTTTTTTCATAAAAAAATTATAACTTTTTCATTTTTTGGAAAGACATCTCTTTTCGTTAGATCCGAAGTTTTTCTATGTCCTGTCAATTAAGTTTGAGTTGGTTTGACTTAAATATAAATAATAATTTAATTTATTATTTATAAATAATTTTTTATTTATTAATAATATCTAAATTATAATACGTAATAAAAATAATTATTAAAAATTATTTATATTACATGTTAAAATTTAAATATTATTAATAAATAAAAAATTATACACAAACAATAAATTAAATATCAATTCTTTAAATATTTATTTAAAATAAAAATTAATAAGTTTATTTATTTTAGTAAATGCAATGAATGATCTAATTATCTCAGTATGCTAAACTTATTAATTTTTTCATAAGTCTTGTATATATTTTCTAGTTCTAATTATATTTGCCCATTATTAAAAAAAAAAGCGGCAAAGATGACAATTTTTTTTCTTGTAAATATATTGAAAGTATTTTGAGAATTCGAGTAGAATAAATCATTATTAAATTACTAAGTATTATTTAGTGATGAGGGGTGTAAATATTTAATAGGAGCACTTAAATTCAAACTTTGGTTCCATCATATATTAAAAAATAATTAATTATTGACTCTTTAATTTCATAAAGTAAGACATAAATGGAATTAAATTTCAGCTACATTTGATAAGGACTTCAACAATCGACAAAATTTCAAGTATGATAATAACGTAATTATGCCCTCAACAGATTAAAAAGCTCAAACATCAAAACCAGCATGCTTCCATTATTATTTATTAAAAGGCTAAAAGTTGAAGAAGAAAAAAAAATATATGGATAACGCTAAAAACCAGAGTTGAGGTTCTCCCTGATTCGTGCTTTACTGTTTATTCTTTATAACACCTTACAACCAAATTACAATAAGCCTCGATGAAATTAAAAGAAAAAAAAAATCAAATTAAAACAACCCGTATGCCCAAGATTCTGAATCCATGACTGTTCTTGGAAATTGACTGAGAGGAGCATCAAACACTTGCTTTCTGCTACTATTTTCGTCATTGATCAGCAAATCCAAACTTGTAAACAAGTCATCATCCCATAATTCCATACTATTGTTGTTGCTGTTGTTATTATTGTTAATATTATTGTCAGTGTAAATACAAGGCCACTCAAAATCTGGGAGCTGCAAGTCTTCGAGGAAGTTGGAAGAATTTGAAGAAGAAGAAGAAGATGATGATGATGAAGATGTGCAGCATGTTGATGAAGAAGAGGGACCACATGGGACCAGAATCTCGTGGGGTTCTATAATTGGAACTTCATCTGTGCAGAACTCATTCATTATTGTCCCCATTAACGTGTCAAAAGGTGGTGTAATCATATTTTTGTCTTCCTCTTTAGCTCCAGTAATGGTTGACGACTCAAATGAAGTCTCTGGCTCCTTACTTTGGTTAATTTCAGATTCAAATTCTGGGTTAACTGGCAGAGACAGCTCTTGCTTCTGTTGTTCTTGTTCTTGTAATGGTTGGAGGAGGTGAGGTTTTTGTGGGGTTTGAGGTTGCTGATTTTCAGTTAGAGTGTCGGAGGAGAGTGGCTTGTGGGTGACAGGATCAATGCCCATCTTTTTTAGCTTTTTCTTTATGTGCGTATTCCAGTGGTTCTTGATCTCATTATCAGTTCTTCCAGGGAGATGAGAAGCAATCTTAGACCATCTGCATACCATGGAAAAAGGAAAAAAGTAATTAAAAAAATAAATTCCGCGATAAGGTCCATACTTGGATTTCTTAAAAGTAACAATGACTTTATCGCCACTAGAATGGTCCATCTTCTTGCAATGTCATAGAAGCTACGAAATCAGAAAAAGAAAAATGGCCACAAGACAAAACTGTCCTCTCTTTACTTTTTTATGTTAGTGATTCCATTTTTTACAGTCAACTTAAAGAACTGCATTCATAAACAATTTCTATTTTTTTTTACTGAAAAAAAGAGAAAGACCCGGTCTACAATTTTTATATGTTTCGTTGAGTGCTATGGGACCATGCATGCTTTCCTATTTTAATGAAAAAACAAAAGTTAAATTCCACGGGCATGGCATTATAAAATTGCAAATTCAATTCTGGTAGTGCTTTGCGATGTCATTAAGTGATCTTTACTTTTGTTTAAAGCATTTTCTCATTTTCTGAGATAAACTTAGTCCAATGATGAAGAAGAGCACAGTACCAATTATTTCAGAAAAAGAATTAAGCATGCAGAAAGGAGATAACGGAGAAAAAGGAGAAGGGAACTAAGAACCTGTTTCCAAGTTGAGCATGGAGATCAATAACCATTTTCTCTTCATGTTCTGATAGAAGGCCTCTCTTTAAGTCTGGCCTCAGGTAGTTTGTCCATCTCAGCCTACAACTCTTCCCACACCTTAATAGCCCTGCATGCAGCCATAACCACAGGTCATTTTTTTTCCCTGCTCTGCTTTGGAAGTTCAAATTCCCTTTCTATCCAGAATGGAAAACAAATGAATTGAACAGAGAGGAACCGAGCAGGCATCTCAGCTATGAAAAAAAGAGCAAAACCCAATAACTAAAATGCAACGTTTTTTGAACTACTAAAAGATTGTTATACCCAAATTGCAGAAAGATCACCCAATTCAAACCCCACCCTTCCTGTTTAAGAAATGCAGAGCAGTAATAGAAGGAGCAAAGAAAGAAGACCTGCAAGCTTAGGGACCGCTCTCCAGCAACATTGACCATTAGCGAGGATGAAGCTGATGAGCTTCTTGTCCTCCTCTGCTGTCCACGGCCCCTTCTTCAATCCAACTTTATCACAGCAGGGTTGCCTTCCCATTTTTTGATCAAACCCCAAACCAAAACAAAAATGCCAACAAAGCTCAATTGAAACCAAATTCCCCAACACAGGAGGAGGGTTCGAGAGCTCGAGATACCCAGAGAGAAAGATAAGGCTAACGATGTATAGTTTCTGAGTGTCGAGATGTGCATATAACACGGTAGAATAAGGCACCACCACTTACTTATATATAAAAGTCCCCAAAACCCACTGTCACATTTTGTCTATTATTTTCACTTTCTATGAATAGAGGCTATTTCAGTTAATTTGGTTTTGTTTCTTTTCCCTTTTTTTTCTTTCGGATTTATAAATTTTGATGACACGTGTTGGTCAGGGAGGCGCACCAGCCATGTCTTGGTCAGAAAGCGCAACCTCATCCACCTCCTTTGCTTAGGTTTCAAGACTCCACTAACTCAAACCTCTCCAGGGAGGGAGGTACAAATAAAAATTCAAAAATAAAATTGGAATCTTACATTTTCTATGGATAAAATAGTTTGATTAAAATTTATTATTTAATTAATATTAGAATATTGAAATTTATCAAAACTTATTATCCTAGTTTTAAGAAGATAAAGGTGATAAGAGGAATAGGCATATGTATATATACAGGGAAACTTTTAGATATGAATTTTAAAAAATTAAGTAAGAGACCAAAAAATAAAAATAAAAATATTATTTATAAAGATATATAATAAAATATAGTGTGAATGCGTCTACCATTCATAAGAAAAGGAGAAATAAATAGAAAGAAGTTGCTAGTAGTTTAAGTCATTCTCGCATGCTCATGTATTATTTATTGATTTGGGATGTATTTTTATGGAATTTAACTTTTTGAGCTTTGGCCACTTCTACCGTAATTAAATAAACAACAATTTTAAAATTGTGACTGACTTGAAAAGGATATATATGTGATTAACTTACAGCACGAGTCTTTGGTGTAATTCTTTAGACCCACGAAAGGGACGGAGAGAAAAATGAAATATCATTAATTGATTAAAAATTTAATTTAATTGAACAGAAAATTATATATAATTATTTACAATTGATGAGGGAAACGTGATTGTTATATATTTTTTTTTAATAAAAAATGGCTAGAATACAGGTGTTTTCCCTGTTTACGGGGGGTTTTTTTTTCCGGGTCTTCTTCCTAGTAGCTACTTCCTTTCTCACTTTGGGCCTTTTTTGACTTCAAATTCTTTACTTTTATTTGTTTATATTTTGTTTAGACGACGATTAAGTTGTGTGATGAATATGGTACGTAGCTACAATTGAGTGCCTTGCATACGAGTAGAAGAAGATAATGAAAATCATGTGGTGGTCCCACCACACTAGCTCTCTTGTTTTACCTTGGAAGCAAATTTTTATGCCTTAGATTTTGATATTATCAAATAACAATTTTCTTGAACGTTTAGTAATCACTGCAACATTATATTACTTATATTTAATGCCTTATTCCCCATCTGCATGTAGAATGTAGTAGATATTGAAGATTTGAGACAATATTCATTAATTACTAAGTTTGTAATTGAATAATTAGTAATTAGTTAATATAATTGCGTAATTTATGTGAGCTGTATATGACAGTAACAAAAGACCTAATTGTGAATGACTGATATATAAAGCAGACACAGATTATGGAGTCAGATGAAACGACGGTCTTACGTTTTCTAGTTCCATGTCATAAGGTTTGACTGTCGAAGATTCCTCCCGGCATCGTAGCTGCAGCATTTTATTAATACTATTATGATATTATCAAATTAGTTCTAGGCAGCGTTATATTGTTCTGCTTTATTATATATATTTCATCTGATACATATATTATCATTTAAATCGTGCACAAATATATATTATTCAAATTTAATAAATTAAAAAAATACATAAATACCCTCATTTAGTTGTAGACAGTTGACCGACGAAAAATTGTCGTTGTTCCTATCTCAGCCTCAGAGTTTGAGAATATATATATATATATGCCTCTGTTAATTTACTTTCGTTGTCTTCCTTTCGGTGTGCTGTTGTTTCGACAAAACAGCTGCTACTTTGCTACCTGCTTGGTGATCTTGCCCAATTTCAGAAATCGCCTTTTTTCCGTTTACCAAAAATACTAGCCTCACTTTCTAACTTAGCCGTTGTTTTCTGTGTTTTTTTTTTGGTTAAATTTTTTATTCTTCTTAATATTGATGTCATTCTAACGTATGAATGTTGTGTGCATCAACTATCCCCCTTTTTTTTCTCCCCCCATTTCTCTTTGTTTGGAGAGGAAAAAAACTGTTTGCAGACAACTTTGTGTTAGCAATTATGAATGCTCTGTTATTACGTAAAAAGTTTTGAATCTTAGGTACGGTTTAAAAGTCTATGAGAACAATGATTCTTAAAATCACCCGAAAAAAGAAAGTGATTGTCATTTTAGCATGGGCGTGGAAGATGTCCAGATTTGAATATTTCTATATTATTTCGGCATCCCCCTCTTATAAACACAAGCCAATCAAAATTTAATTAATTAAGCAATAATATTGATCCTAGCCAAACCTCTTCCGAATTTAGGTTAATTTCATATATTTTTTGTTTGGGAAATTGATTGTGTTGTGGAATTTCAAAAAATAAAAAATAAAAATTTACAGAGCCACGATACAATATAAGAATTAATAGCATTATTTTCTGTGTTTATCCGAAATTTGCCGTCAAAACTTTTACAAATTCAGTCAAACAAGTGGTGGCCTCATAAATGATTGAAAGGGATGAAATCAAGCGGAGTTTGATTATGGTCATTGATTAATTGAGGTAGACAAGATTATACATATATATATACATCTTCATCACGCTTCATGCTTGCATCATTGTATGGAACTTAAAAAATTGAGGAAGGTGAGTCAATAAAGATGTCAACAAGTGCATCACTCTATACCACTAATTTTGAATGACGTTCCCAAGAAGATTTCAATTTTCTTTATTCTTTATTGAATTTCAATGGCACATTAACTTCCAAATTGCATTACCTTCGTGAGGATAAAAAGTGTTATGATAATATGCACATTTCGGAAGGTTTACTTGATGAGCTGCTAGCTATGTCATTGTTGGGCTTTTGGTTCAGACTCATCTATCTAATGGGCTGCTTCTTTGGCCCACTGTTAAGCCCAGATGCAAAAACCGATTATTTATAGAACTAGAATGTCCTACATCCAAACAAAAAAAAAAAACTAGAATGTCCAATCCAAAAAAAAAAAAAAATTACAACTAGAACACGGTTTCTGTTACTTTCATAAATCCAAACCAAAGAAATCATATCTTGCTCAAATCGATAAATACTTAAAGTGAGAAAAATATAGAAAAGAGTTGTTTCCATCTCTGATAAGTTAATTTAATATAATTTGGAGGTGCGCACTCTAAATTTATAATACCAGTAAATACTATTTAAACGACAAAACATTTGGTTTGCATATAATTGATTCTTTTAAGAATTTGCACTCCATTTTAGTGTGAAGGATATGACATGTAGCTGACTTTCAGATTGGCACAGCTTGAGATGAAACCAGGTACCAGTATCCGAAAGACAGATGCTAACTAGTAACTAGTACTTGTGCAACAACTAAGATACCTTTTCTAGGCTTAATAATAAATAAAGGTTATCTGAGAGGCTCAACTAGAATGATTTTATTGAAGATTGCCACGGATTTGGTAGTTCGGAGCAAGCAAAAGCAATGTAAAAAGATGCCTACAAAGCAGCAACTTGAAGATATCTTCTCTCGTACAAACCGATTATTTGATCAGCCACAGCCCACATAATGGCCTGGCCAGGTGGGATCCTCATGAGCCGAGGCAATAGACCTTTCCACAACGCAAGCAGTCCTTCCTCTGAATATATTGTTCTCATGGCATGGATCATGCCCTTGTACTTGAGTTCGCCCCCCTCTCCGCTCTGAGCCATGAGTCTTGTTTTTACTACATCAAAGGGACCGGTACATATAGGACCTGCTGTGCCCGCAAGGAATCCTGAAACCATAGACTGCCATGGTTGGACGACCTTCCCGTCTCCTTCATGTTTCTTCCATAGAACCACATCAAATGCGTTTTTCGCAGAAAACATGGCAGCTTGATTTGTCCCATTACGCATTACAGTTGGAGCTGCTCCGGCCCAAAGCCCACGAAGGCCATCTTCTCTTATAATCATTCCAGCACAGTGCACTGGACCCTTGTACTTCAGAAGCTCAGGACTCAAACCTCTCTGCTGCTGCAATCTGATCTTCACCACCTGCAAAATCAAGACCAAGGCAAACACAGTAAGGGAGTTAGTAATGTCAAATGCCAAATAGCAACACAATAAAATATAAAAAAGGGCTACTCAGTGCATAAAACTCTCATTTGGTAGGATCCAAAGAAGATAGATGTATGCAGTCTTATTCTCACAAAAAGAGAGGTTGATTTTAAGATTTGAACTTGCGACTTTTAAAATTTATCTGATATGATAGTTAAAAGAGAGGAATAGAAATAGAGATTGATGACATTTTCTTTTTTTTTTAAACTCAATAATGAACAAGATGAGAATAGAAGTTTAAATGTAATTTGATGAATCTAAAGAAGAACCTGTTTGATTCTATAATCTGCACTTATTATACACTTGCAAAGTTATATATAATAAATTAAAGATAATATAATAGTGAAGGAACAAAATGAATTTTATTACTTCTATTAGTCAGCGGAGAAAAACAATTCAATTTGTATTGTTCTTTCCCACCAGGCATCAATAAATAAAGGCAGAACGAGGTCATTCTTTTCATATTTCATTCCCTTCCACATTTCAAACTTTCACTGTTCAGCTTTTGATGGATTTTACAAAGTCTAACCACTAGTCAGCTTGACTTAGCATTTTAACAATAAATCCTTAGCCTAGGTGCAATCTCCATATATCAAGGACCAGTGGTTTCATCAGAAGATGATGTTGAATGGTATAAAATCCATCTTCATCAAAGTTCTACTACTTACTCATCCCAAATCCCATATCTGTCGTTATGACAAAATGATAAGCCAACCTTATAGAGAAGAAAGTTTATCCTAGCCATGCATTATGGAAGTCTAGGATGAAAAACTACAAGCTACAGGGCAGTAAAACACAGAAATCTAAAAGGAGTGGGGTCAACTAGGACTTTGCAGTAAAGAGTATAAAGACAACTTATCTTAAACTCATCACGAATATAGTCACACGAACCTACTAAAGCAATAATTCAATATAATGAATGAGTATTGAGAATTCTGAATTCATCAAGCTAGTAATGAAGCAAGCATGATTATCTGATTATAGCACTAGGAATATCAGAGTTGTAATTATCTACAAATATATTGTAGTCTCATAAAGTTAGGAATAACCAGAAGCCAAGAACAAGAATGTCCAATCAATCTAAATTCGGCAGATTCATTTAGGGAAGAAGGAAGATGACAAGGCTGTGGATTTGCTCTGTGGAAGATGTCAATTTGAATTTAAGAAATTAGCAGAAAAAGGAGAATATATTCCAATCTAAAGCATTTCAAATTCCCAATTTACCATCGCTCCCTCATATTTTCACAATCCAAAAATAATTATTTAATTGTTCATCCACTACAATGACCCAAGAAATAGTCTAATACGAGAACTGGCAATTACAAAGAATGCTCCCATCTTATTGCAACTTATACGGTGTGCACGCATTTCTCCTTAACGTAGATGCAACTTAATAATAGTCTGATATGTACTAGTATAATTACTTATTACATACTAAGAAATAAAGTGCACAAACCTCAAATGGCGTAACAATAACAAGAGCCTCTAGGACCCCAGCACCAAATCCAGAAAGAAATCGTCCATGACTGCTGAGTTTCCCAGTCTCCGAGTCCTTAAATGCTGACTGAAGCACTGCATTTGAACCCATTCGAAGTGCATACTTCAAGGTCAGATGTGTGGCAAAAGGTGTCAATCCCTTCCACAAAGCACGCACCCCTTCCGTACGTGAGATTGTGGCACCACAATGAATTATTCCTTTGTAGTTTCCCGACCTATCAAGCTGCAATCTGGTCTTAATAACATCAATAGGTTGCAGGCAAGAGGCCTCCATAATCCCTCCAAACGAGCCAGAGATTGCTTTCATGTACGGTGGAATTAATTTCTTTAGATGCGAATTGGGGTTATCTTGTGTGGCATCTTCTTGTTTCATGGTTGATGGAGGTTTGCTTTGCTCTGCTTCAAGCCTGAGGTTAATAAAAAAAGAAAAAGAAAAAAAAGTAATATTGATTCGGATTTCCAATACCAGACTAAAAGGTGAAAATCAATATGTGGCTTCAATATCTAGAAAAATAAATTAGTACCTAAAATCAGGCACAGGAATCACTTTTTTCTATGAGTCTTGCTTTCTGCCCTTGCAAAAACTGGTGTTTCCTGAAGAAAGGTGTGTGGCACAACGTCATTTAGCCCATGGACAATAAATCAGGAAAACCCATATGGAAAAGCCAATGCGCGTAAACTAGTAAGATAACCAATGATGATAAAAACACGATTTTCCTAGCCTTCTCTTTCGTTTTCACTAATTCTAGAATAATCCAGGAAAATATAATGAATTCGAGTGGCAAGTATAACAGTCTAACAATATGAAAATTACCCATGAACAGAACGGTACAATGCAACTAAGAAAGAAAACATACGATCTCAAGCTGCACTCTTTTTCCCAAACGGTGAGAATTGACACCTTCCCCTTGGAAATCTGGAAACCCCAGAACGAAAATCCTGAGAAAAAGTTGATAACAAACCCAGTAAAATGGTATTAGGAATTAAGAGGCAGTCAGTGACGCACCCAGAAGAAACTTATATGTCAATTGAAAATGGTAGGAAAGCATATGGAAAGAATGCATAAATTGATTTATAAAGCAGCTGAGCTTACTGGAAGGCAGACAATGTCAATACGACTAAGAAATGAAGGTACTTGTAGGCTCACAGCCACGCAGCCGAAGTTTTTCGCCCTTGCGTGTAGCCGCGTAGTTAGTTCAATCTCCCATAACTTAACCTGGGCATCTTTTCTCTATAGTTGTCCTTATTGTTAATAAATGATTAAATAATTAAGTAACTTGTTTCGGTCTCAAAACAGGTTGTGTCACACATGATTAGTTATCTACCAACAACAAAGTATCGGTCAAAATCCAACTCAATCATAATTAATGAATTCCAATCAACAAAAAATTATTAATAAGAAATAAATTTAAAAAATATTAATGAATATCGTTTGATTTTATATGTTCTTAACTCTTGTTGATTAATTATTTGCGTTAATTATAACTTTATTTTTATAGATTTATAATAAATTTGAATTAATAAAATAACAAATTTTTATGTGAACAAAAAATTTTAAATTGAATTTATCTTTTCGGATTAAATTTAATATTTGTTTTTTTTTATATATTAAAATATTCGATAATAAGTCAACTTTAACATTTTTTTTTAGAAATTTTAAATCTCAATGAATTCAGGAATCAAGTACCATAAATACAACGATGAGTTGGCATGCATAATTCTCTCCGTAAGGAACCACGTGCAAAACAACTAATTCAATAATTAAATAAACATTTTTTTTTGGTACAACAAAAGAGTCCAAAGACTAAGCCCTCTTCATTCTGGGCCAAGATACACCCTGGATATCCTCAACAACCATCCTAAACACCCCAGGGGCAGGGTCTTATGTATGTATATACCTCTACCGAAATTTTTTGCATGGGCAGCCATCCAATCTGCAACTCTATTCCCTTCTCTGAACGTGTGAGATAATGTCGCGTTTCATTCTCTACTCAAAAGGGATCTAATCCTCATAATCAATGGCGCTAACTGGTGTATCCTCGACACCTCTCCTCCACAGAGATCCTTTGCTACCACACAATTAGTCTCTATCTCCACTTCGCTAAGGTTTCTTTCCCAAGCAACCTCTAACGCTGTGGCGATCCCCTCGAGCTCGACTTCCAGTGCATCACCTGTTTCCAGAACTCTTGAGAACCCCACAACCCAGCCTCCCGACGAATCCCTTAGGACCCCTCCACAGCTTGCCTCTCCCCTTCCTGTGGTCGCCCCATCAACATTGAATTTCATTTTGTTATACACGGGGCTTCTCCATCTAATGTTTACAGCTCTTGCTCCTCCACCAAGGATCTTATCCTTTGCATGCATGAACTCCATGCATTCCCTAGTCCTTGCTAAGCATGTAAATAACATGTCGTTAATGCCCTGAGTCTCTGGTTGGAAAATGCTTTCACAGTGTTTACACCAGATACACCATGTTGTTATCCCGAATAGGGTTTGCCAGGATAGGTTCTCGTGCTCCGGTTTGCCCCAGTTGTTTGCGAGATTCTACTCAGCCATTCCTGGGAGTCCGCTTCAAAGAACTTCCTCCAGTGCTTCCTGTGCACCAATCTCAGCCATATGTTCCTCACTTTTTCGCAATCCCTCAGGCAATGGGTTATTGTTTCTTCCTCCTTCCCGCATAATTGACAGATGCTGCAGCTAGTAAGGTGCCGGGTTTGTCTAACTTTGTTGGTTAGAATGCTACCCTGCCCTAGTAGCCATAAGAAAGCTCTAATCCTCTGGGGTCCCGGCCATCGCCATATTTTCCTCCATAACGGCTGGTGATGCCTGCTCAAATTGGTTCTACTCTCGTAGGCCGACTTCACTGTAAAGCTGCCATTAGTAGTGAATCTCCATCTCAGCTTATCTTGTCCCAACTCCTTCTTTGGTGGACTCACCAAACCTAGTTTATTCTCTACGTCCGCTGGGAGAATGTTTTGGAATAGGGGCCAGTTCTATTGTCCGTTTGCATCTACCATCTCTGCTACCCTGCTCCCTTTCAACTCCTCAGGGACTTGTCGGGGGGTCATCTCAGTTAACTTACCTCCACCTGGGAGCCATACGTCCTCCCAGAACCGCACACTCTTTCCATCTCCAACTTCCCATCCCGAGCCCTCATCCACTGCCTTTAGCACCTTCCGAATTCCTCTCCCTAGGTTAGATATATTCCTCAGGCTTGTTTGTCCTCTCCAGTCGGCCTCTAGCAGGTTCTTGTATTTTGTACTCAGGACTCTAGCCCACAGTTTCTCTGGATTCTTCTTCTCCGGATTCTTCTTCAAGCCCCAAACAGTCTTCATGAGGAAAGCCTCGTTCATGGCCCTCAGTTTTCTAATGCCCAGACCCCCCTGATATTTTGGGGTGCACACCTTATCCCATCTCACCAGATGCACCTTCTTTTCCTCTTCATTCTCCCCCCATATGAACTTTCTACTCACCTTTTCCAGATCATCGCAGAGTCCTAGAGGAAGGAGGGCTGTTTGCATGGAGTAGAACGGCAAGGCATTCAGCACACTAGAAGTTAACGTGACCCTACCTGCTAGGGAGAGGGTCTTCGATTTCCAGCCTGCAAGCTTCTTCTTCACTTTATCTAGTATATGTCCATAGGTTCGCTTACTTACTCTAGCATGTAGGAGAGGCATCCTGAGATACTTTCCCATGTCGTGGGTGAGTTTGAAACCCAATTCCTTACTAAAATGTTCCGCCCTGTTAAGGTTCACATTTTTGGAGAAGAAAAACCTCGATTTATCTCCACTAACCAATTGCCCTGAGCTGCGACAAAAAAATTCCAAGCATTTCTTGATTATCTGACATTGGTTGGTCTCTGCTTCGGCAAATAAAACCAAATCATCTGCGAAGAAGAGGTGTGAAATAAGCGGGCCTCTTCTGCATAGTTGAATGGGCTTCCACAACTTTCTCTGCACCGCCCACTCGATACAATGCGCCAGCCTTTCAATGCACAAAACGAAGAGGAATGGTGAGAGTGGATCTCCTTGCCGCAACCCTCTCTGCATGTCGAACGCTTCCAGCACTTCCCCATTCCAGAGAATGCTCAAGGAGCTCGTGGAAATGCAGGCTTTGATGATGGCTACGAATTGGTCCCCAAATCCCACCTCCTTAAGTGTATCTTCAAGATAATCCCACCTCACCCTGTCATATGCCTTCTCAAGGTCGATCTTCACTGCCATGAAGCCCCTTCTTCCCTTCTTCACCCTCATTGAGTGTATAGCTTCTTGTGTTATAACTACGTTCTCGTTTATACTCCTACCTGGGATAAAACTATTCTGATGGGGGCCTATCCACTCGTTCATCACCCTCTTCATCCTGTTAGCTATGACTTTGGTTAAGATCTTGAAAACTACGTTGCATAGAGAGATAGGTCTAAATTCCTTAATATGCTATGGGTTATCCACCTTCGGGATCAAAACTAGGAGGGCATTATTAATTTCCTTGACCCCCTCCGGTTTGGCAAAAATCTCCCTTAAGATTCCACAAACCGACTTCCCCACCTTCTCCCATTGGCTCTGGAAAAATAGCGCGTGTAACCCATCGGGACCCGGGGCTTTATATGCCCCCATGCTAAAGACTGACTCCTTTATCTCTTCGTCTGAAAGAGGGGTTTGAATCCTCTCCATGTCTTCCGCCTTTATAGTGGGAAAGCAACCTTTCAGGGGGAGAGGCTCGAAGGGAGACTTGTCATCTCCATAGAGGTTCTTGAAGAAGCTTAATGCTAGTTCCTTTAAACCCTCCTCTTCCTACACCCAATTCCCATGATCATTTTTAAGCATCTTGACCTTGTTTCTCCTTCTCCTGATCATGGTTGCGATATGGAAGAATTTAGTATTCCTTTCCCCCAGGTTCAACCATCTGCATCTGGCTTTCTGGTACCAGATGGCTTCTTCCTTCATAAGGATAAGCTCGTACTCCCTCCATAGCTCTTCTTTTAGGAGTCTGAGATGGGGTTGTTGCCCGTGTTGTAGTGCTCTGTCAATGCCTTCCAATCTTCTGATCAATTCCCTCTTTTGTTTGAAAACATTCCCGAAAACTTTATGGTTCCACTCTTGGACTCTTTCTCTGAAAACTCTGGATCCCTGCTTCCACTCTGTGTCCTTACCCCATGCCTCTTTCATCACTTCGTTAAAAGAATCCTCAACTAGCCATGCAGCCTGGAACCTGAAGGCTTTTGGTTTACCAAATGATTTAACAATTGGTCTCAGAAATAACCCTAGCGGTCTATGGTCAGACTTCAAAGATGGGAGATGGAAAACCGTGGATTCTGAAAACGCCGATAGCCATGCAAGATTGCCAACGGCCTGATCAATCCGCTCCTTCACACCCCCCTCTCCCACGTAAACCTCGGCCCCTTAAATTCCAGGTCCACAAGCTCCCTGTCATCCAAGAACTCGTTAAACTCCCTCATAGAGCTCCTATTCAGGTACACACTTCCTACTTTCTCTTCTGCAGCTTTGTACGCGTTAAAGTCCCCTAAGACTAACCAGGGTTTATCCATCATGTCCCCTCTGGTGGGCAAATCTCTCCAGAGATCTCTCCTCTTCACTTGGTTGGGGCTGCCATATACGAAGGAGATCCAACACCCTTTATTCTCATCCACCCAGATAGCTTCAGTATGGATATATTGCTTATGCGCTTTGACTATATTGATGCACACCTTGTCCGTATTCCACATCAGCCATATACCTCCCTCGAATCCCACTGCCTCCACTCTGTACTTCCCATTCCACCTAATCTTGTTCATCACCGTATCAGCCTTGATCCCGCTAACTTTGGTTTCAAGTAATGCAATTATACTTAAGTTGTGCATAACTATCATATCTTTTATTAAAAGGGGAAAGGTTTTCGATCCTACCCCTCTGCAATTCCACACGAAGCAATTCATGAGAAAACAAATAGTATCCCTGATGCCTCCCAAACACCTACAGTATCCTGCTGTCCTCCTTCAAATCCCTTCTCCTCCCGGGCATATGCACCTCCTCATTCCCCGTGGTTTTAACACCCTAGGGGGATTTTATCCGCTCTTGAGAAGGGTCCGGTAGTTTCTTTGGACTGTTTAACATCGACGTGGTTTGCATGTCCGGGGAAACTACAACTTTCGCCCTTTGATCCTCTACTCTACAAGCTGAGAGGCCTACGTCCTGAGAGTGGGTGGGTCGGGCTACGTTATTCCTTTCGAGGTTGGGTTTCGGTCTGGGCAGCCTAGTATTTGGGATTATCGCCAGAGCCACTCTTTGCTTAGCAGGGTTGATTTTCTTTTGGCCCAAGGGGCCCGGGCTAGATGGGTGCTTGGGTGTCCTTTCCGTTGTTATCCTATGGGCTCCTTTCTGGCCCATTTCCGTCTTGGCCGGGGCCTTCTTTTTCCTTGGGCTTTCTGGGTTACCTTTGAATATGTTGACAGGACTTGACCTTCCCACCACAATTCTCGCCGATGCTTCTTCCTTTTCCTCCGGATCTGCTACCTCCATTCCTCTGTCAGCCCGATCATTCGAGTTTTCTTCTTGATGTGACTCTTCCACCTCATCAGTGATTGCTTGCAGAACCTCGAACCTCGTTCCCTTCTGCGGTGTTTGAACATCCGCCACCCCTTTCTCCGGCGGCCCCTTCTTCCTCCCCATCATTGCTATCGATTCTAAAGGCTCAAACTTGGGTTTGTATAGGCGTCTCCTTTTTGTTCTTTTCACCAACATCCATGGCCCAAAGTTGCCACTACCCTCCTGTATCTCGGCCTCATTTCGTGGCTCTCCCGTCTCTGTTCTTCCTGCACTCCCTTGGGCTGCCTTTGATCCATTCCCCTCAGGCTGGACATTGCTTCTTTTCTCTAGACAAACCTCTAATTTGTGCCCGTACTTTCCACATTCAAAGCATATCTGATGCAGTCCTTCATATTCTATTCTGAAGAGGTGCCTCCTTATTCGAAGCTTTGGGACTAGCTTTCTTCTCAGGTCAATCTCTACACTTATTCTGGCAAACTTTCCTCTCTCTATCCCCATCTCCTCCCCCACATCGGAGTTCATCTTTCTGAGGGTATGTGAATCAATCTTCAACGTCTTTCCTACCTTGTTTCCCAACCTCCATAGGAAGTGGTCGTTGTAGTACTCAATCGGAAGCCAATGTATCCTTATCCACACTGCAATCTTTCTGAAAGTGTCAGCCTGAGGATTAAAGTTTGGTCTCCATCTTTGAACCACGAGGTAGTGATCCGTGATCATCCATGGTCCTTCGTGGAGGGCAAAATCGTAGTCCCTGGCTTCACTGAATTTGGCTATGAAGTAGTCGTTACCTATGTCTATCATTCTCATTTCCCCTGTTGGATGCCATAGCCTCATCAACCTCTCTTTTAAATACCTATACCCGATCTTCCTGCCCATGAGTTTAATAACCAGGGCCTTCCTCCAAGGTTTGTAGTATGCTCGTCTTTCCTCAGGGGTTAGGTCTACTATAGGGTACGGGTCCTCCTCCCTTTCCATTTCATCCTCCATCCCCTCCTCCTCAGTTTCATAATTTGACCATTCCTCCTCTGAGTTCGTTTCCCATAGCGGGGAGTTTTCCATCCCATTATATCCCAGTAATCTATTCCTGTAGGAGACCGCCTTTCGGTTGCAGAGACTGGGTTCTCCATGCTCTGAGGACATGGTTTGTTTACCGCGTTCTGCTTCCAGTAGTACATGGGTTTCCACATGCACCCCAGTCTGGTCCCCCGACTTTCCTGTTTCCTCCTCCTCCTTTTCCTTCTCGCCAGCTCTTTCTTCCTCCTCCCCCGTTTCGTCCTCACCCATACAGTCGTCCATTGGTTCCTCTTCTACAGCATTCGCTTTGATCTTTTTGTTGCTACGGTTCAGCTGATCTTCTTCTTCCTTGGTCATTCCCTGGTCGTGCGTGTCTATAGGAACCTAACTCTTTTTACAATCATAACTTTATAATTAACATTGCATTGCTAAGAATGTTACACTAGAAATTTCTTTTTTAATAATCTATTGCTTCTCACATGTTGCATATCTGTCATCCTAAATTTATTTATTTATTATTGGTGACGGTTTATTAATAAGAAAAGTAAAGAATGAAAGCTAGAATTATGTTTTCAAACTCTTCACTTACAAATTTCTTTCGTTTTGATAAAAATTAAAAAAGAGTGGTTTTAAAAAATAAATATTAAAAATGAGATTTATATTAGTTTGTTTTCAGAAAATAGAAAATACTAAGAAATATGTGATAATTATAAAATTATTTTCTTAAATCATCTAACAATAAAATTTAATAATGAACAAATACAGAATATTTAATTTTTTTTCTTATTTATAACATAGAAAAAAAATCTTTCACTCATTTTCAATCTCCTTCATCTTCACTTATTTGCCGTTTCATTTCCTTCCCAAATCAATACTTGCGTACGTGCGTCTGTGTGTGTCTATATATATATATATATTTATTTTTTTTTTATTTTTTTTTGGAAAATGAGTTCTCCGAAGGAACATAGTATGCTTACGAAGAGCGGTTACCGCAGTTCGCAACAAAAGATATCGGAAAAAGGCGAACTAGGCAACTATTATCGGATAGTCTTAAGTAGCAAAGAAGATATTCCCTTCCTTCCTAGTCGGCGAAGTTTCTTGTTTTCTTCCTTTGCCCGCTTCTTTTCTTCCTTATTCTCTTTTGCTTTCCGCGACAAAATCAGGGGTTCTATTCTATTGCTATTCTGTTTGATTCAAAATCTAACCTCAAACACTGTTATTTATTTTATTTTTTTCCGAAATGGGTCTCTGGGATTCTTTTCTCAATTGGCTCCGCAGGTAAGCTGTTTCTTCCTCACCTTCTTCATTACTTTGTTTTCTGTTCTTTCCTTTTTTCATTAGTTATTTTACTGGCAGAGCTCCTATCCTCAGAATGAAAAATGATACATAGTAGATTGGTAATTCTTTGATTTTATTTCAAACTCGATCACCCTTTGTAACTCTTTCTAGAAACTGATTCCTCGCGGTGTAGTTGGCGAGCTACATGTCCTGTGATTAGAAAATTTAGCAATAATTATTGCGTTGTAAATTAAAAATTCATTTTTATGGCATATCTTGGATGGTTATAGAGGATGGATTCTGAAAGGTTTTGTATTTTAGACCGTAGTCCTTGAAAGTGACACCTATATCAGCAATATGTGATATAGAAAGGGGTTTTTTTTCTCGCCTGACTGAAGTAAGTTAAATGTTTCCAGAGGTAGTCCAATTATAGAAATTGGAACAATCTACAACTGTATATATAATTTAAAAGTTTATCTTTTCATAATTTTGAGCAGAATTAAATTTGTACATTTATTTACGCATAAGTTGTTTTATATTGGTAGATATTCAAATGTGGCTGAGAGTTCTACAGTTTAGTGTATGGGTTTACTGCATTTTTCTTCTCAAATTCGTTTTTAGATATATCAATACTATTTTCACATATTCCCGTGTAAGTACCCACAGGTTACCATGAACCGACTAAAGAAACCAAGAAACTTTTAGAAGATTCTTTCTGTTTGTTTTTCCTGTGAAATTTCGGCATCTTGTTTGCCTATGTAAATCTGATACTGTATTCCTTACTAGTCTATGAAATGTTTCTGTACATTCACCTGCGTTTGGGGAGATATGACTAGTTGATGTTGAAGATATAGTTTGAATCTGACTTCAATTCACATGATGTTGTAGATTTCTCAAAGTATTAACATAATTGAAAGAGATTTATTTGCAGTTGATAGGTTTAAGGTTTTATAATCACTACCTGAATATCTTCTGCATTTTCACACACATTCAAGTTCAATGGCTTTTAAATAACATCTTCTCATCTATAACTGTAATATTACGGAGACTGGACTTTAAACATCCAATATGTGGCTTTTATGAGTAGCTGCTGACTGATATACCGATTCCTTTAAGCCCTCTTTTGATTCTTCCTACAATTCTATGTGTCAGCTTATTTCTTAAACAGGAGATGGAACTTTCCCTCGTAGGCCTTCAGAATGCAGGGAAGACATCTCTTGTCAATGCAATTGCTGTGAGTTAATGCAACCCTGAAATTGTTTTTTCTGTTTATCATAAATGACAATCTTTTGACATCAATTGTTTGATGTTTACTAGACAGGGGGATACAGTGAGGACATGATTCCAACTGTAGGTATTTTAACTTTAAATTAATTTTAATTAACATGTTTGAATATTGTAATGACATATAATAGAAACCTTAAACCCAGGTAGGTTTCAACATGCGAAAAGTGACAAAGGGAAATGTCACAATAAAGCTTTGGGACCTTGGAGGGCAGCGGAGATTCCGAACAATGTGGGAGCGCTACTGCCGTGGTGTCTCTGCTATAGTGTACTGTCAATCTCTTAATGTGCTCTCCTTAGAGACATACAAAAACAAACTCTATGAGCATGCATGACACACACACACACATTTTTGCTTTGACTTCAATGGCTTTTAACTTTAGATTTTCAGCACAATTGGCCTGTCAGGGAGAGAAACTTACGCCTTTTTATGTACTCAGCAAAAAATTTTTATTTTATCATATTGTAGAATTGAAAAAGAGAATCATTATCTGAAAATCTGTATGATACATATTTTTCATTTGAGGTACTTTTGAGTATGCTGCCATTTCATCTCTTTTTTTGTTGAGACACCATTAGTAGGATTTCTTTTTTTGGGTTTCTCATAGCAACTTATAAAGAGTAGATGGTGCAAACTGCAAATGATGCCTTCATCCTTTCCCTAAGATATTTTCACCACAAAAGGAAAATGTTAAGTGATCACATACTTGTTAGGGTGAAGCACCTATCATTACACAAAAGATCGAACTATTAGTAAGAGTGAAACTTTTATTCCCTTATATCTTCTCAAAGTCATATTAGGCATGAAGACAGACAGAAATGTTAAATCCAAGAATCTTGAAGGAAACACTGGCACAACAATGCCAACAATATTTGTAATGATAACTTATGTCAAGTGTCAATAAAACTTAATCTGTTAGGATGACTGGTCCTTTTTATGAAACAGAGGTGGTAAGAAACTCCTCGCTGCTTAATTATAGAGGCTTTAATACTTTATCAAGGCTTAATCATCATAGAAGCTTGAGCTAATAGGAAAAGGCCTACTAATGGAGTAATGGTTTTGAATCATAACCAGTATCCTATAATACAGAGTGCTGACCTCATCTAGTATTTTCTATACTGTTGTCTGTTTTCTTGTTAAAGGTTTTAAAATGAAGAAAAGAGAACTCATTGGTTGTTTTTGTCTGTATTTATGGCTGGTTAGTATTTTTCCCATTTTAGAATGGCAGTTTTCAATGATTTCACAATGTTGGTTTGTTTCTGATGGATGCAAAGACAGGTATGTTGTAGATGCTGCTGATAGAGACAGCATTCCAATATCTCGAAGTGAGTTACATGAGCTCTTGACAAAACCCTCCTTGAGCGATATTCCTTTGCTTGTTCTTGGAAACAAAATCGACAAATCCGAAGCTCTATCCAAACAGGCATTGGTAGATCAGTTGTGAGTTCAGACAACTTAAGAAATTGTTCCATAAGCCAACAATATTATTAAATAAATATCTTTTTTAATATTTTGTTGCTCACTTTCAATGCGTTATTGAACTGAAAGATATTTTCGTCTTTCATCTTGAATCATTTCAGAGGACTGGAATCAATTAAAGACAGAGAGGTCAGCTGCTACATGATTTCTTGCAAGGATTCCATAAACATAGATGTTGTCATTGACTGGCTTATCAAGCACTCTAGAACTGCAAAATGATCCTTGGTTTGACCACCATTTTATTTTTGGTCATTAAAGCCAGGTGTTGATGAAATCCCTTCCTTGTCCAATATGTTTCTCTTGGTTGTAGTTGTAGTCCAACCAAGTGTTTTTGTAAAGTTATCTCCAAAATTGATGACGTTATTGACCTGGGTACTTGTTTTTCATCGAATTTTAATGGTCCCTCTCTAATGATTATGTAGTTGTATGAGTATGAAATATTTTTTTTTATTAAAAAAAAAGAGAAATGTAGAATTAAATTGATAAACACCAAAAACACAGTACTCCTTTCCAGATGAATTTTCTTAACTATTTCAAAGTATCGGTTGACCCAAAAAATAGTTATCTCCAAAATTGATGACATTATTGACCTGGGTACTTGTTTTTCATCGAATTTTAATGGTCCCCCTCTAATGATTATTTATTTGTATGAGTATGAAATAATTTTTTTTTATAAAAAAAGAAAAAAAGAAGAGAAATGTAGAATTTAATTGATAAACACCAAAAACACAGTACTCCTTTCCAGATGAATTTTCTTAACTATTTCAAAGTATCGGTTGACCCAAAAACGAAAAAAAGGTGAGAAAAAAATCTGGCCATACGATTTCATCTCACCAAATCAATTGACCAATATTCAAAATTCAAGACTCAAAAAAGAAAGGCATCAGAAAGAACTAAGATCAGTAAGTCACATACGACATTAAACTAAGAAGTAAGAACAGAAAAGAGAAATCCATAGACTAATCTTTCTGTTAATCACACATCCATTCATACATTCTTTATTACAACATGCAATTGCTTACATGATAGGTTACATTTTTCTAAATTATTCACATTCTCAAACCATGTTCATCTCAAAATGACATAATCTCCAAAGCTCAGAGCTTGCTAGTAATGTTAATGTTTCGCAGTTTAGGCGATTTTGGCGCATCTTTAGGAACAACTACAGTGAGAACTCCATTTTCAACCTGCGCCTTAATCTGATCAACCTTCACATTCTCTGGCAATTCAATTGCCCGAGAAAACTCTCCCTTCCCAGTGCCTCTCTCAGCTACATGCCAAACAGTATCTTTTGCTTGATCCTTCTCTTTCCCACCTTCTCCTTTGATGTGCAAAATATTCCCATCTTCTATCTGTACCTTTATGTCATCTCTGTTGAATCCTATTCACAAACACATAAAATTCACACTATAACACCAATACAAGTAATTGCTCAATCCACACCACCCCCATCAAGATTCTAGTCTCTTAACGAAAGTGAAGAGGGTAAGATAAGATAGTACCTGGAACGTTGATTTTGAAGATGTGGGCAGAAGGGGATTCAAGCCAATCCATGAGGGCCGTTGAACCTGACCATTCTCGAAAAATGGGAGGGCTCCAGAAGAAGCGTCTGAAAGGGTACCCAAGTATACCTTCAGTCATTGTTGATCGTGGAACAACAAAGTTGGTTGACTCGCCCAAGAGAACAAAAAAGAAGCAGAAGAACTAAATGGGTATTATTGGGTATAAATAAATTAATTTAATTTGCATTTATAAGAGTTACCGCTGACGATCTAGATTGTTCTCTGGACTTATCTGATGTCCCTACTGAATCTGGAAGTGTGAAGAAGACGATGGTTCAAGATGGTTCAGGAATCAAATCTGGATGGGTGGACTATTCGTTGGGCCAGATACTGGTAGGCTTAGCTAATCTCTAATACAGATTTTGGCTTCACCCTTTGGATTGGGCTCGGAGGGTTAAACCAGAAACTGGGAAATTTTGGGTGGTTCGTTGCTATTTTTTCAAAAAGGAATTTAAAACCCATTCTTATGTTTTTCCACGGTTTTCTTTTCTTGACATTTTTGGATTTGTTTTATTTATATATCATATTAGAAAATTGTGTGAGATGAAAAACAAAAAGAAAGAGAAATAGTGATTTTAAAATGAGAAACACGAAATTGCTCCTAAAGCAAAACATTGTGAATTTACTCACTATGAGTGTAAATTCCTATTGCCATCTCTGTTTATAATAATCCCTTCAGCAAGATAGTTATTTCAAGCAGATGGTTTATACTATATATACTCTTCTTAACTTGGTACTATTGGCATTTCTTTGTTGTTGGGGGGGGGGGTGTTGTAGAATCTAAAAGAAATTTAGTTATATTTTACTACCTTACCAAAGTTATGGTCCATTTCAGCAAGGTTGAGGTGGGCAAAAGTAGTTATTAGTTACTTTGATTGAAGGAAAATTTTGAAAAAAAATATCATTTGTAAGGGAAAAAGCTTGGGTGAAAAGAAAAGTAAATTTCTTGTTAATTTAAAATCTAAAATTTTCTTTTGTTTATCCAAACACAACTACGTTAAGGAAGATGGCGGCATGATGACAATTTGGAATTTATAGCACTTTGTTGGCGTTTGTAAGTTTGAGGGTGGTTTATTCAGAATATTATGGAAGCAAGAAGTGCGTATTTTTGTGATTTCTTCATGTTTAATCAAGCTTTGGACGGCATACATGATGGAGTCCAAAGATGACAGATTCCGTTCAATGAAGTTTGGATAAAGACAAGGCAGAAAGAAAAAAGAGTAAAAAGTAAAGTTGATAGATATGAAGTGGATTCAATTACAATGTCTTTGTCTCACTTTGTCGTCCACTTAACCCTCAAAACGACACCACAATATATATATATAAATGTATATTGGATGGACCATAGAATTAACGTGAGTGAAAAAAATATGTTAAAGAGTTCAAATCACAAAAGACAGCGTGCAATGTGGGTGTTGTCCGTGAAAAAAGATGATTAAGACTTCAAATCATGAAATTCTATGATTAGTATTCTACTTGTTTAATTGGGTATGATCAATGAGAATATCAGTAAAGGCAACAAATCTATCAAATATTTCTTTGATGTAATTCATCAAATATTATAAACATATTTGTCTGGCCATTATATATATATATATTCAAGATAGATTTGAGTCTAATTAATACAGACAAATCCGTGGCTTAGTTTCTTTATTTATACTTACAAAATGACACAAAAATTTAAAATACTAACCACATAAATATAACTACTGACTTGATATGCACTAACTAAAATATTAATTTATTTTTATTTATTAAAAATAATATTAATTAATCATATGTGACAAACAAAATTATTAATTATCTTTTAAATAACTACCCTTTAAAATTATCTATTATTTATAGAATGATTGTTGTGTGGTAGTTAGTGAAATAATATAATGGTAATTATTAATTTCTTGAAAAGTGGAGAGTAAAAAAAAGTATCAGATATTAAAAAGGGTCAAAGCCATATTAATATGTACATATTTAATTTTTCAGATATTTTATAAAATAAATTATATTTATATTTAATATTAAATATAATATGACTTTTCAAATTATTAATTATATATAATTAAAAGATTTGGAAGACAGTATTAATAAAGTGTACGTTTTTGGCCTAAAGTTTATTCACTGCCTAATAATATTTTTTTTTTTTATCTTTTTATGCAGCGCTGGGGTCACTGATAATGGTTGGAAGGATAAAATGGCTGCTTAAACCCCAATTATTACTAAAAAAGTTGTCTTGACTAAAGATAATGATCGATCACATTGAGAGAGAGAGAGAGAGAGTGATTGAAGATGAGAACTCTATGTATTTACATAAAATATAAATAATTTGAATGGAGATATCAGCCGCAGCTTCACAAAGATAAAAATAAATAAAACCTCTGTCCAACGTCGTGCTAATTGTAAGCAAAAGGAGGATCACGCGAAAATTCCATCGTCCCCAAAAGATGAAGAGGCGCATATACGAATGATACCCCCAGAGAAAGAATAATATAATACACCAACACTACCCCCCCTTTTGTTCAGTGGGGAGGGAGGCAAGCAAATTTTATTGAAGCCTTTATTTATTCCTCTTTGCTTTTTTTGCCTTCCCATTCCCAATAAGTGCCCCCAGCTATGTCTCTTGCATTCTTTGAATTGAAATAATAAAAGGGACAAAAGATAAAGAGAGAGAACGAAAATAAAGTTAACATTTCTTCAAGAGAAAAAAAAAAGCCAACAAAAGCAAACTAATGGAGGAGAGAGGCTCATAATTGAGCGCAGCTCCATGTCATGCCATGCCAACCAGTTTTATAAATAACTTTATTTACCTGCATGGCAAAAGATAAAAGCAAAAAAAAAAAAAGAAGAAGAATCATGTTAGCATAATGCTGAATCTATGGCTTTTTTGTTTTAAAATTAAAAAAAAAAAAAAAAAAGAAGAGAAAGTGTGTAATTACCACGATCTTCACAAAGCTTCCTTAAGAAAGCGAGGAAAATAATAAGTATGGCTACTCCTGCTAATAGTCCTATAATTATAGCAAAAGTCTTCTCACCTTCATCGCTTGATTTATCTGCAACACATCATTAGCTACAATTAGCCCATCAATAAAATATTTTTCTGTGCCAAAAATGTTTTCGCGATTAATTCAAATTCTGCCTACCACAAACTTCTCATATCTCGTACATAATACTACTATTCTAATATATATTTCATAAATAAATCTCTTTTTTAATTTTACAAAATTAAAATTAATTAAGGTTAATCTAAATCAAGAGAAATGTCCAAAAGAGATACGAGGAAGAAAAAAAAACGAGATAAAAAAAATTAGAAACATTCATTAGGTGTTTATGTTTGCAAAAATTGAAGCCGATATCTATCCAAAAAAGGAAAAAAAAATTATGACAGTCTCTTAATTGTTTTTGGTGATTTTTCTTCTTACAATTTTCAAATTTTATTCTTTGTACATTTTTTACATCCTTGGAGGAACAAAGCAATCCCCACCTCACACCACACCATAAGTTTCCAAGTTTTTTTTTTTTTTTTGGGCAGTAATAAGTTTTCAAGATCAAATGAAGAGGAATGGAAGAAGCAACAGGGATTGTGGAAGAAGAAGAAGGAGCACTGGTAGCATTAGATGGGCCTTACCGTGGGCCTTGGAGTAGGCATGGGCCCCACCGGTGGAGTACCTCGCATAACACTTGACCAAGAACATGTCACCGTAATCCGCAGAGCCACAATCGCTTTTCAACCGTCCGATTGCCTCCGCTAGACAATCCTGGCACTCCGCATAGCTCAGATCCCCTGTACACTGAGCCATCCCCTGCACTTTCCCGGACCCACCCACTCGAAACGGACCCCCCGAACCGGATAACCCGGACAGAACCGAATCCCTGCTGGACATGGCATCGGAGTTATACCCGACGGAGGGCCCACATTTCTTCAACACCACGGTCTTGTCCTCCACGCCCAAGAAGGAAGCGTTATCGTACTTGACATAGCAGCCCTCGAGCTGCACCGCGCCGCCGCAGGCCTGTGAGCAGAGGACGCCGGCGCGGCTGACGGCTCGGGCGACGCAAGTGGTGCAGTCGGGCATGGAGAGGTCGGCGCGGCATTGGTAGAGGCCGTAGACAACGTCTTGGGGGCTGGAGCCGAGGACGGTGAAGTTGTTGTAGGCGGAGTAGGTGGCCGAGTTGACGAGGGAGGTGAGTAGCGAGTCGAGGTTGGACTCGTAGGGGGAGTTGGGGGAGTATTTCTGCTGAGTGCATCCTCCGTAGAGGAAGGAGTCCGTGGAGGAAGAAAGTGAAGGGTAAAAGAGAGAGATAATAATGAGGAGGAAGATGGCGAAGGGTGAGAGAGAAGGGGTCGTTTTGGCCATTTTTCTGAACCCTCTTTGTTTTTGAATGTCTGAGTGTGAGAGTGGAGGTGGATATGGAAATTAAGTTAAGTGGAGGAACATGAGAATGTTCAGGTTATTCCATGGAAGCGAAGAAGATCGAAAGACCTCTGAGCTTGCTGAGGGAGTTGCTTTAAATAAGGAATTCAATGGCTTAGCCAATTCAAGAAAACAGAAAAGCTTCTCTACGTTAATTCACGGTTGTGGGGTCTGAATCTATTTTAATCCTTCACGATGAATTTTTTTTTTTTTTTTAATATTGAGATGTTATTTTTTCAAATGAACAATTGTAAGTTTGTCATTTATGAGAGAAGGTATTTATTTATTTATTTTGGCGCAATGCTTTATAACTTCTTATCTTTGAACTTCGGTAGATCTTGCCAGAGCAAACTCTGAACTATTGTTGATATTTTTCATGTGACAAATAGAAATTGCTTTGTTAAAACATTTCAGTGAAAAATTTGAAACCATGGCAACGAAGATAAACAGCTCAGAATAAGGAGCTTGATATACTGTCCGAAGTTTGAATTAATCGTTTTTTTGAAACTAAATTGTTTTTTTGTACATTTTCTAACCCCGTCTTGAATAGTCTCCATTGAAAAAATGAATTAATTAAAATGTACCTAAATTAGTTTACACATCACTTGACTAAACTGCTCGAAAAAAAAAACTTGAAAATTTTAGTAAGTTGTATCTAAATGCATAAATCCTTCATCATTTTTATTTTTGTAACAATCACTATAAACATCCTCCAAGATGCAATTCTAGAGGCATCTTTTTAATTTCGTTGAATAGACATTATTGTAAAAGTAAAAAGTATTACGGCCTACTTATCCCTAAAGTTTTCGGGGGATGTAAAAGAACCTTTATTCGGGGACAATATAAATTAACTTTTATGTAATGATGGTAAAAACACGAAAGGCCCCGGATAAGTGGCATAGATAGGATGGTCCAAACTAAACCATTTTTTCGTTTGTGGTGGGTGCTATATGGTGATTCGAATCCCATGATCACCTTTGTCAACATCTTTTTCCTGTTTCTCTGAGAAGACATTATACATTTCCCATGCAAATTCTTCAGTAATGCTATGTTTGGATAAATATAAAAAGTTAGGGAAGTTGTGAAAACAAGAAGAGACAAGGTGTACCATTACCAAGAAAACCAAAATGATCAGATTCCAAAATCTCATGAATTGAAATTGAAAGCCTCGTTGGCCATGCTAAGCAGTTAGGTCATGAAACTAAGGAATTCAGGGCCTTTGTAAAAACTATGTTCCATTTCTCTGCTTAGTAATTATAATGTCTATGGATTGTAAAGTAACATGCTCTCTCACACTAGGATAAGGAAAGGACTCGAACACTTTCCCTATTATGCAGACAAACTCTTTTCGAATGAGGACACAAGAAGACAACTGTGACATCGCACTACGCCTACCCTCCTCGTCATCCCTTACTTTCCCACCCTTTGAATAGTTCATCCCAGTGAAGGTTGCATCAGCTAAATGGCCTAGTATGGACAGGCACGAGAGATTCAATAACAGATATCAGGTTATAATTGAACTTCCAAGTTGAGTTGTAAGCATGGAAGTTATAAGACCTTTCTCCTGTGAACTTGAAATTGAAACGAAGTGGGGCTTGAATTAATGGTGTTGGGAACAGTAGGATAGTCACGGGAAAGCTTATTGGTGAGGTTAAATCACCAGAGATTTTTACTGCAGAATCCCGGTTTCCCCCCCATTTCCATATTAATTTCAGTTTGTAAATTACAAATGGTCCCCACAATAAGATCCATCTCTTACTTGGAAACACAAAACTTTAGGTTCCCTACTACAATTTGTAAGGAGGTTCCTCTTTCTTCCTGATAGGAGAGGAGCTATAAAGTTAAGTTGGAATTTTGAGCCGAAGTTATGAGTGAATGTCTTTTTATTTACAAATCATCATGACTAGTTTTGTTATGAATAATTGATTATATATAGTACACAGGATTGAAGCCTAGGGTCTTGGAGTGGGTTGCCTTAGCTAAGAGTAGACATATTGGAGAAGCAGACAGTGGAAATTTAATGCGCAGAGCTCATTCTCTCACTAGAGATCAAGACCAAAGTTGTGGTGTGTTTTAATCCATCCCTCTCTTTCTCATAATTTTTGTGTGGACACTTACATGGTTACACAGCCACCGTGCATGGTGTGGGCAACAAGGGGAGAGTGTTTCTTTCTCAAAACATTGAGAGAGATTGAAGAGAAAAATGTTACTTTCAAATTTGTCTTAATTAATTTATGATGTTTTGTCTTTCTATCTCATCTCTATTGCATGCCTTGTCATAGATTATCCATGTCCACAGATCTCTGGATACGCCGGCCCATATCTATATCTAAGCCCAATCAGTTTAATTCTTCTCAAAAATAGTGTTTTTTTTCCTTCAATTTTTCAATCACAGTATCATTGTTATTGTCGTCAAATTTTAAAAAGATTTTAATTTGATCTAAAATTGTGAAAATGATAGTATCATTTTAAACTAATATATCTTTCAAATAACTTTTTCTCGTTTTAAAATTAATATTTTATATTAATAAACCACAGACAACATAGTTGATACTTTATAGTATGTATCCACCCCTAGTTGTTGATGATATCAGGGAATATCTATCCCACGTGTTTGCCTCTTTTAGTCCTTGACTCTATGTTTGTATTCAAAAATAAAAAATTCTTTCTTTCCCGGCGGGTACGAGATAAAAGACTTTTTATTGACAAATGTTCGTCTAAGAAAATAATTTGAACTCTTTAAATATTTATCTGAGAGTTCGATTATTTGAATGATATGTATAGAACAAATTTTTGTTAGAAGTCTTCACATCTAGCGTCTAAAATATTTTGAAGAGATTAATATTTTATAGATTAATACTTTATTAACCCGACAAAGGGATACTCATGTTATTATATTAAAAAAGAAAAAGAAAAAAGATGAAAGGACTTTCTTTTCTTCTGCCTCTGCAAAACGAGAGGAGGAAAAGTTAACCAGAGTGGTCCATGCCGGTGAGAACTTGTCTTGGGCATAAACATCATGAGGAAGACTAGACTGTACCTTTTTGGTAGTGGGCTAACCTAAGGCCTTGCATCAGAGCCTATAGTTGGCTAAGAATTGCAGGGCCCTTTCCCATATAGCGTCGGGAAACGTAGCATCCAATTCCCATGGTTCTTGGGTTTTGATGTTCTGTCCCATCAACATTTAGTGTGATAAATTGGGTTCCACCTAGGCGTTATTTGAGGCGTTAACTCTAAAAAAAATATGTTGCGCAAAATATCTGACCGGGGAACAAGCCCAGTCTCCGAAGAAGTGGTGAATATCCTTTTGATTCCTGAGCAGTAACCCAAGGAAGGTTATGATTCGTAGTATATCGAAGCCATAAAACCACGTCACCCAGATTATAATATATATAGCTCTTAACCAGAAAGATCGATGAAGTGAAATAAATAGTTTCATCGGGTAGACCAAGCCGAATGAGCTGGCAGATTTTTAAATCCTAACCCTCTAGATGCACTTTCAACATCAATAGAATTATGGGTTTTTTTTCTTTCTTTTTTTTGGTGGTAGTCTTATGGTCAATTATATATAGCACTGTCAAGAAATTTCTTTTCTTTTTCTCCTTACAATGGAAGAATCCACAATCTCTAATGATACAGAACAATACAGCGTTCAAAATGAAGGGGGGAAATTTTGATTTAAAAGTAAAATTGGAATTGCCAACTTCCATGTGATTTACAGACAAATATATTCTACCATTCGGCACGGTTCCAACCCTTGTTTGCATCCAACTGTTCCGCAGTTCATTCCGTCCGAAAGAAGCCAAAAAAAGCAGCCCTATCCTCCACCAAATTTACCTATTTACAAGGCAGAATTTCCACTTCTCATGCAGTTTACAAAGCCCATTTCTTGTTCCTCACGAGCCTTGAGACGATTTACTAATCTGTCTAGAGCATCTTTCATCCACCAATGTTGACAAACTTCTCTTGCTTCAGACACGCTCATCTACACCCAAATAAAATATCTCACTCGTTGTTCAGAAAGAACTCAACAAACAGTAAACCCAATTTAATGCAAGTTTCTTTGTCTTACCCATGTTCTTTGACGGACGTTTTGCTCTGGCCAAAACTCTAATTGTTCTTGAACATGTAGAGGGAACATGTAGCCTTCATAGAAAGTATCATGGGCTTTGCTCTTGAAACTCCATTTACCCAATTTACACTGCCACCACACGACAAAACAGAGCATTTTATTTGTCAAATTTGAATTCGTAGCTAATGGTTTATTTAGCCCATTATTTTTTAGCAAGTGGCTTACCCCAAGAATGCCTCGCACCCCAGCTTCCTCTATGCTCTCTCGCAGAGCTGCCTCCTTTTTGGATTCGTCGAGTTCCCAGCCTCCCTGTTTTGGGTCAACGAGAGATTGATGAGGAGGAAATATAGAATAATAATAGTGAAAGAATGGGCCTTTTGGGTACTGTTTATTGACTAGGTGTACCTTTGGAAATAGCATCCCTTTGCCTTTCTGAGAACTAATAACAAGAACTTCTAATTCTTCCGATGCCTTCAAACAAGTTTGTTCCCCAATTTTATATCTGTATGGTATACATCTGCATGATTGCAAACACAAAATTTAGAAAGCTCATAATCACTGGAATGCGAAACTCAACGAAGCAGTAATGCAACAAATTCCTTTTCCCCCATTGGAAATTCAGAACCTAACACTCATCCCATGTTCAAATTCTCGGTTAGGTTTAATCCCCTTCAACAATAAAGTATATCCAGATTCTAGACCCCTTCCACTTTGTCCTCTACTCTCTTTTAGACACTATTGCAAAGCTAAGACCTTTGCATTTTCTACAACCTTCTTTCCCACAAAAGAACAAACACTTGAGGAACTAAACATGATTTCCCAAAGAACTCGTCTTTTACAGAAAAACACAATTTCTTTTTTCTGGGTAAAGTTTTGAAAGTTTGATGAGGAAATCTTTCAATGAGACACCGGATTTCCTAACATTAAAGTAGAAGAGAGAGAAAGAGACGAACCCGACGACTTGGCGACGACCTTTTCTGTAGCGCTGCAACTCCCTGCCGGTCCGAGAAACCAATGCCACAGCATTTTCTTGGGAAACCAAAGCCATCATTTTTGTTTTCTTCCTTCCGAGTGATTTCCGAAAGAGACTTTAAAAGAAAGTACCTGAATTGAATTTAGAGAACTAAAGAAACGAAGTGTGGTTGTGTTTATGTTTAGCAGTTAGAGAACATCATCATCAGAATAGAAAAGTGTTGAAGATTTGGAAGAAGCTGCCGCATTTATAGTGGTAACTGGATAGATAGAGAGAGGGTTAGGGGTTGTTGCCTCTTGCGGCTTGCCTCTGGGTTTGGAGGGGGTGGGAAAGGGTGACGTTTGAGGTTTGAAGGTTGCAAGTTACTCTACGACACGTGTGAATGACGTGTCACGTGAGTTCCTATGTGGCCTCTCATTATCCACTGGTGCTGTTGCGGCTATTCCTCAATGATCCCATCATTTTACTTTGGTCTGTAGGAAGAAAGCTGCTGAGTTTCTCTAGAAGACTATTACATCTTTCTTTCTTTTTTGTTTAAAAAATAAAATTAATCTAGAAGTTATCTTCAGTCACGAGTTGATCATTTTTCTAATTTCCTAGAATTCTTCATTGGGGCTAAGAGGGATAACAGCTGCAAACACTATAAGAAAAAGCATAATCCTTTTATATAATTCTGTTTTTTTAAAAAATAGGAATTATAACTGGTGATCCAAATATAATATTTCGAAGGAATGTTTTATTTTTATTTATTTTTAAATGATTTTAAGTGTTAAAGCTTACTCTAATTTTTACCATTATTAAAAATGTTATATAGAATTCGAGAATCCACCGTGAAGGAGGGTTGTCTTTTTTTTTTTTGGGGACTTGGAGGAAGGAGGGTTGTCAGCCGAAATAAGAAGCGCGTAACAACCAAAAGAAGTGGGCCCTCTTAAAAGGGAACAAAGGGCCCTAAAAAGAAATTGTATAATGCAAGCTTTTTAGTTAAACTCCATTTGATGAAGTCAATTATAAATAATAATTACATATTATCAATTTCATTAAAATAATACCTAACGTAAATATTTTAAAATATAAATAATTAAATATATACTAAAATGATAATTTTATATTTTTTAAAAAATAAAAAAATTGAGAGACTAAATTTAGGGTATAAATTTTTTTTTTTTGTATGATTTGGTGAATTACATAACAAAACATCTTAAAATATTTCATCCATCCCATGTCATTATTACGTAAGACACAAATTTACGAGAGCGGCCACTCACATTCATGGGTTGTGACGGTTATAGTTTTAAATTTCTCGTTAATTAGAAGAAGAAATATCAAATTAAATAAGTAGCTGTCCCCCGTCATTGTCATAACATCCTCAACAATTAATCTTGCAGGAATAATTATTGAGTTGTGTTTCATCTAAAATTATTTAAGCAATGAACAAATCATAATCTTTCACAACACATAATTAAGCATCACCAACAGAATAGCTTTTTTTATTTTTTATTTTATAGATAAACATATTTGTTAAAAAATAGTGCCTTTTTTTCCAATGAAAAGGATACTATGAATCTAGAATGTAGAATGCAATGTATTTTATATCTCAATTTTCAAAGTCAAAGGTCGTCATTTAATTTAAAATATGAAAAATAAACGAATTTATTGCCGAAAAAATGAAAATTGAAAAAGTAAAAGACATGAAAAGTCAGAGCATTCGGGGGAACACATGGGTTCCGGCACACTGTATTTTGCGTCTGAATGTGTGTGTTTTATAATATATTTGCAACACTGAAATTTTAAATATTTGGATAAGTCTCGAGTCACATCACACTAATTACCATTTTCATAATTATCAATGGATAAATAATGCGCGTTTCCAAGATGACATATAGCCCAAATTTGAATTAATTAATCGTCATAGTGTGTTTAACAAATTTAATAAATTAATTTATAATTTATTTAATTAATTTATAAATTTATTTAATTAAATTAAAAATATTTGATAAATAAATTTATTTAAATAATTTAAATTAGTTAAAATTTTATAAATTATATATTATTTTAAATAATATATAATTTATAAATTTTTAATTAATTTATAAAAAAAATTTATTAAATATATTCATAATTATAAATTTTTAACGAAGGAAAAAAAATTTGAAGAAAGTCATATGCGGTGACGTATTCGTACCAGATCTTACACTGATCAGTGATGAACTATGGAGAAAAAAATAAGTCTTTCGCATTGATTATATATTATAATGATTTAATAATAATAAAAAAAATTGAATAATTTATAATTAAAAAAATTGAAGTTCAATGCAATTTTTAATAGGGAGATTTTGTCTGATGCATTCGAAATGATGAGGTTCGTCCACCTAAGCGCCCACCTTTCTGGAAATATATGCAAAAACGCAGCAAGTTTAAGACTTAATTTCCAGCTCTATTATTGTTATTGGTACTTGGTAGGGCATAGGCGCATGTTACCTTCTGAATTGGTCGTCTTTTAGCAGTTAATTATCTCTCATTTTTATAATATAATTAAAAAAAAATATTTAATCAATTGATGATAAATAATTTTTTATTTATTAATAATATTTAGATTGTGATACATAATAAAAATAATAATTTTTAAAATAATTTTTATTATATATCATGATCTAAATATTATTAATAAATAAAAAATTATTTACTGTTAATATTAATATATTAAATATTAACTCATAATTAAAATATATAAATATTTTCTCTCTCTTCCCCTCGCGTGTGGCTACCGAGCCGTCAACAATTTTTCGTATCTAAAATAATATTGGTGGGCCTCGCTTTTTATTATCTTTGACTTTTACGTTTGCCTCATTTTCCTTTTTTTTTTTTTTGTTTCCTTGGGAAGAAGAAGTCATTCAACTTCACAAAGACGGTGTTCATCATTGACTTTAACGTGGGAATCCCACCGAAATTAACTAATTGTTTTTCGTTAGTTTGATATTTTAACTTAAATAAAGTTGTTACAATATTAATTAAGTTAAAATGAGGGGGATTTAATTGCTAGTTATTGTGCGTGCGAGAAAAGTGGTGGCTCTCGTGCACGAGATTCCCTTTGGAAATTAATTGCACGTAAGAATACAAAATCTTAAGCAAATGAGTTACGTCCGTTTTATTTACCGTTGTTTCCTTAGCTCCACAGACGCAACACACACCCAATTGGCGGTCGGCGGGAGCGTTATAGCCTCACATATAATCTTCGATTTGGTTCGGTCATCAAACAAAAGTCCAGTTTTATGTCTATGCGTAGATTGCAGAACTTTTGATGGATTTATTAGGGTTGTCGGTCCTTAAAAAGTTGTAGGACGGAAAGTTCGGCATCGAGAACGTCTTCGTATCAGTCGGTCGAATATTGACAGTTAGATTTATAATTACATATCTTATTTAAAAATATTTATTTATAATTAATTCGGAGATTGAGTCAATTTAAAAAATTTCATCCATAATTGTTGTCAAAATTAAATATAACTGAGATGCTCTCCAGTTTGATTAAGTTTAATAGACAGTTAGGACAATAAGAGACAAAATTATGTTGGTTGATGGTGACATATATAGTTTCTCAGTTATACACGCAAACTAACCCCTTCTTTTCTTTATTTGTGGAGTTGGTTTCCTGTTTGTGAAGTTACTGAATTTAGGTCTTTCTTTATTGATCACACTTTTGTTATTATCTGCTTTGTTTTAGTCATCTTAGAAATAATAGGAAAGGTGAGAAGGACAGAACCGCAAAAGAAGACTATCTGCCCTTAACCATCCATTTGAAAGACTCAAGAGGAAGGGGTCAATACCCAACCCACCCGCAGTTAAATGATTGGCCACTCCAAGGGAAGGGACAAATGAATCATTATGATTGGGAATGGGGTGTCTCAATTGGGTCCATTCCCCTTTCAGCAAGCTTGCATTAAATTGGAATTTATAACAATGATCTTTCTCCGGATACTTGTTCAATTACGCCATCAATCTTGATCTGTTACTTCGCTGATTAATTCAATATATCCTTCCCTATGCTATTTATTTCAACAATAGATAATCTGAATTCTTGTGGTAATGAAGTAAATTTGTGTCTTACCACTGGGTACGGGAGAATTCAAGAGACATAGTAACGAGCAAGGTCTCAAATACATCTATCTGCAAATTAGTATAAACCGGCCCCCAGCTCTTATCTACCAGGAGACCCAGAGATTGCATTTGATAGCTGTAACTGCAATCTCCAAACTCTGTTTTCTCCCTTGTCTTCACCACTAGATTACAAGGAGATACACCAGACTAATCCACATAAGCTTAAAATTTTTTCAGTTGGTTTCTAAGCATATTATGGATATAGATATATATATCAGTCGGACAGCTCAAAATATCAGGGTCTGTTTAATTCTATTTTTATTTTTTATTTTTAAAAATTATTTTATAAAATAAAAAAAATCTGTTTGATAAATTATTTTAAAAAAATATTTTTATTATTATAAAAATAAAAATAAGAAATAAGAAATAATTTTATTTATTTTTATTTTAAAAATAATTTTTTTCAAAATTTATTTTTAAAACAACAAAAAAATAATTATCAAATAAATTTTTTTATTTAAAAAAAACTAAAATTAAAAAACAATTTTTAAAAATAAAAAATAAACAACTTTTTCTTCCAATTACTAATATACAATAATAATTCACACATGAAAAGCGTAACTTCCAATAGAGCATTTCCAAGTGCACTTCATAACGTCAGTCACTATATCATTCCATCTCAATAAAATAATATTTCCCTATGGCCCGTGCCCAAATGCAAGCTAAACTATTAGCAAGTACCAAAAAAATTGAGAAAATTACTAGTTGTAAAACAGGCAACTTCAGAGAGCAAACTAGCACGGTCTTGAATATTGAGGCACTCTACTGTACAATGCCTGCGTTCTAAATAGACAAGCAAGTACAGCAACATTGTTAAGGAAAAAACATGGCAATGCCTATTAGAACTACCATGTAAACTGCACATTTAGCTGTATTCATCGGATTCATCAGAATCTACAGATGTCACATCAGAGTCTTCCTGCTGGTCTTCAATTTCATGGTTTTTTATTGCTGTGCAGGCAGACATCTTGGTCAGTGCTGCAGCTTTGCTTGCTCGCTGGGAGCGACTTTTTACCGTGTGATAGGCAGTCGGAACTACAGAAGCAGGTGAAACTTCATCATCGGACGAGTCTTGCTCAATCCTTACCCTTCTAGAACGTGTTGATCTGGTTGGTCGTGCAGCTGGTGTTTGGGGCATTGGAACAGACCCATCAAAATCCAGATGGAATTCAGGTTCCAACTTCCCTTCAAACACGTTACCACATAAGCAAAACCACCCCTATGGCCTGTGTCCAAATGCAAGCTAAACTATTAGCAAGTACAGAAAAAATAAAAAATTACTAGTTGTAAAACAGGCAACTTCATAGAGCAAACTAGTACGGTCTTGAATATTGACGCACTCTACTTAACAATTTCTGCATTCTAAAGAGTCAAGCAAGTACAGCAACATTTAGATGTGTTAAGAAAAAAACATGGCAATGACTATTAAGCTATAAAACACCAACATTTTGATTTGAATCGTATTAACGTGTTGTTTATTTTATAGATACTAACAATTTTCAAACACTTTTTAAACATGTGTTCTATATCTAACTTAAAAAAAATTAATAAAAAAAAACTCGGATACACTTTTGAATAAATTCGGCATTTATTTTGAATATTTTAAACACAATTTTTTCATTTTCTTTGAGTTTTAATTTGAAGTTTGAACCCTTGCATTTCTTTTATCCAACACCGACAATCGTAACTTGTATCTTGGTCATCACAATGCATTTTCTCCATTGAAGTTGAATCCCATTGTATATTCTCTATTTAATATTGACAATTATTGCTACTTGTCTTCTTTTTTTAAGTTGAGTCTATGTCATTTATCATGGTTTACATTCGAGTCATCGCATTTATATTATTCTTTTTCGTTGACAATTAAAAATAAGTTCCTCTATTTCTTCTTTTTGAATTGTTTGTGAGTGTAATCATGTGCATATTCTTTTTCAGTAAGAGTATTCAAAATTCATTAATTATTTTGTTGAAGTTCAAACTTCTCTATAAAAAAAGAAGAAGTCAAATTCTTTTAATTTTTGTATTGTCTCTTAATATTTTACATAAACGCAACGACAAAGAATAGAGCTAACTTTTGTCTATAGTGGGAGAGTTGAAACATAATAATGCTCACATAATTCATTGGGAGTTACTCTCTTGCTTTTATTTTTTGTTGTTATTATATGTACACATAATTTTTATATATTTTTTTATTATTGATGTTTGAATTTTATCAATTATAAATTTATTTTTGAATGAACTAGAATTTAAAAAAAAAATTTGTAAATAAAAAAAATAAAAATAATAATAGTGATGAATACGTTACAAAATATTAAATATTTATATTATAAATTTATGATAATTTTTTTAATATTAAATTGTGACGTAGATTATAACTTATTCTATATTACTATTTTTTTATTATATATATATATATATATATATATATATATATATATATATATATATAATATTTATTTTTTAATTCAAATATCTTTAACGTATCACATCCTATATTTTTTTAAAAATTTATATGTTCTGTGTTTGTATTTATGCCGTGTTCTATGTTTGTGTAGCTATCAGAACTACCGTGTAAACTGCACATTTAACTGTGTTGATCGAATTCACCAGAATCTTCAGATGTCACATCAGAGTCTTCCTGTTGGTATTCAATTTCATGGTTTTTTTATTGCTGTGCAGGCAAACATCTTGGTCAGTGCTGCAGTTTTGCTTGCTCGCTGTGAGCGACTTTTTACCGTGTGATGAGAACTACAGAAGCAGGTGAAACTTCATCATCAGGCGAGTCTTGCTCAATCCTTGCCCTTCTAGAACGTGTTGGTCTGGTTGGGCGTGCAGTTGGTGTTTGGGGAATTGGAACAGACCCATCAAAATCCAGATGGAATTCAAGTTCCAACTTCCCTGCAAACACGTTACCACATAAGCAAAACCAACCCCCCCCCCCCCCCCCCCCGGGGGGGGGGGTGTTGTGAATCAGAGTATTAGTAAGACCAGTAAAACTGCCTGGCATAAAGCCCTTAAGATAATAAAGCAAATAAGGAATATATATTAGGCCTCTTAAGATTAAAATTGGAATTGGCATGCTAATAAAAGGTCGTCACTACAGCATTAATTTCTTAATTGTAGTCAGACCTTAACTCATGGCACGAGAGTGGAAGATGTAAAAGGTAAGTGATTTTTTGTTTTTTTGGGTGTAAGATGAGACTCGAACCCACTACGCCCAAATCCCCACCCCTCCCAACCATTTAAGCTAGTCTCAGATGGCCCGAATGGGTGATTTTCAACTCACTCTAGTTGGCACGTTCATTTTGACCCAACAAGAGAAATAATAACAACTTGAGCTGTTGCAACACATACTATAAAGCCCAATCACAAGTCCAGGCTTGCCATATATAGACATCATGTTTAAAAGAAAAAGAAAAGCTGAACCAAAGTGTAGGCATAACATTTTATCCTTCGAAACATCTCACAAGAGAAAAATAAGTATTGCAACAATTCTTGACCTGGTTGTCTATCTACACCAACGAGATGTTCCTCCATAAACGACTAAAATGCCTCCTCATGAACTTTATTGACCCTTGTTCTGATAACCGAAAACTAAGCAACGCGAGCATTCTACACAATGCTGACACATATACTTCTCAGCAGCTGTCTTCTTCGAATGAAAGCTTGCCACCTCAACAAAGGAAATCGAGGGCAAGAAGAAATGAAAAAAAGAGAGTAGAGAACAATTAGTTAATTTCGAATCCTGCAATATCTTCTCTGAACCATCTGACATGACTACTATTTCCAAGTGACATCCATCAAGCTTAGACAATATTCACGGCAATTGGATGCGAAGCATCAACGAACACGCAGATGATATCAACGCTCACTTGGCATAACTCCATAAATATCTCAGACGCAAGCTAACTTCTTGTAGTTTATGCAAGGGCCTTTATTACAAACTAGCACTTGGAACCAGCTGTCAGAAAGGATAAATGAACTTCAAAGGCTACAGGACAAAAAAGGCTTTCTGCAACGGCATGATGCAGGGATCTTTTTCATGATCCATTTCAATTTTCAACGTGAATTCACCATAAAGATTAATAACTATATGACAAATTAGCTCAACAAAATAGCAAACCAAGCATAATTTTAAGAACTGAAACTAAACAATTCCTTGCAAGGTGAAACCACAGTCTATAATGATTAGCAATCAAGAAGTAAAATGAAGAGCAAGCTTTAGGATATTGTCAACTAACTTCAAATTTGAGGAATGTTACCTCTATGGCTATGCATATTGCAAGCCCCTCCTCATCACACTCAAATGGAACTTCTGAACAACTATCTATGACTTGTGGAAGTTCCGCACTACTATTTTCACTCTTTGGGCTAGTCTCTTTAGTGTATAAAGGGGACTTCATCATCTGCAGCATAAATCGAGAAGCTTGAACAGCACGCTTATGCATCTGAGACACCACAAGAGAGGAACCTCCAGAGTTTCCATGAATTCTTGGCGACATTGAAAACATGACCAGAATGAAAGCCTTGGATATGCGCTTCTGAACTCACAGAAATGAAACAAATAGGGCCTCGGATGTGACATCAAAATAATAACAAGGACTACTAACTTAAGACATCAAAACGTGATATCAGCAATGCTTGCCTTGTGATTGGCTGAGATACATGGGTAGTGCTCAAAAAAGACAGATAGGCACTGCTTCAACCTGAAAGAGTCAATTTCTATTAGCTATCAGTATAAGACAACAAAATAAAACTGTGGGGGGAGGAAAATAATTAGTGGCACACATACTACCTCTCTGGGTGTTCTGTTACATCGCTGAAGAACGAGCTGATGAGCTTCGATAAAAGCACAGGATGCAAAGAAGCCGGTAAGCTTGGATAATTCTCACTTAGAAGAAGAAATTTCGCAAATCCCTCTCCAAGAACAGCATGAACGCACTCATCTTTGTTGCAAGTCAAAAGACTGCCCCCGTCATCTTTTTCGAAGCCACCATATAAGAGATCAAGCATTTCAACATTTAAATCCGCTTCTAAATCAAAAATAGTTTACAGGATTGAAACTCTTCTAGTCACACTGAATTTGACATAGAAGGTCGTGCTTCAACACCTTGTCAACTTCTTGATGCCCATGCCACTTCCCAAGATCAATTAATGCTTTACCCGCCTCTATGCTAATTGGACGTCGCCCTTTAATATATGAAATCCTCGGTTGTTTTACAAGTTCTTCACCAGGCATTCTTTCCAACAACCCAAAAATACCAAGACATCTGATGGCAATCCTTTGCACACCCAAATGAGCATGTTTTGCCTGAATTTCACTGTCCATACCAGAAAATAGTTACCAATGCCCTCCAACTAGATTTAGCAGGATAGACTGGTTTAGCCCATAGGCCCCTTTCTAAATATGCTACATATATACACAACATTATACTAGTTTTCTTCAGAATCGATAAACTTCCGATCAACATTTGATATTGTTGTTGTAGTTCATTGATTTCATTGAGCATTAAGGAACCGAAGTAGAAGCAATGCGTCAATGAATGAGGGGTTCTCCAATGTCCCAATTTTTCGAGATTGGATGGATTATAAATCGGAGGTGAAAAATAGAGAAAGAAAGCAAGCTAAATGAGCATAACATAGAAATACGCAATAACTTTGTTACCCCTGGAAGTAGTAAAGAATCTAAAGATTGCAGTAGTTCAATAGCCTTGCCCTGAAGATAGCGAAATGACACCACATTTTTCAGCAAAAGGCCAGTAAGAGAAAGGCTGTGTATCCTCTACACACAATCTGCCGTTCTCCCCCTGCAAGGTTGAGCTAGCTCTTTTATAACTGCAAGAACTGTAACTTGTTCAAAATTTTATTCAAATTAAATTCTAATTTTGAATAATTCATTATTGTAATAACCCTCAACTAATAAAACCTTTGAAGGTTAAGTGTAAATAATTTGAAACAAAGAAAGTTGAGAACAATGTAAAATTTTAGAGCGTTTTCGATCTTTTCTTCTGACCTTTCGTCACTCATACAATCATAACTCTCTCATATTAAATCTAAATTAAGTAATTCCAATTTCTAATGAAAGATAAGACATATATCTACAACTTTAATGTTGGGAACTTTTGCAAATTCCGTGAATATCATAGTGAGACGAGGCAAAAACCGAAGTGTAGTGTGGTCTGGACCTTTGCTCACTATTTTATGCATAACTCCTTCATATGAACTCCAAATTAGGTGATTCAAGTGGCTATGGAAAGCTAAGAGAAAGGGCTACAACTTTCATGTTGGACATTTTGTCAAATTCGGCGAAATGGAGTTCGCCGCGGCGAGAATAGTTCGCCGCGGCGAGAATATGTTCGCCGCGGCGAGAATGATGCGGTATTTTTTTCCCGAGAGCTGAGTTTCTGGTTTCGAATCTCGCCGCGGCGAAAATAAGTTCGCCGGCGGCGAAAATCGCGGCTCGCCGCGGCGAGAATGATCTCGCCGGCGGCGAGATTCGTCTGGTAGTTATTTTTGGCGGACCCCCCCCTTTTTCTTCATTTTCTCTTTCATCTGAACCCTAATTCTCTCTCTCTAAAATTTTCCTCAAACTTCTCTCTAAGATATCTCATGATCCGGACGTCCGATTTGAGCAAGTAAGGTATCGTTGGACTCGTGGGAAGAAGAGCTACAAATCCCACCGATCAATTTCGCCGGAAAGTCACCGGAAGGTCGCCGGAAAATTGCGTGAATAGTACCTCCAAAGGTAAAACTCCGTTTAATCGTGTTTTAGGCTTCGTTTTACCGAATTTCTTTCCATAGATAGTCTTAGAATTAGTTTCTATACAACATATAGGATTTTTAGGTTTCGGCATGAATAGTGTTCCGGCGAGTGAATAGTATTTTCCGGCGTGAATAGTAACTTTTAGAGTTTTCTAATTTTCATGTTATGGCTATGTTTTCTAGGTTGTTGAGTCATCACGAGGTGAAATTCTCGTTGTTGGACTCCTAGTAAGGTGAGTGGGTTTTTCATACTATAGCGCCTGTTTGGTTTATTACTCTTTCATATGATTTTAACTAGTTGGAATATATGCTAAACTATTTTACCGCTTTGAAAACCAATATGTTCCAACCATATTAGAAATTATAACTTTCAATCCTAGTTGAACCCTAGGTATGCAGGGCAAGCATCTAGACTAATAATTCTCCATTTGAGCTAGATTTATAGAAATGCGAACTTAGTCATAGAAATGAACTAAGTTAGCCATGAAATGATTTGATGCATGATAAGCATCTATGTGACGTCTACGGACGATCTATGTTTTAAAAGGGAAAATTTATGATTGTAAAGGTCTCCATGGGAATTCATGGATGAGATATATTTTAGAATAGAGTTTTATGCATGAAAAGAGCTAGATGGAGAATTATAGCTTTATTGTAAAGTTATTGAAATGTTTTACTTTAAACTCTCTGAATAGCATATTTCAAATGTTTTCTATTGGAGGGACCCTTTTAGATCACTGTTAGCTAGCCGCAGGTAGTGCTAGTCCTGGTGCACCTTGATCATGTTACGGCTTCGGCCTAGGATATTGTGACGGGCATATGACTGCCTAAGACATAAAAATTTAGGGTGGACTTATGTCTACGCCTACAGTGATTACCCTACCCTTGCTGTGTGCTTGGGGGAGATGATAGATCTGTTAGGAAAGACCTCCAATAAACTAGTGCATTTTTCTTAAAGATGAAATATTTTTTTAAAAATACCACATGCATCATTTTTATTGCATAAATATCTTCATTTATTATTTACCATGCATAATTGATTTGCTTACAGTTATTGATTTAATTCTGTTTTATCATGTAAACTGTTTAGCATTCTTTCAATAAATTATGATTAGATGTTTAATGTTTTCTATACCTTGATTTCAATTATTTAATTCATTGCGAAACACTCGTGCTTAGTTTGCCCTGTTTCTGTTATAGTATGATTTATCCATTCACTGAGATGTGGTAATCTCACCCCTCTTCTGTTTTCTCCCCACAGATAGTCAAAGAAACACTGATCCAGCTACAGCTCCATAGGAGGCTGAGTTAGCATTGGTGAGCCCCAGTTTGGGCATGGCTTTGTGGTACTGGTTGTTTAGTTTAGTAATGTCTAGTATATCTCCATGAACATTCAGGCAGGATCCTCGCTTCTTGTGTTGTTTGAAAAAATGTTTTTTTTTAAGTTTTGCAACAATGTTTGTACTATGAGGCCATGGGCCAAGTTGAATCAAGAATGTTGGATTCATAAGATATATATATATATATACAATATTTTCTGATATTGGATGTGGCGTATGTGGCCAGTTATATTTATTATGTACTGGATTGTGTGCTGAATGGTTGTGCATGCTATGTGTTAGGCTTACGGCTAGGGGGAAACCCTTATGCCGTGCCGGTCATGTGTTCCATCATTTGGGGCCGTGACAAAGTTGGTATCAGAGGGTTAGGTTTCCCTGTGTTCATGGAGATACGGACCTTTAGGTAGGACTTTGAGTATGGGTATGAATCCGGACATGCTTATACTCACGGTGCTGCTAAAGGGGTTCGATAGGATGTTGTCTTTTTGTTTAAGTTAGTCAGTTTATAATATGCTATGTTGGTATGGTTAAGTGATGGTTGAGCTATTTCTGTTTTATAGCGAAATGCCACCAAGAACCAGATCAAAGGTTAGGCAACCCGCGGTTCAAGAGCAGATGGCTGAAGAGTCTGCTCAGTCCGCAGTACCTGTGCCTAGAGGCCGAGGTAGAGGTCGTGGCAGAGGCCGAGGTAGAGGTCGTGGCAGAGGCCGACCTAGAGGCAGTGGCAGAGGTGTAAGGGCTGCGGAAGCAGCCGAACAAGCTGAGTTAAGAAGTGAGCAAGCTGAAACTCCCAGGACGGGGGAAATGTCTTCTCACCCCCGGGATGATGTGATAGCCCAGATGCTGGTAACCATGCAGGGTATGCAGCGGGCAATAGAAAATCTAGCTGAGAGAAGGGATGGGCAAGATAGAAGGGACCCGCAACAATCCAAAACAACTACCTCCGTTCCAGAACCAGTTAGGTCCGTGGAGCGGCAGGTGAGACCCGCTGAGAGGGAAGTGGAACTATCTGAGTTCCTGAAGCTGAAACCGCCAACCTTTAAGGGGTTGTTGGCCAGTGAAGATCCCCAGGAGTTTATAGAGGCTACTGAGAAGATCTGCGAGGTTCTGAAATGTCCAGAGATTCGCTCAGTAGAATTGGCAGCCTTCCAGTTGTCTGGCGTAGCGCAGGTATGGTTCAAGACCATGATGCGCGGAAGGGGAGCTACAGCGCCACCTTTGAGATGGCCAGAGTTCAAGGAAGTCTTCATGGAGAGGTTTGTGCCTCAGAGTATCCGGTATGAAAAGTGTCAAGAGTTTGTGGAGTTGAAGCAGACTCCTGGTATGTCAGTCACGGAGTATGACTACCGCTTCACACAGCTGATGCCGTATGCACCGCACATGGTCCCTACTGAAAGGGACATGATCAGGAAATTTATCCAGGGGTTGGTGCCAGCATTGTTTAAATCAGTGGCACCCCAGATGAAGCAATTCCCGAACTATGCTGAGGCTGTAGATTGCGCAAGAATGATGGAGACTAGGCATTTGGCCGATGTCGAGAGTGCCAAGCTGAGGAAGAGAGATAGAGATGGGAGCTCCAAAGGAGGGCAAAGTTCTCATTCCCAAGGACCCCGATTCCAGAGCCAGCAGCGCCCAGCACCACAGAATATTGGGAACCCCAACCAGAGACCAGATGCAAGTGGTAGGCTAGGTCTTAGCCAGGGAAACACCAGGTATCCAGGACAACCAGGACCAAGAGCCATTCAGCAGAACAGGCCACAATGCCCTATTTGTGGCAACCATCATTTTGGTCAGTGCCGCAGGGAGATGATTGTTTGCTATCATTGCCACCAACCTGGACACATGAAGAGGGAATGTCCTCAGTTGTATGGCTCAAGCCAAGGGCCAACTCGACCAGCTTTACTACCAGCCCCAGTGGCAGCTCAGCCTATAAGGACTATACCGGGCCAAGCAAGTAGCAGAGGTACTGGTAGAGGGATGATGGGCCGCGGTCAAAGCCAAGCAGGCCGAGGTGAACCGAGGATTTTTGCTCTTACCAGACAGGATGCACAAGCTTCAAATGCGGTCATGACAGGTACTCTTTCAGTTTGCCTACATGAAGCATATGTTTTGTTTGACCCCGGGTCTACATATTCCTATGTTTCTCCTAGCTTTGCTAAGAGTTTGGGTAAAGATCCGATTAGGATGGATGCCCCTTTCTTTGTAACCACCCCGGTCGGTGACTATTTGCCAGTAGAGCATGTATGCAAATCATGTAAAGTGTCAGTGGGTGATAGGGAGACATCTGCTGATTTGATCATCCTAGACATGGTCGACTTTGATGTAATCCTAGGAATGGATTGGTTGGCAGCATGCTATGCTACCTTGGATTGCTATGAGAAGGCAATCAAGTTTAACTTTCCAAATGAAGTTCCTTTCCGGTTCCAGTGTGATCGAAGTAAAGCTCCAAGTAACCTGATATCAGTCTTGGGTGCTCAGAAGATGTTGAAGAAGGGATGCCAGGGATATTTGGCATATGTTAGAGATGTGGATGGGAAGGTACCGGATGTAGACAACATGGTAGTGGTAAGAGAATTCCTGGATGTCTTTCCAGAAGAGTTGCCAGGATTACCTCCTGAACGGGAGATAGAGTTTGGTATCGACCTTATTCCAGAGGCTCGACCAATTTCTATACCGCCTTACAGGATGGCACCCACAGAGCTTAAGGAGTTAAAGAGTCAGTTGCAGGATTTGTTAGATAAGGGCTTCATCAGGCCGAGTACTTCTCCATGGGGTGCTCCAGTTCTTTTTGTGAAGAAGAAAGATGGGTCTTTGCGACTTTGCATTGACTATCGGCAACTGAATAAGCTAACAGTGCGCAACAACTACCCTTTACCCAGGATTGATGATCTGTTCGATCAACTTCAAGGAGCGAAATGTTTCTCCAAGATTGATCTGAGGTCAGGGTATCATCAGTTGAGAATCAAGAAGGAAGATATTTCCAAGACGGCTTTTAGGACCCGTTATGGTCATTATGAGTTTTTGGTTATGTCTTTCGGACTAACTAATGCACCAGCTGCTTTTATGGACTTGATGAACAGGGTGTTCAAGCCATTCTTAGATCAGTTTGTCATCGTGTTCATTGATGACATATTGGTTTATTCTAAAGACCATGAGGAGCATGAACAGCACCTACTGGTCATTCTGCAGATTTTGAGGGATCAGCAGTTGTATGCCAAGCTCTCTAAGTGTGAGTTCTGGTTGGACAGTGTCATGTTTCTGGGGCATGTAGTCACGAAGGACGGCATTCAAGTAGACCCCGAGAAGGTAGAGGCAGTACAGCAGTGGCCTCGCCCAGTTAGTGTGACGGAGATCCGAAGTTTCTTGGGTCTAGCAGGGTATTACCGGAGGTTCATCAAGGATTTCTCCAGAATTGCTGCTCCTTTGACCAGATTAACCAGGAAGGGAGTTAAGTTTGAGTGGTCGGATGTATGTGAAGAAAGTTTCCAGACCTTGAAGAAGTGTCTAACCACAGCCCCAGTTCTAACTATCCCAACGGGCACTGGAGGATACTCAGTATACTGTGACGCCTCAAGGGTAGGCTTGGGTTGTGTGTTAATGCAGAATGGTCATGTTGTAGCCTACGCATCTAGGCAGCTCAGGAAGCACGAACAGAACTATCCTACACATGATCTGGAGATGGCGGCAGTGGTCTTTGCCTTGAAGATTTGGAGGCACTATCTCTATGGTGAACCCTGTGAGATTTACACGGACCACAAGAGTCTCAAGTACATCTTTCAACAAAGAGATCTTAACTTGAGACAGAGAAGGTGGATGGAGTTGGTGAAAGACTATGACTGTACTATCTTGTACCACCCAGGCAAGGCCAATGTGGTAGCAGATGCTTTGAGCAGGAAGTCAATGGGGAGTCTAGCCCATATTACCCTACTCCGGAGGCCGTTGGTAAGGGATATTCATCGGCTAGAAGGAGAGGGGATGCGCTTTGAAGTGAAGGAGCCAGGGGTGTTGCTAGCCCACATGCAACTACACTCTCCACTGGTTGAGCAGATTAAGGCAGATCAGGACAAGGATGCCAAGCTGTGCAAGCTCAAGAATGAATCCAGGAATAATCAGACTTCTGAATTCAGCGTGAATGCTGAAGGAGTGTTAAGATATGGGAAGCGCTTGTGTGTACCCGATGTGGATAGCTTGAAGAAGCAGATTTTGGGGGAGGCACATCAATCAGCCTATACTATCCACCCAGGAACAAATAAGATGTACAGTGACCTCAAGGACTTGTATTGGTGGAATGGGATGAAAAAGGATGTAGCCAACTTTGTGGCTCAATGCTTGGTTTGTCAACAGGTGAAAGCTGAACACCAGAAGCCTGCCGGTTTGCACCAGCAGATTGAGATACCAGAGTGGAAGTGGGAAAGGATTACTATGGACTTCGTTACAGGATTACCGAGGACCCCTAAGGGTTATGACTCAGTATGGGTGATAGTGGATCGAATGACCAAGTCATCCCACTTCTTACCAGTGAAGACTACCTTCAATGTGGCTCAGTATGCAAGCCTGTATCTGAGTGAGATCGTCAGATTGCATGGAGTCCCTGTATCCATCATATCTGACCGAGGTCCACAGTTTACAGCAAGATTTTGGAAAGCTTTTCAAGAAGCTTTGGGAACGAGGTTGGATCTAAGCACCGCTTTTCATCCCCAAACAGATGGCCAGTCAGAACGCACGATTCAGATTCTGGAGGATATGCTTAGAGCATGTATATTAGATTTTGGTGGCAGTTGGGAAGGATACCTGCCATTAGCTGAGTTTGCATACAACAACAGTTATCAAGCCAGTATTCAGATGGCACCTTTTGAAGCTCTTTATGGGAGAAGATGTCGATCTCCCATTGGATGGTTTGAAGTTGGAGAAGCCAAGCTGCTAGGGCCAGACTTGGTGCAAGATGCCATAGAGAAGGTTAAGCTGATAAGGGAACGACTTTTAACTGCACAAAGTCGTCAGAAGTCTTATGTGGACCATAGGCGTCGGGAGTTGGAGTTTTCTCTAGGCGATCATGTGTTCCTCAGAGTTTCACCCATGAAGGGAATAATGCGGTTTGGTAAGAAAGGGAAGTTAAGCCCGAGGTATATTGGACCTTTTGAAGTTCTGGATAGGGTCGGAGCAGTGGCATACCGCCTAGCCCTACCACCTGGATTGAGCGAAGTGCATCCAGTCTTTCATGTCTCGATGTTGAGAAAGTATTTACCCGACCCATCTCATGTGATTCAACCGCAGGAAATCCTTTTGGATGACAAGTTGGCCTACGAAGAGAAACCCGTGGCCATTGTTGATAGAAAAGTGAAAAAGTTGAGGTCTAAGGATATCCCTACAGTGAAGGTGATCTGGCAGAATCATTCCAAAGAGGAAGCTACGTGGGAAGTAGAGGACGTTATGAGAGAGAAGTATCCACAGCTGTTCCAAGAGTAGTTTTATGTTTTTATGTTGTTGGTTCTTGTAAAATTCGGGGACCGAATTTTTATAAGGAGGGGAGAATGTAATAACCCTCAACTAATAAAACCTTTGAAGGTTAAGTGTAAATAATTTGAAACAAAGAAAGTTGAGAACAATGTAAAATTTTAGAGCGTTTTCGATCTTTTCTTCTGACCTTTCGTCACTCATACAATCATAACTCTCTCATATTAAATCTAAATTAAGTAATTCCAATTTCTAATGAAAGATAAGACATATATCTACAACTTTAATGTTGGGAACTTTTGCAAATTCCGTGAATATCATAGTGAGACGAGGCAAAAACCGAAGTGTAGTGTGGTCTGGACCTTTGCTCACTATTTTATGCATAACTCCTTCATATGAACTCCAAATTAGGTGATTCAAGTGGCTATGGAAAGCTAAGAGAAAGGGCTACAACTTTCATGTTGGACATTTTGTCAAATTCGGCGAAATGGAGTTCGCCGCGGCGAGAATAGTTCGCCGCGGCGAGAATATGTTCGCCGCGGCGAGAATGATGCGGTATTTTTTTCCCGAGAGCTGAGTTTCTGGTTTCGAATCTCGCCGCGGCGAAAATAAGTTCGCCGGCGGCGAAAATCGCGGCTCGCCGCGGCGAGAATGATCTCGCCGGCGGCGAGATTCGTCTGGTAGTTATTTTTGGCGGACCCCCCCCTTTTTCTTCATTTTCTCTTTCATCTGAACCCTAATTCTCTCTCTCTAAAATTTTCCTCAAACTTCTCTCTAAGATATCTCATGATCCGGACGTCCGATTTGAGCAAGTAAGGTATCGTTGGACTCGTGGGAAGAAGAGCTACAAATCCCACCGATCAATTTCGCCGGAAAGTCACCGGAAGGTCGCCGGAAAATTGCGTGAATAGTACCTCCAAAGGTAAAACTCCGTTTAATCGTGTTTTAGGCTTCGTTTTACCGAATTTCTTTCCATAGATAGTCTTAGAATTAGTTTCTATACAACATATAGGATTTTTAGGTTTCGGCATGAATAGTGTTCCGGCGAGTGAATAGTATTTTCCGGCGTGAATAGTAACTTTTAGAGTTTTCTAATTTTCATGTTATGGCTATGTTTTCTAGGTTGTTGAGTCATCACGAGGTGAAATTCTCGTTGTTGGACTCCTAGTAAGGTGAGTGGGTTTTTCATACTATAGCGCCTGTTTGGTTTATTACTCTTTCATATGATTTTAACTAGTTGGAATATATGCTAAACTATTTTACCGCTTTGAAAACCAATATGTTCCAACCATATTAGAAATTATAACTTTCAATCCTAGTTGAACCCTAGGTATGCAGGGCAAGCATCTAGACTAATAATTCTCCATTTGAGCTAGATTTATAGAAATGCGAACTTAGTCATAGAAATGAACTAAGTTAGCCATGAAATGATTTGATGCATGATAAGCATCTATGTGACGTCTACGGACGATCTATGTTTTAAAAGGGAAAATTTATGATTGTAAAGGTCTCCATGGGAATTCATGGATGAGATATATTTTAGAATAGAGTTTTATGCATGAAAAGAGCTAGATGGAGAATTATAGCTTTATTGTAAAGTTATTGAAATGTTTTACTTTAAACTCTCTGAATAGCATATTTCAAATGTTTTCTATTGGAGGGACCCTTTTAGATCACTGTTAGCTAGCCGCAGGTAGTGCTAGTCCTGGTGCACCTTGATCATGTTACGGCTTCGGCCTAGGATATTGTGACGGGCATATGACTGCCTAAGACATAAAAATTTAGGGTGGACTTATGTCTACGCCTACAGTGATTACCCTACCCTTGCTGTGTGCTTGGGGGAGATGATAGATCTGTTAGGAAAGACCTCCAATAAACTAGTGCATTTTTCTTAAAGATGAAATATTTTTTTAAAAATACCACATGCATCATTTTTATTGCATAAATATCTTCATTTATTATTTACCATGCATAATTGATTTGCTTACAGTTATTGATTTAATTCTGTTTTATCATGTAAACTGTTTAGCATTCTTTCAATAAATTATGATTAGATGTTTAATGTTTTCTATACCTTGATTTCAATTATTTAATTCATTGCGAAACACTCGTGCTTAGTTTGCCCTGTTTCTGTTATAGTATGATTTATCCATTCACTGAGATGTGGTAATCTCACCCCTCTTCTGTTTTCTCCCCACAGATAGTCAAAGAAACACTGATCCAGCTACAGCTCCATAGGAGGCTGAGTTAGCATTGGTGAGCCCCAGTTTGGGCATGGCTTTGTGGTACTGGTTGTTTAGTTTAGTAATGTCTAGTATATCTCCATGAACATTCAGGCAGGATCCTCGCTTCTTGTGTTGTTTGAAAAAATGTTTTTTTTTAAGTTTTGCAACAATGTTTGTACTATGAGGCCATGGGCCAAGTTGAATCAAGAATGTTGGATTCATAAGATATATATATATATATACAATATTTTCTGATATTGGATGTGGCGTATGTGGCCAGTTATATTTATTATGTACTGGATTGTGTGCTGAATGGTTGTGCATGCTATGTGTTAGGCTTACGGCTAGGGGGAAACCCTTATGCCGTGCCGGTCATGTGTTCCATCATTTGGGGCCGTGACAATTATGTTTTATAATCTTATAACTTTATGATCTTCACAAAAATAGTAATTGAATAAATACATATCTCAATTCATGACGTCTATATATCTTGAAGTCTATCTTACAAATAAATTTATTGTAGATAAATTTTTTTAAAAAAATTATATTTCTCTCTCTTCACTCCTTTAACTTTGACGTACGGCGCACAAAAAAAGGATTAATTTTTTATATAGAGTTTTTAATTACACATGTACTATCAATATGTATATCAAATAGAGAATATCTTTCTTATTGACCAATAAAATTTTAGCATTTAAACATTATTATATCATTAAGTGATAAATATTATTAAATTTATAATTATTATTAATTCATTATTATTATTAAGTTATGATTATATTTAAATAGATAAATATAATAAAATATATATTTAAAACCCATAGCAACTAATAAAATATCTAACAAGAACAACTTCAAATTCACGAGGAGGAGCATAGACTTTCCTTTACATATCCATCACCACTGTCTTCATCATCGTTCCTCGGTCTCCTTGGTTTTCCTCCTGCTCACCCTTCAGAAACATGGGTGACTTCCCTTTGCGGTCCCTCCTATTGACGGACTCTTTGATTTCGACTAGCACATCCATCACTACCTTCATGTTTGCCTCGATTCCTCCTATTCTAGCCGTTAATCCTCCCAAGTCTTGCTCCATATGTTCCACACGAGATTCCATCCTAGTGCTGAATTAACTAGGACCGTGATGCTCTGACCTTTTATGTGACGGTCCATTAGCGAGGTACGAGACTCAAGTCCCAAGTTGAGTGTACAGACACTGAGGCTTTTATAACTCTTTAGGCACTCTCTCCCAAACATTTTTGAGAGTACATTCTACTTATAAAGATGTAACAATTATATCAAAGCTAATTCTGATCAGTGGTTGTGGCGTTTGAGAAAAATGGCTACCCCAGCCGTCTGTCTTATAAACTTGGGTTATAACTTATAGGGGGTTTAAGAAGTCTAAATTCAAAGCCAAATGTACCATCAAAAAAAAGAAAAGTGGGAGCCAAAAGTACCAAGAAAAAAAGAAGAAGAAAGAAATATGAGATACAGATATAGTCCTTACAACTCACATGTGCTTCTGACTGCAAATGCGTGCATAGTATTCTCCATTATAATGCAACCTCTGCTTGCATCAGCTAGATATTTGGTGGGCAATGGATTGAGCCCCCTACAACCAATATGAGAAACAATAAAGATACACTAAGGCGGCCAACCAGGTTATTGATTCTGCTTAGCTTAACACTTAAAGAAATTGCGGGTAAGCTCTCAAATAGTTAAGTTGCTAAAAAGTAGAAAGTATAAGATAGCGGTCTCAGTCACTACAACAAAACCGCGGTATTACGGCGGTTTTTTAGTAGGTTTAACGACGGTTCCGACCGTCGTTAAGCCCATTAACGACGGTTTGTAAACCGTCGTGGAACTCTAGGTATAACGACGGTTTTATCAACCGTGGGAATAACCGTCGCTATGTCTGGTTTAACGACGGTTGTTATAACCGTCGTTAAACCAGACGTAGCGACGGTTCTAAACCGCCGTTAATAACTATTTTTAATTAATAAAATTAAATATAACGACGGTATAACGACGGTTTTTACCAATAAACCGTCGTTATTTCCTTTTTTTTTTTAATTATAACGACGGTTTTGAGCTAAAACCGTCGTTATGTCTATTTATTTTTTAATTTTTTATTATTAAAATTAATTAAAATTTTTATAACAATTTTATTTATAATTTAAAATATAATATTTTATATTATTCATAAAACTACTAATGTAAAATAAAAATTAATTTATATTTTTAATATTTTTTAAATTAATTTTTATATATTTTATTATATAATAATTAAACGTTTGAATTATTAACTAAATACTAAAAATGCATAAATTATTGAATTATAATGAATCTTCATATACAAAAAAATTTATATACAGAAAATTAATAGTAATAAAAGTGACGAAATTACATATACAAATATAATAACTAAATCAAGTTTCTGGACCTTACGGATGTTGATCACGCTGATGTCCACTACCACGATCGCTGGGGTCCTGAAAAATCAATTTTGTTTGTTAAAATTTTGAATGTTATTAAAATAAACAAAATTATACCAACAATTTTTATGTATTAAAATGTTACCCTGGGTGCGGGACTATGAAGTCCTGAAATTTCAGGTGGCAGCTGACCCTGAAATTTTTGTAGCAGGAACGTCATAGCAGCCTCCATCTGTGCTTGGCGTGCTGCGAGCTCAGCATCTCGTCGCTGGAGGTCAGCGTCTCGCTCCTGCATAGCTGTCTTCAGGCGCTGCTGCTCGACGTCCCGCTCCTGCATAGCTGTCTTCAGGCGCTCCACCTCACTCTGTAAGTCGTGGTATGATGGCCCAGACTGTGAGCTCGACCCAGACGAACTACGGCCGAAGACTTGAGTTGGGCAAACACCCAACCCAAATCCTCGAACGCGGCCGGAGTGCTCCTTAGTGCCAAGAGCTCTCGCAAGTGAATCGGCCGTCGAGAGCTCTTGGGACGAGCTGTCCTCCTGCTGGATCGAAGCAATTTTCTCCTAACATTCAATAACAGGAAATTAATAATATTAAACATTATTAAAAATTAAATAATTATCCACTTAAGGTTGATAAGATTTTATTACTCACCGCAACAGCCCGAGCTTCGTCGTTGATGTACGATCCGTCAGCTCTTTTATGAGCTGCCGTCCATACATCACCACGAGTCACTGGACCCTGAAGCTCAATCTCCTGAATATTAAAATGATTAATCAATCAATTTATGATTATAGTCTTATAAGCATTTTAAAAAACAAAATATTTATTTCAGATTTAAACTTACCATCTCCGCCTTTTTGCGTGCAAGGCTCTTCGATCCAGTAGTGTGTAGCATTGTCAGCTGTCTTCTGTTCCGTTTATTCTTCGCAGCCACATCCTAATTAATCACATAGGAAAAATAATTAGTGACAATATTTAAAAGTTAAATTTTAAAAATATATATATTAACAACTTACCCTAGACTTCGCGTCTAGGCGATAGTCTACGAAAGTAGCCCACTGATCAGGTGGGACGCCTGTCGGGACTTCACTCCGCAACTGATCTCTGGTCTTCGTACCATCGTACGCCAGGCGAAATATATTGTATCGTGCTGCTCTCCATTTCGCTCCTAGCGACTGCATGATCAGTTTCTTGTGTTGATCCGTCACAATAAAATGTGTCTGCACAAACACTTGATGTGATACAACTTGATGTGATACAACTTCACCAAGAAAGACAGTTTTGAATATTTTTCACACCCTTCATAGAGCGGTTGTTCACCATCTTTCAATAACTCATAAAAATATTTGACACTATCATCCATCCTTTCTGCTGACTGCGGATCTGGCATATCCACAGAAGCGATGCTCTCAGTTTCGAGGTGAATCCCGAATGCATCACGGACTATGTTCTGGACAGGGTCATCTCGAACTATGGGTTCTGAGACCTCAATTGGCATTATAGCATGTCCTACAGCAGGTTCTTCTGTAATCATTTCTCCGTGCAAACTCCAAAAAGTGTATCCCTCCGGAAATGGTTTGACGATCAAATGTTGGCGCACGACCTCGATGAGTTGCCATTTTTTGAATCTACACTTTGGGCATGGGAATATTATTCTACCTTCGACCCCAGAGTTAGCATTTGCGAATTCCAAAAATCCGTCTAAACCATTTAGGTACTCTATTGAATGTCGAGGTTTATTGATCCAAGATTTATCCATTTCTGAAATATTTATGAATTTAGATATCAATTAACTTAAATAACTCTTAATCTGAACTAAAAGAAAACATGACTATTTTACATGAGAAGGGATTTGCAATTGATTGTGCATAAAACACAACACCTTTTGAAGAGGTGTAAAATGTTTTACATGTAAAACATTTTTGACAAATTTTATGATAATAGACATTTAATGAAGCACTAAATAAAAAATCTTCGTTATTGTCATTAATTAAAAGGATGAGTTTCATGATCAAATCTCTACGAATCTGAATTTTTTGGAAAAGACAGCTACTAGCAGGAAAAAAATTGAATTATGATTTTACATCTGCCGTTACAATTTTTATTATAGTATTTACATGGTAAAATTTCTAACGAACTCTTAAAGGGAATTGAAATTTCCAATTCCCTATCTGAAAAAGTAAAATCAGTGGCCCACACAAGGGCCATATATTGAAGAATAATTCTACTCAATTACATTTAAGATATTGTTTGTTCCTTAATAGAGAATCTAGTGTAATTAATTAAAATAATGAGTATCATGATCGAATTTCTACGAATGTAAATTTTTTGCAAAGGAAAAACCACTAGCAGCAAAAAATTAAAATATTATTTTACAGCTGCCGCAAAAATTTCAATTATAGTATTTACATGGTAAACATTCTAACTAATTCAGATAAAGAATTGAAATTTCAATTCCCTATTTAAAAAATTAAAATCTGTGGCCCATATAAGGGCCATATATTCAAGAATAATTCTACTCAATTACATATAAAATCTTGTTAGTTCTTTAATAGAGAATCTAGTGTAACAACAAAGTGCATTCAAAATTATTACACTACTAGCATACATATTAAAATTATGTTATTATAAATTTATTTCCATTTTTTAAAAATTATGTGTTTTTTTAAATGAGTTTTATTTTTTAAAAACTAATTCATAATACTAATTTTGTCTATTTATTAACATTTATTATTTTATCTCATCACCTGAATAAATATTTTAATATTTTATTAACAACTGTAATATAATTTGACTATTATTAATTTATGAATATTAATTAAATACGTTTATCAATATAATAACTACTTTTAATTTATGTTATTATTAATTCATTAAAAATTATTACACTACTAGCATACATATTAAAATCATGTTATTGTAAATTTGTTTTCATGTTTTAAAAATTATGTGTATTTTTAAATGAGTTTTATTTTTTTAAAACTAATTCCTAATACTAATTTTGTCTATTTATTATTTTATCTCATCACCTAAATAAATATTTTACTATTTTATTAACAACTGTAATATAATTTGACTATTTTTAATTGATGTATATTATTTAAATACGTTTATCAATATAATAACTACTTTCAATTTATTTACATTAATTTTAATAATATTTGAAAAACAGTAAATAACTTGTATTTAAAACAAAATTCACTATCATTTTAAACTAAATTAATAATATTATATATATTTCTTAAATTTTTATTAAAATATACGTATATTATAATATTAAACATCATAAATATCACAAAAATAACACAAAATTTAAAATTGATTCATACAATAATGTAAATCACAATGACAAATATATTTATAACAAAAGTAGTAAGTAAATAAAATATCTAATATTATCTCAATCTAACATATAATAATTTGAAATAAATTCATTCAAAATCTAATTAATTAAATTACATACATTCAAAATGATTCTAAATAAATAACGCACAAAAATCAAAATTAAAATGTCGTCCCAATGTCACAATATCTTCACAAAATAAAATAAAAAAAATATAAGAAAATATTTTGAACATACAATATAAAAAGAAATTAATCAAATACAATTAAAAAATTAAATGACATACCTTGAGAGTAAATAAAACACGCCGGAGAGAACACTACAGTCAAAAAACTTCACCAGCACAACAAATAAATTCAGAGACTATATTATAGAAAAATAATCTATCAAGAAACTGTTGTAAGAAAAATAAAGGGGACTATCCAATTTATAGACGAACGCGCGGTTTAACGACGGTTATTAACCGTCGTTAAACCGACCAAAAATCGTCGCCAAATGGGTTTAGCGACGGTTTCTAAAAAGAACTGTCGTCACGTGTAACTTTAACGACGGTTTTTACTAAAACCGTCGTTAAACTACACGAACATTGAGTAACGGTCCGAATTCCGAACGTTATAACTTAACGACGGTTTTAATGAAACCGTCGTAATTTAACGACGGTTATAGTAACAACCGTCGTTAAATAACGACGGTTATAGTAACAACCGTCGTTAAATAACGACGGTTTTATTTTTAACCGTCGTAAAATGACGACGGTTTTACTATAACCGTCGTAATGTCCGCCAAATATTTCCCTTCGCCTCAAATAACCACGGTTGGATCTTACCGTCCGTATTTCACGACGGTTTTTTGAAAAACCGTCGTTAGGTGTCGAACTTTAACGACGGTTCATAAACCGTCGTTAAACTTGGCTTTAGAGACGGTTTTTTATGACCGTCGTTAAACACCCGTCGCCATTCCCCGCTTTTCTTGTAGTGAGTGAATATACAAGGCCCCATCTAACCCTTTCCGTTAATTTCTTGACAAAGCATTTAATGTCACATACGAGAGAGTCTAATGTTACATCCTAACAAAACGTATTTACCGTCATAATCAACACAGCATAGCTTTCCAGACTTCAAACTTGTTTTGAAACATAGAATCGAGTAATAGGAATGAATGATGAAAGACAAAGAATTTGAATTTTAAAAAGCATAGCTAACCTTCAGTATTGTCACTATTTTATGATATATACTGCTGGATGCCTGCATCATTTTGCAGTTTTACTAAACCAGCTTTTAGAAGCGCCTCAATAACAGACTCGCTAGCTAACTGATCCGTAGGTTTCAAAATGAAGATACTTGAGAAGTTCTAAAGGATCTCCCATTATATTGCAGCACTTTATAAGCTATTCATCTTTCATTAGTTTGAAAATAGAACGATCAGCTAGTCCTCTCTGAGGAATTACTGTCCTGAGCTTAATGCTACACGGGCAAATGATAGAGAAGTGAATACATAAACATTCTAAAGGGAATTAATATTTTAATAAAATGACCAAAAAAAGAGAGGAACTGATTGAATTTGCAACAATAGAATATCCACCCTTTGTGACTTAAATCATAGGATGTTACAAAATAAAGGAAAAGCAGTGCAGTTATACCAAATTACCGATAACGATTCATTATTTATAATGTTGATAACGGATGAGAAGTTTTGATAGGGGAAGTGTTGTTCCTTTGTTACACCACATATTACCTTAGGCTTTGAAGAGGAAATTTATTAGCTAGAACACAGTATTTTGCTTTGCGTACAGATTCAATCACATCCAAGGTACAATCAAATGATCACTCGAGAGGTTGCACTAGAAGGAGGCAAAGATAACACAATCATTTTACGAAGGTCCTGCACTTTTTCCAACATTAACGTACAATGGGAAACAAGGTTTTGTGTATCGATCATGAAGATGTGCCCGTAATAGCTGCATTAAATACACCAGGATACCAGCAAAACACTTAATAAAAATCACGCAGATATTTTCCTTAAGCCAATAATAAACAGTATTTAAGATTACAAGTATTAAAACTAAACTAGATTATTCGAAATTTTTTTCCAGAAGAAGAGTAAGCGTTTGTTATTTTATATTGGTCAGAACAACCATTTAAGGAATAAATCAAGGATGTCACTATTCTCAGAGTCACTCACAAAGCGAGAAAGCGCCCCAACTGCTAAAGTACGGACGACAGGGATCTTGTCCCCTGCCCTCAACTGCATTCATTCTATATATAACCTCATCCCACATGTCATCACTCACTTCTGCGTCGTCTGGCAGCCGCAATATGATCTACAAAGGTATAAATTTAATCAAACAAAACCAAAGGAAAGATATCAAAGCAAGCAGAAATAATTTTATGTGAAAATTATTAATGAGACAATTAAATTGATTTACTTGTAACCATCATGAAAAATAATAAATCACATTACATGAATGACAATTTTTTTTCTCACTTTTTAACTTTTGTTATTAGGTAGAAATTTAAAATGTCAATTTTTATTAATATTCTTATTTCTTATATTCAATTGTTATTCAGATATATCTATTAATTTATTATTTTTAATTCCGCTAAAGGCAAATCATTTATAACAAAATTGAAAAGTAATTTTCTTGTTTGTTATCTTATACGTACACCCAAATACAACAAATTTTTACACATTTTGATTATAATTGAATAAATATATCTAAATTCACATAATATTTAATGAAAATATTAATTACGCACAGTATTAATAAATTTTGAATGCTAAAAAATTATCCATTGATATTTGTGAAGAGTAGGTACAGTTAGAGAACGATACTTGCACCAAAATTTGCCCCATTGAGGTAGCACATGCAATGCAAGCAGCAGCTCAAAATGGCAATATATTGAAATAAATTGGCACATCGAACATCTTCACACAATAAAAAGTGCAATTGAACTTACTTTCCACTGCACATAATTGGTTTCCCAACATTTCTGAAACATTACAACCATTTAATAAAAGCACGATGAATTCAGCATTCTTTTTCAGTAATCTTTTAATTAAAAAAGGCTTTTTGAAAAACTCAAAATAAGAAGTGTTTAATTTCTCTAAATCATGACATTTTATTTATTTATTATCATTTCCAACTAAGAAACCGCACTATAAAACGTATGCTGGCGCTAGCGCCGCTGAATCAGGGGAACGAAGGAAGAGAGGGAGCGCGCGAGAGATACGGAAATCTATCGTTAAAGAGTTCATTTTTGGAGATGTCGCTGCTCTCAGATCTAATCAACCTTAACCTCTCCGACACCACGGAGAAGGTGATCGCAGAGTACATATGGTCAGTCTCTCTTTTTTCTCACATTTGCACTCTCCGTGATCTCCTTAAATTTCATAAATTTGTGCAGAACGAAAATATGACAAAAGGATAACATATTCGATTCAGATTTCCACGGTTTCTCTCTCTCTCTCTCTCTTGTTCGTTTACATCGTCAATTCTGGTCTCAATGAGTTAGTTTCAATATTTGTTATGTTTGGTATTTCTTCACGATGATGAATTTTTCATTTGCTAGAATTGGGTAAAGGAATGGCCTTTTTCCTTCTTGTTTCTTAGTTGTTTGGTCTTTATTCCCTTAGATTAACTATAATCTCAACTTCATTCTCGACTTCTCATCTAACGCCTATGTTTACCGAACTTGCCTTCTATTTTATTATTTTAATCAATTCTTCTGGCTGATCCCTTTTTATTTCCCATATGATAGGATCGGTGGATCTGGCATGGACCTGAGGAGCAAAGCAAGGGTAATTTGCTTCTTCATTTTGTTAACTCAAAAAAGAAATTGCGTTTGTCTTGTTTGGCCATTTACTTATGCAAATAGAAGATGGTTTTGGGGATTCATAGACTCTCCCAGGACCAGTCAACGACCCTTCGAAGCTGCCCAAGTGGAATTATGACGGTTCCAGCACAGGCCAAGCTCCTGGAGATGACAGTGAAGTGATCTTATAGTAAGCTTTTTTTTCGCCTTCGTCTATCTGATATAAACTAGTAATTTTTATTTCATATCTTTCTGACTAATTTTATTTTCATTAATCAAATGCAACAGCCCACAAGTAATTTTCAAGGATCCATTCAGGAGGGGTAACAATATCTTGGTGGGTTTTCTTTTCTGGGTCAACTATATTTTTGTATTGAGTTGATCTTACTCTGGCAATATTTTACCATCAGAACTGCTTTCATGGTGAAACTCCCATTTTCATATTTTCAATCATAATTGGGATTAGGTTATGTGTGATGCTTACACTCCTGCTGGAGAACCCATTCCCACAAACAAGAGACATGCTGCTGCAAAGATATTTAGTCGTCCTGAAGTTACTGCTGAAGAACCCTGGTATTAGTTGTCACTTGATTGTTGATTCAAGAGACCTTTTGCCAAAGTTTTTTTTCCCCTGACCTTATGCTTTGCTCTGCATAATCTGGAAATAGGTATGGTATTGAGCAGGAATACACCTTGTTGCAGAAGGATGTCCAATGGCCAATTGGGTGGCCTGTTGGTGGTTATCCTGGACCTCAGGTGAAAATTTACTCTCTTCAGAGTTCACACATATAAAATTCACTTTCAATATTCATTTCAACTCAAAAGTCGAACCGGTTAAGTAAAAATGTTAAAAACTTAATTTTAATTGAGAGAACAGAGGATAGCAATAATCAAACAATCACTTGGTTATAAAAACTCTAAAATAATGTTAGGACTACTTTAACTTGAAAGGTTAAAGTGTTAAATTAAGGTTTATGAATAGTTTTAAGATAATCTACACTTTCCATGCACACATTTACCAAAAGAAACCAGTCTCAATTTTTTTAACTGATAATCTTTTGTGATGAACTTTTCAGTTCATGACTTTTCTTGCTGTTTTCCCGTTACTGGTTAGTTTACATATATTCTAGCTAAGTAATTGGACTATTACCAAATTGTCTTCAACAGGGACCATACTATTGTGGTACTGGTGCAGACAAGGCTTTCGGTCGTGATATTGTTGACTCACATTACAAAGCCTGCCTTTATGCTGGCATCAACATCAGTGGAATCAATGGAGAAGTGATGCCCGGCCAGGTAAATTGGAACATTTAATTTACTCATTTAGCCTTTTTTTTCATACCATTTTTAATTTTTTTTTGGTTTTAATACAATTCATTTTTCATGTAATGTAGTGGGAATTCCAAGTTGGTCCTGCAGTCGGTATCTCTGCTGGTGATCAGTTGTGGGTTGCTCGTTACATTTTGGAGGTAGAACGTTGATTTCTAGTTTCTTTTTTTTCGAAAGATAAGCCAAGTGTATTTTGCTATAATTGCAGCAACTAACGTCTCTGTTTCTGTTCTGTAGAGGATCACTGAGATTGCTGGGGTGGTGCTTGCGTTCGATCCCAAGCCCATTCAGGTTGAATAATCTTTCCCATTCCATGCAAAATAGGAGGCTAATGGCTCACGTTTGTTCAAGTTATTGTTATTGAACTTCGGTTTGATATTGACTGGTCTATTGTGATTTGGGTTCTTACAAAACCAGGGTGATTGGAATGGAGCTGGAGCTCACACAATTTACAGTACCAAGTCCATGAGAAATTATGAACGCTATGAAGTCATCAAGAAACGAATTGAAAAGTTGGGAAGGAGGCACAATGAGCACATCGCAGCTTATGGAGAAGGCAATGAGCGTCGTTTGACAGGACGACATGAAACAGCTGACATTAAAACTTTCTTATGGGTAAGCAACAACAAATGGCCTCATCTTAATTAAATAATATATATATATATATATATATATATATATATATATATATATATATATATATATATATATATATATATATATAAATAATGGTTAGGGATATGGATGTTCCTGGAATCTGAGACTAAATCCCCTTTACGAAGGATCTTTAATACATATAGGATTTTACTCTCTTTTCTTATCAGAACTGAACCAAGTTGATAAGAAGTCTCATCCCTCTTTACCAATTGGATGAAGTACTTTGAGTTAATCATCATATGTTTTAATTTGCTACAATTTTGGTGCTTCCCATTTAAAGACCAAAACATTAATTCGACCTTTTTGTGGTTTGAGATTATCAGTTCCTAACTTTGCATTTGTGGCAGGATGTTGCAAACCGAGGGTCTTCAATTAGAGTTGGGCGGGACACAGAGAAAGCAGGAAAGGGATATTTTGGGGACAGGAGGAGGCCAGCTTCTAACATGGACCCTTATGTGGTAACTTCCATGATTGCAGAGAAAAACATTCCCTCGCTGGTTGACACTGTTTGTGACTGCCATTGTGTTTAAGGCGAGAAAAAATATTAATGAGACACGAGACTTAAAGATCATGCTTACTCTCTTAAAAATGAGATAAAATCTGAACATGTTGAACATCAAGCAACAGGGCCTAGATGGGGCTTTATATGGAGGCCCAAATTAAGGTAACGCTTCGCTTTGTATTGTCTTAAACATACTGCTGTTCCTGAAAAAAAACATTATTGTTGTTGGGTGTTTAACTGTGTTGTTTACCCAACAGAAATTGCCTGATCTGAGGAGTACTGCCACTGTCATCTTAATTTCTATTTTATATTTTGTTTCATGTTATTTTATGTTTTTTGTACGAATTTTTTTGAGAAGTTTTCTTCTTTTTATAAATAAAGTTTTTTCTTTTTCTTAAAAAGAGTATTTAAAGCTTCAAAATTTTGAATATCTTATATTTAAATTTACAACTATTTTTATAAAAAAAATTAACTCTTAAAGAGAATTAAAAAATATGTTGTCTCTTCATAAATATTTTTTTATATTTTCTTTATAGTCTATTATATTATTTTTATTTTTATTATATTGAGTTATAATTTTTACTAGTATATTTATTTGTTTGTTTATAATTACAGGACTATTTTTTTTTGTTTTTGTTTTGCCTACCTTAACTTTTAATATTATTAGTCTTTATGTGTGGTGTAATCTTTTCCGAGTAAAATGAATGTAAAAAAAAAAGTGTGTTTGTTATTTTCATTTTTATGATAAGTTTTGATAAATTGATTTCATTTGACAAACAATATGCAGAAAACTTGAAAAAAAACATTATACAAGACCGGATGAAATCCTCTAGCTGTTCAAGGCCAAGCGATTAGATCAGTGAGCTAAGCTCTAGTTGGATGAAGCTCCCGTGGTTGTTCCAATTGAAAGAACGGAAAATTTCGTAGAACTCAGCGATTTGCTATCGTCCAACTTCACTCGATGCTTGTTTCTCAAATTAAATTTACAAAATCTGGTTCATAATAACCTTGAAATCTGAAGAAAATTATTGACTTCGATGGTCTTCAATTGGGAATATTTGGAAAAATAGGAAGCAACAACTAAAAACATTTCAGTCGAGTGTAGTATTAATCTACAAGTTTGAGTAGTTAATGCTGAGTGGCTGATGTTGAGTTGCAGAAAAGTCTAAATTTTTGCACCGTTTTATTAAATTAGCCTTGCTGCAATATTTGGTAGAGCCAAGTTACCAAAAGTCATTGCACGCAAATTTTCCATCCTTAAATTGGTGATATCTTTTCTATTTTTCTGTCTGCAATTTTCACATCTCGAACGTAAATTTTCAAAACAGAATGACAATTTTCACAAACCCGAATATTTTCCACTATAGGTATAGTAGTCCCTGAAACACACTTGAGAAGCTCATAAGCCCCAGCTAGCCTCTCGTTGTGCCAGAAAATTTTTTTTTAAAAAAATCAATATGTGAAGTCAAATTAAAAATTACCCAGATACTAAAATATGATTTTCCTAAAACAGAATCTATTCATCCTAAATTTAGAATAATGTGAAGAGAAGGAAGACAAAGCGAAGTAGCCCTTGTCAAGCGAAGAGGCGAAGAAAAAGTTTTAGAGTGGCCGACCCAGCAAAGCGGAACCTCTTGGCGCCAAATCCAATCAGGTGAGAACTCATCTCTCCCTGTCTTCTCCTCCGTCTTCAATTGAGAAGGTAAATTATCTTTTATCATACTTTCTGTATCAGCTTTTTCTTTCTTGTTTTGTTTGTCTAACATTCTGCGAGCACAAAATCCATGTTTTGTTGGAATCATAAACATTTTACCTTACTTAGCCCTGCCTTGAGGTTCAATAACCCTTCATGATTTGTGTTGAGCAGAATCCATTTGAAGTTGTGGTTAGAAAGGTGTGATGGATTCCGAGACAGTGGTGCATAGCGGAGGCTGCCATTGCAAGAGTGTAAGGTGGAAAGCAGAAGCTCCCTCCAGTGTTGTGGCATTGGATTGCAACTGTTCAGATTTCTATATGAGAGCTAATACTCACTTCGTTGTGCCTGCTGAAAGTTTTGAGCTTTTAGGAGATTTGGACAAATTTCTAACAACTTACACCTTTGGCGCTCACACTGCAAAGCACACATTCTGCAAAATCTGTGGTATAACCTCGTTCTATTATTCACGCTCAAACACATTTTGCAAGAAATAATTCTATATAAAGAGTTGACCTTATATATTATATATGTTCTTATATAAAAATATATTTCTATATAAAAATGTGTCTTCACGTCATAAGGTATTTTTATATAAAAATATATTATTTTTTTAAAATATATTTTTATATAAAAAAATATAGGATGAGTATGGTAACTATTTATAAATTATAATTATCTTTTCTTTGATGAAAAAAAATACATAGTAAAATATTTAAAAAATATTTTTTTGATATACAAAGCTCTAACTTACAAGAAAGTCTGCAATTTTTTATTAAGCGTACGGATTAAAATCTTAGATAAATTAGATAAATTTTTTATATTCTGACTTATATCTAATAATTGTGTTTTAAGAAATTTAATTATTATGATTGGAGGTATGTTTCTTAGACTTTTATTTTTAATGTATTGCACTTATGTAATTTTAATGCTTTTAGTTAGGGTTAGACATAGCAAATATAACTTCATTGTTTTTTATTATTATTATTATTATTGATCTACAGGGTCTGTCCTTTGAAGACAACCAAATAACGCTAAAACAAGAGAATGCCTATGTCATGTTTTGGCATATACATTTTAAGATTCCTACTTATATTAAGGTTGTCATATAAAAAAAAAATGAGCAATTTTACAAAAAGACAAAATTAATGAAAGCTCCATAGCAAGAAATCCCATTATACAGTAATAGTCACAAACATAACAATAATTTTTATTGAGTAACGACATCTCTTTTAATTTTAAGTGTCAAAAAGATTTTATATCATAATATTATTTTTACTATTTTAAATTATATAATAAATCCGGATTGACAATAAAAGTAAATACGCGATATGTGCCTGGTTGAGTTGAACACATCACCAATTTTTCAGCTATAAATATATATATATAGATGCATGTTATGTTATTTATTGATTATAGGTGTTTGAAATTCAAATACAGGTACGGATAAAAATATGATATGTGGTATTCAACAATAGTTTTGTAAAAAAGTGACACGTTGTATTTTTAAATAATTGTAGAAATAATGTTTGCTTTATTATATTAATTTTCTTAATCTTATTTTAAATTTATTAGGTGGAGATATACTGCAAAATGATGACCCTGGGATGCCGCAACTAATACCACCCATAATTATAAGCAATCAAATAAAAAGTCAAATTTTCAGACCCTTAAAAACAAAAGATTAAGTCAATTTCTTATATTATCTTTGAAGATAACCCGAACCAATAAAATACTTTTGTAAATCTCAAACATCAGTTTTTTTTTTTGTTTTTAAAAAAAAATGAAAGAGAGGAAGTAAAATAAATTGACTTAATTATAATTATCTAAAACATCAATTTGAATTATTTATTAGTTTAATTGACTTAATAAATTGCGTTAAAAAAAACTATTTTAGACCAACAATGCATTGGATAAGTCCTCAACTTCAAAAATTGAACTATTAATGTTTTCGAAGTTTAAACAGTTATTATTATTGTGATTAACCATTCTTAAATTCATGTATATGCAATTAAATAAACAAACGAGAGGTTCATATATAAGAATAACATAGCGCCAAAATGGTTATTGAGCTCGTGTGACGAATTAGTCTGTGTAAAAACTATTGAAATTAAACGCGAATTTTTCCCTGCAATTTATAATTCTAAAAAAAAACAATTACAAGTCCTCAAGAGATTGAGAATTTTGAGAGTAAGTACAGAATAGGTACAAACCCAAAATAAAACAAGAAAGAAAGAAGTAAAGAAAGCAATGAAAGCATAATCTAATTGTCAGCAGCATCCTTCGCCAAACTCCGGAAAGAAAATAAATAAGTATACTTTTCCAACATTAACAATGGGAAACAAGGTTTTGTGTATCGATCATGAAGATGTGCCCATAATAGCTGCATTAAATACACAAGGATACCAGCAAAACACTTAATAAACAAAACCAAAAGAAAGATACCAAAGCAAGCAGAAGGTATCTAGTGGATATCCCCACTGGTTACTGATCATAAGTTGGCATTGCACGAGGACCCAGCATCCAGATAATGAATCAACACCATCATTACTTTTAAATTGAAATAATAATCAGATATCCAAGTAGTTCAGAGGATGAACCCATGTTATTGTCGGTGCAATGTCCACTTAAGTGATTCAAAATAAACTCAGATCTTAGAAGTTAAACTCAAGGGTAACTCTTCAAAAACTTGCATCCAGCTCCATGAGAACAATATATATATATATATATATAATTCACATCAAAGTAATTATACCGTACGAATGGAAGCCCCAAATATTCTGCATTCCATGAATCTTTCCCACAGGCCAAGGTTACAAGGAGCGCAATACGTACCTCGGAAACAATCTGACTAGCTCGAAACCTCGCAGTCCTGTTGGCTGCTGCGGCAGCAATCAGTAGAAACTTGAGAAAATGGTCCAACAATTCATCGGAGGCGGAAGCATTGGCGGGGTCACGGGTACTGGCGAACACAGAGACAAAGCGGACAACGCAGTCAGCGAAAGAAAGGCGCCTCTGGAAGTCGAAAAGAGGAATTAGAGATTTGGAAAATGAAGAGAAGAAATGGGGAAGGGAAGACGATTTCGAACGGAGAACAGAGAGCTCCTTGAGCTTTCGATTATGAGTGGCGTATGAGGTTTGGGCCTCGTCCAATATTGTAGCAATTTTCAGCATCAATTGCTTCTCTTCATCTGTGTCCTCCATCTCTCTTAGTCTCTGTGTCGAACTGTAATGCTGTGGTGGATCTGAACTCTGGGCGTGTTTGGTACAGCAGAATAGACAAAGGAATGGCATATGGAATGAGGCACTCCATCGTTTGGATGAATGGAAGCGATGATGGAATGGAGCATTCCTTGGCACGCTTTATTCCATCAGGCAATGAAAAATCGATTCCAACGCAAAAGTTGTGGAATCCGGTATTCCATCCGAAAATACCCGTGTTTACCCTTGAGATACCCTTTCTCCCAAATCCAATATTCCTTTCCTAGAAGCTCCACAGTTGCTACGTAGATTTTTGCTTCGCATCATCTCCGTGACTTCTGCGTTTCTCTACATCGTGTCCTCTCCACGAGGTTCCAAGGCTTCTGGGTTTCTCTGCTTCGCGTCCTCTCCACGGAGTTCCACGGCTTCTGCATTCCATGGTTTCTGCGTTCAACGGCTAGCGTCTTTCTTACCTGACTTCTGAGTTCCACGGCTTCTGAAACACATCATAAATCTGACTCCTTGATGGCCATGAGCAAAGGATTTTTTGGATCGGAGCCATCGTAGGCTTTCATCTCTTCCTGGGTGATCTGCCCGAGCTGAACCCATAGAGGTAAATGCTCCATCTGTTCTTCAAATGCCCTGACCCCTTGATTAGATACGCGAGGACTATGAAAAAGGAGGGAGGCCAGTAATGATGGGTTGCGATGGCTTCCTTCAAGGTAAGCTAATTCCTTCGTGCGTTAGACTTGTGGTTGTCTGTGGTTTGGCGCACCGATGATTGAATGCATACATCTTCTTCCATTTGATCGATTGAATGTCTATATTGTTTTGTGGATAAATATTGTGGTGAGTATATATTGTTCTGTGGGTAAATTCTCTTGATTGTAATACATATTCATTTCATAGATTTCTCTTTTCTACCTAGTCTTGTGATGCTTCCTTATGACCCGATTATGCAACTATATCTCTTTGATAAGGCTAACACAATATTGTTGTAATACATAGTCATCTAATGCCAATGTTTGATACGTAGCTATCAAATATAAATTATTTTGTAAAATGTAGAATTCAACTAGTATTTGATTTTTCTATTGTCAGAATTTTTATTTCTTTTCAAATAACTCTTCGTGCCTATTGTTTCAGAGGGAAGTTGGCAATTCATTCAACTGTAGCTGCAGTTTGCCAAAGTTGAGGCTTTAAAATTTGAATCTTATTTTATGTCTGACCGAGCTTCCCTCTTCTTGACATCGATTGGTTTGCTCAGGTAATATTGTCCTACGTCTGGAAAAAAGAGCAGAGATTCTGTGACTGAAATTTGCTGCTTGCATATTTGGTTGTTAGAGGGCCATAAGAATATTTTCCTTGGTTGTCAGTTTATGCAGCCTTTCCCTCCCTTATGATAAGTTCAATCCAGCTTCTAGCCATTCTAAAGAATCAAGATGGCCTTGCAGAACATTGGTGCTTCAAATCGTGATGATGCCCTATAGGTACAAGATGCCAAAAATGATATCCAAGATTGAAGGTAGAGGAAATGGCATCAGGACTAATGTTGTTAGCATGGTTAACATTGCAAAGACCCTGGCTAGACCTGCAGTTTACACTACAAAGTATTTTGGTTGTGAGCTTGGAGTCCACTCAAAATTTGATGGAGGGTTACAAATGTTTTTGTTGCATGCTTTAGAATCTTTTTGTGGGAAAGCAAGCAGAGAGGCAGTGAAGGAGGCTGCATTAATCTTGAAGGAGTTTTATGATTGTGATGTGTTGGTGGAGGAGTCTATACTTCAATGGTATGGTATTGGCAAGGCTCGGTTAGCAGCAACAAGAGCTCACAAATCTGGAAGGATGTCAAACCCTTCATTGAATGGCTTGAAAATGCTGAGTCTGAATCTGAGGAAAAATAAATAGACTATTACTTTTCTGTCATGTTCTGTTTGCCATATTTGCTAATAAAAGACGTTTGAAATATTTTGGACAAGCGTTGTATAAATACTGTGGTTGTATAAATACTTGCTTTATGCGAGGCATCATATTGGACAAGTGTTGCCATGGTTAAGTTTCTCTGCTTTTATTAACTGTCAATTTTGTTTTGTGTGTGCTTGTCCCAAACAAAATGTTCTGAGTGTTAATTTGCATAATATGTAGAGTCTTCGAATGTTGGACTGTCAATTTTGAGCCATTTTACTGTTGTTGCTCCGTGAGCCTCAATTGGATTTGAACATAGGAAGAGGTTTCTGCACCAATAAAATTTTACCAAAGGAGCCTCAATTGCATAATATGTTGTTGTTGCTGTGTCTTCTTGCCAAACGTGAAATGCTGAGTAGATATTCCTTTAATAATTAATGAAGCGGTTTTTTTTTAAATTTATATAATTTATTATTTTATTGATCAAATTAAATTGATAAAAAGTATTTAATGAGGCAATTTTATTTTAAAGTAAACATTTAACTTAATTTAAATATTTAAAAAATATTTTATAAAAAATAAACACCTTCTAAAAATAAAATAGAATAAAATTATGTAATTGATTTTAAAATAAAAATATAATTTTTTACATTTTTTATTAATAAAAATATGAAAATATAATTTTTTACAATTTTTTTATATTAAGGATAGTTTAGTCTTTTTATATATATTCTCTTTCCATTCCTTCGATTTATTCACCAACCAAACAATAGAATATCACATTACCTAATTTATTTCATCGTATATCAAATAAAATAATGAGCATTCAATTCCCTTTTCCATTCTTTCTTCATTTTCTCTTTTCATTCTATTAAAATTCATTCTACTAAACCAAACGGGCCCTCAAACTCTGAACTCACGTGCTCTGCCAATGCCATTTCGTTTTTTGTTTTTTGAATATGAGCGGGAGATCACATGGATCAAATTCTTATGGGCCTAAAGCTCTCTGACTACTTCCAGAACCAGTGATGGCATTTTTCATTGAATCGCAAATAAAGCCCAGTGAAAATAGCGTCCAATGGAGAGCCAACCAATAAAAAAAAAGAGCAATGATTTTTCACATTATTATTTTGACCACAAATATTATTATAAATGCTTGATTTCAAGAGTTAGAACTTATTTTTCTTCAAAAAAAATTGTTTAGAACTTATTTGAAGTAAAACAATTACCACATGCCAATTTATCGTAGGTTTATTAATAACATCGTACAAATTTTATTAAAAAGAAGATTAAAATTTATCAAATAAAAATAGGTTACCTGAAATCTCCCAGTAAAAAAAAAACCATGAATACCAAATAATCTTCACACGATTAAAAATTTAGTGGTTTTTATTTATTATCTTTGTTTCAAAATATCTTATATAGCCTCAAAAAATTATATCATGTCTACGTTTCTATGTTATTTTAAGTCTATAAAAAAAAGGGAGAAAATAATTCTTTAAAGCAAATGTTGCACATTAAACAATACGACTTATCATTTTATGGGATTTACCGAAGTCAACATAATGAATTATGGTATATTTTGCTTCATTTATGTCACAGGTACATTGGGGAATCGAAAGTTGAAATGCCCATTTATAACTAGATAGAGGGACATGGACTTGTTTACAAAAGCTGTCAAAAAACTAATTAAAGTTGCAGCATATATTCTCGTTGTAAAAGATATTACCCTAAAACCAACAACGAAAGATTGAATTACCAGACTTTGATATCTGTGGTATACAGTTTCAAGTTTCATAGATGAACATTGCACCAAAAGGACAAAAAAGAAGAAAACTCCGAATGAATGGTCCAGGAACGATATATATATTGGTTTTAGAGATTGATATCAGTCGGGAATATGTTCCTTCTTAGAACGGTTGGTAAAAGTAAAAAAAAAAAAAAAAGGAATGGTACCACAGTTGCAGAAAACAGAGAGTGTTTTTTGAACCGCCCATGCCCAAAATAAAGAACATTCTCTAAAACAGTATCCGTGAAGCTACTATGTAGTGGATAAACATACAAGATAAAGCCCTCCCAAGTTGGCTTTAAGACAGAATATTCCAGTAGGCGAAATGCAAGTCATCTGCTGCAATTTTCCCCTTCTGATCACTATAAGCTTTGGCATCTACAACTAAAGCTGACGAGGACAAAGCCCTTATTGATGCTTTCAAGAAACTTTACAAGATAAATAGCATCGACACTAAATCTATGTCAAGTCAAACACAAAAGACAAGCACGCATTGCCAACGTAAACAAGAATATTGGCATATGATTACGCAAATCTAGAGCTTCGAATTGGTAGGTTGGAATTTGGTCAGGTCCATCGTTTTTTCTTTTTTAACTTTTGCTTTTAAGTGAATTAAAATAAAGAAGTTGCTTACGGAGTAATATTTTCGTAATAATGATAAATGATTGATCTTGACAAACAATTCAGGCAGACGAATTTTCCTGCTTTCCTAGAAAATGATGCGGCAAGTGAACAAAGGGTTATGTTTAAAAGTAAAACCAAAGATTGGCTATTTTGGATGCTTTTGAAGTATATACAGCCTGTTTGGATTGGCGACAGGACTACCAAAATCACGTTTGCAACGTGATTTTGAGTTATTTATCGCCAATCCAAACGGCCCATAATATAAGAACAAGTTAAGTAGAGTCACGAAAGTTTTAGCCAGCCTATCACTTAGCTTTTCTCTCATTGTTTGTAATTAATGTTACTAATGTATGTATTAGATTAGTGAGTCCGTACGTAGCAGTAATTTGTCAAGGTTTAGGTCGAAATCAAATGGTAAGAAATGGGGATTTGATTGGGCATATTAATTATATCATGCTATGTGCTTTGTCTACGTATTTAATATATATTACCATTTTGTCCATTTATATTATAATCAAATCTCTCTATCTCTCGTATTTCCTTAAGTCTAAGAGCTAGAGATTATTTTAAATTGATTGACTCATTTAATTTGTTTTTTTAGGTACTATAAAATATTTTAGTTTCAAAGCAGTGTGCATTAACTCTATTTTTTATATATATTTTAAAAAAATATGGTCAACATAATAATGGCATTATAAAAAGATAAGTGTATGATGCTATCCTTAAATTTTCAATATAATTGAGGTGACTTGTTTTACAAGTATTTAACATAGTTCAATTTTTTTATAAAAAAAAAATTGTATATCTAAATAAGTTTTTATACAAAACTTGTTAAATAAATACTTCGATCTGTAGCTTCGAATAAATAAATGTGATGTTAGGACTAGACATAACAAATATAACTTCATTTTTATTATTAATGATATGCAAAGTCTGTCTTTTGAAGACAACCAAATAACACTAAAACATGAGGATGTCTATGTCATGTTTTGGCATATATATTTTAAGATTCTTAACTACTTAATGTTGTCATATAAAAAAAAAATGAGCAATTTTAAAAAAATACAAAATTAATGAAAGCTCCATAGCAAGAAATCCCATTATAAAATAATAGTCACAAACATAACAATATTTTTTATTGAGTAACGACGTCTCTTTTAATTTTAAGTGTCAAAAAGATTTTATATCATAATATTATTTTTACTGTTTTAAATTATATAATAAATCCGGATTGACTATAAAAGTAAATACGTGATATGTACCTGGTTGAGACCTAAATATTTGAACACATCACCAATTTTTCAGCAATAAATATTTAATGTATATATGCATGTTATTTTATTTATTGAAAATACAGGTACATATAAAAATATGAAAGTGGTATTCAACAATAGCTTTGTAAAAATGTGACGCGTTGTATTTTAAAATAATTGTAGAAATAATGTTTGTTTTATTATATTAATTTTCTTAATCTTACTTTGAATTATATTAGGTGGGGATATACTGCCAAATGATGACGCTTGGATGTCGCCACTAATACCACTACCACCCATAATTATAAGCCACTAAATAAAAAGTCAAATTTTCAGACCCCTAAAAACCAAAGATTAAGTCAATTTCTTATATTATATTCTGAAGATAACCCGAACCAATCAAATTTTGGCGACCTTTTGTAAATCTCAAACATCATTTTTTTTTTGTTTATTTTACAAAAAATGAAAGAAAGGAAGTAAAAAATTATCCATGGATATTTTTTTTTATCTCCATATACAGTAATTTCATTTTCCCTTACGGTGTGTTTGATAAAAAAAAAAATTTTGAATTCTTAAAAATTTTAATATAAAAATTGAAGATTCTTTTGTTTAGTTTTAAAATGAAAACTCTAATTCTCGGTAAACTTCAATTTCTGTGAATATTTTTTAAGTAAGAATTTTTATAAAAAGATTACATTAGAAGGGGGTGAGAATTGATGATTCCCATGAAGGTAGGAATCTTTATAAAAAATAAAATATAATTTTATTTTTTAATATTTTATATAATTTTTTTTATAAAAATAAATTTAATTGTTAATATGTTTTTTTAATAATTTTGAAATTAATATAAACTGAATAAATTATTAACAATAATTTATTATATTTTTTGTTAAAAAAATAAACAAACAAAAAAATGTTAAAAAATAAATAAATAAGAGTATTTTTAGAAATTTTAAATATAAATAAAGATTTTTAGAAAATATTATTTAAAGATTCTCAGCAATCTTAAAAGTCAACCAAACACATTTTATACATTCTCAGAAATTATTATTCTCATCAATCATGTTTTCTGGAAAACATGATTCTCAGGAACAAAAAATTTTACCATATATCAAATGCCTCCTTATATTTTTTATAGAAAGATAAATTGTCATGGTGGATTATTTTTTAGAAAATCAAATGTGTGTGTTATATGAAACAATGTTTCCCCCGTTTCAAAGTATTTGTTTCTTTTTCACCAAAGAAAAGTATAGACGCTTAAGTTATTAGTGGATTTTTAACTACTTCAAATCCAAAAATTATAATGATCTAAAACATTAATTTGAATTATTTATTAGTTTAATTGACTTAAAATTTTGTGTTAAAAATAAAAATACTATGTTAGACCAACAATTCAATATTGGATAAGTCCTCAACTTCAAAATTTGAACTATTAATGTTTTTGAAGTTTAAATAGTTATTATTATTGTGATTAACCATTATTAAATTCGTGTATATGCATTTAAATAAACAAACAAGAGGTTCATATATAAGAATAACATAGCACCAAAATGGTTATTGAGCTCGTGTGACGAATTAATGTGTGTAAAACTTATTGAAATTAAACGCAAATTTTCTCCTGCAATTTATAATTCTTAAAAAAAAATTACAAGTCCTCGAGAATCAAGAAATTGAGAATTTTGAGAGTAAGTAGACAGCTCCCCATTTTCAAAACCCAAAAGAGAACAAGAAAGAAAGAAGTAAAGAAAGCAATAAAAGCATAATTGTGAGCAGCATCTTCACCAAACTCCGGAAAGAAAATAATTAAGTATACTTTTCCTCCGATTGTATCTTGGCTTCTGGCTTTCCAAATAGAAAATTACATTATTTTAGTCCGTAAAATAAAACCATTTTTGACTGAATTTAAAGCAAAGTGACCACACCCAAAAAATGGACGAGTTCCTGATGAAGCGAACCTCTTAAAAGTGATCTAAAATAAAAATAGTAGTATTAGTATAAGAGGCTTTCTGAATTTAGGAGGAGAACTCATAAAGAGGTTTTGCGGCGCACAACTACTTTACGTGACCTTTTTGCTTTTCTCTGTTCTTTTTTTTCTTTTTTTTTGTGCTGTGGTCAGACAAATCCCAGTCATTACATGGTGGTTGGTGTCTTTGTGCTAGACTGGTAGGTGGTGGTAGACTCCACCACCCATCCCATAATATTTTTCTTGAAAATACAACAAAATAAGTCAGACTTCAACTAACCCAACTTTAATTATAAACAAATATATATATATATATATATATATATATATATATATATATATATATATATATATATATATATATATATAACTTTTTAATGAGTTGCAACTTGCGATCATCCATTTGCTTTTTTTTTTTTTTTGGGATCGTCATGAAAGATATTTTGTTGGCATACTTTTTTTATGATAAAAATATTACGTTTCAAAAATAAATAAAAAAAGGCATTCGATCAAAATCGTCGAAAAGAAATAGTAAATTTAAGCTATCTTTTCCGATGTGTTTATACCCACGAAGTCAATTTTATTGATCTATAATAATAACTTTCGACTTCTCTTTATGTTTTAATTAGAGCATCACATTGAAAGAATAATATTAAACAAAAATCGAAGAAGAAAATTATTTTTGTAAGATTTGAAATTTTTTATAAAATTAAAGAAGGTAGTAATTCTATGCTAGTTTGATTAATTTATTTTCATATTAATTTAACAAAATATTTTTAAAAAAAAATTGGAATTTATTATTTTTATCTCAAAATAATTTAATTAAAACATTAAAATTTAATTTTTTTTATAAAAATTCAAAAAAAAATTAATTATCTAAAAAAATAATATTTTGATGTGTTCGTTCTTTAAAGAAAATTATATTTCCATTAGTAAACTTACATATAAAACCTAACATTTCAGAGTGACGTAGAATAGAAAAATTTTAAAGAATTAGGTGAGACCGAGTATTGAAAGGTCAATTGCCAAAAAAAAAAACCTAATTAATCATATTTTAAAATTCCCTTAATAATTTTTTAATAAAAAAAAATGGAATATTCATTAATTTAGTAAAATTGTAAAAGTACACGAGAAGAGTGGGATTCCAGTCCCATCTGGCATTGTCAGCCGAACGGGGAGATGGGGCCCAGTCTCATTGATCCGTGAACAGTGTTCAACGATTGGCCAATTCTTACAGCACCACGTGGCGGGGCCCGCCAGCCACTGCTAAGTATCCGTCCTTCACCGTACAATACAGTCACGTGATATCACCGGTGGCCAATATTATGTCACATGGCGAATTCTACTGGCCACTGCTTTAATAATTTTTTAAAAAATAAAAAATATCTGAGTCTAATTTAATTATATATTATAAATGAATAATTTTATGTAAAAATTATTAATGAGAATAAGACACAATTAAATTGATTTACTTGTAATTATTATGAAAAATAATAAATCACATTACATGAATGAAAATTTGTTTCTCACTTCTTAACTTGTGTTATTAGGTAGAAATTTAAAATTTCAATTTTAATTAATATTCTTATTTCTTATGTTCAATTGTTATTCATATATATCTATTAATTTATTATTTTTAATTCAGCTAAAGGTAAATCATTTATAACAAAATTGAAAAGTAATTTTCTTGTTTGTTATCTTATACACTCAAATTCAATAAAAATTTTACACGTTTTGATTATAATTGAATAAATATATCTAAATTCATATAATATTTAATGAAATTATTAATTACGCACAGTATTAATAAATTTTGAATGCTAAAAAATTATCCAATGATATTTGTAAAGAGTAGGTATAGTTAGAGAATGATACTTGCACCAATTTTTGCAGCAGCAACTTAAAATGGCAATATATTGAAATAAATTGGCACATCGAACATCTTCACACCATAAAAAGTGCAAGTGAACTTACAAATGCATCGCATATTTTGTTGCCGTTTTAATGAAAAAAAAAGTAACTAAAAATAGGGAATCAAAAGTTTTTTTTTCTTTTTTTCTTTTTCATATTTATAATCCGATAATTAGGGTTAATCAACAAATCCTAACATACCCTTAAATCAAACTGAAAACCGGCAAAGCAGTTAGCCCGTGTACACCGGGCAACAAGAGTGGGCCCCACTCATTAGATTCTTTCATTCTACTGCACATAATTGGTTTCCCAACATTTCTGAAACTGCCCTGGCCGATTACAACTAATTTAATAAAAGATAATGAATTCAGCATTCTTTTTCAGTAATCTTTTAATTAAAAAGGCTTTTTGAAAAAGAAAAAAAAAGTGTTTAATTTCTCGAAATCATAACTTTTTATTTATTTATTTAATTTAATTTTTTTATCGTTTCCAACTAAGAGACCGCACTATAAAACCTATGCAGGCGCTAGCTCCCCTCACGTTTCCGTATTGAATCAGGGGAACAAAGGAAGAGAGGGAGCGCGAGAGAGATACAGAAATCTATCGTTAAAGAGTTCTCCGCTTCTACCTTGATTTTTGGATATGTCGCTGCTCTCAGATCTAATCAACCTTAACCTCTCCGACATCACGGAGAAGGTGATCGCAGAGTACATATGGTCAGTCTCTCTTTTTTCTCGCACTTGTACTCTCTGTTTTCTCTACGTCCAAACAACCGTAGCATGCCTCTATCTGTTCCTATATGCATGAATTTACGTGTGCAGAAATGCTTTATTTGATGATTCTCTCAATGGGTGTGATTTGCTTTGGTTAATCTCCCACTTGATCGATCGCTCTCTGTTATACGCTCTTCGTCAGTGACTTAATGTTATTGTCTCATAAACTACATATACTCTGAAAAAGTAGTCCCGGAAAAAGATTTTTGGGTGTTTGACTACTGTGATTTACTCAACTCTATATGGTTTCGATTTGTGATCTCCTTAAATTTCATAAATTTGTGCGGAACGAAAATATGACAAAAGGAAAACATATTCGATTCAGATTTCCACG